>OV725081.1:108563130-109964242 GCA_928085145.1 Nezara viridula
GTAATTGTACACCAATCCCTCTCCCATCACGTACTCCCATTACCAATACATGATTTCCTACAGTCCACCGCTATCGTGATAAAAACCTTCTCCTTTCCGGTCACTCTTGCATCAGCGTATTGCCCTCCTAACCGATCCATATCCAATGCCCAATTCAGTTCTCTCCTCGACTCCTTAGGACATCACTTCATCTTGGGTGCAGACCTAAATGCCAAGCACCAACAATGGGGTTCCAGAACCACGAATTCTCGTGGCCGAACCCTGCTGTCTGCACTCAATTCCCAACGTTTTCACCTCCTTTCCCCCAACTCTCCTACCTACTGGCCCACAGATCCCAACCGTAATCCTGATCTTCTTGATTTCTTTATCCACAGCGGCTTAAGTCCCCTCAATTGTTCCATTACACGTCTAAATGAACTTTCCTCTGACCATAGTCCTCTAATCCTTAATGTTTCACTTGAACCTGTTCCCAAACCTTCTCCACCGTCATTCATTAGGGGCCCAGTAAACTGGGACCTTTTCCGCCAAATAATCTCCGATAATATTGATCTCAACATATCCCTCAAAACTCCCGATGACCTTGATAGTGCCGTAAATTCCTTTACTACCACAATCCAACAAGCCGCCTGGACTGCCTCCTTTCCAAAAGACTCCTCCAGAATTCCTATAAAGACCATTCTACCCCAACACATCCTTAACCTAATCCGCACCAAACGCCGTGCCAGATTATTATGGCAACGAACCCGACATCCTACCGACCGCTGCTCCTATAATTACTACTGCAAACAATTAAAACTGGAATTAGCCACCTTCAGATCACAATCCTTCAACTCCTACCTATCCTCCCTCTCTTCTCGCGACAATTCCCTTTGGAAAACCACAACAAAAATCCTAAATCCTCACCGCATTTCCCATCCTCTCCGACGAGGTGATGGCTCCTGGGCAGCATCTGACGAAGATAAAGCTGAGGAGTTCGCCATTCACCTATCCAATACATTTATTTCACATCCGGAATCCCATCCTGCCCACACCGTAACAGTAGAAGAACTCCTTACATCACCAATCCCACTTTCCTTGCCCCCAAAAGCTATTCATCCTTCCGAAGTAAAATTTCAATTAAAAAAACTAATCCTCCGTAAAGCTCCTGGACATGATCTCCTTACACCTCAAATCCTTCGACAACTTCCATCCAAAGCAGTCATATTCCTTACATATATCTACAATTGTATCCTACGCACCACCCACTTCCCTCTGTTATGGAAACACTCCACTATTATCCTTTTCCCAAAACCAGGAAAACCTCTCAATAGCTCAACATCCTATAGACCAATCAGCCTACTCCCAATCCTTTCAAAAATTTTTGAAAAGATCCTTTTGAAACGAATCCTACCCATTATAGAATCCCAAAATATCCCTTCCCATCAGTTTGGTTTTCGCTCTCAACATTCTACTGTTCAACAAGGACTCCGAGTTGTTGATCATATTTCCTCAGCCCTAGAAAACAAGGAATACTGTTCGGGTGCCTTTCTGGACATTGCACAGGCATTTGACCGGGTATGGCACTCCGGACTGCTCTCCAAGCTTAAAATCCATTTACCTCAGTCCTTGTACCTAGTCCTCCGATCCTACCTCTCTGACCGCTCCTTTCGAGTTCGCTGTGGAACAGAATTTTCCAATATCTACTCCGTTAAAGCCGGTGTTCCCCAAGGCAGCGTCTTGGGTCCCGTGCTTTACATCCTCTTTACTGCTGACATCCCTGTTCATCCCGATACTTTTCTTGCAACATTCGCTGACGACACCGCAATCTTATCATCCAACTCTGATCCCGAAATAGCATCCTTAAATCTCCAAAGTCATCTCACCTTGATTGAGCACTGGTGTAATAACTGGCGCATTAAAGTTAATGAATCTAAATGCCAACATATTACTTTTACACTCCGACGCAATTCCTGTCCACCAGTACTCTTTAATTCCATCCAGCTTCCTTATTCAGACACAGTCCGGTATCTTGGCTTTCATTTAGACCGAAGACTAACTTGGAACCCGCATACTAGACTCAAAAGACAAGAACTCAACCGACGATACGGCCAACTATACCGACTACTAAGCAGAAAATCTAAACTTTCCATTGAAAACAAGCTACTGATCTACAAGACAATACTGAAACCTATTTGGACTTACGGACTAGAACTGTGGGGATCAGCAAAATTTTCTAACATCAAGCGCATCCAATCCTTCCAGTCTAAAGTCCTTCGAACAATAGTCGATGCTCCTTTCTATGTATCCAACAAAACCCTACATCATGACCTTAACATCCCATTTGTCCTAGACCTTATCCCAGAAAAGTTCTCCAAATTTCACCAGAACCTTACTTACCACCCAAATCCTCTTGCACAATCCCTATCAAGCATCTCCCATCCCTATAATCCTCCAAGAAGGTTGAAACGGCAGTGGCCTCGCGACCTTTTGTAAATTATATAAATTGGAGTTCTGGCAATGGCCAGATTCTTCACTCAAGACATGTGTGTATGTGGCTAAAGTGCTCTCGACCAATCTCCGCTGGCTTTAGTACCAGTGACGCGGTTGGAAGAGTAGCGCAGGGTTCTCCTGGAGTTCCCTCGCCTGATTGTATATAGGTATGCATGTTATTTTTTTTTTTTTTTTCCTTAGTTTTAATTTTCTTATTTTTTAGGTTATTTTATTTTATTGTCTATTGTATATACTTTTGATTATTATTTTGTTCTATTTATTTTATTTTTTTGTACATATGGTGTGAATGTCATCCTACCTCACTATAACCAATGTCGAACAGACAGATTGTTATAATACTCAATAAAGAAATTTAAAAAAAAAAAAAAATTAAATGCCGAGTACATATTTTAAATTTCCAAAAGATTTGTGTAATAAATGAATGGTTTTAACTAAATTAATTATTTTCTTCGGATACGCTACAGTTAAACTTGAGAAATAACCGATTTATTTTAATAATTGATCTTTTAACATAGAAGATGTTATTCATAAAAGGATATGTCAAGTGCGATGGATGCTGACTAGGAACGGGACCACACAGGATAGCTTAGCCTTGCACTAAACTGCATCTGAGAAGCGCTGCAACTGCCAGTCTAGACAACGACAATTATAAAACATTGCAAGACGACAAGCAGCTGAGTTGCCAACGAGATAGGCAAGACTGGCGAAAAAATTGAAAGAAGAAATTATCCATTAATGTGCACTTAGGAACAGCTTTCATTAACAGAAAAGGAACTCTTAATAGGCACTTAAGTAAAGTAAAGCAAGCTACACTTTTTTAAAAAACCTGTTTTTAATTTTTACTGAGCTGCAAAATGCCACCGAATAAGTAGCTAATATAAGAAGCGAAGCATTTTAGTGTTAATTATACTAATGTAAAATTCAGACCTTAAACAATTTAACATTAATTAAATTTGGTTAAATTACAACACCAAAGAGCAAATAAAGAGTCTTATTTTAACATAGAATTCCCTCCGAGGCGTCTGAAAAGAAGATGGCCTCGAGATCTCCTTTTGTAAATACATTTTTAGAGTGCTACCAGTGGGCAGTTTCTCAACAAGTGATTTCATGTTGTTATATTATTTTGTTCACATTTACTGAATGTATTTTTACTTGTAATAAGTTGTAAATACCATCAATAAAAAATAAAAAAAACAACATAGAATTAGGAAAAAAATGATAAAATATTTCTAAATTACAGATAAAAACCATTGTCTTGATATTGACGTTGCTACGCTCTGGAAATAATAAAAAATTAATTTTGAAATAACAGACAACCCATCCAAAGTGAATGTACTTACATATCAATTTGAAAAACTTGGTAAATATTAGAGAAATTTAAACTTCTACTCTATAACACATTGAACATATAGTATTATTTGTCAGTAATTAATTATGCATTATCAATTTTATTGTATACTAGCTGTACCCGGCCACGCCTTGCTGTGGCTTATTCTGGTTAAATAAAAAAAGAAGTAGAAAATAAATTAGATGTTATTGATATATTTTATGTAACAATACTTGCGAATATGCGATATTCTTTGTTGTTCCATTCGTAGTATAGATATAGAGATTGTCTGGTTTTCCAACTCTAGAATGCGCAAAAATAATTTTCAATGTATGAAGCAATCGGTCTCTAAATCTCCCACGAAAAATTACTAAATGTTTAAAGAATTATAACTCTGCACCAAATCGTCCGATTTTAGTAACTTTTTCTTTTTTTTTGATTTGCATGGAATCAAGAAAACTTTCAAATAACGATGGGTTATTTGTATAAACATTGAATGTTAAATGTAGAGGAAATAGTGAAGATTGCGTGATGCGGGTAACAGATTTTCTTACATTCACTTAGTCATCTTTATTGTAATAAAAATTGAGCTATAGTTTACTTTATACTTTTTGACTTATTCGCAAATATAGTTTTGAACACACCATAACTTTTTTTTCATACACTTTTCGGAGAAGGATGTTATATACATAAATTAAAAGGGCTTCAAGGAGAAGACTTTACATATATACTTCATATAGGTACTTTATATATGAATATACTATATACTTCACATCGAGTAATAGATCACATTACGTATGTAATTTGATATAAAGAATATACTTTTTAGGATTAGCAAAAATTATTTATTTTTTCGTTTTGAAATTTTCTTTTTTCATTATTAGTTTCTGATTGATAATATGATATATTTGCAAACACAAAACATACGTTTGGTCTTTAAGTCAGAGTTGACAAAAATTGTGTTCTTTTTGACTTATTCGCAAATATAGTTTTGAACCCATCGTAACTTGTTTTTCATACACTTTTCGGGGAAGGATGTTATATACATAAATTAAAAGGGCTTCAAGGAAAATACTTTAGAATAATTAAAATCGTTACAGCCGTTAAGGCGCTACAGTCTATAGCGACACAGATTTTTGTGCCACCATTCAGAAACGAAAGGCCGGAGGGTAATTAAATTTATATAAAACACTCCTGAATCCGATAGAAACATTATGTCAATATTTCAAAACGATCGGTGAAGAAGTTTCGGGAATTAGCGGTTTTGAACAAACGAACATTTACGTTTTTATTAATATAGATATGCTACTTATCTTATTCAATAACTAATAATAATATTAAGTATTATTAAAATATTTTGTTTTTATTTTAATTAACTTAGCGTACTTCTGTAATTACATAATATAATAATTATTATTAATTATAATAAAAACAAATCGAAAATGTAATAATTTAATATTTATTTTCTTTTAAATTTATTCTTAGTACTTACCGATAGATATTACTATCTGGTCGGATAGAATAATCATTATCTGAATAAACACTATTCCTTTCTATCCCACAATAACACTGTTGAAACATATTTAAAGAAGACCTTTAAAGAGAAAAAAAGTATATATATTTTTATAGGGATTCTTCGAACAGCATTGGTAAATTCTCAGTCCTTTGTCACTGATAACAATAAGAAGCCGCGGAGTAGCTAACTCTCCAGTCTGGAGACAGGGGAACAAACTGGATAATTAGAGAAAGGATGGCGTGCACAGCTGGAGTTGGGTTCGGCGAGGTACCGTCCGCTTCTCTCAATAATTTATGTACTACTACCTGACTCTAACTTCTACCCTTTTCTGCCTCTGTGGAACTTACACGACTTTCCTAACTATTTCAGAAAAGTTTTTATATTTTTACATATGTTCATGAAGAAACAAAAAAGAATTGAACTAGATAAATTTTCCTGAAAATTGATCTAACATAAGATTTGAGTTCGATTTATTTGATAAACTAAAGCAATGTAAACCGGCTTAAGATAGTTAATTTCTGTTAAATGTAGAGGAAATAGTGAAGATTGCGTGAGGCAGGCAACAGATTTTCTTACATTCACTTAGTCATCTTTATTCTCTCATTCACCCCTTTCTGACACCAGGATATGAAAACGTAATCTTACATAGGAAATTGAATAGCCGTAACTTCGTTAATAGTTATCGTTATGAACGATTTTTATAAGGCTTTATAGGGAAATTCATAACCTTTCAAAAACTGTATCATCGCTAATACTGGTTCGATTCCGATGATTTTTTTTTTGTTTTGTTGAAAACTTAATTACCTTTCAAAAGTTTTATTATAAATTTTAACGTATAACATATACTTAGGGAGTTAGGACCCATAACATTTCTCTTTTCTTTATAACTTTTTTTTCTGAATTTTTTCGGGAATTTAGTCTATATACGAAAATTGAAACGACAATGAATAGAACATTATAGGAAAGTTTCATCAAAATCGTTAGAGCCGTTTTTGCGCTACAGTCTATAGAAAAACATGTTTTTCATTTATTGCCCGCAATCTATTGCGTACGGAGCACCGAATTTTGTCACAGGCATCGGTAGTCAAAACCCCACAAAATAAAAAAAGAAGCAACAAAATCGGTTCAGTAGTTCCAGAGAAAAAATTGGCACAGACAGACAGACAGACCAATGGCTAAAAATGTGTTTTTCGGACTCAGGGTGCTCTGAAACGTATAGATCCGTCGAAAACCGCATGTCAGAAATTTAACCCGATTGCAATACTTTTCTTACCTAGTATAGGTAGGAAAGTAAAAATTATTATATACAAATCAAATGTTTCCTCTACACACTAATCAATAATAGGCGGAGTTCTGAGAGATATACAATTATGATTTTTTTTTTTTAAACTATTAAATAATGAACCCATGAGAATATTTGCAAAAATAAAATCGGTTGCCGAATCAGATTTTTTTTTAATTTTGGGTTGATGGTTGACTGTCGTGAATAATTAAGATAATGATGGTTGGGGCGATCAGTCAGAAATAAAAAGGCAAAAATAAATAATAATATTTATTTTAACATTTGCCGACGTTTCGACCTGAAGTTCAGGCCTTCACCAGGTCTATTTCAAGAGATCTATTTCAGCAATCTCTTGGAACAGCCCTGATGAAGGCCTGAACTTCAGGTCGAAACGTCGGAAAATGTTAAAATATTATTATTTATTTTTGACTTTTTATTTCTGATTGATCGCCTCAACCATCCTTCTCTTCAAGATTTTTTTTTTTTTTTTTGTTGAGTAGAGAATTTAGATATTTTTCAAATTACATATATATTTTACATAATGCATTGCACATGCAATTTGATATAAAAAATATACTTTTCGTGATTAGCAAAAATAATTTCTTTTTCGTTTTGAAATTTTCTTCTTTTTTCATTATTAGTCTCTGATTGAGAATAAGATATATTTGTAATTATAAAACACATGTTTGGTCCTCAAGTCCTACTTTATTTTATTTTTCAAATAACGTTTCAGGGCTTGAGCGTCATTTTCGAGGGAAGAAACTTTACTTTTTAACATAAAACCATTGCGATTCATTTGCTTATGTCACCTGCTCTCTGTAATCTTTCTTCTCTAGAAAATGGTGTGAAGTGTTTTTTATAACAAATTAACTAAAGGATCAAAGTGAATCAGAAATTTTATTCATTCATTTATTTATAATTTTCGCATCAGAAAATTTGAAGGATCAAATGTGTCTTTTATTGTTAGAAATAGAATTCAAGTAATAATCAACAATATTAAAATCAGGTCTTTAAGAAGAAGAGTTTAGGTAATTTTCATCAAAATCCTATCGCACCAAGTTCGGTATAAAGACATCGGAGGACCGAAACTCAACAAAACAAAAAACCTGTTCTCGACAATTCCGAAGATCGGATATCCCAAATCTAGACTATAAGATCATTAAATAAATTTGATTCGGTTCCGTGAAACGAAATCAACGTCTTTTCTAAAATACGATATGAGGATGATATATTGTTTCTGACAAGATAACAATATTGTCGCTAGATAACCGTTCAGAGATATCGTCTGATAAAAATTAGCAATTAATGATAATTATATCCTTATAAAAACTATTTTTACTTCATCCTCGAGGTTATTAAACTATTAATATCTTATCACTCTACTTCAATTACATGCTGTAAATCCGTAATAAAAAACATTATCCACGATTAGTTGTTATTGGAATACGTTGAATCAAATATATTTACATTTCATAATATTAGCTTTTCTATCAAATCATAATTTTTTCTTCCTTTAATATAAATCTACTCCTTGATTCTTCTGAGATTTGAGCTATATTTTCATGACATCAGCGATAATTACGAGCACCATCAATCATAATTTTATCTCTAATATATAGATCTTTTTTACCAATATTTGTAATACTATTAATTAAGAAAAATATCTAAATAAAAGATCAGAATTAACAATGATAAATTTTAGTTTCATTATGGTTTTCTAAAACTGTATTACTGGAATTGATTTCGTTAAAAAAATTGTTGTGAAACAAGAATGTCCAAAATCATATGGAACAACAGTAGTAGTAGAATATACCATGATAAAAATTCTAACAATTTTTAAACGATTTTTTTCACAACCATTAAATTAAAAAAATGGTTTAAATGAAGAAGTGAAAAACTAATTCATTTTTAAAACTTATTTTATAACTTTTGTTATTTTTTTAAATGGATATAAACATGTACTCATAATTGCTTACTGTTAAAAAGAAGAATCTAAATCTGTTCAAACCGACCTCTTTCTTAATTTTGTTTAAAATAATAATATCTGGGAAATCTATAATTTTATAGACTTTTTTTCTATTCTGAAAATTTTCACTGAATAGATTTGAGAAGTTTAACAGTTCAAGTCTTCATATATATATGTTCAAATGAGTTGAATATATTTAAAGTGAATTTCAACTGAATAATATTTCTAGAAACATAGGTATGTATGTGTTATTTTTATTTATTTATTTTTAGGTTATTTTATACTTATTTATTGTATATGTATTATTTGTATGTATAATTTATTTTTATTTATTATACATAGAAAGTGAATGTGATCTCTGAACACTATTATAAATGTCCTTTGAGACAGAATGTAATATTTTTTAATAAACAATGTAAAAAATAAAACACTAAACAAGTCTACATAAAATAGCTAAATTAAAAAAATATATTAAATTATTATTATTTTTTAAATTGAAAAAACAAATGACCAAAATAAAACAATCTAAAACTTTACTTTTTATGTTAATACTTAAAGTCCTTCATGAGAGGAGTAAATAACAGTATTTAAAAAAAAAACTGTAAACTATGACTCTATTTGACTTATGATGTAACGAAATTTAAAGTAAACAGCATATTTTCAGAAACCAACATGGGCCCAAGAAGCTTTCACATGTGTGGGTTGTTTGGTTTCAAGCCCCGTTGACTTTTATAGTTTACAACCCAACCTCAACAGGTCATCTAACAAACCCCCTTGAGTCTCCTTCCAGAGTATAAAATAAACCCAAAAGAATTTTTTGTAAACAACCTCTTTTTTATTTATTATAATTATCTATAATTTTATAACAACGATGAATCTAAAATCAACAACTTAATGTGATTAAGATAAATGACTACATAGCAGTTAAAATGTAAGTTGAAGCGAAAGTTAATGAAATCGTAGATCTAGAAAAATCAAACGTTTTCTTAGTTCACTGAGCTGTGCGTGTTGAATGTCCATTCATTACCTAGCATAAATTACGTATATTAGTCTTGAGTCTCAATACACTGTTTCAACGATAACAATATATTATAATGAAACAACCTACAGATGAATCAAATTTAATAATAATCATTAATTTATTTACAGAATATTCCATTATATTAAAATATATATATATATATATATAAACCTGGAATAATTATATTATATTTTTAAATGTTTACTATGACCCTAATCCGAATTTCAACATCGTTCAGACAGCACAATGACATAATTAAAATTTAATTCTCAAGTGTTTAGGACTGTTACGGATATAAAACTTTGCCAAAATTAGTGCACAGTTCTTGTCTCGAGTTTCAAACGACAGCCCGGACGATGAACCACGTGTTTGTGTCGAATCGTCGGCTAACCTAATAAAAATATCGACTGAAATTCCTGATAATCTTGTTTCATCCTTAATTTTTCCATTATTTTCCAAACTTAAAAGACTATGAAGTATTCTCACAATATATTTTATTAATAAAATACTGTTTAGTGAGAGAATACATTTATTTTAAAATCGTACGTAATTTTGTAAAATTTCGGCCTATTAGCTCTTTACAAACATTTTAATGTTGCCCTTTTAAAGAAAACATTTAAAATACCGCATGTTAAAAACCTCCAGAGACAACATATGGGAGATAAAAAATAACAAAAGGTTTTTATAAAATGAAATTTTAATTCGGTCACATTGCGTTGTCAGTTACGAGTATTAATTGTGTAATGTCATTTCTATGAAAACATATATTAAAAGATAATAAAAATAAATATTAAAAACAGTTTTTTTAAAACATAATTTAATTAAAATTTGTTAATAAAATTTCTATGAAATTCCATTATCTTTTTTTTTTTAACAAATTATTTTTCTAACATTTCATGTACTTTATAGATGAAATGCACGCACGCCACCATAACTTATTTAGTTTAGACTGCATGATGTTTATCTTTTACCAGATAAACTTGTCGAATGTTATAAGAAATTTAGAATAAATACAAAATAAAAAAAACCTATTCGTATTTTCTTCATTGAGAACGTTTAGCTATATATATTTAGAAAAAAAATGATTATATTTATTTCATTAACGTGCCTGGTAGGATTTTAATACTGTTTTCACATATATTGTGACAACGACATAATATGACTAGCTCAAAGCATCTCGTTTTGAAAAATATTGAAAACCTATTGAGAATAAGTGCAGAAATGAGCGCTACACTTCAACAAATCTGACCCAATGAAGTCACACAAGCTTTATTTTTTTAACTATATAAAATAAATATTTTTGTTTACATCTATATGTTAATTTGAAAAGTATTATCTTATATTATTTTTATGTTATGCTCTTACTTTTTAACATTTCAATATGTAACTCTAATCATCAATATGTAACAAACTCGTTTCAATCATTGAATGAATTTACCAGTGTGATAAACCTCAATTTGTTTAGGTACTTTACTGTCTTATCAAATGATGAATATACGGTCAAAATATTTAGAATTAATATATTTTATTAAAGGACACTTATTGTTAAAATTTGTTGGACGTTAGGTGATAAAAATATATTTTGTAGGACTAAATGTAGTTTGTCAACATAATGTTTTGATGACATGAAAATAAAATATATTTTGTAGGACATGTAGTTTGTCAAAATAATGTTTTGGTGACACGAAAAAAACAAAAAAAAAACAGATCGTTTAAGAAAAAGGAAGAAGGTGAAAAACTTTATAAATGTAGGCATTAAATATGGCAGTTTTAATATCCGGTGGGATTGCCTATCCCTTGTATAATGTTCTGTTTTTTACTTAAATATTTTGTTTCATATTTTTTTTCTTTTTTTGGGGGGGGGGTCGTTTTTCCAACGGTGGGACCGGTGCCCAAGGCAACGTGAAACCTCATTTGTAAAACAATCCGACCCGGGCCCGACCACATAATCGGCTGAATTTTTCAGGCTAAAGGCCAGGTTTATGGAATTCATCTTTTTTATATCGCCCCTGTAAATATTTAAATGCGTTTTCTCACATAATAAACTTAAATATTCGTAAAAAAAAAAACATACAGATGTGACATCAAATTCTTTAACGTGCAACAAACAAAAATATTGTTGTTCAGTTATCTACACAGTTACAATCTAATATTGAAAGTTTATGGACAATAACATTTAAATAGAATTAAAACAGAATTTTACTAATTACAAATTTATGTATAAACTCTCATGTTATTGTACATGAACTATCACTATTTTTTGTTTTATTTAATAATAATAGAGATTCCAGAGCGGCAGAGAGTAGCGCAGGGATCTCTTGGAGTCCTGATTTTCCTTCTATAGTTCGGCGAGAAGCCTGGCTTGGGGTTCTCTGCCTGATTGTATATAGGTATGACTGTGTTTTTATGTTTTTAATTTACTTATCTTTAGGTTATTTTATTTTTGTTGTGCATAGTTTTTGATTATTATTCAGTTATTATTTTACTTTTGTTAATTTTTTTATTGTCTGTATATATGGTGTGAGTGTGTTCGTATATCACTATAATTATTGTCCACGTGACAGATTATTATATTTCTAAATAAACAAATTTAAAAAAAAATAATAGAGATTATTTTCCCGTTATTATTTTTAAGAGTCATTCAATTTCTTAGTTGATTAAAAAAATGTGAGATTTTCTTAACACAAACTGTCTAAATTCTCCCCAACTTCTAAAAAAATGCTTTGTTTTTGATACGTAAACGACCATTTGCTAAACTTGAATGCGTTATGAAAATTTTGTTTAAAAAAAAAATTAACCATTCTCGAACACTAAGAATTCATTCAGAGACCTTTATTTTATTAATGTTGAAAACATTTTATTGTTGACGGAATAATAAATATTTAATTTTGTTGTCTGGTTTGTATAAACATAATCAATAGATCAGAACGAAAATTATCGATTAGAACTTGAACGAACATCACATCTTCCTCGAGTCAAAAGTTTTACATCGCTTAAATTAAAAAAGTTAGCAAAACCATCTTGAGACACGCTCCTCTACGCTTGGAGCAATGTGTGGTTCTCACTTAGCACAAAAAATGATTTGTTTATCAAGCAGTTTGGCTGATTTTTATTAATATTTTTTATTTGGAATCATATGTTACTAAATTCATAAACGCATTAAAAAATCATGTGTGTTAATTTATCCCATTATCACAGAAAATACGACAGAAAAACCATCCAAAAAAATCCTATAATTATTTTTTTATTTATTAATTTCCCTTTACTCCAACGTTACACAATTTCACTTGTGGGTATTGTAAAGTGATTTTATGAACAGATAAGAATATATATAATAGACAACAAACATGCAAATTAATTCTAGCACATCAATCCCAAGATAGATTAGATCTCCAATAACTATGTAACGCATAAACTTCATTTATGATATCAAGTGCATTATAGCTCATGCATTATCTCATGCAATTATCTCAGGCAATTATGTTGCAGCAACATGATGAAGATAATATCTTGAATTTGAACTAATTTGACTGAATATTCGCGTATCTGACAATCGGCGAGCTTGTAAACTATACGAGTATAAAAAAAACAAAATTAGGAAAATAGAAAATTGAAATCTTCAAAACTGGATTAGTTCACATATGAAAATTATTTTCAGGTGGAAAAAGCCAATTATATATGTTGCAACTTGAAAAACCTCTGATAACTCTTTCAAATAAATATTAATATAGCAAATTTATTAGAGAAATATTGAATGAAATAAAATCCAAATATTACATCATATAAAACAGCTTAAGAAATAAATTTATATTTTTTAGGGAAGAGATGACGTGGCCGCAAAATGTAAAAAAACTAAGGGTGGTATTGAAAACATATATAAATATTAACAGTATTTTTAAGTAGATGAGAACCAATTCAGTAGAAAAGGTTTTATATTATATTATTATTATTGAAAATATTATAGTGGAATTACCAATTCAAATAGGTTCAAAGATATCGTGAGTTTGATATAAAAAAAACAAAAAAAAACGGAAGAAACGATAAAAATCATCAAAGAGTAATTGAATATTGGTTACAAACAATTTATACTAATAGGACTTGGTATTAGAAATATAAAAGAATTTTCTTTCCTCTTGTTTATTTGTTTTCAAGAAAGGACCGTCTCTTGGAAGATGAGGCAGGGTATAGAATTGCAAATGAGGAGCTTCAAACCATCAGTAACTGTTTTAAACATCTGCTCTCTCCTTTTATTTTCTCTTTTTCCATTTACTATTTTTTTTCTCTTTCTCTATTCCAGTTGGTTACATGATTATCGAATGATTCTTAAATTAAAATTTATGTAAATTAAAAGACGAAAGATTGATTATAATCTTTGGAATGATGAATCTAAATAACAAATTTAAATGTATTTATTTAATTAATTAACTAACAACCTAGAAGTATAAACAATTTAAAAATAATCCATCACGCAGTCAATATAAAATAACAACAGAATTAATTTATCTTCATATATCTGGAAAACAATTTTGTTAATAGAAAGCGATAACGAAAGGAATGTTCAATTTAAATGATTAACAATTGCTTCACTGTAAACAAGACAAAATTTTCTTAAAATGGCAATAGAGTTTGTCATCGTTAAGACCATCTAAAGATGACTTGAACGGCTAAACTAAGCTATGTTCTGGTTTTTTAAAAAAAAATCATAAATTTGCGATTTTTTTTTTATCATCATCCAACTATTAGAAACTTTTAGAAAAACTTCCTCGTTTAATAAGATTTAAATCCATATTAACTAAGTTGAGGTTTATAAGGCAAAAACCTGAGATTCACCTTAAGTTGTATGAAAAATGATGTAATTTTTTCTTAAAAGTACCCTTGTTTTCAACAAAAATGGCTACAATTAAGTATTTCAAAGCTTCTATTTCTCATTTTTCTATGATCTGGGATGTATCATAATAAAAATAATTACCTAAATACACTTTTTATTTATATACTTTTTTTTGCAATGATGATTTTTTCAATATTTTTCATGTAAAGTGATTTACTGAGATATCCATTACAGAAATTTATCTGTGTTCATTAAATGACGAAACAAATGTTGAAAAAACAAACATGACACTTAAAAAACAAAATCGGATTTTCTACTTTTCCGCTAAAATTTGACCCATTATTCATATGAACTATTTTTGAAGCTCTTGAGGTTTATCACTCATATATATCTCCATGTGCAAACGGGACATTGTATATTAGATTATTCAGAATCGAAATTAATTGATTTTTTATTTAAAATTTTATAAACCCAATAACGTAGTTTCATGGCATTATTAAAAATTAATTAAATTGCCGTAAAGTAAGTGACAAAATGGTAGATCAATGTACTCACGCCCTGCGAAAAAGAGATACTCTCATCAAACGCTTCCAAAAATAGTGAAAAATTTACCTGTAACAAATCAAAAATATATACATTAATATTTGAAGTAATAGAACATTATAAAAGTAAAATATATATCCATATATTTAAAAAAAAAATCATATTCATTAAATTGTTAAAAATTCAGAGAAAAAAACCGAAATATAATTCTTATGATATTTTTGAAAGTCAAATATTGTACTTTTAGGTCCAGTTTCTGTATATATAATGTATGTTGGAATTCCGAAATATAACGGTATGATTCACTTTACCATATATATTTTGTTAGCAGATTATTTATTTGTGTCACTAAATATTTCTCATCCATTGAATTAGTGAATCGTTTACTTATACTTAAATTCACATAATGACCTTTTGTTCATCCAATTACAGTAACAAATGAATTAAAATTGTTATAATTCATATTAAATAAATATTTAACAAAATATGTTTGTTCTCTAATGCAAAAATAAGGCACTACAGTACAGTAGTAAGACCAGTGATATTGTATGATATGGAAACAGTCAGCCTTCTGAGCCTAGAGAAAGTCATAAAGGTTGAGAGGAAAATACTGAGGAGGATTCACGGACCCAAGATAACGCAAGAGGGGTACAGGCGAAAATCCACGAAGAAATCTATAGGAATTTGGAAGATCTGGAAACAGTCATCAGGACTAGGAGACTGAGGTTCTACGGTCACATGATCAGAATGAACGATGAGAGAATAAACTAGAATATTTTCGACTAAGTCTACAGCTATAAAAGTATGGTAAGATATGTGAAATAAAAGAAGGAGGTACTGGGTAGGCTAAAAATCACGGATAAGGACTGCTTGGATAGAGAGATTTTTATTAAAAAAACTAAACGAGATTGGGATTCTTGTGGGGAGGAGGGAGAAAATGGACTAAGAAAGAGCGAGAGGAACAGTCCAGGAGGATGAAAGAGTATTGGAATGAAAGGAAGGCGGAAGGTGTTAGGAAGAAAACAAATATTCGCGTGGTCCTTGCTGGCTGATTCGTGTTAACAAAATTTAAAAAATAATAATTGTCATGAATTTAATACATTAAAACATTTATTTAATTATATTATCTATTCATATAAAAAATACGACAGTAGGTGTAAGGAAGAATCCTGATGTATTTTTCTCTACATTTTACAATGTTTTCTCAACTTTTCATATTTATAAGTATATTTTAATATAAATACCCATTTGACTTGGCAGAAAAATAATGTTCAAAAAATTAAGTTTTGTCAGAAGTGAGGAATAGAGACAATAACAACGAGAAAAAGGGTATTACATTTGACCACAAAAATACATTCTATTTCTTCCGCATCTGTATAGGTTTTTCATATTTTTGACATTTCTATTTTATTTTTTAAATAATATTTAATTCATATTTTATTGAAAAATAATTTAAATTTTATTAAATAATTAATGAATAAAATGGGGAAATAAAAAACGAGGAAGATACAATTAGAAAAAAACAAGAGAGAGAGATCAGAAATTGAGTGATTCTAGCAAAGATGCTATATAAATGTAAACCGACGTTCCTGTCTACTAGCTTGCATGCAATCAATTCTTTGAAGTAGACAACTTAAACACTGCACAGGAATAACACTAACTAAACAGACAAGAATACTCTTCATGGAATAATAATTTTAAGAACAAAGATTAAAAGAAAAAAAAAAGATTTTTCGGTGTTCGTATAATTTATTTTTACATAAGTTTTCTTTAGTTTGAATATGACGTAATTGAATACTTATAGCCCTAATATTTACTGACCTTAGGTGTAACCTTTATTAATATTTCCCTTTAATAAAATAAAATAATTCAGTAACTGCTTTGTAAAGAGCTGTTAGGAAATACGACTACAACGGATAGGCGACTCAACGTGTAAACGTGAGGTGTTGAGAGGAGACTCACAGGCCGCTAAATCGGGATGGCATTTTATCCTTGGCTATCTCATCCTAGCGTTTTTTTAGATGATGTATAGAATAGTTGAATCATCAATGCTTTTCTGAAAATATGTTCTTTATTTTAACAAAATTAATAAAAGCAGATTTATATCAATTTTTTCCCCACCTGACGACTAGTATCTACCTACTTAAAATCCTTTTTTTTTTTTTTTTTTGGTAAAAAAAAATTGAAAGCGATGGTAATATGCAGTTTTTTTTTTTCTCTGGATGCCTTTCCTTTCTACAGAAGGCAGTGATATATATATATATATAATTAAAACAAAATACTCGGAAGGTTTCTCAGAAGGTTTAAAAATGTGACTCATTCAGACTTTATTTGAATAATGTAAATTCGTATTTTTTTTTTCTCTCTCTGCATACTTAACAGACGAATTTCGAATCTTTGAATTTATACGAAAAACGTTTTTAAAAAATAAAATAAAATTCCGACAAATCCGTTATACTGTGAAATGAAAAAAAAAATATGAATTAACATATTGAGGTACAAAAACTAAAGTCAAAACGAATTAAAAAATTTTTAACTATATATGCAAAAAATAAAAAAATTAATAACTTTAAAAGAATTTTTATTGATTCATAATTGGTAATTGGTTGACTGTCGTGGATAATGAAGAGAAGAATAGTTGGGGTGGTCAGTGAAAAAGTAAGGCAAAAATAAATGATAATATTTATTTTTTACATATGCCGACGTTTCGACCTGAAGTTCAGGCCTTCATCAGGTCTGTCTCCTAAAGTGTTGCAGGGAGAATTCCTGCAACACTTAAGGAGAATGCATTCTCCCTGCAACACTTAAGGAGACAGCCCTGATGAAGGCCTGAACTTCAGGTCGAAACGTCAGCATATATAAAAAATAAATATTATCGTTTATTTTTGCCTTCCTTTTGGACTGACCACCCCAACTATTCTTCTCTTCAATTTTTATTGATGTTGTATAATGGAAGAACTTTAGGGTAATATTATTTCTAAACTAGAATAATTTCTTTGATGAAATAAGCAAAAACTAACAGCTACTATATTAAAGTAGTTCTCCATAAAACAGAGTTTTATCTTTAAGTTAAAAAAAGAAAACATGCAATATAATTCAGAAGTTCGTTGACTTTTTAAAATTATCATTCAGAAAAAAATAATGGTCATCTACTACTTTAAACGCTTGATTAAAATTACAGAGTTCATTAGAAAAATGAAAATAAGAAAACTTCAGAAAATCAATCAATTTTGATTCAGGCTTAAGCTGAAATAACTAAGATGAGGAAAATTAGGAAATAAGTTTTGGAGCAAAGCGGTGTAGCAGGCGGTGGGGTAGTTGTTGCTAAGTCGGTATAGTTGCCAACAGCCCCATCTACCCTTTAATGAGAAAACTTTTCCCGACCTTTCGGCAAAACCCCCCTTCTATCTAAACCTGCCCCCCTTCCATGATTCGAATTTCTATCAACTCGAGGGGGGGGGGAGGGTTAGGGAACACTTTTTCGAATGGTTCATTGTGTATTTATTTAAAAAGCGAAAAGAACTGGCTAATTAAGATGAGAAAGGTAGGGTAAAACATTCATTAAAATAAACTCAAATTTAAACAGCATTTATTAAATAAACAAAATGATAAAAACAGAAAGAGTTCTTAAAAAAATTTAATTATGGAAATTTATCATAATGGTAAGGAAATAGATGACAGTATTTCTAATTTAAGAAATTGGTTGTTAAGGAGCGGTCAATAGACACATTTCGTAGTACTATTTATTATGGTAGCGTTTATTCCATTTATCTACTTTTCAACAAACGTTGGCAAAAAGAACAAGACACAAAAATATTATTATAACTTGGAACAAAGTACGAACAAATAAAGCATCAGTTAATGTTAAAATAGTACAGTATATCAGAAATCAGTTACAGATCTGTGAGAGTGGAAAGCAACGAGTAGTGAGCGAAATGAGTGTAAACAGAACAGCACAAACAAAACAAACTATCACCAATGTGATGAAAAATAAAAATACACAGGAAACACAAATTTAACTGAATATAACTAGGTCATGTAAAATAGGAAATAAAAGCAATGATGTCACATCCAGCGACGATCCCCAAAAGTAAATGGAATCTGAGCCATTGGTGACTCAATCGATGAATAAGTAGCCTCATCCCTTGCCCGAGTAGCAGGTATTCTATAACTTTTTTGTACAATACTAGCGTATTAAAGAGGGGCTTCTTAAAACTTATTTAGGTGCGTTATGTATTTTTTTTGTGGAGTGTGAATTAGATTGAGCCGTCAGATCTCCGATGTGTAACGATCGGGTAAAGTCGGCTGGAGTCTACTAATTGAAGTATTTTTAAGCATTTAGTAAGCATATATCATTCCAATTCCAATATGTCAGAAACTAAAAATCGGACCTGCATACTGTAAGTGAAAGAATTGTTCAGTATTTCATCCTCTCTGTAATAAGCTATAATTCAAAATTGATTATTAACGCGACGCCGTGATAGAAAGGCGAATAGGAAAAAATAGTTTCGAAAATCAAATGATAACGAGTTTTTTGGAAGATATGGATTAAAATATCTCAGAAACTAAAACTCGGACCTGGATACAGTAAGCTAGGAAAATGTTTAGCTTTTCATTCTCTTTATAATAAGCTGTTATTTATAATTTAAGCTTCATGTTTTAAATCTCGCTTTGTTGATGTTTTCACTTCAATCATATGGTCTAAAGAACACACCTTAGTTTTTTTTAATTAGTCCATTTCAGTAAAATAAAATTTAAGTGGTGTCTAAAAAACTAATATTAAAGGGCGGGGTGATTGAGCGGGATAACGCGCTTGGAATAAATGCGTTACATGGCAAGCTGACAAACCCGGGCATTTAACTCTGGCATACACCCCCCCCCCCCCTCCAACTTCTCTCCTCCGATGTAGGATATGTGTAGGCTATAACCCGTAAAGCCGAAAAGGCGAGGTAGAAGAGAAAAGAAAAAAAAAAAGGGTTGAAAACTTCTTCAGCTACTAAATTAAGTTAAATATTAACATAGGGCAAGTTCCTAAAATCACAGCGATATATACTGAATTTAATAACGATCTGCTCATATTCCAGCGAAAGGTTACAAAACACATGAACTATATACATAAATACTAACCTGCTGAATTGTTATTTTTATTTTTATAATTTAAAAAATAAATAAATATAGATATAAATGATATATACTATGACTAGTTTCGTTTTATGGGCTATCTCATCCTAGGATTTTTTAGGTACTGTATATAACAGGATATTCATGAATCTTCGAGTAAAAGTATTTTTTTCTGTTTTGAATTATAAAAATATTTAGTTAGTAACAGTCGATTTTTTTTTTCATTTAACAATTACCACTTAATGAAAATATATATTTTTTTAAAATACTTAATGACCACGATAAAATATAAATTTAGTATTAACTTGGTTTATTTTCTTTGGAAACGTTATCATGAGTCGGTAATTCATTTTTAAGAATGCTTGGATAATAAATATGTTTCTATTATAAACATTACATATTTATATTTATATTAACTGAATATAAATATGTGAATTGAATTGAAAAATAAGAACATTGTGGTTAAAATAATGATCCAGCCAGTCGGATACATCTGCCCCCAAAGCGAATAGAACCGCTGAGCATTCGGTTATTGAATGGATGAATAAAGGAACGCGGTGAATTCCGTGAAGACTAAGGAAGGAATAGGAAAAGAATTTAAAGTTATACAAGAGTACAATGACCAGGTAGGCAGTTATACAAGGGGACTTGAGTACGTCTTAAGGGAGAGGCAGGCATTTGTACCTGAGCCCTAGGACCACAGACGGTTATCCCGCCATTTAGTCATTAGCCCTGTCCCACCTCACGGCCTGTCAGGCCACACGTGCCGACACATTTTTTTTTTATGACATTAACTGATGGAAGGATACAGTAGAAGCGATTCATCCCTAATCACAATTTTTAGATTGCGCGATTGACGAGGCTATAAAATGACATCGCGATGCTACAACGATTTCTTCACAACTGAGTATCATAGGCGTAAATATCGAAAAAACGACCGAAGCGATGCCTTGGTGAGTCGGACGCCATAAGGGCGTCGCAATACCTAAATTGAAAAAAAAAATAAAAAAATAAATTTATGCTCTTAAAAATTTCCAAAATAATAATTAAACTCGATATTATTGCTTGATAAAAAAACACGTAAAAAAAATTGTGGAAAATGTGCCAGAACAGATGACAACAAAATTAAAAGAAAATCATTAAAATTAAATAATTTAATAAAATTATTATTAAATTAAATGCGACTGTTCCAAAACGAAAACTTCTAACCGAATCACTAGGGAAGAAGAGACAGTCCTCTGCCGATTATTGATGGGCATAGTGAGTTCTCATAAGCCTATATACTAAGAGGATTGGGACCACCCAAAATAGGAGAGTTGTAAGGTGCAAAAAGAACAGTACAACACAACACCCGAGACTGCCATATATTTAAAAACACAAGAAAAAATTGAATATGCACACTAAGCCTAGAAGAATACTTGAATGACAATGAAAGAACCTTAGAACTTTAAAAATAAAAACTATATAACAAAGATGAAATAAAAGATACTCCAATGATCCTGCAGGATAGAGGCAATAAAAATAATAACAATAATTAATAAATATTTTTAGTTAATATGAAAAGTCATTTGAGAGGATACGCGAATTTAATTTATTTATTTTATTTTTTATTAGTGTAATTACTCAGGAAGAGGAAGAAATAAACTATTTAAAACAACGTTTAAGTGATCCTTAAAGGACTATAAAAAAACAAAACAAAAAAACAACAGTGATACAAGAACAATAATAGTCTTTTTATAGGTAAAGTACAAGCGTTATAATTTAAAAAGTGCATTTAATATTTTTTGAAGTATTCAGCTCAGATCGGGTACAGAAAAAAATATGGATCAATGAACAAAAATGATTTTTTTTTTCTATGTCATATCGTGGATTCACTAATGCTGTGCAGTACCAGTCAGGATAACGAAAGATAATGTTCAATAATTAATATCATTAAAAAAAAAGTTACTTTTGAAGTAGTATTGGTTCATTTAGACTTGGTGGCTTAGCAGTTTTTAAGTACTAAGGCAATATAAGAACCCAACAGTTAAATTTAGACATACTAAAATTTGTTTAAAGATCAAGACTAAGAAGGACTAGGTTGCAAAATTAGTTACCCTACAATTGTTAGCAATTGAAATAAAAACTTTTCTTTATAAAAAATGTATTGTTATAAGTCTTTTGTCTACCATTTTACGAGCTATTATTATTTTTCGTGCGAAATATCTGCAATTACAGAGAAGAAAAGAATATTTATAGATTGGATGGATATTTGTCTCATATGGTTATTTTAATAAAATTACCAATGCTTCAGTTTTACTTTCACATACCTATATATCTGTGTCCCGGAAGTAAAGGATAAACATGTCCATTTATTTTATAAAATGATTTAATAACTAAGAAAGAAATTGTAATAGATCGAAGTTATTGAAAATTGGCTTCCTGCAGAAATACAAAAATGTGACATAGTGTCCTTTGCCTCCAGAGCACAGGAGAACAGATATAAAATATGTAATAAGGGAGAAGTATTTCGATCGTGAAAAATTTCTAATCAGAGTTTTAAGCTTATACAGCATATATAAATCATCGAATTGCAGTTGAGGAATTGTTTAAAAACTAATTTGTCATACTTTTGTAAGAGAAGTGCAGGTCCATGAAATTATTTCAAGCATTCGACTAAGTTTAATTACTTTAAATGAGAAGAAATTAAATTATTTTATTAAGTATGTGTGAATGCATAGTTGCAAAGAAACAAAAGATATAATTGTATGTTAAAATGGAAGGATATCATTCCAAATTATTAAATGAATGTTGCTCATTCAACTCCAGCCAGATGAGAAATTTTCCCCACGGGTGTCTTCTTTCGTTGGGTAATATTTCATCCGGCGGTTTAAGCCTACCTACACTTTCAGGGGCAGCGGTTTTGAATCGTTAGTCATGGGATATTATTCATTGAAACGGCAACTTATACACAATTATCCGTTTATTGTATACTTTTGGGTAGTTTTAATTTAAATTTATAACTAATAATTTATAATAATAATTATAATCAATTACAGGATATTTGAATCATTCACTCTCCACAACAAATATTTTTTTTTTATTATAAATAAATTATAATAAGGAAATTGTTTGAGTTAGTTTTTTTCTTATTCATTTTTCCTATGAATAAAAATTAATCTTAATTAACACAATTGATGTTGATTAAAAAAACAATATGATAATACTATTTATAAAAAAATATAATAGATTCTTAAATTAATTATTGTAAATTTAAATTGCAAGTAATTATTAAAGTATTTTACTTCTCCTCTGAGAGCCGTAGTTTTAATTTACATGTATTATTATCTGCATACAAATAATATACTCAAAATAAATAATATTTTGTTCCAATAATTATAAGGAAAATAATAAATAGAATTCATTTTTTGATCACTTTTATACGCATTACAGATTTAGATACTTCATAAAAAATATAACAAGTAAATAAGTCGAGCTCATATCTTGTGAACTAGGTGACTAGTATAGAAACAACGCGTCATAATTTAAAGCTACCAAAACCGCATTCTTTTCAGAAGTTTTGCAGCAGTATAAAGAAACAAAACCACAACTTTAGGAACTAATAGATTAGGAACTATCTTATCAGCTCGGCGACTAGTATGGAAACAACGCGTCATAGTTAGAAGCTACCAAAACTATCATCTCTTCAGAAGAATCAGAGCATCATCAAAAAAAAAAAGTTTCGTAACTAATAACGATTAGTGGGAACATGGAGCTGAAAAGGATAGGTTACAATCCTCAATATTTTTTATTTATTTATTTATTCAGAAATATAACAATCTGTCCCACGGACAATAATTATAATGAGATATGAACACATTCACACAATATATACAGAAAACATAAAATAAACAAAAACAAAATAATAATCAAAAAGTATGTACAATAAAAAATAAAATATCTTAAAGATAGGAAAATTAAAAATATAAAAACACAGTCATACCTATGTGCAATATATACAATCAGGCAGGGAACCGCAAGCCAGGCTTGTCCCTCCAACTATTGAGGGAAAAGCAGGACTCAAAGAGATCCCTGAGCTACTATCTTAACCGCCACTGGTGCTAAAGCCAGTTGAGATTGAGCGAGAGTGCATATAATTAATATAATATTTGACCAAATCATGAGTGTTTAGATAGTTGGATATTGAAGTCACTATGGTTAATTTTATTTATCGCGTAATAAGGTATTGAAGATTTTAGATTGTATAGAAGTACTTAATTGGTAGTAAGGTGTGTTTATTTAATTTTACGGATATGAGTGGCCTCATATCCAAGACGGATATCTGTCTTTTAAAAAAAAAAATTGACAAAAATAAAATTTTTGTACACAGCTTCAATCTTAAATTTAAACCAATTGTTCAAATAAAATTACCAGAAACATTTTGAGTTGAATCTATAAAACAAAAATTTAATTTTTTCCCACGTTCTGAAAATAACAGATGTATAAGGAGACTCAAATGTACAACGAGCGTTTACAAAGAGAAATAAAATTGAACTATACTAAATTTATTATTAAAATATTTTTTATTTAGAACTGTGAAAATGATAAAATACTGAATATTAAATAATAATACTTATCAGAAAACTGGCAAAAGACCATTAACTTGACACATACCACAATGGAAAAAAAATGTACATAAATATATATATAAAGTTATACATGGAAATTGTGATCTCTTCGCGGTTTGACATAGCCATAAGGGTGATGGATAAAAAAGAAAAAGAAAAAAAACATTTCAATTTAAGTGAGAAGGCAAATTTCAGAGAGGACTTCCGGAACCGAAATGAATTGGACACGCCACTCACGCGATACCGGCCTCGGCTGACGAAACACCCGGTCATTCCAACACTGCCGTAATTTCTAATTTCTGATTTGATCAATCAATTTCTAAATATACTAACAAATTATGGAAGGATCATAAATAATTATAGGCAGATAATGAGATCCGAGATACTGTCAATATTTTATCATGCTGTCTCTGACGTATTGATTGATTCCTGTCCTATTACCGAATATAATCTTCCTAGGAAAAATGTACAACCGTATCATCTTATCGATAATTACATATTAAACAATCATATTCATTAAAATTTTATTTTTAATGTAATAAAGATTATTTTTTTCTAAATATTATAAGATTGAGGAATATATTAGAATGAAAAAAAATATATAGGTACTTTCATAACAATCTAACAAATATTTTAATAATAATATGTTATGTGTTCGGGCGTTGATGACATAGATGTTTGGCGCCTTAAATACTAAAACAACCAACCAACAACCTATTATACAAACATACAACATACAACATACAACCAACAACCTACAAAGCATTCTTCGATTTTTTTTTCTAGCTACGATATATTGGTACTCAACGTATTGAATACCTTGTGATATTTGACGCCTTGGTAACGAAATGAAAATTTCAATTTTTGAAATAATTTAATAAAAATTATCCACATTTTTACCATTAAAAAGAAAAGATTTGTTTAATAATAATATGAGTAGTCATTTTATATAATAAAACCCATTTCGTTTAAATGGAAACGAGAATTATCCATGATCCGCAAAAAGATTTTAATAATTAAGTTTAATATTTAATTATTTAAGTCAAGAGGAGTAAGACGTACGTAATTCCGTAAATATTGCTTTTGCTAAAGGTTTTGAAGTTAAACACACATTAATAAAAGGCTGACAATAAAATTAATGTTTGTATAATAAAGCTATCTGATATATCAAACAGTATCTGATAAGAATTAAATAAAATAAATGTCGCATATTAATAGTTATTAAATCCCTTATAATATCAATAATAGAATAGAAAAATAAAATCTCAGCTATCCAACAATTAAATAATTTAAAGAAAAGGAGGTGATTTCTTCCGCAGTTTGTACAATACAAGATGTATCAAATCTTCAGACAGTGTTATATATTTGAATAAAAGTTGGATCAGAGATCTTTTGTAATATTTTTAGCTCTAAATTTCAAGATAAGTTTTTAACTTTTTTTAATATTTCTTAAATTTATATCCTTTATTTTATTTCATTTTAAGCACTATTGATTTCTAATTGTACGATTCAAATGGTAAAGAAAAACATAATAATAATAAAATGTACGCTTTACAAAGAAAAATAAAATAAACTGAATAGGAGTTTTTTTAAACAAAAATTTCAATTAATTCATAAAAAAATGAGGTGCACTTGGTGATTAAGCTCTGATTTTATGGGCTATACTATAGGTGGGGAACCTGCGACCTCTAGGCAGCATGTGGCCTCCGTGATGTAGCTAATCTAGTCTTAGAATTAATTAATATTTAATTATTTTAGATTACGAAAATCTGAAAATTAAAGTTTAAAGTTTATTATATTTATATGTGTGTATGTATTTAGTAATAAATAAAAATAGCAACAGTAAAATATAAAACATTGTTGCGGTCTCCATAAGCACTACCTAACCTTACTGCAACTTCTAATGATAAAAAGTCTCCCAATCTAAGGAATATATCTACACTGACAAAAGCAAAATAAAATGAATGATTGCCATTTTTTCAGTTCTGACAAATGCGAATCATGATTACTCATGTAAAACACGAAAAAGAAACGCCCTGCGATAGGCTAGCGAGAATGTCATTACTCATTCGTCCGACAACTCTTAAAGCATTCTCAACCAACCATCTAGATATCATAATTGCCACAATAGACCGATCACATCCTTGGATTTCCAACTAGTCGAAGAGTTGATTGCCTCGACCAGCCGCCCGGAGACAAAACGAGATGGAAACAATGATGAACTGTGTAGAAGCTTGGTTCTCTGAGGAGGGGCGTGTAATCCCGGCAAGATAAATTTGGATCCCGGAGTGTAACTGCCGAAAGGGAAGAGTGGGAGCTATCTTTAGAACTAGGAGTTTACACCTCTAATCCGCCTCTGTCCGATCCCTATCTTCCCCATCACTTGTAGCTGTTTGTAGCGATTTGTCCTGGTTTGTACTCGAAAAGCAAAGTGACAACAAGGCCAATCATACCGAACAGCAAACAATTGTACACAGTTTCACACCAGATAACAGTAGAAACACAATCTAGTTTATAAATAGCTTTGAAAAGGTCATGGTCTATCACTATGAATTCTGAGACGAAATCATCAAATTGGACCGTCATCAAAGAAAACATTAGAAAATACTCATATTATTTAAATTATTTATTTATCACATCCACCATATTTTTTTCGATCGTCCCTACATCGACGTTTCTTGCATACGGGGTGGGATGGAGATTGCTAAAGAGGTAAAACCTAATCTGTTCCAACCAGAGTGCGAAGGCCGGAATTCATTCTGTGGATCCACCACGAAATAAATTTAAACTCACTCAAGCCGGATTCGAATCGGTGTCGCTAGATTTTTGACGACATTTTTCAAACGAAAATGCGGGAAGCTTTTGAATCTTACTTCGCAGATTTTTCAACATATTATAATATTAATACACCGCATGTAAGGATTCATGGGATCTACAAAGATGAAAGAATTCCAATATAAAATAAATATAATGTTATTTAAAATGAGATTTATTAAATAAATATTTGGAAACAGGTCAGTGGATGGAAGTATGTAGACAGCGATTAGCGGTACAGGATTCGCTAAGCCTTTTATTATAACACATGATCCATCCCAAATGGCCCTACAAAAAAATAAGACAAAGAAAATCAATCAAATTAAAATTTAAAAAAAAAATCAGGAAAATCCTGAAAAATTCGGATGGTCATCAATGTGTTATTAATGAATTATCAATGACTTAGAGTGTCGGAGAGGGGTAGTTCAGTGGGTAGGCCACTGAGTTCAAAAGCTCAATGTTCCAGGTTAAAATCTAGCTGATGGTAGGTAATTATTTATTCTGTTTCATCAGCCATGGATCGACCCCTGGGGTTGGGAGACCCTCCTGAGGGCACACATTGCCTCTAACAAAGGAATATTTTAAATTAAGTAATTAATTAAGAGGAAAAACCAGGCGGTTGAACGTGATCTCGGTCAAATCGCCTCCTCGCACAACCGTTGAGCAAGAAACGGTGGTTTGCTAGAGCAATTATTCATTTAAAAATTACTTCAATGCTGGTGTAATAAGAAATATCTGGTCCGATGCTATAGCTATTTCTAGTATTACCACTTGCAACAACAGCACGTGCATAAAGGAGTACGGCAACACCATCCTGGAATCATCAAATCAACTCATACTTGAATTCTCCGAAAAGAGCCATCTCTGGGCAGCAACCTCAGGCAATAAAAAGAGGGAAAGAGAAGGAGAGAAGAAAAAAGAAAGGAAGAAAGGAACATCACGTACCGTACGTGACTCCAAATCGAGATGAACCTTCAAGATCTAACATGTACATTTTTGGTCATCTTGATTCATTACTTTCCCTCGAGCCGGTACTTGGTGTCCTTTTTTTCCTCTCTAACGATACATAGTCAAAGAGAAAAATAATAACGGTAGACAAATCAATACTGCAAACGGGTCTCTAATACTCCCGACCAGCTCGGCATCCATATAAAGCGTTCTAGGACTTATACAATGCTTGAATAATGTAGTAGTTCCAGAAGTTGCCCAGTTTTGTTCACTTAAAGCTAAGTCAGTGATTTAATTATTAGGATGTATTTCTAGATATTGCCTGGGGTAATGTGGTTGAATACAAGAATAGAAAATACACTACTGAGAATAAATGTGTAGCCACACGATTTAAAATTAACAACCACATTTAGAATTTTGATAAAAAATCAGTGAAGCGTTTTGATTGACGAAAAATAATGATCACAAGCGAAAATATCTTCGAAGGCAGCAGCAGACGCCACTCAACTGTAAATATTACGAAACAGGAATTCGCCAACTTTTTCTATTTTATTGGAATAAGGAGGACCTTAGAGCGGGGCAGCCGGGGCGATCGCTCAACAAACATAATTTTAAATAACTTAAGAAATAAATTTAAATATTTTAAGGGGGAGGAGGAAATTACGTCATTGCCCGGGGGGACTGAAAGTCTAAGGCCGGCAATGAGGAGGACCATAACAATCAATAAGGGTTTGTGGGTAATTAGAGGTGGTAATAGCAAGCTTTTGAGTAATAATTTAATTTTAGTATTATTCAGAGATATTTCTTATTAGTAGCTTGAATTATACCAAGAATGGACATCGAAATCAAAAGGATTTTCTAAACTCCTTAAGGATGGTTTTACTACAATGCAATGTAATTTATGGTACCCACTAATATTTTTTTTTCGGCATATCACTTCATTCAGACGTTTATAGCAAGATAAATAAAAAGTGTTAGGTAAACTATTGTTATTAAATTAACACTTTAAGCAGGCGATTAGGTAAATATCCACGATCAGCCCAAAGGATTATCTCCTATTCAATAAAGTGCCAAGTACTTTTTACACTACTAAAAAATTACTGGTTGCGCATACACGATAAAAAAATAAATAAAAAAATATCAATATACACGTTCTCTATATGATAGATCATATCATCACTACAAATGCTAACTATCGAATATGAAAACATTTCCATCTTTAATTCAACCGATAATATTTGTAATTAAATATTTTTAAAGCGCGATTAGTAAATCTTCAAACATTCATGAAAAAACATATTAGTGTGAAAATTGAAACATCCTCATTGTTTGGACTGAAACTGAATTAATAATGATAGTGCAATGATTTTCAGATTAGATAATTATATTTTTAAGGAATATATGGGTTAATACTATTGTTTCTGTTTATGTGATATTTCGCCAAAAATAAGCCGGACAAACACTTAGTAAAAAATCAGGATTTCCTTCAACTTCCAATGCAGGAAAACAATTGAAATCAAATGATCCTGGCGTTTCCTAGCGGCCTTTGATTCAAAGAATAGTGCAGTGGGAAAGCGGAAGACTTACCGCATTTTGTCCATCGTAATTTTGGTTGAGTTTAAATTTCTTAAATTCTCTTTCTCTAGAACGGAGGAGCAGCAATAAAAATTCTACATGGTTTAGTTATTTGGTTTTACCTTTACATTAAGGTCCAGGTAAAATTTATAACAATTACTTTATGTTTCAGTAAACGTAGCAATAAAATAATATTTAATAATTATTTATAGTAATTTAGAATCTGTAAAATGTAGTACCAAATTCAACGTAAAAATAAAAGAAAACCTGAGATATTTTTATGACGCGATCAACAAGTCCCGGCTTAGAAACAAGGACTTAAAACAAAGCCGTAGAATAAACAGCCAGGTGCCACCGACAAATGACTATTACAATAGTCTGAAAATGGTAATGTATAGATATATTTTATTCATGAATAAAACTAGATAACCTTTTTTAATTTATTAAGGCCGTCAGGTGGAGATGGAGGCAGGCACTTTATGGGCCCGTAAAGAAATGCATTCAGGTTCTAGATACAAGTGTCATACCAACCTAGAGATACCGACTTTGATAACAGGGCCTTTCAAATGCGTCGTTCCGCGCACCGAGCACCTTTCAAATTCCATTTTTATTAAAGAAAATATAATTTTTAATGACTGATATAAATTTAAATAAATTATGCCATCATCATCTAATCTATTCCAATGGTAGCAATAAAAGAAAATTGGTTAGTTTATTACGATTTTAGAGGTAGAGCATTTAGATTCCTAACGTTCGATTATCGGGACTTTATTTATATATTCCTATTCAAAATGGCTAAATTTATAAAAGGTTAACAACTCTACTTAGGAATGATAACTTTGTAGTTCTTGGAATATTGAACAGTTTAGTTATTTTTTTATTCTGCGGATGAGTGAGAGGCGCTGGGATCTTAGAGTCCTGCCTTTCCTTACACTTGTGGAGGGAAAAGCTTGGTTCGCAGATCTTGAGTGAATGATTTTTTAAAATATTTTATAAAAGCATGTGTTTATTTAAGCAGTTACTTAGTTTATTTCCATTTTGTTTAGTTGTTTAAGTTTATATACATTTGATATTAGTATTATTATTTTTATTTATTGTACATAGTGTGAATGAGCTACTCTTCTATCACTATTACTATTGTTGTCAACTCATACTAAACTCATCAAGCCATTGATTAATATCCAACTCGATTGAATATTTAATTTACTGGATCGGGTTGGGTTTTAATTTATTTGTTTTTTATTATATTTTATTTTTATATGAGCATGTTCATAAACTCAGCACTAAATCGCTCGGCGGCAGCCAACAATCGATTGAATTCAGCACTGATGGATTTATCCTGAGTTCAAAAACGTTTCATCGATTTAATTAATTCCATTAATGAGTTTAGGCCTTGTCCATTCAGATATTATTAATGTTTTAGCACAACGCATCAAATCCACTAGACAGTTATCCGTTAGCGTAAATTCAATTTAACAGTTTATTTTAATTTGACGAAAAGTTACGTATACTTGATGCACTGGCGGATCCAGGATTTTCATGCTTCAACCTGAAAGCTTTTTTTTTCATATATATATAACGATAATCAATTTGTAAAAAAATAAAGAAATTAACTACCTATACGAAATGATGTTTAAGTGGTTCTTGAAGTCCTATTAAATGTAATTACACGAACAAGAATACTTGAAGAGATAGTTTTTCAATATTTATTTTCTGTAAAATATGGTTATATTTTACGATTTTGGGGGGAGGGGGAGGGCTTCAACCCGGAAGCCCCTCCCCCCGTCGATCCGCCTGCGACTTAATGTGAAAACTTCCATTTTTATTCATCTCAAACTGATGTTTCCAGGGATTGGTAGGTAAGATTTTCATTTACCCATTTTATGAACAGCTTTAAGCTATTCAATAAGAAAAAATATTTCAATCGGCAGATATAGTAGACAATAGCAGAGAATAGACAATCATATGTTTGATTAGCTTAACATATGATCTAAAAGAATTTGTGAATTTAAAATATACATATATAGAAAGAACATTCATTCAACTAGAAATTTTTTAAAAAAGAGGGAATTGGTCAGCAGACAACTTTAGTTTAAGAAACCCTAAGCTAAAACGTATACGACCTTTTAAAATGTGCAAACGTTTTATTTATTAGTAATACATAGTAAAGTTTTATTGTGTAGTGAAATTAAGAAGTATAAACGGAAAAACAACAAAGAAACAGTAAGAGGTGTAATTAAATATATATATTGAATATAATCATTAATATAATTTATACTTATATATATATATAATTTTACAATATTCATAAAATGTTACATCAAGTCATTAGCGGATCCAGGATTTAATTTGGGGGGGCTTCGGCACGAAAGCTTTTTATTTTCATATATATAACGATAATTATTTGAAAAAAAAATAATGAAATTAATTACCGATATGAAATGGTGTTTAAGTGGTTCTTGAAGTCCTATTAAATATAATTACACGAACAAGAATACTTTAACAGATAGTTTTTAATAATTTTTTCTGTAAAACATGGTTATATTTTACCATTTGTGGGGGGGGGAGGAGGGGCTTCAGCCCGAAAGCCCCCCCGTAGATCCGCCTGTGCATCAAATGGTTCAATCTAGAGCTATTATATGAACATACAAGACAAGGTGTTATATACAATAACATATTGATAATCTGTATCGTACAACAGCTTTGACACCAGTCTTGTTGCTTAAAGGATGATTGTAGTAGGCAGTGTTAACATGTTTAAAGCCAGGTTTTTCTGGTTTACATACAGCCCTTAAATCTGGCGACAGTAACAAAAATGGCGAATGTTGAACAGCTGACTGAACACTACACTACTAAAATAGCTGGTGTTTTAGTTACTTTAATTAGAATATTATATCAGTGTAAATAAGTAATTTATAAGAAATAATTTAATTTAGAAACTTAGTTTCAATTACTAAATTAAATTAAAATAATTAGTACCAACAAGTTTTTATTTCCCCCCAATGTATTAATATAAAAACGTTCTACCGAATCAATCTTGACTTCTTGAAACCTTATAATACGACAGTACAGTCGAGGCAACAAATATCATACTGTCTTAGAGTTTACACAGTGGTCAATGACAGTTGTTGCTATGGCTGTAATCCTATTATAACCTCAATAAATCACTCTGCTCTTTAATCATTGTCATAAAATCAATTACGAGAGTTAAATATTGGCTTGTAAAAATTCCGTAACTGCTGGAAGCTCATTTACCTGTAAATTGAGGTACACAATAAAATGATGAAGCTTGAGGTTAACTTTGCACTAATAACCTTAGCCATTGGTTAATTACTGTAAAATGTAATGCGCTGTATTCATTGACAGGAGAAACAGCAATACTACGCCAGCAGATTGATTGACACCGCTGTCATGGCATTAGCCCAGGCCACCTTTAGTAATTGATTTGAATAACATTCAATAGTCAATTAGTCCCAGCAAACCTAACGGAATTCCATGGTCACCTTCAACTAATTCCAGTCACCTACACAAGCGATGTTTTGTCGATTCCAACGTGTTGACAAAGAGAAAAACGCTGTTCAGCAGTTTTCGTATTACTTATGAATTTATATTTCATACAATGACAGTTCTATTCTTCGTTACCAATATCACAAGAATTCTACGCGCTTAAAGTTACTACATTTAATTATTTTCTTACAATGTTCTAAATGATTTAATTTTTATTATTTAAGAGAGAATAAAAAAATCTTTATGCCTCTTATTTGTTATATATACAGGGTGTTTCAGGGTTAAGAGGCCAACAAATAAACTAAGGACTTCAAAACAAGAAAAAAATTTCCTCTGAAGGTATGTCCGCAAACGCTTTGTTTAGGAGATATTAACACCTAAAGATTTTCGTCGTTATGAATTATTTACGTACATGAAATAAACAAAACATATTTATTTTTTTAAACTACTTTATTAATTAAATGTAAACATTAACATTCATATTAAATGTTGTTCGAATTGAATACTAATATGGCCTTTTATCTCTAACTGTATAAAAACTATTGGCAACATAAGGATTAATACTATTTGGAATTAGCATTGGGAACTCTCAATAGCATTTATCAGTTTGTAAGAGGCTTTCGCAGAGTACTCATCACTAAGCCTTCCATTTATACTAATGGTGAATATTCCGATATGGTGTTTGTATACGGTTTTTACAATGGCAATGCTGATGCTGCCCATCGTGAATATGCCAGGCGATTTCCGAATAGAAGATTACCAAACAAGTCTAGCGACGGTTGAAACAATCACACACATCCAGTGCCGTTCTGCCACTGCTGCTGTTGAAGAAAGATGCCGAGCCTGTCTTAATGCCCAAGGATATCACTTTGAACAACATTTAATATGAAATTACGTTTAATTAATAAAGTATTTGATACAAATAAATAGGTTTTATTATTTTAATATAACGTAAATCGTTAGGTGTGAATATCTCCTAAGCGTTTGCGGACATACCTTCAGAGGAAATTATTTTCTTGTTTTGAGGTCCTTAGTTCATATTTTCAGTTTGGCCACTAAACTCTCAAACAACCTGTACACAGCATATACATGTTCATTTTTTTGTTTTCTTGACTCTATCCAGTCATATATATAAATTTAAAAATTGATTCAATTATCAGTTGTAATTTCCTTTTATTTATTAGAGATTTGGTGCTCATCTAAACAAATTTAGTTTTGATTTATTGTTTTCCTTTCTATCTTCTATTCTCCTTTCTATCTATCTGCCTCATTTAAACATTCCTTTGTTGTCCGTTCCACTGCATTCTGGAATCCCATCCCACTACAAATCAGCCGTGCACCATAAGGATAAGGATCCACATTTAAAACCGTATTTTTCCAATTCCTCTTCACAATTCAATCAGACGCTGGCTAAGTACTTATTATATAAAAAGGTGGTATTTTTTTTAAAATATTATTTTGTTTTATTCTGTTTTGAATATGAAAAAAAATTTCCATCACCTATCACAAATTATTGTGAGTAGGTATAATTTGTTTTTCTCAACTTCAACTTTTCCTGTTCATAAGATTTATTTGAATTGTATTTTATTTTTTACTTATCTTCAACACACTCCTCTGTATGTAAGTATATAATTTTTTTTTCCTCTTAATTTTCATAGGTAGATCACAATAATTGACTAGTTCTTCACAATATCTTTATATAAATTCACTTAAACTTCTTAAGGAACAAATGAAAAAAATTTAATTTAATTTAGTTATTATTCTTTTATTTTTATATTTTAACACTGCAATGGTTTGCCTATAAAATTTATTTAGTGTTCCTTTCTAACTCCATATAGTTATTTTTATGTTATTGTCTTAGAACTAATACTGAAGTAATGTAACCCTATTACCCATCTGCTTACGTTAAATATCATAAGAGCTATGTGTATACTTATTTTAGTTATTCTTTATTATTAAATGTTTTTTGGACAGATTTATTTTTAATTTGTATAAACAATATTGTTATTCTTAAGGGAGTCCCAGAATAAAGATAATTTTCTATTCATTCATTTATCTTTTTTTGTTTATTTATTTTTTTAGCTCACCAGCGATTTTTTTTTTTAATATATAGTTCTAAGGATTTTGTTAATAGTTTCATTAGTTTTGTTTTGTACATGTTATTAATTTACTTAAAGTTTTTTTATTTATTTATTCATTTACTGAAAAAGTTCTTCTGGCCAAAAGTAATTTTTTATTCTGTAAAATTCTGTTATTTTTAAACAACTTCGTCCCAGAATAAAGTTACATTTATATATATATATAGCAGACATGTTCCATGCGTGGTCAATAACCTTTCGCAATGTTGATCTCAATGTCCGACAAACCAGTTCCCTCGCGTCTGTCCGAGGCTAAGGAAAACCAAGCAGCTGTGCTACATGTTGATTTATTAAATTAAATAATCCTGTAATTCAGGGGGTGACGTCTCGAAAAAAAAAAAAAAATCAATACATGGCGAAGTAATTTATTGCGTTGTCAATAGCCCCCGTAGATTGTAAAATTTAAGTAATGCAAATTAGAATGAAGGATGACGTATGAATTAACATATCCGACTACCAGGCCGGTAGAAAATATAGCCATGCCATAATATAAAATATTTTATCACTTATAATATTAAATTTGTCCTTTATATTATAAATAATTAAAAATTTAAAATAAAATATTTGCTGAGGAAATTAGCTGTAATGCTTTTAATAATTTTTATTGTACGATAACTTAATATAATTTCATATATGACCGAGTAAAAATTAATTTTAAATTATACCTGCTGATTCGGGTTTGAATTAATAATTTTTTAATTACTGCAAAGGCTTCGGGTATGTCTGAATTACAGAACCGTTTATGAACATTGAAATTAAATTACAAAATTAATTAGTTATTAATTAATAAATAAACATTATCTAATAATTCATTTTTTTTTTTTGTCTTCATATTTACATCCACACCTGTCACGAGCTTATAATAAGAAAAATTGACATTTTAGGCATGAAGAAAAAAATAGTACCCAGCAGCACTTCTTCCTGGTCTTGATTTATTTCCTTAAATCCCAGCTTACTACAAATATAAAATATAGAAAGGTACATTGCAAACAATCTCATGTTTTATTCGTTTCAGACTTCTAGAAGTTTTCGGTGCTTTACGATTTTAGGAAACATCACGTCTCCTAGGAAACATCACGAAGAAACAAAGGAAGAACCAAGGAAACGACTTATGCACTCATATCTAAGAAAAACGACAATCAAGGATTGAAAAAAATTCTGAAGGCTTTTTAGAAATTTCAAGTGAATAAAACATGAGATTGCTTAAAGGGTAACATTATATTCTTTAAAACCACGATTTTTTTAAAAATAATTTTTTTATTAATAAACTAATAACTAAACTCTCCAGTTTCTCTTTTCTCTTTTAACTCCAAATTAGTTAACAAATATATATTTGTTTGCTACAAAACTGCAAAAATCATCAAAGGAATGACGGAATTGCAAATTAGAAGATTAAAATAATATACCAATTTATTTGGAACATATGTACCTATATGCATATATCAATACTTAATACAAGCATTACAAAACATTTAGTTCCTTACATGGAGATTAAATATTTCAGATGCAATGTAGTAGTAATTCAAAAATAGCAGGTGCGAGAATATTTGTTCCAGACAGGTGTTAAACGGGGAGAGAGGCTTTTTACATAATAAAAGCATTTAGAAAATGAATGCCGATGTTGAGAAATTATTTCAAGTAAATTACGTATAAAAAATTGTAAATAAAAATTACAAAATTAATTGAGATAATACGTACATTTTTTGCGGTAGGTAATCGTTTTCCTTTTCACTAAAAAAAAAAAACTCCTTCGAGGAGTAAAGTATTTACATGTTAAATAAAACATAAGGCAAAAGGATGCGGTTTATACGAGCTGGTCAAGCCTGGTCAGGAACGAGATCATAGGGACTTCATGAAGAAAAATGAGTAGCTAATTGAATAAAGAATTAACGGTACGGTTCCGCAAAACTGAATTTAATTGTTTGGAAAATAATGGACTACCCAAAATCAGATAACTTACTTCTTGATTCGTCGTCAGGCTGTCCTAAACTTTAATACTTAATTATAAGGATGGATAAAAAAAAAAGAACCATAAAAAGGAAGAATGAAAAACGGTCAGGATACGCAGTCAAAAAATTATGTTTATTGAGTTTACCGAGTTTATTAAAAAAGAAAAAAAAAATTGAATATATGATAGTTGACGGTTGCATTATAAAGGAATGAGATGGTCCGGGGAAAAAATAATAAAATTAGAGACTTACTTGGGTGTAAGTCTCTAATTTTATTCTTCTAATTTTATTTACTTATTTATTTATTTTTTTGGTTTTCTTTTTTCTTTTCTTTCTCCAGATTTCATTATGTCTATTATTTCATATTATATCCTTTTTCCTTTTATATCAATCTCTCCTGTAGATCTGTAGAAGTATATTTACATTTGCATATATTATATATTACACTACAACAATTGTTACCATCTATTTACTTCAGTTTAGGATCTTGTTACTTAGCTTACTCTGTTTATATTTTAATTTACTTACTGTTTATAATTTTAATAAGCTTATTCACATTGTTTATAATTTTTTGTCTAAATATTTTGTAACTTCCACAATTCTCTATAGTTTACCACAATAAAACTAAATGTTGTAAAAATGTCTCAAAACTAATAAAGATTAAAAAAAAAAAATATCAAGTTGAATATTGCCGAGTGATAATACGTCTACCGGTCGACTACTTTTTTAATCTAGAGGAAACTCATTCATCACACTGAGTAGACTTCATACTCTATTTATAACATCTTTGGGTATTTTTTTTTAAGCCCAAGTATTCAAAAAGGTTCATTCCACAGAGAATGATCCGTCCACTACTATGTGGACGTTGAATTAGTTAAATACTAATAATATTAATAATTAATAAAAAATATCAAAAATGACAGTTTGAAATGAGGCAGTAAATAGGAAAGATCTGAATATAAATTTATTTGTTGACAGTAAGTGGCAGATATGGGTCATCCCAACGCCCACAGCTATCACGAGCCAATCGGTCTTTGTTTACTTTCTAATGGCTTCGCTGTATTTTTATTGTTTCCGTAAAACGGACGGAACCCGGATAGAATTAATCACACGGATGAACAACGAGAAATCCGTTAATGGAATTTACATTAGAGTATTGGTGCAGCGGGCTCAAACCAAAGTTTTCACCTTTCAATTAAATTAAAATTAAATTAATCGTCAACATAAATTATAACAAAATCCAACAGTACACAAGAACATGCGGTCATAGCATCACTGGAGAAGTTTGGCTAATGGCATCTATATACAGCCTGGTATAACATAAAATTAAAATTGGAGAAGTATTAAAAACATACGCAAAGTTTACAACTGTATTGTTTGTATCTTGTGTTTAACATTTAATATAATTAGTTGTTACTTTGAAATGCGTTTCTACTGTAAAATACAATTAAAAAAAATTCTCGTTTTTTGAATCTAAAAATAAAATTTCAATCAATATTTTTCGTCTTAAGACAAATGGCGTTTGCTCATCACTAGTTTCGGCCTAGATGTGGAGGTACAATATTATTTTGATTACCCTCCATCGATTTTATTATACAAATTACATTATATACATATATCATTTCCAAGTTACAGGACCATTTATAGTAATTTGTTTCAGTTTTTGACCAAATTTTGTAAAAGTCAGCGTTGATTGACGGTGGTTTCATACCTTACCACGTAACCAAATTATAAATTTCATGTATTCGTTTGACGCAAAATTTAACTTTCGTTAATTTATTAACGAATACATTTTTCGTTGTGATGCTTCTTTTAGGAGTTATAGGTAAAAAAATATCGAAACAAATCTGACTTTTTTGGCTGTAAAAAGTTTTCTCTTGGTGGCCCGCGGTAGCAATTTTGTTTTTTGCATGCCTGAACTCATATATACAAGTTAAAAAATAAAAACTTTTCTCACATTTTTCGCAATGGATTTCCCGTTTCGATCCTCAAATTATTGGTCTAATATTCTTTAAATCAACCGCCATTTTTGAAAGCAGCGGCTCTGGAACGGCAGATCAGATTCTTTTACTCAGAATACCATACACATTCGAAATTTACAATCAAACGTTTGCCTGCGATGAGGTCGCTTTTTTGGTCCTGGCTTTAGGGCTATGAGGATTACCTACAAGTTTGGGTCGAAACGTCGGTTAACCTAATAAAAATTCTTGACTGTAAATCCTGATATTTCTTTCATACTAGAAATTGATCAGTCGACTAATTACCCATCTCTAAAATATGTCCTGCATCACAAAAAAAAAAAAAAAACCTGCATGAAAAGCTTTTATTTTTCAATATCCGTTGGTCAAATATATCGTTGTTTTATACACAACATAAAATAAATCCTATAACATAAATATATAAAAATTATGGCATCAACTTTGAAATAATCTAGGTAATTGCCGAATAGATGTAAAATCTTCATCAAGTTGATCCGAACCGATATAGCACATCAAAAGTGTAATAATGTATTTAATAAGGCTGTAAGGATGGGAGGTATTAAAACGGGGAGAGGTAAGCCCCCAAACTATCAGTTGTAAACTCCCCTCCCCTCCCTTTATCAACTCCCGTAATTACACTTGTGTTTTATCTTCACCGACTTCGGTTCCCACAATCCATCATTAATGACATTGTTTGCTCTCTGCTGAGAGAATATTCAATTATAGAGTCAAAAGTAACTGTTCCACAGCCCAGAATATCACAAGTTTGGAATGCTTGAAAATTATTATTAATATTTATATGTTGTGTAAAATGAATTCAATTATATTTGGAATATTTTTTCTATACACATTTGGTTTATTATTTTCAATTATGAACCATTTTAATCGGCCAACAAAAAAAAAGAAAAAAAAAAGAGAACCCTCTCTCCCTCCAAAACTATTTGAGGTTTTACCTTTCACGATATGTATAATACGAAAATCCAATAAAATAAATCATGTTCATTAGCGACTTTCGCCCGAAACTGGGCTGATTGCTTTGAAATTCCGCATCAAAATCAGAGTTCACGCCAGGATGAAATTCAACATTACCATCCGCCCTACGTTTCAAAATGGTGGTCGAAATAGACAGTAGCGCTGATAATAAATAATAAAATAATCCGGTAATACAATAATCTAAACTTTTTTAATGAGGAGAAGAGTGGTTGGGGTGATCAGTCATAATAAAAATGGCAAAAATAAATTACAATATTTATTTTAATTTAACTTGTGATCAGTGATAATAAAAATTGATTATTATGGCAGAAACAAATAATAATATTTATTTTAACTTATGTTATTTATTTTTGCCATTTTTATTATGACTGATCACCCAAACCATCCTTCTTATTCACTATAGTCAACCACCAATCCACAACTAATTTTTTGTTTGTTTTAAATCATGGAAATCGGATTACTTGGTGCAGGGATATCATGTTTTGTAGGTTATGATATTTTAATTGGAAGAGAACATATAGTTTTTCACATTTTTTGAAAAATTGTCAATGAATAATTACGCATTATTTTGGAAATTAACTACACAAATAAAATAACTTCCATTTATTAGTGCGTTTTGGCCTCATTGACCACACAATCCAACCAACTTCTCCTAAATAAAATAATTAAATCATTTAATTAATTATTTCTTTATAAATTATGGTAATGGATGTTGTGAGAAAATACCACACGTGGTTGCTTACGTTACAATAGAGGTTAACTCCCAACAAATAGAATATCATGTTTACACATCTTCATATCATGATGGAATTGAAATCAATTCTGCGAATAGACTGTATGTACTCTACCGAGAGGTAGACATGCTAATTACATAAATGATCTCACATAATCGCTATTATCCTAAACAATGTTTCAATGAATTCAATACTCAAAACGCTATGTAAACGGTTTTAATGCTGAGGATTCCATTCATCGCGAAAGGCTTTAGATATTAATTCCCTTTAGAACTTTAACGAGATAGCGATTTAATCAAAACACTCACCTTTAATTAACGAACTTTTAAATATTAATTAACACGAATTAATTAAATGGAATAAATTATCTGTAACACGTTAAAGACCAGGTTAGTTAATCAAACTTTTGAGTTAGGAACCAACGATTTAGAGTAATTTGTTTTTAAATTATTGATAATTGACAAGAGATACTGCTAAACAATGGCGTACCAAGACTATTAGGAATTATTTTTTAAGTCTCTTGGAAAACTCCGCGGAAAAATCTGCCGTGCGCATTACACAACTTTCACATACCACACTTCTTTGAATAAAATTAGGAATTTTCAAGATAAGTGAAAGTAAAAAGTATAAACAATAGAACATATTATTTCAAACAATTAATTACCATATATCACGGTAATTTATTAAATGTATGCCTTAAATTACGTTAAAATTAATATTAATATTACATCACTAAGTATTTCCTTCTATGTTAATTATTTATTTAATTATAATAAATAATTATATAAACGCAATATTTTCCCTGACAATATACTTCGTACATGATTAAGCGAAAGTTAAAATAATAAAATAACTGAGACGAATTTCTAAAAAACAAAATAATAAAAATGTTTTTAGTTAGAATTTACAAAATATTGTTTCTTCATGCTTATATATTTCCGCCATCATGTTAATTGTTTCTTATGTTCAGTTTAATAATTCACTAGCTGATTATATAGGTGGAACCAGAAAGTTGATATTTAAAAAAAAAATTTATGTAATAATATTTGTATCAAATTATTAAAAATATAAAATGGCTTTAGGCATTGACAAGGAAATTAATTTCATTCCTGCTTTTACAACGACCTATTTCCCCACAAGAGGAGTCAACTTAACAATTTTCCTTTACCGAATGAATGATTTATGCACGAATACAGATAAAGGTAGGTACATTTTAAACAGCCATATTTTATTAAGGAAATATTTCCCTTTTTTCCCCTACCGTGGATTGCCGATCGGCCGCTGGCTGTGTATAAATATATTATGAGGCATCCCCGAAAACAAATCAAGTAAATAAAAAATATATATATTCTTTCGTGTTCCATGAATATGTCCCGTTAATAATTGTTATTCTTTAATTATGAGAGTATTAATATGAGATTAAATTAATAAATAAATCAAAATTGAAAAAATCACTAGAGAACATGAAAATTGAAAAATTTTATTCGAATACTAGAATACAACAAAAATAGATTTTTTGGGGTAAAATGGTTAAAACTTTGCTGGTGTAATTACCTAATTTGTTTTAATTCATGGTACTTTGGCGAGGTAGGGCAAACTTTTACATTCACGGTTCAAACCGAGATGTTGTATAGCCCAAATTATTTCTCAATAAACGGTTCATTTTGCGCAAAATATTTTTTTGTTTTAAATCAGATTGGTTGTTAGATATTAGGGCTTTAAAGAAGCAAACCACACTTCATATAATATATTTACAACTTTTCCTTCATCGACCTTTGAGTATTAAATTCAAACTTCACTATTTTATTGGGAATAAGGTCACTTAATTATTATTTAATAAACTAATTAATGTTCATTTCTTCTGTTTATTGACGTTTCGATCCCGGTATTTTCTTTTTATTAGTCAACCATGGGATCCTCTTCAAAGCTAGAATTTTAAAAAATAGAGGTTCGATCAGGCCAGGGACACACCGACAGTCTCAGCACCGTCCACTAGCACATATATTAAGATACTCTCTTAATAAGTAGCTTAATATATGTGCTAGTGGACGGTGCTGAGGCTGTCGGTGTGTCCCTGGCCTGATCGAAGCTCTATTTTTTAAAATTCTAGCTTTGAAGAGGATCCCATGGTTGACTAATAAAAAGAAAATACCGGGATCGAAACGTCAATAAACAGAAGAAATGAACATTAATTAGTTTATTAAATAATAATTAAGTGACCTTATTCCCAATAAAATAGTGAAGTTTGTATATATATATATATATATATATATATATATATATATATATATATATATATATATACATATGAGTATTGTAAAATTTAAAATTATTATAGTACTTTAAGCGTAGTAGGGACCATTATGTAACAGAGAAAACTAGAGTGGAAGAAGATTAAGAGGACTCTTGAAAATTTTAAGTGCTTGCCTCTTTGGCTTTATACCATTATATTGGCTAGTATTAAATATATCAAACGTTAACAATAAATTTAGGTAAATAATTATTAATTTTATGACAAGCTACACTCACTCATTCAGCATACAGAAATCCTACAGCTTACAAAAATTTTATTTCATTCGCTCTTACCTGAAACAAAATAAAATAAAATATTAGTTATTTAGAAAAAATGTGAGTGAATACTAGAGTATAATAAATATTCCATGATAGTAAACTTTATTTAAAATTATTAATATACTGCAATTTATTTATAATGAATATGATTCCTACAGTCATATATTTAGGTTTTTACTGTTGGAATGTCCATTTGAAATATACCAGGATGCATTTACGATTTTTCGATGTATTTTGGACTGTGCAGTTTGTATTTTGTTTTGCGGAACCCCAAAGTTCTGCTCTGTATGCCCAAATAAGTCGTAGTATAATTGCTTTTTATTTAAAAAATAAATAAATAAATAGATAATTTCAAGGAAGATATAAACAAGAATAACAAAACATAAGTTCTAGAGAGTGGGAGTATCTTATATTGGATCAATACTTCCCCTCCTCCATCTTACAGTTTATTGAGTTAGTGAAACCTAAGAGAGGAAGCACAATTAAACAGAGCCAGGCAAGCAGAAGCACTAAGACCACTCAGTACCATTACTCCTATTAATTAATTGATCGTGAAGATACTTGAAATATATCCGAGAACAATTTAATTAATTAGTAATGTAATTTATCAATTAAATATTTAACTATAAGACTTCTAGTTAAACTTATTCCGAAAAAAAACAAACTAGTATTAAATTAAAAAAGATAATAATATATATGATGTAAAGTTAGGTTATATAAAAAAAGAAAATGAAGATACTAAGATTTTCTAATAATCTGGATGATAACATTGCATAACGAAAGAGTAAATTTTGGTATTGGTCAAACACGTTGGCATTGGGGATACAGTATTCGATTTAGATTTGAATTATTAAGCCGTGCATTATATGTTTTAACAACAATATATTTTTATTATAAATCGTCCAAGTAATAAGTATTCACATCTAAACTAGATATAAAACATGGGGTTATCAATTAATAACGCAGTATTAGTTGCGTCATATCGTTTGATACGACTCATAACTCATAACTCGAGGCTGTTTGCAAAGCTGATACAAACAATATAAATATTACAAAAGGTTGTTAGTAAACAACGGATATTCAAAAAATGATCAAAACAAACATGGCTTGATAGCGGCCATACAAGGTTAAAAAAATAAAAAGGGTGCCAGTTCAGAAACAAAAGCCGTTAAATAACAAGAGAGGAGGGGCCCAATGGGAAAATTCACTTATGCCATATTCAGATTGAAAACTTCATGGTAGTTGATAGAAAACACCGAGGATGAAAATTGAAATAAAATAAAAGTTAAAAAATAAGAAATTGTCAAAGAAAGAAGAAAGATTTATTACTTTCAGATCTTTTATAATATATTCTATAAAACAAATAATATCGGATAATTTGTCATTTTTTAAGCATTCCTTTGGACTGAATGTTATTATTTTTTTTTTTTTTTTTGTACCTATCCTTTATTAAATAATCCACCATTATCTTTGAAGAGTCCCAAAAGGTTACGTAAACCCTTGTCTTTAAATACGCGACGAACGTTAAGATTCGCTACAAAATAGGACAATTATTAGCAAACGAGTTATTAGAACTTCATCTGTTCTCGACTACCTGGAGCATGTAGGTTTAATCAATCTAAGTTATTTAATCAACCTTACTTATTTAAGTAAACCTTAAATACATAATAAACGTAGTACTTAAAAATGTTGATTAATAAATTAACATATGTTAATTTCTTATTGCTATATATATATGGGACCAAGTCCATTATCTAACAATATGTGAGTGTTATAGTCTTCAATTTAGTGTGCACTTACACGTAAGGCTATCTGAGCTGCCACACCCATGTCTTTCTGATGACAGAAGAGCTACCTCCAAAATGTCAGGAGTGTCAAACAGCCCACTAGGGTAGTAGCCAGACTGCTAAGTGGAGCACTCAATCGAGGACCAGAAAGTACAGCAGAAAAATGGCCAAATTATGTATTCCTGGATTCCTCGCAAAAGGCACTAAGTGAAATCCGTAATTACTAGTCAAAGTTGCCAAGTTTTTAAAAGACAGGACTTCACAACAAGATTTTAAACTTTAATCAAGTTAACCGATTAAAGAAAATTGGCGATGATAACAATCGAAGTTTTTAGCCCATTAAGGCTACAATAATAAGAAAACTTAAATTATAATTTTTATAAAGGCTTTTTAGATATGCCAGAGGATGGCATAACAACAGAAACATATGTAATATAAATGTAAGACATTGAATAAAACATCTTGTAAAAATTGACTAACTCTAAATAATTTCGAAAGTTAGATTTGTCAAAAAGGATTATGGTTCACTTTGAAACTAGAAGGCTCAAGAAATTGGGTTTAGCTGAAGTTAGCTTAAGGAAAATAGGAATGGTTTGTAAATATAAGCGGTAAAATATTGACGTATCGTAGCACTACAAAGGAATTTTCGATAAATAAAAATCTATTTTCCTCGAAAATCCTGCTAAATCTTTCTTTATTTGAGTGGGCGAGATAAGTGGCTAGATAAGAGGCAGATTGTAGAAGATGAGTGGAAGGGACGGAGGGCAGCTGTGGTAGAAGACTACACAATAGACACTACACAGACTACTAGCTGAGGGCTCACCGTTAGTAGTAGATTACTATTCAGCCCGCTCTCGGGGTCCATTTATTAATGGCTTCTTCTCTTCCTTTTCTCTTTGTTCCTTTCCTTTTTGTTTCTTCGGGGCAGCTCTTCGACAACTCCCGGGGGAGCCCGTGCTGACTGAGAGGGGTTCGGAGTCATCGCTCTCATTAATATTCACGGCCACGAACTATGTGGTTGTAGCCTGGTGTTTAGAAACACTCTTGAAGTTTACACCTCGGTCGAGTGTTGTGATCGGGTCCTCAAGATTATCGTATGCGTTCTACCTTCGGAATTCCAGTAAGGTTAAAAAAAAAGAAGTACAAAATCATACGATTATTTTAAAACACTACGATTTTACCGTCCGACTAGTTATGTACAAATATCTATACAAAATAATCTCTATTATATTTATTTATATGATATCAACAATAAAAGTGTGACATCCACAATAACATCTAAATAAACCCCAAACGTCCAAATATCCAATTAACCACTCAAACGCCGTACAGACGCATTTTTATCAAATTGTTAACATCCGTCTCAAACTTCGGAATTTGCTTCATATTATCGTAACCTACAAATTTTTCATCTACCAAAATTCTCAGAAATGGGTAGTTTTCTCACCAAATTAATTAATTTATTAATGGGGTACTAAAAACTTACCTCAAAATAAAAAAAAAACGAATAACCATTTGCTTTCCACTTGAATCATAATTAAATTTGTTCACAAAATTCAGGAAATTTTTTATTCGTACAATATTTTTCTGAAAATCGTTTATTATTTGAATCGTTAATAGAAAAATTGAAACTTAAATAGGACAGCTTTTGGAATAAATCGTTTTGACAAAAATATATATTGAATGGGATTAAGTACGTTGAGAAAAATGATAAACGATCGAGAGGAAAAAAATCACTAAAATTGTAATATAAAATTAGTTTATTTTGTTTTGTTTTTCATTCCAATAAAAATATTAAGCAAGCTTTCGATGTAATATTTTATTTTAAATATTTTATTATTACGGATGATAAATAGCCAGGCCATTATGATGACCCACAAGGTTGGGTTGAAACGTCGGCACCAATAAAAACCTTGAAAATGACTGCATCCTGACTATTTATCACCCCTGATATGTGGAACAGACGTCTAACTTCCTTCAATATTATTATCACATACTAATCTATACTTATACCAATTTTCCGCTATCAGAACACTCGTCATATATAGTGAGGTTTTGATTATATAAATTTATCAAAATGTATTTAAGCAGGATTAAAGGAAGAAAAAAAAAATTAAAAAGTCGGTTCAGAAAAAAAAACAAGGTTAAATCACAAGCAGATACTCCAAAAATTATAACACAAACTTCATAGGATGAAAATCTTGAATAAACATCGTTATCAGGACATGGACAAACAGTTTATTTCTGATAACAAGATACATTTGTAATACGCCGATAAAACGCTGTCAAAAATAGCTGGGCATTCCTAACAGAATTTTAATTAAATATTAGCGTTAATTAATTAATTAAAAGTGCCTGAATTTATTAGTATTAATCAAATACGCCCAAAGCACACAGCAAATAAATAATAGATTAATGTTTTTATTGTTTTCAATACGATCTGTATTAAATTGATGACTATACATTTTTTAAAAATATACTGTCAGGACATAATCATTTAAAATGTAACAAGGATTCATTATTTAAATGTAACAATTTGAAATAAAATAAAATGATATAGAATGAGAATATATACAGTATTAATGAAACGACACCTGTCAAATAAATTATAACGATAAAATGAAACATATAAACTTGATAATTTTATCATGGGACTGAAATGGTTAAAACGATATAAAATAAAGACTGGAATGAAACTAGTAATGTTTTTTATTTAATCAAAAGAATAAAATAAGGGTAATTGATTTCATGATTATTGTGATATATTGGTCTCAGGAGCAAGGGTTATCAAAATGATATTTTCTGAGATAATTTTCTAGATGAGCGTATGCTACTAATTGTTATTAAACGAAAATTTTATCGAGAACGGTTAGGAGTAATTGAAAAAACAAAATGATACGTTGAATATGTTTTAACCAAGCGCAGGAAATGTTTTTGTTTAGTTGTGTTGTAAAGCGGTAGAGGGAGCAGGGTAGAACACAAAAAAAAGATGTGGTATGGAAACATAACTTTTAAGGGTAGGCTTTTTATATCCCTAGCAGTCGTATACATCTCCTGAGGGCACTAACTTTAAGCAACATTCTGCGTCGGGAATATTTGTGTAGGAAAATTGTTCATTGAAAATTACTGTAATAATAATATCACTAAATTTATTACTAATTAAATAATTTAAGACTATGTAATCGGCAATATCTTTTCTTTGTTACCTAATTTTAATAATAATTTTTGTTAATGTTTGTCCTCGCAATAAGTAAACTGAAGGACTAAAAAATAAAATAATTATTTAAAAAACACTATTCAAGTCATAACTTATTATAGGTAATTATCCATTTTCATCTAAATAATATCAATATAAAAATGAAAATTTTAATTTATGAATTAGCTAGTAAATTAATTTTTTTTACTAACAGTTATTTATTTATCCAGAAATATTACAATCTGTCACAATTAAGGATATTTATAATAGAGTTCAGAGAGCAAATTCAGACTCTATCTACAATAAATAATACAGAAACTAATAATAATAAAAGTATATAAACAAAAGAACTAAATTAATCAAAATAATAACTAAAACAACTAAAATTTAAAAAACATACTATACAATATTTACAGAATCCAATCACTCAGAAGAGCTCCGAGCCAAGTCTTTCTCGCCACTCTTGGAAGGAAAGGCAGGACTCTAGGAGATCCCAGCGCCTCGCACTGAGCAACAATACTGGTATTAGGAACCAGTAGAGGCTGAGTAGAGGCGCTGTAATCACACATACTTGGCTTGAGTGGAGGATCTGGCAATTGCCAAAACTCCAATAGATGCTTATTCACAGAAGGTCTCTGGGCCACTACCGCTTCAACCTTCGAGGGGGATTGTAGGGATGGGTGGTGCTGGATAGAGATTGTGCAAGGGGATTTTGATGATAGGTAAGGTCTGGTGAAATTTGGAGAATTTTTCTGGGATAAGGTCTAGGCCAAATGGGATATTAAGGCCATGGTGTAGGGTTTTGTTAGTTACGGAGCAACAACTATTGTTCGAATGACTTTTAGATTGAAAGGATTGGATACGTTTGATGTTAGAAAATTTAAGTTAAAATTATGATAAAATGTGTATTTAACACAGTAATTTCTCTTAAATTTCAATTTCAAAAACCTTTCATAACAAATCAACCATTAAGATAATTATCACATCATATACAATTAATTTATATTTCACAATTATTTGATTAACTCACAACATTATTTTAATTTTAAAGAATATATTTTTTTTTGTAATGATATAATTTTAACTGCTAATTATATACATATATTATTGTAATAATTATGGAGAGTATATTCTAAAAAATAAAGACTGATACTTAGCAATGATACGATCATAAATGTATGATTATTACCTCAGTTTCAAAGAAGCTCAATTTATCCAAACATTTCTAAAAATCAGCAGGTTTTTTTCTTCATTCATTATAATTCAACTATATAACTGAAATATTTATCTTAATTTATTAATCAATATATACATAAATTGATTAATAAAGTTACGTAATTTCACATAACTGTATTTTATTGCCCAAAGCGATAATAAAAGCTCAATTAAAAACCATAAAAATAACATTAAACTCCTTCATCCAATAAATAGCTCAATTTCTCACGAGAGAAGCTCATAAAAAATCGATAGTAATAAAATAATGGTGTTAGTGGATACTTTTCATGTTTATAACGTTGTGATTAAATTTTCGACATCGGATCACATAAAATTATGTAAAATGATTGCAAATTTAACTAGTTAATTTCGTCAAGCAATGAATATTTGATTCTCTATAACATTACTATCAATCATCTATAATTTTGATTAATTGCTTACCTTGAAGTAGAAACATATAACTTCTTTATTCGCACATGATGTTGTTTTGATATTAATACAACGAAAATTTTATTTTAAAAAAAAATAACAGAAGAGACGTATTTTGAAACCTAAGAAAAGTGAAAAACATTGTGAAATAAAGGAGCAAAAAATATTTTAAAAAAGGAAAGGAAGTAAGCAGGAAAAATAGCAGATCTGTAATAAAGAAAAGAAGACCGACGGAACGAAAACGTAATGAGGGTTCTTTGACCATCTTTAGCAACGTTGGACCACCAGGAACCTGGTATTTCTTTAAAAGCCGTTTCTATTACCAAGTAATCGACAGTCTGGAAGTAATTGCAAAAAAAAATTTCATGATTGCTAACATGTTATGGTTTAATAATAAATAATATTTAAAAAATAAATAAATAAAGTTATATAAATTCAATTGTCAACAAAGTAATAATTTATATACAACGAGTTCCAGCCAAGTTTTCAGAGCATGAAGATAAGAACTTGAGAAATATATCTAACAAACATAAATCATTCGACCAAAAAAAAAATATATACGTGATAGCCTTGTTCCGATATCTGGTGTATTTTTTTTTCCTCTTCAACACATGTAGAAAAAAAATATATAATTGGCTTAAAAAAACTGAATCGTCTACAGAAAAGGAATGTATGAAAAACAAACATATCAGTAATAAAATGCAATTTGAATGTTAAACAAATACAAAAAACATAGCTTGATTTAACATTTATTACATGATAAAATTATTATACAGTAAATTTATCTATATGGGTCATCGAAAATTTGATCAATCCCTTCGGTTCTTATTTTTTGCCAATTGAAGGATACAAAATAATCATTTTTTGATTCATATAGAAAATAAAATCTCATGAACTTCACGGCCCATTATTTAACACACACTCCCATATCTCTGTAAAAAATCTGTTTGGCGTTTAGAAGAAAGTTAACTTTTTCACTTTACATTTTATCGCGAAAAACGACTATTAACTATAAACGACTATTAAATTATAGTTGGTATAATTATTTTTAAAATGACTTATTTATTTATGGCATAAAAGAGTTCAGTAAAATATTTCCATGTGTTTACATGTGATACAGATTAATGAATAAAACAACTCAATTGTTTTGCATCGGACTTCTCTACATATTTTTGTTTCTTTTTCTCAGCTATCGAGTTTATCAATATCAAACTCAGGTCCGAGCACAAGAAGCTTACTTGAAGATATCATAACCAACAGTAATAAATTTTATGTTCACATCACCGAAAGCAATGTAAGTATTAAGTGTATTTATCAATTTTGAACAGTTTGTATTCAATAATTACTTAGCTAACGATTATCAGAGAAACTGAAGAAACATAAATCGAAGATTAAAGATAAATTTAATGGTAAACATGGAGGAAAAACCATATCCAATATAAAAAGCAATGAGGAAAATAAACACTAATTTTTTATAACCAATCTTTATTGGGAAGTAAAAAGGATATGAAACAAACGATTCGAGAGGGACTTCATTTATTCAAGATCGGCACACCTGGTTCGTGCGTTCATATGAATCAATAAACAACTTTAATAAGTAACAAACATAAACTACAAATACAATTACATGTCATTACTTTCAAATTCCAACGTTAATTGAACCATTAATAACTAAAACCTGGCATAAAAAAGTGAAAAATTAATTGGCGTTTCTCCTCTAATGTATCAATGTATATTTATAGTAACAAAACTTCTATAAATATGAGGATGAAATGATAAAATTAGCTCGACCACAAGATGATAAACTGATTTTCTTCGAGTCAGAAAAAAATAATTAAATAAGTAAAATATTCCAACACTATATAAATTTCATTTATAAATATTGTGTTGTAACTTTAAATGCAGGTAATAAAAAAAATGAGAACCATAGATAGATATTTGTTGAGAAAAGTTGTTCTCTAACCATTTCGGTACGAAAGAATGTTCATCCATAATCAACAACTATTGAAAAACTTCCATATTTATAAAATATCATGAAAAATAATGTATATAAATAAATACTAGACAGGAAAGAGAATAAAAATCGTCTTAGGAACACACACATATATATCTTTCATAAAACCTTAAAAAAAATAAATAATTTTTGTTGCCGCCTGCATTATCACATGGTAATTAAAATATACTATTGTTTTTCTTTATGCCTCTGATATATCATATGGCTGTTAGCGTCACATGTATTGTAGTATTATCACATCTACTACTGATGCACCTAATACTGATATAAAAAGTTAAATGCTGTGTTTTTTATTCATCCTATTATAAAATATAATATTTAAAAAATCCTTATAATAGCACAAATATAATCAACAAAGATTCATTACTTTATTAAATATAGTAAATTATCAACATTAAACAATATCAACATAAAACCATTGGTCGAATCTTTTCTAGCGAAGAATTTTACTGTGATGTGATAGAACTGTGCTTGCTAAGGATTTTTTAAACTCTTGCTCGAGCCAATTTGTTTTACGCACAAAATTAACGATTTCTTTAAATAAAAACAGAAGGTGAATCTCTTAAGGCGAATTCAACACCCCAGACCACATCCGAAGGAATATGGTTGTGAATTGAAATTTATTTTTAGTTATAACAGCCGTAGAACGAGATGAGCAGATCCTCTGTGGGCACACCTAGCCTCTGTTAAGTGAGCACCTGTTCTCATAGGGTTGGGAGAAACCTATAAAGAGGTACAATGTCGGCTTGTATATCATATCACGGTAAGAAAAACTTTTTTATTTATTATTATTCTGAAAAATCATATTTAAAGACTTATCAAAGATCAAGAAAATAAATAAAAGAAACATTTATAACAACAGTGTCAATTTATAACTTATCTAATGTTTTCGTCTTGTTCTTGACCTATGTTTGAGTCTCTTAAGGTACAGTTAGAATTATTTGTATGTGAATAAATAAGTAAAAATAAAAAAAGTTCCAATTGAGAAACATGAACATAGGCTCCATTAAAAAAATATTAAATAAAATAAGATTTTGAGCGCGATATGACATGTATGTATTAGGCCCTTGGTCCGAGATATTCAGAAGCTTAAGTGCAAGATATGGGAAATTCGAGGTGAAAATTTCACATCGGAGAAAATTCATAATAGCCATTGTCATAATTAATTGAATAACCATTGCATCGTTAAATATACATTTATATAATATAAATAATATATTCATCAATAATTCACGTCATTATTAAACATTTTAATTAATGAGGACAATGCAATTCCGTTTCAATAGATTTTTTAAAATATTTTGTGCGTATGAGAACGTTTATAAACTAAGCCCTGAGATCAGAAACTTAACTTAATGTCAGCATTGTTGTTAAAATCTGCAGCAATCCTTTCCTACCTCACAGACAAAGCCTCCAAAGAAAATCATAATTTTACCAATTCATATCTCTTTTCTCCGAGAAAATACTAAATTTGTAATGATGTAGAGATGGTTGAAACGTCGGCAAAAATTAAATAATTACTATATTTTAATTTAATATTTATTTGACCGCACCCCCCAATACTAAAATCTCATACTAAATTTGTATTTTTTAAAATTTTTATGTAAATTCATATTCAAAATTCATAATTGAAATTATGAACATAATTTGCTTTTGAGATAGATAATTAGTCAACTAATCAATTATAATGAAAAAAATTGGGAGGAATTTCAGTTGATATTTTTATTGGGTATGCCAACGTTTCGACCTAAACGTGTGGGTCATCCAGAACTATTGTTTCGAACTTAGGAGTTCTTGTCTCGACATCTAAACGATAGCCCTGAGGATGACCCACATGTTTGTGTCGAAACGTCGGCTAACACAATACAAATATCGACTGAAATTCCTGACAACTTTTTTTTTGTCTATATAATTTGCTTTTTGTGATTTATGATAATGCGATGGCTAACAGAAATTACAAAATTGTTTCTTTAAAATGTATAAAATATTTTTTGTCTCGGCTCTTGAGATTAATTGGGACGAACTCCGAGACATGTATCTAATATTTTTTTAATGAAGAATCACAAAAAACAAAAAAAAATTGGTGGAAATCGTCGACCCAATGACTGTGACTTGCCCTTGTCAGTTTTTAATAGTAAGTTGTTTTGATAAAAACTGCATCAAAATTGGCTCTCTAATATACGTGAGTTACGAGAGATTTTGCTAATTTTATTTATTTTTCTAAATTATTATTATATTACACTAAAATCTCATTATAGCAGCAGTTATAGAGATAACTCAGAATAGGCATTAAGCAATTAACACCCGCTAAGCGGAGAATGCGATAGGACTGTTGACTAAACAACTCGACAACCGTTGAGGGCCGTTCACACGTGGGCAGGGTGCAAGCTGCGGAGGTAGGTAGTCGCGGGTCGATCTCTGGGTCATCCAGTTCTTCTATTGTCTGCCCTACCTCTCCCGCTTTATCCCGTGCCCCTCTACCTGCGATCTGTCTGGGGTATCCTGTATTCTTTACATCAGTAGGTTTGTCCTGAGTGGACTAATCGCTAAAATTATACATCAACTAAGCATTATAATAATCATAATTGCAAAAAAAAAAGTTGATATAAATCAACTAGAAAATGATAAGTAAAAAGAAAATATACAGAATGCCCCGTAAGAAAAGAGAAATATTAAAAATAAATTTAAAGCAAATAAGTTCATATAAACAATTATCCAATTTTCCAGTTTTATTAAGTATTTCACTTTTTTTTATTACTTTATAATAAACAAGATAAAAATTACTTTAAACAGCCACACGCGTAGAAAATCATTACTAAAATTATCCGATTTAGCTCCTGAGAATAATAATTACATATTTTGGGTCTTTTGCGAAAATTGTCGGCTATTATGATTGCCTGCTATCGAATATATAAATTCAATATTTTAAGGATGAAAAATATTGTAATTAACGATTTATAGCTCATTCTCATAAATCCGGACACCAAATGAAAAAAAACAATAGGGGAAAAATTAATAAATAAAATAAAATGGAAGTAAGAAATGATAGATGGGATCTTTTATCAAAGAAGGGGAAATTCTTAAAGTCGTAAACCAATGACTTCCTGTCCTTCAGTATCCTTTAACAACATCTCACTTATTCATGTTGATCAAATCCGTTACCTAGGACTCCATCTGGACAAACGTTTAACTTGGTATCCTCATACCAGACTGAAACGACAAGAAACTGCTCGACGTTTCCGACTACTTCAACACTTACTAGACAACGCTCTAACCTTCCAATTAACTATAAAAGACTAATTTACATGACTATAATAAGGCCTATTTGGACTTACGGAGTTGAGCTATGGAGCTCCACTAAACCATCGAATCCCTCTTGTATCCAACGCTCACAATCCAAAATCCTCAATGCTCCTTACTTTGTTAAAAATAAAATCATCCATAATGACCTTAATGTTCCTTATGTATCAGATATCTGTCCTTCCATAATAAACTTCATAACCATCCCAACCCTAACCTTGTTTCTAACCTTGCTTCCTATTCAATTCCTGATAATCCTCCGAGGCGTCTGAAAAGAAGATGGCCACGTGATCTCCTAATATAGACATATTATTAGAGTCTATATTATTATTATTAGATAATAATATAGACATATTATTACCAATGGGTAGTTTCTCAACATGTGTTTCATGTCATTATATCCATGTACGAATTTACCAGATGTACTTTTTGTATACAGTTGTAAATATCATATAAATAAGTAAATAAAATAAAATAAAAAAATCTTAAGACTCATACGCACATGCACTCTACCCCTGGTTATATTTCGAGAATAAATCTTTTATAAATACATAATGACAGCAAGCCATGAAAATGAAGCAATGTCTTATTTCTATGACTTTATTCGATGACAAATAGCAAACAATATCGCAATATGTTTAAATATTCTATTGTAAGCAAACAGTCTGTGTATTCGGAAAGGCAGAACGCCATCTCCCCGTCTCTCTCTCCCTCCGTATCAGCAATTAATTCAGATTAATGAGAAAGAGAGAGATAATAAAAAAAAAATTTCATTGGTCATATTTCTTTCCATGAGTGATCCGAGACAGATACTACTAAAACAATCACATGTTATTTTTTATAATGTATCTCATCACAGCTATTAAATGTACGTATCTGTAAAAAACAAAAATATCTCTACAGGTATAATTGTTTCAGTAATTACAGTTATCATGTTATGAAAAAGGGGTATATTTAATGAAGATTGTTTTTTCTTCCATAATAATGTTATTTATTTATTTTTGACCAACGTGTCTGGTAACGCAAAAAAAAAGAAAAAAAAGTTAGCACCCCAAAATTAAATCCCGGATCCAGAATGCTTTGTGAACGTGTTGCGTCAGATGCGGGACCGATTCCGTTCAACGAAGGTTGAAGTGGAACTTAATCACCAAAGCAACTTCTTTCCTCCCTTTATGCTTTCTACTTGCCTACTTCACCGTACTGAAAGGTCACAGCAAAACCTGCTTCAAGATAACCGGCTCTAATCGTCAATACAGTAAAGATGAAAGTACAATATTTATTTACAACTGTATGATATGTGAAGTAAACAATCATGTATGCATATTCGTAAAATATATAGTTTCCCTGTCAAAAATACATAAAAATCAAATTGCTGTATATAATTTTTTTTTTCTATGTACGCCACATTTCCATTAAACCTCGACGAAACCAGCTACCATTTTTAAGAATAGTTTTACCATTAATTACAAAAAAAAAAAGACCTAAAAGTTAACAACGTCAGGCTTCTCAAACTCATCTTTGACAATTGGATGGGTTTACTTAATTTTAATTTTATTGAAACGTATTCTGTTACGGTTCAAACAATACACTGAATTGTATCTATATATATTTTAAAAGTTCAAAATTAAAATATACTATTTGGCCTGTGCGAATAATTCGCAGAAAATTTCGTCCAGTGAAGAAGTAGCAAAATAATTTGGAAATAAGTAGTTGCTATGTATGATGTAAGAAAGGAATCGATATTTTTTCCATGGTCGATTACAATATTCTATTAAACATAATAGACCAAAATATTTATACAAATTGCTTTGCTAGGATCTATTTTTAAACACTGACTGGAAAGATAGTAAAAGTATTAAAGACAAAATAATGTCCCGATCATGGAATTTTCTAAATTATTAAAAAAAAAAAATTTAAGAACAACCACATGCCTTTAAGAAATAATAAAGTTAATATATCACCCAAGAAAAACTATATCAGCTAGTAGACTATTCTACTCCAAAATGCAATATCTTTAAAAAAGAAGACATTATTAAGTCTACCAAAATTAATGGACTTTATCTTTGTTAATAATTGTCCGATTTTTGTTTTTTATTTTGTAGATAATTTAGTATCTTTTTAATTATCATGGGTACAATAAAAAAAAAATGCATAATTTTTGAGTTATTTGCAAATAAAGTTTCTTTTCCTTCATAACTTTTTCCCCAGAAATTTCAGGGGGATAGGACTATTTTTCGCATGTGAAGGAGAAGAATATCTTCAAAATGAGTGGTCAATCATTGGATTTGATGAAGGATTGACGAAGTCATGGCGTACCGACAAAAAAAAAAACATTTTAGAAATAATCTATAGGATAATAGAATATTTCTGATAATTTTATTAAAAATCTCTCAGTATAAATAATACTAAAACAGTATAACATGTTCGAAATTTTCAGTAAACCTTTCCACTGTTCAGTCACGAAACATTTCAGGACATAATTATATTGTTATCTGCATACATGTGAGGACCTAAAACGCATTCAATGTTTTAACGTACAATTGCTAATGTTTTTAACTCATATATTAAAGCGAATTAAATTTTTAAAACATAGAAAATTAAATACCTTATTGTTTTCTTCTGCTTAAATTCTAAATTTTAATGTGACAAAAAAAAATCGATCAATCCCAATTATGATTTAGACGTAACATGGTTTATTCATACTATATGATTATAAAATGATATTGTAATATTTTGATAGTAATTAGGCCAAATTAGTTATTATTTTAAAAATCAATTCGTTTTGCTGCAGTTGCCTTAATAAAGTAACCATTTTTTTAAGAGATGGGAATTTTAAAAATTTTAAATTTTGCCATGTTGACGGAAAATGGGCGATATAACCATCGAAATTTTTGTAAACTAAATAAAGTAAAATAAAAAATCGTATTGCAATAATAAACGGGTATTCATCAATAAATATCATGTGAACTATGATCAAACATAACTAATAAAAAAACTATAAAATTTAATTAAAAAAGATGAAGCGATAACAATAACAATAATAATAACAATAAATAAGAACTTCATTTAACTCCTTGAATTATGCATACAGCTGTCAAAGTTATAACAGCTCGACAGATGTCTTTATCATGTGGTAATTTTGACAGGGTAGTTATAAACTCTTCAACCTGATAAATTAACAGGTTATTTTATACTTTTTCTAGGGAGAGAGAATATTATATATAATTTTAGACTATGGTGTTAAAAATTTATTAGTTGGAAATCGTTTTAATTATAATGATAAATAATATATTCAAATCAATTGACACCAATCTATATACATACATTATCTTTAATTAAAAAAAAAAATAAGTTTTACCACAAAATAAAAGAGCTATTTGCACATCATGAAATAGCGTTTCTGGATAAAATGTTTTATATTTAGCCATATTCAAGTTATATGTAAGTATTCCGTGAGTTGGGGTAATGTTACCGATTTTAATATTAAAAAATATTAATAAGATTATTATCATATTAAATATGTGCGAAAACAATATCACTTAATAATGTGATATTTACATATATTATTATTAAATTAATAAATTACCTACGAATTATTAATTAAAATAAAATTTTAATTTCAAAGTGCAAGCATGCGGCAATGATTCTATGAATGATTATCGACTTTGATTATTGATTATGGAAAGGAAGAATTTTCAAAGGCTTAAAAATTGTAGTCCTTGGGTCTATTACAGTTTTCCAAGGTTTTAAACTGTTTTTGAACTAAACTCGTTCTAAAAATTAAAATAGAAAAACAATAACACATAAATCTGAGTTAAAAGGCCTAGAATTACGTACAGTGCGAACTTGCGCCTAGGAAGACAGTGGCTTACTTACTAGATTACCCCGCTCCCTTATGTAATTTAAACAATGATTATAATTAAAACATAAAATTTCCAGACGAATTTCGATTTATCTTAAATTTTTTTTTTAATAACCAATAATTACATTTATTTTATCACGGTTTAATAGGATTACTAAATGAAACATTAAATTTATTCGGTATACACTAAATAACATTCAAATTATTATTCCTTTAAAAAGCAAAACCAGAGCAATATAAACAATTTGCTTCAACTAATTTATAAAAAAAAAAATACTTCATGAGAATTTTTTTTTCTTTTATGAATGGAACGATGATAACTTGTATTAAACAGTTTGTAAACTTGAAATATTACATGACCCTCGACGCTTTGACAAGCTCAGAACAAGTTTCGTAACCATTCTATTCAGGCATTAATACAGTCGGAATGGTTCCGAGAACTCTTTGTGCCTTATAAATGAAACTTTAATGACCTAGCACCCGCTTTATTGCTTTAATTAATGAAAGCCTTTACATTTTTCATAATTTTAGCAATTTATTACTTGTATTATAAGTAATAAAAATCATTTTAATTTTTAACATACCCATTTGGACATATGGAGTTAAGCTTTCGGGTTTTGGTAAACAATTAAATTAATATTTACGTTTAGAATAAAGGAACTTGCTGATTACTTCAATTATTTCTATGAAAAAAAAGGATTAAGACTAGGAATGTATGGTTGGCCATTTATAAAATCGGATCAATTCCATAATGAGGATCTGGTTAAAAACCACAGTTCCATTATCACTTTATATGATAAATATTCGAAAAATCATCAATTTAAACTTTTTTTTCATATTAATAAATAAGTGTATTTATAAATTTATGTTTATTATACGAGGCGTCTGAAAAGAAGATGGCCCCGTGATCTCTTAATGTAGACATATCATTAGAGTGCTACCATTGGGTAGTTACTCAACAAATGTTTTTACGTCATTATATCCATATGTTCAAATTTAATAAATGTATTTCTTTAATACAGGTGTAAATATCAATAAGAAATAATAAAAAAATAAAAAAAAGTTTATTATAATAAATTCTCCATCTTAGGTATGAAAAAATTGTTTAAGCTTTGTAGTAATTTGTAATCATTTTTGAGGAAAGCATGGGTATTTTTAGGTGACAGATTATCATCATATCTCATCATTTTTTACTTAACCTGAGGTGAATCTCAATTTATTTTATAATAAACCACTACTAAACTAATATGAACTTAAAACTTATTATGTATGGATGATTTTCTAAACGTGGGGTGTCTTTAGTATAGTTGAAGGATGATAAAAATTAAATCGCAAATAATTCATGTCTCATTTTTTTTTTAAATCAGAACTCAGCTTAGTTTATCCGCTCAAAAGTTCACTTTAATGGTTTTAGAAATGACAAACTCTATTTGCATTAGAAGTAAATTTTGTCTAGTTCACTGTGAAGCGATTGTTAATTCCTTAAATTCAATATTTTTATAGTTATCAGTTTTTATCGAATAAGAAAACAAAATAGATTTATTCTGTTCATTATTCCTAGAATTGGTGTCTTGAGGTTTTATTTGTTATATAAATTAGGCCATTATTTTCTCCAACATTTTATTTAAATCAGGCCATTATTCACCAACATATTATTTTATTTATTAGCTATTTAATTACGACAACGTTTCGACCATCGAATATTTGAAAATAGATTTACATAAATAAAAAAAATCAAAAAAAAAAATCTGTTTTTTCTGGAAAATTGAATCGTTGTTTGTATAAACTTTTTTGTAGCTCTTGAGGTATGCTATCATTCCTTTAAATATTTCCATCTACTTATGTCTATATTATATGTTGTTTATATAAAAAGATTAATAAATGAGAAAGGCTGCCTTTTAAAAAAATAAATTGTAAAAACAAATGAATAATTCTATTTGTTTTATTGCTAATAGAAGTCGCTGACTCGAATTATAAACATTGTTATCTTAACCCAAGACCGACAAATTCTTGCTTGTTCCATTTATCATCATGATTCCGTACTAAACCATTAGACATAAGAAAAAAAAAAGGGTATTCAATAAGAAACGAAAACACGAGATAAGACAGTAGATAAGATAAATATCGGAAAAGAAAAGATTAATTTGGGGAAAGGGAGAGGGATGAAATATTCAGGGTAGGGAAATTGATCGGAAGGGGTTGGCAATCCGTCAAGCCCTGTCAACCGTGGAAGGTTTATTTTTGCTCGGAGGAAGGAGAGTTAGTACTGTTAGAGAATTATCAAGCCGTCGCGCCTTCATTGCTTCAATTTATAAGTTTCCCGACTTTCTTTATTCTTCCCCTCCCCCACTCCTTTACCGCCCACTCCTCTCCCCTCCCTTCTCTCCCAGATTACACTTCAGCTCCAACTTGTTCCCTGTCCTCACTCAATTAGAGTTGAGCGGAATCAAACTTCTTCCAACATCTCCCTTTAATTAACCCTATTAACAAAACTTCCCTTCAAAACAGTACCCTTTATTTATTTCTATATTTTTTTTAGAAATGTAAAGGACTTTACAGCTTTTATGATTTATTCATGCAAAAGTTATTGTAGAATCTAATTAGATGGATTGAAAAACAAAATTTTCTCAAAGTGAATTAATGCCTCTAAAGATCAATTGCTCCTCCAAGAAACCTTAATGTAAATGAATTCTTTTGTTTTATCCTGTTACATTCTCAATGTAATCATAACCAAACACCATATGATCTTTATAAATAATTAATCATTAACACTACTGTAAGATGGGGTAACTTTAAGAAATTGTTTAAAATTTAGCTTGTGGTGAATACATTGTGTTGGTTCAGTCTGCAAAAACGTGCTTTGTGTAGGCATGTATTGTCCTATTACCTTGCGGCAGTTTGAGAACCCTAGTTCACTAAACTCGTTGTGGAGTTAGATTTTATTTATTTCAATTACTTTTTTCAAAATTACAGTATTGATGAAACTTTCGCTTATGCCTCAAGCGTAGTGTGCTGCAAGGTAGTAGCGCAGGACAAGCTCTGTCCATGCTGACTAAACCAACACAAACTAAATTTTACCCGCTGCCTCACAGTTACTCACCCAGTCCCAAAGTTACTCCAGCTTTCGGTATTTTTATCAAATTAGACATTTCAACTGTCAGTATTACGGCTTCAAGGTATGAAATGTATTGTAATCAAGTCAATATTTTTAATATAATGAAGCAGGGATTTCCAGATGGGGGTACATAGCGCATGATGCCACATCAAAGAACTTCGGATTACACCAACAGTAATTGTACCTAGTTCTGTCATAAATACTGTTACAAAAGTTGAACTTTGTTTACAACCTTGGGTATTACTTCGATGATCCTTACCTCAAGTTGTTTTCTTTACATGTCAGAATAATAATCCCAATTAGTTTTTCTTTCGCTCAGTTAACATGGAGTGGGGTGATAAACAGAATAGCTGTAATTAGTGTTGCCCAAATGCGAGACCGAGACGAGTCTTGGTCTTGCAACTCAGTCTTGGTCTTGTTGAAGAGTCTCGCAACGTTCTTGCAGTTAGTTATTAGCTTATTACTATAGAAATATTACTGTAATTTTTTAGATAGAAGAAACCTAACTAAGCCCGAATGAAAAATTAGAGGAGTTAAATGCAAAAGTATATTGGTTATACTCTCTATTCTCTACTGACAGTAACTAAATTTGTCAAATATTAGAAACTATTTTGCCTTAATTTTTATATTTAAAAAATCGATTTTTTTATCCATCCTGGTCTTGGTGTTGCGACAGTTAGGCGGCCTTGGTCTTGGACTTGCAAAGACCAAGACCGATTATGGGCAACACTAGCTGTAATCAACTTACACAAAGTTGGAAAATGTAGGTCAGAAATTTTCAATACTTTGAAACCTTTGGGTATCAGGTATATATGTTCGTGTACCGCACTACAAATGAGACCCCAAGACCCTGTCCGTATAGGACAGGCTTCGACTGGACCTTCCCTGCTTTGTGAGAGCAGTGGCTGTTGTTGCTTGTTTATTATTTTAAAATTGTTTGTAGAGTTTCGGCTCCTCACAAAAAACAAGGACAAAACTAGGAATAAAAGAAACTTTTGTTGCGGTATAACTCACGTATTGTACATTTTATGTTTAAATATGTTTAGAATCATTTAAAACATAAATAGAATCATTGAAGAAAAAAAAATCTACGTAATAGACTACGTATTGGTATTTTTAAAATACTTTGCCCACGTTTCTATGTCAGCTCATTCGATTTCCGCCATTTTCTGTCACAACTAGTCTGCCAAAGCTAAAGAATAATATCGTTACAATACTTTGATTTCTTAAAGCGGTAGGAAAGTAAAAACAGTTCAAAATATACAAATTTTTAACATATTGAAGTTAACATAATAAGTGTACATTATAAGGTTGACTGCATGATAGCTTGACTGCAGTTCATTCAGTATTTACTCATTCAAAATAAATTAAAATTCGCAGCTCAAGGAATAATAATAATAAAAGGCTTAGCGAACCCGAAGGTTCGATGCCGACACCACCAATCGCTTATTACACATCTCTCTCCACCGTTCCTCGTCCAAATCCTTTCAGATCGGCTTTAATGCAATATTCCTTAAATACACCTTAGCTTCGGCATACCTCTCGGACGTTTACCATTTGGTGCAGCAAATAATAACCTTTTTGGAATTTTTTCGATACTAAGCCTAACAATTTTAGAAGCCTGTTTGATTCGCCGCGATGAAATTACTTCAATTATATCACCCGAATATAATTCACGCAATTCGGCGTTGTGCAACCGTCTGAACTCATCCTTCTTCGGTCCGAATATTCTACGCAATACTTTATAGTCAAAAACCTTAAGACGCTGCTTATCCCTTAATGTAAGCGGTCAAGTTTCGCATCAAGAACTGTAGGTAAGATAATGATTTATAGATTCTAATTTTTAAGTTCCGGGACAAGAGGCGCGAGAGTTTTGTCACGGAAAAATAAGTCAAGGAATACATGATTGAAAAAAAAAATTAAAATATCAAAGAGCCTTCTAAAGATTTTCACATACTCAGGGAAAGTATATGACTGATAGATACTCTGACATTAATCAGAGAATCTATCAGGCGGTTTGAGATTTGAATACACTTTCTCACTAGTTAGGTATAAAAGAACTGTTGTACAAATACTTAACTTCCTCCCCGTCCTAGAACGAATGGTTTTTTTGATCATAGTCTAAAATTGATTTTATGTACGTGATAAAATATGTTATGAGCAAATTTGTAGAAAAAAAAATTATATATATAAATCAGTGAATTATTGTGGTAAGCACGAAAAGGAGAATTATTGGAAATGACAAGGGACGATAGAAGTGACTGATACATAATGGATTGCAAATTGAGGATGGGTTATGGACTACGGACTATTTGGGCAGTAATGGCTATTGTCGCGTGTTGGGATCATACTGCCCCTGATTTGAGCAATATCGGCCGATTACCGAACCGTTTCGTGTCGTTCCCTTTCGGGTTTGTCCGCTACCGATTGCCTTGCATTGTTTTTCTATTGTTTATTTACCTAGTCAGCTCCCCTTCGTTATTGGGTCATTGGGAAAGAGCGTTTCCAAATCTGATTGCGTTGTTGATACAATATTATTTTGTCCCATCGTGGCTAATTTTTCTGAAATTGGATCTAACCTTGTTATGAATCATTGTAGTCTGAAGAAAAAACATGTTTTTTTTTTAAGTAAAGAAATAATACAATCTGCCACACTTATTTATTTATTATAATGTACATATTCTCGGCTTACAATCAATTTGCCATCTGCATCGGTATTCAGTAAATATGATATCAAGGACAAGAAATAATAGCATAAAGAAAAAAAAAACCAGTAGCAAGTAAGATAACACATAATAACACACACACACACACACACACAAGATAATGCAGCAAGTAGCTCAATGCAATAAGTCTCTTGGCCAGCGCCTCAGCAGTCTTCTGGGTGGTTTATGTGGATTTGTGGCAGTAGATAGAGCTTGAGTAAGTGGATTGGAATTTAGAGTCAGTCTGTCATGAAAATTATTAAAGCGGTCAGTGGCAGTTGCCGTGATGAAAGGAATGTTAAGGTCAGTGTGTAACGTGAGGTTTGGAACGTAAAAGGGTGCGTCTACAATTTTCCGAAGGACTTTTGACTGGAGTGACTGGATGATTTTTATACTTGATTTTTTAGCTGTTCCCCATAGTTCGATCCCATATGTCCAAAGTGGTTTAATGAGGACTTTGTAAATAGTTAATTTATTAGTCACAGATAATTTAGAACGTCTGTCAAGTAGCCTAGAAAGAAGTCCGTATCTAGGCAATAATTGCCACACTTAAGGCAATAAACGTTATAACTCTGAGCACTATACACAAACTGTAACAAAAAGGAAAGAAACATTTATGAAAAATTGAAATAAAATATAAAAAATCGTAAAACACATTTATGTCCATTCACAATATTTACTTTAGAGATTTGAAAAAAATACTTTTTGTTTTAATTAATAAAACTATCAAAAGTTAGACAAAAATCCTACAAAGTCAGTCACCTTCTCACAACCTCAAACCTCAGTCTCAGATTAAAATTAATCATCTACAAAAGCATTCTTCGCCCTTCCCTTCTCTATGGTGCTCCTCTATTGTCCCACATTTCCGAAAACACAAGCAAGAGACTTCAGCGATTCCAAAATGGAATTCTAATGAGAATAACTAAAAATACGACATTTGAAAAACAAAAATCAGATAGACTCCACGCCTTCTTATATTTACCCACCGTATCTCAATTCATAAACAAAAGAATAATAAAATTCTACGATTCTTTAAAATATTTAACAAATGCAGAATTCAATACAAACTCTCGGCGATGGCAAAATATAGTTGTAAGTTAGATTATAAGAACGTCCTAAGAAAATTATCAAAATACAGGTGAGCCCCATCACCCAGATTGAAAGTCCAGAAATAAATATTAACAAAACTAAAAAAGGCTCAGCAAAGCCTTAAAATGTATCAAAGATACAGTACAAGGGGAATATGTTAACCATGTGAAAGAAACAAACCTTTATGAAACTGGGATAAGAAAAAAAAAAAAATTAATAAATGAAACAGTCTGCCACATTTAAGGCCAGTAATGCTTAATAAATGTTTCAGTGACACACCTATACTATAAATACAACACATTAACAAAAACAACAGAAAAAATTTAAACAAAAAATAATGGTCATAAAAAAAAAAGAGTTGAAATAATGAAAAATTGAAATGAAATAAAATATAAAAATCGTAAAACATTCATCATCATTTACAAAAGGTCTCGTGACGACTGCCGTTTATACTGAAGAAAAGACTAGCTTTATTATCCAATTAAAAAGGTGAGATTTTAAGACTTTAATATTCCATACATACATATTTTTTAATTTATAATCATATAAATGAATAGGGATATATTAATGGTGGTGATTAAAATTTTGAATTAAATTTTCAATATTCTTAATTTTTTCTTTGTTTGAAGCTAATAATTGCACAATTTTCATTTTTTAGATTTCATTTTTGACGAAATGGATTGTTTTAACAAAATATTTAAATAAACATTTTTAGAATAAACGCGCTATAAAACCTTTAATTGAAAAATGTTCTCCGTTGAAAGTTTCAATTCTAAATTAAACAGAATTGAAAATATAGATTGCAATGACTGGAATATTAATTAAAGTTGACCTTTGATTTCAAGTTATTCCAATTTATTGTTAGTTCCACGAATCAGAACTTGTTTATTTTTTATAGTTATGTAAGTTTTTCATCAGATAAAGTAATTGAAAAAATAATTTCCGAGCATGGTTTTTCAACAAATACAAACAAATATAAATATAAATAAAATTTCTTTAAAGGACGGATAAAGTGAAGAGCTTTAATGCCACACTCTGACCTTCCTTTATCCGTGAGGTTATGGGCGCATCTATTCACTGGCCCATCAAGAGAAGCTCTCCCTGATTTCTATAGGGGTTCCGTATCTTCAACCATTGAGATTTTTTCTCTATTTTTTTTTGTAGGGGGAGGACAATTTCATTATCTTTTTTAAAGGGGATTTTCGTTATGGCAAATTTATGACTCTCATTGCACATCCTATCTGACAAGAAAGCAATAATAAAATCGATGAGAAATGGGTAATATTGACGAAGCCAATGTTATCTAATGTTATGGACTATGTTGTGGTCGTGAGTCACGTCAAAATAAATTTGCGGAGCGCGCATCACACAACTTTCACTTACCAACACGAGTAGATAGGTATTTTCATGTCTGGAGAAGTCTAAGAGAAAAGGACGTTATAACTTCATTTAAAACAATTAATTACCATTTTTTTCCTGCCCATCGAACCTGTTAAATGTATGCGTTTGCATCACTTTCTATTTCCTTTTACGACTGTGTATAGTACCAAACAACACTAATGATTGTGGAGGAAAATAGATGTTTTGAAAAATTCGGAGTTATATCGGAAAAGATAACTTAACGTTAACAAATATTGTGTATTATTAGGTTTATATTAGTAGACTCTCAACATTTCGCATGAAAACCGAAAGTTATGGATAAGAGATACATAAAATTTAAACAAACAATATGAAAGTCCTGTTCAGAGGGGAATCGGGTATAAGTAAAGAGAGAGGATCGGCAAAAGTCGGGCGCTCTCGGCTGTTTTCGTATAACTTTTAATCCTTATTTCTCCTTTAGTTAGCAACATAAAGCGCTCTCGCTCAAACTCCACCGGCTTTAGCACCGGTGAGGCGGTTGAGAGAGTAGCGCGGAGATTTGGATTCCCGCCTGATTGTATATATTGTATATAGGTGTGACTGTTTTTATGTTTTTTAATTTACTTGTATTTAGGTTTTTTTTTTTTTTTTATTGTATATAGTTTTTATTTATTATTATTTTAGTTATTATTTTACTTTTGTTAATTTAATTTTATTTTTTTGTATATACGGTGTGAATGTGTTCATTTATCAATATAATTATTGTCCCTGTGACAGAATATTATATGTCTAAATAAATAAAAATAAATAAATATTTAGCAATAAATTTTCTGAATTCATTATGTTTAACTATTTTTTTATATCACCTTACAATGTGACATTGGTTAATTATTAAAAAATAGAGGTACTTTATGGAACATCAATGAGAATAAGAACTACATTATATAAAAATCAGGTGAATTTTACACCTCTATAATGAATTTAATCAAAATCGTTAGAGCCGCTTTTCGAGAAAACTGTATTTACAAAGTTAAGAAGATAAATAATTACACTGAACATAATTTAAAATCTAAACGCACGGTTGAAATAATAATTTAAAAAATCCTGAATTAAAAGGTATATTCGATTGGCAGCACTGGTGGATGCAGTTTCGGGTTGAAGCTTCTTTCCCAAAAATAGAAAAATATTTTCTTTTTTCATTGGATACTTGTGTATTTAAGTTATAACGCATCCTTTTCAAAAATGTCTAGATATATTGGATTTGTTTATTTTCACATGTAAGTATATGGCTGTATTTAGGGCATAGTAAAAATAATTGATTTTTAAAATTTGATATTTAACGTATTATAAAGATGGTAACTTGATTATATAGAACGTAACAATTATTATAGTTTGTTACCGGAAAGCAGCTGTGTTGGCATCAACCACCAATCAATAATTCATATTAACAGTTGTGAAATGCTATTTGTTTTACATTTGTCAAGAGATTTTTTCTCAAATGTGAGTCACTATAAAAGCAAAACTGCGATATATTGCACAATAAATATAAAATTTGTGAAGGAAAAAAATATAAAATAAAACCTGAAATCTAAATAATCCTTATAATGATTTCTAAAAATTTAATAAAGATTCAAGATGGAGTTTTTCTTAATAAAATTTTAATTTCTCTACTTTCGTTACAGACTTTATTGTAATGTCTTAGAAATGTAAGCTAGTAAATTGTAACCACCAGCTATAATAGCACAATCCCAGGAGCGGCGATAGAAGAATTTATAACCAGTAAAATGTTTGATGCCCTTACGGCTAAACATTTAAGGACAGATATAAATATAGCTATACAGAATTTTGGCACTCAAAGCGCTATACCCTTAACTTAAGATGGCACTTAAGCAGTAAAATGAATTATGAAAGTTTGAAAGGAATGCATAAAAGTTTATAGCACAATGAAAAGACATCGTTGTATTTTCCTTCTTATAAAAACAAAATAAAATAAACAAAAGTTAGTTAACTTTACGAAGGCTTCTTGAATTAAAAAGGCGTGAATAATACTTACGTAGAAAAATAACGTTAATGAAATTCATATTTAACCAGAGAGCCGCCATTTATTAATATTTTTTTTTTCAGCAATATTATACGTATTTATTTAGTATGGGCGAGTTTACGAGTTTAAATAAACGAGTTGAACAATAAAAAATATGCTTTTGATTAATCCACTGACTATAAGCCAAAAATAAATATTTCTTCAAAACTTTACTCCATAAATCTTAAGAATAATTTAATATACATTAATAAAACGATGATAATGATTTCACACTTAGAGAATGAAAATAAACTGAATTTTGAATACACTGAAGTTGAAATTTTTATTTTTACTTCATCCCTATTACTCACTCAATAAGTAAAATATATACACAATACTCTCAATAAAGAAATGTTTAAGATTTCATAAAAGAATTTATATATATTAATTAATTTTATCTATCTATACACAATCTAGGGCATTGAGCATTATGGCTCTATGTTTACATTCATACATTTTATATACATACAAAATAAAAGAATTGAGCATTACAATTAACATATAAGTCACTAAGTACATTTTTGATGTAGCAAAACTTTTGAGAACGTTTATGTGAATTTCGAAGTTATTTAAAAAAAAAAAAAAAAACTGTAAATGGACCAGAATGAGACAAATGCTTTTATATATCAAAGGTAGTTGTTACAAGAGCACCTTGTTCTTATTTCATAAGGATAAAATCCACAAACGTCCATTTATCCACTTTAAATAATATAAAACACTTAAGATTATTTATTTTGTGTTAGAATACAAAATGGTAATAATAATAGTGAACCAGTGATATAACAAAAATACATTTTAAGAATAAGGACTGATAAGAAGGATTTTGAGAAGGATTGACGGGGCTAAAATGAAAAAAAAAAGAAGAATAAAAGTAAATTTCAATTTTTAAGAAATCCTATTATAGGTCCATAAGTATATGCACCAAAGTCAAATTATTATTACAAGTCCCAGAATACATCTACTGGGCGGAGAGGGGGGCTTTCGGGCTGAAGTCTCCCCCCAAAATGGTAAAATATAACCATGTTTTATCGAAAAAAATATTCCAAATTATCCCCCTAAAGTATTATTGTTCGTGTAATTACATTTAAAAGGGCTTTAGGAATCACTTAAACAACATTTCATATAGGTAGTTAGTTTCTTTCTTTTTTTCCAAAGTAATTAACGTTATTTTTATAAAAAAAAAAAGTTTTCGGACTGAAGCCCTCCCACAAAATTAAATCCTGGATCCGCTAGTGCCCAGAAGAATGGATAGCCCACCCGCGTTGCGCAAGTAGGAGTACGGAAGCAGACCATACATAATTCATCGCGAACTTTATTTCGCTTCGGGGACCGGCTTCTTACTTTATTATTCAAATATCTACTCAGTTCTCCTCAGGGCAGTGGATACATCGAACCAACATACTCTTAAGAATAAGGAGTATCTCGTCGATATCCACGGTACGAAGCTGTCGCAACCATCCCACGCAGTAGTCCCGTTAACCGTGAGGGAAAACTAAGCATGCGATAAATGTACCACGCCCACCAACCGTGTTCCCATAGCTCACTAACCTCACATCAACACAAATGACCCAGTAGGAGGCTAATAATCAATGATCACATCCAGTTCCCACCGTAAGTGGATGATGACCGCTTGCGCGCAAGAAATTCTAGTCCGGAGCAGCGCAATGCAAGCGAACCACTGTCATTACCAACTCCCACTTCGGAAACATACAGAGAAAATTGACACATACTATTACGCTTGAAATGCTAATCACGTAAGGCAAAGCTATTCGTTAATATCATTTGAATATGAATTGCTTTTACGTAATGTCTTCAGCTCATATTTTCACTTAAGTGGATTAAACTATTAATGATAGGACAACGAGTCATGACATTTCTAACATATTTTATAAGGTAAAGTAAAATTTATACTGTTTACAATTTGAAATTAATAATCCTTTTATAAGAAGTTTAATCAAATGACATTTCCTCCTTGCTACAGGTACATATACCAACATAATAATCTTTCCATTAGCCAATTACAAAATAACATTCTTATTTATTTATGCACTAATGTGAAAACAAACATTTTTCTATTAATATATTTTTACATATATTAAGTTTCTAACAATATTCTTTATAAGGTTTGACGCTCTTATGAAACCCAAACAAGAATGCTTCTACATAGGTCCCATATAACTCACAACACGATGATGTACGATCTTCGTATGACGGCATTAAAAAGACCCGAAAAAACACAAAGATAGAACATAAGAGCCTGAAAGTATTGGAAAACTATTTCTTCCGACCCAGTAGCATGGTATAACTAGATCTAGTTATCATAAAAATATATCTTCAACGAAACTATATCTAAGTAGGGGAGGGGGGAGTACATTTCCACGGTGTTATGAATTTGTAGAATAAAAAGTTTTATAATAAAGGATAATGCGAAAACATGTATCAGACCGCAGGTATAATTGTATATGATCAACGGTTTTTTAAATTCTACTTAAGCTTGCACTGTTCTTTAGAAAGGAAGAGCAATCAAATATTTTTGGAGAGGGGAGTGAAGAGGTTAATGCGTCATCAACATTGAGAGAGATGGGCACTCCTTTTATAAATTAAAATAATATATTTTAAAAATATATAATGATTATGAAAAACATATCTTAATGCATTTTTTTTTGCATTTCCTTAAATGCAGTTTCTACGATTTTTTTTTTTGTTTCTATGTCAAATTGAATGTATGAAATTGAAAAAAAATTAGACAGGCTTGAAGATGGGCAAATCAGTTGGAAATAGCTGTCATAAAAAAACAAAAAATTAAAAGAAGTTTTGAAAGAGTGAAATTGATTTTTCTAATATTTTTACACAATAATCAATTATATATTTAAACAACCTTGGGACGGAATGGAATGGAGATGGAATTTTCCAGTAGCGAAATGCAATTGAAAACAGAGATGAAGATACCAAAATTATATCCATGGACCAAGAATGGCTGAAGATGAGTACCAAGATGAGTACTGGACTAAAAAGATTCAAGAATTGCATGAAGATGTCGAAAGTCTAGGTACATCAATGAGGAAAAGGAAATTGAATTTTTTCTTGATCACATGAAAAATGTAAGTAAAGATAAGATGAACAAACATATATTTGAGGAAGTCTTTAAAGGGATTAAAGAACATCAAAGGGTATCCTGAACAGATAAAGGAAGAAATAGTAAGACATGGGATAAAAGAAGAGGAGTACCTGGAAAGGGATAAATTCAGAGTAACAGTGAATAAAATGAAGGTCCTTGTAATAGAAAAGAGGAGAAAGAAAGAAAGGAAACGGACAGAAGAACGGGAAAAGGAAATGAATGAAAAAATGAAGGAAGTTTGGACTAAAAGGAAAGCCAAGTAATACATGTGGTCCTCAGATGCCTATATCGCGAAATAATACATAATAATAATAATACATAATAATAAAAAAAAAACTTCTATCTTAAGTGACAAAACATTTGTATTTATATATAAAAAATATATACAATTATTTAAAAACTAATTATTGATCACTAATTGTTTCATTCATTTAAATTATAACAGAGAACGACCGGCTTTTCTATGTCAAATTGATCTGGTACAAATATTTTAAATTCCAATAATGATGTAGAGATGGTTGACCGTGATATAATATGAGAAGGAGTAGGTTGGTCAAATAAATACTAAATTAAAAAAAAAAGTATTTTTAGTAACTAAAAATACGGCGTAATAATTAAAAATACTATTTTTTAAAAATTTAGTATTTATTTGACCGAGCCCTCCGGGCCAAATCCTTCTCATTAATACCAATAAATATATATTTTTCAGAATTCATACAAATAGGCATCAGGAGTAATGTTGCTAGTTATAAACAGTATTTTTAAGCTTTAATCTAACAAAATAAGCAACAGTAGGGTCTTAATATATTTATATATTAATACTATTATTTTTTTTTATATCGAAGTCAAATACAAAAATTAATTATTCTAAAATGTCTTAGCCTGAGTCTAATGTTCGCTATGAAAAAAACACATTTTTTGATTTTACTTTAGTAAAAATAATTACACTTCGTGTCTTAAAACAATTTTTCTAATTACACCGCTGTTTATAAACCGCAAGACATTAAAGCGGCCTTCAATAAAGACTTCATTTAGGAATAGGCCAAGCTAAATCGTTAAAATAAAAGTTTAATACCTTCATTAGGTGATAAAATTTATAACTGCACCAGGCTGAGAACTCCAAGACTTCCCTGGTCGGAATTAAGAAAAAAATAAAATGGGCTCCAACGACATTCCAAGCGTTGTTGGTCTGTAGAATTCCTACAGCTAGGAAAGGATAATTTATTTTAAAAGGATTTCACAATAAATTAAAGAAAAAAAAAAAAGAAGAAGTTTTATAGCTGTTTGTAGGTTCGTAATAGTAAAGATAAGCAAACCCGTCAAGAAATACCATGTGGAAAAAAAATGTTTTGGAAACTGTGAAGGGATATTTTTTATATTTTATTTCAAGTAGGCGTGTCACGTCATCCTTCGCGGTGTTAAACAAACAAACCTTCGCTTCAACGCTTTCGTAATTCACAACGGCAGTAAATAAATTTACTGGCAACTCCATATCATTTATGTCAAATTTCTAATGAGCATATTTAAAAATAGAGTTAATTGCAACTGTGTAAATAGAAAAAAAAGTCATAACGGCACACAGAAAGACAGGTTTATTCTCTTAGCGCTTAAGGTGACATTTTGTAGTCACCTCTATTCAGTCATCAACTGATATAAGTAGTCTGCTAAATAGGAAAATAGCAAAGGGAAATAAAATATGAAATTATGCTAACAAATCATAAAGAAATGTTTGGTTTTAATGCTCTTCAGTAAAAAACGTTATCTTTACATACGACCTTTTGCACTAACAGTAGCGATACATTGAGTAGGCACATATCTATGTAACATATGCATTTCAATATTACGTAGTCTTAAGAAAATAAACATAAGACAAATGATAAAAATAAATTTTATCTTGCTACATAGGATAATAATGAACCTTGACAAAGGCGACTTCCTTTGAAAAATATTTAAATTACATAAATTAATTAATACATAAAGGCCAGACATAAGAGGGGTACCGATATGAATTCATAAAGAGTTATTCATTTGAATTTTCATAACGTTTCCTGCATACAAAACAATACCACTCTTTATACATGTGAGGTCTCAATTCAACAATGTTAATAGGTCTCTTGTGTTCGAGGCAGTTGAAAAGACTTTCTTAAGAGAAACGGTTTCGAAATTAGGTTAACGCCAAGGAGTTAACATTTAGAAATGTATCAGATGAAACATTAAATTTCAGAGAGATTTCCTTGTATGAAATGTCAAATTCCACGTACTCCAAAGGCAAACACAGCCTTCATGGGGAGAAGGCGACTGGAGCGATCACCCATTCCCTCTCTCTCTCCCCCCTCAAAAAAAAATGTCATCCCCAATAATTTGAGGTAAAAAAAAAATTAAAGTTAATAATAAATAACCTACATAAGACTAAACGGAAAGACTAGGAATAACGGACCAGACCTGTGTCTGGACGGAGGGAGATACAGGAAAAGACTGAAGGAAATCAAGGTTCTGGGGAGGAAGAAAAATTCGAAAAAGGGAAAGAAAACATAATCACGTTGAGATAATGAGGGGAAAATGGAAGGAAAGGAAAAACAAAAACAAGAAAAGAACCAACAGTAATGATATCCGCGTGGCCGTGAAAAATAAAAAATAAATGCTACATAAATGAATAAAATGTGTAAACAAAAATATATTAAAAAATTCTATTAGACTAGGCTAGGGCTTAGTAGTAGTTATTGATACCTAAATGTTACTTTTATTTAAATTGTCATTTATATTCAAAGATAATGATATATATCAACATATCCTAGGATTTTATTATTCAATCACCCCTAATTTTCACGTGATGTTCTTATGAAATTTTTCGCGACAAACTTGTCGGACTGTGAAAAACGTTATATTTTTATTTTATGTTGTCCACACTAAGAAATCAAAGATATTTTTCACTTTTTTACATTTTTCAATTTTAGTAGAAAATGTTCTAGAAATGTATCAATGTTATGAAGGATGTCTCCCTCCCTTCTGTCTTTATTCTAAACAAAAACGTTATATATTCAATTGTATTTTTAAAAATATATTTTTAAGGATATATAATAAGTAGAACAAAAAAAAAATTAAATGTTCAATATTATATTTGTTCGTTCACAATAATTGTATAGAATTTCTATATATATAATAAAAACTCCCGCAATTAAATATATATATATATATCATATTATTTTTGATACATATTATTTGTCCATGGCCCCGCAATCTAAATCGAAAGTCTGCGTCTCGGTATTTGTATTAAATAATAAAAAATGATAAAAAAATAAATAAAAAAATGGTAACTATAATTTCTATGGAGTGTGAAAAAACAAAATCGTGAATAATCAATGAGAAGTTCATGAAAAACAACTTAGCAGAATTTAAAAGTTTCCTTTTAATGATTTTAACAAAGACAAAGTTGTATTTAAACTAAATTTTATATAATTTATTATGAAGCATTGTTAATTGCCTCAATTAAATATTTCTCTAGTTATCAATTCTTATTCAATGAAAAAAGTAACTTAAAAATACGAAACTTTAAATTTCTAACTTATATGTACAACTTTTTTCTAGCTTCCGAGGTCTGCTATTCTATCTTTAAATATTTCCTTTTACTTATGGGATACCTTCTATAAGACTTCGTACATTAGAAATACGAGTATATTAATGTAATATTATAAACAAGATAATCTCGAAAAAAAATATCGAATATAATAATAAAAGAGAAGATTAATACATAAACCGAATAAAGACTTTATTATCACAATGCAAAATCAGAGGGCATTGAGACAGGTCCAATGAGGTATCATGAAAGCAATGGAGCCGGAATAATTCGATTTTCTTAGGAAAGCCCGAGGGAGATATGCTAGGCCGGGTTCATGTTCAACAACCGCAACCGGTAACGGCTTCTCTACTCAGGTCTTTGAACGCTTTATTTCTTTTATTAATGTTATTATTATTTATATTATTAAAAATAAATAAATATCTATTAATTTAGCGACATCGTATCCAAGTAAGGATCAGCCAAACAGAAGGTTTAATAATATTTACCAGTCAGTAAGGCGTAGGCAAAGAAAAGAAATTTCTTTAAGAGCGTGTATTTAGCTGACTATGATTTAATTCAATTTTAAGAAATTATTTATAACACAATTATGCCAAAGAATCTTATAATAATATGGTATATTATCTAAACCTAATTTTTAGAAATAAAAAAAAGTTGATCCTTGTTACACAGGTGATTTCTAACATACACGATACCTCAAATTATCTTTCAGTTTATTTTATTTTTTTCATTAATAACAATTTATGATGACAATTTAATAACAATATTTTTTGGCAAGTATTTAAAATTGTAAAAATATGTTTTCCTGATTTCAAAAAGATTGCTCAAGGTACAATCAATGAACAATAAATGAACCTGAGAAATATTTTTGGCTGAGTCCCAAAAAATATGACATGGAAGAATTTTTTAGGATAGAAAAGGAGAAAAAAAAATGCTGATTTTTAATAAATTATGCCTCTAAGAAGAGTCAACAAAAACCTTTAAAAATGTTTTTAATTTATTTTTAAAAAAACAGCATAAATGATGCAAATAAATTAACTAAAATAAAACAATTAGAGCAAAGAAGAAATTAGGCGAATTTTTTTTAATTATACGAAATAATTGCAATACAATAGAGCAATGTTAATCGGTGAGATTTAGTAAGTAAAAAAACATGAAGAAAATTTTATTTGTTCCAGAAGTCTTAAAAGATCGTAATGCATATTTTACTGACTAGATTTGCCAAGAATCTTTTATCCATCCTTACTTCTGGACTTAAGAATTTTTTTTAAATTTTGAGCTATATATTCTTTCGATATTTCCTCAATTTAAGTTAGAATGGGTTTCCCGAGTTCTGTTATAACATAGATAATGAACCAACTACATATATTTTTTTTTTATTTTTAACTAAGATTCCTTAAAACTTGAACTAGAAATAAATAACTGCATTCTATGCCTCTAAAGCCAGGAAACATATCAAAATCAACAATTATAATTTTAAAATTAACTATATAAATTTACTAGATGTATTTTTTTCTTGTAAATTTCATGGACAAATAAATATTTTTTAAAAAAACTATATAATTATAGCCTTCAAGGAAAAAAATATTCATATCTCAGGAGGGAAGTTAAAAAAAAATCGATATAACTGGCTTAGTTAGAAACTTAAATCGATTCCAGACCAAGTAATGGAACGGCATAGCACGAGGCGATTATGACCTCACAGATGTAATACTATCGATTGTAAAGCTATAAGTCGATGGGGGGAATCTCGATTTATCTTCTAATAAAAGCTAAGGCCAAGGTTCTCCTTTACAGATGCCGATCCTTTTATTGCCAATATTACCTCCCTTAGCCCCCCACCCCTCGCCATAAATTGATTTACATGTGATTGAATTGTGAATTTATGGTCTTCATTCAGGCAACTTATTGAGTTCTGTCAGCAGCGCGGGCTCCTTCACGCTCATTGGACAAATAATATTCTAGAGGGGGGTATCATAGCTAATACACCTCCAGGCGAGAAAACTATTATTATAAGTGGTATTAAAAAAAAAAAAAGAACTAGTGGTTAGATCCTGATGTGTGATAAAAAAAAATATAAATAATAAAATAAGAAGAACAATATAGAGATAGATATTTTAATTGCCTGTTTTTTTTTTTTATTATGGAGATAATAAATGAACAGGAATTTCAGTCTAGACTTGTTTTATTCTTGCTGACGTTTCGACTCAAGCATGTGGGTCATCATTAGGGTTAAAAATAACCTAAAAAATATGTCAAAATAAGAAGATGAAAAAAGTTCACATAAGATAAATAGTACGCCTAAAAAAATTATATAAAAATAAATAAATATTACAAATAGATAAATTAAATAAACAAGAAGTATCCATAGAACAAGTACGGAAAAGAATAAATGAGATGAATTTCTCGATTTATAAAAAAAATATTTGAACACAATACAGCAATGTTAAACGGTGAGATTTAGTAACTAAAACGATTATGAATAAGCATGTGAAGCAGCAAATGGAATCAATCGATAAGTTGAATAAAACAAATCTATATAGTAATAAATAGTGTTTTCAAGAATAATACAACCAAGGAGATATTCAGGCTGGCGGTAAAGACTATCAACAATACAGTAAAATAACTTTTACATTAAAAAGTCGAAATTTCGGTACAAAATATAGATATTCTTCAGGGCCACAAGGGGCACGATGCAATGACGATAAAAATCGTAGGAAGTATACTAAATGAACGTACATAAATGTGTGGAAAAAACAAAACATTGATATAAAAGAAATTAACTTATCGTAAATAATTTTAATCTTGAATTTAATTAAGATCTTACATCTTACTGTAAAAAATGATAATAGTATTGTAAATAACCCAACGCTTAATAATAATATAGTCAATACAAACGCATACATTTATGTAATATTTTGAAGTAGTGTTCCATTTTGTTAAAAACTGAATGAACAGTTTTATTTAATTTATTATACATATTTTATCACCGCCTATCAATTTTAACAACTTTACTAGAGATTAAAAAAAAATGCCTTATATCGTTTTTAACGACCTTTTTCTTATTATTTATAAAATATTTAAACTTAAAAGAAAAATCGCGAGGAACTAATCCACTTAACACAAGTTCGATAAAATTGAGTCAGGCTGTGTGAGAATTTATAAAATATTTTACACGATATTTTAAAATTAGCATTTAGGAATACAGGTATTATTTGTATTTCTTTTGCTTATTGAAAGAATAACGTTAGAAAATTTTACGCTTTTGGTAAGAAAGAAATAAAGTAGTTGAATAAATACAAAATTTACTTTGTTGTAAATAACAGTTACAGTAAGTTCTATTACATAATGTTTTAATTACACAACTAATTAAATTGTAATTAAAATTTTATATGGTCCACGTACAAAGACTGAGGGTTAATATTCAATACTGAATAAAAGCGTTAAGAGAAAATAAAGAAAACTTCAGTCCAGAGGTGAAGAAAAACTATGAATGGAACTGCCAGTTTTATAAACAGTTCTCTCACTACTTTATATAGTTGAAACAAAGTTGTAAGTACTCTTTCAGGGAGGGACAGTTTTTCCTTCTGGACTAGGTAGAGAAGTTAATCTTTAAGGGATTCAGCGGAAGGTACTTTTATCAGAGGCGTAACTAAAGACTTTGCCCCTCACTCACCTTCAGAAAAAATAAATTACTTTATTCTTATTCCCTAGATTGTTCAGTTATTTCTCGCGAAATTATTGCATATAGGTGTGTGTTGTATATAGGTGTGAATGAGCTTTAGAAGAATTTTATTTATTTATCAAATTATTATTAGATATTATTCTTAATTCTTTATTACTTAGATTTAATTTTCTTGTATGTATATATTGTATGAGTGGATACAATAGTCTTTTTGTTCTAATGCTTATTGCACTTGAGTGGGGCAGATTGTGTTAATATCCAATAAATAAATACATTAAAAAAATTCTCGCAAAATTGTTCAAATACCTTCTAGTACTAAATAAACAAAGCATAATAAGGCTTACATTAAATAAATAATTATTTTTCGTATGATAACATCAGTTGCATTGGCGTTATAACAACTAAAACATAAAATATATTTTTAGTAATGTATATGGCTAATTTATTTCATTTTTAATATTACCTAAAAGCTATTGGAAAACTGATATATTAATATGTTGTACCGTATAATACTGATATTATTGATGATTCCAAAGTTTTATAATGAAATTTATTTTTTAAGTAAAACATAACCATTCACTCCAACAACGGAAATATTTTACGTATTTTTATTGTTATGACATTATTGCGTTAACAGAAAACACGGCCTTATTTAAATGATGATGCTTCATTATCCTAATTGCCGATGATGACCTCAGCATTGCAACTAGATTGACGAATATGGCTGGATTAAAACAAAAAATGGGTCGGATAACAGAACTTTTAACTTTAAAAAACTCGAATGGTATGAGGATTTGATATTCACAAAAAATAAACATTAAATAAATGACTTCATAAACGATTTAATGCTCGAAATATGATTTTAAGGTACCTAGAGATAAAAGCAGTATAAACTGTCACTTGTTTTATAAATTTGGACAAATAAAAAATTGGATGAATTAATTTATTTCTTTGCATTTAGTTTTTGATATTATTTTTTTGCGACAGCTAATAACAATTAGATATTCATGATGATATTATCATGACTCAGTAATGCTCGGTATCTCCAATTTCATTTCTTCAATATTTAATATCTAAATATATAACCAATTTTAGAAGTAAAAAGGAACTCGAAATACACAAGGCAGAACCGCCATGCGACAACCTTGAGAGATCTTCGTGGGAGGTGCGGGTTGATGGTGGAAATAACGAACATGAAGATCACCTTTTGTAACTTATTGTCAGTATGTAACTTAGCTTTATACTTACGAATTCTCAGGTTACGTAAATTTTAATTCATTTAAGATAACACGGAGTAAATTTATGTGAAGGAATGAGGATTATCTGAAGCCATAAAACCTACCCTCCTCAACTTACTCGAGCTATTTAAAAGACTTTTCCTTTCTTTTCTTTTTTTTTGCCTCAGTCCTCAGGAACTAAAGGACATTTGCCTCGGGTGTAAGTATTCAAGGGGGGGGGCGGCAAATAACGAACGAAGCGGAAATTTTAATGAACAGCTAAAAATGTATGTATATATATATTTTTAAATTTATTTGTGAGTGCTAACAACAAAGCCTTCCGGATCTTTGCCACCTGAACCAACCTTCTCCATTTCTACCTGTTTTGGGCTATTAGTTTCCAGTGTGGTGCATGGAGATCTGTTGATTTTATCAATCTGTTTTTGTTAATTTTTGAGACATCCATTGTTGTGTAGAAGCTTCCGGATTTACTCGCATCTTAATCTCCTCGCCTTCATATCATGCGATAATGATGATTATGAGATTGACCCCCTCTCCCTATGCGTTAGTATTTATAGGACTTTTCTTCCAAATCTCTTAATATCTATATCTAGGATACAGATTAGGATTATGCTCGATGAATTCGAGATTTTTAGGACTTTAAATGGCTTCGATAGAGAAGAAAGTTTGTGCTTGTGGATTTCTGATCGTTCGCACTTATCGGTAAGGGATTCAGGATTTAATTTTGGAGATTTCTTTTTTTTTTTTTTTTTTAAGGTTCGTAATTAATCTGGAAGAAAAAAACTGTATGAAACGATATTTAACTTGTTCTTAAAGACAAGTCAAAATAATAAATAAATAAAATAAATCGATGATTACACGGGCAATAACATTTTTAGAGATATTTTTTTCTTAACCATTGCTTATATTTAGAAGCTGTATATGGATAATAATTTTAAAAGAGAATATTTTGTGATTGTTTAAGTGTTTATCTTAGAACACTCACAGTAACAAATATGGACGAGTGAAAAAAAATCTATTTTGGAGGGGCATCGGCTCGATATCTCCTCCCTCCTCTTCTCCATAGATCCGCCAGCCAGTTATTATTATTATTTTTTTTAATACTTATATATTTGTTTATTCAGAAATATCATATTCTGTCACAATCAAGGACATTTTAGTTATTATTAGAGTCAGTATTAATGAACAGTTTTTATTTTTTATATTGTCACAAGAAGTGGGAAAAGTGGATTTTAGTAATATTCTAGTCACAAGTATGGACATTTGCACTTAACTGATTTTCCACGCGATCTCCTAAATAATACCGTGCCACAATAGAAAATTTAAATAAATTAACTTCCATACATAAATATATAGATTACTATTTACAAAGCCACTCAATTTCAGAGCCATCAACTCAAAGTTTATACAAAATGTCTTGTGAGATATGATGTAAAAAATGATATAATGGCGACAGATTCGCCCTATTTGCAATTACTCCATTGTTCAGCCAATCGCCCTCAATACAATCCATTTGCATAATAAATAACGTAGTTCCCTTGGCATCTAATAGTAAGGGTTAATTTAAACCTGATTAATTTTAGTTGCGTATAATCTTACAAATGAGACATAAACTGACAAAAAGGATAACTACACTTTATTTTACGGATTTTAAATGACTTTGAATCGTCACGGTCGACTAAGTAACGTTCTTTCGGGTAAAGTCGGCTCGAGTCGACTAACTTTAGCATTTGGATTTAAATATCTCAAAAATTGAATTCTGACCTGCATAATGTAATCGGGGAAAATTTTCAGCATTTCGTCCTATTTGTAATGACCTATAAATCAAAATTTTATTTTGACGTGACGCCGAGCTGGATAGTCGGAAAGGGAAAACGATTGTACCAAATAAAACAAATAAAAAACTGATTAGTACATTTGGGTTATATTTAATATTATTAATCCCGTCTTGTTGATATTTTCACTTCTATTGTGTGGTTTTAAGCACACACCGTATTTTTTTTTCTAAATGTATACTATGTAACATAATTAAACTGGTACAAAAAAAAATAAATAAATAAATAAATAAAAATAAATAAAATAAAGAACAAGAATTACAAGGAATAGGAACGATAATACTATTGAGATAACTTTTTTTAAATATTTTTAAAATTGATTTATTGATATAATTCACTGTTTTAGATGTTCTGCTAAAGGAGAAGAATTTAGTACGTTTGAATCGAAGTAAAACCCTCGAAAAACGAGGTCAGAAAAAACAAATTTTTAACAGAAAGGTAGAAGTGCCAATAGTTCTCATTCCTGCTATTTCGTAAAATAATATACAGATTTTGTTTCTCAATAGAAATCAGAACAAGAATCAGTCGACAAAATACATAGTGAAACTTGATACAATTAATAGAGAATAATTATTATAGTGAAATTATTTTTCTGTGTTTCATTCTTTTATATTTTGAAAATGGTGAGAACATTCTATGAGCTAATTTAATCAAAAAAGTATGAATGTTTTTCTTTTTTATATATTTATTTGTTTTACTTATGACTTATTTAATTTGCTACCAATTTCTGTTTTTTTTTTTTTTTTTTTTTTTAATTTGATTTCAAGTTACATTTCTTTGGTTTTATAGTTTTTACCATTGTTATATAGATATATATTTTTATTTTTTTATTGCATTGTATACATAGTATGAATGGGCCTCACTCAGCTTTAGTACTCAGTGCCCTTAAATGTGGCAAAATGTATTATTTCTCAATAAAAAGACTTAAAAAAAAAATTTAATCAAACGCATTTTCTGCGTTTCGTCTTTTAGGAGATGCCTCAAATAAACTACTATTTCCTTTTAGCAATTGTCTATTACTATGCAGTCATACTCAAGTAAATAAGAAATGAATATTAGGTTGTTTATAAAATAGATAAATGACATATTTATTGCGAACACAACTAGCGAAATAACAAGTACTTTTTCGGAATTCTTTCTTATATATAAAAGTCCCTTTCACTTCGGAGGAAGCTTACACAGGATCAAGAAGGAAGCCGGCCAGAGATAAATCCAGAGACAAAACGTGCTTCGATATATAATCGAAATACGATTGTTATTCATGAAACATTCCCGATTTTAGGCGGGTGATTAGGGGAAGATCTGGCCGTGTGCCCGCCTACCTTCTCCTAATGAACATCGTAAACTAGGCCCAGGGGGGAGGGGGGCCAAAATCGATACCGGACCCTTCGATCCTCCCTCACTCCCCCTCCCTCCACCTCAACAACTGCTTATTAAAAAATACTCAAATTCGTCCCGGCCGCCGGAGTTGATTTCGAGAGATGAATTTTTAAATACTACTACCGAGGTTGTAGGCAAGACTGCTCAAACATTTAACTTGGATAAGAATAAAAGTTTGAAAAGCGATGGCGCAACATTTTATTTTTTTAACAGAATATTTAACATCGTATACGATTAAACTGGAATTCGGAATCCGTCAAAGGATTTGACTTAATATTGTAGAATAAGAGTTTTTGTGCCGAAGAAATAGATCGATAAGCGTAATTCTTTTACAAGGAAAAAAATCTTAGTAATAAAAAAATAAGAGAAAGTAGGCACGGGGGAATAAAATAATAACGAACGGATCACGCCAATTTATTCAACTCAAACCTCATTTAAAAATTATCATATTATCCTATGATTTTTCCTGAAATATGAATTATACTTGTTTAACTAATTAATAAATAAAATACTAAACTAATATATTGAATACACTTTCATTTATTATCACACAGTCCATTAACTTCTTATGTTACAATTTTTACAAATTTACCTAATATTTAGCATTAAATATTTTTCGTTGTTTTTATTTGTTGTTGGTTTCTGCCTATATATTTGTAATGAGTTTAGTTTGTTTGATATCATGACTTTCCTCAAACCTGATGAAGGTCTGAAACTTGTGGCGAAACGTTGTCCAAACATAAAATAACAATCTTTTATTTATATTTTTCTCTGAATAAAAATTTCAATTAACATCCCAACGATTTTATCTACAGTTAACTATTTTAGAGACAAATAAATCATTAAATTCCTGAAAAAAACGTGATAAGATCAGATTTTAAAAGAAGGACTATATATATATAATATATATATATATATATATATATATATATATATATAATTTTTATAACCAATACATTCATGATTCATACTAAAAATAAATATAATTAATCTAGGTAAAATCCAGTTAATTCACTTGTAAAACCAATTTTTAAATATTAAATATATATATTTATATTTCAATAGGTGAAAAATATTCAGGACGCAGTTTTTAAAAAAAAAATCTTTAATTTTTTATTTATGTCATGTGGATAATCTTCAGGGCTGAATTTTTTAAAAATTACAATCAGATATATAATAGTATACTACCGGATAATGATAAGGAGTACTTGAACACCCTCAGTGCTCAAACCACGGTTAGTAAGAGAAGATATTACAAATTCGATAAATGGATTATATACATTATTTTTTAATTTTTAGTTTGTATAACTATTTACATATTTCATTTTTAATATGTGTATTGCAATATTAGTTAAGATTCATGTACCATCAATCACTATAGTCTATTATTTATAATTATCGGTCGTATACTATTATATCTCTGATTGTATTTTAAAAAATCTTCAGCCCTGAATATGATCCACATATTTGGGATCATATATTGAAACGTTGGCATAAATAAAAAATCAAAGAATTTTTTTTTAAAAAATACTGCGTCCTGAATATTTTTCACCCATGATATGTAGAACAGTCGACTAGTTTCCTTCAAAGATATATATATTTTATTTAACCATTTTTATAACACAGTGTAGTAATTAAAAAGAACATTAAAAACATTTTAATATGGCTTTAATTTCTAATTACACATAAAATATATTTGTCGATTGAATTGGTCCCAGTAGTAACGTTAAATCATTATTACCTTTTTTAATTAAAATGAAATACAACACGAAATTTAACTGAAATAAAAATTTGTGCTTAATAAAAAAACATTTAATACCAGGTAGTGTCGGTTCCATAAATTTTCTATTTATTTTAGGATTAATGAATACACAGGCCAGCCATTTATTTACACAGGGCTTGTTTTATTGAAACGAAATTGTTCGTCCCAAAGCAAACAACTCGTGTAACTGTTGATTTAAAATGTTTCATCGGCTCGTCACGTTCAAGGTTTGTTAAATACCCATATAGAATTAAGGAAAAGACGAATAATTTTAAATTTCTGGTTATAAAAAATTAAAAATTATCGATATTGAATATATTTTAGAAAATATTTGAAACAAATAAATCGTTGTAACGGCTTCACGAATTACTTTCAGATTAATTTCAATATTAAAAATACTTAAATACCTCAGAAATCTTTGTCCAAAGAGCCTCATTATAACACTTACCTGAAAAAGAAAAATATATATTATTCTCAGGAAATTAAGTAGTTCATTATAATAATGATTATATCAATAACATGAAATCATAATAATTTAAAAACATTTATCAATACTCCAGTTGCCTTGTAAACGTTTGCATAACGTTTTTCTTGCGCAAGCTATCTGCATACTGCACTGTGATGAAATTTGTACTTAAAGCAATGCAATATAGGATAATTGCATATATAGGGTAGGTAATGTCACATAAATTGCGTTCGGAGGAAGGTAATGAATAAACAAAATCATTCATAAAATAAATAAACATTAAAAAAGCACTAGTATATATATTACATATTTTATTAATGTATACTACATGCCAAGAAAAAATTAAGCACGTAACAGTTATTTATTGATACCGATAATATACATGTTATTAAATGCAAATCAAAATGTATATACCTAAGAGCGATAATAAATTAAAATAAAATGTAAGCACAACTTTTTATCTACGCTAATATGATTCAAGTTACATGCAAACGCAATAAGTTACTACATGTAACGAACATTAGTGATTATAAAATATAAAACAGTCTTGGCGTATATTAGATTAATTGATCAAAATGTTTGTTTTGCACAAGAGAATTTAAGTCTGAATCTTTCCTGTTATTATTCATTAATGTATGCATTATACGGAAGATAACTCGAATCAATAAAGTACGATTTCTGTAATAAATAACTTTTATAAAAAAGGTTAATTCTCAACGTCATGTTAAATATTTAAAGCAATTCTAAGATGGAGTTGTTAAGTACAACATAATTTCATAATGTCAAAGGTTATTGAGATATTAAACTGCCTTAATAAAATTGATAATATGTGAACTGTCATCAGTATTGAATATACTCATATCTTTTTTATTCATAAAAGTTTACCAATAAAAAATTTTAATTTAATGTAATTGATGCACAGATATATTTAAAATACCTGCACATTGTCATATAAAAAGATAATAGACATTTTATGGAATGATTTATTTATATGTAACTAAATCGAATAATATAGAAAATAAAAAAGGACATTACTAAATGAGTTTCATAAAAAAACATTATATATACACACACATAACTCCAATAAATATATTAAATATAATTTAATTTAATCAAAAATTAGATAAAATAATCCACTATTGCAAAACAATACAAGGAAAACCCCTCTCTCCTTGACTATCCCCACTAGGACGATATAAGTCAGTCCCTCCAGAAATGATGTAGGGAAAACTCTTAAATAGGAGGACAATTTAATTTTTCACTGAAGAAATTAATACGACATGAATAATAATAATAATGAATGTCTAATGGAGGACTCATTGAGGTAATATTAAATTGTTTTTAATGAGTAAAGTTACGTACATGAAAGGTTTTTATAAGAAAAAGTATACAAATCTATGTGTATTGAAAATATTATCATATAGATCGTTAGATAAGTTAATTATGTGTAATAAATTTTTTTTTTTTGTAAATATTAAATGTTAACTGATAATGACATTACAATTTTTCAGACTTGAAAATGGCCCTAGTGATGGTCGAAACGTAGTAGCGTAGAAATAAATATATATTCTCAAAGACATAATAATAAATAAAAAATAAAATAGAAAAAAAATATAAGCAACTTATAAATAAAGGAAGGTATCAAAAGGTTAAAATAAAATTTTGAAAATTATGAAGATTTTTCAACTTAATTACAAATGGTATTAAATCGACGAATCCATGAATAAATTATTTATTTAACTTAGTTATTTTATTTATATTTCTAAACATGTAAGGCTGAAAAGAGAAGAAAATATTAATAAATATATATTCTACCATCCTCAACACTGATGTAGTATCCACAAAAAAGAAGACTAAATTTAACACGGTATTTTTCATTCATTAATAGCTTCATTTGTCATGGTAATATAAAACTATGATAAATAGCTTTGAGTGCGGCAGTAAAAACGCACATAAAAGCTATCAAGAATGAAACGTAAAAGTGATAGTGATTGTGTCAGTTTTCTTGCGGTAAAGGAAATTATCCACGAGTGTCATAGTTATTATAGTTATAAGATCAAGCTAAGAGAACAAGGTTTTTAAAAGAATTACGAAAAATATTCCAAGAATAAAAAATGTAAAGGAAGGAGGGTAAGAAAAAAACACAAAAAAAGTTCAGGACTGTCAGAACCCGGAATTAGATAATTGATCTATTACGTCCAACAGATAGAAATAAGCGTATAAAATCACTATCATATATTTAACTAATGACCAGAAAGGTATGCTCAAATGAAGGGAATAGCCTCGAAAGTTTGAAACGTTGATGGGTGGATACCAAGTCTCATGTACGAGTCTGTCATAGCGGTGACTCGATTCTACAACTATTTTTTAGAAACAAAAAAGTGTAACTTAATTACGGAAAACTATATCTGTCTGGGCGAGTTAACTAAATTAAAACTTGTATTTTAAGCATGGTCATTGATTTTAAACGATGCCGTGCTTCTAATGGGGTTGAGAATACACGGCAGGTAATTTAAGGATAAAGGGATACAGTTGTAGGCTTTCCACGACTAGTAGAGGTGTAAATAAAAGGGATTTATAAAAAAAAAGTGGTTGTAGATACTTATGTTCAAATTCTGTTGTTAAAAGCATATTTGGTAATGTTTATATTTAAATTTCATTGTGAAAAATGATCTGGTATTATTTTAAAATCCTTATAGATAATTATGGTAAATTGAATTAACGACTTTGAACTAAGAAACCATTGAATTTAATAAGCAAGCTGTTAAAAAAAATTAATGATTTATATTTAAAAACAAAATAATAAAATGGGTCTAAAATCCGATATTCAGTTAATATACATGGAAACAATATAATATTTATATGCTGTAATAAAATAATTTTATTACTTTAATAAAAACAATGCAATAAAGAATATAATATAAGCAGTTTAAAAATTTCTATAGACCGCAAATTGATGATGTAAAATGTTATGGTAAAGTACATTGTGATGTGTGGATGTGAAAACGATCCTAGAAATAAGTAGGGTTGAGGTTAAAATCTTCCATAAGGTAATCGGAGCGATCTAGGATCAGAGTACTAATGTAAAGTATAAAGGACGGAGAACTGTTTAGAGAAACTGGTCAATCAATATCTCACGATACATGGGCAAGGAGGGTAAGATGGGGGGAACATGTAACACAGATCAACCCATCAGGCAGCCCATATAGAAGAATGAATGCCAAGCAATAGAGGTAGAAAAGGTCGACCAAATAACTACAATCTCTGTAAAGTCTAACTTAAATAATAAAAATAAAAACATTACAACACATTTCGAACACGATATTTATAACTATTAGAGCATTTCAAAACAGAAAACAAAAATTTGTTATTACTTTCTTAATCGAAAAAAAAATTCCTATTTTAAGAAAAAATGAAGGAGCAAAAAAAATATTAATGAGGATCATTTGATTTGTTCACTATAGATATATATATATATATATATATATATATATTTTTAAACTAATGTCTTCCTGGGGTAAAGGACTGCATAATAGATTTTTGAAGTCCAGTTCAGTTGATTTTTTTTAAATAAGATCCTTCGGAAGGATTTCATAATCCATTTTGTAGGCATAAAGGATTTTCTGACAGACTATAGAATAACTCGTGCAATTATTTAATATAATTAAGGTGATAAAAAGTGACGACTAATGAGAGGAGAGTTCTCTAAGAGGTTCTTTCTTAATTGTAAAAAAAAAATGGAATTATTAATTTAGAAAAAATCATTACGCATAAGGTCCTAACGCAGGATTTCCTGATCCATATTTCCGGCAGACATAAAGAATTTTCTGACGCTAGAATGTAGAATTAGTAATCATACTGACGTTATTGTCGGTATAATAAGAAACATTTTAAAACTATCATTACCTGTTAGGACTGTATCAGTACGTGAAATTATTCAATAGATAATAACATGAATGGTGATAAGACGCGTCAACCAATGGGAGGAGAGGTCTCTAACGGTTTTGCCTGCATTTTTTGCCGCGCTACCTGGGGGAACTAGCAGCTGCCCCTAGCAGGTAGTCTGTAGTAGTTGGGGCAGTCTGCGCCGCGGAGCACGCTTAAAACTTTCTCTCCCTATAGTAGCTATGGATTACTATTCCGTCCGCTCTTCTCTTCAGTCGTGAAAAAAATATTAACTAATCAATATATTACAATAAATCCACACTAGAATCTAAGAGGAAAGGAATAGGAGTAAAAGAATAAAGAGGAAACTCGTCGAGCAAAGTGGATCTTAATCATATAGACGAAACGAAATTGTCAGGAATTTCAGTCAAAATTTCTTTAATGAGTTAACAGACGTTTCCTGACAATTTTTTTTCATCCTTATAATTCATCAATCGACGACTTACCCATGTCTTAAGGATCAATACATTAACAACATATCAGAAAAACAAAAGTCCTCGCCCACACAAAAAAACGATTTTGAGTGGATTATGGGGTTTTTCTCTTTAGTCATAAACAACAAGCAAGTGTTTTCTCTCAAGGTCTGATGAGGTTCAAAGATGAAATCATGGAAAAAATAAGAAACCATCACGCATCCAAGGACATCGACAGAGTGTTAAACTCTAAATCAAACCCAAGATATAGCAAAATCGGCTCCTTTAATGTTACCAGACCAGAGGATTATCTTCAGTTCAGGGCTCTGAATTTAAACAAATTAAGAGCCTTTAGTCGTCTCAGAGTAGCAAGTATAGATTTTATGAAAATATACTTAAAAGATGCTACTTTGACTATTAAATCCAGTGAGGTATGTGGTGCATGCAACTGCCTTGTAACTGACCCTGTAACTCATTTTCGGATCCAATGTATCAAGTTCAACGAGCCAAGAAATAAGTACTTGAAGGCATTTATCACTGAATCCAGAGAAGATGCTAGTGTGGAGGAGATACTGAAAATAGACACTGCGAAAAAAATAAACCAACTGTATTATTTCATACAGGGCTGTTCATTGAACTGTTAAGTAGCAAAGTTAATCATATAACATTTATTAATGCTTATTTATATTGTCATTTGTCTTATACCTCTCGAATATTTAAAAAAATTAATAAAATAAAATAAAAAAATAAAAAATGTTTTACTAATTGTTATGTGTATATATTATATATATATATATATATAATATATATATATATATATCGTTTACTAATCTGTTATTATATTAGTCATACTTAATGCTGTGGACATTGTTAATGTTATGTTTGAATGCAGTACTAGACTCAAGATCTAACATTGTTAATTATACCATTATATTTATTTGTACAGGAATTTCCTTAGACAAATAAAATAAACTATCTATCTATCTATCTCTTTAGTCATAAAAACATAGTAACTAACCAATACATTAAATTAGTTATAAAATGGGGATAATCATTTAAATAATTTAGCTCATTAAACCTGCCAATTTGGTGAATCATATATTGACAATTCCCATAACGACAAAGGACAAGGCTATCTTTGATAGCTTAGAACTTGTTATCTAAAAACACCTAGAGGACACAATAAGACCTCTTATCAGAACTTGAGGAACAACAATAGATTTCGGCAAAAGGCTCCTTTCCCACAGACCTCATATCAAAATTAATTATTGATAGCACAGGAAAAATCACTCTCGCAGTTAGATTCTTGTAGTCCCTATCTTGGCAGGAGGAACTTCAAGATCCATTATCTTGATGTCATACTCTTGTAGGAGACCTGACATTGACTCTTGAAATCAACCCGTATAGCTGTAGCATAAATCTGTATATAAGATGCCATATGTAGCAGGCATAATAAATAAAAGTGCTACTTCCAAAACCCACACTGTCTGTGATTCTTTAACTAAAAAAATAAACATTCGAATTTATGAGGAATGGAACGTGAGCAAAGAATAAATAGGAAACTCAAGTGGATCTTAATCTTAATCATCTATACATTTACAAAACATCAGAAATACAAAAATATGAAAAAAAAAAATTTAAATGCTCCTGCATTTGCAAAGAAACAAACATGGAGGACGTAGCCCAATCCGTTAGCCATTAAAAAAAAAAAAAGTAAGGAAGCAGAGGTGTCCAAAAAGGAGATCGAAGCATATTTCGACTGAGTTATTTATTTTTTTTTATGAGAATTCATTCATCTGATGTATTAATTTGGAGGAATTTTAAAACCTCGAAATAAGCAAGAAATGTGTAACAGACTAGAGTAGTTGTATATAAACTTCACTTTCATTCGAGTAATAATTCTACTACGCTTGCTCCGTTTTTAAAAATAGGAGTGCAACGGAATTTCATGGCATTGGGAACATGCGCCATTGACCTCAAGGGGAACAAAAGAAAGTGAAAGAAGGCTCAATATTCGTCAAAGAAGACGGTGTACGGATAAAATTGATTTAAATCGTATCAGTAATTATTAATGAAGAGAAGAATAGTTGGGGTGCTCAGTCAAAAAAGGAAGGCAAAAAATAAATTATAATATTTATTTTTTACATATGCCGACGTTTCGACCTGAAGTTCAGGCCTTCATCAGGGCTTTCTCCTTAAGTGAGAAAGGCATTCTCCCCTTGACACTTAAGGAGAAAGCCCTGATGAAGGCCTGAACTTCAGGTCGAAATGTCGGAATATGTAAAAAATAAATATTATAATTTATTTTTTGCCTTCCTTTTTTGACTGAGCACTCCAACTATTCTTCTCTTCATTATCCACGACAGTCAACCAATTACCAATTATGTATCAGTAATTATTAAATTTAAAACATCTTGAAATTCAACACCAACAGAAAACAAACGGGTAAAAGAGACACTAGCGTTAACCCAAACTTCATTTGATTTCTCTTGAACAGCTGATGGATCGGTGAAAAACAGTGGGACACCCCAATTGCAAGTTCCTGTTTCCCATGCTTTGTGAAATGTGTAAACGAGAATTTAATTTATTTTGTTCTTATTTTTTTTTTCTTCTATTTTTCATCCGCACCTGTCATGGTTGTGACAATTATCAGATTTGTGGTCAGGTAGAAAATGGCATGATAGGAATGACGAAGAATGGAACCCAGCAGCACCTCTTCTCTGGTCTGTTTACATCCTAAAATCAGGAAAGGAGATCTTTCATCCAGCTCCTTTTCAGTCACCTCCTGATGAGCCTTTCAGCCGTGGCCATGCCGTTGATAAGTCCATTGTGATGTCCGTGTAGTTTAGAATGAAATCGGGAGTAGAGAGTACGTATGTGCTGGTCAATGGTTGGTTGTCTTAGGTCGGTATGTAAAGTCTTGTTGTTGACGTACCAGGGAGCTGCAGTTATTAGTCTTAAAATTTTAGATTGAAAGGATTGTAGTTTTTGTAAGTGAGTCTTTTTTGCTGAACCGTAAATCTGTGAGGCGTATGTCCAAATGGGTTTGAGCAGGTAAGTGTATGTATCTAGTTTTTGTCTAATTTTCAATTTTGATTTAGAAAACAGGGAGTATAATATTTTCAGTCTCTTGTTCAAAGTCTTTCTTTTCATTTTGACGTGTGGGCCCCAGGTCATCCTTTAATTTAAAAAATTACATCCTACTATTAATGAGCACTTTAATGGTGAGCCTCGGACTAAAGTGCAAACGCGCCTAAAGTAGTTTTCACTAAAGGGAAAATTCATTAGTTATGTCAAGAGGGCGGGTACAAAGTTTCTAAATAAATGGTATCGGCCTATTATCTATTGATAAGATACGTATTCAACAGTTATATAAATATTTTGATGAGATGTCAAGGGCGTTCGTTTTAAATCTACGTAAGCGAATCGAGCCTACCTCGTATCATTTTTTTTTTATTCAAATATTATCCTTTATGTTGAAATCGTAAAGTTCTGCAACCATTTATAAAATTACGCAATCCTAAATATAATGAAAAATATTTTTATCGAATTCAAAATTCTAGGAACAAGTTTGTAATCAAGTGAAATCATTAACTGACATTCACAAACCTGAATTCAATATAAAACAACATTCATCACTGAGGTTAATGTTTTATAATTGATGATTTCATGTTGGAAAAAAAAAATACCTGTTAATATTTTATTTGTAATATATAATATATATATATATATATATATATATATATATATATATACTCTAAACTAATTTAAAAAATATATTATGTAATCTTTATATAATATATAAGCCTATGGATTTATACTAGTTATAAATACATTTTAAAAACACCAAATAAGGTTAAAAATATGTAAATCATAAATTTTTTAAAATATGGACACTCAAAATTTTAAATCATAAATCTCTGCTAGGGATTTAGCTGTTCCCATTTCATTAAAAGTATAACCATCTGAGGAATTTTCATCAAGTATTGTCAGTGTTAAAAAAAAAAAAAAAAAAAAAAAAAAGATTTCGACTTCTTCAACAAACGAAAATATTGTGTTCTTTCTAATGTCAAGAAATAAAGAAAAACGAGCAGAAATATTTACAGTACATCTACAGAGTAAAAGAAACAATATTTATTCCCAGTAGTTATTTTTTGAAGTTACTGTAATGCCTGAATTGAATTTAAGTTAATTCCTTACTAAAACTCCAAATTATGTTCTTGATGTTCTTTATGTTTCTAATATATATATATATTATATATATAGTTTGAAAATGTCAAAATCAGGGGTTAAAACTTTTAATAACTTTTTTTTAAAGTTTCATTTTAACAATTCATGTGAAACTTTTTAGGAACAAAGTTCTGAGAACCTTTTCTGTGATGAACTTCTAGGCTTTATGATAAAAATTTAACTTATAAAAATAAACATTAATTAGACTTATAATAGAGGTATACAATGTCGTTTGTTTCGAGTTGCTACGAATAAAAATCAATAATAATAATCATGTATTAGATAATCGTTTTTGCGAGTTTTTAAATAAAATTTTTTTGTAAAATCTTTACTTAAAAAGTTGCAAGGAAAAAGTTCAAATTCCAAAATAACTAAAAAACTATGGGCAGTAAAAGTTTCATTGATACCGAAACTTTTTAAAAATAATTTTTTTTTTCCTCTTCAAGCTCTGGTCTATGTATTAAGAGTCAGAGTATCCTAATATATATACACACATATGAAGTAAGATTACATTAATAAATCAATAAGATCAAAAATTTCTTTAGTTTAATCCACAATGAAGTTCTATAATAATCTATGATCATAGATTCTATCGGTTTATTGCAAAAAGTATCCAAGTACATTAGTGTACTTAAATGCAAAAACCAGTGAGTGTTTCAGAATGGCATTAACTCTTTTATATACAAAATGCAGTTATATTAAATGAGCAATGTTTAGATTTCACAGAGGAAATATTCATTCAAACTGAAAAAGTGATTTAATTTTATGAAATGTTATTTTGCAATAAACCGACGGTATACAGGTTTCATAACACCGTACAATGGCAAGAAAACAAGTCATGCTCCATTAAATTAATGCGCCGACAATGAAAACACTTATCTGAGATTTCTCAGACAATAAAAGTAGATTGGACACATTGTCATAAAGATTAGCCGTTCACGAGTCTACAGTGATATATGGAAGCGGCAATCGGACGTAATTGCCAAACGTATGGAAATGACAACTCAATAGAATAATGCGGGCCATATAATGAGCCTTGATAAAACATAGCTCCCTCATGCTCGGGCCATCTGCCCGCTCGATAAACCGTTTTCGCATCGTCTTCGCGAAGGCATAATATACTATATATAATGGCCATCGTCGATAATACCGAAATATCGATATTTTTGTTACTATATTCGAAAGTTACCTGATGAGCCTCTACGACGATTAAAAAGGCAGTGGGCTAGAAATCTGCTGCTGACAATGCAAACAACTATCAAGAATAAAATAACAGAGAATAAATGGCAACACATTTGCTTGATGTGTTACACCGCAATGGCAAATATAATATAAAATTAATAATTTTCTTCTATTCATTATTCCTAGAATTTGTGTTTTGAGGTTTTATTTGTTATATAAATTAGGCCATTATTCACCAACGCTTTATTTATTAGTTATTTTATTACGACAACGTTTCGACCGTCACTAGGACCATTCTCAAGTCTTATTGAGTCCTCCATTAAATATAATGGAAATTTAACGGAGGAATCAATAAAACTTGAAAATGGCCCTAGTGATGGTCGAAACGTTGCCGAAAACGAAACGCCTAATTTATATAACAAATAATAATTTTCCATCAATGGCATCTACTTCGATATTATCGACTATCGATATCGCCCCCAAGATATTTTAATTCTGTCATTTTCGGAAAGCTCTAATGATAGTATATGAATCTGATCGTCAGTAGTAGAGTTGAATAGCGCGCGTAAATTATAAACTTAAATTAATTCATTTGGTACATATATAACTTTGTGCAAATAAGTTAGCATTTCGCTGAATCCGGTCTATGGATGAATGGCAGATATATTGATTGAATGGAAATTTATGGAAATAATCTGACGATGACGAAGATGGATAGGAACTAGGAAATTAATTTTACTAAGGAGCGTAGAAGAATTGACACTTCCATTAATTAATTTAAAGAACACATCTTTTTTTTATGCTCATTTATACCAGAGAATCAATATATTTATATTCATATTTCGAAAACTTGTTTAATACCGATGAAAATACAGACTATCGATATATCAAGTCCGATATTTTGACGGCATCGATTGTTATAGAGTGATATAAATATCGATGACAACATCAATATTGTGCCTTAGCCTGCGCCATCTGCCCACTCAGTAAAACATTTTCGCAAAGCCATAATCTGTGTGTGCATAAGGTTTGTACACGTGTACTTGTTAAAGCAGGCGAACGATTAACATTGGCAGCTTTTCAACGTTTGTGGCGGAAGCCAGATGTGTGAGGTTTCTATTCATCAAATCCTGGCGAACTCCAGGGGGGCGGGGCGCACCGCTGAAAATATTGTTTGTACTAGCCATCTATCAATGTTGATTGAATATCTTAACTGACAACCGTCCGACATCATCCATCATGCTCATTCAAATGGAATTAAAATCTATAACGTTTCCTAAGTGAAATCGACAAGTTTTCATAAATCGAAAAACTAACAATTTTTTTTTAAGTCCTAAATTATTTTGATATTGCTTTTATGACTCTAGGAATCGGAGTAGCTCAGTGTGTAAGAAGGTATGCTCGGATTCCTAGGTTATGAGACCGGATCTGTAAGATAATTATTTATTCTATGGATCGACCCTAGTGTTAAGAGAACCTTCTAGGGTATGCCACCAGCCTCTATGGAATGGATATACTTAATTCAAAGATTAATGAAGGGAAAAACCAGGCGGTTAAACGATCAAACCACCTGGCACAACCGTTGACCAAGAAACAGAACGTAATAAGAAAGAACTGAATCCATCATCCTCCATGTTGGTATATATGACCAACAGCCTGGAATTTACCACTTTATAATGGGCGAAAGTAGAGCTTAATCATAGCTAAAATGCTATGATAAAGACGTATACCAAAATATGGCGTGAGAACTAGACGCTAATCAGCACTCTAGAAAGAAGTTTTGAAAAAATCCTCTGTAATGTAATCGGAATGATCTGGAATCAGAATGCACGGAGGAGACCAATAAAGAACAGCTAACATAACATGGTATGAAGGCAAAGAGGTTAAGATGAAAGGCATTCATCACGGATCGATCAATCAGGGAGCCTTTACAGAACAATGAATGCCTGTATCGTGCATAGACAAAAGTTTACCAATAAGCAAGAAAACTGGAAATCGATAGCCCAAGATAGGTAAAACATGACGTTTCCAATATAAAAATATTAAGGTTTCCCTTCACGATTTCCCAAATTTCTTGGGAAAATTCATTTTCGCTTTTCTCTTCTCCCAGTATCTTCTTATCATTTCTGCGTGTCTTTGCTTCTTCTCTTTCGACCACGCATTACCCTTCCGTTTTTCTTTATTTTCCATAAGAACCTTGATTTATTTTAATTTTGTTTCTGGATTGCTTCCTATTCAGGCAGTCTTTGTCCGTTATTATCAATTTTTCTGTTTCCTCTCTGATTTGTTTTACATATCCTCTTACGCTCTTGTATTCACGGATTCTGTCAAAGACTTTCTTGTCTAGTCTCCCTTGGTCCATTCTTATCATGTGCCAGTAGAATCTTAGTCTTCTGATTCTTATTTCGGTAGATAACCAGACCTAGATAACCATACTTATTATAAAAATACTAATACTTTTGGGCAATATGCAAGAAAGTGCGAAATTCTAAAGCAATAACTTTTCGTATTGATAAAAATAATTTCAAATTACGAAACAAAAAATTATTAAAATTGAATCCTGAAAACTTCAATAAAGAGATAATAGATGAGAAAAAACATTTAGTTAATTTTTAAATGATGTAAGTTCCTAGACTTTTTAGTTTCGTTTTCTCACATTAGTGAAACTATTTTTACGCCCAGCTGGGAAAGGGTACACTTTAAAGAGCCCTTTCTTGACCCCAATGGACTGAGGACTGAATGTTCCAGTGATGGACTGCCTTACCAGAAGGGTCATCCGAGGTTCCCACAAGAACTCCTGTCTCTGGGACTCCCTATTGAGGGGTAGATAGTGCATTCCATTAATAACATCCCATCTTATAAACCCTTCCATCCTCATTGTATTTGAATAAAACTTAAATTAATACATAATTCTTTAGTTTTCATGACGGTAACGAGTATAGATAAATTATGATAATATTTTTTAGAGATGAGTTATGATTGACTGTTTTGAAAGTTATCTTAGACGAAACCTAGAAAGGACGATGTTTACTGCTTCGAATGATTTAAGGCTTATTCGTATTTTTAATGAACAAATGATATGGGCGCACCCATTCCTGTTAGAAAAACCGGGTGAAGGTAGCACCCAATTAAAACAAAATACTAGAAACTAGTTGCTAATTGTCATGCATTTAAGTTGCATTTTAACATGCTATTTCCTTTTACTATGATTGCTATCTATGTTGGGAAATAACAGCGATAAAAACCGTAGGTTACTTTCAGAATTTTAATTAAATATTCGAGCTGAAAATGATTACTTGTTCAACTGTTATTTCGTATAACTGCTAAAGTTGACGGATAATTGAGCAGTTCATATACAATATGAGATGACAGTTCGTCAAAATCCAGTTGTTTACGAATCGTAAATTTACAACCTAAAGTAAATAGTTCTTGTACAATTTTTTTAAGGAATTTTTTTTCAAATATCTAGTCATAGGTGTTAAACATTTTAAGGTATAAATCATTAAAATTAATCATCTCAATATTAAAAATATTAACTTTGATAAAAAATAGTTTATTTCAAATCAAATGTTTAAAAATAGAAAATTTAATTTTTTTTTCGTTTTATTGAGTATTAATACAGTCTGCCACACTGAAGGCCTATAGTATTCATTCACACAATATGTACATAAGAAAGGTGAATATATATATATATATATATATATATATATCAAGATAAGTAAGATTAGCCGAATAATAACAAAATAAATAAAACACAGCTATGTACAATAAATTTAATTAAATTCATTCTAAAAATTATTGATCCGGGTGTTGCCAGCTATGCTTCCTGGAATGAAAATAATAATATATACAGTTCCTCAATTAGTAGAAGCAACAAAGAAATATGTTTTTGTAAATTTCTAGAGAAACAATTCTAGAGAAAACTCACGGACATACATTCTGTATCATTTTAAAGTAAATTTATCGCTCTATAAAGTGCAGTAAAAATAATGATAATAAAACTTAATTATTTTTGATGTCAATAAAGTATAGCATAAGAAATTATTGATTTCCAAATGCTTTAATACGTAAAACATAAAAAAAAATTCTATTTTCCACATAACTTCAAAACGCTAAGCAGAGTTTTATAAAATTCGCAGGATCTTTGGTTTCAGTAATTGTGAAAATTATACCAAATGTCGCTTGAAAAATTAATTTAAATTCGGAAGTTAAATACAATAGAAAAATAAAATTTATAAGAATTTTAAACCTGAATTTCGTTAGAATAAAATTGTTCAAAACAAAACATTTTAAAAATAAAACGATAATGTATAAAAGCATTGAGTGACCTTGAAAAGTACTACTGTAGTAGCTAAAAAACGATAATAGATTCACTGACAAAAATAAACAAACAGACAAATAATCTGACATAGGTGAAGAAAAAAAATCATATATCGGGTTTAAATTAAAGCTGTCCGAACATTATGAGAGTGGTGAGGTTAAGTCTAATGAACAGAATTAACTTAAGTTTCAAGGCTAACTACAAAATATATATAAAGAATAAATTCTGACTCCTTTATGTACTCACGAAATTTAGTACGTTCCAATATAAGACTATAAGTTCCAATATAAGAGTTCCAATATAAGGTTTATTTTTCACTTATTTGTTTTATAACATTCCGATTATAACAAGGATTTCTTATAAAGGAGTTTATTATTCAGTAAAAATGTTAAACTAGACTTGTTTCCATGAAAATGTCAAGAGAAGAGACATATTTACACAAAGACATTTATGATGGATTCATTCAGCTACATGAAGTATAAAAAAAAATATATTCAAGTATCCTTATTTAGCGAAGGACAAGATACATTTAAATTTCCGAACGTATGATAAATAAAAGAAAATATCTGAATACGAAATTACGTATCTGAATACAATTAACTTTAATGCATAATCATTATATCAAAGCGCAACCCCTCATTACATGGGGGAAAAAAAAGAAATTACGGTAATTTTCACTGGTAAATTACAATAAATTTCTTCACGGACGTAATATAAAATTCTACACGTGCTATTTGTGTTTCAGAAAATATTTTCTAAAAAACATTTAACAACGTGTGAAAAATTGAAACTCTGACCAATTTTACTTCAAACAAGTCATGCCACAATCATCTGATTGAAATTAGAACTCATTAAATAATGAAAATGTTTGCTATTAGTTACGCCACGTAAGAAGTGTAAATTAATCTCACTTTTACTATACAAATACCAAAATACAGAGTATTTAAAAAAACATTAATTAATTTTGAGGGAATAAATAATACCAACACACCAAAATATTAATTTAGTAATCAAATCATGCCATTGATAAATTATTAGTCATGAATAATTCATCAGCCTTGGTCATGGCATTAATCATAAAAACTTTATTCTTTAACTGACGGAATTAATCTCCGTCCAATAGTCAATTAAACATTAATTTTTAATCATCAGAATGATTAATTATATATTGTTAACTTTTGTTGGATTTTTAAAAGTTCCATTAGATCTGATTCTTTTGATTTTAGAAATCTAACTAATATTATTCCTCACAAATATATAAATATTCTTCTTGTTAAGTAATGTTAATCCTTGAAATTATAATTTTCTAAACATTGTGGCTTAATGTCTCAACTCAGTTATTTACATTCAACTTCTTGTTAAGTTTCAAAATGTTCATAATTTTATAAATATTATAATATTTGCTCGAAATTTTAATAAATTGTTAAGATCTTTGTTTCAAATCTAAAAATTAATTTTTAAAGATATATTCCTAGCAATATCGTCAGGTCCGGGCTCTAATGGCAACATTGATGGAATGGCATTACATAGCAATTTTTGTACGATAATCTATTCAAGTTTTGGACTAATAAACCACTTATATTTCGACCTTCGTAAGAAACTTTTACTTATATAGTAATACTTCAGAACTATCAAACTATTTCAAATAGTATTCTTATCAGCAATAACAATTATAATAATTTATACTACAAGCGACACCGATATAAACCAGCCATGACAACTTTCATTCCACTATCTATAAATAAGACGACCTATTTGTTTCGCAGTGCCTTTATGCGAGGTTGGAGGATGCTATTTCTGATTTTACGTGAATACACAATAGTCCAAAATAATATCATTAAATAATTACGAGAAGTCAATAATTATAACAAACATTATATACTTATTGAATAAAGTTAACATTTAAAATTTAAAAAATTACTCTTTATTGAATTATCCTTATTTCACAAATAAATATTTTTATGAGACAGATAAAATAATGAATTAAACAGTTATGTCAGATTTACACGGATGTATAAAAAAAAAAAAAATGATGAATGGAAGTAATTTTTATTTTGAGACAACTAGGTTGATATTCATAGTCGTTCCTTTAAATCCACTTAACGTTCTGTAAAAAAGGAATACTTTCATGAAACTCGACGAGAAAGGATTCCAATCAGCTGATTTGAAACAGTGTCATTACCTTCAATCGATACTCTAACGAGTATATTTAAGAGAAAAAGAAGAAGCGTCTCTTCAATCAAACTGGCTCAAAGGAGTTCTTTTTCATTGAGTTACATAAAAGTATTCCTTTTTGACAGAACGTTCAAGAGGAGTTAGAGCAAAGATTATACATAACACATACATAGATTAATAAATATTTACATCTTTGAACCAACAAATAATGCAAATAAAAAATATTAATTAAAAATCTACCTAATACGAGGAAGATTGATAGTCGAGGAAATTGAGAAACAGTAGATAGAGAAATAATATCACATACAGATTTACATATTTTAAGATCACATTGTGCCTTTGTTAATCATAATTTTACAAAAAGTTCCAATGAAATAGAAAAGAAGCTGGTTACAAAATCCTGTCGAATATACATATAAATTAAATTTCAAGCTAAGCTTCCCTTTTACCTGGATTGTCAATTACTTTATCCATATAACATTAGGTAAATATTGCAAACTTAGTGAAAGAAATTTTACAGTGGCAACAGGTAAGAAGATAGAACAATGTTGTTTTTTTCACTACCAAATGAGTCTATGTCCATCCGAATTATAAGACTGTATTATAAAAAAAAACTATCTTAATTTTTCACTTGTTTTCCTTTAAATCAAACGGGTAGATTCATTAACAAGAACACCTGATATATTAAGAATATCTAAGTAAGAATTAAAAGACCAAGAGATAGGGTTTTATTAATTGTTATCATTTATTGAATATATACAAAAAGATTTACTTAAAAACCAATCTTATTGAATACTTAATAGTTGACCGTTGTATTATTAAGGAAAGAGATGGTCCGGGGTGTCGGCCATAAATAGACTAAATAGTGGCAGTTTCCAATTCTAAGTGAAACTCCTTGCTGAACACACCTCCCTCTAGAAGACCTGCAAAGTCGGGACAAAACGTTGAATTTTGATAAAATAGTTTTGCCACTATTTAGTCTATTTATGACCCCCACCCCGGAACATCTCCTTCCTTAAAAACCAATCTGTTTCTTTACAGAAGTGATTTTGTAAGATGAACAGTTTTTTTTTGCTCATGGCACTAACGGATCCGGGATTTAATTTTGGGGAGCGCTTCAGCCCAAAAGATTTTTTTTGTATGCATATATTAGGATAATTACTTTGGAAGTAAGAATGAAAGTAACTACCAATATGAAGTGGTGTTGAAGAGATTCTTGAAGTCCAATTAAATGTAATTAGACGAACAATAATACTTTTAGAGATAATTTTTAAAACATTTTTGGGGAGGCTTCAGCCCGAAAGAACCCTCCTCCTCTCCCACCTCCGCAGATCCGCCTGAGGCTGATGGTGAAATATCCATATTTTAAAAAAAATACTGAAAGAGTCTGGAAAGAGATTATTAGCTGTACACGGTACAACTGTACAGTAAACTTCGTAAAACCGTAAGTTAAACGGTCAGAAGAAGTCTACACGTCTTAAACGTCAGTATAGCCATCACTGCCTTCATGATGGGCCAGCGAGTGACGGAAGTTTCATTGATACACTTCCGCCAGCTGCGCCGGAAGTCAGCGAAAAACACAGCTAAGGTGGCCAACGGATTTTTGGCCACAGTTCAAATTTCGTTTTACCTTAGCATCAAAATATTATATATTTTTGCTATTATAAGAAAGACAATAAAACTTTAGTATAATAGTGTAGTGCTACATATTACAAGAATATTAACATGGTTTGCTAATTAACAATTAATTCAATAAATATATACTAAGATATTTCCTTCTGTTTTCCCTTCGGAGGTTTTCAAGTTATAACGAATAACTATAAACCATAGCGTAAGTTTATATATAAAAGAGCATTTTAAAATTTAATCAAAATTATTAATAAAGTAATTAATATTAAAAATTGTCATAAAATTTACAACGCATATTATTATAAAATATACCAAGTATGAAATAAGATATAGCTAATGAACGGAACATTTAATATACAGCAGGTTGTTTGATAAACATTGTTGGCCAAATGTTTGTCAAAAGAACCGAAAATAAAGTTAATAATAATAAACGGCTAATAATAAAGCCGTAGAAAAAAAATGAAATAAAATAAAATGCATCTGATTCTGAACAAGAAATATAAATAATGGTAAAGAAATAGTTGATTGTAGGTAATATAGTTTAGGGTTGCAGTAAGAGAGAAACATAATTAAATAATTGATAATATAAATAAAATAAAAAAATATTATTTGTTTCTCATTGTTTGCCATCACCAAATAAGAAATATTAATTTATAAGCGGATGATTCAGATTTTTAATTTTTAAATCTTATAATATTTTTTTATCTATTAAATAATTGATGAAAAACAAAATAATTCTATGACTTTTTATGTTAAAAAATAAATATATTTCGGTGAAACTTCTTTAAATATTAAACAATTCAAAGGATTGCAATCATTGTTACTCAATTTCTAACTTCAATTTATCAATAATATTTTTGATAACTGTAAAGATAAGTGGGTGTTGAATGATGAATAGTGTTTAACAATAATTAAATGCATTTTAGAAAGGAGTATGCATTACTAACAATTTATCGAACTAAAAACCAAAAATTGTCAAGCATTGAATCATTGATAATTTCAAAATAAATTCTAAAGTAACAAATACTTTCAAACCCATTATTTGAATAAAAATAAAGAACTGTTTGTCAACAGGTTCGTTAAACGTGTAACAATCAATTGAATAGACAACAGCGATGGGAGCAACGGCGATATTGGCAAGTTTACCAAAACGCCAACATTCGCAAATACTCCACACCAATGGGTACGGTGTTTGACAAACGATTGGCCTCTAGTATGGAAACCGGATTAGGGACATATAATCCGATTAAAATCGATTGTTGGCGTAAAACGATCATTGTCCAGATTCGTATAAATGTAGGGAGTCAAGACATAATACGTTTATAATAAAATACAACAAAATTGTTCAAACATCATTGGTCCGAAAGGTTCAAAACCTCTTATCTAGATCAGTTCGAGAAAAAAAAATACAATGCGATTCTCAGAAGCGGTCATGGAGGGGAGAGAAAAAAAAAAGTGGTTAAGATTCCAAAGGCGTTCGAGAAAAGAAAAGGAATTTAATATGTATTTAGTAGAAAGAGAATAGAAGAGTAATTTAACATGACAGAAAATGTTAAATATTGTGGAGAAAAGTTATCAATATATTTGTAGCCGGGTGAGGCAGGCAAAATACCACAGCTCCTTTTTATCTTCCTTATCGCTTTCCTCGAATACCCTCACGGACCCATAACTTCTCCTCTCTCCCTTCTGGGTTCGATTCCTTGTTATTTAACATTATATTCTCAACAACTTTACGTTGTAAAAACATAGACACATAAAAATAATAAACATAGATACATAATAATATTCACTTCCATACTAAATAAATACGCCCTACTATGTAAGAATTATTTGATAAATAGTTAAAATTACATTGACAACTATAATCCATCAGAGCTATTACAATTAACGTGGCAATAATAAAAGGATAAAAGCGAACGAGTCATACAAATATTACAATAAGGAAACCAAGAGTTAAAAAAAATAATGATAAGAATAATAATGTGTTTTTTAAAAATTTATTTACTCACATCAGTAATATAACATTCTGTCACATGGAGAATGGTTATAGTGAGGTAAGACTACATTCACACTATATGTACAAAAAAAAATAAATAAAAAATAAACAGTAGCAAAGTAACGACTAAGTAATAATCCAAAAGTAAATACAATAAATAAAATAATATAATATAACAATTTAAAGAAAAAAAAAAAAAAAAACAGCAGATATTAATATATACGGACTAATGTCCGTCGTACAGAAGACCCCTTTTTATACACTTAACATAATAGTAAGGAAAAGTATTTCTATCGTGAAAACTTTGTTAATTTTGAAATTATATTAATTATTAAGGGTATAATATATATTTAATAATTTGTTTACTGCTGATAATTGAGAAATCAAATTTTAAATGCCTTTTGTTTGTTGATTCATCCACCGTGAGGCTATTGTTCATTTATAATTAGTAATTTTTTAGTGTATTTAGGTATAATCCGTGGTATAGACCCCTTTTTACTAAATTATTAACATCCACCTGAAACTTCATAAATAGCTTCATCTCATCGTAGCCTAAAATTATTTTATTTACTAAAATTCTTGGAATTGGGAAGTTTTTAATCTGGAGATGTCTATTAAATTATGTACTAAAAAAACGTAAGTACCAATTTGCTTTCCACTTGAACCGTAAGATAATTTGATCAGAAAATCGAGAAAAAAGGTGGCCTTCAAAAATATTGAGCTGTCAGACGTGACCTACACTTCCAAAATGTCAAAATAAAGAGGATGTATAGGACAAACGTCCCAATATTTCTGTAGGTCACCTTTTTTTTCTCGGTTTTCTGATCAAATTATCTTACGATTCAAGTTGAAAGCAAATGAGTACATACGAGTTTTTAGTACCTAATTAAATATACAAAGTTTGCCGACCTCTAGGTTGAAAACACCCAATTCCAAGAGTTTTCATAAAGAAAATAGTTGTAGGTTACGATGAGATGAAGATATTTACGAAGTTTTAGGTGGATGTTAATAATTTAATAAAAAGGGGTCTGTTGGATTATACCTAAATACACTAAAACATTACTATTTATAAGTGAACAATACCCTTATGGTGGGTAAATCAAGAAAAAAAAGGCATTTAAAATTTTATTTTTCGATTATTAACAGTAAACAAATTATTAAATATATATTATAACCATAATAATTAATATAATTACAAATATTTTAAAATTAATGAAGTTTTCACGATCGAAATACTTTTCCTTACTATTATGTTAAGTGTATATTCACGAAATTATTTACAAGACCCTACTTAAGGCAACCTTAGAAGACATTACTCTACCTAAGGAGACAAGGAAGCGATTGACTGTTCAGCCTTGCAGCCCATGTGAAGGGGTCACAAGGAAACCAGGCAACTCTAATGCAGTTAATATTGGGTTTACTGCTTCCCAACCTTTAATTTCTGCAGAAGCAATAAAAATTCTTCACTTCAAATTAGTCTTCAAGCGGACTTCTTTAAGTATTGCTTATGTATGAGGAAGTTGGATAAGTATGCCCCGGCAACATTAAGCCTCACAATAATTGTACAAAGAAAAAAACAACAGACAAACATAATTTTATAAAACTATAGAAAATTATACTTGAAAATTATCTACGAGGAAGTAAAAAAAAATCATCAAAGGTATCCTAATCAATGAATTAACCATTGAGATTGCGGACCTTAATAAGCCAGATGGTACTCAAAATTACAAGAAATTCTAGACTGCCACGCTGATATAGTTTTTGCTAGAAGATTATATATCTTCTTGTTGATTCACGCCTGTGTGGACATAACCCGGTTAAACGTTGAAGGAGTAATGGTGCCAGGGACAGCGACATATATATCAATTAATATTGATTATATATATATATATATATATATATATAATATATATATATATATATATATATATATATATATATATATACATAAATAGACCAGGGTCGCAGAACCGTAGTATTTTAAGCAAATTTTCAATCCTAAAGGACGATAGTATTCCTGTTAGGTATTACGAAAATGCTAGTCTGCCAGCTCAGACAGGTCAATTTAAGGTTTTAGGGACGTTTTAAGAAAATTTTCTCTTGGTCGCATAAAATACAATTTTGAATAATACGCCATTACAAAGAGGATGAAATGCTGAACATTTTCCTAACTTACAGCGTGCAGATCTGAATTTTAGTTTCTGAGATATTTTTATTCATACTTTTCATAAAACTCGTTATCAGTTGGTTTTCGACACTATTTTTTCCTTCTTCACCACTAACACAGCGTCGCGTTAAGATAATATTTTGAATAATACGCCATTAAAAAGAGAAATGCTGAACATTCCCCATGTTTATAGTATGAAAGGTCTGAATTTTATTTTATGAGACATTTTTATCCGTAGGCGCATTTTGTGACCCAACCAATTGCAGTGTTTTTGTACATGAATTAAAATATCTCATAAATTAAAAATCGGACCTGCATACTGTAAGCAAGAGAAATGCTCAGCATTTCATCCTCTTTGTAATGGTATATTATTCAAAATTGTATCTTAACGCAACCAAGAGAAAGTTTTCTTAAAATTTATTTGATGAATTATATGATAAATTTATTTTTTTTTCACGAAGAAATATACAAGACTTCCAATAAAAAGCCAATAAAAGTGAAAACAAATTTTTTTTGTATCATTCTTCTTACAAACTAAACATAATATGTTATATCACACTAGATAAAATATTGTCGATTAATTGTAAAAAGTCATCGAGTAACATTTCATGAGATTAAACCACAAAGAGCATTGATGAATTATCCCTCAGTGAAACCAGTACAACTAATGTAACTATATTTAATACATAAAATGGGTTGTGTTGTTTTGCTGCACTTTCTGAGTTTACCCATCAATAAATAAAGGCCAAAATTCATAAAAACGTTCTTAAAACTTTGAGTTTCATCTAAAATGTACCTATGGACTTTTTGTTATAAGCCAACGATATATTATATTTTATTATTCGAGTTCATTAAAATATATTAATAATCATGAGAAGAAGTATTTGTTTATAAATTTTATCTTTTACAGGAACAATTACCGAGCTCACAATACTACAAGTTAAGAAGTAGATTACAAGATATTCTGGTTTCATCCGGCAAAAAATTACTGACAGTTATAATTAATAACTGTAAATAATTTATTTTAGGTAACACCTACTGATTAACACTGACAAATAACAGATATTTCTCAGAAATTGATAAATGATGACGATACACATTTATTAGAATGAACCTAATTTGTCATCAGCGGAACATCACACATAACTTATATAGTACTATTAAAAATTAAAATACTAAAAATACTGAGACTACTCTGAGACTGGTGTTTAACTATGAGGCGAGATTATACAAATCACATACAGAGTATTTCAGGGTTAAGCGGCCAAACTGACAAAATGAACTAAGGACCTCAAAACAAGAAAAACATTTCTTCCGAAGATATGTCCGCAAACACTTTGTTTATGAGGTATTCACATCTAAAGATTTTCGTTGTTATGAATTACGCTATATGAAATAAATAAAACCTATTTATTTGTTCTAACTACTTTATTTTTAATTAAATGTAAACATTAAAATTCAGATTAAATGTTGTTCAAAGTGAAAGTATGTTTGCAAACGCTTTGTTGTGATGTTTGAGACATGTGGCTTCAATTAGATGGTTGTCTTATGGAAGAGGTCCACTACAATGGCTAAATGTTAATCATCCCAATCAATGGATTGGCCGTGCAGAACCAGTGGCTTGGCCTGCACACTCTCAAGCCTAACACCTTTTTTGTTTCGGATGATTTTAAATTGAATCTTGTGAAACAATAACACATATCCAGTGTGGTTCTGCCACTGCTGCTGTTGAAGGATGATGCCGTGCCTGTCTTAATGTTCAAGGAAACCATTTTGAACAATATTTAATATAAACTTAATGTTTATGTTTAACTAATTAAGTAGTTGGAACAAATAAATAAGTTTTATTTACTTAATATTTAGTAAATAATTCATAACAATGAAAATCTTTAGGTGTGAATATCTTCTAAACAAAGCGTTGTCGGACATACCTTCATAGGATTTTTTTTATCTTGTTTTCAGGTCCTTAATTCATATTTTCAGTTTGGACACTTAACCCTGAAACACCCTGTATACAAAAACAAATAAGCATATTTGCATGGAGAATAATTTGGATGAGCTTCGCTGAATCATCAAAAGGATTGGGGAAAAAGAAATAATTTAAATAGCGAAGTTCCCAAACATTTGTTGTGAAAGAAAACAATGCGGAAATAATTGCCTGCTATTGTTGTATCTTATCATTTCCTGGCTTTCCTTCCCAACGATAAACGTTTCGCGTCCTCCATGCACGAGTAACATACATATGTATGTTTGATAAGAACAGTAGCACATGTATACGTTGCTTTAATAATGTTTCTTTCCTAACCTAATTATATGTTATTTAAACAGTTAGTAGATGTTGTATCCGTCAAATAAATTTCACTACTTACGGTAGTCGACTTAGACGAAATTTAAAAACATAAAATTTTCAAATTCCAATTTTTATTGATGTTTTTTTGTCATATATCCCCTTACAATATAGCATCGAAGTTATCTAAGGTGTAATTTGTAAATTTGAAAAATTCACATAATACATAATTTTGCTTTACGGTTTAAGTTTTTATTATTAATGATATATATTTTTGTAATATTTAAATTTCATAATATGACTATTTTTGTATTGCAGTCCATTAATAAAATGCAATAGATTCTAATAAAATTTTCAGATAATAAATACAATTTTATTTTTTTAATAAAACCTACTGAAAAATATCAATACAAAAAATAAATAAACAAAGATATAACTTTCAGGTATTCTTTCAATTTTATAACTCACTTAAAATATACATTTCACTTGCAAGAACTTTACATTAAACTCCACAGAGAGTAAGTTGACAAAGTCCGTCACTTAAAACCACCTTTTCAGAGCTTTACAAGTAGTTTTTAACTGTGAACTAAAATGGTACTTGGGTAACAACCATTGTTATACCGAGTACTTGAATTTTCCATTGCTAAATGAATGTAAAATTCAACAAATTTTGATTTGACTTACGCAAACTACTCCGTAGGTATACGATACATAACTATAGTCATTATATACAACTATTTTTCTTTTTTTCAAAATCACCCAAAGATAAAAGAAATAATTCGCAAAAAAATACCCCTTTTTTTATAAATTATTATAACTACATTGATAAGACAAAAAACATTATGCACACAAATCGTTATGCTTGTCCAAAGATATAAAGATATGTATTAAAATAGTAAGGAGAATTAATTCATCTCTAATAGTTTAATGTTTTAAAAGATGCCTCTAACTTACTGACTCATTAGTAGTGGTGCACAAAACCGGTCTTGGTCTTGCACTATGCCAAGACCAAGACCACCTAACTGTTGCAGGACCAAGACCGGGGCTGGTACAAAAAAAATCGAGTTTTTGAATAAACATTAAGGCAAAATAGTCACTAATACTTGACAATTTTAGTTAATATATGTACATGTCGAATTGGTATAGCCAATATACTTTTGCATTTAACTCTACTAAATTTTCATTCTGGCTTAGTTATGTTTCTTCTATCTAAACAATTACAGTAATATCTCTACAGTACTAAGCTAATAGGTAACTGCAAGACTCGTCTTGGTTTCGCATTTAGGCAACACTACTCGTTAGTAAGGATACAATTTATTTCAATTGTTATTGTTTCAATTGTTATTTGTATTCAGTCACCTAATGTTTTTATATACATAGTAGTTATATTTATTACAAATTTAAGACCTTTATTAGAGTAAATTTAATTAACAACAAGCCTGTAAATTAAAATATATATATTTTACACGACAAGGTTTTATGTTCAAAAGAAATAATTTTTCAATTTAAAAACTATTTCTGACACGTTCCCACTTATACTATCCATAAACCGGAATCCTGAGAAAAAAAATTATATAAACATATAAGTATCAACGAGGCGGAATAAATCAACCTGGACAGTTCCATAATGTATGCTAACGCTTATACGATATATAATACAAGAATGTATATAAAATATTAAAGGTAAAGACTGGAAAGGTGCTAATAAATTTGTAAAGACGTTGAGTTGTGAAGAGCTAGGGAAGTGGCAGAAGGTATAGAGGAGAGCCTCGGGATCAATACTCGGATCCGTCCTAGCCTCTCTTCACGGAGTTAATCTCTTTCTAAACATTCCTCTAGTCTCCCCTTCCAGGTTCATGTCGATTTTGGGTCCTCTGGGATGGAATTAATTACCACCGAATATAACTGACTAACGTGGTATTAATTAATTATTTTATAAATAATTATAAGTACTTCAAAACAAATCACTGAATTAAAAAAAGCACGGAAAATCATTTTCGAAAAGAAAAAACATGTTTCCTTTTTTCTTCCTTTAGTCAATTATCAATTTCTTTCATCGTTAATATTCAACCATTGTTTGTAGCAGCTGACAATGAGAGACGTTCAATTATTTAAAATAAACCAAATTTAAGGCACTTTAGGAGAAGAAATTTCCAAATTTAAGCATTCAAAAACTGTTAAGCGACATCAATGAGAATAAAACATGGCTGATACTAAAGACCCTTTAATTATACATTGATATACTAAGATTCATCAAAATCGTTACAGCTATTTTCGAGAAAATTATAAAAATTTGTAAAATGTGTGATATAAAATGGTACTTTAGGTTAGGCAATTTTCAGGAAAAAGCAGCTGTAAAATCCTAGGCATATACTTATCTTAAAAACATAATATCAGTTTCGTACAGCTTTTAGTTTTTGAACTAGGTTCACATACACACAGAGACCACTTTGCCATTTTGGAACTTGTTTATTTATACTCAGGGGACCTCGAAATTCGTTGAACACTCAGATTCGAAAATTTTCAAGATCGCAATACTTTCCCTTACCATATATGTAATATATAGATAAATAAAAGTGAAACCTGAAAAGGTATTAGGACTTGCTAAATAGGTAAGATAAAAATGGACATTAAAGAAATTACATAAACAAGAAAAGATGGGAGGGAGAGACCTAAATAAAAAATCAAATATGGGAATGAATACCTCAAAAACTACAACTCTTTCTACATCTCCAATCCATTTCCCATAGTTGTTATTACTCAATCATATTCCGGATTATAAGGATTTTTTTCATTTACCGATATATTCCGTAAGTATAACTCTTTAGATAAAACACGTCTTTCAAACAATTTTGGGGGACAAACAAAAGCATTTTTCAAAAACTTGGTCTACGTGGAGGACTTGGAAATGCTGATTTTAAAAATAAATGACACAAAAACTGTTTTTTTTGTTTTTGTTTTTATATATCGATTAAATAAATATCACAAGTCCATAACAAAGGCAAATTTATTATAATTCGTAATAGTCAGTAACAAAATGGCAGCAAATTTTTTTTGACAAAATGAAAACGGATTATCATAGCTTTCACGACAAAAACACTTCAATGATCACATTAAAAAAAAATAATTCAAGCGTCAAAAATTAGCATACCGATAACACGAAAATGCTTCATAGATTATAAGTTCTATTCAGAATACATCACTCACTTCGTATGTATTTCTTTATATATTTCTAACTCTCTATTAACAGAAATTATTATTGCTATGAATTCCTTTCCGGAATTCTGAGACGATAAATTAGAGAATACCTGGGGTACGTGAATGACGCAGAGATGACCTCAACAACCGGGAACCCAGAACCCAGAACCCAGGTATAAATCCCCAACCTTTCTATTATCTCCAGGGGTGGTTAGTCCCTTCTAAAGGGCTATTGTTCCGACAATTGTATTTACGGTAAAGCTCCCGCCAGGCAAGAAACATTCAATTATTATTTTCATTTCTCATTTATATTTAATTTAACTTTAAAACGCTTTTTTATTAATGCATTTAAACACCCATATTTTATAATAAACATATAATCCAGATGCCGCCGCGTAATATTATATTTGGTTTACAAGTCCAATAATGACAAATTACCGTATCTGGATCACCATTTTAAAAAGATAAAAAGGCTAATTTATATAACTTTTTTTCAAAAATATCTACAGTAACTATAAATATAATAATAAATAAATATAAAGTATTTTACTTGACTATAATAAGGACTATTTAGACTCTAGCTATTCGAGCTTTGGAACTGCACTAAATCAACAAATTTCCATCGTACCCGATCCTTAAAATCCGTCACTAAATCGTCAATGCTCCTTAGCTAGTCATAAATAAAAATATCCATAATGCAATAACGTACAAACAACTGATATTCCAACCCATCCTAACACTGTCATCATCACGTATCTCGATGACACACCTTTCCTATTAGTTAACAATGACACGCCAATTGGATTCCGAACTCTTCAATCTTATATCACAAATCACCGGTCATTTGCACATTAGCCTCGCCAGTTACTTTTTAAATATGAAAAAGTAACTGTTCTAGAAAAGTATCAGTTAAATTTAAATCAATATTGCTATTCTTCTATTAAATCAACATCTGTTAACAGATTCATTCGTTAGCAAAATTAACTCCTTTAGGTTTCACTCCAGTCTGAATGACGAAGAGAAGGAAGTTGTATCAGGAATCATGTGTTTAGGTTATACTATTTTCTTGATTGTTAATAATGTATATTTTCTGTAGATATTGTGATTCAACAAAACAAATCACATTATTGTTTTCATATTCGCAAATATAATTTATGTATACTTTATATACACACACACATCGAAGGTTTATTGTAAATATACTAAGTGCATTTTTGATATAGATTAACTTCCAAATGTTTTGGTTATACTCCAGGTTGTTTGACGAAGAGAAGGAAGGCTGTAAGTTTTATCAAGAATCGTGTGTTTTTATCAGGATATCATGTGTTTTCTTTAATCATATAAAATACGATCTGTTAACAGATGTTTATATAATAGAAGAATAACAACATTGATTCAAATGTAACTGATACTTTTCTGCAACAGTTACTTTTTCCTATTTAAAAAGTAACTGGCTGTACTAGTGTACTAAAGACCCCAAACCTTGAAAAATGCCAAAATTGGAGAATTAAAATAAATCACCTTTACTCTTCGTCATAAATCTATGACCTGTTCTATACTATATTAACCTAAACTTTAATCTCTAAGCTTCAAATAAATAAATAAGGACTCGCGGAGTTGTACTTTATGGGGCTTCAATAAACTATGGAAGTTTTCTCAGTTCTAATCATTACAAACCTACATCCTCCTAGGCGTCTGAAAAGAACATAGCCTAGTGTTTCGCAGGAGCTCTTGAAAAGCAATTAGAAATAAGCCCAACGCACTTAGCAAATAAGTTTGTACGTAGACCAGACATAGCTGTGTCCTATCTCCCTCATTGACATCTAAGCTTGCGATGCAATCCCTAACTTTAATTAACTTAACACAAAATTAAATTAAGCCTTAGTCTTGAACGGCAGAAGAAATATTTCTTTCAAACTTGACTAAGTTCTCAGAGTACTGAGAAGGAAATGAAGGAACGTTTTAAAATTTACGAGAAAAGAGATAAGGAAATTAAAAACGATCCACGCAATATTACTGTTAAATATTCAATGGTGGGAAATTACAAAGACAATATAACAGTAGGTTTTTCTGAATCATTTTATTATTCCTTATTATAAATTGAAATTTGTTTTAAAATTATACAGTTGGTAAGTTTTAAATAACTTCATTATATTTACAACAGTCCGACGGAACTGATGAATAAAACAGAAATTTCGAAAGAAAAAAAATAAATTATTGTAATTGAAACAATAGTTTTAACAGATCACTTGAAAACAGGAGGTGAAACGAAAATAAAGCATCCGTTCTATTATAACTATAGCCAACAACAACATTTCTGAACCATATAATCTTCTAATATTCTAAACCAATATTAAAAAAAATACCCCCTCTTTCATCTTTTAACGACAAAGACATCCTAAAATGTTAATAAGAGATATGATGACAGCATACAAATAAGCCCAATAAAATGAGTATGAATAAAAAGAAGATGGATGAGAGATCTTTCATGAAATTAGTAAATAACTGAACTAGGACTGGGAAAAGGTACTGCAGTTCACTGATCTTTATCGTCGCTGACATAACATTATTTCTATTAATATCAGTAAACAGCTTGCTGGTTTTTAATTCTTTATTATTTCTTAATAAATAGAGAACAAAAAATAATAAAATAGAGTCATATGTCTGAACAAAATATCGTTAAAAATTTCAGATAGCTATAAATGCTTTCTGCTTGCAATACATTCTAAATCAAAACAAAGACCAAAATGAAACTATTGTAATAATAATGGTAGCTATGCTGCAAACGCATGTAAGACTAAATTTATTTTAAAACGAGGAATTGAGTTTATTCAGGTCACGCTGTTATTCAGAAAATCAAAACCAAAAAGTAAATAAAACATTTGATTTTTAAGGAATACAATAAAAAGTGCGCATAAAACGAGTTTCATAAAATTAAAAATACGCATTTTTTGTTCTAAATATAATAATTTTTTCACAAAAAGATTTTTACAACATGACTTTCTTCTTTTTATCCTCCCTTTCCTCGCATTTTAGACTACGGGCGTTTTTCCCGGGTCAGGGGTGAAGGCAAGGGATTAATAGCAGATTTAAGAGTTCCAGGATTTGAACTCGTAATCAGCAACGCCGATTTTGCTTTATACATATATGTGTGTGTGTTCAGAAATCAATCCCTGAAAAATACATTTTAAAAAAATATAAAAAAATAATGAAGAAAACAATTCTATAATTCAGGACTCCACCACCATTTTATTCGCTTCCTTTTTGATGCAAAGTTTTCCTGCTCAGTGGGTCAATGAAAAAAAAATAATAATTTTCTGTTTTAAGGGCTTAACCCTGACAGATGAGTTTGTCTATATGGATTTAAGCAAAGTAAATTTAATCGTTATATATTCCAATTAAGAAACGATTAACGTTTCCTATAGGTTATTAACTCATTATGTTAGGCCACCGCGAAGTCGATTCGTCATAGTCCGGAATCGAACTGCCAGCGCTTCAGACCCGAGCGTGCTTAGAAACAGATTTCATTCTTGGCAACCAGTGCCTCGAATTATAAAAAATATCTAACAATGTAATGACAGGAAAAATAAAAAAAAAAGGACAGAGAAAGTTTATAAATTATTAGAAGAAAAAAAAAACAGGAAGAGAGATCGTAACAGAATAAATTTTGAGATGAATAATAAATAATAGTGATTTATAAGAAAAACCAACTACATTTTGCATCGTATAAAAAAAGAAGAAATAAAAGCTACACTCCGAGCGCAACACACCGATCCGCATAATTCATAAGATCTATTTTTAAAACAGTTAACAGGCAAGCCTTACATTACTTACAACCCATTCAGCCGGAATTATCACGTTTCCAAACCATTACGTAAACCTCTCTAGAGCCTGTATTTCTCAATAGTTGAAGACAAAAAAAAAAATTATCAATGGTTCTATTTGTCTCTTATGTTTTTAAATACTAATCCATTGATAAACAAATGTGAAATTAAGGAGCGCTTTTCAACAAAGGCGTAAGTTAATAAAAAATAAGTTTAAAAAAAAACAGAACAAAAAAAAAACCGAGAGGATAACAAATTATTAACCCTGGTTAAACTGAAAGGACAAATCCCATTTGGAACTGCTCCAAACTATGCATATTTTTCTTCTCTATTCCGATTTATGCCCTTTCCAAACCGTAAATCAGTGTGTCGTCGAGATAATAAGAAAATATGTATTCGGGATATAGATGCTGTTTTTTAAGATAAAAATCGACAAAATGTGTGAAACAAAAGGTATATTTTTCACTATTATGGTTTTATATATATGTGTGTAACCTTGTTTATTGGTAACTGTTGATAAACTATAAAATTCTTTTGCTTCTACAAAACAATTTCTTTATTAATAACAATTTCACATGAAATAATAGATCAAATATTAAAACTACGTATACCTACCTACAAAATAAAATTAGTTTTAGTCTTTAGTACAATGCCTTTAAGCACTGGTGGATCTACGGGGGGAGGAGGGGGACTTTTGGGCTGAAGCCTCCCCCCAAAATATAACCATGTTTTACAGAAAAAAAATATTAAAAACTATCTCTTAAAGTATTCTTGTTCGTTTAATTACATTTAAAAGGACTTCAAGAACCACTTAAACACCATTTCATATAGGTAGTTAATTTCTTTCTTTTTTTTTTCAAATTAATAATAGTTATATGTATATGAAAAAAAAACTGAAGCCCCCAAAATTAAATCCTTGATCCGCTAGTGCCTTTAAGTTATTTAAGTTAATCAGTTAATTTATACATTTAACAAATGATGTTATATAAAAATAATTATATGATAAGGTTTGCAATTAGATTAAATTATTAAGGGCCAGTTTTTCCAACTCATTAAAGCTTAGATTAAGCGTTACCTATCATTAAACCAAGTTTAATCTTAATCGGTCGACCGCTTAAACTTTACTTGGAAGAAAAACTTAAGTTACCTTTGGCAACTATGATAACTTCCACGATGTTTTTGATGTATCCTTTGTGTTAGTTATTTTTATTTATCTTTTCTCTTGCAAAAAGGGATATGATATATTTTGACGAGCTCACAGATGACGAGGGTTTCCTCGATTTAATTGCATTTTTACAAATGGAGAAAAAAGTATATAGTCCGTTGGTCTGATGATGAATTTTGTGATAGATTTAGATAGATATTTTTTGATAACCAACACTAATTAACACAAATTAAATTTAACTTTCACTTTCGTTAAATGAAAACATTTAGTAACCTCCCTACTTCCTCCTTATATCTTGGTTTGGATTTAACTTTTTACCAAAGACCGAAAGTGGTGATTACAGAATTGAGCTGTTATTGGTAGATTAGGCTCAGATAACTAAATCTTGGTTAAAACGGTGAATTCTGCAACTGGCCTTAAGTGTTTAGTGTTTCATTTGACTAACTGATTTAGTTTTGTAGGTAGGTATACGTAGTTTTAAGATTTAATGTATCACTTAATCTGAAATTGTTATTAATAAAGATTTTGTTTTGTAGAAGGAAAAGAAGTCTACAGTTTATCGACATAACACTAAACAAGATTATAAATCTCTTATAGGTAGGGATTCATAGGAACCTGAAGCTTCTCTACGTATATATATATATATATTTAAACATAATTATTTAATTGGGAATAAGGTCACTTATTAATTATTCAATAAACTACCAAATGTTCATTGCTTCTGTGTTTCTTCGAAGTTTCGATCCCGGTTATTTTTTATTTTTTTTATTATTTATTTTTGTTTTATATATATATATATATATATATTTTTAATGTTAACAATGGGATCCTCTTCAAAGTTTTAAAAATAGAGCTTCGATACTTCAGGCCAGGGACACACCGACAGTCTTAGCACCGTCCACCAGCACATATATTAAGCTACAGTAGCTCCCGAAAACCAAGGAGCGAAGAGATGAGAAACAATAACTTTTTTTTGTACTGGTTATACCTTGCACGTACGGCTTTGTCCTTCTGACATGTTCTCAAATAATTTAGAATTCTTATTTTTATTTGTTAAAAATATTCTGAATCGAAAAAGATTTAGGCCAGTTGATAAATTTTGCGTAGGAAAATCAAAACTCCTTCGAAAATTTTATTAATGCCCTAAAAGTCGTCACAATTTATTGTAAGAGTTCTGCCCTGTCGTGCTAAAGCTGGGACGGCATCGCTAATTCACAAGGTTCGTGCTAACGCTGCCCCGCCCGCTGTATATAATTGATGCCCTCGCGTAAGGGACCTAGAATTAGTAGAGCAAGGAGGGTGGGGGCCAAGTATCTGTTGTACTCTTGTTTTATGCAAGCTCTAAGTGCTTGTCTTCCTTATTGTCTGCTGCATTATGCAGGATAGGCTATTAAATACTTCAACCTGTAATTTCTTCTGTTTCCCCTTAAAGTTCACGAAAAGGAGCTTTCGTTCTTTTGTCTTGGTTTTTTCTTCGAAAGATTCAGAGTTGATTGATGTATTCTTAATGATATAACAAACTGTTGTAGATAATTACTATAAACAGCAGCGGATCCAAGATTTAATTTTGAGGAGCATATTTTTTGTTTCATCAATATAAATATAACGATAATTACTGTGTAAGAAAAATAAAGAAACTTTAAATCAAAATCTCTCTATAAAGTTTTTAATGACTTTCATATTTTATTTTATTTTAGTATTCTGAGAGTGGGAGATTACAGGAGATCTCCTATTAACTCTATAATTAGCATTAATTACACAGCTGTTCTTTAATTACATATGTGTTAAGCTCCTGCAACCTCCTACTATCCTAATGCAAAATTTATAAAAGTTTACACCCTAGTGTCTTCGTTACAGTATTGAGCTCCTATAACTTCTTACTCTCCTAATACAAAATAAAGATTTTAGGCCAAAGATTTGTAGGGAAATGGTATTCATCTGGAGCTGGTAGCTTGATTTTGACTAGATTATCCGGACATTTTCCATTGAGTGCAATATATTAATTATTATATTATATATAATATTTATGAAATAGAAAAGGAAGTACAATATAACGTACAATGAAAATGTTAGAAATAAAAGGCTCAAATCGATGATGGGCTTATAATAAGCTGGACAGGTTGAATACATATTATAGTTACGAATTGACAATAAGGATAATTGCATGTATAGCTTAAAAATAATACATGTTGTGATTGTGCTAGAATTTATATTAGATAACTCACGAAAACCATTATGGACCAATGAAAAATAAATTATTTTTCTTTTCTGGAAGTTTCAGCACGAAAACTCGTAGATTCACCTGTGAATATCACTATGTATGATGGTTTAAGAATTTCACAACCTTCTTAAAAACGACTCATGAGAATTTTAAAAATATCTCCTTAGTCGCTTAGAGTTCGAATAGAACGTTTATGAATCTTACGAAATACATTTTGTTCCTATGTTAAATATTGTTATATATTTATATTTATACTCGTATACAGGTTATATAAATGTATGTTCAACTATTTTCTATCATCTTCTTTCATCTACCATCCCCCTTCGTTTCCCTTATTCAAGATAAGACATCATTCGTTTATTATTGGCTTGGATCAGACTCGGTTCACTCAGCCTCAATACGCTGTAAACCATTAATAGAAAATACTGTAACAACTGTAAAAATACTGTTTTAAAAACTGAATTAGCGAAACAAGAGTCTCGAGATAAGAACACAGAGTTATGGAATAGGTCATAAAAGAAGGTTGTATGCTTAAAAGCACTCGTGTTCACACAAAGCAGTAGGTAAAAATAGACTAAAGTTTTATTTAAACCTTTTTTATACCATAATTTTAAACCTGATTCTTCTGAGCTAATAGAATAGCCAACGTCATTTCAAAAGAAAAGTTATGCGATTTGGATTTGTTTTTTGTTTTTTTATTTTAAATTAGATAACTCATATATTAATTAATCAATGCCATTGTATATGTAATAATAATTATTAATAATAAATTGTCTATACTTTAAGGAAAAATAAATTGATATTCTATAACAGGTTAAATGAAAATAAATTCTAATTGAAATGTTAAGGTATCCTTTAAAAAATCATGTAATTAGCCCTATAACAAAACAAGTAATTAATCTCGTTGATTAACAGAGAGACTATATTTACAAACAGATAAACAAATAATTCTCAGCGTATGTGTGCAATTGATGAGAACGTCGAGGTTTTATTTTTAAATTAATTTATAGCCCGTTTATGGATAAAAAGTTTAAAATCCACTTTTTTATATCTTCCTTCTATATCTATATAATTTCCTTTTTATATCTACCTTATATAACCATATTTTCCTACCGCTACCAGGTAAGGAAAGTATTATTATTGGGTAAATTGGCATCAGTTTTCAACAGAGCGTGTGAATAAAAAAAAAAGTTTTTTCAGCCGTGGGTCTGTATGTCTGTTCCACGATTATTTCTTGAACAGACTGAACGATTTTGTTGCATTTTTTTTTTTCTTCTGTTCCCCCAATCCTGTCCACCAGATCGCGTTTTTTTCTGTTAAAATGTTTCTTTAGGTTGTAGCGACAAAACGGCTGTAACGATTTTAATGAATCTTAACAGTCTTTACCTTCAAGTACGAGAAAACGTAAGGAAAACTTCATTCATTTTTTTAATTTTTTTTTTATCTATCTCAAAAATATAAATTGTATACATGGTCATTTGAAAGGTAATCTCATTCCTTTCATAAAACATTAATTTTTTTATTTAGGCGCAAATTTTATAAAGAATATTATAAATCTTTAATTGTATTTTCAGATACATTGACAGTTTTTTTTTTTTTTTGTAAACTGTAATGTTTTTAAATATAGGAAATAAATATCTAAGTTTGTTTAAGTGCAAAATTGACTATTTATTACATAAGTAAAGACCTTATTCAACTGAATACTAAATCTTAGCTTATAATCCTTTGCTTTAAGACAATATTTACTCATAGGCATAATAATTTACGTCTGATATTTGCTAGGTTTATTTGTGCTTAGCACAGGATTGATAGTGTTTACTAACACAAACCGGAAAAGCACCCTGAACTAATGGCCCAGATAAGCATCTGTAATTAGTAGGGTACTGCTAAGTGATACCTGCTATCGGCTCTTAGTGATTGTGCTTAGCCCTTCAAGTGCTTAATTTAAGCATTTAGTGGTTAGCATTTACCTTAGAGTTTAACTTTATTAAGATTTACGATTAAAAAATAGTAATAACTGATGTACTATTATAATTTTATTTACAATTAATTTGTGAACAGTTGTCCTTGTTTACACTATTTATTGCCAATTTTATTAAAGTTGAAAAATGTTTGGAGGTATCATTTCATTCATTAGTTTTGTTTTTAAAGCTAAAAAAAAATTCTTGAGGTATATTTGAATTACTTAGTTCATTGAAATACAACTTTTGAATCAACTTGTATAAACAGAAAAGTAAATAATAAAAAAAATTTACGACTCCGTCAACAGATAAGTTATAAACAAAAAACCTTATTAAAATAATAATCTAAGGGATACAAATTATTTTTAAAAACGACTATTTTTTTTTAAACTTTAAAATCAACAAAAATTTCTTATAAACGTAAAATTAGTATAGCTTAAGCTTGTGTTATTTTTTTTACAACGTACGATTTTTTACGATGTTGATGTACTGCCATTATTTTTATAGCCCGTGGTACAGACCCCTTTCTATCAAATTATTAACATCCACCTGAAACTTCGTAAATAGCTTCATCTCTTACACTTACAATTTACACTATTGTATTTACGAAAATTCTTGGAATTGAGACTTTTTCAATCTGGAGCAAACTTTGTCTATTTAATTAGTTGCTAAAAACTCGTATATACCCATTTGCTTTCCACTTGGATCGCAAGGTAATTTAAACATATAATCGAGAAAATAAAAAAGGTGGCGTACAAAAATATTGGGCCGTTTGGCCTATACAACCTCGTTATTTTGACAGGCAAATAGACCTCAATATTTTTGAAGTCTACATTATTTCTTCTTTTTTTTTAGTTTGTTTGTTATCTAATTATCTTAATCTGAGTTTTCATTACCTAATTAAATAGACAAAGTTTGACGATTTCCAGATAGAAAACGTCCCAATTACAAAATAAAATAGTTGTAGGTTACGATGAGATAAAGCTAATTACGAAGTTTCAGGCGGATGTTAATAATTTGTTAAAATGGGGTCTGTACCACGGACTATTATGTCGTCCACTAATTCATAAGTTGATTGTTATTTCAACAACAAAAGGTTGCATGCGCACTAGAAAGTTCCACCCTAAGTTGTTTATCTATGCATAAACATAAACATAGCGATGGTCCAATCACAGCGCTGAGTAAGGTCTATTGATTAAAGCGAAGCCACTTCTGATTTTATGAGCTAATAAGAAACTTAATGGACTTGTCCCAACGCCATGGCGTCCTTCCTTTTATATAAGGGCCCTTTTGTGTTGCCTTGTAATATAGGCCAACCTTAAACTTTATGTGTTTTTAAATTTTTTTTTTCGAATCCGGAAGCATCGTGTGATATTGCAAATATCGTATAGATTTCCTTGATATTATTCTAGGAAAAGATAACACCCGTTATCGCTAAGATACAATTAATTCTTTCCAATTAAAAAGGTTATTAATCCTTTGAAGTTTATTAAGGATCACTACTGACGTTTTGAATTATGGGCCTGTTGGATTATTTGTAATTGATTTGCTGGGCGAACGAAACCGTTACAAAATAATGACACATATTTTCATCCTTTCGTCAACGCCAAAGAAGACAAAAACCATTAATAGTTAATAAATAAATAAAAAAAATATAGAAGTATATAAGAAATCTCATTACACTGAGTAGACGTTTCCAAAAGAAAAAAAATATCAATCTGGAGTGGGGCAAACTTTGTCTTTTTAATTAGGTACTAAAACTCGTAAATACACATTTGTTTCTACTTGGATCGTAAGGTAATTTGATCACAAAGAGAAAAAATGCGGCCTTCACAAATATTGAGCCGTTCGTCGTGACCTATACCCCCAAATTCTTAAAATAACGAGGTCAGATAGAACAAACGGTCCAATATTTTTATAGGTCCCTTTTTATATAGATTTTGAGATCAATTTACCTTATGATCCAAATAGAAAGCAAATGGGTATTTACGACTTTTTTAGTACCTAATTAAATAGACAAAATTTGCTCACCTCCAGATTGAAAACGCACTAAATTACAAAAGTTTTCATAAATAAGATGTTTGTAGGTAACGATGAGATGAAACTATTTAAGAAGTTTCGGGCGGATGTTAATAATTTAATAAAAAGGTGTCTGCACCACGGACTATGTATTTGAATTGTTCACTAATCATCAAATTTTTTAAACAATTTATAAAACTTTACAAGACAATTAAACAAACTTTTGCGGGCTGCGAGATCCTTTACTAATATAAAGCCAACAAGTTTTAGTTTATTAGTTTACTGAGCAACGTTTTATTTGAGAAAGTTAATTTTTTATGCAATTAACCGTAGAAACATTACAAAACAATTAACCGGTAGTAGTAACAACGACCTTCAACAAAGATTGTGAGAACTTTACTAAATATTATGAATGGAATAAAAACTTTGTTGACTGAGGTTGAAAGCATATTTCCCTTTCTAATAATCTATATTATTCAATTGCCTTGAATGGACTGACTATATCTCAAAATATTCTTAAAAACATCAGTGATATGCATGAATATCATTATTTTGGTATAATGAGATAAATAATAAACACTGATGAATTTAGGGGTAAGAAGAACTGTTAAGAATCGCCAGGACTAGGAAAACTCGGCCCATAACATTCGAGGTGTGAGGAGAAACCGTGGAAAACTCTTGAGAAAAAAAAATTGTCGGATCATGCTTTGCTAGCCTTCCGTGAAGGTAGGATAGAAAAAAAAAAGGAAAATACTTATATCGCCAGCCTGCGAAAAGTCCTTCGGGAAAGGACAACGACCCAACCACTGAAACATAACACCCTAGCTCTTATTTCAGTACATGATCTGAGAAAAAAAATATACTTATAACCACAAAAATGCCAATAAAGCGTCCGTTTTATTCCCAGAGCATAGTCTGCGGTTCTCTTGACTCAGGAAATCTTTCAATTATGCTTAACCATAGCGGTTATTTTTCTTTTAAATTTACTCTTACTGAACTATATGAGTTAATAGAAATAAATAAATTGAGATAATTGTAATTTTCAAAGAAATTAAATTAGTAGTCAGTATTACGTAAAAGATTTTTGGTTTATTATTTTCAATAATCAACCATTGTGATGGAACAACAAATTCAAAAACTTAACCCCCTCTCAAAATTTGAGGTTTCACGTTTCAGGATGCGTAGAATTCGAAAAACGAATAAAATTTTTTTTGTCCGTCAGCCGTCCGCGTTAGTTTTCTCCGAAACTACTGGACCGATTTTTTTATAATTTGGATATAAAATCAGAGGTCACCCGAGGATGATCCTGTTTCATCAACATTATTATCCACCTTTTAGTTTCAAAATGGCGGCCGAAAAACCTGCGTTGCTATAGACTGTAGCGCCTAAACGAATGTACCGTTTCAATGAAACTTTGCTAAAGTCATTTTCTCTACGCCCTTTAAATTGATCTATATAACATGAAAAGAAGCTGGAAAAAATGTTACGAGGGATAGTAAAATTAAATTCCGAATAACTCAAAAAGTTTACACTTTTTTGTTGATAGTGTATATGGTTTTCTAAAAGTTTACGAAATTTTCTATAAACCAAAAAAAATCGGACAATTAGAAGCAAAGATATGGTCTCCTGTTTTTTTTTTTATATGTTCTACTCTAAATATTATATCCTTTGTTTGGTTTTTAAATTTTGAATGTTTTACTGAATTAATGCTATTTTTTTAGCATATTACTAATGATTAAAAAAAAAACTTTGGTCCAATAATTGGAATCATCGTTTATTAATTTAATTATTTGTAACTTAGGAAGGTAATGTTACTTTAGATGTATAATGGTTTGGAAATAATAAACCATTGTGGAATAATTTGCAGCGTTTTTTTTTTTTAGTTTTGTCTCTTTCATTCCTAATCTTAAGCGTAATTTATAAGTACGCATTGGTACCCTGACACTAATTGGATTGGTCATCCTGCCTTCAACTTCAGACTGTAAGGATACCTCCTAATGTGGAAATATTAAATAAGAAAAAAAATAAAGGAAAGGCCATGAATGGGCGCTATAACAGAATGGAAGCTCTATCAGGTTGTACTCCTGGAACTTACAAAGGAGCAGCTGTGGAGTTAGCTCCGTAGCGTGGGAACACCGATCGATCTCTTCTTATCGGAGGGTGGGAGCCACGCGTGCCCTGGACCTCTATTGGGTCCATGGGCTGTGTGCCTGGGTCGTTAGGGGGGCTTCATGCTCTTCGGGGATCTCCTCATTGCTAATTAACAATAGTCGGGGGTGCGGTCTCGTCGGACCAATCCACTGGGGCCCATAATTAACTCTTGTGGGAAGGGAGGTGTCAGGGGTGGTTCGATCTCAAAACCGCGATTCGTATTTTCTTTTTTGATTAGATATTCGCTCCTGGAATAAATAAGTCAAATCCTTATTGGCCGAAGATAAGGATTAAATAAAGTAGACTATGCCAACATTGATAGAAGTGACATGAAATCTTCCAAATAAAACTAAGTTCATGTATAAGTAAAAGTTTCTAGGGAGAGTTTGTTGATTTCGATTATCGTACGGAGGAGCTTGTTGCTCCCTTATTGGACAATACAATTTATCTATAACTCACATTTTAACAGATGATAGAGTAGTCAAAGCAGGAGAAGATTTGAATGTAAATTACGAAAGAGTATGTTATTCTAAACACAACGAATCTTGCCGGCCATTCCAGAGCCGCTGCTTTACAAAATGGCGCCAGATGTGAGGAATATTGTGCCAGTAACTTGAGGAACGAAATGGGGATAATGATGAGAAATATGTGGAAAAAGGTTTTATTCTTTTACTTAAATATAAGGTTTGATTGTAGCAAACGAGTACAAAAGAAAAATCTAACTTGGATCACGTCGAGAAATCATATGACAGAAAAAAACTATATTTTTTTAGAACTTTTTTGTTTTTACATATATAATTCCTGAATGGAGCATCCAAACGAAAAATCTATTCTTTAAGAAATTAATGAACGCTAAATTGTAAGCATAAGTACCTAAACATAATAATTTGGATGAGAGGTAATTACGAATTACGATCAATGAACGTTGATTTTCACAACTGAGACAAATTAAAGTAAATGACACTGCAGTCTGTAAATGAATTCTCTAAGAGAAAAACAACATAGAATAGATTTCGAGGAACATCAACTTCCACGTCCAGTGAATACAATTATTTTTAATGTTGATCAATTATACCTGATGGATAAGAATCCATCACTTTTTCATCATATGCTATTTGTTTCGACACCTCGTCTGTCGTTTATTTTAGATCCTGCTTTCAGGGCTTTTTTCCAGTTTCAACAAAAATCGAAATATTTCTCATAAATTCGATTTAGGGCTTATGTCCAAAGCTTTAAAATTTAAATCAAGAGGGAAAAACAATCAATGAGCATTAAACGGGCCTATGTTCTCTAATTATTAGCTATCGAGATAATATAATAGTTAGAGAAAATTAGCACCTCGAACCATCCTTTATACCGCACCCTAATTTCTTTAGCGGCTTATTACAATTCCAGAATTTTGGACGTTGTTCCTTTCTAAGGTAAATAATCATCATCATTATTATCTTGTAATACAACTTCAAGTCATTTTTCCCTCCAGCAATAACCACACTTCCTTGTCTTGTGCTAATACCCTCCAGTTCCAGTCATTAGCTACACTGTCTGCTCAGAGTAGTCTAGGTCACCCGTTAATTGCTTCGGTTGAGACCTAGTCTTTAATTTCTTGAAGTAAAGAAGACCCACCCAAACATACCAATTCTTTAGGCTTGTAAATCATGTTCTCCATTCTTGTTGTAAAGTTTATCATTTGTTCCCCCCCCCCCCCCTAAAATGGTCAAATGAGTAGACGAGCCTTTTCAATTGTATAGGCCACAGGTCTAATTATCACTAAAAAAACAATTTCTTGTCTACTAAAGTCTTGGCGATTTTTAATCGAAATTCAAAATAGCTTATTGTTTCTAAAGGCCGTATTACACAAAAATAGTAAATCTAATTAAGGATGAAGTAAAATTGTTAGAAATTTCAATTAATTTTTATTGGGTTAGCCGATGTTTCTATCCAAACATGTCCATCATCCACATCCAAATGGGTCATCCTCAGGACAAAATATAATAGTGTAAGGGAAATAAGATTGCAGAATAACAGTGACAAGATGAAAGTAATAAGAATAAATAACTAAGATGGTAGAATAGAAAATAATGGTTATTCTGAGATTGGTCCCTTAAGAACAAAGGTTCATACGAATCAACAATAAATCTGCCAAAAGACCTATATAATAAGAATAACTAAAATGCAAGTAATAAAACAATATATACATATATCCTAAGATATATTAACGAAATAAGATGGTAATAGGGATAGGGTTAAAATACTACAATATTGGTACTAAGACAATAACATAAAAGTAACCAAATAAAATTAGAAAGAAACGCTAAAAAATTTTATAGGCAAACTATTGTAGTGATAAAATTAATAATATAAAAAAATAATCGTAATAAAGGTAAAGAATAAAATCAGAAAAATTATAAAAATAAAAGTATAAAATAGAAAAAAACTGATACATGATAAGAAAACGATTTTTTGATATCAATTAATTAAAAAGGTAAGTATATCAAAAGTATTGATATTATTTTATATTATGTAATTTTTAGCCCTTAAGAGAACCCACATGTTTGGGTTGAAACGTCGGCTAACCTAATAAAAATATCGACTGAAGTTCCTGACAATTTTATTTCATCCTTAAAATTGATCAGTCGACTACTTACTCATCTCTAAATATTATCAAGTCAACTCAGAATGAAATTTATCTTTGTAATACTTACGTTTTTCATTTATCTATATATAATAAAAAAAATCCTTTTCTTATCATATTTCAATGTTTTTACTATGGGAAACTTTTACATTTATCAGTGCTCTGATTTTATTCTTTACTTTTATTACTATTATCTTAGTTATTTATTATCATTACTATCATCTTGTTACCCTTAAACTTTTATATTTATTATCCCTGAGGATGACCCACATGATTGGGTCGAAACGTCTGCTAACCCAATAAAAATATCGTCTGAAGTTCCTGACAATTTTATTTCATCCTTAAAATTGATCAGTCGACTACTTACTCATCTCTAAATATTATCAAGTCAACTCAGATACTTGCTATGTCAAGCATGAAATGAATTTGAATCTGAACATCTTTGTAAGTAGAGGAAAATCGATCGACTTTCCTTCCTGTATCGAGATTCCTTACATCTGTTCCTGATGCCCGAAGATCTGTTCCATTGTGGGACACCCCCTATAATACTTTCTAATCCTCCAAGAGCCGGGGAGGTCTCTTATCTCCTGTCGAGACGAGGAATGCCGAAGATACGCCCCTAGGCAGTTAGTTAGAGCGGCCACCGCTAAAGATGGCCCGGTAACCGATGGGTCGGAAAGCCCCGCCGGGTGATATATAGCCCTCAGGTCAGGTAAACAGCCCGCCACTGAAATCTGTATTAACCGGTTCCTTCTTCAGTTGTTAACAATCTTTCTGTCAGCCTCTTTGTTCTCGGATTCGTATTTGTTTTCCTTTACACAATGCCATAGTCTTGAACCGCAGAGAGTATAATTAATAGATCAATTACTTGAAACATGATTAATCATTGATGATATATATTTTTACTCGCAAAGCCCTGTTCTGCTCTACTCATTATTCGGACGATGTCCACATTGGTCAACGTTATTAATTCTATCTCAGTGGCGGATTTAGGAACAGCCAGACTAAGCATTTATCTAGGCCACCAAATTGAATTGTATTTTTGGAGAAAAAATAAATTGCTGGAGGTATAAAGTAATAGCACTCCGTGGTAAAGACACCTTTTAATCATATTATTAACGTAAATAGCTTCGTCTCATCTTAATCTACAAATATTTTATTTGCGAAAATTCTCGGAATTTCAATCTGGAGATATGCCAACATTGTCTATTTAATTAGGTACTAAAAATTCACGAATACACATTTGCTTTCTACTTGAGTGGTAAGATAACATGATAACGAAATATAAAACAATAGGCGACCTGCAAAAATATTTGGCCGTTTGGCCTCACCTCCAACTCTTACGAAATCTGCAATGCAAGCACAAAATACTAAAAAAAATTTCACTTTAAATGGTGTATTGTAAAAATTATATTGGTGTGTGTAAGAGAACAATATATGAACAAATCCCTCGAATCGTAAAATTCAATCACTTGAAATATGACATGAAGCAATTTAGTTTAAAATTAAAAGTTACTAATATGTATATTATATTATATCTAATATTTATATTACGCTATACTAGTAAAGTAAAGATCATATGATCGAAAACCCGACCGAGGAGGCCTACAGGTTACCGGCCTAACATACTTGAACGACCAGGTCAGCAAATAAAAAAAAAAAAAAAATATATATATATATTTATATAAAAATATTAATTTTCTTCAATTATACCGGTTTAAATGTCTTTATAATAGCAATTCTCAAAAGATAGATTTTACAGTCTTAAAGTATTCATTTAAAAGATGCAAATAATACCATAAATTCAGTAATAAGTACTGAAGCAATATACAAATACGCTAGCAAAGAGGAAAACAAAGAAATAAAAGAAAAGAAAATTACTAAAATAAAATTAAACAATAAATAGTTCAAAGCCTTTCTAAATGTATGTATAAAATGAATTATTAATAACAAAAAATAACTCAGTTTTATGAAATATATGTTATATCTTATTATATTATATATTACATCTTAATTAATAATAATATTCTTAAGTTATACTGAGACTAGTTCCTTTTTTGTTATTCAAATTATGGCTTTCGAACCATAAAGAAAAAAAAAATCATTGACTAAATATGAATTAAAAATGAAAGTAATAATGAAGTAATATATCTACATCTATAAAGTATGGTAATACATCGATTTTTTATGTATTACATTTAACATATATCGTCAACATTTTACATTACAGCTAGTAAAACCAATTGATTTTTAAGGTATGAACAGCAAATGAATTTTTGACATTAGGAAAACAAAAATAACCTACATTATAAACAGAAAATCAATATTAAATAAACAGGTAGAACAATAACCTAAAATAACCGGTTAAAATAGGTTTTGCAACAGTTAAATTATTTATTGGTTTAAAAAAATTGTTATCAAGTTGGATATAATAAGCAATACTATTATAGCCAGCTATTTTTTTTCTCGTATGGGAGTTCACATGAACCGTAAATTAGTAAATCAACCCTTGAAAAAATACATCAAAGGAAGGATGAATAGAAACTGAAATTGCCTGACCTTTCATCAGATATGAATGGAGGGTTCATTAAAGACAAAGTCATTCATCTCGTCTATAGCAAATTTAAATCTGATTCAACTTAATGTTCATATAACTCGTAGAAATCTAATGTATATTTACTTCGACTCAACATTTAATCGTTTGGACTGTCAAAAGCATTAGCCCCGGAGCCCGTTGCAAAAAAAGTGACTCATTTCATATTATGATTTTTACTAATAAATTGACCATGTCCATAGCCCTAATGAAAAAATGAACCTCTGCCAGCATATAGCCGCTGGAATACAAAATGGCAGCCAGGTAGATATAGAAAGAGAGCCTACATAGATATAAAACGTTACCGACCCTTTAAAATTATAGCATTTATTGTCCCATGACATGAAATAATAGTCAGTTAGTATACCCCCCTACCACACCTAAACCGGTATTTCTAATAGAAACATTGAATTTACGCTTAAAAAATTTCATTTTTTTCGGTTTTATCGTTAATCGGTTTATATCTAGCTATAACAATGTTCTATGTAATATAAAAGTTGACACAATTTTTAACAGAATCGGCTATATTTTTTCGCTATTCGGTATAGTTTTCGAGATATCCGTCCTCATAATTCACTAATTTCGAGAAAATAAAAATGTTTACCTCGCATTATTTGACGCATGTTTGCCTTATCATTATTTGACTAACTGCTTTTATGAAAAGGCCATGAGGAAGAAAGTTGTTAATTTTTCTCAAAAATATAGATTATTTTATCATCTATAACGACCTTAATATACCATATGTTTCCGATTTAGCTTATTCCTAAGTTTCCTGATGCATGTCCTTCCTAATTAACTTCTTCATAATAAACTTCTGAACTATCTGAACCATCTTGTCTCTAACCTTTCTTCCTCTTCTATTCCTGATAACCCTTCGAGGCGCCCGAAAAGAAGATGGCCTAGAGACCTCCTAAAATAGAACTATAATTGGAGTGCTACCAATGGATAGTTTATACGATATTTGATAAAATAAGTATGGGACCAACTAGGTACTACTAACCTGTTCAACAACTAAAGATATTAACTTACAAAGCTTAACGTCAATGGAAGTTATGTTCTTTACATGAATCAGAACTTACGATAGACAACAACGGGACCAAATTTGTCCCTTGGTGTCTAAAAAGTAAAACGCGATTTCAATTTTTGACTCTGAAGGCAACAATTTTAATTCGTGTATAATTACTGTTATTGAATCTTTCGTAGTGTGGAAGCTAAAATAAAAAAAAACAATTAAACACTTAAAAAAAAATTGTAAGCCATTAGATGTTAAGTTCAGACACCCTATATTTTTTCTATTCGTTATTAATAAATAAACTGATTTAAAATTCTCTCATAACGACTCACCATTAATTATTTATATTTTTTTCTATTATTTTTATCCAAGTTTTAGTGTTTTCGGCTTGAGATTTAAAAAAAAAATTTCAAATATCTCTCGTTGGTACCTCTAGTTATAACAAGTGCTGGAGACCCATCGTCCGAAAGAAAGCATTCAGATACAAATTGTTCTAAAACGGTTTTCTAAGTAATATTGTTTACTAGGCATAAATTTCCATTTATATACATATCCATACGCATTTGTACTTCAGACAAATCTTGCGCAAGTTCCAGAGTACTAACGCATGTAAGAGAAAGACGAATAAACAGCTTACAGAAACTGGTCAATCAATGTCTCATGATATGAAGGCAAGGTGGTTACGACATGGGGTGGAACATATAGCTCAGAGTAATCTAACTGGAATCCTCTACACAAAAATGAATGCCTCGATGGTCGGAAAAGACCACGTGATAGGCCGAAAATCAGATGGATTGACTGAATCAACCCAGATGATGTAGAGCTGCATGCAGAAAACAGGAAAGAAATAGCCCAAGATAGGCAGAAGTGGAAAAGGCTGGTTAAGGTTGTAAAACAAAGTCTATAACAAAGGCTAGAAGGTCTGTAATAAAGGCTACAAGGTCTTTTATGCCAACAGAAAAAAAAAGTATATACAGACAAGTAAACTTGCCTGAATTTTCCAAAACAACTGATGAAAAATTATTGGGTATCTGAACTTAACGTCTAGTGGGGTTCAGTTGTAAAACAGAAATTTAAACAAGAGACAGAAGATGTCAAAACAGAGACGGAGGCATAACTTTCTACAAACAATATGATTTATGAGGATTTTAAAGTGGGCTACTGATGTCAAATACAACCAATAAACATTTTAAGTGGGACCAAATTAAACTGAAATATCACTTAATTAGCAGAAATAGCCGAAAGCCATTAGCATATTCAGACGGATGTAGATAAAACAATCGGACGCAAGGGACAATTAACCGAAATGGAACTGTCATGGGAGGGCAGTTGGGAGCCCATAGTATCCCTAATTATATATATCCAGCTACCTCTTGAGGAACCCGAAAGCACCATTAACTTCACCAACACTGACAAGTATATGACGCTTAATTTATTGGACCTATACAAACAAGGCGATTGCAAACTCCGCAATACAATGGAATAATAAAAGCCACTAAACAACAGTTGACCAATAACAACATTTTAGCCCCGTCTAAAACACCGAGTACCGGGCAATTTTCCCGGAATGGCGTGTCGAGCGCAGGGAGAATATCTAATGCACTCCTCTACCAGAGCCTAAATTAATTATTGTAATTAAATTACTCTCTAGTTAATTAATGCAAATGATAGGTTGCGAATATGCTCTTGCATTATTGATAAACCTATTCGTGAGAATCTATTCTATGCTTAAGGCAAACAAATTTGAAAGGTAAGATTTGTGCTCATTTAACTACATCATTATAGGACAAATAACGGCATAATGGCTTTTATGTAATACACAATATTGTATAACACAAGTTTTTTTTAGTGTGTGTCTGTTAACACGTATTATTCAAGTATATTCGCCTATGTTATAGAAAAATAGTGACAATTATAAAAACCATTAGAATAAGTTCCTAAATTTAGTGATGGATTTATAAATGAAATTCAGCGCGTTCCATTATTCATCAATGTAATCTCCAATAGCTTTTGGAGCCGATGGATCCGCTGGATATAACCACATTTTAACTTCAGTGTGGTTATTTCTCAATTTAATTTACATACCGATATCAAGTTAACTATTTATCTAAATTTATTTCTGTTTTGAAAATCAATAAGCAATAGGCGCATATTTTGTTATATATTTTAAATTTTTCACACGTTTTGTAAACTTACAGGAGTATTAACTCTCTGTTTGAACCCAGTAGATCTTTACTAAACTCAGCATAGATTGCTGTTCATCGATGCTGGATTCAATCAATTTATGGATTCTTTGGGTGGAAGAATTTTTTAACTTATAGAGCCTACAAGGAACGCTAAGTGTACCGTATGTTCTTTGTCACCCAGATTTGTAAGATGGGGACACTATCAAACATATTCCAGACATGGGTGACGTGGCAATTAATAAGTTTTTTAACGCTAAGTTTTTTGTAACTCCTCTGAACATTCGTTATATTTAATATCATACTTTACAACGCTGAATTCTTTCATGAGAATCGGAAACCCATAAGGCCGTTCCCGAACTCATCCAGAAAATGAAGTCCCCTCCGTTTTTTCATTTCTTGATTGAATCAGCGATAGCTCAGAGATTATTAATAATAGTTGGTATAATCGTTTTTAAATATACAAACAGTTTCAGTATCGTTAATAAAAACGTTTGCCGTATAGCTCGGACGCTTATCTGTATGTTTACCATTTGGTAATAATTGTATCCTCGAAACTCAAATTTAAAATGTGTTCGTCACAAAATTAAAATTAGGCGTAGCAAATGTGGAATTCTTAGAGAAATAATAATACTTCGAAATTAAATAAATGATGGGGGGAAACCTGTGAATAACGCTAACAGCTTTAGGATGTCGGATATTATATCTTTCCCACTGCCATGCAATGATGTCTCATATGAAAAAGTGAAAACAGCTTGAAAAAAAAACTGATGGATTCTTTTAGGTGATTGAATGGGCACGACACTGGTTTTTATTTGCATGCCCTTATTTTCCTTTTCTATACTGGAAACATATGAAATATTAATAAAAACATACTCAACGGACAAAAAAATACAAACCGTAATATCATGGACGTAATCGAGTTTCTAAAATTTCTGAAATCTTTATTGCGGTACTATGAATGTTGAATAAAAGGCTGATTGTATGAATGAAATTTGAATATCACTTGATTAATATGCTTTAGGTTCCTATACGTTTCAATGAATATTAACTACAAACAGAAATATAGAAATATCAAAAATGAATAAACCATTTCATATTAACACACATAAAGATAAGAGATTCGAATATGGAACTTGTATGAAACGAAATAGATCTTTTTAAAAAATTATGTAACAGAACCAGAGACATTTTCGTAAGCGGTGGCCTATTGCCAAGATTGTTAACAAGCCGCCTTATTTAAACTGCTAAAGTGACATGTTACTATGCTAATATCACTTGTTCATTTAACAAATTTCGGCAAGCGGCTGGAAATACAAACAAGATTGTACAAGCACAAGAGATACTGTAATTAGTACATGCTCATCGCGTGTTTGTTAATTCTTCATTCTACACGTGTATATATTTATATTGTTTATTAAAATAATTAATCAGGGATCAACGTATACATTTTTTTTTAAAATTATTCATAGTTAAAAAGCAAGTTTTTCTTAAGAAATATTAATAATGGTTTTAAATTATTTTTATTCCTAAAAAAAATAGATGATATAATTTGATGATAGAATAACGCATTTAGTTAATGCGTAATAAATAGAGTTGTTATTATTTACGATAAAATAAAATAATTGTGTTGCTTATTTCCAAAGTGAATCCTAATCGATTTTTATATAAAATGGGATAAATATCGTTCACGTAATTGGTGCAATTATTTATTTATTTTTTAATGTAAGGAAACTTCCATTCCTTAGGATTCTTAAAGAAATATATACATTTTTTAAAACTTTTTATTCAAACGAAAATTAAAATAAATTAAGTTTATTGTGCTATTATTGTAAACAATTGATTTTTATTGTACAGTTTTTAATAATTTATTCTCCCTGAATTGTACATTATTTTTTTCTTTTCAAAGCAAATCAACATTATTTTATTTTTGCTCAAAAACAGACCAAAAGGTATCCTATTCGAGTTTCAATGTTTTTTTAATTATTACTGGAATATCCAGGGATTTTTAGAAATATTTTCTCCAAATAAAGAATTGCTTAATTTTTTTTTTTTTAAATATTGGTTTTGATATTACAATTAGCCTAGAAAATATAGTTCTTGACGCTTCCTAAAAAAGAATTATAATAATAATTATTGTTAACTTTGGAAATAAACAACTCATTTCTAATAAAATGTTAGTAACTGCAAAAATAATCACAGAGAAAATAAAATTTTGAAATCCTAGTTTTGTTTTTCATTATAAGCCAAGCGAAACATCCAAGTTCTTCAGAACTAAGCAGTCCAAGCAACCACAGATTACTTCTTTTCAAGAACTTTAAAGAATATTTTATAAAAAATGCGACTTATGAGAGACCTTTTTTTCGTTAATTTTACTAGTTTATTTTAATATTTTTGCTATTAATCTTTTGGGCCATTGACATCTTGGACTGAATTTCATTGATTTCAAAACTCCTCATTTTTTTTATATAATTTAAAATTTAATTTTAATAATGAAACATGTCATTTTTGAATATTGAATATTCTTTGAATATTACAACTTTAACAAGTTGGGTTAGAATCATCTTAAATGTTAACGATTTTAAAATTCATGTAAAATCCTGAAACGAATACTTTACTTGATAATCTGTATGACGTTCTAAAATTTGGAACTGTGTGTCTTATCTCTGTTATAACTTTTTTTCTGTGATTTTTTTAGAGGAAGAAGCAATACAAAACAATGCCGTTTAGAATGACAGATTAAAGGCTGAGACTTTGAGGCTGAAGACCCACAAAAAAAAAAAGGTTAAATATTATTTGTTTTATTGGTCCACATTCATTTGTTGTTCTCTGGCTCAAATACACAATCAATTACAACATGGTTTCTTTCCGTTTTTATTTAACAGACTCATTTATTATCTGGATTCATTTAATTACTTTGTTTGAATTTAGTCACGTAACAATATAAAAAAAAATTAAGAATCACCGAGAATTAATTTAAAAAATCGTTCAGGATGAAAATCATCAGCCATGACATTGAACAAGTACTCATATCTAATCTTATTTAATTGAATTAAATAAAAGAAATGCGTGAATGGAGTTGGATTACACAATGGTTCAAATCTAAACAGCCATTGCTACATACACTGAACGAATTCCTGGGCTTTCACTTTCAATGAATGGATACAGCGTCTTACGCGTATCAGGTACTATTAACAAGGAGGGGGAGTTTAGGACAAACAAAGTTGATATTCGTTCTTCCATTCACCTCAAAAAAACTATAAATTACTAATTTTCGGAGCAACATTAAAATTTGTTGCATGAAATTTGTCTTTAAGACTGGAAAATTGTGATAACTTAAGCACAACTCCACCGAATCATTCGAAAATTTTGTTATTTAAGATATTTCATAACTCGTTTAATCCCATATCCAATATTTTTTTCCTCATTCCGGACAAAAATAAAAGAAAAGAAAATAAATTTTAAAAAAATCCGGACAAAGTAAAGACAAAAATAAATAATACAAATTTTGATTGAAATTATATATTTTTTTTTTTTTTGGCTTCCAGGGCTCATGGACGAGAATCCTCGGGCATGTGTATAATATTTTTCGATCTTGTATCACCAAAAATAGTTTCATTGAAATCGAAGACCCAAGATTGTTTCCGCGATCTTTTTCTTATTAAATCGCAGCTTAGCAATAATATATTACGAGCATTGTGCATAAATATATTTTAAAATATGTAATGGTAACATAGCAGTCTTTTCAACAGCCAGATTAGTTTCATCGCACTTAATTAAAATTAATCGGTCCATCCACCGTAATTTAAATAGATTAAAATAGAAATAATATTTGTAAATACACATAAATAAATAACCATGAGCTATTTATTTCAAAACAACTAAGTGCTAATAGTGATGTCAAAATTGGTTTTGAAAAAATAAAATAAAATGTGAAACTCACGATCAAATTTTAACGTAAAAAAATATACAATGCTATTGTATATTCACAGTAAATTAGGAATTTATTAATCAGAAAAATATTTGAACAATAAAAGCAGTAAAAATTGATGTTTACAAAAATACCAAATCTCCTAATAGCTCCCATTAAAAAGATAACGCTGATAACAGAAAATCTTTTTGCAAACAAATTTGTTATCCAAAAATCTTTATTTTTTTCATTCATAATTTGTAGAAGTGTTATTATAATTGAGTATATATTAATGATATATATATATATATATATATATATTAATATATATAATATTTTTATTTACTATTTAATAAATACTTATCTGAGGATATATGGTATTTCTCAGTAAATAAAAAAGTATAATTAAAAATTAAAAATCATTCTCGGATATAAAACTGCACTTATTATCTAACAGAAATTCACATTACTTGCATTTTGAAGTCGTAATTAGGAATTTAGAATCATCTCTTAGTTATACACCAATCACAAACATACGTGAATAATCTTTCACAAAATAAATCATAATCCGTAAATTGTAGCCAAATACATGTTTATATTTTAAATTAAATATATATTTAAAGATAGTTTGATGCAATTTATCATGATTAAATTAAGGAAAACATTTTAGAAACGTACGACCTTTTTTAATATTTAGTGTTTCCTCAGAAAAAGGCAAATTTTTATTTTATTGGATTGGGATCAAATAAAACATGTCAAGCATCTCTCCTGGAACCGTGGGAGGAAAATATTTATTAAATCAAATATTGAATTCTAGGCGTAAAAATTCATCGTCAAAAATAAATAAGCGTCGGACTTGAAACTCACACAAAATACGTGAAAACAAAATTCTTGGTTATAAAAAATATATGAAAAAATAGAATGGACATAATACTTTGATTCAACTTATTTATAGTAATTGATTTTAGAGATTTTTGGGATATGTTAGTCCAGTAATTTAAAGACTTCGCCATTTTAAATTAATATATTAATCACATAATTTTTATCAAGGGATATTTGTTTATCAACATTTTAAGTTAAATAACGAAGTCTTAATTTCTCCAGTTTCATTGAAAAATACTTTCTATCAAATAAAACATGAATACTTCAAACACTTAAAAATACGTTTAAATTATTGTAATGTATTTAATTCCTTAAAAAGGAACTGGGATATATTAGATCAAAATTATAATCTTATTAATTTATTAATTAAATAATTGAATAAGACACGAAAAGACATTTTTTTTTTTTCAATAATATAGGAAAGATTACAATAATATTTTTTTTTTAAATAAACTGTAAAATGAAACTTTTTTTATTCTTTTTTTTAAATGATATTTTCAATAATAAATATTGCCTCTAAATACAATAAATTTAAAATAGAAAATAAAATCTTGGTTGATCAGTGAAAACGTGTGCTGGGCAAGACGGGCTATGGATGCGGGGCAGCCATAGGTACCATTTTGTTTTTAAAATACTTTTACACAATACAACCAAAAAAGGATGAATAAAATAGTTAACAGTTTGACTATTTCATCTAACATATCGTTAAAATGTTGTGCAATGTTGTGGAAATATAAACTTTCAATTATTTTTAATTTATTTACGCGAGTAAACAGGTTGGATACAATTATTAACGACTAGAAAGTACTGTTGATAATAATTATAATTATGTACGATATAGATATTTATCATAATCTCTTTCATAAATCTTGTACAGAAACCTTTTTTTACACAATAAATAAAAAATAAAATAAAATAAAACTTTGTATTTAATTATTTTACATTTATTTAAGACCAATAAAATGGAAAACTAACGACAAAACAAAAACACGTATTGTACAAACGAAGTCAAACGAGATGTTTCCTCTTGGACGCGCTCGGGACAACATGCACTAAGGAATTATTAATTATTAAAAATAAATTATTACACTTTATCTTTAACAAATATTTATAGATGTCGGATTAGGATAAAACTTATTATCATTCAAAATACAGTATTAATTTATATGTCAAGTTATTATTTGTTATTGTTGGTATGTTATCAATGCCACAATACGATTTCTCTGTATGAAATCACGTAATTCTATAACTCAAAAGATATAACAGTAATAGCTTTATCAAACGACACAAGAAAAAAAAATTAAATTAATCAAAATTATTAAATGTAAATTTTAAACTATGATAATTACTTGTTAACTTATGAATCATCCGGAAAAAAATCGTGTGTTGGTGCGAATAAATAATAATATTCTTAAAAAATAAAATCAATAAATGTTTGCATGGCGTGTGAGAATGATATTTTTACATAAGTGTCATTTTTACAATCGGAGAGCTTTTATTTTTAATTGTAACGGTCCATTTTAAGTATATAAAATTATATTAAGGTTAATGATAGTGCATTTTATGAATTTATCACCGTGGTTGTGTGTTATAAAATTTGGACCCTATTTTAACTCCTACATTTAACTGTAATCTCAAGGTCAAGCAACAATGCAGGATCGTCCGTTCCGTTCTAGATACGGTTGCAGAGTAATAACCTTAGTCAAGTTTAACTAATGCGTTTTTTTTTCTTGTTTTTGAAAATTAGAGCATTAAAGCTGTGTGATAATTTTAATTTTTATTTAAATACGGCCGGAAACTGTTGGAGTCGAGTATCGAGTTATTATACCGCCCGTTCCTACGGGATCAAAATTATTCCATAATGGAATTGCATAGCTTAAATGTAAATTTGTAAGAGGGGGGCCCCCAAGGGAAGCAGAGGGGAGGGGGGGATCGATCGGGTGCCTGCTTGTTCTCTCACCTCTATGTCCTCGTAATTCTTGAAGGAGAGTATGGCGAATCCGTCGATGACATCCTCCTCGAAGATGGGTTCCTTCTTCTTCCTCCTGGGCGGCTTCGCCCTCTCGCGGGTTGGTGACTCCTCGTCGCAGGAGACGCCGGCGGTACCTCGGCGCCTCTTTTCTGCCAGGGCACGGGCCGCCCTGCGCCTAGATCGTAGCCTGCAATCGTCCATAGCACGCACTTGTACCTGTCACATCACAACATCACCCACAATTAACGCACACGCGGCTCGGCCTAGGGAGTCAGCGAACTGGAAAGGCCGGAAGAGGCGACGCGACCCTCCAACACGACGGCCACTGGGATACTGACTGTATGGCGGAGTGGGGGGCGCAGGCTGTCCAACCTACCCGCCATGGAATCCCCCCACCTCCGCGTCAATACGTCCCGCTTTCAAAAGCTTTATGAATCGTAAAGTTCCATGTCACCGGGGGTTAATTGCCTCAATACTTTTCAATCAAACAGGAAAAATCCATAATAGCAAAGTTGTAATTTTTTATTTTTATCTCATTTTCTAAAAATTGGTATGAAGTGATGTTAAGTTGGTAGCACGATAATGTGAATGCTCTTTAGGAGAACCATACAGCTGATTTCAAAATAACTATCCTTATAAATGAAAAATTTCAACTTCCTATGTTTCAAAAGATGTTTGCACTAACCAACTTAAATTGTTGGACTAATAATAATAAAGTACCTTCTATCTAGGATTACAAGCTGGTGGCAGCATTTGATTACATAAGTACCTGGGAACTGACTTAAAGGCGGAAATTATTTAACATAATTACTTACTGTTGATGGAAACAAAAATCAATAATTAAATGGTAAATAGTTTTTTAACAATGATTTTACACGATAATACAAGAATACATTACAAAAATACAGTAATGCAATATAGATAGAATACAAATAAAATTTATTTCATTTTATGCCAACGTTTCGGCCTAAATCTTAGGCCTTAATTATCGAAAATTGGTGCCCCGAGATACTACCATGTCTCTCACCACTACACTGAGTTAGATTGGCTCTTCCCCTCCATTCGAAGACAATATTTCCTAGGTACATTCCTCTATCATATCATCAACAATCATCGTCCTTCCTACGCCTACAACCTTCTCCAATTCAAGTCCTCAGTCCACTCCCTCTCCACAAGATCTCGACCTTCGTACTTTTACATTCCTTCTCACAGATCTGCCTCGTTCCAAAACTCCTTTATTGCACGTTCTGTTAGTTTCTGGAATTCCCTTCCTATCAAAATTCGACATTCTTCATCCTTATCTACATTCAAAACCCTCCTATTCCAATTCCTGTCCCAAAAACAGTCAGGCACCAGCTAATCTTTTATGTAAAATTACATATTATCTATAAGACCATATTCACATATAGCTCATAACCTAAATACTTATTATAGATTCGACTTTCTTTTTCTCATTTTTTTTTTTTTTTCAACAGAAACAGATTTTAATGTTAAGAAGAATATACATTTATTTTTTCTGTATTTTGTATTTTTTCTAAAAGGGCTTATTTATATTTTAACATTGTACATAGTTTTAAGTATCTTAGTATGGTTTCAAGAGTTTTTTATATAGATTTTTTTATTTTATTTTGTATATAGTATGTATAACCAATATTTTTTTCTTTTCTTTTTTTTAATTACTTATCTTTATCTTAATTTGTTATGTTTGTTTTTATCTGGCCAGATGTAAAATTTTAATTTCTGTACTTTTTTGTTATTCTGAAGGGACTTCGTCCCAGAATAAAATTATTTTTCTATTCTAATTTGGGCTGAGTAAAGACAATGTAAGGATCAAATAAAATTATTAGAAAGTAGCACAGACTTCCAGAGCTCAAGATCCCAGGTTCGAATACGGCTGATGTCCAATAATTTTTCATCAGCCGGGAATCGACCGTGGAGCCGAGATACCCTTTTGGAGCTCACTCAGCCTCTATTAAGTCCATATTCTTAGTTAAATAATTAATTAAGGAGGGAAACCTGGTGGCTGAGCGTGATATCGGCCCAATCACCTCACTGCACAACCGTTGGCCTTGTAACAGTACTTCCTCACATAGTAATGCACCCAAGACCCTTCACGGGTTGAGTTATACAAGTTTTTTATAACCACATATCTGATTTCAAAATAACTATTCCGAGAACAGTTCCGAAAACAGTTTAGACTAACAAAGTACCTTCTGTAACACAATTAAAAACAGGTAATAGTGTTTGATTACGTCAAAGTGTCTGAGAACGGACCTAAGGACGAAAATTATTAAACTTAATATTTACCGTTGATAAAAAAAAATAATTAAATCGTTAATGACCATTTACTTTACAATAATTTTATCCCTTTAATAAACACACGATAGTTAGTACAAGAAGAAAATAGAAAAAATAGAATAATGCAATATAAATGAATAAATAAATTTGTGCTGTACAAATAATATTTATACTGTTAGAAAATTTGTTTAGGGTTGTCAACCACCAGTGAGAAACACAAATAAAAACTTCATCAGGTCAGAGTAAAGACAAGATAACAACCAAATAAAGATTATTACAAGCGTACTATACAAAGATATGAAAACAAAATATATATTATCTGCTAATAAATAAATTCCAGAAGTGAATACAAATTTTATTAATACAAATTAGAGAATTTGAATGCAGAAAATAAAACAGTTCCTCCGTTTTCTTAACTGAGCAAAGTTTATTTTATTCTTCCTTCATTTTTATTTATTACTTTTTATTGATGCTTAATTGTTGATTTTGTATTCAATAATACTAGCAAAGTCGCCAGAACCCGGGTAACAGAACCATTCACGTAATCTAAAATCCTATTATATCAAGACTACTTGGGCAGTTCCCAAAATCAGTGCAGAACTCATTGATGACCATCGGAAATACAGCAGACCGTACCTAAACATATCGATGGATCAATAAATGAAATTTAGCGCATTACTTTATTTATCGATTGAATCACCAATAATAAAGCAGTTACATCGGATTTTGGTGTCTCTGGATCTAACCTCTTATCCCTTTATATAATCTCAATATTATTATTTCACAATTTACTTTACAGATTTATATTCAGTTTACTTTTTATCTATATTTATTTCTGTTGGAATAAATAATTTTACCGGCAATTTTATTGGTTGGAGCCTCACGACCTATATTTTTTTTGAAGGAGTGGAAAAATTAATTCCTCCCCTCCTTTAATCTCTGACCATCAACCCTCTCTTCCACCGATAGAAGTTAACATTCTATAGCAATATTTTAGACAGTATATCATAACACAAAATCAGAACTGATACTGATAGAGTCGATCTACTGGCGATGAAACAGAATAAATAATTGCCTACCATCAGTCAAATTTTAATCCGTGACGTTGAGCTTTGGAACCCAGTGCGCTACCCACAGAACTACTTTACATGGTATAACGAAAAAGCGGTAAAAAAGAAAATAATAAAATTGAAATTCGAGAAACTCAATAACAGAGTTGAAGGTTATCATAAATTAGAGATTTTTACTAATAATACGTTGCATGGAAAAGGAAAAAATAAAATTAAAATAAATGAATATTGTCGAATAAATAATAAAATTGAGTATATGTATTCTATTTGACTAAAAAAAATGCAAAAATAATAATATGAATCAGTAAAAAACTGAAATGAGACAGAGATTAAAATTAGAATATTATTGAATTTAATTAACACATGTTCGTATTATTATATATTTTTATCCTTTATTTCCTGATAATCAGCTGTTTAATATAACCCTCCTCTTATATCTTTATTGAAACTTTTTTCCTTCAGGATTTATTTGGATGCCTTGGTTATATGTCGAAGAAAATGATTTTTTTTTGTCTTTCTGCAGACATATGATCTCCTTTTTTCTGTCCTGATGATGTGTGAATTGGCGAAACGTTAACAGATTTTTTATTTTCTGCCTCCATTTTGGAGACATGAGGCTGTTTGGTTAGAATTTGTCCAATTATAATCTAGCATGTAAAAATAATTATAAACAAACCAGACGTCTATTTGGTTTTTAATTTTTTTTTCTTTTATTATTATTATTCAGAAGTTAACATTCTATAGCAATATTTTAGAGAATATATCATAACACAAAATCAGAACTGATACTGACAGAGTTGATCTACGGGCGATGAAACAATTACCTACCATCAGTCAAATTCGAATCCGGGACGGTGTGTTTGGAACCCAGTGCGCTACCAACACTACTACCCTGTATAATATAAAAACACTTGGTGTATAATATAAAAAATAATTAATATAAAAATAATTAATAATATTATTAATTGCAATGATTGTGTTTCATTCTTTGGTGGCCGTGCTACGTTTTAAGAAGTCGCTGTAACTATTCCAAAAAATTATATGTTAAAGTTAAAAAAAAAAAAATCGGCTATAAAATACGAGTTAATAAATTCATCATAAAATGATGAAAATGCTATTCAACAAGATTATTTTCTGAGATGATGTGAAAACATAACTCGTTTTTTTGCGAACAAGATTCTTTCAGAAGAAACTAAGGCAGTAAGAAGGTATAAGCACTCAAACCGGAGAGACCGCTACGAAATGGATTGTTTTGAGCTGCTGGCTCATCCATCTTATAGGCCTCCTATTTCCCCCTCGCATCAAGGGCTTTTCCGCCAAGTTTCCCTCATTCTAAAAGCACCGTGAAAACCGTTTCCAAGAGTTTATTGACAGCATAGAGGAAGGCTGCGTTCAATTTCTCCTGTGGTTGACGGATGACTTGGATTAGCGGGAAGTGAATAAATATTATTGGATGAATAAGGCGTATCTTACCTAATATGCTGTGATAAATATTTAAAAAAATATTACAACATATTTATAAGAGATTTGTCAAAGAAAATCCTCAAAAATATTGAAGGATTAGTCCTCCACAAGATGAGTCCAATAGTATGAGTTTTATTAATTTATTTCATATATTAATATAATTAGAAAACTCTCCATTAATGAGAATTCAGGTTTATAAAAATGTAGTCGGTTACAATAACCAGATATGGGCAAATGATACTCTGAGTACTACTAGCGGATCCAGGATTTAACTTTGAAGGGGCTTCAGCCCGGAAGTTTTTTTTTTTTTCATAAAAATAACGATAATTACTTTGGAAAAAAAAGGTACTAACTACCTATATGAATGGTGATTAAGTGATTCTTTAAGTCCTATTAAATGTAATTAAACGAGCAATAATACTTTACGACCTAATTTTTTAATATTTTTTACCATAAAACATGGTTACGTTTTACCATTTTGTCTTCAGCCCGAAAGCCCCCTCTCCCCGTGGATCCACCCATGCTGAGTACTGAGTACCATTTTTAGGTAAGTTTATGTTTCTTATGCACACTCAACTGCTTAGGTCTTTAGCATCCTTCTACGATGTGTTAAAGTATCTCTTTTACTTTTCATTTTTTTTTTTTGTTATGAAACAAATTATTTTTCTTAATGAATTCAATCATAAATTTTAATTTGACATATTTGTCGCCCTATATTATTTATTATTATCCTTTCTACACTTAAATTTTAAAAGTAGTAATCATACATCGGACAATCTATTAAAATGATGAGATGGGCAAATGCTACTCTACCATATTACTGTACCATACCTAGTACCAAGTATTTTACTCAAATTGAATCACTCGCTGCTTCAGTTAATCATTTGACATCAACGAAGCACTAAATAAATTCTTTGGTACTCAAAAAAGGACAGTATTTCAGTAGTATACTTAGTACTCAGTAATTAATATAGCATTTCCCTATCTCTGACAATAACATGAAGTCATTTACGAAAATTTAGACTGATGTTAATAATTTGATAAAACGGGTCTGTACCCCAGATTATTACACACGCTTATCATGTCTGGACCTTCCATCACCCCCATCCTTGGTCCACCAGTTGTTTACATTGTGCCTAGCCCTGATTTGTTCAGCAGAAGGAACTTGGCACTGTTTTGTCTTTTTAAACTGAGATTAACTGTGGTGGATAATTTGTGTTAAAAAATAGAGGTTAATATTCTTGAGATATAAAGTATATGGTGGATATCAGAAACATAAAAATCAGCTTTGTTGAACAGTATGCTAACCTAGAACAGCCAATATCATTAAAAAACAGAACAGAATAATTTCATAGAAGCATAAACTGGGGATGTAAAAAATATTACAGGTTAAAAAAACATTTTTAAAAGTCAAAATATCTAGGCAAAAGTACTGAAAAAGTGTGTTTTTCCAACAATTTTATAACGAGCTCAGACGTGGTTTACAACCGGAAGAAGCTATGATAAGTTTAACACAATTGCAATTTTACTGAAGCATAGTTAGAGAAGAAGAGGAAGAAGACCTGTCACAAGATGGAGAAAAGAAATTTTGCAAAGAGTGGATGGCGGTTGGGCAACAGTGGCAAGAAATAAGGATTTTGGAATGAAATAATAAATACCGATTAAATTTTCTACTCATTTTGTTTTGAAAGTTAACATACTAACATCTACATCATATTAATTTACTAACGTTAAAAATAAATCGTAAAATATATTATAATTACGGGTGATAAATATTCAGGACGCAGTCATAAAGTTTTTATTAGTGGCGACGTTTGAACCCAAACATGTGGGACATCATCAGGGCGTGTTTCGAGCACTGAAGGTATTCAAGTACTGTACTTCAATGAGTAAACGTCAGCTCTAATAAAAACTTTATGACTGCGTCCTGTACATTTATCATCCATGATATGTAGAACAGTCGACTAACTTTCTCCAATAATATATTATAATTAACGTAAAATGTATAATGAAATGAAAATTGTATGATTGAATTATAATTGTATAATTCAAAATCTTATTATATTTTTGTCTGTAAGAAAGGGCCTTAGACCATGAATAAACAATCAACCTGTTTTAAGAAGTGTAAATAATTTTTCAGGAAGAAATTTGTAATTTGTATATTTTTTTTTATACCAAACTCCTACCTCCATTGGAGAGGCTTTAGGCATATTATTTACTTATTTTCTTACTGACTTATCTATGGAAACTGAGGTTAACTGCGCAGGATAATTTATGTTAAAAAAACATTAGCTGATAAAATGGCGTTAAGGTCCGTGGTTCAGGCCCCTTTTTACCAAGTTATTAACATCCAGCTGAAACTTTGTAAATAGCTTCATCTCATCGTAACCTACCAATATTTTATTTACGAAAATTCTCGGAATTGGAGCATTTTCAATTTGGAGGTCGACAAACTTTTTCCATTTAATTAGGTACTAAAAACTCGTAAATACCGATTTCCTTTTATCTTGCATCGAAAGATAACTTGAGCACAAAGTCGAGGAAAAAGGTGGCCTTTAAAAATATTGAGCCGTTTGGCGTGACCTACACCTCCAAATTGTAAAAATAACGAGATTATATAGGATAAACGGCTAAATATTTTTGAAGGTCACATGTTTCCTCGACTCTGTGCTCAAGTTATTTTACGATTCAAGTTGAAAGCAAATGGGTATTTACGAGTTTTCAGTACTTAATTAAATGGAGAAAGTTTGCTGACCTCCAGATTGAAAACGCTCCAATTACGAGAATATTCGTAAATGAAATATTTGTAGGTTACGATGAGAAGAAGCTATTTACGAAGTTTCAGCCGGATGTTATTAATTTGATAAAAAGGGGTCTGTACCACGGACTACTAGAGCAAGATAATTCATTCTTTACTGTTCATGGATTGATCCCTCAACACTGAAAACTTTTAATTATTATTTTCCTTAACAGTTTTGATCATTAAGAGGATTATTGAGATTGAGTGAGAAGCGCTGGGATCTCCTAGAGCGCTGCCTTTCCTTCCACGAGTGGTAGGGAGGGGAAAAAGGCTTTTCTCGGTGATCTTGAGTGAATGAATTTGGTAAATATTGGTATAAAAGCATGAGTATATTTAAGTAGTTATTTCGATTAGTATAGTTTCTTTTAGTTTATTGAATATTTAATAGTTGACCGTTGCATTATATAGGAAGGAGACCTTCCCTTTAACCGTGTCTCAATATCATCTAATATTTAAATGTAATTTTCTTACATATGCCTAACTAAATATAATTACAATCATTCATATTTTTCAATTATTCTATTTTATATGTATATGTATATATTTATAATTTATTATTTCATAGATATAGTATTTTTCTCTTGTATCCATCCATATCTTCAAATTTTAGAAACCGTAATTTTCCAGGTTTTTTTTTCCATTACTCAAAAGTAATGGAAATATTTACCGCAATACCTGCCTTTACCCTGATTTCCCAGTTCTAATTGAAACTCCTAGCTGAATAAACCTGTAAGTCTCTATTTTTATTCTTCTATTTTTATTTTATTTTTTTGAGGTTTTCTTTTTTCTTTTCTTTCTCCACATTCCCTTATGTCTATTATTTCATATTATATCATTTTTTCCAATCTCACCTGTAGATCTGTAGAAGTATATTCACAATTGCATATATTATATATTACACTACAACAATTGTTACCATCTCTTTACTTCAGTTTAGGATCTTGTTACTCTGTTTATATTTTAATGTACTTACAGTTTATAATTTTAATAAGCTTATCCACATTGTTTATAATTTGTTGTCTAAATATTATGTAACTTCTATAATTGTCTATATTTTTTTGTATCTTGTCCGTTCTAGCCCTGAAGAAGACCTGCGAACTCGGGTCGAAACGTAGGCTAAATAGTTTTGCCACTATTTAGCGTATTTATGACCGCCACCCCGGACCATCTCCTTCCTTCTTTTAGTTTATATACATTTACTTTTAGTATTTATAATTTTGCTGTATATTTATTGTATATAGTGTGAATGAGCTATTCTTCTATCACTATTACTAATGTCTTTAGATGTAAAAAATTGTAATATATCTCAATAAAGAATTTTTAGCTAAAAAAAAAAGAAGCATATCATAAAATAATCTCATTAAAAGTTAATATCTAAAACCTCTGTTAAATACCTATATGAAATGATTAAAAGCGCTTGAGGATATATATTTTATCCTTAAGGAAAAATGAAGCATTTTGCGAAGGATGGAGGGAATTTATTTTCTCCATTCGGTGGAGTGGGGGGAGTGCTGTGACCGGAAAATTCTCATCACGCTAAACCAGCCCCAGGCTGTTTGGGATGTAACTAAAGTCCAGTAACCAGTTTCCCTTACAACATTTATTGACTCTATTAATTATAAGTCTTATGAAGTATTATTGAATAATAAATCTGTCCAACGGGAAAAACAAAACGTGGATTTGTTTTGCAGTTTTTTATTATTATTCTTATCTTTTAAAAATTAAGCTACCTGTAATGTTGTAATGTCAGCCTCATTTAACTAAATATATGTATTCAGTATGATGTCTGCATTATGCAAATACGCTCATTTTCAATTCAAATGTTTTCTAGTGCCGCCGACTTGGTTTCTTACCTCTGCAATCCTAATAAATAATATTTAACGTGTTTTCGGTTCGGAATTTATTATCATTGGCTTGTGCATTTACTGTAAATATATTCAATGAACTGAATGTTTGATTAAATAAAAAACAAAACAATAAAAGTACGGGTGACTAATGACCTCCAAACACATGCAAATAATTTAATCAAGTGTTATAAAATCTAGACATCTTTATTGAAGTGAAAACTCCTTTTGGCGCGGTTTGTGAATTAGATTGAGCCGTCAGATTTCCGATAAGTAACGCTCGGGTAAAGTCGGCTGGTGTCGATTAATTGATTTTTACATATGGATTAAAATATGTCAAAAAATAAAAATCGGACCTGCAAACTGGAAGCGAGGGAATTGTTCATCATTTCATCCTCTTTGTAACGTCATTATTCATAATTGCATCTTAATGCGACGCCGTGTTTCAGAGACGAAAAGAGAAAAAATTGTGTCGGCAACCAAATTATAACGATTTTTATTGAAAATATGGATTAAAATATCTCTGAAACTAAAAATCGGACCTGCAAGGGAAACGTTCACCATTTTATCCTTTTTATAATGTGCTATCATTGAAGATTATATACTGATGTGAGGCAAAAATATAAAATAATATAGTGAAAAATATAGTATCAAAAACCAAATCAGAACGAATTTCATACCAAATATTGTCACACTAAATATGATAAATCATACTAAAATAATGATAATATATGATTATCACATATTTTCGTTATCACAAACCTATTGTTCCATATTTAGAGTTTGATACTGAATTAATATGATCAGTCGGAGCAAAGTTTACTAGAGTAATTTAAACACAATTAAATTGTATATATTATAAATGTTATTACTTTTTGAATATATAACAAAAAATATTTATATTATTCATATTATTAAATTCGCCTTGTTGATGTTTTTACTTCTATCGTGTGGGGTCTTAAGCACACGCCGTGGATTTTTTTATTTTCTTTAATATTTTAATTTTTATTATTTTGAAAAATTTCACCTGTAACTTGGATCGTAAATAATTCAAGATTCTTAATCGAACTAGAGCTGTATAAAGCATTTTCTCGCACTTTCTAGGTTAAGAACCGCATTTATCTATTATAACAAAAGATATTTTAATTAATCCTAATCACCTTTAACATTAAGATGATTATGATCGCAGAGATAATGATTAAGACATAAAAGTTGTTTACAAACTCTTCTAGTTAATACTTGTAATTAAATGTATAAATACTTTAAATCATCATTATGTGCAAAAATATCGTATTTAATCATTGTTATTTTTTTAATTTATAGTAGTTAATATCGGTTTTATAGCTCGATTCAAGGATTTACATTTTCGACTTTTGTTTGTGTTCCCAACCTTTCTGTAGCTCAACATTAAATATTACACAATTTTCATTTATACACACCTTGAATAGATTTTATTTTGTGTGTGTTGGTTTTAAGACATTTTAGAACTTTTTCGCCTTAACCAGCCTTTCTACTTCTGCTAAATTCAACAGCAATTTAGGTCTCATACCTCCCATTTAGTCTTCCTGGTGGACAACTCTGAGCAACATACCCATCTTAACCTCCTTCCCTTCATATCATAAGATATATAAATGACCAGTTTCTGTAAGCAATTCATTATTTACCGTTGTCCCATGCGCGTCTGTACTCTGATCCGAGATCACTTCGGTTATCCAATACTTCTTTCTCCGGTGATGGTTATTTATAAGAGACCTGGGCCTCTCTAACGTAAATAGGTTTATTACATTGGGTTGCCCGGTAAATATTCCAGGATTTTGGTTTACAACTGTTTTATTTAATCAAAATAGTTTCCACGACTATCAGTACATTTCTGCGTACGTATTGACAACTTTTCCATTTCCTCGGAATAGAATTTTCAATTTTTAGAATTGATAAACTCCAAAAACGCATTTTCTAATTGCTTTTGTCCATTAAATATTTTGTCACCTACGTAGTGATCCAGGTGTCTAAAAAAATGATAATCCGTAGGGGAGAGGTCTGGAGAATAGGGCGGGTATAGCGCAGTTTTATATCCAAGCTTCAACAGTTTTTGTGACGTCACACGTGAGACATGCGGTCGGGAGTTGTCATGCAACAAAATGGGTCCCTTCCGAATGACCAAAGACGGCTTCATTATTGCTGTTTTCTGGTGTATTGCATTAATTTGGTTACAATACGATTCGGCATTGATGGTTTCTCCAGGATTTAAGAAGCTTTGGTAGCTGTAGCAAACCAAATGAAATCCACCAAACAGTAACCATCACCCTTTATTGAGAAGTTGGGAGCTTTGGAAAATGTTCTGCTGCCCTTCCTTTGTCGAGCCACTGTGCAGAACATCTTCTGTTATTGTAAAGTATCCACTTTTCATCACAAGTAACAATTCTTTTTACAAAAAATGGTCGGTTTCGTTTCGGCAAAGAATTGTACCACAAACTTCATAACGCTGTTTGTTTTTTGGCGGTCATTTAATGTGCGTGAAACTCAACTTTCAACTGCAACTTCTCGAAAAGATGTTCTGGGGTCATCCACTAAGGCCCGCAGAACATCGTCATCAAAAGAGGAAGTCCTTCCACGACCTCCTTTGTCTTCAAGGCTGAAGTCTCCTCCCGAAATTTTTTGAACCAGCGTTGAACAGGGCACTCATTAATGCTGCTCTCGCACCAGACTTGATTGATGTTTCTAGCCGTCTGTGTTCCATTCCGGCCGAGTTTAAACTCGTAAAACAAAATTATACGAAAATCAAGCCTTGTCATCTTAGTAAAGACTGAATTATTTCCAAGCAGCGAAATGCTACAGAGATAAACAAACATTATCGTTTAAAAGAGGATTAATAAGTGTTGGCATTCATGCAAAAGAATAATCTAGTCAACGTAAAAAGCTTGTTATATATTGGGGTATTTTAAATAAAACAAAATCCTGCATTATTTTCCGTACAATCTCACCAGCGGATCCAGAATTTAATTTTGATGAGGCTTCAACCCAAAACCTTTTTTGTTCATTAAAATAACGATAATCACTTTGGAAAAAAAGAAAGAAACTACCTACCTATATGAAATGGTGTTCAAGTGATTAAAGTCCTTTTAAATGTAATTACACGAACAATAATATTTTAAGAGTTAATTTTTTAATATTTTTTTTCATAAAACATGGTTATACTTAACCATTTCGGGAGAGGGCTTCAACCCCAAAGCCTTCCCCGTTGATCCGCCCGTGGACAATCTAATAGTATAGGTACAATAAACAAATATAGAATAATTATTCAATACCGTTGATGTATCGGCTAAAAGTTGGGAAATGTCTGCACTATTGTTTGAAGTGAACATAAAATATAGGAAGAAATCACTATACAAAAAACCGTATATAAGTAATAAATAAGTTATCGCAGGATCCTTTTTTAAAAAGATCATAATTCAATATAATGGTAGAAAGGAGTGAGGCGAATGACAGTATATACTGATCGTGTAAGGTTAGGTTTCCTTAACTCCACTTATCATTCTTCAGTACTTTTTTTTTTTTTTTCCTTTTCTTCCTCGCCTTTTAGGTTACACGTTAAAAGCCCCCAGGCACGGGGACGCGTACTTATATTATCCAATTATCTTCCACGCCGTGCAACACGGTGCAGTGCACACGTGTGAGCCCACTCCACCACCCCATCCCTTCAATCTCCAGTACTTTAAGAGACCAAGGACTGGTCCATGTACAATTTATTTCCCTCATTAATAGCATTTTATAATTACAGGATGTCCAGCGTATTTATTATCTATAATATTAATATATTTTTCAGGAGAAAAGAAAATTAATGGCCTAAATTTAACTCATGTTTACCGGAAATAGGTAAATGATGCTAGTAATAAATAAGGTCTCCCGAAATACAGAAAACAGCTTATTTTTTTAAATTTAAAGATACAATTTAAAATGTGAGAATTCATAACCATGTGTGAAGTCTTACTGAATTTTAGAATTTCAAAAATCCAAATTATATTTACAACGCTGCAAATTATTTCACAATGGTTTATTATTTCCAAACAATTATGCATCTAAAGTAACATTACCTTCCTAGTTACAGAGAAAAATAAATAAAAGGTGATTGTAATTATTGGACCAAACTTTTTTTTTTTAACCATTAGTATTATGCTAAAAAAATTAGCATTACTTCAGTAACATAATCAAAATTCAAAAACCAAAACAAGGATATATAACCTCAATAGTTGAACAAATAAAAAAAAAAAAATACCATATCTTTGCTCCTAATTGTCCGATTTTTTTTTTTTTTCGTTTTTAGGAAATTCCGTAAACTTTTAAATAACCATACAATATTGACAAACAAATTTTTTAATTTTTTGTTCGATCACAATGGTTCATTATTGAAAATAATAAACCAAAAACATGAGTGGTTGGAAGCTTTAAAAAATCGCTTCAAATTTACATTTAAAGGTTTATTTTTTGTCAAAACGGCAAAGTGTTTTATAACATTTATAAACCAAATAGATGAATGATTAATTTTTATTTTGTTTGATTGAAATAAAGTGTTATTGATTTCCATGGTAAAGTTCTATTTAAAAGAAAATATGGTTAAACACAGTGATTGCTGAAGGAGTTTCCGGTTAGGAATAACGAAGATTCCATTAATGAATCATTTTTATTTTTCGATCCGCACTTATAATGAATCATTTAATATTTATTTTATACGAGAATACTAATGTGACCAAAACAAGGTGGTAAACCTTTAATAGGCCAATTTTTCTCATGAGAATATGTAGGCATCTTTGTCATTTGTCAAAATAAAATTAAAGAGACCTACGTTTTGACTTAGTTCCCAGTACCGGTACCCGTAAGTGAGGTATAGTGCATTCCAATTGATATACTAAATTGGAAATAATTAATCCAATAAATGGTATCTTAATCGCTACGATAAACAGGATTATATTTGCAAATATGTAAATTATATTACATTATTAAATGAATGCAATTAAGAGATTATATCTAGTCTAATTCCATAGATTATGTTGGATATAAGGGGCTTATGAGACTAGCGTGTTTTAATAAGAAGAAAACAAGCGATAATAACCAGAAATAATAAATAAGACCTAATTTAATATCTGCCGTAATAAACTTACTGAACGAGGAAAACATTAAACCATAAAATATAGCACTCTCGAATATTATGAAAATTAAAAAACAGATTATTTTCAGAGTAGTAAAATGTTCTAATTAAAACAACCAATGTCATTTTTTTTTATATCCAGAATTTTAACCTCTATTGAAAATAATCTATTAAAAAAATTGTAAAGTTAATTTGAAAGCAAGGCATTTAAAATCAGGCTGAATAAAGTTGTTTGAAACCAACTGATCAATAAATGTTAATTATGGAATTGCATACAATTTCTTTGAAATTACAGTGAGATGATAAATTATTAAACTGAATGCTATAATATTAATAAATATTATAATTATATAAATACTATATAAATATTACATAAATACTATAATATTAATAAAATGAAGCTCGAAGACTCCCTTTTGAAAATTTTATTTCAGCCCCATCCCAATATTAGGTATTTAAAGCTATGTTTGAGGTTTAATTACTGGATAAATAATCTTACATGCACAACTTTGTAATAGATATCGCTAAAAATATATCGATGCTTATTTGAATTGAGCATTTATAGAGATGAATATTTTTATTAAGTAATGCGTAATGAATGCATCTAAGATAGAGTACATGTCCACTGGACATCTCACAAGAGCGGGAGAGATGGTTAAAGTTTTCTCTACAAAGCAATAATTAGACCAATACTACTAGCTAATGCTCCGAAACTTGGCCATTGAGCAATAAGTATTGAGCTAAGTCGAGTAATATATAAATAGAGATATTCTTCGGTGCATGGTTGGAGGAATCTGTCTGAAGGCACCTGGAGAAGAACAAACCAATAAATCTATAGTTTATACGAGGAATCTAATATTACTAAGTATACAGGGTGTTTCGTAAGTATAGGAAAATAATTAAAAGGTTGATAACAGACATCAAGATCTACAAAAAAGTTTAAATAAACAATTGCCCAATTTCCATCACAAAAGTAGAAAATTTATTTATAACACAAAGATTTGTGTTTTTTTTAAGCGAGTCACGTATTTTGTTGAATAGGAAGAGATGACATCAAAAATATTTGATTAAAGTAACTAAACATTGGTCCATAGTAAACTAGACAAAATTTACTTTAAAAGAAAATAAATGTAATTGTTAAACTATTAAAAGTGGACTATTGAGCGGACAAACACAGGTAAGTTTCGTTTAAAAAAAAAGTCATAAATTATTTATGAGTACTTTTTATCACCCATCAACTGTACTGCATTTACCACAATTTTAAGAAAAACTTCCTCGTAATAAACAAATTATCGAAAAGTAAGAAAAACTTAATGAACTTTAAGTCCATATTAATTAAGTTGAGGATTATGAGGATACATTTTGCAATTCACCTCAAGTTGTGTCTAGAAATGATGTGATTTTATATTATCAGAAAAAATGACTACAATTTATTTATTGTTTTTCTTTGACATGCTATATAGTTAATATACGCAATTGTCTAAAAATACATTTTATTGATAAAAATAAAAATAATGTTTTTTTTTAATTTTTATTATTTTTTTGACTGATCATCCCAACCTTTCTTCTCTTCAATTATTCACTACAGTCAACCATCGACCCACAATAATGGTTATTCAATTATCTTTCATGTAAGGTCGTTATACAATTGTGTTTTCTTCCAGATTTCTGTCATATGAGATGATGTGTGAATATATGTGGCAAACTTAATGTTTCTAGCCCTAATATTTACGTTTTCGTGAAAGTTGTAGAAGCCATCAGTCTTTATTTTAAACTTAAATTTTAGTAAGAAACATTATATTTGCCAATTATAAATAAGTATCAATTGCTATGACAGATATCTGGGAAAAAAACAATTTCATAACCACCTTACTTGGATATATTTGAAAAATCATTATTCTTAATATTTTTTTTGTGTGATTTTTATAAATAAAGTGTAATAAGCCCTATAGTAATAAGCTAATAGGTAACTGTAAGACTGTTGCGAGACTCTTGCGCAAGACCAAGACCAACACCAAGACTGAGTTCGCAAGACTCAATTTGGGAAACACTAGACGACTGGCGGAAAACCATGACTTCCTACTGAGATGTAGCGCCAAGAGAAAAGTATATATTTGTCCCCTAGAGGTATAGAACCCCATATCAATTATTTTATTAAATACTTTAGAAACTAAGAAACAAATTGTAATAGCTCAAAGTTATGGAAAATTGGCTCCCGAGAAAATAAAAAAAAGTGACATGGTGTCCTTTACCTCTGGGCTACAGATATAAGATTGTCACATTTTTTATTGAATAAGAAGGAATTGCTCAAAAGATGCTCAAGATATTTAAATTGTAGGTACACCATCGTGAAGTAGACAAAATTTGTTCGAGAAAACAGTCATTAATTTTACTAAGATCACTGATAAAAGGAACTTTCAGAAGGTCTAGGGAGTACAGCGGCCGTATTAGATCTCCTGAAAGTCCCTTTTATCATTGACCTAGTAAAATTAATCACACTGTTTTCTAAAACAAATTTTGTCTACTTTACGAGGGTGTATCTACAATTTAAATATCTTGAACATCTTTTGACCAATTCCTTCTTATTCAATAAAAAATGTGATTTCCTTAATAGAAATACAAAATTGGTCTTAACTCTTATTCCCTCCACTTAGACAAACGTCTAACTTGGAATCCTCATACCAGACTGAAACGACAAGAAACAGCTCGACGTTTCCGACTACTCCAGCACTTACTAGACAAACGCTCTAAGCTCCCAGTCAATTACAAAAGACTCATATACATGACTGCAATAAGACCTATTTGGACTTACGGAATTGAGCTCTGGGGCTCCACTAAGCCATCGAATTCCTCTCGTATCCAATCCTTACAATCCAAAATCCTTCGTAAAATCCTCACAGCTCCTTACTTTGTCTCAAACAAAATCATCCATAACGACCTTAATGTTCCTTATGTTTCTGACCTGGCCCAATCCAGATACCTTTCCTTCCATAACAAACTTCAGAACCATCCTAACCTTCTCGTTTCTAACCTTGCTTCCTTTTCGATCCCTGAAAACCCTCCGAGGCGTCTGAAAAGAAGATGGCCTCGAGATCTCCTTTTGTAAATACATTTTTAGAGTGCTCAGTGGGTAGTTTCTCAACGAATGATTTCATGCTTTTATATTCTTTTGTTCACATTTACTGAATGTATTTTTACTTGTAATACAGTTGTAAATATCATCAATAAATAAAGAAAAAAAAAACTGTTATTCCGTTTGAATCGGCCCACATCAAGTGAACTTTTTTGTTCGAAATTTTGTCTAAAATCCCCCTGAGGAGTTTGGCCATTAAGAACTGAGATATCCTGTATAATATCTAATATATTTTATTGTGTTTAATTTTCTTTCATCGACTCAGATGGGTTTTGTGACACAGGAACAAAGTCCCCTTTATTGTCAATAAGAAGGTAATGGTCGTTCCGCTCCGATAAACCTCCGATTAAATCGGATCCAATGAAGAACAAAAACACAAAGCTTTTTACGAACAGTTGAGCAAAAAAGGACGATGTGCTTAGCAGAAAACACGCAAAAAAAATATGGCCTTTGACCACAAAGTTGTCATCGGGCGGAGAGGGAACTAATAAAGAGCGATTTGTTTCGAGTGGTGCATAAAGTTGGTAATTGGAGCGAATAATTCAGGGGCTTTCTATCAGCCCCCCCCCTTGTTTCCGAACCACTTACTGGCCCTTAAATATTACAGCTGCCTTCCCTCGCTTCGATCAATGCTTGTCGCTGCCTTCTGATCAGCCAGTCTGTTAGCCGTGCTATCTCGAATGTTATTTGATTTGGCTTGAGAATTAGCCTCAGCAATGTCCGGGCATTTGATAATCTGTTTCCGCGCAGCGCATTGAGGCAGAGATGACAAAACCTCTCAGGTAATGATGAAATGATTCTTAGAGACAAATATCAGAATACTGAACGAGTGAAAAATTTTAATTAAGATCATGCTTTCTAGGTAAAAAAAAATTGTAAAATTGGATAAACTTTATTTTTTCAATATTTTACATATTAAACATTAGTGATCTCGAAGTATTTGAACTTATAGTCCTAGGTACAGACCAGAGATGGACAATGGTACTCTGAGTACCGAGTACCAAGTATTTACTCAAATTGAATCACAATTGAGAATTCAATCACTACTTCAGTTAATCGTTTGACATCAACTGTTTATTTCACCAGATTGCTATCTGGATATTTCTTTACCAGTTTTAAAACAATATTTAAAAAACAATCACACTATTAAACGGTAAAATTTTTCGTTTTTTTTTTCTCCTCTCACTTCCTTTCCTTCGGTCCATGGTGCACCTTTTTCTTTTTTCAGGAAAATGACTAGTGTTGATTGGTGATCCCCTTTTCTCTTAACTATATCCTTTCAATATTCCTTCACTTCACGGGCGGATCTAGGGGGGGGGGGAGGGGGAGGAGAGCTTTCGGGCTGAAGCCTCTCCCAATATGGTGAAATATTACCATGTTTTATGGAAAAAAATTTAAAAAATATCTCTTAAAGTCTTATTGTTCGTGTAATTACATTTAAAAGGACTTAAGGAATCACTTAAACACCATTTCATATAGTTAGTTTCTTTCTTTTTTTCCAAAGTAATTATCGTCATTTTTATGGAAAAAAAAGCTTTCTGGCTGAAGCCCCCCCCCAAATTAAATCCTGGACCCGCTAGTGTCTCTCCCCGTAACTTCAAATTTAAATATTTTCTGACGAAGACATTTATTTGAAACTGGTCATAATTGCAGCTTTTATCTTGGTACTAGTTAAAAATGAACTGAGAAACATTGTCTAAGTTTTCTTGTAACCTAAATGAGTAAAAAAAAACAAAAACAAAGTGACTGCAGAACATAAAATGTTTATGCAATTTCTATGACCCCCGACTTTATTTATTTGAAATTTAAAAGGATCATATTAAATTTAATAAGGAACAGTTTTAAGAAAGGATCGGTCAAATCATGCTCCGGTAAGCTATTGACATGATTACACCTCAGCCGGAGAAGCCATTTATAAAAGATATTCTGTTACTTCTTCCTAGCCAATCCATCTCTTTTATAGAAGAGGAGAAGGAGAGAGAGAGAGAGATTGGGGAGGGGCGTAGGAGAGGGAACCTGGATTGAGTAATCCCTTAAAGCGCTTATATTGTCCAATATCATATCACTCCTCTATCATCGTGCCGGTTTTTGTCTCGAGCAATCTTCCGAGGAGAAAAATTACAATCGATTTATAATATTTCTGTTTGATTTCATTGATTAAAAAATTAATACACAAACTCCATCATATGTTACAATGGAAAAGTAATAGTGATATGAAAATGATAAAATGGCATTTAAGATAAAAATCTGGTGCGCCCATCAGACGACTTTTACTTACCATCCTCTTCTTACCAGAAATAAGTATTTTCAGACAAAGGGGAAGTGAAAGTAAAATTTATAGAAGCAATTTGCATTACATTATGGGTATTTGTATTTGTTTAATTATCCTTAGATATACAGATTTTTATTTTTATATCGCAGTAGTCTAGACAATTAAATATTAAATAATACCAACGATAGCATTTATATAAAGCGCATATGTATATGTAAATAATATTGTCGTAGTCCGTGTGATATTAAGCTCATGTTACGTATGAAGCCTGTTATAATCCTTGGGTTAGCTCGGGTACAATATGAGAGTACCCGAGCTAATCCGAAAGATTATTTGGTTTGGTTCTTTGGTTCCTCCATTTCAACCATTATCCATTACGATCTCTTATTTCTCCTTTAGCAATTTATCAAATTCTTCCATATTTTATATTTATATATTTTTTGTATTAAAATTAATGTGAAATGGTTAGTTATTTCAAATTTAAAAAAATTAAAGGTACTTTAGAGGAAGCTAATATTGAAAATTAGCTATTTAAGCCCAGTTAGAGAACATCAATGAGAATAAAACCTACATTATTTTAAAACTGCTTAGTAATACACTTATATACTGAGCTTAATCAAAATCGTTAGAGCCGTTTTTGAGAACATCGTAAAACTGTGTTAAATCGATTATATGAAATGCCGTCAAAGTTGATTTTGACGAAAATGTTGCTGTAACATCCAAGGTATATAAAATCTTTAAACCTTTAACCTTTAATATAAAATTTCATTTCCATACAATTTTTCGTTTTGAGCTAGACTGATCACATACATACAAACACACACACACAGACCATTTTGCGGGATTTGGTTATTTGGACTCGGGAGACCTCAAACATGTATTTCCGTTGAAAAGTCAGATCCAAAAATTTTCACCCTTACTATATATTATAGATAAGTGAAAATAAAATTGGACTTACTGATTCTGTGTGCTTAGTGATTCCTTTAAATAAATGTAAAAAGACCTACCTCCATCCCCCCCTCATCTCCTCTCTCCATCAGTATACATCAGTTTCCGGTCCAAAAGTGCTTTCATAAAAAAAAAAACCCTAAATGTATTTTAATTCGAATTATTTATATTGAAAAATAAAAATCTAGAGAAATGCGTGCATCACATGACTTTTACTTATTACCCTAGTTTTAATAGAAATAAATATTTTCATTGCATAAATACTGTCAGTGCAAAAGTCCGCATGTGTAAAAACTGAGTTGTTTTTTTTTTTTACAAAAGATCATAAAAACTGATTATTTCTTTATGATTTATTAGTATAATTAGGTTAACACTAAAGCCGATGATTAGTGTCTTAGGTTCATTAGTGAGTTGGAAAGTACTGTTTCATGGTCAACAGTCGTGTAAGGAGGAGATCTACTAATATAATGCTTAACCACAAGGTTTTTTACTTAATTAATTGATTAAGCGTATCTTTTTTTAAAGCATGGGTGTGCCTCGAGAAAGGCTATGAAACCCAGGCTCGATCCACAGCTGGTGTGAAAGAATAAAGAATCTAGCTGTAACAGTCGGGCTCAAACACGAGATCGGAAGAATAGGAGCAGAGTGTCATACTCACTGAGGTACGCCGCTCCCTTCAGATATAGGTTAGTCAGTAATAATACAACATTTTTCTAGGAGTAATTATGAGTTACCAATATGTATTCACCGTCAACTCAATTTACAGCAAGGTATAAGAACAATGTTGTCATTACAATAACAAAATTTCTCACAAAAAGTGAAAAGTAAAAAAGTAGATCAGAAATTATCATAAATTGAATAATGACAATTGTTTTATTTTCTTCCTGATAAACGTAATAACTATAGTAAAATCGACGTTATCGAAGTAGAAAACAATATATTTGTCAAATATTTACAATAAGCTACAATTACCTATAAATAAAACATAAAGAACATTATATTAATCAGTCTATTTCATTTATCTAGCCATGTTTGATATATAATAAATTAACACCACGGAATGCAGAAATTCTCTCATTGAGTTAGATAAAAATATAATTTATTGGTGTAGTAAAACATAATTCATTTATACATGTTAGCTTAAAACATCCGGTGGATTTCCACGTTTTTAAAAATTGCATTATAACTTATAAAATATAAATGTTTTTATTTACTTTCTATAGTTACAAATTAATTATAAATTATTATTTATTAATCTGTCTTTTGATAAAATAACTACAACTTGAGGAATAATATCTAACTAAACAAAGTTGAAAAAAAAAAACAGCATCTTTATCCATTTTATCACGAAAACTAATTATGCCTCTAAACATAACTACTAAATCTGATACTTGTAAAGTTTATCATGAAAAGGTGAAGTAATTTGAAAATAGGACAAAGTTAAATCGAAAATAGTTAAAACAAAATAAAGGAAAAAATATGAGTTTTTTTCATGAAAGTTGTAAAAAAAAAATAGTGTAAATTAAGAAAGGAAGAAGAAACGTAAGAAAGGATCTTAAGTTGTAGATGTTTTAGTAAATTAAATATTTCGGAATAGGCTAAAAATAAGTTTTGGTTGTTGGTCTCTAGATTTACAGGAAGAATTTCTTATTGGATATAAATGATTTCAGGGTGAGTCCTCTCCTTTCTCTTCCTCCCTCCCTTTAATCAACCTCTATAATTGATTCTATGTTCAAAAATATCTACACCATTAAATGTGCTAATAGTATTTAAAATGACGTACTCACCTTTTGAAGGAAGGGAAGTTTTCATTCGATGAATGAAGACTACAGATGGTTTCTTCCATTCACGAAGTTACATTTTCACGCAGTGTGTTCCCTTCAAACGAGAAACAATATTAAACTAACAATTTACATAAATATTAATAAAACAACTAAATCAAATTAAAAAAAAAAACTCAACAAGAAAAAAACGTCTGCCAAGTAAGGTCAGTATAGCTTCCTTACCGTTTTCATTGGCTAAGAAATATCTATATTACAAGGGCTAACATTTTTCGTATGAGAATAAAATCTCTAGGAGAAGCAGTTTTCGGAACTTTAGTAATCTCTCAACACATACGGGTTTGATATTCTCGGGTTTTGTTCATTGAATACTAAATGTGAAAGAGTTTTGAATTCGCAAATTGCATATTTGATGATTTGTAATTTTTAAAAAAATCCGGTGCATATTGAACATCAATACCACTAATGTTTTAGGTGAGAGAAGATCACCTTATTTTATTTTATTTTTTTAATAACGTGCTACGAAGTATATTACATTAGAATGAGTTAACTGAATATTTTAGCGGGTTATACAACGCCAAATTTCATGACAGATAGACGGTAAATAAGTCTAACATGCTTTACTTTTGATCAGAAGAGTACTTAGGGCATTTCTTGAGGGCTCCACGAGAGCAGTGTAGTTTATTTTTTTTATATATTTCTACTCTCACTAAGCTAGCAATGAGGATTTTACTGCAAAATATATAAAATAGGTCTTATTTTTATTTTTAACGGACATGAATGTTGAATTGAGATGGGAAGATTGCTTGATGTCTGGCTTCGAATATTTTGAATTGTTATTGTTATTTTTTTTTTAAATTAATTAAATTAAAACTCCCCACACGCTTTATGAATATTCTCAAGATCGGAACAATCAGTTTAACTGATCACTCTATCTTTATATTAGAAAGAGTGAGAGAAAAAGTTTTCCATATTTTGCCTTGATAAAGCGAGTTTAGTAGTTGGAGAGAAGTTTGAATGTAATTTCCTGGAGTTGAACGTTATGATATTCTACAAGAGAAGCTAGAGTTTTGAAGTTTGTTTAAAAAGTTGCCCGCATAAATAATGAATTGGGAGAACGCTTAAGGTGTACTTAGAGAAGATTGGGGGGTCCCGCCGTTCACAAATTTAAACACAATTTTTTTGGATTATAAACTCGTCGGGTCTGAAAGTAGATTGAAACTGTGGCAGAAGTATTTTATACTTTAATAAAAGCAGAGAAAAAAAGTTTCTCATGGATTTAAATAGGTGTAGCCGCTGTTTTCATTTAGCTGATGATACCGTACGAAATTAATGTTAAGAAAAAAAGAGTAATAATATTTAAAAACTAAATTACATATAATGCCATTTATATTTTTATCAGCAGGGAATAATAAATAATTGAAAAAAAAGTGTATATATAGGATCACTAAACCATCAAATTCGTCTCGTATCCAATCCTTACAATTCAAAATCCTCACTGCACCTTACTTTGTAACAAATATAATCATCCATAACGACCTTAATGTACCATATGTTTACGATTAAGCTCATTCCAGATACCTGTCCTTCCATAATAAATTTCTGAATCCTCTTGTTTCTAACCTTGCTTCCTCTTCTATACCTAATAACCCGTCGAGGCGTTGGAAAAGAAGATGGTCTCGGGACCTTCTAATATAGAACTATAATTGGAGTGCTACCAATGGGTAGTTTCTCTTCATGTTGTACATGCCATGTTACTTGTTTTATATTTACTTGTTGTATTTATCATGTAATACAGTTGTAAATTTCAATAAATATATTTTAAAAAATAGAATCAATGTAACAGGTTTTCGGTTCGATATTCCCACCTCCCTCGAATAAAAGTCAATATTTTAGATAATATAATTCAAAATAAAATCATGATTACAGAATAATAAATCATTTTATTAACTGACCTAATGTAAAAACAAAAAAGCAGATTTTTAAATTTTTTTTTTATGAACGTTTACAAAAAGAAAAAAAAAATCTGACATCCCCTAAATTCTGCCACCTGTGGCAAGTGTGCATTTTGCCCTCCCCTCTACTTTTGGTCGTGATTAATCACAAGCAAAGCCTTTTTGAAGCCATTGCTTACAATGTACAAATTTCCGAATAGAAGAGTGGTTGGGGTGATCAATCAAAATAAAAATAGCAAAAATAAATAATAATAATTATTTTTACATTATTATGAAAACCCCAAAATGGTAAAATATAACCAAGTCTCAAGAAAAAATTTATTTCTAAAAGTATTATTGTAATTACATTTAATATGACTTCAAGAATCATTTAAACACCATTTCATACAGATAGTTTCTTTCTGTTTCTTCCAAAGTAATTATCACTATATGGATGGTTCTCAGATTATGAGCAATTTTCATAATAAAATTTTAATAATTTTGACAGCAATTAAATACAATTTTTTAAATAACTACACCTTCTATTGCCACTCACTTTTATCTGAGCAAATGGCATAATCAAAATTGCTTTTTGCTCAGTAATTAAAGTAAGTAAAGCTAATAGTTTAGTTGTGGGAATGAAACGAGTTTTCAACTTGGTAATGACATTTTCACATATTTTATTCGACCAAAACAGCTGTGTAACTAGTATTATAATTTTTGTTTTTTTTCAACTGACTTGCCACAAACCGTAGCCAAACGAGAATTATAACAAATGAAACAATTTGAATAGGTAGCGAGATAACATACACGGTATGTTATGGCTGTCCTTTAATTCCATGGTTACTACTACACTCTGAAGAAATGTTGCCACTGTTCCCTCTTTTCAAAGCTTAAATATCTGATGTTATGTTTTTTGCTAGGTAATGACATCAAAGTGATGGGACAATATTTGAAAATACATAAACATACTTCACTGTTAACAAAAGTTAAAGAAAAAAAAAAAAAAAATATATATATATATATATATATATATATATATATATATATATAATTCAAAATGCCTCAATTATTCTTTGGAGTGCAAATAAATTTCACAAAAAAATTGTTTATTAGAAAACTGAGAGTGGGACAATACAAGGTAATGACATTTTAGTAGTTTAAGAAATTATAAAATCACACGATTTTTTAATATTTTAATTTTTAATATTCCATTATGAATAAATACTTCTTCACCGTAAAGCAGTGGAAAAAAAATCAAGTTAGACTTAACTTATCACTTAAAAGTTGTAATGGACTGAAACTTGCCCCTAAAATGAGAATCACCCATATATATAAACAAAATCTTTTGGACTGAAGCCCCCAAAATTAAATTCTGGATCTATGAGTGGACAGGGGCACAAGCACGATATATATTATTTAATTGCATTTAGTTTATATGAACAATAAATAATAAAATAAATTTCTAAACAATAAATTTGCTTTTATACATTAATGACCGAAAACATATATCCAAATCACATTTTATGTAATTCATATGGCGTATTCTTAAATTATAACTTGATTTAAGAGGAATCTAGGTTTGAAGAAACAACAGCTGTTATCTTTCTATAAGAATATTTAATTTTCTCCCAATCTCCCACATTTCATATTCCACTATGGCTGAATGATGTTATACATAAAATACTCCACAATATCACAAAACTGCTCAATCTGAGATATTCCATTCAATTTTGTGGTGTTCAAATATATATATAGAGGAGTTTTCCAAATTTATTCCAATGAGCTCATGCATTTACAATAAAATACAGATTAAATTTTGGAGAAACAGAAAAAATAAATTTTTAAAATAATATTTGAATTAACAAAAACTAAGTTATTTTTTGTAACAAAACTTGAAAAGTATAAATAATAGAAAGAAAAATGTTCTGGAGAGATTAAAAATACTTAAGCTCAAATGCTAACAGATTTTTTCTTATATGACAAATGTTGATTATGTGACAAATGTGCTGACAGATAAGCTAAAAATCAGAATTGAATTCTTTATTTTGGGCAATGAAAACTTCCATGTATACATGCAATTGGTTTATTTGTTGATTTACATGTCAAGTTGGTGTTTCGGGTAAATTATTCCCATCTGCAAAATTAAATTCCATACTTTCATAGCGATTTATGGCTAAAGCCTGATGTGCTCCTTTTTCATGATTTGAAATTTATGTGTTATAAATATAATACAAATATACTATCTGGAGCATCGACATTCCTTGCAGACACCCAATTATTAGTCCTAGGAATATTGATGATGATGATGTTAAGATAAAAAAGGAACAGTGTTTATCTAGCAAATGATATATCAAAATAAAGGTGGAATTTTTTGTCAGTGGGATCTTTGAAATAAGCCAATGCTTTAAATAAAGTATGGTTTGTAAAGAGTTTCCTAACAGTTGTTTTTTATTACACGCAGAGCAATCCTGACTTATTTTAATTAGAAAACGCACTACTTTGATTATTTTATATACGGGTTAAAATAACAAATGTTAGTATTTATGTTGCGGGGAATAACTTATTAGTTAGAAATTGTTAGACTAACAAGTGTAAGTCAAAGAAAATAATGTATTAGGAAATAAATAATAATGAGGAGTATTATAAAAGCCATAGCCTGCTTGTATTACTGGTGCAAATGGTAGCTATAATATGTTTTAGAAATCAAACTCAATAGACTCAATCGCATTATAAAATCTAAAAGTTTTTTAAAATCTGTATTTAGGTATACAAATTTAAAACAGGAAACCAAAGATTACTCCTGGCCTTTGGATAAATTCATTTTAAAGATTGAAAATTTACGAGTTTTAAAATAAAGTAAGGCTAGGTTTAAAATAATATGGGATTTAATGAAAGTCCATCAATAAGATCTTACTGTTAACTGTAGAAATTATATCAAAATAGACCTTTTCTTAAATCACAATATTCCTCTCCCCAGGTAGAACATAATCTGTAGCCACAAAGGAACTGTCGATCAACAAAGGGATGTTAATATATTCCAGTCTTCATTAGGAGTGGCCAACTTTTTATTTCTAATATCCACTTTTTAAAAAAAAACTTTTATTTTTATATCTATAAATAATTATTTTTTATGAAAACTCTATTTAATCTCACAGTCATTTATAATACATTTAAAACATTTTTACAATATTTAAAAATTATTATTTTTTAACCCTTCGGCTATATAGAATACTACTCTGTGGTAGTAATTGTTTTATTAAATATGAAATGTTTTGTTTAATTTTTATTCCGAAATTCTACAAAATTTCTCCTCTTCTCCTCATTTTATCATGAACTTCCTCCTTCATTTTTTTAATCACCCTCATTTTATCTCCACTGAGCTGTAGTCTAGACTGACTTACCATAGAGTAATATTCTATGGGCATATATATTTTAAGAAATTTTAGAAATAATGTTTTTATATGACTAATGTTTTGTTGTTTTATTTTTTAAAGAAAAAGTATTTTTGAAAATAGCTCTTGGAGCCAAAACATTAAAAAATAATAATTTTAAATATTGTAAAAATGTTTCAAATGTATAATAAATGACTGGGAGATTAAAAAGGGTTTTAATAAAAAAAATAAATGTTATCATTTTTTTTTTTGCTTTTTGGCATTTCAGATCATTTTGCCGCCTTAACAAGCCTGCTCCATCTCTGCCTGTCATAGGCTACTTCTTTCCATTTATCTACACACAGCTCTGTTGCATCTTTGTTAATTTTATCTATCCATTTGCTTTTTGGCCTTCCATGTGTTCTTTTGCCTTCTGTTGAGGTATTCATTGTTACATAGAGGCTTCCAGATGTATTTCTATGAGCTACATACCTCGCCCATCTAAACTTCCATGCCTTCATATCATGGGATATTGATTGACCAGTTTCTGTAAGTAGTTCTTTATTGGTCTTTCTTTTCCATGTGTTAGTACTCTGATCCCAGATCACTCCGGTTAACATGCGGAGGATTTTTCTCTCAACTCTTCCAAAACTTTTTTCTAGAATGCTGGTTAGTGTCCAGGTCGCCTAGCCATATATTAAAACTCGCTTCATCATAGCATTGTATACCCTTAGTTCGAGATATTTGGAATTTCAATACCTTTGAAGGGGAGAAGAAAGCTCTGTTTGCGCTAGTTAAACACTGATTTATTTGTGCCCATTCGTGATTCATTGAGGTTAATGTGGAGCCAAGGTATATGAATTTTTCTACTCTCGGGAATGATTTTCCTTCTACGCAGATCCTGTTATTGGAGTGGCATTTTCAGCTTATTATCATATATTTTATTTTGTCTTCATTTACTTGTAGGCCGATCTGCTCTGCCTATCTTATCAGTGTTGTAGCGAGTTTCTCACTCAATGTCTTCTTGATTACTTCCAAGGACAGCTATATCATCTGCGTATCCAAGGATTTTATGATTCATTCTGACGTGGACTCCTCTATTTTTCAGTGATGTTGCTCTTATTACCTTCGCCAGGACTAAGTTGAACAACATCAGTCATATATATATAATTATATATAGATTAAATATAATAATTATTAAAAAATCTCACAAAAAAATATGAATAACCTAAAGAAGGTTGTTTATCATAAAAAAAATTTAGTTCACATGAGCTCGCAGGTTTTATAAGTTTGCAATATGATAATAAAAGAAGAGTTCACATTAATGCGAGAAATACATGAAATATGTAATAAAAAAAAAATAGATAGAATGAGTAAGAATTAAATAAACTATAGTTACTACTAGTTCTGCTGATGCTTTACTAACCCTACTGCAAATTGAATTGATTCAGTTCAAAGAGGTTAATAAATGACCATTAAGTGTATACTGTATTGGTTAAGACCAATTTTAATAATACCATAAAAATGTAGAACCAAAGCTTGATAAAGTAGTGTCCTTGGAAACAATTGTTTATTATAATGGTGATCCATAGAACAATTTGAATTTTTATTATAAAATTGAAGCTTTTTCTTTAATCAGAAAATAAAGCAGGTTCTGAAGAATCCTAGATAAAACACTCTTAATTTACAATTTCAAATAAAACAGGTCTTCAAATTCGTAAATGGCACCTTGGATCTATGAGAATGGGAAAAAAAATCTCACTGAAATCATACTTAAAACACTTTCTGTTCTGATCTGTATGGATGATCAAAAATAGAACACATTTAGCAATTATGGCTCTAAATAAGGTTGTATTCAGTGTAGTCATAAACAGGATATAATGAGAAACTCCAGTGTTATTGTTCCTTTGATAAAACAAATTTACAAAACCAACATAGCACGTTAAATTTTCACAATTTTAAAACTCATAAAGAAGTTGTGGTGATGTTACCGTTGAATCATCCATTCGTCACCCTTCTCGGGGCTATCTATTATATATTTGTAGTTATTCAATAACCATCCATGAGGAATACGATTGATAATAATTAGCCAGATTATAGCATGGAAAAATAGCTCAATTAACAAAAATAAGTTAGAACAATTTTTTGTATGGCAAGGTCAGCTTAATTTGACTCATGGGAACTTCTTGAAAGTTTCAGCTACTTCTTTGCACCACTATAAAAAAATATTCATGATTTAGACGACATAACAGCAGAGATTTCTGCCCGAAGGATTTCAAAAGCCAAACATGTTTAAACAATTCTCCAGAGATAAAAGAATCCCAAGATCTGGCGGATTGAAACCATCTTGTTGAGACAAAGGAATCATTCATTTTTTATAATAGTTGTCTTCATTTGAAATACTATTTGGGTGCATGGAAATTCAAATTTTTTATCATTACTAAAAATCATATCGTTATTGACCTGTGAATCTACACTCCATATGGACTAAATATTAAAAAAGTAATACATAATCTTCTTAGAGATCTCTGAACAAATGACAACATGACCATACAAATGTGTTATATAAGATAAGTTAAAGATATAATAGAAATAATCATAAAGAAATTTAAAATCAGAAGTGAACCATGCCACTAAAATCATTGTTTCATTGAAGAAATATATAATTAAAAATACCTTCAAATTTATATGGAATACAGGAAAAAGGATAAAGTATAAGCAGTACAGAAAAATTGCTCTAAAAGAAATTACAGTTTTACATAATTATTGGCATGGTTTACAGCTATAAGTAATTCACTCAAATGCCTCTTAAAGTATGTAACCAAGGATCATTCTTAAAATATGTCACCTACCCTGTTTTTGCTAACTGAATATAAATATAATAAATCCAGTGTTTGCATTTTTTTCCTCTATTTTTTCAATTCAACTGCCAGTATACAATGAATACCAGCTAATACAAATTACATGAACAACAAACAATCCCAATGCAAAATTCATAACAGAAATAGGTCCAATTAAAATTAACTTTCTTGGGCTTGATCATTTCAATTGACAATGATTAATTAACATTTGACATTTACAGAAAACAGATATAATACCGTTTGACTCGTGTCACCCTTGGTCACGAAAACTTTTTACTGGCTAGCTAATAGGTTACAAAAAATATCTTTATCCCTCAACAAAATTAATGAAGAAAAGGTAATAATTTTTCAAATTGCATCAAATAATGGGTACCCCACAGAAATTATTGCAAAAATATTTAGGAAAATTGAAAGATAAAAATTTGAATACGCAACTTATAACAGTCTACAATATAATAATATTAATGATTTCAGAACAATTACATATATAGGTCTTGATACTTATAAAATTAATAGTATTTTTAAAAGAGACAAAAAAATCACTAATAAAAGACAAACCTTTTATGAGTTTAAAAAACATGGTCTCCAGGACTAAAAATTGAGTTGATACTTTAAATAAGAGTGGCGTCTACTCAATAGAATGTTCATGTTCTGTGATTTATATCGGGCAGACGGGAAGAAAACTAAAAAGCAGAATTAAAGAACACCTCCATGGTTCAGGCCATGCATCGCATTTTAAAGATCATTTTTTAAATTGTTTACACTCACAAAAAAGTAATAAGGTAAAACCGTTGCATGCCATTTCAAAAGGGAAAAAATGGACTTTTTTGAAAAATTAGAAACCACGGAAAGAATTATAAAAAATGATGTAATATGTCTGAATGCAAAGACGGATCTATGGGGGGAGGGGAAAAGGGATTCGGGCTGAAGCCCCTCCTATATGATAAAATGTAAATATGTTTTATGAAAAAAAAATATTAAAAAATTATCTCTTAAAGTATTATTGCTCGTGTAATTACATTTAATAGAACTTGAAGAATCTTTCTTTTCTGTTTTTTGAAGTAATTATCATTATACAAATGAAAAAAAAGCTGTATGGCTGAAACCCCTCCCAAAATTAAATCCTGGATCCGCTAGTGCCTGAATGTACAAAGTACTCAATTTAAGGATTCTGCACTCATAAAATTAGTGACGGCTAATGAAAACAAGAAGTGGGGATAGGGATTGCTCATCTGGTCAATAGTTTCATTTTTAATTTTAGTCCTCATTTGACAAGCAGAAGAGGAGGACCACCATCATTTAAGTGATTACCATTTTTATTAAATAATTTATTAAGATTAGATTTCAAATTGTTAAATATTAAATTAGGTTTTATTATTATTTGCAAAAGTTTTTATTGTTGTTGTTAATTTTATTTTACTTATGTGTATATATATTTTCTCTTTTCTCTTTTGTTCTTTTTTCTTATTCTTTTCTTATTACTTTATTTATTTATATTTCTGCATATATGGTATCAATGTACTCTCTGAACTCTATTATAAGTGTCCTTAACTGTGACAGATTGTAATATTTCTCAAAAAAAGTTTAAAAAAAAAAAATTATTATTTTACCTAGCCTGATGAAGGTCTGATAAAAGACCGAAACCGGTTGCGGAAAAGTGAAAATAAAGGAATGTACAGGAAGACAACGCATTTTTTATTAAATTAAGAACAACAAAAGCAGGACGATGAGGGCGAGGAAAAGAATTACCCAACAGCATCCTATTTCACCCTGTTTCTCATTTCTCAAAAAAAATCTCTCATCCAGTTCCTTTTTAGCTTTCTAAGGATATTGTTGGACATGTTTATCATGTGGTGTATGACTTTATGGGTCTATTAGGGTGAACTTGAAGTTTTTAGAGAAACCTTTTGAAATAAGTCAATTTAGTATAACTGGATTTTATACTAAAAAATCGTTATGTAGACAATTGATAATTATAAATCTTTATTTATAGTTATTTGCATACCGAAATATTTGGGTGATTGTCCACAGAGCTTTTTATCATATAAATTAGAAGTTTCTGGTTGAATTTTTTTTTACGAGGTGTATATCTACATTGGTTGAAACGAAGCAAGTAAGATATATTGAAATGTCCTCTTTGTCTAATATTTAGCAAAACTCCAGTAGGGAACATAACAGTTGCAGTCATTGATTTAGTCTATTTCGTTTTGGTTAGTCTATATCGGTAGGTAGGTCTATATTGATGTCATCATTATGTTTCCTGTCATGTTACCAAATATTCTACAACTTTATCCTACATGGGAGACAGACTAATTTTATATATAGCTGACCACAACAGAAATTGGGTTGGTATAATACACACTGTACCGGTAAATCATAAACAGAACCAGCTGTAACAGGTCTAATTCATTTTTGTATTCAAATTCAAAATTTTTTCAATAGATACACTAATTAAAGTTTATTAATTATACAGTATTAGCACTAAATTACAATAAAATACAAGGCTAGCAAAAAATAATTTGTTAAAATGGATGAATCATCAAATTTTATAATACTTGTGATGTTACTAAGATAACTTTATAAATATTGTTTTATTTTGCTTTAATTTACATTTAAATAATTATATATATATTACCTGTGTTTTCTACGTGTGCAAGGAATACAATTCCGAAACGATTGACAATCGAACGATCAGGTATACAATGCTTTTATAACAAATTTACCGAACGTTAGCACTTCAATTTTTCTGTAGTTATTGTTTGTGACACAATCTAGCGACACCTGTAAAATAAGATAACATTAAAGATTATGATGTTTAAATTATTCTTAGTAAAATATTTAATAATATTATTATTATTTCACGCTGATACGACCCGATTACAGGTCTTGGCCTCCTCCAACCATTTTCTCCAATCCTCATGGTCTTGTGCCAATAAATAGTTAATATAATATACATTATAAATTAATATAATAATATACAGAGTCAAAAAAATAATAACACAGAAATCGAACTTTTGTGATTGAAATTTAACACAGAAAACTTCCAAATCTACCTTTTCCTCTTTATCCTTCTGACCTAATCAAGGTAACTCATAAACTGAAAATTTACATGAATAGTACAAATCATAGGGAAATAAACAGTATCTCTTATTTTAAAAAAATGATAATATTTCATTTCTCTGGTTTTGGTAGAGGAACCTTTCTTTATAAACGTAAATAATGAACAGCATAATTGTTACATAATCACTGATGTAAGATGACATGATAAAATAAAAACAGTCAGAACAATATGTTAAGTCCTATGAAGTAGTTATGTTTGGTATATTCATACCAAAACAATTATTGGAGACATCTTATATAACTAAATTAATAAAAGTTACTACATTTTATCTCCTAAGAAAATTTTTTTCGAAAGATCTGTTATTTTTACCATTTTACTGAACTAATTTGGAGCTTGATCAAATGAAAATATTTAATTTTGTGAGTAAAATATAAACAATGTAATTTTCCTACTTTTCATAGTTATCCATAGAAACAATTATGTAATACAAAAAAAAAGTATCGACTTATTTAAAGAAAGTATGATACAATTAAATTTTTAGTAAAAGTATGTTAAAAAGATTAAAAATCGAATTTGTAGTGAAAATTTATCATCTTTCCATGTGTTTAACGCTTAATAACTAACCATTACTACTAAACATTCGTGTGCAAACAACTATGAGAAACAATAGGCTGAAAAATAGTGGATGTAATGCTCACAATGATAAATTATTAAATTCATATTAATAAAAATAAACATAATATTTTATTAAAAACAAAGAAGTGTATAATAGTTATAAATTTAATTTATTCTCAATAATAAAAAGTTCACTGAAGCAAAAACTACTTAAAGTTTTTAGGACTTATTAACAGAGACTAAAATACTTAACTTAAATCATTACCATAAAAATAATTATCATTCCATTTATGAATAATGTTGTTTCTTTTATTTTCACTTTATTAAAGATTAAATAATTCACAACATTATAAAATTTAACTTTATTATTACCTTTAAAACTGATTTAAATAACTACATACAAAGACACAATTTTTTTTTTGGCGGAAAAACTCATATATCGATCTTAATTAATTCCATATCCTGAAGATAGCGTTTGATAGTAACTGCGGTGAACTACAGAATGCGCTGCTTTAGAAATCATTTAAAAAATAACCTGCTCGTGACATTTCAAACTTATCAGTTCATGTGGTATATAGCAATTGTAACTTTGGACTTTCGTATCAATCTTTCAGTTTAGTATTTAAAATCTAAAAAAAAAATGCCAGTTCCAAACGCTAAACAGTTGCATTATATCAACTTCTCAACCACAACAGCTTGTTTTATTGGTTTCGCTTTGTCTCTTTATTCATTACTTGTTGAGATAAATATTGAAAGAAATCCAACTTATACTCCTATGTGTGACATTAGTCCGTCTATGAGTTGTACTAAGGCTTTTGGTTCTCAGTAAGTCATTTTCAGTCTGTCCTTTTCATCACTACTAACTTTTAACTTATGATGTATGTTTTTTTTTGTTTTTTTTATAGGTATGGAAAAGGGTTTGGTATCATTGGAAAATTGTTGGGTGAAAAACATGGTCTTAATCAACCTAACAGTCTGTATGGAATGGCTTTTTACACATTATGTTTTTTCATCAGTGAGTATTGTATTTGTCACTTGTCAATTTTTTTTAAATGACACAAATTGTTCGCTTAGTGTTCAAAGTCACAAATATTTTTGTGAACCCTGTAGAAAGTTTAATCTCAACGCAGAAAAAAAAAACTGTACTATCTTTTGGAAATTGGGTCCTCTATTGGTTTTTATTTTGTTATTGGAAGTTATATAATTATTTTTTGCCAGTAAAATAAATATTGTAAATCATGAGGTATAAAATCATATATAATAATAAGTGAAGTTGTTAAAATAAAGTTCTATTTTAAGCGATATAAACTGATAATGGAGCATACCTTCTAAACTTAAAGAATAAAAGTAAAATGGGGGTTTGTACCGCCGTTAGGGGTACCCCCCTAGTCACCTATATTTATAAAAAAAATGGAACCTTTACTTAATCTTGATATAAAAAATAACACTTATTTGTTTTTATTATTGTTTTTATGTTAATTTGGCGCTTTAAAACTTAGGCTTTTTTAAAATGTTGGTTTTTGTTTCAGCTATGGTTGACATGCGGACTGCAGTTAATATAATGATTGGACTAGCGATACTTTCCAATTTGGCCTCACTGTACCTTGCATCACTTTTAATTTTTGTATTACAAGACTTTTGTATCGTGTGTGTGTCCACGTACTTTGTAAATGCTACCTTGCTATTCTTGTCAATGTATAAAAAACGTGTGCTTTTTGGTGCTTCTAATATTAAAAGTGAAAAATCTAGCCATGCCAAGGAAGATTAAATTTGACTGTACTATAAAAATTAAGTTTTAAAAAATGTGCCAAAGATAAGTTACGAGATTAATTTTATGGTTACTTTTAGATGTTGGTTTTGTGCAGATTATTTTTCTGTAATGTTACAATATTGATCTTTTTTTAACATCGATAATTTGGGCCTTGTATTTATGTATAATAATTACTGTATTATATTTGTGCTTTTAATTCTTTTAAAATTTAAATCAAAAAGAGAATTGTTAAGTGATAAAGTTGATAGATTAGGCCTTTTTTCATTTTGTTGTGTTTCAAATGTTAATAAATATATATATTTGTTAATGTACTATTGTTTTGTATTTGTAATGAACCTGAACCAACTTGCATGGCTGATTAATTGGAAGGTAAATCATTCATCCTTATCTAAAGAGATTGGGTTCAATCAAGTAGAAAATTTTATTCAAATTATTCAGATTACATTAATATTTATTATTAAATTTGCATTTATTTCAAATAATATTATATTTGGTCTTAAAATAACAATTTATTCTTTCAATAATTTCAAAACTGAACGATTTTTGCATTTATGCTGTCATAGTCTACAGAAGTAAGAAAAAATCTACTAGTTAGGAAAATTAATTAAATTACTTATTGACTCTTTAAATTAATTTTAGTGATTTGGGTTAAAAATAATAAATGACTTCATTATAAATATTTATTGAACTAGGTATCTTTTTTTTTTTTTTCAGTTGATAACAGACATCTTTCATATCTTTGGCCATCTGATCCAGCCTTCTCCATCTCTGCATACCTTGGAATTGCGTTACAGTTTTCTGCATACAGTTCTGGTACGTCTTCGTTGTTTCAATCATTTATCTGGTTTTTGGCTTTCCAATGTGGTCTCTTTCCTACTTTAGTTGCATTCATTGTTGTGTGGAGGCTTCCTGATGAATTGCTCTGAGCTAAGTGTTCTGCCCATCTTAATATCTTTGCCTTCATATCATGAAATTTGATTAACCACTTTCTGTAAGCAGCTCTTTTTTGTCCTCTTCTATGTGTTAGTACTCTTTTCTCAGATTGTTCTGGTTACTGTGTACAGTATTTTTCTCTCAAATCATTGATAGTTTTTTCTTCGGTGCTGGTCAGTGTCCAGGTCTTGCATCATTTAACTAGATTATTGGTCCAAAATAGCATAGTTACAATTTGGTATTGCTTTATAACATGGTGCTAAATATAATATTATAAAAGTAAATCATATTAATAAAAAAAGTAGTGTTCACATAAACAACTTTTACTTACCTCTCTACTTCAAAAAGCAATTCTTGCCTGTCAAAATTGGGATATTACAAGAAATTTTTGAAGCGCATTTTAATTGAGCTAAACTTTAAACAACGTATTTTTGATTTTCAGTACGGTCATATAGTACAGTGAAAATTATAGAAATTAATCTATCACTTTTTACATGTATTTAAATTCTTATTTTTCAACCTTAGAAAATTGATCGAAATACAGTTACTTGCTTTTAAATACAGCATCAATAGATTAAAAGTCGTCACACTGATTGTAAGTATAATGTGATTTGAGAAAGGGAATTTTTGTTGAAATAAATCAATAATGTATATCTAACTGTTTAAATATAATATCGAATCTAGAGTTATTAAACTACAGTAAATGTATTTAAGGTTATAAACATATTTTTTACCCATCCATGATATATTTAAATATTTTTAAACTATGCCATTGCCTTCATACGGTTGATTTTATACTCTTTTTTTCATACTTGAAAACAATTTAAAAATTTACATTTAATTAAGAAATTTCATTTCATTTCCTTGAAACATCTGATTTCCATTAAATAATATTAGTCTTCAGAAATTATTGTTTATATTTCTTTCATCGTTCCATTACCTTCTACGACTTTCTATATTACATATTGTTTTTTTTCTAAAATTCTCCTCTTTCCAAAAATATATTATACATCTTCTGATTATTATTTCCAGAATTTCATTTTCAAGTTAAATACACAATTTTTCTTTTTTCTCCATTATTTAATTATCAAATTATTTCAAAAGTTATGTTTAGCATTTTTTTGTTAATTGCTGTCAGTGAGAGGTAGTTAATTATTTAAAATAAACCAAATTAAAAGGTATTTTAAAGGAGGTATTATTGAATATTGGGGCATTTAAGCCCTGTAAGGCGACATCAATGTTGATAAGACCTAGCTGATATTAAAGACCAATTAATAGTACACTGATATAAAAACCTTGAATTCGCAATTTCAGCTTCGTATGAATTTTTATTTTGAGCTAGATTGTTCACATACACTCACAGATCATTTTGCGAGACTTGGTTATTTTGACTCAGGGTACCTGAAAACACGTATTTCCGTTGAAAACTCAGATTCGAAAATTTTCATGATCACAATACTTTCCATTACTATATATTTCATATATAGGTAAGTGAAAGTAAAAAATTTAAATGGCACTTACATCCGTAAGAAGTTGAAAACTAATTTAATAAATGCATCTTAAAAACAAGGCTTTCTTGTAGTCATCATCTGGACTCAACTAGAGTGTGAGTGTCAAAATGGATTTTATGTGACAAAAAAATAACGATTAACAAAACAAAATAGAAATAGAACTTACACTGCTGCTAAGAATGTATTCACAAATTTTATGGCCTGCGATCAATGTTGTTGTATTATTACAGTTCTTGCCAATATGAATGCATAAGTAAATGCTTTATACTTAATGTATAGATTTTATAACACATATTTTTATCCTAATCCTATCAAATTGGTTAATTTGCAAACAGAGTTCTCCACGAGCTGGACTATGAGGTGTTCATTTAATTTATAGCAACTGATATAGAATTGATTTTTATCTGGCCAAAAGACGTTTTACGTTGAATGGATAAAAAAAATATTAATTTTTCAAAAATATATACTATAAGTCTATTGTGATTATTTGGCAGCTCAGGGACGAACTCATCTAGCACAACTATCCATCATTACTTATCAAGTATTTACAAGCATAGACATATTATGAAAGGAAATGTTGTTGGTCTTCTAATTTAAGTACACATTTGTATTCGATAAGCAATATCGAAGAGTCAGAGAAAAAAACAAATATAAGTTTCATCTTTGGGCCACATGAGTTGGCCCTCAGAGTGCCAACTAATCGCTGTTAGAGATTATTTAAAAATTACAACATGGAAAAAAAATGTTTATAAAAAATAATCATAACAATATATTCATTTATTCAATAAGTATCTTGCATCCTCATGCAAACTGACCCAAGCCAAGAATGAGGTTCATTGGTCTGAACCAGTGTTGCCACTTTACAAATTATTTACATCAATAAAATATTTATTACATTTATACAATTAGTAAATAAGAAAAAAAATATAGTAATTCTCCTCGACAAAATTTTTTTATTGAAAAACATAGCAGTTTCACTTTATAATAAAAAAATAAATTATCTTTAGTAGTAATTATGCTATTTGTAAGAGTGAGGTTGAAAAATGTTGAGGTTTACTCGTGCTTGAGGAATAAGTATAAAATTGGTTGTCTTTTTCGGAAGGGTTGCATAGGAAAAATGCTTGCAATGGGGCGCAGTTCTCCTTTGTTATGCCACTGTAACTAATGTCAGTACTCAAGAATGAATTCTCATTCATTGGGGACGGCAAAATTAAAACATTGACTCACCTTTCTGAGAAATTTATAGCTATTGATACATTAATGAAATTAATTAATTACCTGGTCTATGTCTATGTCAATCAATTTTAAATGGTTGAAGATATAGAAGATAATTAGATAATCGGATAATTATCTAAATAATTAGATAATTTCTTGCATAGAAAAAGTGATATTTTTCTCAAATTCTTTGGTAATCCTGATAGTTCCTTCTCTAAAAACTACCTCTGAATCTGCCTTTGATATAATCCTAATGATGAGACAGAATCCCGGTATGTTGAAGTGATTAATATAACAACTTTTTAAAAATGAAATTGATTAAGGAAGGAAATTTTATGTTCATATTTTATTAATAAATGATTGGTATCATTTTCCTACAGAACAAAATTTATAATAAATTTCAGTTTATCTACATTGACTCTGTTCATCGACTCTCAAGCAGCCATCCTCGCTATTACAAACACGAATGAATGTTTATCGAGTGCTTTATGAGAATACAAATCCCTCCTCTCTAAACTGACACTCTGAGGCACCAATGTGGTCATACAGTGGATCTCCAGCCATTGTGGGATTCCACGAAACGTTGAGGCTGATAGTCTTGCCAAGCGAGGAACAGATTTGCCTTAGCCGATACATCCAAAACCTTATGATTCAATACAGCGAATGTTAAAGATGGTAGTGAAGGAAAAAATAAGAAAAGCACATTTGGGCAAAGTGGAAGGGAAACGTGTTTGAAGTGAAAAAAAAAGTGTTTGAAGGATAATCCGATTCCAGCTGAACTGCCAAGAAGATATGTAGTTGCCTGCTTCCACCTTACCGCTGGTCACGATTATCTGCAGTCATCTCTACAAGATAGGCGTGGCTGAGGATCCTAGCTATAAATTGTGTTATCAAGGAACAATAGATGCAGTCCATCTAGACATATATCCTGCCTTGAGGGACATAAGAGAACAATTTTATATATATATATATATATATATTAAAAAATCTAAATTATACTGGGCAGCAAGATATCGGATTGCCAAATGTCCAACGGCTGGCATAAGAGAAAAAAAAAAAAAAGTTTACCTACATTCATCATCATATTCTTTAATACTTTTGTCATGAATGTACCACAACCTAATTACACAATAAATAAATATTTTAGTTACTTATCTAGAAACCAAATTCAACTGCTTGCTCCAAATTTAATGAAATTTGACTTTAACGTGAATTTGAAAATAATGTATAAAAGTTTATTCACTAAAGAAAAATATTTCACTGACCATATTTCCATGATAATATGACAATTATTAATCATCAATAATAGTCTATTAATAATAATAGACTATTATTATTATTATGAACTTTTGTTATAAATTAGTAACAAAATAACCAAGGGACAGAACATAAATATTACGTTATTATTGGAAAAATTCCAAACCATACAGCCTTATGTCTCCAAAACGCAGGCAAAGAAAAACCTGTCAACATTTCACCAATTCAGGCATCATCAGGACAGGAAAAAAACAGATCTCTCCATGAAATCTCTTACTTGAGTTTCCGATTGGATTTAATTGCTGTTTTGTTGCTAAGACTGCTTGTTCACCTAAGGTTTTCTTTACTTTTTAGTTTATTTTATCAATTTTATTTATTTTTTCAAACTTTTAGGCCAGTAGTATTCTATTCTTTTGTACAATTTTGTTATTCTAAAGGGACTTAGTCCCAGAATAAAGTTTTTTTCTATCTATCTCTCTCTCTATTTCTTATAAGGCTGTATGGTTTGGAATTTTCCAATAATAACCTAATAATTATTATGAACTATGGTGGGAAGGGGAGGAGGAGGAGAAGGAAAGATGAATTATCTGTATGCTTTAACCAAACCTTTTTTGATAATATTTACATTTATAGAAAGCTCTCGTTATATTAAGGGCTTTAGAAATCATGTGAATTAATAAAATATACATACCTTAGCTGTGAACTTGATAATCATGAGCTGCAACATACGCGATATTTCAATCCGATGACAGATGAGAAATGATCAACTGAAATAAATTTTAAAATTACTTCATTATAAAATAATTTATATATTTTTAAGACAAGATAAATTTTTAAACTAATAAATGTGGTATTATTAGATATTTATTCATCCAGTGTTCCAATAATTAAAAATAAAATTTAATATTACTTTTAAATGAAAATGAAAATAATACATTTAGATAATGTATAAAAAAAAAGTAAAATATTTATAATAAAGTTATTATAACTAATCATTATTGCAAAGGTTAACATTATCAATACACCACCAATGCCCTATGTCAGGTAATTCTGTAAACCATCCTTGAATCAATGGATTTGAATACTATGGTTTGTCATATGATTATATAGGTAATTGCACCAGTAGTCAGAAATGTACAAATGCTACTTTGAATAGTGAGTACTAAGTGTTTTACTCAAATTGAATCACTATTGGGAATGCAATAACTACTTCAGTTAATCATTTGACTTCAACTGAAATAGTTATTAAATTATTTGGTACTCTAAAAGGTCAGGATTTGAGTAAAATACCTGGTACTCAGTACTCAGAGCAGCATTTGTCCATCTCTGCCAGTAGTTTACATGCTTAAGGATCTTTCTTGGGGAATTCACATGCAATTTTTAAGGAGAGAATAATGAATGGTCTTTTTTTTCTCACTCTCCAAAGATTTTATGATATAAATACAATAAATACATATAGATCTATTTATGTTTTTTTCTAGTGAACGATCTCATTTTTAAGAAATTTTTTGTATTGAATATATCTCTTTGGATTTATGAGTACAGGCCTGCAAGCTACTGGCAAAAGGTCACATTATAAGGCTCCAGTAGCTGGCACGTATTTAATTTTCAATTCCTTCATCAAGATGAGTTAAAAATAGACAAAATATTATTTAAAAACACTAAAAGCAAAAAATAAAACAAAATATTGGGAAAATTAAAGTAGTTAAAGAGAAAAAGGACAACATAATGTATGAGTCAGTACTAATATATGGTTGTTTGAGAGACACTATGCGGACATTCCCATTTTGCCACTCATTATTTCGGTTTTTGTGGCAAAACTAAAGCAAAGATGACAAATATAAAAGGAGAAAATACAAATCAAAATTTATAAAGGGAAATGAAAATTTATGAAATAGAGGTCTAGGAGGTCTTGAAATCTTTTTATTCCTATTTTTCGAGGAGAATGTCAGGTACTCGCACTCTGTCAACTGATAGTGCTTTTACCATAATGATTTCATGGTTTATGGTATGGGTGTTCCTATTAGTGGTAACATGTAATTGGGAGTAGTACTAATAAGTCTCTGTACTTATGATTGAAACTTCAATTAAAAGTGTATAACTAAATCATTAATACCACTAAACAGTAATTGAAATCCATCTAAAAAAATGTATAGCTATCACAATTATATTGTTAATATTCCTAACATAACAATTTAATCATGAGGAATATATAAAAAAAACACAGTTAATAGTAAAAACATCAATTAAAATATTAAACAAAGAAAGCTAAAATGAAATGCAATGATAGTTTTGCTAAGAACTAATTAGATGTAATGAGATCATTATTTTACCTAATAATAAAAAGTCAATTGTTGTTTAAAGGACATCATTTTTATAGAAGACCGAAAATTTAACACAGTAAAATTAATAAGCTTTATTGATATCAAATCAATTTTAATTAATAAACTAGAAAAGAAATTTTCTTCTTGAACATGACTACCTCCTTTCTCTTAATAAGAACTTAAACAAATTGAAAATTACTTTTTAGCGTGTCAATTATTTAGTTATTCCCATTTACGGTCCTTTGAATTAATTACAATACTATTAAAAAAAAAATTATAGTGACATTCCTGGTGCATTATGATCTTTTAAAGACGTTCTGATTTCATTAGGGTGAGAAAATATCTTACTTCTGAACAATTGCCATTTTTAATTTTACTGGCTCGGAAGTTTGAAAATGAAAATGGTTATTAAAAAATATAAGAGATTTTTTTTTTTGAAAAATCGCAATAGTTTATTTTTTCTTCTTAATTTCTATATCAAAAGTAAAATCTCCGGTGTATTATACATTATATTTAACATATTGTATGTTTAGACATTTCACAAACTATAGGAAAGACACTTATGTAATAACTTCTAAATGAATTAACATCTACTAACAGCGAAATTAGCGCTAAGCCCAACTTTTTTAAAATGTCTCTTACCAACAGCAGATGGAAAACATAAAAAACAAGAAACAAAAATACTAACGTAGAACGTAGAGGAAACCATTTAAATATTTGTATTTCCCAAAGTTTGTGAAATGCCTAAACCACCTTAATATTTCAAGAAATTGGTTGTCGTTCGTTCTTTTTTATTTATTCCGACGTGAAAAAGACTCAAATTTTAATTAATGTGAAATATTAATCATCTTAATACTAATTAAGTAAATTTCTAAATTATTAAATGTTATGTTGATTATAAGCTGAAAATATTGGCGCCATTCCTAATTGCTTGCGTCATTGTATCATTAAGGCTTTTCTATAAAAAATTTACCCGTGTTCCGTGAATTAAAAACTATTGTATACCTGAATCCAAATGATATAATATCCGCCTTTATTCACTATCAGGTAAAGATACGATTAATAATGAATTTTTAGCGAGTTTGTTTGGTTTTTTCAATTTAAAAACCTAAAATTTTATTAACACCCAAAAGAGTTGACCAATGATAGAAGCTTGATTACAAGATCATTTCAGTTTTTTCTCCCGTTTTACAACTTTAGAGTATTGCTGGAATGTGAGTGTGAAGATATCACATATTTCACAATCACATATTTATTGTAAAATTAATTTGTTAAAATAAAAATCAAGATAATTATTTAGATGAGGACCTCAAGGGTTGTGCATGGTTCACAATCACTTTGGTCACACTTGTTTACAGAGTGCCTAATGCAACCCAGTTAATCTTCAAGACTGTTCTCCCTGTTTCTGGAACAAGTGTGATCAAGTGATTGTGAACCATGCATAATCTGTGTGGTCTTCATCTAAATGGTTACCCCTCAGCGCTGAGTTTAAGAACTTATTCATTCTTGCATGCATGTGCTCAAGATATTTTGAAACATTGACAGAACCTGTTTTTCTTGCTGTTCAAATAATAATTTGAAGTACTTTAAAATAGTCTTACATATTGAGTATAAAGTTGGAAGAGAACTCACATTATATCTAAAAAATTTAAACTTGAATCAATTGAGAAGCAAGGAATTTAATTAATTTTATAAAAGGTCTCTGTGATCTTTATGAATTACAGGATGAAGAAAATTATAAAGCGTTTTATGATGCTTTGTAAGTTTTGAAGTGTTAGAATCAAAGAATGAGAACTAATACCCAATTAGCTATATTAATGATTTTGGTCTTTTCTTTTTTATAACTCTTTGTCTTCATTTATGAAATATTTAGAATTTATACTGGTACTTTCATGTTACACTATTGCCGACTGGGATTTTAAGGTGTACCTTAGTGTCTACTGCTTGCATTGTTGACTTCGTTGGGACTCAGCGTGAGGAGGAATCACTCTTCTGTTGGTAGCGTACAATTATGTGTTGGGTCTTGTTGATTATATGTAGAGGGAATAGATAGCTTTGAATAATATAATACTATAACATAGAATAGGAATGGTAAGCATGGTCTGTAGCAGAAAATATATGAATTTGGTACACAGTAAGGATTCCCTACTTTTTATCTATTATCCTGCAATTTATTCATCAGTAAACCATGGTGACTTTAAACTTAATGATTAATTTAGTGCTTGATGTTTTTGGTATGCTGTAACAGTTACAGCTTATCTCTATTAGATCAATCAGAATAAGTTTTTAACTTTATAATAGCATCTATGTTTTATATCATAAGTTCTTGAGATCCGTTTCACAAAACTTCTTGACATTCTCAAACTTTTTGGTTTTGTTCTGATAATTAATTAATTTATTAAGTATCCATCAACTTTTTTGTACTTACTGTTACTTAACTAGTTACGAACATAATGACATAAAATGCCTAGGATTAGGACTGGGTCCACAAAAAAAAGGTTTATGGATGTAGGTGTTTCTCAAGAGGTGGTCTATGGGCTACATAAGTAAAAAAAAAAACTGCTTGATATAGAAGTTTTTATTCATAGATGAAACATATTAGTTGAAAGATAGTATATGGTTGAAATGTGGTTAATAAATGGTTGGGAGCAAGATAGCTGAGCAGGCTAACGTGTGTGCCCAGCAACCTGATGCGAGATAATTTGATTAAGTAATTATGAGTTCCTGTCCTAGTGTCGCAGGGAAACAACAAAAGAGAAAAAGTTAAATATATGGTTGTGATAAGCCACATTTGCAATATTTGTATAATTTGCTATTATTGGAATGAAAATTAGCTTTCAAGAAGAGTGTTGGTAAATACAGTCTATTAATAAAATACACAGTTAATTACAAACATATTTGTTATATTTACCAATGCTTCAGTCTGAGTTTTAGGCATTCATCAGAGCCAAATTAGATAACAATTATAAAAATTCTTCTTAATCATTTCCTCTTCAACCACTGAGTAGTGTGATGAGTCTTATTGTAGAGTTCAGTCCACAATTCCTGATTCTGTGCAATCTGCCGCCTCCTCCTCTAATCCATATCTCTTCCATCAAAGGCCACCCTCCTCCCAAGTTTTCCTGGATCTTTCCGATCTCTCTCAGACCTGAACAGGAATCGCTTCTAACGTTATTATTATATATGGAACTTGAAATAACAGGAAATGAATGAAAGAATAAAATATTAAAAATATATAAGTAAAAATAAGAAAATATGTATAAGTCGTATGGCCAAAAAAATATTTAGTAAAAATACAAATATTAAGGTAATAATAAATGCATATATTAAGAATAAGTTTACATCTATCTGTGTGTTTTCTTCTTTAATCAAACTTTGCCTCTCTCCCCAACATATTCTTTTGGCATATCTAGTGTCATAGATTTTGTTGTTTTTGCTTATATATTTTTATGTATTCTATTACTCCATGTCTTTCATATCTTATTGTTTCATCATTTTTCATTGTTCCAATTCAATTTTTAAAATTCATGCAACGATGGTCAACCTTACAGATGTAAATGATAATTGTATAGTTTCAAACTGAAAAATATTTAATATTTGACTGCCTACCATAATTTCTTATTTTTTAATTGTTTTGGATTTTTTAATATTTTTTTATGTATATTAATGACTTAGATTAGAACTAACATTACATTTTCAAATTGTTTCTAACACTTTTTAAATTGGCAATTACAACATCTATGAAGTTGAACATTGATACAATAATTTTCATAGTTGTATATATATTTAGGATTATGTCTTTGTCTTCCTTAGATGAAGGCCTGCGACTAAGGCTAAAATATTGACTCAAATTAAAAATATGTTTATACTTATCTATTTGTTTGTTTCGATGTCTAGGCGCAAAACATCCAGGTCATCAGCACCTGATCAACTATATAACACTACTTTTATACTGTTAAACTACTTTTAGGTTTCCCTAAACCTCCTTCTCATTGAATTACATTAACTGTTAAATATATCTCCACTATTATGAAAATTTACTTTATTTACCTTGAGACTTCGCTGTAGAATAATTTAAAGAGCAATAGCCAACATAGTTAGACAAGAAACATTATTGTTCTTATTCAGTAACATTTCAAATGGTTGTAAAAGATCTTTATTTTTCATGATACTTTATTTTTGGAAATAACATATATTGCTGAGAAGAGAAACAAAACAATTTTTTTCCTTATTGTGCACTTAAATATCAAAGGTGCATTAAAAAGCTTTCTGAGATGTAAAAAAAAAAAAAAAAATTGTTTGCTCTTAAATACTGACATGTGTTCTTATTGGTAAATATTTTATTATTTATTCTTATTTTATTTTGACTATTCAACATTTTTTTAAAAATAAATAATATTTACTTAACTCTTTTCATTTTATTTAACAGTGATCACAACTAATTTTCTTGGAATAGAAAATTTATAAAGAAAAATTCTACAATGATCTGGAAAGAAAACAGCATCATGTGAATATTAGTCTTCAATCGGTATGTACATTATTGATTTTAAAATTGGTGTATTGTTTATAATTAGTTTTATTTTTTAAAAATCTATTTTATAACATTTAAAGCTGAACAGTTTTCATTTATCATTAGGTCCATTCAGTGTTTTCATCGCATAATAAAATTCTCTGTTTCTGAAGGGTTTGTTTTAAGCAGGGTTCTCCACTCTTTTTAGTTTAAAAGGACCACACTGACTTTTCCGAATCCCAAAAGTCTAAACTTGCTAACTCATCATGCCAATATACTTACGTCAGTTGTAGTTAAATGTTTAGTTTAATACATTTTTTATCAGGTATTGTATTTCTTAATTGATTGTTAAATATAAACATCTGATAATTATTTTGTAAGATTTACTTACATTGTAAATTTTAACATGTGGCAGGCATTGTTGATGGTGCTGGATGATCGGATATGGACCCTAGTTTGGTGGACTCTGGTTTAAAATAACAAAGATAATTAAATCACTCACTTTCCTCATGATTAAAATGGTGAATTTGATCACAATTCCCTTTTTCTTTTATTTTTACCTGTCATTTCTTTAAATAGTATTAAACACTATTTAATATTGAGATGGATACTTTAGAAATTCTTCCAGTGATATAGATATATTATTACATACATTATGTAATTAAAGTATTTGAAGTTATATTAAGATTCAACCTAGTACATGGAATTTTACTGTTTTTCAAGGAATTTCATTGATTATTTATTTTATTTAGGAATTGATTTTTTTAAAGATTCTAACTTCTGTATAGGCTTAATTCCACTTGTAAAGTTATTATTGTTATTGGTTAATAAACAATAACAATTTTTAAAATAAATTTGATTTATTAATTCGGTTGAGTAGTGGATTCTAATATCTCTATGAATTTCAAAGTTTGGGACAATTGCTCAAGAAAATCTGCTACATTTGACACCGTGGTTGCCAATACTCCCGAAGGTCGATGGCGCAAGAACCTATCCTCCCCACTCCCAAGATATTTTATTACTCACTTTTTCTTAAAAACAGAGTAAGCGAAGGTAGAATTAAATAAATCGTAGATAATATACAATCACACTTGCTGCGGTCTGTTCTATGTTCTCCCCTTATCCCTTAGTATGAAACTTCATTCTGAGATTTGTCAAAATCCAAAATGTGCCCACCATAAAAAAAACTTTTGACCGAACACTCTTTTGGGCACCCATCATTGTTTGACACCATTGTATAAGATTTATTGGCCTCCGTTCTTCTTTTTCTTTATAAAATGTAATACTTATGGGTTACTGATTTTGTGAAATCACATTGTGGAAAAACATCCTCCATAAGTGCTGAAGATGATACCAGGCCATTAGAGGATACCACTTTGTTTGGTATTATTAAATGCCATTCATCTTCATTACCTTGACCATCATTATTGGTGTGAGTGGATGTGGGATAAGTTATGTTATAAACTTATTTTAACATATCATAAAAGTATACTAGTTAAAAAAATTATGAAGTATCTAAAAAAAAAAATCTTATAGATTATTGATAAATGAGTAAAACTCAAATTAGTAGTGGATCATCTTGATGAGAAGTTTCCCCTTCCAAAGTAACATCAAGAAAAAAAAAAAAAAAACTATTTAAAATATGACTGAGTAACAATACTCTTTTGAATAACTGAATAGTTTATAATTCATTGTCATATCAATGAGACTTACATTCTACATATGATTTGACTTATGTATCTCTTTGGGAACAAAATGTATTCTCCAGGACTACTTCAGGAGTTCGTTATTCCTCACAAGGCACGATGTTTCTGCTGTAAGCAGCCCTTAGAAAACCCATTTGTGGAGCTCTGGAAAAGACTGAGCACATCATTGTGGACTGCACCATCTTTGAGGCACTGAGGGTCAAACTGCTGAGGAAAACCGGATTCCATATCCTCTCATTTGGTGTCTGAAGAGAACATAATTTGTGTACTGGTTGAGCATAGTAGGCTCTGCCCATTTAAACATCCAAAGAAGTCATTGCTCCAGTGACAGTTTTCAATTCATATAGTTATTTAAGATCGTTTCTCGACTTTGAATTATACATCCTGTATCATTTGTAATTATCAGCATCTTTTTTTTTCTAGTTTCTCTAAGGAACCGAGTAAAAAAAATCTTTAATAAGACTATGTTTGTTTATGACAAATTATAAGTATTAATCAAGTAATTAATTGTTCCTCATAATGTGTTTGCGTCTTATTTTTTACGTGGGTTGATACATTTCAAGGTCGTAAGTAGTTTCTTCGTCACACGCCTCCGAAGATATTTTTCTTTTGTATATCCTAGTGATTTAATTGTATCCTAGTGACTAAAAAGTTGTTATGTCCTGAAAATTTGCTATTAATAGTAATGGAAAAATAAGAGAACTGTTCTTCGTACTCCTTGATTTGTCTTGTAGAGGAATAACCATTTTCGGTAAGAGTTTTTCTTGTTACAGTATTATTCGAAACAATTATCTAGGTTTAAATCAGGTTGGACAACTTTTGCGTTGGTTTCCTTGAACTTGGGGTACGAATGGATACTTGGTTTAACTACTTACGACAACGGTGGTTTTTTGGTGTTTAACTCTTGTCCACAATCTAGCATACCTCCCAGTTGATAAATTACCGTCCTGAAAAGACTTAAATACGAATTAATGTACGGCTGTTGGATGTTATCCTCTACCGGTGAGGACGACTTCCCTAGATGGCAGCCGACGAGATGGTCTGTATCAAAGGAGGGAGTAGGTGTGCTCAGGGACTCAGCTCCAGTCTTTTAACAGCGTTCTGTGCGTCACCATTGTCGTCCGTATCTATCCACCTTTCATCTGTCAAAGGTACGTCATGGGATTTATGTTCAAAATAATTTTTTTTATTTCCCTAATTTTTGTTCTAAACAAATTAAAAATAATTTTTAGAGTTAAACGGTAAAATTTACCATAAAAAAATCAATAAGGAATTAAGTGCAAATACAAGAACACAATATCAATTTCCTATATATTTTTTAATGAAATAAACGTTGAATGATAAAAATATTAAAATTCTATCTTATTTTCTTTCGCATGGAAACTCAGTTTTTATCTATTTTTGTAATTTATTTCACCAAAAGCTCTGGAGATATTTAATGATTATTTTCATTTACTTTTTGTATAAACAAGCTTTGTATCTAAAAGATACACAATTTTTTTCCGGAATGCTTTTGAATTAGCGTGAATATAAAAAACGTTCTCTAAAATGCAATAGCAAACAATGAATGTTTACACGTCTTTTATTTGCAAATGCTTTTGTTGCTAATTTTTTTATATTTGTGTTGTTAATTGCCTTTTTTGATGTTAAAATATACCTGCATTTAGGAAAAAACAACTTAGTTTTGTAGTATCACTTCTGCTGGACGTTGTTTGCAGTGCAAGTGTTTTTTATTACATGAAAAATATATTATTGTAGATTAAAGGTGAGGCATTTACTTAAGATGGTAAATGTTAATACAAATCTCGCTGTTGTGAATTACTGTTATCATTTTTTTAGTCAGGGATTATAAAACTTAGTTTAGAACTGGTAATAGGTCCTTATGTTAGGGATTTTTATATTTTCTCTTAGTTAGGTATCGTACAAAATTTATTATCTAACTTTCAGTTACTGAATCGAAACAAAGATTGTTGATACAATAATATTGAACTTGATTTCCGAAAATATATATATTGTATCCTACCAATTATAAAAACTTGGACTATTGATTTAAGCACAAACTATTATTATGACCTTGATGAAATTTATTAGGTGGATAAATATTAATTTTATTGATTAAAAATATTAATTAATTTTAAAAAACAAGTCAAACAATTATTGGTAATTTTGATGCTTACCCATATTAGATAGTATTTTTTCCCCGAGCTTATCTCTTTAACTGACTTCCTTTAAGATAGTGAAGCCGATGATCTCAATTTGTTTTTGTTTTTCATAGGATTTATTTAATTTATCCGAAAATGGTTTAGATGGTATCGATGTTTACTAAATAAGCGATTGTTTTAATGATTATCAACAGTTTTCAATCCAATATTATAAATCAAAACTATTAAGCTATAGTGAAGAAATGTTCTGATTTTAATAATTAGTTAAAAATTATTTATTAAATCATTTATTTATTAAATCATAGATTTATGGATATTTTTATTTTATATGAAAATGACGATATTTTGATATACCAGTATGATTAACATTGTTTATTAATAATATAGTCATCATGTTTCAATTTTTTAAAATATATGTAATAATATTCTCTGTTATATATAATATCTGTGGCGCCTGTGAAAAGTGCGTTAAATGCAATTTTTGTTGATGGCTCCAGAAAACTCTATTTTTCTCTGTTTCTTTGTGTTTAACGAGCTAAGTTGCGTGGCTATTACAGAGATGAACAATCCTCTGTAAATCATGGATTGAAACTCGAAAATTCAACTTGCACCTGTGAAAATTCCAAACTTTCAATTGCGTTTTCCCATAAATATGATGTTTGCACTTAATACACTATGCATAGGTACCGATAAGATATAATTATAGCTTAAAGTAGAACTTTAATTTTAGAATAAAATGACACCAACACTCTTTCAGTACTTGGTATTGCAGATGTTTTGCTTGTCCAAGGAATGTATTCGTCACGTTGTTTACATACAAGGTGACCTAACAAACGACGCTCGGCAATTAGTTTTTTCGCTAACTATTGTAGGGTAAGGTACTCCCCTTATGGAATATGGGTATGTTCTGGTGATAAAAACAGGATTTTTTTTTTTTAACACAGCCTGGATAGAACCTTGACTCGAAAGTTCTTTACCTAAGTTTATTTACTACTCTAATTTCTTTGAAATTAAAAAAAAAATTAAATTTTCTGACCGATATCTATAATCCAGCTCATTGCCCATGTCGCTTCTTTTCAAGACTTTCTAATATTTCTTGTAGAGTGTAAATATAGCGCTCCGAATTATAATGCCCTCCAAGAATTAATTTCCTTTGCAGAACTAGAATTGTGTGAAGAGGGAATTGAAGACCTGGTCATCGGCTTCATTGTATGCTTCAAGAATTATATATATTTTTACTTTATTAATTATATCCTCACACACTTTTCATGACATATAATCAGATATTTTTAGATTAGATCTATCATACGAACCTATTACTTCATATGTCGATAGTCAACTTCTGTTTAATGGCGTAATTAAGTTAAAGTGACTAGTCCGGCATGAGGAAGAGTCCGTGCTCTTGTATCGCCTTAGTCTTCTTGAAGTAATTAGAAACGTAGACCTCACACCTATGCCCTTTTAGATATCACACTACCATCATGTGGCATCACTTTTATTACTTAGCTGTTTATTTTTTAAACCAGTTTGGAAAGTTACGTCGAAGTATTAAGGTTTCCATTTGTATTTTACATTAACAGTGCTGAAAATCTGGCATTTTTCAGAACTTAATTTAGATTTTTACTTATGGAATAAGTCGACTATTGTTTAAATCCAATGAGTTGTGTTGTTTCGATTAATGCTTAGCTACGAAGATTTTTTTTTTTTAAATGTCATTCTTCAACAGTTCAGTATAAATGAGTCGTTTATTTTCAAAGGGAACGCTAATATTCATTGAAAACATTTTTATAAAACGCCAAAAACTATATTTTGTATTAAAATTGTTCTATAAAAACATATGTTTTTTGAAAAATAAATTAGGAATTTTTTTATCAGTAGCACATATTTTCGAAATCACTGATTATTCCAGTAGTAATTAAAAAACATTTAAACTTAAATAAGGTCTCTTCTAAACTTCAAAACCCATTTGTGAACAAAAATAGTTTGATTGGTGTTTGATTTGCAGAGAAAAAATGGTTTACGATTTGGGAAAATAAGTTTAAAAATCGTACTATAAAAAATTAACTTTTTGTAGACAATAATGGTACAGTAAAAAAAGTATATTTTTAATTTTCATTAGAATAAATCGGTTAAAAAAAACTTTAAATGATTTTTTTTTAATAAAGAAAAAATGGTGTATGATTCGGAGGGGGGGGATGTTATATTTTTGTAGACAGTAATAAAAAATAAATAAATTTTTAATTTTCATGTAAATAAAGCGATTAAAAAAAAAAACATGCGCGAATGATTTTTTTAAGACTAAGTGTTTCATTACATTTCTTGAAAAATTAAGCCGGTTTCGGAAATAAACTTATTTTCACACTTTTTATTTTATTAATTAGGTTCGTTTCTGAAAATAAATAAATTATTCATCGTATTCATTGTTTTTTTACTTAAGAATCGATACTGGATTTTTAAAAAAATCGATTAGTTTACTTAGGTACTTAATATTAATAACATAAATCAACAAATGTTACACACTCAATAAGCAGTACTGGTACTTACTTATATTCATGATTTTGACGACACGTTGATTTTGTTTTCATTTTGACTTATAATTTTAGTCTTACATTATTTGATAAATTATCTGTATTAGTTATTCAGAAAGCGTAGATTTGTATCCCATACGTTGAGGAGGTAATGTCAGTAAGAGAATAAATGGGCTTGATAAAAAAAAAGTCTAGATGTTTGCTTATCTCTTAGCATGACTGTGCAAAGTATTCCGCATCAGCTGAATAAATTTATGTAATAGAAAAAAGCAAAATAAATAAAATAAACAAAGCTTCGATTTGAATACGTCATATCTCCAATAAGTCTTGAATATATTTTTTTTTTATTAGCATTTGAGTAAAATATATTTATACTTATTTTTAAGGAAAGATAAAACTAATGAAAAGTCATTTTTTTTTTTTAATTTCTTTCAGTTTCAATGTCATTTCTTTGAACATGGAACATTTTTCGAAAATTTGTATAACAAAATGTGAAATTTTCACTCCAACTACTTATAGTAAATGCCTTCATGTGTTTTGTTTGAGTCCTCGCCATGTATTTAAAACAGAAACTTAAAAAAAAAAAGAAACAGTATGTATATGTTTACTTCTTTCTTCACGAGTCGTATAAAAAAATTAATGAATTTTTTCCACCTTAACTGTACTAACTAATACTAAATACTAAATAAAAATTATTTCTTTAGGCCACATTTAATGTGGAAAAAAATTTAATATTATTCTTCGATAATAGTTATCCGTTCATATCCCAGAAGGTTTTATACCATCAATGACATAAAAAAAATTCTTAAAAAATTATCTCGAACTATTATTATATTTATTACAAAACTACTAAGTTGATCTTAATTAAAATATCTAGGTCTATTTTTAATAAAACAGAATACCATATTTATATCACGTTTGTTAATATTAAACTTTTTTAAAGTAGTTTTTGAACTATACATATCGAGTTTTGATATTTATTTGAGATGGAATGGATAGTTTTATTTTTATGAAAACTATGTCCATTTAATAACAAATGGATGGTAAAGTAATAACGTAACGTATTACAAACAATAAATTTTTACCGTTAATGCACATTTTCTTTGCGAACTTCTTCTCGTTTCAGAATTTGAATATTCATGTTGTGGTGTTTTGTTGGCTTCTGAGGTTCGATGAACTCTGAAAAATATAAAGAAAATTAGTTTTTAACTGTTCTTCATTAATTAAAAAAAAAAAAATTCATTTTCCAATTTTTGTTCTCTATAGTTTGGGGTCAACAAAATATTTTATTTTTATATTATTGTTAGCCATTACAATAACGTGTAAAGATTTTTACACGTTAAATGAAGCCCAAAGAAATATTTTTAGTTCACAGTTAAGGTGGAAAAAAATCAGGAAATTTTGTTATACGACTCGTGAAAAAAAGAAGTGTACATAAAGGTATTAGTAATTATTTTTCAGTTATGGTTTTTCAACATTCTCCGTGTTGAAGACAATTATGTTGAAATTAATTTTTACTAAACTTCTGAATAATAAATGTAGATTCATACATGCATTCTTTGAGTTTACTTCTTTTCTTTTCTATTTTTGTTTAAAGAATAATTTATATTTTTTTAAACCTTGAATTCAGCTATAAAAATATCAATAATATTTTTAATATTTTATAATAATAATATTTTATATATATATATATATATATATATATATATATATATATATATAATTATATATATATATATATATTATATATAAACAGTTTAAAGTTATATGAAAAAAAAATTCGCATATTAGTATATTTCCTCAAATTCGTTGAACTAATTATGTTCTAGAAATAATCCTAAGAATTTTTATATAGTTCAGTTTTGCCGTTAAAAAAATTCGCTTCGTAATCTTAATAATAGTAGAAAAAAATATGTATAAAGCAATTATTAAAAATTAACCATATCCATGAAAAACACTGTTCTCTATAAATTTAAACGTTTTTCCACGTTGAATGTGATTCTGAGAAATGATTAGAGTGTAGGATTCATGGAAAGAATGTGTAATATGACTAGAGAGAAAAATGCCATAGATTTTCTATTATTCCCTATCTGATTGTCTATTATTTCACTATGGAATATTTTTTCTTTATAAACTCAGCGTTGCACAAGGTCCTGAACTAATTGCTGAACTACATTTTAGCCTAAATATGTTCGGTAGCTTAGGCTAAATTTTAATTATTATTAAATTTAATTTAATTTAATATAGGATGGGTTCATTTAAATAGACAGCGACGAAAACTATAAAGTAATTTTGAATATTTTTTTTATATTTATCGGATGTCTCTCCCTATCTTGTTGCAGTCGCAGAAGTAATATATATTTATATCTTATTGATAGAAAAAACTATACATATCTTAATTTTACTCACATCGGAGGGATTTAAGTAAACTCATATCGACCTCTCATATAAAAACTTATACTTTTTGAACTCATATAAAAACTTTTTTCAGTTAGATTGAATTCGTTACGTCAATGCGAAATTAAATGTTATTTAATATCAGCTAGGTCCTTTCATCATTGTATAATCTAAAAGAGTTCAAATACCGATTTTTTTTAGTTGCTTCCTCTTAAATATTTTTAATGTATTTTTTTAAAAATAATTATCAGGCGATCATTATTAATAGTTGTCAAAGATGGTCTATGAAACAATTTGAGAAATGAGAACATAAGGAAAAAAAGGATAAACATCACTCTAGGTTAAAAAGACAAATGTTTATTATATTTTAGTGTTTTTTGTAACTTTTTTTTTAATCTCTCAATTTCATTTATCCTTATTATTTTTTATAATTGTATTTTGCTCTTTTTGATAAATTTATTATTGTTATTATTTTACCTAAAATTAGTTAGGCTGAGTCAAATCTTCACCATTTTATTTTATATTGCCTCCTTTGCATCTGCTACATTTCGGCCGTTATGCCTTCTTCAGGTACATCTAAAGAGATGTCTACGTTGTGTTATTTGGGCTGCCGGTTGAAATTTTCCAATGAAAATTTGACTCTCTCAAAATAATTTTAATAATTAAAAAAATGTTTCCATCTTAAACTTAAAATACAGAAGGTTATTTTACCATACATCATAGGCGCTGATTTTCGATTTTGATCGGGGTAGCGATGGAAGGAAAAAAAAAATTATTCTATAATTTTTATCATATTAAAAAATTCAACAAAATTTTTGAGTAACTAACGAATATAATATTTAAAATTAATTTGTTTATATGTTTGCATAGCTGTTATGATTTTAATTGTTTTTGTTTTACTTATTATATGTAGTTGAAAATATCTAAAAACTTTTTTTTTTTCCTATCCCCCAAGAATTTCTTTATTACAAAATAAAATATATAAATGTTATATATAAATAATTTTTCAATTTCCTTTTATTGCCCAAGGGCATTTTAAGGTAAAAGGGCTATGCACGCTGTATGCGTACTTTGCATCTGTGGCCAGAATAAATACCTAAAAAAAAAATCCATTCAATATATAACATATTTGTTTAGACTTGACACAGAGGAGAGGAGAGACAGCCTTCATAACTTTTTCAGATAAAAATAAATAAAATAAAAATAACTATGATTTCGTGTGTACAATTTCAAATTTAAAAAAATACGTTTTTCATAGTCAGACCAGCTTGTCGCGGAAAATGTGATAAGAATATCACGTAAAAATTTTATTTTAAATTATTTGGGGGGAAAAACAATATTCTCGTCCCTCAACATTGAGTACATTATTATAAATTTGATTTTAATTTTTGAATTGAAGCATTCAGCACCTTGTGTGAATCCAACTCTGCTGTTCAAGGTATCATAAGTGACTCATAAATCATTCCGAATTAGGAATGTGAGCGCTTTGAGGCTAACTTGTTCTCTTGAGATCAATCTTCAGTTCGAGTTTAAGAATAACGGAAGTGACAGGCCATCTAGATGATATTTCTACATCCTAATGGATTGAGTCTTGGGACAACTCTATTCGTTTACATAATATATAACTTAATAAGCCTCTCTTACTAAAAAAAAAGAAAAAGAAAAAAAAATCAAGATCAGTGAATATTTATTAATTTAAACGGGGGAAAAAGTCAGTATCCAGTAAATATAATATATTTATTCATTATATTAAAATGAAGTTTTTTTTTTTAAATTTATTTATTGATGATATTTACAACTGTATTACAAGTAAAAATACATTCAGTAAATGTGAACAAAAGAATATAATAGCATGAAATCACTTGTTGAGAAACTACCCACTGGTAGCACTTTAAAAATGTATTTACAAAAGGAGATCTCGAGGCCATCTTCTTTTCAGATGCCTCGGAGGGTTGTCAGGGATCGAAAAGGAAGCAAGGTTAGAAACGAGAGAGTTAGGATGGTTGTGAAGTTTGTTATGGAAGGATAGGTATCTGGATTGGGCCAGGTTAGAAACATAAGGAACATTAAGGTCGTTATGGATGATTTTGTTTATGACAAAGTAAGGAGCTGTGAGGATTTTACGAAGGATTTTGGATTGTAAGGATTGGATACGAGAGGAATTCGATGGCTTAGTGGAGCCCCAGAGCTCAATTCCGTAAGTCCAAATAGGTCTTATTGTAGTCATGTATATGAGTCTTTTGTAATTGACTGGGAGCTTAGAGCGTTTGTCTAGTAAGTGCTGGAGTAGTCGGAAACGTCGAGCTGTTTCTTGTCGTTTCAGTCTGGTATGAGGATTCCAAGTTAGACGTTTGTCAAAGTGGAGTCCAAGGTATCGAATTTGTTCAACAGGGATAAGTAGGGTATTATTAAAGGATACTGTAGGACAAGAGGACATAGGTTTACGACGAAGGGTAAAGGTGATTTAAAATGAAGTAATTTATAATACAACTTATTTTGTCTGCTAATTAATAGATATTTGTATAAATGAATAAAAAAAATTCAATTCATTCACACACTCATTAATGTATACATATAAAAAATAACAATACCTCTGAAGTTGAAATTTTATGAGTCATTTATTTCCAAAGTGAACCGTAATCGATTTTTGTGGAAATTGAGATAATTTATTTATTTATTCAATTTTATAATTTTTTATCATCATCTTGTCTTTTTATCTGTATTCGTGGAATAACTTTGGTAGATATGTTTGCTATTTAGTGTTGAATTCCTAGAATATGAATTTTTTTTTCATGAATATATATAAGTTATACAGTGTTAAAGGATTAATCTGGTTTATTGTTGATACTTTATAGGACTAGTCTTATGAAAAGGGAGAACAAAAAAAGAAATATATATATATATATATATATATATATATATATATATAGAGTAATTGAAAAATTTATTGCAATAGTTATGTCCACATGGATTGATATGTATATTGTATTGATATGTAATACAACCCAACCCTATGTAGTAGGGCGCTGCTTTACTTTCAATTAAGTATTTCTCTCGATTCTCATGTAAAGAGACCGAATGCATCCGATGATAATTTTTTTTTCCATAAAGAACCTAAATATAAAATAAAGTTGTTTGAAATTAATTTTTTTCGAATTTTTTTTAAGGAATGCAATTTTTAAAAAAATCATCAAAAGCTTTTTTAAGCGATTTATTCAAATGAAAATTAAATATATATATATATATATATATATTTTTTACTGTACCATGGTTGTATACAAAAAGTATTTTTTTATATTACAATTTTTATGATTTTTTCTTTCCGAATCTCACACCGTGTTTTCTCTACAAAACCAACCCCAATAAACATTAATTATTTTGCAACTGCTACCAACATATCATGTTTGGAAAAACGGAAGTTTTTCGAAGTAGAAGATATCATAAATCATGCTGTCGAAAGTCTTGAAGGCTTATGACCAATAATTTATGGTCAGCATAAATAATCATTAATTACCATTAATACAAATGGAACATTCCGCTTTTCGAGGTAAGTGATAGTTGGACAAGAGCCTAAGTATATGTTTCTTAAAATTTTACTTAACGAACAACTTCGATAGCCAATGCACATTTGATTGCAACATGCATTACATGCATGGGGTTATGCAATTCGAAATAATGACTGTGGGAATAAATTAAGATCTTTAAAAGTATTTACCGTCATTATGCAACGAAATAGGGCTCTGGTTCACGGGATGTCGTTAATATATTTTAATTATGACTTATTTTGAAGGAAAAAGGTAATAAAAATGTTTAATTAAAAATCCACAGTTGAGATTTAACCTGCATATATCGAATTTAGTTCTTAGTTGCGTAGGCTACGTTGTATGTTTTTGCAATCTCTTGAAAAAGTTAGACAATAAAATAGAATGTTTTACATATTAGTCTATGGAATAAATTTCTCTGTTCAATATATAATTATAAAATCGATATTAGGGTCATGTTGCATTCGGTCCTACAAATATTTTATATCTAATGAAGTTGTCAAAGACAAATAAATTGTATTTTTTATTATTCTACATACGTTTTAATAAATATCTGACTTTATTTTTAATTTTCCCCGCGGGAAGTTAGACCATGACCCTCTTAATTGGGGAGGCCTACAGTTGTTATACTTGTAAAAACAGGCTATACAGTTTTTAATTTAAATGATGAAATCTTCGTTTTCATTTTAGTTATATTTTATTTAATAATACCTTTTAGTTACTCAATGTCATTTATTGGAAGTTAATATCATTATTGCGCCAATTTAAAAATTAATATTTTATTTATAAATTGTTTTTATAAAAAACTTTCAAGGACAGTTATTGATAGGATTCCATTGACTTTTATTTTTTATTTAATTTATTAATTGCAACTAATCAAAATAACAATATAATATGATTTGAGGTTTTGAAAGCTTAATTATTCAATTTAACATCCGTTTTTAAATATTTTTATCAGTCTAAACGATGTTTGTGTTATTATTATTTTTTTATGGCTATACTGTTAAAGGTGAAAATAAAGATTCACTATATATTGAAAAAATAAGATACTGTGTTTTAATATTTACATTGGTAGCCTGAGAATCAAGACACCTTTCCTATGCCCTGCCTCTAAAGCCCTAAATAGTTTCAATTGCAAAAATTAGTAAATATTATGGAGGGGGTTTTCCGGCTATAGCTGTCCCAAAACATAAATATACATATATATTTTTTCATTAGTCCATAATTGTTTCTGTGATCAAAACCAAGCACTTAAACTTTTTTTTTTCTCCTCTACTTCGCCTTTTTGGTTACACGGAGTTTTTTCCTAGGCAGAGGAGAGGGTGGCGGATTAAGATCGGAGTTAAATGCTCCCTGACTCCGGGACTCCTACTCGTAATCTTCAGGATTTTAAGTTGTATATTTATTCTTTCTAAATTATCACGTGTGTACAACTACTGAATATTATATATATATATATATATATATATATATATATATATATATATATATAAGCATTATTATTCTAGTAATTAATGTTTATATTTTTAATTTAGCTTATTTTTTTTGTAGGCCTTCAAGGACCACTAATTACTGTTATGTATTAAAAAAACTAATTCTGGATCTGCTACTACTAGATATCACAAATTGATGAGTCTTTGGCTTTAAAATATACGGTACATCATCCGGCTCTTTTTCACTAATTTTAGTTTGTTTTTGTTTCGAAAACGATACAGATGAAATATTATATATTTATTACGAATTTCCTTGTATTTAGAACTTAAGTAGTCACATACCGTCTAGTATGACTGTACTGCAATTATGAATATATTTCATTTACGATCATGATTTTATTTTAAAACTTTCACATTTTTACCTGGTGTAATTTTGAAAACATTGCGTGCGTAAAATGATTAGGAAGATTTCTCTAATTACAAACTAATTTATATCTGCGCCGTTCTTCTTCAAGCGTTGTGGATCGTTTCAGTTTTGAATTTTAAAATTTTACTTTTCGAGAATTTTTTTTTTCAAGATTTGTATTCGTTTCTTGTTTTATTTTGATGCTTGTTTACCTTAGCTAACCTTGAATATACAGCTGTATTGCGCTTTGTGTTCTATGAATAGTAATTGTTTATGTATTAAACATAAAGATGCTTATCTATGATCACTACATATACCTACCAGTTCCTAATAAAATTTATTGCTGTAATACTCGTATCCCCAAGGATAGAGACGTGATGTCGTCTCAACTCGAAGAGATTGCTTTGAAAATAAATGTATTTACAAAACATAAAATAATTGTTTTGTAATTGAGAACAATTGTTTGATTTAGATTAATCTGACTTTCTCAGATATTTTTATTTATATAAAATATATGAATGTGGAACGGTGAAGATAATATACAATGAACGTAAGCGATACGAATAATCGGTGATTGAACATTGATGTATAATTATTTTTAGCTTCTTGTTTTTCTGCAACCTCTTTTAATTTTAATTCTTAGGAAATTTCTTTATTGAGATATATTATAATCTGTCACATTTAAGGACAATAGTAATAGTGAAAAAGAGTAGTTCATTCATACTATGCATTCATACAATAAATAAACAGCAATATAATTATACTAAAAGTAAAGATATATAAACTAAAAGATACTAAACTAAACAAAAATAAACTAATCTAACAAAATAAATACTTAAATAAACATCTAAACCTCTAAAAAGATTTTTTGTAGTTAGCAAAATAAAATCTTCTTTATAATATATTTATTGGTTGACATTTCGGGAATATATGATTTCAACAATGAAATTCCTAGGAACGTGACTAGAATGAAATATATATTTCGTAAATTATTAATCCTTCATTAGGCAATGGAAATCACTCCAGATCTAGGCCTATTTCATTACCTTGACCGAATTGAATTTCTATTTAATAAAACTTGGTGTTTTACCCAAAAAAAAGAGAAAAAAACCAAAACGAAATAACCTTGTTAGGGTCTAAATAATTAAGTGAAATTCCTTACTTTTTATGTAAATCGCTCAGCATTTTAATGGTTCATTGCTGTAAAAACACGTATGAGTTATTTTTAATCAATTTCTCTCAGAATACTTCTTAAAATAATGAAAAATACAAATTAACCCATTTCAGTATTATACTGTTTAAAAAAAAAAAACGATCATTTTGAAAAGTATCATTCTTGGGAATGTTTTTGATAGTAAGAAATTATTACAATTTTTGAAAGTCTGCCCATACTTTAGGACTCTTTATTCACGTACACAATACAGGTAAATACCTAACCCGTTAAAGCATGATCAGAACAGAAAAACAAATTACTGATAAGTAGATAACATGAAGCAAAAGGAAACACATACTCTTTTTATCAGATATAGTTTTAGTGACTCGAAGTTTGCATAACCAACAAAATATATATCGTAATATATATTTGTAATATACATCGATTACTGTTTAAAAACACCTAAATGAATCCGATGGTGTAATAATTTTTTTTTGTCAAAACGATTCTATTCTGTTTCAACATTAAAAATAATGGTCTGAAAATAGGTCTATTTAAAAAACTGTCTCTTGTTTCAAGGAATATAAAAATACTTGCATTTCTTAAGTATATTATAAAAAAAAAATTAAACAAATTTTAAACTTTTATTATTCGAATAAAAATTAACAAAAAAATTATTTTACTGTACCATTACTTTAAACAAATTATTAAATTTTAAACAAATAGGAAAGTGGGGTAGCTCAGTGGTATGGAACTGGGCTTCCAATGCTAAAGGTCCCAGGTTCGAATCCCGGCTCATGGCAGAAAAATTATTTATTCTGTTTCATTGGCCGTGGGGCGACCCTGGGTAGGTAGACCCTCCTGGGGCACACCCAGCCTCTATAAAGTGGGTACCCTTAATTAAAATAATTAATGAAGGGGAAAAATATTGCGGCTGAGCGTGATCTCGGTCAAATCACCACCTTGCACAACAGTAGACCTAGAAACAGTACTTTTCTTAAATATTAATGAAGACCTTTCATGGGTTGTAGTAGTACAAGGTTTTTTTATTAAATTTTTACATCCCAATTTTAATAACTTTTTTCTTCCCCAATGCACCTTTTTTCTTTCATAACCAAACTCCAATCAAGCTATTTTTTGTTTAAAACGGACCTTAAAGTTCAATATGTTTCAAAAGCTGCACCATTTAAATGTCAAAGTTTTTTAATAACTATTGAATAAAAGCTTTTTCGGAAATACGTCCTTCAAATAAAGATTTATTAATTTATTTTTTAAATAATATTGTTTTTGATATTACAATTGTAACAGAAAATATACTTCTTTGTGTTTCCTGAAAAATTGTCATTAATGATTAGGGTTCAGTGTGAAAATAACCGATTCATAGATTTGCTAAATATTAATTTGTGTATTTCCCTAAAGCCCGAAAATGAAATACTTCTTGCTGTAATTTTTAATATCAATTTTTCCTTTCAATACGTCCAGTAGCGGTTCTCACCGGGCCTTTTCGATCCCAAAATCCGGTTTTTGACTTCAGCTGTGAAGTTATGTCAGATTCAGCTTTCGCTTGCTTCCGGCAGAACGAAATACGTCAGCAAATATGATGTAGGAAACATCTGGAATCGAATTGCATTTTATTAATAAAAATCGATTATTAAATGACTGTTAGCAGTTTTCAATCAATGTAATAATAAAAATTATAAATATTCATCTGGAAAAAGATACATTTATTTTGAAAACTTTTCAGAGATTTTTACGTGATTAGTCGTTGCTTTTTAGTACCGCGACATCTTAACATCAGTGTATCTATCAGTATTTTCGTTGTTATTAACTGAAGCTACTTCAAATTCATTCGAGGAAAAAGAAGACAAAAATGTTATTGTTTCATTATAATGTCAGGAATAATTATTAAATCCTTTAAAACTGTTTTATTATTTTTTTCCTATGCTCTCGTCACTTCTTGCCCATAGGTCTAATTTTATAAACTTTATTTTGACGTTTTGGGAATGCTCTATCTCTTTCTTCAGCAACTAAAATTATATAAATAATACAGTATCAGTTCTTCCCAAATTTTCTTTTTTTTTCCTATGCTTTGAACATTTTTTTAACTAATAAAATTTCTAATTTAAACAATATCCAATTTTAAAAAAAATCTTAAACAATAAAATTTACTTACATAGTAAGCTCTAGTATTGGATTATTCCTAATACAAGTTTGGTCTGTAACCTATTATAGTAATTAAGGAATTTTGATTTAATTTTTATTTATTTTAGAGATTTTTTTTTTTTTTTTTTTTGGATGATATATCATTAGTAACATTTCATAAAATTATATACTTTCATTGCTATATAAACTATGTACTTTCATGAATTTTCCATCTGTGAAATCAGAACATTGTTCATTTTGTTCAGGTATTTTTGTTTTGATAAATAAAGTATGAATTCACAAAATCATACTTGAAAGTTAACCTACATCGAAAATCCACTTAATTACTTTTTGTAATAAGTCGACGATATATTATCGATACCATTTTTCCATTAATTTATGAAATAGTTGGTTATGAGAAATGGAAGATTTGATGTACAATAAGTGTTTTTTTTTTAGACACACTTCAACCTGGGCAAATTATCCCGAAACGATGTCTAATATGATCATATGAAAATAAAAAGAATGAAATTTAGGAGAGTTTAATTTTTTCTGAAATTATTAAACAACAATAAATTATTTTCAAAACATTTAGCATATGACTTTAATTTTTTATATGTGCCAAAAGAAATTACTAACTTAAAAAATCACTGTTTTGGGTCTAAAAGACTATTGAACGTTTTAATTAATACCTTGAGACAGAAAAAAATAACAAGAAAAATTCTGTTGATAAGTTGAATATTTTCCTTGTATTGCCCCTCTGGCTGCTCTAAGAACAAAGTACCTGCCCAGCCTCTCTGGTCGGAATTAAGTCCAAACCATTAAATCAAGCCCACCTGGCTTCACAGGAATAACTTACTTGCCTCACATTTTTACTGTCCATTTATTTATTTTTTGAACCCCGAAGTGGCAATAAAGTTTCAGTCGGATATTTTCAAGCAGCCTCCATTAAAAGTTAAACTGAATAGGCTAAATGTCTTCATAAATATATACAAATATATCAAGTAGGTACAATGCTAAACTAACTGGATCTAAATGGAGGCTTAAATGAGAAACGCTGTTGCGCCGTGATATAGCTTAAACACGACTCTAGTTTTCTTTACGTGGGAACTGTAGCAGAAATAATATTTCTTCCGAGACCTTCGGTCGTGTCTGGGTGAGAATTCAGTCCGTATTATTCTTTCGTTAGGATTATAACTAATGATACGAACTATTGTCCAGGAACATAAGCGCAGACTTCGGGAGAGGGAAGAGGGGGAGTTATATTGTTTCGTCCCCTCCCCCCCAATAATTTGAGATAAAAAAAATTAAAAACAATTATAAATAAGCTACATTTAAACCATGGCTGACATGTCATTTATATCTTTTATTTACAACACATTTGCTGATAAGTTTTTTATGTTACTCATGTAAATAAAAATTATGATTTTTGAAAGTAGTTTTTTTTTTATTTTAATAAATAGCTATTGATGTTTGATACTGCCGAAATAATACTGTTAAGAAAACTTTAGTCATAATATACTCTATGTTGTTAAATGGATTTCAATGTTTTAAGCTTAATATTACAAAATAATAGTTTCTGTTGACTTTCCATTGACTCGTGGTATAGTAATATCGTAGCATGCGCGGGTTTGGTGTACATTTTTATTTCTTCTAAGTTCGATTTGAAATGTTTATGAAAATCAAATCAAGTACTTCAAATATATTTCCGTATCTTTCATTCTTTCATCCATCAAACACTGGCATTATGTGCAAGTGTCCAGTTCGTCCCTTTGTAAATCAGAACCTGCATATATATGTATATATGAAAAAAATCTAAGTACATTAATTTGTTTACCAGTACTGCTATCCGTTTATTGATTGGCAGTAGGTACTCCATTTTGTTCTATTTGTAATGTTATTGTTCTATTTGCCGGGTAATTGTAAAAGCAACTTGAGCGTAAGAAATACGGACTAAGCGTGGAAATCGTACTTCACGCTCGGTTCGGGTCCTATTCGATTACCATTTGATAGCGAGGAATGTTCAAAGAGAGAAAATGATCCACTCAATTTGCCTGCCTGAGATCACCGGTTGGAACTTTGTAAGATTATACCCCCATTTCTGCCACAATGGTTGTAGGTGTACCTCAAGGACAAGGCAACTTGCTGAATCATAAGCCCGAACACCTACCATGGTCTGGGGTACGGATTCTCCCACTTAACGGATTTTATATACTTTTGTTGCTGACCGCCCCACATCTCTAATATTATTGATATATTTTTCTTATTATATGTATTGTTTGTACTCCTAGTATGCGTTTTCAAATTATATAAACTACATTAATTTAATAAAAATTATTAAAATGATCCCCTCTTAAGTGCCAAGTTTTTCTCCCTAACCTAAAGAAGGGTCAGATACCCAATTTTAGCGGTAAATTTTAATAATATAAGAATAAAATTTTCACCACAGTTTCATTTTTCCAATGAGGTACTTCAGACTTCACGCGCTTTGTAGAAGAGCAGTAGGTCAAACCTGGGACTTGAAATAATGTAGCTTACTTAATACTTCACAGTGCAGTAAGTGATGAGTGGTGTGAACCAAAGCTTTCTTACAGAAATCTTGCAATACGTATATTGCATAAAAATGTTAAAAGTATTTTATTCGAAATATTGTCCATAGTTTGCTAAACATTTCCCCTCTATCTATCTTGCAATTTATGCAGACGAAGCCAGAAAAACTGTAACTCCACAAGACTAAATGCGTCCACAAGCACTCGCGAACTTGCCAGTGAGTATGGTGTGTCAAAAGATACTGTTACTCCCCATCTGCTCTCCATGGGGAAGATGAAAAAGACCAGTAGACTGGTCTCTGAGGAACTTACTCATCAGCAATCAGCTAAGAGATTAGAAATGTTTGAAAATTTATTGAAAAACCCTTGCCAGAAAAACTCCTGTCTCATCCACCATAGTCCAAACCTCGCACCATCGGATCACTACTTATTTAGATCCATAGTCCATTATTATCTTTAAGGGAAAAAAATTGATAATTTTGCGGAAGTTGAAATTGCGGTCCAAGAGTTCTTTGACGGTCATTTCAAAGACTGGAATCAGCGTGGGATCGAGCAATTGGCTAGCAGATGACTAATGAGGTTGACAATGGACTATACTTTGAGCATTAATTGTATTTTATATACAAAGAAATAATAATACAAATATTGGTTGAAAAACAGTCATTTTTTTTATACACCCTATTATATGAAACTGGTATTGTTGAAAATCTTTGTAAGGTGTCAAAGAAACTGAAAAATTGTGTCAATAATACGGTAACTACAGCCGAAGCCATCTATGAACAAATTCCGGTTTCATATTTACACATCGGGTATGTGGGTATATATAATTTCCCAGAAAATATAATAATATAATAAAAGTAGTAAATAATTTATACCCTGCCCATTTTTATGAAAACATTTAAAATAATTTCATTACTTTAACGTAATGCTGTGACATTTATGTTACTTTGATTTATTTTATTTCTAAATTCGAAACTCTTCTGTTAACTATACATGAGCAAGCAAAAACAAGAAAGAAAAAAAAAAACGTAAAAGTGGCTCAGTTGAAGCATGAAGGTAGGCCAATCCTATTTCCGAACAATTTACTTTTTCTCTACTTTTAGGCTTTTTATTATTTTTTTTTTCTTTCACAATGCTCTTGCAGAATTCTCCAACGCTGCAAAGTAAAATAGATTACTACAAGTTACAATTTCGGAGTATTACGATAAATAAAAAGAACATTAAAAATATATTTTTGAATGTTAATGTGTATGTTTTTTGATTAATTTTATTACAATATTGAAACTGCATAACATTTGTTTATCTTCATGTTTAATTGAGACGTAGAATTGTTGAGAAACATTGATCGAAATTCTTTAAAAATAATCAGCCATGTTTGATTTGATAATAGATAATAGATTAGGCTTCAGGGAGAAATCGTGTATTAGTATTTATTTATTTTTTTACCCACGAAAGTTGTTTCTGAATAGACTGAGAAATTTCGTGGGAAATATTTGTTGGCCTGTTTCTTTTTTCTTTCGTAAAACTGGTTTATTTTTGGAAATAAGAAAGATCTTGGAAATAAATTGTTTTAAAGATGAGATTTTGACTTCTTCTTTTTAATTTTCAACTCTTTTATGAAGTATTTACTCGTATTTTTTAAAATATATTTAATTTCTCTGTACTCTTGAACTTTATAAGATTTCTTTTTTCTTCTTGGGTGGTTCTTTTCTAGTTGCTTTTAATTTTTATTCTATGCTAGGAAAAAAAAAAATTAAATATTATTATATAAAATAATTCTAAGTATTAATTAATGATCGAATTGTTATTAGATAAGTTTATAAGCCTTCCAACACAATATGGGTTGGTCTGAAGGAAGCTGATAAATGTAGGTACTACGTACCTATGAATAAAACAGCCATCTCAAGTTCGCAGGTTGGAGATAATCAATATAAAGTGAATCATCGAAGGCTGTTAAGCGTCGGTGGGAGGATAACATTAATCACGGTCAGTTTCATGGAATGGACTTACATATCCCATCTGTTCGGATGGGATCCGCATCGCCATTTCGGGTGTAGAGTGTAATTGACTTGTGTAGAAAGTTTGGACAAATTTAATGCGGAAGAGTTAGCGATGTTTTGGCTAGCTGTGTAATTGGAATTGGGAGAGCGTTAAAACGAACATGAGAAATTATATAACGCCTTGCATAATGGTCTATGTTTAATAATCGCCGCTGATTTAGAAGAAGAGATCGGTGATAGCGTGGTTATACGAGGCATCACTGTGGCTAAATGTCATGGGTGTGTCTCCTCTCGCTGTTGGATTTGGTCACATAAACTTAACGGTTGCGTTAATATTACTATAATTTAGGGAATGCTGGTTCTACTAAATCACGATATATCGAAAAGCATAACATTTAGGGTGAACGTACCAGTTATGGACAGAGGGCCCAGTGATGGACAGGTTGGACTTTAAATGTAATTAATAAGCTCTCTTGTTGATTAAAAGGTTCCAAGTTTTTTCTTCATTGAAGACCAATGCCCTCTATTGACAACTGTATAAACAAAGTTGCCAAAAGTTGAACATTTATTTTATGGTATCTTTATAGTTAAATAAATATTTTAGAATTTTTCTGAGGTATGTCCATTACTGATTCCGACCCCGAATTAAATGTCCATTTCTAGAACAATTGAATTTTGTAAATGGATATTATATCTGCATGATTGAATATATTTTTCAATTTTAAAGTGTTAAATATAAAAGAAGACCCTAGAAATTCTAAATCTCCAACGGAGAAGTTAATAACTATAATAATTATGGCGACATAAGCCAAAAAAAGACAAAAATCTCCTATCCCCATCACTGGTACGCTTAACCTACCTACCGAAGAAATACTTGTTCGCCAAATTATACCGAAAACAACCGAATTGCTCTGACTGATATCGTTCACAATCTTGAACTTTCCTATGATAGAAGGATGCCGCGAAGTCTAGATGTTAAAATGAAACGAAAGAGCCTTAGTACACGAAAAAACCTACTTTACTCACTTTTTTCTATATCTTCTATCCTTTTATTTTTTAACAAATTTAGTGAATAATAATGGGCTACAATTGTCTATTCATTCGATATGTAAATAAAAAATAAAAATAAATATGTATGATTTATCTAAAGAAAAATAATAAGTAAATAAAAAAATATATTTTAAAGAAAAGTAAATAAAACAATTGACTGAAGCTGAGTAAAAATAATATTAATAAAACACAATCATATCCATGTACAATATTTATATTCGTCCAGGTGACTTCGATCCAAGCGTATTTCTCTCCATGTGGAAGGCAAAGCAGAACTCCAGGAGATCTCAGCGCTTCCTATCCTATTCTTTTGTATTGGAAACCAGTGAAGTCCGAAAGTTGGCACTAGAACCACTCTTCAAACTTAGAACTGAGACAGCAACTAAATATTTATTTACACCCTTATGGACATAAACATAAACAAAAGATATAGATAAAAAGGCCCACTTACGAAAACTTCAATAAAAAATACTAAGACCCACAAAATAAAATATCTCGGTTCGTGACTAACAAAAGCCTCCTTCTGACAACAGGTCACCAACACATAAGGACTCTTTACCAACGATTTCATATTAATTTACACGGAAATATTAATAAGAGACAAGCTTTTAACTGCTCAGCTTCGTTTGGGAAACTGAGTAGCTCCTATAACAAAGAAGCAGAGGTTTGGACTCAATGGAGTCAAGGTTTCCATCCGTTTAAAGATCTTCTGTTAGGGAATTGTCGTGATTCTCTTGTTGCAAGGATACTGTTCCACGCTCATTTATTTTATTTCTTTTTTTTTAGTTTATTTGAACATTGACTAAACTACTGTTCTAAACACTACGAATTGTCCCTTTATCTTCCCATGGCGTCATTATACCATTATTTAATCACCTTCCTAAGATGCGTTTTTAAATACTTGAATGGTCGTGGAAAAAACTTTTTTTTTTGTTTGAGCAGGTATAATGGTGTATAAATTTGCACGAAGGAATTCTTTTAAGCTAAAAAGAATAGTTTAAAATTTGACTCGATCTATAAGCTTCTTTTTATTATTATTTCTTAATGCTATTTACAACTGTATTAAAGAAATACATTTAGTAAATTTGAACACATGGATATAATGATGTGAAAACACTTCTTCAGTAACTACCCAATGGTAGCACTCTAATGATATGTCTACATTAGGAGATCTTCTTTTCAGACGCTTCTGAGGGTCATCAGGAATTGAAGACGAAGCAAGGTTAGAAACGAGAGGGTTCAGATGATTCTGAAGTTTATTATGGAAGGATAGGTATCTGGATTGGGCCAGATCTGAAAGATAAGAAACATTAAGGTCATTATGGATGGTTTTATTTGTAACAAAGTAGGGAGCATTGAGGATTTTAAGAAGGATTTTGAATTGTAAGGATTGAATACGAGAGGAATTCGATGGTTTAGTGGAGCACTTATTATAGTCATGGATATGAGTCTTTTGTAATTATTTGGAAGTTTAGAGCGTTTGTCTAGTAAGTGCTGAAGTAATCGGGAACGTCGAGCGGTTTCTTGTCATTTCAGTCTGGTATGAGATCTATTAGCTTAACGTCAAATAAAAAAAAAAAAAAAAAAATTTGAAATTTATAACTGTATAATGATATATGTAACTAGTAAATATGAAATAAGTAACTTGACATGTACAACCTGAAGAGAAACTACCCATTGGTTGCACTCCATATAATAAAAAAAATAGTCAGGAATAAAGTGGTAATTTCTATTAGATATTAATTTGACATGAAAAAAAAAAATATATTAATTCTATATTATTGCTTTTATTTTAATTACTATTACTATTTACTATTTCAATCTAGCATTATTTTAAAATAATGTCGCAGTCTTTCCATTTTGGTTTTGGGGGAGAGGGGGCAATGAACTCCTCAAAAAGGTCTCGGGAGTTTAAATTATTTATAAAAACAATGGGTAGATTCTCTTCATGTTGTACATGTCAAGTTACTTATTTCATATTTACTAGTTGTATATATCATTATACAGTTGTAAATTTAAAAAAAAAAATTAATTTTTTTTTATTCGAAGTTAAGCTTGTAGATCTCATACCAAACTGAAACGACAAGAAACCGCTCGATGATTCCGATTACTTCAGCACTTACTGGACAAACTCTTCAGACTTCCAATTAATTACAAAAGACTCATATGATATGAATATAATAATGCCTATTTGGACTTACGGTGTTGAGCTATGGGGCTCCACTAAACCATCGAATTCCTCTAGTATCCAATCCTTATAATCCAAAATCCTTCGTAAAATCCTCAATGCTCCCTACTTTGTTACAAATAAAACCATCCATAATGACTTAATGTTTCTTTTATTTTCAGATCTGGCTCAATCCAGGACCTATCCTTCCATAATAAACTTCAGAATTATCCCAACCCTCTCGTTTCTAACCTTGCTTCCTCTTCAATTCTGATAACCCTCCGTGGCATCTGAAAAGAAGATGGCTCTCGTGATCTCCTAATGTAGACATATCATTAGAGTGCTACCATTGGGTAGTTACTCAACAAGTGTTTTCATGTCATTATATCCATGTGTTCAAATTTACTAGATGTATTTATATAATACAGTTGTAAATATCATTAAGAAATAATAATAAAAAAAAAAAAAAAGGCAGTGAGATGAACTTTCAATTTTCCGATACTTCGAATTTGCCGCAGGAAGTGTGATAAAATCTTCACGTAAAAATGGAAGGATGCACATGATTACCTGCTTCTAGGCTTTCAATAAGCTTACATTAGTCATCTAGTCGACTTTTCAAATTTCCTTAATTAATTTTAGTTTATATATTTCATTCATTCATGTAGATTAATTGTTATAGATTTTTCCCCTCTGTTATTGGTGGGGCAATCGCTCTTCTCTCCCCCCTCCCCGAAGTGTGCGCCTGTATTCCCTGGCCACATGTATGACATAAGAGGGAAGGAAGGTTCTTTGGCAAATCGTATTGTACACCTTATTTGACTACAAAATGAGCCTCTTACCTGGCTTTGACTTTGACCGAATTACATTGGAATCTTTCGTGACCTTATATCTTCCCTCAAGACGCAAGATGCTATCAATTTTGGAATGACAACTTAAATATTTACTGTTGAATTCATATTGGCGCGTATAATCAATACATAATTACTTAAAATTCGTGACTTCAACTACGGCAGAGTTTTAGCTAATTTAATTCAAATTCTTAACATTGTATCAGCTGCAATAACAATAAAAAAAATCTGGTGCTGTGCGCTCATCACACAACTTTCACTTACTACCCGCATAGCAGAAAAAAGTATTTTCAGGAGAAGTGAAAGTACAAATTATAGACGCTATAATTATTTATATTTCATTGTGGGTATTTTTATTTGTATAAGTATCCTTATATGTATGTACTCATTTTAATATTTATATCGGTGTAATCTATACAATTAAATATTAAATAATGCCAACAATAGCATTTATGAAAACCACATATTTATATTTATATAATATTGTCGGAGTTCGTATTATATTAAATTCATGTTACATATGGAAGCCTTTTATAATCTTTCGGGCGAGCTCGGGTTCCATCAATTACAACTGTTCTCCGTTATGATTTTTTATTTCTCCTTTAATTAATTATTAAATTCTTTCATATTTTATATTTAACTATCTATTGTATTACAGATTAGTGTGAAATAGTCCATTGTTTTAAATAAAAATAATTAAAGGTACTTAGAGGTAGGTAATATTGAAAATTTGCCATTTATGCCCTTTTAGAGAACATAAATCAGAATAAAAACTACATTTTATTTAAAACTGATTAATTTTACAATGATGTAATGAATTTAATAAAACTCGTTAGAACTGTTTCAGAGAAAATTGTAAAAATGAGTTTAGCTCATGGTATAAAGTGCCTCTTCCGGTCAGTCGATTTTGATGAAAAAGTTACTGTAACATCCCTAGCATATGAAAACCTTAAATATGCAATTTCACTTTCGTACGACTTTTCGTTTTTGAGCTAGACTGTTAACAAACACACACACAGACCATTTTGCGGGACTTGGTTATTTGTACTCAGAAGACCTCAAAACTTGTATTTCCGTTGAAAACTGAGATTCAAAAATTTTCACGATCGCAGTACTTTCCTTTACTATTTATTTCATATATAGGTAAGTGAAAGTAATAATTTTTATCTTTATTAATTTTTTTTATTTATATTTCTAAATTACATATCTATTTATATACTAAGTTTAATTCGAATGACGGATCTTCATTTAACATGTTTTATTTGTCGACTCCATCATCTAGATATATCTTTAATTTTATGTTACTTTATGTTGTTAGATGCAATATTGTTGTACTATTTCCTCGATTTCATAAAATGTATTTTTCAATTATTTTTGTTGATATATTTAAAAAACTAAAATAAAGCAATGAATGTGACTTTTTTTTCCGGGTTGGCTTCATAAACCTTATAGATCTTTGACCATCCGAACTATGTCAGCCCCTCTTCTACTCGTGTTTTCAAGTTTGCTGCATGCACCTTCTCATCTGTTTTATTTTGCATCTGATGTGGTCTCTTGCCACTGCTGTAGCAATCTTTCGAGAGGCTCCTTGATATAAAAATACTTTAGATATGTTCCGTCTATCTTAACCTGCATGCCTCCATATCCATTGGTTGGCCATTTTCTGTAAGCAGTTAATTATTGGTCTTTCTCCTTAATGCTTTATTGCTCTTATCCCGTATCGCTCCGGTTATCGTGAGGACTTTTCTCTCAAATCTTTCAATTCTTCTTTCTGTGATGGCATTCAAAGGTAAGATTTGGGAGAAAAAGGGGTTTATTCATTGGGTCATTCTACGCCCTTTGAAATTTATAAAGATTTTTTTCCGGATTTCAGTACTCTTGAAAGAGAGAAGTTGCGCTAGTTTTATGTTGTTAAACGTTTTGGAATTAATTACATTCTTTAATTTACCAGAAGCAAAGAGGTAACAAAGTAAAATGTTATAGACACGAATCTTGGACTAGGATAAATTAAAAGATCCAGAGATAAAAAAAAATATTCGAGGCAGCTAAAAGTAAAATGTCAAATTGATAATAATAAAATTCGTTATTTGTCTTTAACGACAAAATAACGAAAAAAACTGACTTGAAAGGTATAACAAAGGGGCACACTGTACCGGAGGTCTACCGAATTCGAGGTTAACAAGTAATATTGACAAATAAACAGTACTAGATAAATTTTCGAAGGAGCGCTACCTACATATATCGCCAATAACCGCGGGTTAATTAGTTATTCATACTGAATGATTTCGAAGTAGCTATTCGATGTCTTTAAAAATTTATCTCGAGCTAAAGAATGCCTATCAGGGCGATATCTTCCCAGATCAGCTGAACGAATGATCATTTCTGGTTCGTACCCCTCATTTTATAAAGAGCCATAAAAACAACGACCGAGGCTATGGAATGTGACACACAGTTCTTGAAATATCTTTATGCTCATCTGCTACGTAATAATTGGAATATAAAAAATTCAGATGTAGGTATGTATTAACTGCTGTTAGTGGTTTAGAGAAATAGATGCCTGTGAAAAGAATGGAAGGAATTTCCTATTCATACTCTTATGTTATAAAAAAATTTAACTCTCTGTTATTCGTTTTGTTCTACAGAGGAATTCAATACCAGTTTAAAATATATAAAAAATTCTTTGAAAACTGAAACTTATAAACGTTTAGTTTCCACATTCCATTGAATTCTAATGTCAACCCATTATCAGGTTTAGATTACTATAAATTCAAATTAATTGAATCAACATTATATTCTGAATTAATTGATTGAAAAATTAAATAAACCTTTTGCCATTAAAAGCTTGTGAACTCTTCAGTATTTTTAATACATGTGAACCGAAAAATCTGATATTAGAATGATTTGTTTGAATGTAGTAGGAGTAAAATAACTATTCTTGATTTTGGTCTTTCATGTTGTTCGTGGCATTTCAACAGTAAAAATCTAAAAACGTAACAAATACTTCACATTCCGCACTTCTACTATTAGCCACCCTAATCCACTTGTCCTTTCTTTTTCTTCCTCCCTATTGCTAGGGGAGCCTCAAAGAAGACTAAAAAGGCAGTGGCCTCGAGTTCATCTCAGAATATGAAAAATATTTCAGTCAAAATGAACGACAGCACATTTGCTAGATGCGTCCAAAAACCCAATTGCAAATGTAGTATAAAATAAGAATAAAAAAAAAACTATTTTGTCCGAATATTTCCCATATGCCGTGACCAACTTTTCCAACCTCTATTCCGTCGTTGTAGAAAATGTAGGTCTCTGAATAAAAGATGTAGTTATGACGATCATGCTGTGCGTGGGGACATTGACAAAAATTCCGTTTTTCCACGACTCGATGGACCTTGGCACAGATTTAGCGGCGGCCGACCTCGGTGACAGAGGCTTGACCAGCTCGCCAATCCGATCGTTTACTCTTCCGTATCTTTGTACAGGAAGTGGCATGGCGATGTTTAGAACACTGTGTTAATTCCATATTCGTTTCAAAATTTGTCATTTATTTAAAAGTAACATTTTCAGCCGTCTAGTAATTAATTTAAGTCAGGTTGGAGGCCATCAGCAACATTAATCAGGTTTTGATTCTCTGTCCAATCGAAGCTGTTTGAAGCTGACAACTTGTTCACAAAATAAGATTATTTAGTTCAGATAATGGAATTTACACATCTTAAATTTATTAGAAAAATATGAGAAGGAGTTAGTCGAGGGTGCGGTCAAATAAATAAAAAATTAAAATATATTAATTATTTTAATTTTTGCCGATGTTTCGACCCACTTTGTTGGTCGTCTTCAGGGCGTAGGATGTGGCACTGCGGGAGGCCACATCCTACGCCCTGAAGACGACCTGCAAAGTGGGTCGAAACATCGGCAAAAATTAAAATAATTAATATATTTTAATTTTTTATTTATTTGACCGCACCCTCGACTAACTCCTTCTCATATTATATCAACGGTCAACCATCTCTACATCATTATTAGAAAAATAATTTGCAAAAAAAAAATAGTTAAATAAAAATCTGTAATCGTACAACCCACTAAGGGCATTGGATTTAGTAATTTGTAAGCAAATGCCGTTTCCATGCCTACGGTTGTGGACTTAAGGATACTCACTCTAGGGGGACTGGGAATACTAGGGGTCTTTCGATCCACGGTTGATGTAACAGAATAGATAATTATCTGCCACAGCCGGAATCGAATTCGGGCACGAAGATGTAGGAGTAATTTCTTACTCACTAAGCTACTTCCATATCGCTATAATGTATATTGTTTTTATTTTTTTACTCTATCTGTAGAAAGTACAATTGAACCAGTGTTGCTCCACTTTGGTGCGTGGGCACAAGATCTCATGATCACATTGTAAATGGAACTCCGAGAATGGCAGAGTGTGTCCGAAAGCAGACAGGGGTGAACGAAATCATTCACACGAACAAATATGGATAAATGAAAAAAAAATTCCCAAGTATATTCTCCAGTGTTGGGCATTGGACCCAATCCGTTCCAAATTGGACATTGGGAACCAAAAACCAATTTGCTTAACTGTCATGCCTCTCACATACGTTTAAAGCTGCTTTTAATTGAACTCTTGTTAGTTGGGTAAATGTCTTAAACACATTATTTATTTTTTAATTTTCTGATACGGAGTGGGGTAGCTCAGTGGTAGGGTACTGAGCATCCAATGCTCCAGTCCCGGGTTCAAATCCCGGCTCATGACAGAAAAATGATTTATTCTGCTTCATTTGTCGTGGGCCGACCCTGGGTAGGTAGACCCTCCTGGGGCACACCCAGCCTCTATAAAGTGGGTACCCTTAATTAAAATAAATAATTAATGTGAAAAACCTGGCGGTTGAGCGTGATCGCGGTCAAATCACCTCCTTACACAACCGTTCACCAAGAAATAGTACTTTCCCTAAATAGTACTGAACCCAAGACCCTTCATAAGTTGTAGTGGTACAAAAAAAAAAAAAAATAAAAAATAAAAATAAAATATATATTTTCTGATACTCGTTTCTATAAAAAAATAAAATAAAATGTAAGTATATATTAGTATTTTTGTTCTGAAGTACATACAGTGAAATGTGCTCGCTCATTAAAATAAATATTACCACCAAATAAAAAATATGTAAATATTATCTTAAATTAATGTAAACTTGTGTTTTTAAAATGAAGGTAAAGAATAAAATAACCAACGTTTGTCAACAGGCATCATTAGGAGAAACAAGAAAAGAAATCCAATATCTCATCATGCCATGACATTCTTTTGTATTAGAATTTTCTTATAGTTGTCATGAAGTTATGTGATCATGGGTTTGTTTTCTTTTCTGTATTGATGATACCTGAATTGGGGGAACATTGCCCATCATTTTATTGTTTGCCTGCATTTAGAGACAAAAGCAAAAGCTGTGTAATTGGAATTTTTCCAATTATAGCCTAACATTGTCTTGAATATTTTATTATTAATTTTGAGTTAGGTTGTACGTCACTTATTTCATTGTTGTATAGCAGCTGCAATTAGAGTCCTCACGGGATTTACTGCGCCGTATAACTTATACCTTATACTTGGAAGGAATCCTATTTTTATGTTTCTATTTTATAAATAACCCGGTATCATAGGGCTACAGGGAGGTGGTATAAGGGCAGAAAATAAATAAGTTGCCGAAGCCAGTGTAGGCTTTTATAGCTGTAATAAATAAGGATTTCATCGCTACACGCTACCACTTTATTGGCGCTCCAACAAAGAGGAAATTTTCTATGTGGTCCATGAAATATGTCTTATAAGTCTGGCTTAATGAAAACCTGTTATTTAGCCCTCCTGGGGAATCGCCTTCATGTCTCATATCTTTTTTTTATTTTATAGTTTTTAATGTACGAGTACCTCCACTGTATTTTATCATTAAAAAATATGACTCGTTTATTACGAATTCATTTACATGTTATTCGCACTCTTATATTATCCAGATATAGCTAATAGTACCATATCTTCCCTTATGCTGTACTATTTTAAATTTAATATAATGTGATATAAATAATGTTTTTTTTGTTTTTTTTATTTATTTTAAATGATATTTACAACTGTATACAAAAAAAATACATCTAGTAAATTTGCACATTGGTATAAAGACATGGAACACATGTTGAGAAACTACCCATTGGTAGCACTCTAATAATATGTCTATATTAGAAGATCACGTGGCCATCTTCTTTTCAGACGCCTCGGAGGGTTATCAGGAATCGAATAGGAAGCAAGGTTAGAGACAAGAGGGTTGGGATGGTTATGAAGTTTATTATGGAAGGACAGATATCTGGATTGGGCCAAATCTGATACATAAGGAACATTAAGGTCATTATGGATAATTTTATTTGTAACAAAGTAAGGAGCATTGAGGATTTTACGAAGGATTTTGGATTGCAAGGACTGTATGCGAGAGGAATTTGAAGGCTTGGTGGAGCCCCATAGCTCAACCCCGTAAGTCCAAATAGGCCTTATTATAGTCATGTAAATCAGTCTTTTATAATTGATTGGAAGGTTAGAGCGTTTGTCTAGTAAGTGTTGAAGTAGTCGGAAACGTCGAGCGGTTTCTTGTCGTTTCAGTCTGGTATGAGGATTCCAAGTTAGACGTTTGTCCAGATGGAGTCCTAGGTAACGGATTTGTTCAACAGGAATAAGTGAGGTGTTGTTAAAGGATACTGAAGGACAGGAAGTCATTGGTTTACGACGAAGGGTGAAGGTAATTTGATGGGATTTATTGGAATTTATTTTAATTCTCCATTTCTGACACCATTCTTCCAGGTTTGTGATGTGGGATTGAAGGGTTTGGGATGCAATAGATGGGTCGTTATTGACTGATAGGATACATGTATCATCAGCATATGTGGTGTTGACAGTGTTGGGATGGGTTGGGATGTCAGCTGTATAAACTGTGTAAAGGATAGGACCTAGGATACTACCTTGAGGAACACCTGCAGACTGGGAAAAACGGGATGTATATACATTGTTGTGATTTACTTTAAAGTATCTATCAGTAAGGTAGGAACGGATAATGAGGAAGTAGGTAGATGGTAGGAATTTTCGGAGTTTGTACAGCAGTCCCGGGTGCCAAACTCTATCAAACGCCTGTTCAACATCTAGAAAGGCTCCCGTACAGTACATACCGCGCTCCAATGCAGAGGATACTACGTCTACCACACGATGGCATTGCTGTATAGTGGAATGGGAGGAGCGGAATCCAAATTGGTGATCTGGGATTATGTGATTAGAATCTAGGATTGGGTACAGGCGTTTTAAGATTAGTTTTTCCAGGATTTTTCCCATGATGGGTAACAGAGAGATGGGACGGTAAGAGGATGGATATTCTGGTGGCTTTTTGGGTTTGTGGATCATTTTGACAATAGATATTTTCCAAGGATCAGGGTATAAATAATGTAAAATCAAGATTACGAATCAATGTACGAATATTTATTGAAATGAGTACTTTTAGGAACAGCTATGAGTAAGGAAGGACTTATCGCATCTGCTGACTGTTTTACAGGAACAAAAGACTGTTTTAAAACTCAATTAATTAATGTATTTTTATGAATAAGGTTAGGAAGAGAGAGGAGAGAATATAAGGAGTAGAAAAAATGTATAAGGGGAGAGAAGGAAGAGAAAGGGGTATAGAATGATAATTAATGAATGAAATAAATATAAAAAAAAATATATATATATAAAAAATAATAATAATACATAGATATAAATATAAAATACAAAAATTGTCTATAGTGATTAATGAGTATGCTGTCTTTTTAGCAACCCAATGTAATTTGGCAGCACTCTGTTATGATGATAAAGTGATTCTCTCTAGAAAAAAGATAGTAACAGAGCTTTGATGTCATTCTTAAGAGATCGTATTATCCTTTTATTTTTGTCTAGAAAAATTACCTGAAGAAATTGATTAAATGTTGCAATTTATTAACCAATGTTTTATTATTTCGAAATTGTCACACATATCACATCTTAAGCCAAATTTCTTACCAATATGAGAAAGATTGTTGACTAAAGTCGGTCCGATTTATTAAATATTTTACTATTATTATTTTTTTTTTAGTTAAACTATTTTTAAAAAAAAATCTTATTTTTCTAACGAGCATCTGGAATCATTGGAAGATTTGTAGTTTTGAACTAATCAAAAAACCAAACATCGGACATCAGTTATCTTTGAGGATGTGAGAAAACGTCATACCTCAACAAATATTTATGTTTTAACATAATTTTTTTTAATGTAGAAAATTATATTTTAAATAAATATCCGAAGGGGTTATGGGGCTTGAAAACAGGAGAATATAAATAAAAAAACATGAAAAATTAAAAAAAAAGGTTTTCTCTTTTGTGATGAAAACTCAAAAGTTTTATATTTTGTTTTATTGGAACTCTTTTTAATTTTACAACTCTTTAATTTTAAACATGCAAATAAAATATTTATCTAATTACAGAAATAAAATTTAGAAAACAATCTTCTTTTAATTGCATGTATTTTTTTAAAAATTTAAGTATTTTTATTTTTAAGAATCTTCAATAATAAACACGAATGAACCTTAAGATTCCGTCATCTTGCTTTTTTAGTTAATCGCAAATCAATTTTTCTGTTCATCTAACTTTCTTTCTCCTTTTTTTTCAGAGAAGTAATTTATATATTTATAATGAAACATGGCTGCCTCGAACCGATGACCTTCAATACGGTGCAATGGTCCATTATTGTCGTGAAAAATATGACGAAAACGTACAAATTTTGTGTATTTTCCTCAATTATTAAGAGGCATATCATAATAAAATATTTTTTTTTTAAGTTTTTCGATTCCTTTCTGCTATTGTCGAGTTGATTTATCACCAGGGAAGTTCAATACACGTCAGACACTAGATGTGACAACAATCTATTTTTCATAGATATTAGCCGCGTCTAAAAATACGAGATCTCGCAAGTCGACAGCGTGTAGTTTTGTGATATTAATGAAGTGTTGTCAAGTTGGTTGTAAATTACTCGCGTGTTGGAAATAGCAACAGAGTCTGCGTGAGTTGATTCATAATTCGCTCTAGGATGTTCGTATAATAATACAACATTAATCACATGCATAAAACATTAATTCGAGTTAGCTAATTTCAAATATAACAGGGGTTACAGCCATTTCTTTAACAAAATATTTTTTTTATATCGCTGTGTTCTTTGCTTGTACGCCAGTTTGAAATAAATTAACGTATAGACAAATGCATATAAATATAATTAAACATCGTTTTGGAAATAAATAAATCGCTTATGAAATTGTCCTGTTTTCTGTTTCAAAAGTTATGGTGTACCAACATTAAAAAAACAAAAACAACTTCCCTTATGCCTCATCACTTTAAATAATACTATAAGTGAACGTGAAAGTTGGTAAATGTTTAGGAGTGTTATTTTAAACATATACCGCCTTCAAGGATCCGCCTTAAAAGGAATTAGTATATTGCAAACCTAATTTGTTTTTGATTGGTTCCGTTCAAGTACTGGTAACTAAAGAAGACATACTTCCACAATCTTGTTCTTCTAATTATTTTCTTATAAGGAAATTCATCTAAAATCTGTTGAGATTTTATTTTTTTGAATGATTTGTATGTTAAAAAATTATTGTTTAAACATAGCTTCTGTGCCTGGACTAATTTTTTATATTTTCCTAACATTCTTCTTTAGATATTATCTGCTATAAAATTAAATTATTTCAAAATTTGTACTATCTAGTTATTTTAATTATTTAGCAAAATTAAAAGGAAGAACTTGAACAAGCGACGGAAATAATTGTGCTCCACATTTTAGCTAGAAGATAAATACAATCACATGCATACATACCGAAAGATCAGTCAAAAATATAGGCAATTATAAAAACTACAATCTTGACATTCCAATAATTTAATTTAATAAACGACACCCCTTCCATATGACTTACCACATACGTAGTGTTTATTCCCATTTTCATAATAAACTTTACCAAAATACCTTAGGCAATATGATCGCAGCTGTATTTTCCATTAGGAGGCGAATAAAAATGAGCTGGATGTGAGATCTCCTTTCTGAATTATGTGATTTAATCAAGACCGAGTCCATTCCTGAAATGCCATTATCATCAAGTTTGTTTATTGTCACTCTTAGTAGTAAAAGTTGAATGCGGAAATAATAATAAAAAAATAGTTTTAAAATAAGTAATCGGGAGTTGAGAGTACGTGTGTGTTGGTCGATAGTTGGTTATCGTTAATCGTTATGTAAAGTTTTGTTTGTTTACGTACCACGGAGCTGCTGTGATTAATCTTAAAATTTTGGATTGAAATTATTGTAGTTTTTGTTAGTGCGTCTTTTTTGTAGAACCATAAATTTATGAGGCTTATGTCCATATCAGTTTAGGTAGGTAAATGCATGAATTTAGTTTTTGTCTAAATTTCAATTTTGATTTGAAAAAAGTGAGTATAGTATGTTCGATTTCATCTTAAACTACACGGAAATCACAAGACTTATTAACGGCATGGCACAGTTGAAGTGTCCATCTGGAGACGACTGAAGAGGAGCTGGATGAGAGATCCTTTCCTGAATCAAGGAAGTTGACCAGTAGGAGGTGTTGCTGGGTACTATTCTTCATCATGCCTAAAATATCAACTTTCTTAACAGTTACAAAATATCTGCTTATTGTCAAGATTATGATAGGTGTGGATGAAAATATGAAGTACTAAAAAACAAAAAAAAATTATAAACAATAACATAATATTAAGCATATCTTATTTTAATAGTGATATTATATAGTATTAGTGGTAAAATCAGGAACTTTATTTATTGTATTTTTAGTAGAGGATGGTGTTCTGTCAGTGTACGAGCTGTGGCTATTAATTAACGAGACTAATGCTGCAAAACATTTTATTTTGATTTCAGACATATTTACTTATTATTACCTTCAATATACACATTCCTCTATTCGCACAAGGCTCCATGCGAATCTTCCATTGTCTTAAACAGTGATGGAATTCTTCTTCATCTACTTCAGGACGCGTCCCGTTGTCTCTTTCTCAGCTTTAACGTTCTCAATTTTGTTCCTTTTAACTTCACTATGAGCAAATCAAAATTCAAATCAATGATGATTGTTTTTTTTCGGTATTCATGAAATTGTGCACCCTCAATGGGTTCCTGAAGATTATACTATTAATCAACACTACTACATTCACGTTCTCGAAGAAAAAAACAGTGGCACGCTTTCTGAAGTAGCTGACAGGAGAAGATTTCCAAGGTAAAAGAGGGGTGTATATTGTAGGTAATAATAAGTAAAGATGTATAAAATCAAAATAAAATGTTTTGCAGCCTTAGTCTCGTTATTTAATAGCCGCATCTAGTATATTTTATTGTATATTAATTAAACCCGTGGAGATACCAGATACCCAATCGTGGTAGGGATCAGCCTGGTTTTAGATTGGAAAAATGACGAAAGTGAGGCGAGCCTGTCTCGATACGGTTTGGTTACCTCTCTTTTTCTCACCGTTTAATTACTCAAGAGGGTTTCCTAAAACACCTGCCTTTGTCACGGGATAAAGTTCTCGGAGTATCTGGTACGAGCTAGCATAATTTTGCAGAAAAAAATCCTATTCATAATAATAACAATAAACATATACACATTTTTCGGGGAAAAGATTCTTATTAAATTATATTCTTATTTTTATTAAGAGGCTTATTATTTATCTTATTCAAGGTAAATAATGAGTCTTATTAAAAATCCTATTTATAATAATAACAATAAACATATACACATTTTTCGTCAGGAAGAGGCTTATTAATTTATATATAAAACATTTTGTGAACTATTTCTTTCTTATATATTTACTAGAGGAGAGTGGGGCAGCAGAGTGGTAGGGTATTGAGCTTCCAATACTAAAGGTCCATGGCAAAAAAAATATTTATTCTTTTCGTTTCATTGGCCGAGTGGTGACTCTGAGTAGGTAGACCCTCCTGGGGCACACATCTATGAAGTGGATACTCTTAATTAAAATAATTAATTAAGAGCAAAAACCTGGCAGTTAAGCATGATCTCGGTCAAATGCTTTCCCTAACTAGTGCTGAACCCAAGACCCTTCATAGGTTGTAGTGGTAGAGGTTTTTTTTATTTTTACTAGAGCTCGCCAAGTGGTCGAAATTCGACCATAATCATTATAGAAAATTAAAAAAAAACCATAAAGCAATTTACTTTTACTCAACATTTTTTTGCTACTTTTATATATTCGTACATTCAGTTTTATATGTACTTAAAAAAAAACCGTGCAGTACCATTTGGGCACTTTTTGAGTTATTGGCAAATTAAAATGTAAATCTATTGTTACTTTTAAAAAAAATATTTAAACTCACTTTGCTCACTTGATACAAATGGTTTCATTTCAACATTGTACTCATACTATAGCTATATTCCAAATATGAATTTGTCATAATAGAGCTCTACGAAAAAATATAAAAGAAAATGCAATACAATAATAAATATCTTATCGGACATTATTCTTTTCGATTTCGAAGATTTTTTTTTCATATGTCGGAATTCAGGAAGCTTTTAAGTATTCATAGGTTCAATGAACTAAAAATTGTGTAATTTTATAGTCAGTCGTGGATAAAATTCTGACTCCATCGTTACTTTTTTTTCAGTCTCTTTTCGGAGAAGTGTGTTGTATGTATAAATTAAAAGTGCTTCAAGGAGAAGACTTTAGCCAAGTCTCATTAAAATCGATACAGCTGTTTGGGAACCACAGCGGTTGACAGCGACTGACGTTTTTCGCTCACAATTTCTTTTCTTTACGTTTAATCTATTTGACGATGATTCATTTTTTATATGACAATTTAAATTTCATTTCTAAGTAAATATTATTCCTTAATTATTTATTAACAGACTTCGGTTTGAGACATTCGCCATCAAGTAATCTGGTATCTGGTATCTTGATTCTCGAAAATTAGCATGGCGAAGGTCCGAAATTTTTAGTTAGAAGGCTTAGTCATACCGTTCACTTCGTTGATTAATAATAAGAGAAATACAGAAAAATGATCGTGAATAAAAAGGCGGGAGACTTATTGTACAGATTAGAGATATGCTGTACAGACTATTTAGCATAATAATGGAGTTCGCCTATGACCGACTCATGTTGTAATACCACATGATGATAAAAATCACATTTGCAAGCAATTTTATGAATTTATTGTCTCAGAGAAACACATTCGCACCTGTGTGGGAGTACGTAGGAAATCACTTGCGTAAGACACTTTTAGAAAATGTGGTTGAGTAAGTGGTGATATAAAATTCCCATTTTCGAATATCGTCAAACGTTTGGATATATATATAAACAAACTTTCACTTTAATGGCAATAAACCATATCGTTTAGTTAATTCAACAAGTAATATCTACGAACTAATCTTAAAACTTTTTTTGCTTTAACAAAAAACAAATAACTTAAAGTGTGAATAGTTGCTCAAGAATAGCCATACTTCCTTTTATGAATATTCTAAGGCGTATTGCGTTCCATATATTGTTAATACATACAGGTATTAGCAATAAAACATTTTCATATATTTAATTCTAGCTCTACCTTTTTGTTTTATATCTGTACTCAAGAGGTAGAAAGCCTAACGGTGAAGCCATAAATGGGGATATTATACCATCTGCCTCCCCGAAGAGACGGGATATCTAAGATAGAAGGCTATGAGATTGTAAAAGCGGACTTAATACGAATACTGATTCTGTGCCAGTTATTTCAGTGATATCTACTCTCGTAGTGGACATGGTCTTTTAGGGAACTGGGTCCCCGCCTACAATCTGACGTACTATCTTTACTTATCTTACCATAATGGATGAAGGTCTGGTTTATTATTAAACATAATATATTCGTAAAAAAAACCTGTACCACTACAACTCATGAGGGGTCATGGGTTCAGTTCTAGGGAAAGTACTGTTTCAAGGCTAACGGTTGTGCAGGGAGGCGATCTGGCCAGTATCATGCTCAACCGCCAGGTTTTCTCCCTTAATCAATTATTTAATTAAGGGTGGTACCCATTTTGTAGAAGCTGGGTGTGCCCCAAGGGGGTCTCCCTACTCTATTCTCGACTTACATATGGGTATATACGAGTTTTTAGTACCCAATTAAATAGACAAAGTTTGCCGACCTCCAGATTGAAAACGCCACAATTGCGAGAATTTTCGTAAATAAAACATTTGTTGATTACGATCAGATGAAGCTATTTACGAAGTTTCAGCCGGGTGTTAATAATTTGATAAAAAGGGGTCTGTACCACGGATTATGAGTTTTGATTAATGACATATGTCTTTATTGCCTTTTTCCCCTTTTGCAATAGTAACTCTATGCAGGAGTGCTGATGAAGTTTATAAGTTTTAAATATTCAATGCAAATTCGCATATGATATTTCACAAATGTTTAGTTTAAATTTCAGTTAAGCAACATTAAAAAAAAAATCGTAAGAAAATAACTAAAACAAAAAGTAAAAACTAAAACAATATGAAAAAACTAAAAGCAATATATGAAATAGTAAACGAAGGATTTAAAGTATTATGTGCAAAAAAAAAAAATTGTCTGTGTTTAAATAAGTAAATTTACAATTTTAAAAAGATTTTGTTTGAATAAACACAATCAAAGAAAATATAGTAAAAAGTTGATTAATTACCTAAAAAAAAATTGAAAAAAACATTCTATTTAATTAAAATTTTGAATAAGTTATGTACAATTGTAAGTTTAGCCAAACCAAAATACTGATGAATAAATTAAAATTTAAGCAATTTAATCAGGATATAAAATAATAACCTTGTAAGTTTTTTTATTATTATTTATATGATATTTACAACTGTATAAAAAAAAAATACATCAAGTAAAGTTGTAAGTTAATATAAATAAAAAAAAATTACAAAAATAGCACAAGAGTCTTTATTGAACTGATGTGTTCTAAATTAACATTATGGAAAAATTATAAATTAAATGAATATAGAAAATAAATATGTTTGTCAAACCACAAATAAATTTTTTTATAAAATACGGTGGAATCCAATCAGATTTCCACCGTTCCGACCATCTCTTGTTTTTTGTAGAAACACTATTTTTCTAGCTTATAGATATGATTGTATTTACTCCAATTTCTAATCATTTTTTTAAAATAATTTTTTAGTTGTAAAAATTAGTTTTTACAATATATTGCTTGGAAATAAAGAACTTCTGATGGCTTCGTTATTAATTATCTTATTGTTTAGTTATTACCTTTTGAAATTCGAAAAGTGTAGTGAGGAAATAATTTGTTTTTTCATTGTTTAAATAAGACATCAGAGATGATTTATATATTAATCAGATAGGCTTCAACAGGGTATAATATCATGTATTTAAATGTTGTTACGCATTTTAAATGAATTTTCTGTTTTACATATTTCAGATTATTATCTTTGCCATCTGAGAACACATTTGTAAAAAAATTAAATCGTATGCACTAAATAATCCTGCTTATAGATTTTTTTTTCAATTTACATCTCAGAACTTTTTTATTTCTATAAAAAAAAAGAAAAAAATGTAGAACACTTTCTCTTTCACACGCCATCTGTATTCCACTCCGATAGATAAATTGATGTTTCCGGAACCCGATAGAAGCCCATTTTGTTCCAATTTCGTGGCCTTTTTTTTTAGCCCATTCTGATTCAATTATTCGTTCTAGCAATTTATTTTATTTTATTTTTTTCGAACAACTAATTTTATTCTTGAAAGTCTTCTGAGAGAAATTCCTATTATTTTTAGGACTGTATCCGCTCCATTTCTATAGTCAATGCTAAGTAATTTAGAGTTAATAAATAATGGAATTAGTGTTTATTGGGCTAGTATATATTCATTTGTTGTATATTTTTTTTTTTTTAGGATCTTTAGGAAAAGAAAAATCCTGGTTTTCTAATTATTTGGTCCTGGAATCGATACAAATATTTACTAGACTAAAATCGAATTCGCTCCGTTTTACCTTTTTCATACCAGAGTGCTGTATAATACATCTGGTCTTTGAAAAATAAATGAAACCTGGTTAATCTTATTATTTTAAATTATTTTCTTATTAAAAAATATTGTTCGGTTACTTTAAGCTGTAAGATAAACATAAAAATAAAACCCGAAGTCTCTTTGCGTTATCTGTCGGTGTTGTTCACTTTGAACTAAATTTTTGTTAATTTTATTTTTATTTATTCAAATAATTATTTCTTCAAAGTACTTCGATATGCATAACTAAATATTTACTTATCCTTCATCATATAATGATATAATATCAAGAAAATACGAAACCATACGAAGTTCTTTTTTTTTTTTATCACCAACTAAAGACAATTTTTAGATTTCCCTGTCCCATGAAATATTTTGTATTAATTAGTACGAAAAAGATTTGTTAGGTATTTAAGTGCCATTACATCTACAGATGTTCCCCGATCGTTTGTCTAAATTCGGTCCAAATGTTCAATAAATTTTGAATCAATTGATTACTAAATTTTTTCCTGCAATTTTTGTGTTTGTTATTTATGGCAGTCTTCTTTGTTTAATGGTGTACTAATTTCTCTGTAAATAATTTTCATGATTGCAGCCTAAGCTTTAGAACCTGAATTTTTAAGAGAACAGCTTTAATATAAGCAGTTACTGCTCCATAATAAATCTAGGACATCCATCAAATGTCTCCCCCTTTCAACCAGTTTATGTCACCCTTTATGTCACCCTAACCTAATAACCTCTCGTTCAGAAATTCGTATTAGGATAGATACATAATGTATGTCTTGTTACATTTACATAAGGAAAGCCCTGACCGTAACCAAAGGCCAGAGCTGGACAGATAGACAGGGCATTGGCACCCGTAACACACAATACACAATGTACATTGTACTAAATATCACCTTCGCAGGATCCCCATTATAGATAAGAAGGGACAAAAACAATCAGATGCCGCACATCTTGACCCATCGTTAAAGTCTCCACGTGTCTGCCCTTCAACAGGTGGTGGATATGGACTTCAGATTGCCTGATTCCATTTCTTCTTTTTGCAAGTTTTTTCTTATAATTGAGAGTTTTGATTTCAAATTAACAGTAAAAAAAAATGTTCATATGTCATTTTGATTAAAACATTATACCCCATTCTTGTAATTTCTTATCTTCTTGCTGCAATAGTACGGGCTGTGAAGTTATTTAAAGGATTCCTATGAATAGATATGAAAACATCGTGATCCACGAATCTCGATCATTTATGTAAATTTTAAAAACTGCTGCAAGATCCTGATATAACGCAATTATTCTATGCAAGAGATAGGAAACATTGTCGCGATTCATGCTGATTATTGCAATATGAACACGAAATGAGTCCATTCTGTCAGAGAGTTGTCTGCATTTCAGTTCTCCTGAATTCAATTACGCTTAAGGGTAAAATGGTTAATGTGATGATGCATGATAGTCTTTATTAACATATTTGTTTTTAATTGCATCTATCCAGAAGGGGCATTAGCGGGCCAAAATTTCCAAAGATATTTCTGTTTGTTTTGTTATCACCTAGTGCTTTTGCTATTGTGATAGGTGTATATAATTTTTTGGTTCCGGTGTCAGTATACACTGTTGATGATGATTACAATGTGTGTGCTTGGCCTCTCATCTGGTATCCGTGCGTAAAGACAATTTGATCATTACGCAATATTGTCAATATAATTTCTGAATAATAATGTATAATTTTAGAAACAATGTTGTTTTGGACTAAATATCCTTAGGCATTACATCTTGTCGTGAATTTTAGCCTATCCCACGAGCTGCTAGCCAATTCTTGCAGTGTGGTCAAGATTTAGGACTCGTAAACACAGAATGCGGTATGTTCCGGTATTCAGCGATTTGCCTGTATCATTTTGGAAGATCGTGTTGTGTGTGACTGTGATAATGGAATAGAATGTATCACAACTATCGCCACGGAATGCAATGTCTTTTCGCCGGGACTTGTTGCGTTCTGTGGGCACGAACCTTTATTCAGGGCGATGATATAAATGTATTTTTAAATGGTATTCAAAATAAAATATAAAAGTGAGAACATTGTTGGAAAAAAAGTAAAATTTTAATCAATAGTAAAACTTGCTTGTTTATAAATTATTCTGTAAAAATAAATGCATTTATAATAAAATATTTTATCAGCTTTTGGGTTGGGCTCCTCGCTTCAAGCTGAAAATGTATTTCTTATATATATATATTTTTTTTTTAAACTTATTTATTGAAAAATATTACAATCTGTCTGTAGGACATTTATAATAGAGTTCACAGATCACATTCACACTCTATGTACAATAAATAAAATAAAGTATACAGAAAAATAATATATATATGCAATAAGTGAGAATAAAATAACCTAAAAATAAATAAATAAAAAGAACACATACACCTATATACAATATTTACAATTTGGCGAGAGAACTCCAAACCAGACTTGTCCCTCCAACTGTGGAGGGAAAAGTATGACTCCAGGAGTTCCCTGCACTCCTCTCTCAACCGCGTCACTAGGGCTAAACCCAGTGGAGATTGAGCAAGAGTGCTTATTTCTTATATTAAAATATATTATTACAAAAAAAATTTTTCTCGTCTTTACCAAAAAGTTGTTTGTTTATCACGTTTGATTAAATGAGCCTTGTTTTGTTTCAACGAACATTGTTTCGTCTTAATTTAATATTTCTCAAGATGTTAGCTTCTTTTCATACTCATCTATAAGTCAAAACTATTTCTAATTTAAAAACATCATTAGATTATCAAGATTTTAGTCAAAACGAAATGACAAATGACGTATTTAATAGTATAATTTCTTATTACGTCATTCAAGGATTTGATATTAAGTATTGTCAATTTTTTTGTAAATTGGTAATCGTTTAAAATGTTGATAAAAATAGAAAACCTGTTTGTATATCAGTGTGCATGCTCAATTATACTAAATGCATCATTTATATTTGAATAATAATAATTTTATTTCCTGTTATAGGTGAGTCATTTTGCTGACTGTAGCAGTTGTGTTTGATTACTATCTATGCCACATTGTGTATGTGAGTAGAGTTTAAAATAATACCAATATGCATGGAAATTATATTTGTCTCCATATGTTCTACCCATTTTAGGTTAAAAAAATATCATAAAATTTGTAAAGTTTCTCAGATATATGATTAGCAATAACATCGATTCATATTTTTAATAATGCATGAGAATTTATAATTGCTGTGCATAATTGCGTGCGAGTTAAATTAATTGATCCCGACAACAATTAATAACTTGTTGTTTTTCTATTTAATTGGAGCGATATGAGATTGAAAAACACACAAGATATTCCCATTTCGTTCTTATGCCTTAATTAAGCCGGTTAAACGTTATTATTTGTACATTACAAACTTTTTTTTTTAACTACTTGTTTATGTTGTCACATCAGTTATTAAATTGTTCTTTTGTTTTCTCTCTGAGTGGATTTTTCTTTTTGATATTTCTTCCTCAAGTTATAGAATTCTTCTTAAATTTCCGTTGACTGTATAAGAAAATTTCACTCCTTTAACAACCAGTCAGTAACTAAGTTTAAAAAAAAAAGTTTGCATTTGATTGGAAACCAATTCAATTTGGAAGAATTCTGTTCAAGACACTGGCGAATCCTGGATATAATTTTGAAGGACTTCAGCCCGAAAGCTTTTTTTTTTTCATATATATAACGATAGTTAATTAAAAAAAAACTAACTACCTATTTGACATGATGCTTAAGTGATTCTTGAAGTCCTATTAAATGTAATCACACGAACAATAATTCTTTATGAGATAGTTTTAAATATATATAATATATAAAATATATATATAAATATATATATATATATATATATATAAATATATAAATATATATATAAATATATATATATATATATATATATTATAAAACATGGTTTTATTTTACCATTTTGGGAGGGAGGGACTTCAGCCCGAAAGCCCTCTCCCCTCCCCGTTGATCCGCCTGTGCTTCAAGTTGATTTTGTTCTGTTAATGAAGGATTGACCGACCATTCAAATCTCTTCTGCTTGTTCAAGATAGGAAAACTTCAGAATTCACGGCTGGGAAATTCTTATCGGGAAAGTAGGACTTGACAGGGACGACCACGCAGGCCATCCTACGTCCAGGCCTGGTTCACTTACATAGTGTGAACCTAAAAATGACCGGGGCGTGTGGTTGGATCCTGGAACCGGTTTATAAATTCAGAAGCTGTTAATCGTCGAAATTCGGCTTTAATGAATGCCGATTCGACATGGGCCGGTAGCGAAAACGGTATGATTATAAACGATACGAATGGTGAAAATGCTTTTCAAGCGTTTAATTTGAAGGTTTGGTGCTCCTTTTTTTTTCTTTTTAAGAGTTTTGTACTAGAAAGGGAAAGTGGGGTAAGTGCAACCAGTTTTATTTTATTTTTATCTTTTTTAAACTGTTACTGGGAGGTAACTATTAAGAATATGGAAATACAAATCCGCACAGAGTATTTAGGGTTATCTGGCTACAATATGCTATAGAATATATATAATTTTCCATAAATTAAAAAAAAAAAATTAATTTTCATATCCACTGGTTGCACTTACCCCATACTTCCGGGCTAAGTGCAACCTGACTCCATTATAGGCAATATAAATGGCAGTGAGGTAAATGTGTTATAGCTTGTTTTTTTTTACTGATTCAGCCAATATTTTTTCATTTTTTTATCTCAAAATGTTTGGGAGTTACAAACATTTTCGTCAATCAACGAGGTGGTAGTAGGAATAATAGGTAAAATTTAAAACTCAAGTTTTTGTGTGATTTTTCGATTATATTTGACTAATCTGAGAAAGATTTACTGTTGGACAGGTTCCACCGGTTGTACTTACCCCAGTCTCTACGGCTGCACTTGCCCCGTATACAAAAATTACGTCTCTCTTTTTTAAATTATTAATCCATTACCAAAATATGGTATATTTTTGAAAAACTAAACAACAAAATTTATAAAAATACAAAGTTTGCTTATCCCGCTTTGTAAGTCAAAAATACGAAAAAAAGTTACATTGTCGAACTGTCATTGAGTGAGAAGATTCGTAAGGATTTAAAAAATGTATATATAAGCTGAATTTCCTCAGGTTCTTTAGTGTACATTTAAAGAAGATGTTCTAAAATTACAAACCAAGTGTTTTTTTTCTAAAAAAAAAATAATCATTTTTCAGGTAAAAAATCAGCCACCTGTTTCGTGTCATCTTATTTTCAACTGAAAATTTCATTATTTATAAAAATTAATACGTACTCATTTATTAATTTGCAAATGAAATAGTACAAAATTCCATTTCTAAGGCCTTCTATATAAATAAAAAAAATTGAATAAATAAATTGAAAGTAGATACAAGCTTCTAGTGGATGATATTTTCTCTGTTGCCGGACATTTAAGACATATATATTTATTAAATCTTGAAGAAAATATATTTAAAATAAAATAAAGATTTATTTTTAAATGCCTATATAAGACCTTATGCTTTTTGCATAGAATGTGTTCATATAAATAAATACATAACCGCATTAGAGGTTTACTCTAAAAGTAAAATAAGAAAAAATTATTATATATGTACCAATCCATATGGTATCTTTTACATAATGTGGATGGGTTCATTGATTAACAGAAGAAAAATAATAATAAATAATTAAAATTCTGTCGACTAGAAATCCGATAGATATAACGAGACTCCAATGGATGATAGTGATATATCCCTTCTTATTCACAGTCTTTTTGGTACAGACAGCGACCTTGTTGGATGGCGTACAAATCCTATGCAACTTTATTCTCGTTTTCCCTTTATGAATAAATTTATAGTATAATTGAATTCACGGTAGTGATTTTATTAAGCGCTTTGTGCTTAAAAATTTTAATGCTACAATTTGAAAGTCGTTTAACGTTGTTTTGACTTTTTTAAATGTTTGTTTATAAGTCGGTAATAAATACAAAAATAACAACAATTGTGTTGAAAAAAAAATACCACAAGGTATGGCCAGGCGCAAGTTAAAGTTATCGAACAAATTAAGTAATTGCATCCTTTTACATTTACTGAAATTATTGAAATTTGAGTCAGTTTCTTTGCTACTTGCGTAAATTTGTTTACATCAGTCTGGGTAGATGTCGTTACCTTTTCAGCCTCTGACTGTTAAATCTACTAAAAGATACATAAATTAATTTAAAAAACAATTATTATTATAAAAAGGCAAAAAAAAAAAAAAAACTCCGAAACTGACTCAGGTCTCAGGTATACAGTTGTAATCGTATACACCGGTGGTTATTTATGACTCCTAAAACTAAATACAAATCATTTAAAGTAAGAATATATTTCGTTTTGTTGACAGTTTTTCTTACCCCGGAAGATGGCGTAGTAGGAATGTCATCTTTTGGCATCTGAATTCCAGATCTATATTTTGCATACCTGTCGACCTTGAGACAGCAATTAAACTGAAGAACGCATTAAGTAGGCTGATGAATATCAATTGATAATACGTTTGCAAAATACGTTAAAGGCACTTAAATAATTTAGGTCTTGTTTTTATCGTTTCAGTCGATCAAAACTTATTCTTTAACCGTTTCTGTTACTAAACTTCACTCTTTTAGAGTGCAATAACGTTATTTTAAAAGACAATAGCACGTTAAAAAAAAATATTGATTTTAACTGCTGTACTCCAGTGAGAACTCTCACATTAAATAGCTGCCTATAATATCTATATTATATGATTATATATATATATATATATATATATATATATATATATATATATATATATATATATATATATATATATATATATGTATATTAAATATCTAATGCATTCGACTTATAAACGACATCATCGAAACATGTTTTATTTCGATATCCAACACATAAAATAACACAAAAGTAACAGTTTAGTTAATATGTTATTAGTTTGTTCTATTGGAAAATATCCTTTCGGTTTAATAGTTAAGCAATTTGACAAATCCACTTTTGCACTTGCACAAGACTGATGTGTTAGGTTTGTTAGTGTTAGTCTGTGGGCCAGACCTCTCTACCGACCACTTCTCCCACATCCATATAAATTGCATATAGTCGTGTTCCTTGTAATTATTAATTTTAAAAAAAGCCAATATTCTCACAAATAAAAGTGAACGCACTTCCCCAAAATGGCATCCAAAGATAGCGAACTGACGAATTGTTGCCCAAAACCGAACTTGGTCTTAAACTTTGCAATACGACTCAATTGTTGCTAGACCAAGATCATGTTTATTAAAAAAAAAATAATAATAATAATAAATAAATAAATAATAAAAGGCTTAGCGAACCCGAAGGTTCGATGCCGACACCACCAATCGCTTGTTACACACCTCCTAGAGTTGAGCTATGGGGCTAAACTAAACCATCGAATTCCTCTTGTATCCAATCCTTACAATCCAAAATCCTTCGTAAAATCCTCAATGCTCCTTACTTTGTTACAAATAAAATCACCCACAATGATCTTAATTTTACTTGTGTATCAGATTTGACCCAATCCAGATATCTATCCTTCCATAATAAACTTCATAACCATCCCAACCCTCTTGTTTCTAACTTTGCTTCCTATTCAATTCCTGATAAGCCTCCGAGGCATCTGAAAAGAAGATGGCCACGTTATCTCCTAATATAGACATATTATTAGAGTGCTACCAATGGGTAGTTTCTCAACATGTGTTTCATGTCAATATATGCATGTGCGAATTTACTTTGATGTATTTTTTTTTATACAGTTGTAAATATCATATAAATAAAAAAAAAGTTATTATATGTTAAGAATTGGTGGAACCAATATACTTTTGCATTAAATTCTTGCATTTTTTCATTCGGGGTTTAGTTAGGTTTTCCCATTCAAATGAAAAATGACAATAATATCTCTATAATATGTAGTGTTAAAATTTTTTAAAATGTTATTAAATTTTCGATAAAACGAATTCCAGATATTGAGAGACAGAGAGTTGATTAATTCATTAATTGAGAAATTTAACACAAAATGAAAAAAGAACTTTAGTATCATCTTTTCAAACCGATAAATCTTCGAAATTACAAAACTGAGAAAAGAAGTGATCTACACACCAGCAGATTACCTAGAACTTACCAAGCATTTTTCAATCAAACCATGTCCATATGAAGTTGAGTACGTTAAAAATGACACTTTCATAGAATACTCAAAAATGGGGCGCATGTACTCCGTTGGGTCTGCACAGACATATAAGTGAATAACCTGTGTGATCGAATACTCGCTTTCTAGTCAAATGTTCATTTGAAATATCGTATTTCTACAGTTTGAAAACCGACTTTTTCCCGTCCATTATTTGATTATTATTAACAAAGTTGTGGATGTTACTACAATAAATTTGATTGTTTTTACGTAACTAATACTTGTTTTTCAAAGTAACTAAAAAGCTATAAGTTGGAAGTAATGGCTCTAAAAGAGTATTTGGCAGAAATACGATAAAAAAGGTTACTTAGAGCATTACATATTTGTCTTTGACCTGCAAAAAAAAAACAACGCTGCAAATGATTTCACAATGGTTTATTATCTCCAAACAATTATACATCTAAAGTAACATTACCTTCCTAGTTACAAAGAAAAAAAGGTGATTCCAAATATTAGACTAAACTGTTTTTCTTTAATCATTAGTAATATGCTAAAAAAAATAGTATTATTTCAGTAACACATTTAAAATTTAAAAAACAAACCAAGGATATAACATTTGGAGTAGAACACATAAAAACAAACCAGAGACCATATCTTTGTTCCTGATTGTCCGATTTTAACGATATTTTTTTTTTTTTTTGGAAATTTCATAAACTTTTAAAAAACCATACAATATCAACAAAAAAGTAAAAACTTTTCGAGTTATTCGGAATTTAATTTTAACATCCCTCGTAACTTTTTTTCCAGCTTCTTTTCGTTGAAGTGTGTTATATAGATAAATTTAAAGGGCGTAGAGAAAATGACTTTAGCGAAGTTTCATTGAAATCTTTATATTCGTTTAGGAGCTACAGTCTATAGCAACGCAGGTTTTTCGGCCGCCATTTTGAAAGTTAAAGGCTTAGAGTAATGTCGATGAAGGAGGATCATCCTCGGGTGACCTCTGATTTTATATCAAAATTTGAAAAAAAATCGGTCCAGTAGTTTCGGAGAAAATGCGCGGACGGCGGACGCCGGACGGACAAAAAAATTTGTATTCGTTTTTCGAATTCTACGCATCTTGAAACGTGAAATCTCAAATTTTGAGAGAGGGTTATGTTTTTGAATTTTTTGGTCGATCACAATGTTTCATTATTGAAAATAATAAACCAAAATTGAACCGAAAATATAATGCTTATAGAACAACAGTTACCCTGTTTTTCCGTCTCCTGAAAATTTTTGTTTTTAGTTTTTACAGGCTTTAGCTGCGCGGCTGTCGATATACTATCAGATTTTATTTAGTGTAGATTTTTAAATATTTTTATTATTATGAATATATGATGATACACCGCATTTGGATAAAATCTTTTAGACATTTTTAGCCACCAACAAAGCCTTAAACGTTTTCTCAGTAAAGGCGATCGGATCCCATGGAGGTTATAATGTTATCGTGAAACAAGATTTGGTTCTTTATTTTGCTGAGTACCCTTTACAGTCCCTTAAGCTTATTCATACAATTATCAGTGATGATCTTGTAGTTCGCCCTTGAGATGTTTGTGTAGGCTGGTTGTGTTTATTGTGTTTGTCTTTCCTTTAGTGGGCATCCACTCGAAGGAGAAGTCGTTACCAACGATTAAAGTCTAAGCTTTGTTATGACTTTATGCTTTCGTAGCAGTTTCTTAGAGTTTCGTAATAATCACGGAAAAGCTGAACTATTTTACATATGTTGGTTGCTTAATTTATTATGCCAATCTCCTCCACTGCTGTCAGGGATATTGATATAATAACTCTGTTCTTGTTGCGGGTACATTTATTTCACTGTTGTGGACGGTATGTAAGGTATATGGTTAATATGTAATTAAGCTTTTGGGGGAAAACATTGCTATATTTGTTACTATATTTACATTATAATTTGATTTATCAAGCCGGATCTATTACAGAGAATGGTTAGTGGGTTAATAAATTTAGTATGACTTTCAATTATTTTAACTATTAATTAGGTGGGTGGTGGCTGTAAATGAATTAATTTACTTGCTGTTTCTCCTATTCTGCATTCTTCTTCCCCTCATCTTCCTCCCCATCTCCTTGCTAAGCCTGTTGTGCTTCTACTCCATCTCTTCTATTAAGGCTGTAAGATATAATTTCCTTGCTGGCCAGCAATGCTCCAGTCTTAAGTGGACATGGGAGTAGCAAGTCCTGTGCCTGTCTCTTCAGTCTTTTTTATGCTTATCTTTTCTGCCATGACATGGTAGCAGTGCTGCTTGCTTTTCTACTAAATTCAAATTTAATAAAGTGGGAACATGGCTGTGTTCTCTTGGCATTGATTTTTTTTATTTCTTATTTTTAAATTTATTTCCTACAAGAATTAGGGTTCCAACTTCACAAATCACATCACAAATAAGAATAAATGCAAACTAAATAAACAAGTGACCAAGGTAAAGAAAATTAATGTTCCTCAATAATAGATTTGAAAATCATTATTTCCTCCTCCCTTCCTTATTTATTATATTTTTAACAAACAAAACTTTAGTAAATAATTATTTTCTTGCTTAAGAAGTGCATGTACCTTATATATATCTTTTTTTAATTTTAAAACATTAAAAAAAATTGTTTTCTTGCCAAGAAAAACAAACATCTAGTATGGGATGTAAATTTTATTTAAACTAAATTTTATCTAAGAAGTGAACGAGGTCAGATTGATCCTGTAGCAAACATTTCGTCGGTTCTCTAAAATACAAGATTTATATTCGGATTTTGGAATTCGTATCAAACTGTCGCGCATGATTTAATTGTGATTTATTTTTTATACTCTGAATATATAATTTGTTTAATGTACTTGAAATAAAAAAAAATCTCAGTATTGTAAAAATTGGTTATTTCCAACATTTTTGCCTATACTACCTACTAAAAATAGTCCGCGGTACTTTTTTTTCAAATTATTAAGATTCGCCTAGAACTTCGCGAAAAGCTTCATCTCATCGTAGCTTACAATTTTTTTATTTACGCAAATTCTCAGAATTGAGGCGTTTAAATCTGGAAATCGGCAAACTTTTCTATTTAATCAGGTACTAAAAACTCATGAACACCCATTTGCTTAATAAAATATTGTGCCGTTTGGCGTGACCTCCATACTCAACATATCAAAATAACGAGGTCATATAGGCCATACGGTCCTAGATTTGTGTATGCCACTTTTTTTTTCTATTTTGTGATCAAATTATCCTACGATTCAAGTGGAAAGCGAATGGATGTTCATGAGTTTTTAAATAGATTTATTTAATGAGGAAAAGTTGTCGGTTACGATATGATGAAACCATTCACGAAGTTTTTGTTTGAGGTTTATGTTTGAAAAAAAGGATATGACCAAAGGGGGAGGGGTGCTATGAATCATTTATTCATATTCCCAACAAAAAAATAAAAGGAAAAAAATAGGTCAAGCCCGTATTTATTACGATAAATAATCTCATGATTGGTAGTATTTTTTCTTTGTTCTTCATTAGACGATGTTTCCTAGTGTTGAGCCAGAGGCAGCTGCTAACGAAGAGTGACGGGTGAAGATCTATGTGGAAGATATAGGTTTTATCGAGAAAGGGTACCTGCACCATCTCGCTAGCATTGAACTAGACCAAACATGGAGGGGCCTTGTCCGGCTACGGCCTTTTACAGTCTCTGACTCACCTCTGCTAAGAAAGAATTTCAACTTATTTCTTAAACCTAACGAAGATTTACACAATTGCATGTATGTGTGTGTACACATGTGTGCATCTGTGCACGTATATGTGTGTACCTTATATATATGAATACAGATGTGCAGTGTCTATGTATAAATTAAATGAAAAAAGGAAGCAAGCACCCCCAAATGCCTGGGTAATCATCCTATTCATTCAGCCATTGTCAGTGTAGGTGTTCTAATACTCTCCTTCGAGCTGTCATGCAGATATGTCAAGACGTTAGTCACTGTAGTAGTAATTATTTTGACTTTTGCATCAGTAAATGGCGTCATGTAAAAGCATGGGGAGCTCCTTTTAAATTTAAAATATTTACAGTTTGTTGTAAACAAGAGAGCTTTATTTCTCTCTCTCTCTCTCTCTCTCTCTCTCTCTCTCTCTCTCTATATATATATATATATATATATATATAATATATATATATATATATATAATATATAATATATATAATCTTTTTTATGGAATAGAATAGAAATGTCAAATTAATTCTGGCCATAAAGCTTACTTTTTGGTACAAACTACGAGCTAATTGGATGGCGTAAAGATTGTGTGCAATTTGTTTCTTAGGAAAACGTTTATTATTTATTGTCGTCTTGAGGAAAGAGATGGTCCGAGGTGGTGGTCATGAACAATTTAAATTAGTGAAAAAACTTTTTTATTTTACCATTATAGTCTTCATTATCATCAGGGTATGATCGGGATGGAGTTTCGTGCGAAGCTCTTCCCTCAATAATGGTATTTTTTTTTTGTGCAGTGTGGATGGGTTTGTCTATTATTATGTTAATTTCTAATACCAGTGATGCGGCTGGAAAAGTGGTAATGGGATCTTCTGGAGTCCTACTTAGCCTTCCACATGTGGAGGACAAAATCTGGTTCGGAGATTCTTGGGCAAGTGTATATATTACATATAGGTAGGTAGGTATAAATGTGTTTAGAAGTTTTTATTTTTTCTTACTTATTTACTTCTTCTTTTTAATCAGTATTATTTATTTAATTTTTTAATGTTTATAGGTATTTCTCTATTATTTGTTTATGTTGTATGAATGAAATCGTTTAGCCTTAATACTTATTGCCCTCCAAAAAAGGTTGATTGTATCATTCTTCAATAAAAATATACATTTAAAAAAAAAGTGCTGTGTTAAAACGTTGGCTTAAAATAAAATAGATTTGTCACTATTTTAAGTTATTTATGACCCCAACTCTCTTTCCTAATATTATTGTACGGTCAACCATTGAATATTCTACATTTATTGTCGTACTTTTTAGTTAATAGTTAGGTAGTTGAAATAAGTTTTTTTTTTTTTCAATAACAAATACAAAAGTATATTGTATTAGGCATATTATAGTTTTTGATTTTACTGCTGCAATTGGGAACATAATTGACGTTGTTAACGCAATTACTTTCGCTTCTTATTACTTCCTAGCGAAAGCTCCCATATGGGTTAATGCGTTCATGGGATACGGTTTATTATTAAATTAGCCCAAGGTATGATGGAGACCCTGCCCTTCTCGATATGGGCCGTGCCAGATAGTGCGCGTCCTCTTCCTCCACTGGAATCCGGCTATTGTCAATAAACAACTTGACTTACGCAACAGTGAGTAGGTGCTTCTCCGATCATTACTGCTCTTCAAGGTTACTGCTCCCAAACAAATCCCACGCTTTGTTGTCATATATTTTATATATGATGTTATATCTCATATTTTATATCACCTCAGTGTTTACGAGATTCTGTTGATATTTGAGATATGCCTAATGGAAGGTAGCTATTGAATATAAATACTCAAATAGGCGCCGAGACCTTCTGTTCTCCCTTTATAGTTTTGAAGGGGGTCTGTGCTCCATTTTTGATGTAATGTAAAATAATGGACAGAAATTTATTTTATCATTTGCATATAGATATATTATTCATTGTTACTCCTGTAACAGTCGCAAGAATCACCGATTAAACTGCTTATTGGCGAATAAGTTGTTGTATAGAAATATGATCAAAGACGGACATCTGTCATTTTCAGAAAGAGGAGAAAAAACAATTTTAGATTTATTAGTTCAACTCAAACTGTTTCTGAATATTTTATTTATGAATGTTCAAGTTGAATCATAAAAAAAAATATTAGAATTGGTTTAAATTGAATCTATGTTACATAAAATTTGGTTTTCCACCACTTTTAAAAATGACAGATGATATTTTTATTATCTCGTATGATTTATTTGAAAAAAAAAAAAAAAAAAAAAAAGAGGGAGTGAGAATAAATACTTGAAAGAAAAAAAAAGGAGATAAATACCTGTTTTAGCCACAATCGAAGCTTCCGTGAACAGGGGATCTGAAATTCAACCACACATATCTTGATAATAAGAAATACAAGCATTGTAAGGTAACTTTTTTATTTTTATTTAATTTCTATATTATGTCTTATAAAACCAGTTTACGAGTTCCATCATCGAGTTCTTCTTGGAGCTGTCACTCGATCCACCCACGCTTTCATTCTTCGAACGAATGTTAAATAATGGTGATTCCCAGTAGTTCAAACCGGTTTCGTTAAAGGAACTTCAGTAATTGTATATTTTAAATATAATTTTATTTCGTTTATATTGTAATAACAATTACATTAGGGAAAAGATTTATTGATTCGTATACTACTTCGATAGTTACTATAAAAATTATTCAGTAAATAAAATTTCAGGCTATCCAGGAAAACTGTAATAAAATTTCGAATTATTGCTCAATAGAGAATGGAATACTGAAAATTTCCCTCGCTTACAGAATGCAGGCCCAATTTTTAGTTTGTAAGATATTCTAATCCAAATGCAAAAATGGGCTCTAGCCAACTTTACCCTAATGAGTGTTATATAACAGACGGATCAGTCTCAACAACGCTGCCAAAATAAAGCGGTAAGCGCGCCTAAAGAAATTTTCACTTCAAAAAATCGAATACAAGTGATGATATTTTATGTATAATTATAAAACGGCTGTGTAAAACCAAATACTGAACCGCTGCAGATTTTTACATGGTTGTGGTTCGGTCGGGTTAAGCACCTGCGGAAGATCGCAGAGGCGCGTGGGCGACAACTAATCTGTACCCACGTAATATATGTCACTCCTCTTCGGGCCGAACCCATTCCGTTCGGGTCGGGTTCGGGTTCGGTCGTTGCGAAGCCGAGAGCCGATGCTCTGCCAAGGTCGGGCCACCATATGGTCACAATTACATAAATATCACTGCGTCCTCTCAAGGTCGATCAGTCCTCGGCGTAATAGCTCTGGGGTCATTGGGACATGGAGGAGGGGGTCTGTAGTGGTGGTGGTTGTCGTGCACCTTGAGTCTTCGGTCTGTTTGTGTTTTGTCCCAATATTAATCTAAATATATTGAAGAAATCATGCTGAGAATTAGAAACATGCATTATGAACTAGGGTTATGCGTGGTAATCTGGTCCTCGTTACAGCTATAAGCATGGGCGCCGATTTATAGAAATTGTTGTGGAGGTCTGAAGATGCTCCCCCTCCCCAAAGGTCGATGGCGCATGAACCTCTTCCCTCCTTCTGCCAAGATATTTTCTTGCTCTGATCTTAAAAAGAGTGCTAGCTAAGTTGAATTTAAAAAATAATACTGCATATATGATGATACTTTCAGAGATCTCTTCTTTGCTTTCCTCTTCCTCCCTGGTTAAAACTATTCATTTCGAAAATTCATAACCCCTTCGAGATATGCCTCCCTAAAAATTCAAAACCCCGTAAAAATATGACCTCCTCAAAAATTTTGACGCCTCAACTTGCGGCATGAAACACCCTTATAGGGATATGGGCGGCTATATCCTATGGGTGATATATCTTAGGGGAGAGTGGGGATATATCCTATATGCCTATATGCAATATATAATACATGCCTACATAGGCGGATCTACGGGGGTGGGGCTTTCGGGCTGAAGCCTCTCCCAAAAATGGTAAAATATAACCATGTTTTATGGAAAAATATATTAAAAAATTATCTCTTAAAGTATTATTGTTTGTGTAATTACATTTAAAAGGACTTCACTTAAGCACCATTTCATATAGATATTTAGTTTCTTTCTTTTTTCCAAAGTAATGATAGTCATTTTTATGAAAAAAAAGCTTTCGGGCTGAAGCCCCTTCCCCCAAAAAATTTAATCCTGGATCCGCTAGTGCATGCCTATATGAAGAACTACCATCTGAGGCTGGTAATGAGTTCTTTCAAGCCTGATGACAGAAAAGTGTTGTCACAAAACATAGTTTAAACTAAAACTGTAAATCATTTTTATAGATGATTCCTTTTACAGTTTAGTTGGATTTATGAATCCAAAATAAAACACCGCTAAACAAATTCTACAATACTTGCTAATAGATAGACACATTCCTTTATAATGGAATTGTAATGTACATAATCGATATGTTCATGAAGTTCATATTATAGCAATTTGTTGGGGGTCTGAGTCCCCACTACCCTCGCATTGGAGGTTGTGAGGAGGGGCTTAAACCCTGCGAGCTCCTCGTAGTCGATGCCTATGTCCATAGATTACTTTGTGTTTAGTTCCATCTTGGTCAACCATATGTTTGATTACCATCTTTATCCTGAACAAACATTCTAAATCACTTCAACTTTCTATTCCTTATTTTATTTATTTTGCATCTTATTCTATACCTGTCAGTGGTATTTCCAATGAGTTGGTATGCTGGTACGTTTAAGCAAGTATTTAATGATTTTTTTTTTTTTTATGTAGGATGGTTATATATTAAAAAGGTGATTTATTTAAAATCATTTGAAACTAGCACGTTTTTCCTTATCACCAACAAAGTATTCTTTTATCAAAGTGTCCTGAAAGATAGTCCAAGAAAGATTATGATGTTTGAATAGTGCTAAAATCGGGTTGAAGTTGCCGTGTTGTCTTCAGAGGTCAACAAACCTTGCAATTCATCTCATCGATCCAGCTTTAATTCAACTCACTTAGATTCTATAAATTACATGTTACACCAATTATGATTATACATAGTAGTTTTTCATTGAGAGATAGCCTATTTTTGTTGAATTTATAACAATAATAATTTATAACATGGGATCTTGATCAGGAACACAACGTTAAAAAATATTTGTCAGAATAAAATCTCCAAGTCCCGTTTTATTACATTTCATTTTCGTATTGAAATTCATGTTTATTTTCTAGCAGTACCCAACAGGAAGACAGCTATGCTCACCATCACAATTTAGGGCGGTCCCTCCACGCCCAGTGATATAATAAAAGGCCTCTGGCCACAGATGCAAAGAACGCATATAGCGTGCAGAGCCCTCTTACCTTAAAATGCCCTTGGGCAATAAAAGGAAATTGAAAATTTATGTATATATAACATTTATATATATATATATATTGTATTTGTAATCAAGAAATTCCTGGGAGTAGGAAAAAAAAAAAAGCAGTACCCAACAGAACAGTAACAGTTAACAGAAGAAAGACGTGGCCCAACACCTTTTAAAATACTCGCTAATTAAGACTGCATGAAAACGCAATCTCAAAATAGCTTTGAAATAAAACCTCGTTCCAGAAAAAAAGATAAAACTCCTACGTATATACTTCATAATACATTATTCAATTGGGGTTTGGATAAAAACCCTAAAACAATCCCTTTGAAAATTTATTAACTGTTTTTCCTTAAAAAATCAAATTTTTTCGATTCCTCGATTTTATAAAATAGCTTCTAGTTCCCTCAAGACCAGATAGATCCTCTATTCATATTCCAGTCAGTGTTTGAATAAAGGTAATTACGGAAACGACAAACCCGGTGACAAGTGAGTAAGGGTTTAAAGATGATGGCGTCATCTTTTGTTACCTAGAAGTGTTTGTGCATCATCAGGCTATTTTCATGTTATGAATCCTAATTTGCATCTTCTCCTTCCTGACTAATTTTAATTTATTTTTCAAATATTATTGTCATTAATCGTTAATAACAAGGATTAAGAATTTATGTTGATATTCTTAGTGTGCTACCAGTGGGTGGTTTCTCAATAAGTATTTTCATGTTTTTATTTTCTGTTATCATATTTACTGAATATATTTTTTCTTAATACAGTTGTAAAGATCATAAATAAATAATAATAATAATAATAAATGGTGATATTCTGATAGGACGGAGGAAGAGGGATGGTTAAAATCGCAAAATTGAAAACCTAAACTGCAATTCTGGTTCTTATTGGATTCTTGGGAAATATAGTCAATATCTAACTGCCTGTTTTATTTCCAAACAAATGCTTGGTATATAATGGAATGGAGCTATACTTAGATCGTAAATTATGAACCGTCTCAACTTCTCCACTTTTCCATCATATTCCTGCTCTCCCATTCTTCCATTATTCGGCGATCAACTTATTGTCGAAGTGCAGGAAACATTTGTCATTCCCTTATCGGTTATTCTTTTGTATTTCTATCTAGTGATCATGAAATACTGACAGACTGTTCTTTAAAACTGTTCTATATCGCTTGAAGCTAATTTTTAATGAGATTTTTCTGTTTTATTAATTGCCAGTCCTTACTAATTCATTTTTTTTCATATTTCTATCCACACCTGTCATAAGCAATATACCTAAACGATATTTTAAGACTATAATGTAAAATAAGAGATTAAGGTTAGACTGAAGGCGGGAAATGCTTGTTATTTTTCTGTAACAAAACTACTTAGTTCGCGCCTCTTGTTCCGGAACTTACAAATTAGAATCTATAAAACCATTATCTTACCTACAGTTCTTTTTGGATGCGAAACTTGGCCGCTTACATTAAGAGATGAGCAGCGTCTTAAGGTTTTTGATATATCCATTCGTAAGGTTTACTATATCCGGGTAATATAATTGAGATAATTTAATCGCGGCGAATTAAATGGACTTGTAAAATTGTTGGGCTTAGAACGAGAGAATTCCTTAAAGGTTAATATTTGCTGTACCGAATGGTAAACGTCCGAGGGGTAGACCGAAGCGAAGGTGGGAAGATTGCATTAAAGCCGATCTGAAATGACTGGGTTTGGACTGGGATGTGTGTAAACTTGGAAGGGATGTGTGTAATAAGCAATGGGTGGTGTCGGCATCGAACCTTCGGGTTCGTTAAGCCTCTTATTATTATTTATTATTATTATTATTATGTAAAATAATATCTGGATAGCAATGTATAATGTAATAATTTAAAATAGGATAATAATAAGCATAATCAAAACCAGTGCCGGCCTTAGACGTTCGGCACACCCTCCTGACAATGACGTCATCTCCCAACCCTCTCCAATAAAAGTTAAATTTATTTCTTAAGCTATTTTAAATTATGAAATATTTGAATTTTATTTCATTCAATATTTCTCAAATACAACTGCTCTATTGATAGACTAAAATCAATTATTTTAATGCGTTCTGTATTTTTATTAATTTGTAACAAGTTAAAGTCCAAACCTAATTATATTGTAGAATAAACTTCAAGATGAGCCAGAATGACTTATGAGATCGTTCAAATAAATCTATATCTATTTAGTGAAATTTACAACTGTATAAATAAAATATAATAAGTAAATCTTCTATAGGATTGTAAAATACGGCAGTAGCTTGTGAACTGACTATCCATTGGAAATTTTACAATAATAATTTGAATTTAGAAGGTTTTTGTCCAGCTTCTTTCTTGAAATTTGAAACAAAAAAAAAAAAAAAAAATTATGTAAACATAATAATTTCATCCAACTTGCATGTGGTATTTTTAATATTTCTAATGACTATTAGTTTTGGTTTATCTTGAAAAAATATTCTAGAGTTGTTTAAATTCTGAGGGGACTATCTCAAACAATTCCGTAATTTTTCAAAATAAAATGAAGAGTTAAAATCAAAGTGATAGTTGTTACTCCAATAAAAGTGATTAAAACCCATTATTATTCTTTCGCCGTTTTAGTGAATGAAATGAATTAATACCATTTTTTAATGTGTTTTTTTTTCCTTCAAATTTCAGTTTCCTCAATCAATTAATTCTATCGATCGACAGGTTTGAAATATAGCGAAACACTATTATTAACGCCATCTGTTTTATTGTGAATCTGAAATCAGGTTTAAACGAACCAGTTTTTTTTTTTGTTTTTTTATTATTTTAAATTGGTACTTGATCAACACGATAATTAATCAGCATTTCTAACCTGTAAATTTGCATGTGTTAAACTAAACGTTTATTTCAAATATTTAATGTACAGAAGATTTTTTTGTTGTGTAGTTTTGCTGATATCATGTTTTTCTTGTTACCAATCATTCGATTTGCTTTGTTAACGTGAATAAAAAATACAATTATTGTATGTGATAGAGCAATGTATTTTACTAGAATTATAATATCGCATTAAGCATACTAAGATATATAATATAAAACAGACCAGGACGAAAAGTATTTTAAAATACATTTTTTGAAAGATAAAGTATCATATTTTCTAAAATACAATTTTAATCATCTAGTATTCCTATTACTACTTACTTTTAAATTACTTCAGTTAATTATTTAATTTAATAAGTATTTAAATTTCAAATACTATATACTTTATTATTAAAAAATTTAAATATTTGGGAATTAAATTTGTATTTTAGAAGCACAAAATATTTTTTTTTTTGTCTTCAATTCTTCATCCGCACCTGTTATGGTAGTGACAATTAGCAGATTTATTCTTAGGTAGAAAATGGCATGATAGGCATGACGAAGAATGGAGCCCTGCAGCACCTCTTCTCTGGTCTGTTTACATCCTAAAATAAGGAAAGGAGATCTCTCATCCAGTTCCTTTTGAGTCGCCTCCTGATGAGCATTTCAGCCGTGGCCATGTCGTTGATAAGTCCATTGTGATGTCCGTGTAGTTTAAGATGAAGTCGGGAGTAGAGAGTACGTATGTACTGGTCAATGGTTAATCAATAGGTAAAGTCTTGTTGTTGACATACCAGGTAGCTGCAATTATTAGTCTTAAAATTTTAGATTGAAAAGATTGTAGTTTCTGTGAGTGAGTCTTTTTTGCTGAACCGTAAATCTGTGAGGCGTATGCCCAAATGGGTTTGAGCAGGTAAGTGTATGTATTTAGTTTTTGTCTAATTTTCAATTTTGATTTAGAAAACAGTGAGTATAGTTTTTTCAGTCGCTTATTCAAAGTCTTTCTTTTCATTTTGACGTGTGGGCTCCAGGTTATTCTGTCAAATATTAGTCCGAGGTAGCGTATAGTGTCCATCTAAGGAATTGGATTGTTGCTGATATAAACTGATGGGCATGTGTCTCGTCGAAGCATAAATGTTATGTACTGTGATTTTTTATGATTTATTCTAATTTTCCAGAGTGAATACCAATTTCGTAAATTTAATGAGGCTAGTCTGGGGTCATGGTGTTTTGTGATTTTTGTGTTTTGTTTTAAGTAAAATATTTTAACATAATTTTTTGCCTAGGTCTGGTATAAAGTTGTTGAAATATTATACAGTACATTATTACTATTACAGGTGGATTCAGAGGTAGATTTGTTTTTGGGATGGGATGAGAGATTAATCATCAGCAAAGATGGGCGAATGCTACTCTGAGTACTGAGTATTTTACTTAAATACTGACCTTTTTTGAGTACCAAAGAATTTAATTACTATTTCAATTGATGTCAAAAAGTAATTCAAATGAAGTGGTTATTGAATTTCCAGTAGTTATTCGATTTGAGTAAAATACTTAGTACTCGGTACTCATAGAGTAGCATTTGCTCATCTCTGACTATGAGAATCGGGAAGAGAAATTACTGTTTCTACGGAAGAAGTTATAAAATCGATTATTTCTAATTATCGAACTATTTCATATCTCGAATTATTGAAATGGTAAATATATTCAATGTAATTAACTAATTGATGAATCTACATTCGTCAATTACTTATAATTGGAGTTATTTTGTTTAATTTCCACCAACCTGAGGAACAACAATTAATTCACAGTTTTTGGTTTTTGTAGTTCCTTTTTAAACAACCAATTTTTGTTTATTCTCAATGGTTGTTTGGGAAGAGAAAATGTCCTCTTTTTTCCACCTTTAGATCCACCACTGATTATACCTCAACTTGATTCGGTTCTGAAAATAATTGAGCACATTGTTGTGATAAAGATGTAGTAACTCTCTTGTATTTATTTTTTGTTATATTGTGTTATAGTTTTGATTTAATATAAAGTAGAATTCATAGCTTCTCAGCACACATAAGTGGTATTGACCACCCACATGCAGAATACTGCTTCCATTGATATAGTTTTTAATTATATAATTAAGGTAAAATAAAAAAAAATCACAAAATTACTACAACAATATAATGAGCAAATAGGGAAATAGGTACAAGGATATAAAAAAAAAATCAACTACTTTGACGGACTAATTACTGAAGGTCTCAACTGGTTTTAATCGTGGTTAACTTCATTAGAGGCCAATATTTATTTAACCATGATTCCATTTATAGGTAATGGATCCTGTTGAATGTTTTTTTTTTTTTTTTTTTTTTTTGGAGGACATCTCTTATCGTTTAAACTTTAATTTATTACTTCTTCAATTTCAGTACCTTTATCACATATAGATTTTTTTTTTTACTTTATCACAGTTCGATCGACTTCATAATATTACGCCTGAGATAAGATCTCTTGGGTTATTACGCTTACAAAAATAAAAATTTGTCTTTTGTACAATTTTTAAGATCCAAAAAAAAAAAGAAAAGGCAAACATAAAATGTCTAAGTATTAAATCGAAATTTTAATAGAATTTAAATCTTATAGAAAATACATTTTATTTCATGAAAATTTTTTATTTAAAATATTATCCATTTCTAGTATATATTTTTCCATCTCTTCAATCGACTCTACAATCTCCTAACTTCATCATAAATGAAAATTAAACACTTTAAAAATTATAATAGATCGGTGGCGGTCGGTTTAGTTGTGTGGCATCTAAATAAATAGCCGAACAACAAAGTTTTTATTATGACTATTGCGAAACCTTGACTTCCATAAGTTCCGCCATAATAAACTTCAAAACAACCCCTCCCCTCCCCCAATTTTATGAAATTAAATTTGGATGCCCCCTATAATACAAAAAAAGATTCTCAAATTTTAACTATACACCAGTCAACGACGGGTACATCAGCTAGTTTCCTATAAACTTAAAATCGTAGAATTCGGACCATCATTAGCTGAGATACAGGTTATTTCAATTCTTAAACATTTTGGTTTAAATCATGAATAGTGTTTTATAATAATTTTTTTTTTCCTTGGTCGATTACATTTACCGAAGAAATAAGTAATGATTTCTTCATTCTATGATATGGTGAATAATTTAATTTCCTTATTATTTTGTCATTTCTTAACTGACCAATATTATTTTCTAACTATTCGCACAGGTCAACTACTATTGTATATATTTTTTTCTTGCATATTTTTCTGCTACACTTACATGTACTTATTTACGAAAATTTATTTGATATTATCAGATTCTTGTATTTTCAGTAAATGCCGATGTCACTTTCTCTATACTAGCTGGAAATAAATAGACAATACTTTATTTTTTTTTTATTATTTCTTACACTCCCAAAGAAACTATCTATTTGTTAATAGGTTACATAACCTGATTTAGGAAAGACCCGGCCTGCCTTGAGTGACGAGCGGACAAGGCTCGTAGCTAACCGCGTTAGAAGTCGTGTCAAACGTTCATGAATTATTCACACTCGGCTACGTGTTTAGGCACTCATTAGATATTTATTGGGCCATCATGATTATAGTAGTGGCAGTGCACCTCTGCAGTAATATGCGATCCAGGAGGCGGTAATAAGGCGTCGGGAGGATGTCCTCTAAAAGTGAAACTTCTTAAACGATGATGTCAGTGAAACGATTTCGTTTAAAATGCTACTCCTCAAATCAGCTTCGTCAGTTCTATTTTTTGCTCTGAATATGCCATCTTGATTAGAATTATTTGCCAAGATTGATTCAAGAGGTTTTCTAAGCACGTTTATCCATAAATTAACAGAGGAGTAGTGTACAGAAGGGAGTGGCATTTCGCCATTAAAAATGAGTACATTTTTACCGGATGATGAATTTATGGGAAGTTTCATACGTGAGAACTAGAGAACTACGTCAGAACAAATACGCTAGAATAAAATATGGAACACATTACAGCTGGTGTAATCCTGTACCCTAGATAAAGTACACCATGTCCATTTTGTATTCGTTCAGGAGAGCCAATTTTCCATAACTTTGAGCTATTAAAATTTGTTTCTTAGTTACTAAATGATTGGATAAAAATTGGACATAACATGCCAATACCTGGAGGATCCAAGACACATTGCATTCCAATGCAAGGTATTCGATAAACGAAGGTGAATGAGTTTAGGGTCGCAAGGTATCACTGATAGTATTAGTTATCTTAGGTAAATCATAAAAGATAATGCTCATAGATTAGAACAATTCTTAAAGGAGATAAATGCACGTATTTAAGACCCTTATTCTCCTTTGATATTCATCAACTTATATGTAAGTTCAATAAAACTTCTGTAAGCCTATAAAACTATTAAATTATTTAATTAGTTCCAGTTAAAAGTCCAAGTTAATCAAAGAATTTATGACCATCAATATATCGATTATACTAATCAGTGATTCAGTTGCATTAACCTAACAGTGTTATTTTGTTTCCTGTATAAACTCCTTGCCCTGGACTAAATAATTTCGGGAATAATGACTTAACTTTAGCCATTAATTTCTCACTTGTATCCTCTGAATTACAATAATTTAATTCTAGTTTGAATGGACACAGGCCGAGTTTGTTAAGCCAGCTTCTTCCCAACAAAGAGGTACCTCTCCCTGGTAAAACATAGCATTTTACATCATTTACTTCCTTATCATTAAATGACACTTTCAAATTTGTTAGCATCCCTATAGACACGGTCAATCGGAATTGCACTAATGACGTTCCGAATTGTCGTGTAAGGTAGTGAATGAAGTACTGATGGTGGGGCGCTTCGGATTTTCGAACATCCCGAAATCAAAAGTTCATTCACGAGAAATGGAGGGGGGACTGAGGTAAAAGTAGTGGGGAGACTAACCATACTACTGGATAGGTTAGGTTACCTAGGCCTCACAACCATTATAAATTTCTGATTTTCATTAAATGTAAATAGTTAAATAATTTTTCATATCCCTTGTTTATAATTTTAAACCATCTTCAACTATTACTTTTAAATAGTCAAGTAGGCAACAAATTAAAAAAAAAAAAAAATGAGGAAACTTCACAATTTACTTTAGGAAAAAAAAACTTTAACGTTGTGTATATTTATCAGTTCTTTTCCCATTTTCCTCAATAAATTTGTTATTTTCGCAATACCTTTCCTTAATTTTTGTAAGTAGTAGACTTACATTTTTCTAACTTTTGTCAAAACGATTTTCTATGAGACTAACGTTACTAATAGACAGGTTAGTTTACCTAGGTCTCGTTATTAAGTAAATAATTTCATAAAAGTAAATAGTTGTTTATATCCCTAGTCTATATTATTATTAACCATTTTCAACTATTTTTTCTTTAAATAGTCAAGTAGACAATAAATTGGAGAGAAAAAAAAGTGGAAACTTCACATAAGTAATGATCAGTAATGATTGAACGTGTAAGGGTCTTCAATATCAAAGCGATCACGGACAATCTTGGAACTTCTTGTGACGTTCATTCATGAATTACCGTGTAGGGTCTGCTTAAAGGCTTCGAATCGTTTTTACCATATGTCGTTAAGGTTAGGTCAGGTTCGATCATTGCCGTATGTGAAAAATATCGATCTTTCGACTCTTTTGGTAACACAGTTACATATGATCCAGTGTCTACTTGCATTGTAATTTTAAATCCGTTTATTGACAAATCAATGACCAACGGTGATTGTCAGTATCAGTGATTGAGTTTTATTAACTTAACATTGTTATCTTTTAAGATGAATAAAAGAGTTGTGATTACTAATATTGTAGTTTTGTGTTTTAGTATTCAAATACTTAACAATTAATATAGAACTTTAAGATTTAATATAAACATAAATTTTGCATAAAATATTTGCGTTTCAGAATCATAGAAGTAATTAAGAGGGATTGTAATATACTGGCAAAATAGGACTTGCGTTGAAGTCTCAAGTCCAAAAAAAAAAATAAAATAAAAAAAAATAGACAAGACATGGTGTCTTTTTCCTCCAGGGCACAGAGTTGTTTTATTGTTTTAATCCAATGGGATGCTTGAGTGGTATAGTAGGTATGACATCCATGGCATATGACAATGAAATTGTACTTGCGAGTTGAAAAAAAAAAATCAATGAAGTTCTTCTTACTTGAGGAAGAAGGAAATAAGAAGACGTTGAAGATACCAGCCGTTCGACGCCATACTATATTAGGCTTCTTGCTAATCTTTCTTTCATATTTCTTTGATTAGGAGATGGTTATTTAGAGAGTGGATTGAAGTCTGGTTAGGCGGGTAAATTTTCTTTAACCGTCTGTCGCGAATTAATTGCCTTTCCCTTGATCTAAAGAAGAAACCATGTCCTTGTATTGTGATAATTAATAAAGTTAACTAATGATTACATTTATAAGTCCAATTTTTTTTTCTATGTATTTCTACAATTCATAATCACAAAATAGGTTTTAACATATCATATTTGACTACTTAACTGAAAATTACAAACCGACTATACTCTTCCTTGTAGAATATAAATATTTAATTAAGGGGACATATAATATGTCATAAAATTGAGTGGGCCTCATGTCAACAAAGACGAACATCTATCATTTTTAAAAAGTTGAGGAAAATTCAATTTTGTAACGTAGCTTCAATTTAATCCAAATCATTAAAGTTATTTCCAAGATTCAATTTGGATATTTTAAAATAAAATAATCGAAAACAATTTCAGGTGAACCTATAAAACAAAAATTGACTTTTTCTCCAATTTCGGGATATCCATCTTTGATATGAAGCCAAACAATAATTCTAAATATTTCAAATGATCCCATCCAGGAAACAAGCTAACATATGATCAAAAGTTATTAAATTAATTAATCCTAAAGAAATCAAACAGTTAAAAGGAACTTTTTAAATTAACGATTGACAGATTCAAGGATTCTGAAAGTGATTAAAATGTTTTTTATTAAGGTGTGATATTGATTAATATACTGTAACATTATAAATAAATAGATTGAATAAAGAAAACAAATATGTAGGAGTTTATATTGCTTCATCTATATAATTGTCTTAATTAAGAAAAGAATCGCAAAAAATAAAACTGATTATTATTCATATTTTTTTTATTTTATATAATTTATTATTACATGATCAGATTTAATATACCTATGTGTTTTATGTCGGGACATAAATTACTTAAATATTGAAAATACAATATATATTATATGTGGCAAATTTTAAGCCTATCCAAATATATTTGTAAACAATAAATAATATACATATATAATAAGAGAAACTTGTTTTCTATTGAAATTATGTTCTTAGAAGCAACATTGGCTGTATAATATATATAATATATAATATATATATATATATATATATATTTATATATATATATATATATTATATATAAATATATATATATATATAAAGGAATACTATTTCTAGTAAATAGGATTCATAAACTTTACTTGACACTAAAAAAAACTTGTAGATGCTGGTCTAAGTTTTTAAGAGCATTTGCCAAAAACAGATACCCTGATACTTGATGATATAAATCTAATTTAATCATCAAATAATATTAATTTTAATTAAATATATTTGTTAATATATAATTACGATACATGACTGAGCGGACTAGCGTAATAAACTAATTGGTAAAGGCATTGTAAATGAGGAATAAGTTGAACATGATTCTTTGGGGTAAACTTAAAAATACTTAGGATATTGTTTTTAAATATATTTATTCAGAAATATATAAATATGTCACACGGACAATAATTTTAATGAGATATGAACACATTCACACGATATATACAGAAAAAATAAAATAAACAGAAGCAAAATAACAACTAAATAATAATAAAAAAGTATATACAATAAAAAAAAAACTTAAAGATAAGTAAATTAAAAATATAAAAACACAGTCATACCTATATACAATATATACAATCAGGCAGTGAACCCAAGCCAAGCTTGTCTTTCCAACTATGGAGGGTAAAGCGGAACGCCAAGAGATCCCTGCGCTACTCATTCAACCGCGTCACTGGTGCTAAAGCCAGTGCAGATTGAGCGAGAGCGCTTTAGCCACATACACTCATGTGTCATGTCTTGAGTGGAGAATCTGCTCATGGCCAGAACTCCAACATATATACTCTATAATCTGGGCCACTGCCTCTTTAATTTTCGAGGAGGATTGTAGGGATGGGTGGAGCTGGATGGGGATTGTGCATGGGGATTTGGATGATTTGTAAGGTTATGTTGGAATTTAGAAAAATATTTAGGGATAAGGTCTAGAACAAATGGGATGTTAAGGCCATGATGTAGGGTTTTGTTGGTTACATAGAACGGAGCATCGACTTCTGTTCGGAGAATTTCGGACTGAAAGGATTGGATGCGTTTGATGTTAGAAAATTTTACTATCCCCCAAAGTTCTGGTCCGTAGGTCCAAATAGATTTCAGGATTGTCGTAGGATTTAAAAATGATTTGAAAAGAAATATCAGATGAAGGTAAATCCTTCCTAAACTATCGTTGTTATACAGCCTTTTGTTTTTATTTGATAACAATAAAATAATTGGCTATTTTTAATTGTGTTGAACAGTTTTAATCTTGTTTTTAATTTTTTATTATTCTTTCTAAAATATTATGTAATGTCTTGTGATAGGCTAGATATAAAATACACACGATCCTGAAGCAATGTACTTGTTAAGAGTGAAACAACATGAGTATCTAAATTAAAATAGCAATTCATGGACTTGAAACCTCAAGGCTTTGCCTATTTAAGTACCGTGTAAGTAAAAGTTAAGGAAGTCTAAAGTCTGAGAATCAGCTTTAGTGTTGGATAATAAACACCTCTGCTGTAGAAGTTGATAAGATCCTTAAACGTAACCTCGATCAATCCACAACTGCTTTAAAGATACTTAGATCAGTCACATTTTTTTCTAATGAGCTCTTTGTAGCATTATCTGCACTTTTAATTTAATTTATGTTATCGTTTCACTATTCTCAAGGTTATTTGCCGCTGACGTAAGATTCCAACTATGATGTGAAAACGTATAGCAACACTTAAAATAAATAGATAAAAGATATTGATAATTTTGTATTCGAGTTTTTTTATCAAAATTATATCAGAGGTGTAGGTTTAAAAATAAATGTAGTGCAAATCATTTTGCTGTTAGATTTATTTAAAGGATTACTTCTTTGGAGCCATCCCATGAGATAAAAAAAGTTAATATCAATCATTTTTTTTTTAAATATAAGTATGGGTGGTTCTTTGATATTATGATTCTTCTGTACACTTATTCTCATATTTATACAATTTTCATATTTACTCTTTCGTGAAATTTCATGTAACATTGAAATTTCTCGTTCTGAATATACAATACCTAATAATCATACTCAGCATAATTCATTCTTACTTCTTCTGTAGTATATCTTATTATGTAATATTTTTCGTAATACTCATACTTTTTATATACAGAGTGTCTCATTAAATTTATACACCATCGTAAAGTAGACAAAATTTTCTTTAGGAAAACAGTATTTGAATTAACTAAGGCCAATGATAAAATGGACTTACAGGAGGTCTAATACGACCGTTGTACTGTTGCGAACGAATCGGGAACACAGAAATATGCTGCTCGTGGATGGGTACTATAACAACAGCGGTCGTATCAGAACTCCTAAAAGTCCCTTTTTTCATTGACCTTAGTCAATTTAATCACTGTTTTCTTGAAGAAAATGTTGTCTACTTTACTATGTGAGCTTAGAATATAACTATCTTAAATAGTTTTTGAGCAATTTCTTTTTATTCAATAAAAAACGTGACCATCTTAAGGAAGACACAAAGTTGGTCTTATCTCCTTTTATATTCGGATTCGGCTTATGCTTCAAATGAACTTTTTTGTTGGAGATTTGGTTTAGAATCCCTCCCAGAATTTGTCCTTTAAGAACCGAGATATCCTGTACATTAAATGTAGTTTTACTATGGGCACAATGTTCTGGTTTCACGGTGAGAAAATTCATACTTAGTGATTGAGTTTTACGAATTGTTACTGACTGAATGACTTTTTGCAATAAATCGGTGACTTTAAAATTATCCTTAAATATAATAGATAAAACTATCAGTCCAGTGTATATTTCAAAACAAATAATGATCTTAATACTCCATCTCAATCACCGCATTGTCCGGATAGAAACGGTAATTAAATGATTGAATAATAATGCTCATTCTTATTTAATCGAACCACTTAGCATTGATTCTTATCACATTAATTGAATTAAGTAACATGTCCTTTTAATGAAAATCGTATATCTTCTTAAGCATTAGGTACTTCTTTGGTAATTAAAGTTATTTAAGCGATTGATAAAATAATTACCGAACCGGTTGCTTCATAAGTTAGGTAATGTTTACATTAGTGGATACCATCATCGATCCGATAAAAAAATATTCATAAAAAAAAGAAAGAGAAGGAGTGAAAATAAATTAAAGCTGAAGCAGATTTACCGTATAAAAACCTGGGGATTGGAAGCGTGGGCGACCCCTCCTGTGACGTTATGTCCCTCGGATTCCAGGCTATTAAGAACGAATTTGTTTCCATCCCTCCTGTACGTTAAATCAAACTTTAATAGTACACCAACACATTTCATTTCAATTTCATACACTAATAGATAATTTATTATAGTTGTAGTGTTGTAATCAACACTGTAGCGCTTTGATATATAACTACCAAGGCATTATTATTGTTATAAACTAATAGTTTCGAAATTTTAAACATTCTTACATCTTCGTTCGAGAATTGTAATCACCATTACTCATTCATAGAATTTTATATTGATAATATTTATTTTTCATTAATTAGTTTATTACTTCGAATAAAAATAATTTATGAGTAATTTATTGTATAATTCTTGTATCGTATAAATTCGAATATGGCCTTCATTGATTTTTCTAAATAATAAATTAACTTATATTAATTATTTTGTCTATCAAATGATATATAATGAGGATCAGCATCCATTTTTCCCTACATATTGGAGGGTCAGGTCAAACAGATATATATATGGAGTTGCTACTTTCGCAATTATATTTTAGTTTGTATTTTCTTTTTTAAATCTTTCTTCTTCTTATCCCTCAATTCCTTCCCCTTTAAGTATATGTTTAAGGTCATTCCCCCAAGTGATTCTCGTCTTTCCTCTTGATCATTTCAAGTAAGTAAGATATGACGTGGGTAGTCTGTAAAAAGGCGTAATCCAACAAATTATATTATAAAGAACAGGCATTAGAAGACATTTTAGAATGAATGGATGGAAATTTAATTTTATTGCGAGACTGAAGTCCCCTAATGATGGTATTGTTTTCGCCACGATGTACAAAAAAGAAGTTGTGAATTTGCCGTTTTCACACATCGTTACCAATTGATATCATAAATCAAAAAGGGTGAAGATCAGAAAATATCCCAGTGTCGAAAACCAAATGATAATGAGTTATTGAAGATATGGTTTAAAATATCTCAGAAACTAAAAATCTGACCTGCATACTGTAAGCGATGGAAATGTTCAGCATTTCATCCTCTTTGTTGTGAGATATAATTAAAAACTGCATCTTAACGCAACGCCGTATTAGAGAGGCAAAAAGTGGGGAAAATAAAATATATATTGATATTATTAATCTAGTCTTGTTGATGTTTTCACTTCTATCGTGTTGTCTAAAGTACAAACCGGTTTTTTTTTTTAATTGGATCTAACTTTATGGAGCCATTATTTGGATAAAAAATATAGAAAAGTTAACCTGCACATTATAACTCACATTACAAAAATGACTATTCTTTTAGTTCTATGGATCGTAAAAATAAAAACGTTTACAAAATTCAATATTCAAGTACTTTTTTTCGTATATCTCTAAGTATCTAGAATACAAAAGATCTAAAAACAAATATATATTACGAAATGCCTTATAGTGATGAATTGTGTTATGTTAGCCAAGAACTGAAAAAAAAGCTAGACCTTCACTTTATATTATGCACCTTTTCAAGAATATCTGTCATTTTTTTTTTTTTTCTAAAAGTGATGTTTTTGTAATTTTACGTTTTTCACTGTACCATAATCTTTTTATTGTAAGAAAATAATTTTATTAGTAACTCGACTAAATTGTCCACATGTTAAAATATTTCATATTTTATTGTATATCCAAAATAGGTTATTCTTTCTATTTTTCTTTGCAATATGATAAAGAAGTACATAAATATTATTAAAGTGTTGTCCTTTAAAGGTACTTACTTCAGGAACATATTTCCTTCAGACTAGGTTGGTGAGCGAAGCATTGATATGCCTGTAATTATGGATTTCAGGATTGCTGTAGAATTCTAATAATAAAAAAAAAAACACTTGCATAATTACAAATTATTGTATAACATATTTATTTATTTTTCTGAGGCTGTAGAGGATCCAAGTAAGAAACAACAGAAATTGTGCTACTAAGGGCAAGTCACGGATCTAATAATCAACAAGAAATTTTGTATGTGGGATTTGCTTTTTAAAATGATTTTTTTTTTTTCTTTATAACTTCCATAATAACACAAGCCACATTAATTTTAGAGATCATGTCAACAAACTTTCAATTTATTTTTAATTTCACCCTCTTCCAAATGCTGTCTCACCCTTACTATATTAAAATTAATAAAAATATTTAATTTGTGGAATTTATCAATTTCAAGTCTTATGTGACCTTTCTCCACTGATCTACACTCAATCTGAGATCAGAGATTCCTTCAATTTCTGTTCGAATTTTTGATTGGTCTTAAGTGCCTGTAGTCATTAAGCAGATAGGTCTTTAAGTAAGCAACACTATTGTCAAGTACATGAGGGCAAAGGGTCTTATATACAATTAATACAGTAAGATAGTAATCATGTTACAAATTATACGACCATTAAGAAATTAATTAATATTAATAATACTTATTGTTACCAATAATTATGTTATTAATTTGAATTGACCCCTTCAGTGATAACAAACATTTCGAGGAAAGACTGCAATCATGAAGAAATGTCAGCTCTTTCGATCTTATTATTTTTCTATTTTGTATTCTATCTTATTGTTTAGGTATTTGAAATTTTTATTTATCTTTTGCTTATTACATAATTTTTTATAATACTTTCAAAATTTTACTATTTTTATTTATGGTAACTAATATACATTTGTAACATTTAATTTAGTTTATAAGTGTCTTCTTACTCACTTAATTATAGTCATAAAAACCTTGCTAACCTGTCATAACTTCATATATAATGGATAAAATTTTAATATCCTTGTAAACATTTTTTTTTTTTAATAAATACTAAATAAAGAATTTCATAATTAGGTGTATTATACAATTCAGTTATACTCTTAACTGAGCTGTCTTCGAGAAAATAGAAACCGACTCAACTAATATCTATAGCAAACAATGTTGCAGAATGACTTGTTGTTGACTTAAGACTCATGTCGTAACAGTTCGTTGTACCGTTGACATACTGAAGATTAATATTTGAATTACTTTGAGCAAAGTTAAGAAAGTTGCTCATCGTTTATGAGTCATCTATTCAAAAATTACTTCAGAAATTTTATTTTAATTATAACTGTTAAAAGACTTAAATTGTTAATTATATATGTTTCAACTTTGTATGATAGATTCATGATGAATAATATAAAATCGGCTGTGTGAAACATAAATACTACTGCTACTCAAAACTTCATCAATAAAGGTTTTCCTATTAGCTTGAAGATTTATATTTCGCCAATACGATATATCAAACATATATTTTGAATAATACAATATATCATATTGGTATCAAATTTTTCACAAAATAAACATGTCCACTATTCCATGGCAATATAAATAAGAGACTAATTCTAAAAAAATTATGATATCCAATCATAACAGTATTTCCCAAAAAATAATTATTAATTTATTCATTATAACAATTCAGAATAATGTTATTATAATTGTTTACAACTATCAACTGTTAATTATTATCTTCAATAAAAAAATAAATAATATGTATTGAAACTCTAAAGAATATATAAAAGTGAAATAATATTAAATTTATCTCTAACCACCATTGAATCAGAATAATTGGATAGGTTGGGGAAATGAAACTTTAAATTTTTAAATGCTAAAAAATATTCATTATTTTATTAATATTAAGTTATGTACACCATTAAGATAAATATTGCTCATTATATTTTTTAACGATGATAGTTTGTCTATAATTACTGTTTTATATTTATTTATTATTGGATAAAGTGAGGATTTTGTAAAGTTAATTTGAAATGTAAGAGGAAAAATGGATGTCAATTTTTTTTCCCAATGCGTTTTTGGTTTATATTGATTCATTAGGAAATATTTCATTTCTCGAGGAAATTAGAATGTTAAAAATAAATTCAACAAACAATGTATTATTTATTTTTCCCACTTCGACTCTCTTTGCAGCGTTTCATTCTGAATTCATTCATATAAAAAACTAAAAAAAAAAAACAAACCTGTGTCTTCTGTTTTTTCCCTCTACCCTTGTTTTAATTTTTTATAACATTCTCATTATGGAAAGTTTAACTATTTAGTTATTGTAGGGTTTCCACCATATTTTTTTAATTTCCCTTTTCCTGAATCAAATTTTACTTATTTTCCCCTAGAATGAAATTAAAAATCTCTTCTAATCAAATATGAACAAAATAATAAGTAATATTATATGTACTTCTTTTATGTCTGTTTTTACTCATATTATTAAAAAAATAATTAAATTGTACTCATATCTTATTATGACCATTTAATTACTCTGTATTTTTGTTTATGTGTCTCTGAGGCTCCTTCGCCCATATTTCTGTCCTTCTGTATTATTCTAAAGGGACTCATCCCAGAATAAATAAAGTATTATTATTATTAGGCTTTTATTGACAAAAATTGGTTCCCTTTTTTTAAAGGGAACATTAAAATATTATTATTATTAAAACATTAAAATATTTTGTTTATTTAAATGCGTACTATTTTTGGAAAATAAAATAATTAACAAATACAAAATCTCAATGATTGCATAAATTATTTTCTAAGGAAAATATCCTGGATTCAAGAAGGTTTGTATTGAGAAGGAAGTTCGAGTTGGCACCGCTAGATAGCGCTACTATTAACATCGCGTACATCTCGCAAGGTTCTTTTCGTTTCTCAACCATTTTCTACTTTAAAAGTAGCTTTTTATTTAATAAAAATATTTTCATTAAAGTACAATGTAAAATTAATATATTATTTAAAATTTTATTATAAAATTTATATTTATAAGAGTACAAGTGCCATCAAGGCCCTTATTTCGTCGATGTGTGCAGGATTTGTCTTAAATATTTAATTGTAATAATAATAATATGTCTAAAAAAAAGCTTAAAGATTTAAATAATGAATTATGTTTTTATTATATGTTTATATCACCCTGTCTTTAAATGAACCATTTACAACAGAATTAATTATTTGTTTAGCTTTGAATTTCAAATTGTATTAAAATATTGTAGTTATAGTAGGCATATAAAGTTCTATTTATCTTTATTCCTCCGTATACATCACGTATTTAATAAATTTTAGTAAACCTGACAATTTTAAAATAATTTTATTAAAGTTTAAAAAAATATCCATTATATTGTTGATACTTCTACTGTGTATACTAATAGTTTCCGGTTCATTCTTGATTCATGAATGTTGAAGAACTCAACCGATAATAATGGTGAAAGCTTATAATTTTTATTACATTGCTTGCATGCAGCCATCCAACAGTACCTGAATTAATTGATTAATTATTGAGTAATTAATTTGTTTTAAGATAATAAATAAGTGACTGTACTTAATTGTGTGATAGACTGAATATTTTTAAGACTCATTAGATTTGTTAAGGCAGCGTAGAAATGAGTAGTTGTAATGTCAGTAACTTGTTAGCTCACCTTAATATTTTGTTGTTTAATCACGAGTAATAAATTATTACATGTGGTTGCCTAATGTATTCTTTACACAAAATATAACAATTTAGAATCGGCCTATATTCACAAAGTATTTTTTTTGCAAATAGGTGAATAAATGAGTTGCTTATTTCAGAAGTGGGCACTGCTTGCTTGTTTTTGGGAAATCGAGGTAAATATATAGGAGTGCCCATCTCCCTCAATATAGATGGTGCATGATCTCCTCTATCCAAGATATTTTATTGTTCCCTCTTCTGAAAAATAGAGTAATCGAAAGGAGAATGAGAAAAATCGTATATCATTTACAATTACTCTTGCTGTGGTGTGTTCCATGTTTTCCTCCTTGTTCTCTGATCTAAAAGTTTTCATTCCGAAAATTCAAAACGTCGTCGATATGTGTGCCCCCTTCAAATGTTTGATGGCGCAACTAGCGCCATCAAACCACCTTCTGGGCACCTCTGTAAATATATATTCTTTGTAGAAGCACCCAATAAATCCGACGAATAACAAAATAATAAAGTGGTGCTAAAATAATATTGATTCCAAAAACATTTTTTTTTTTCAAGAAATTTAATGATCTTTGTTTGGGCATTTTAAAAGAAATAATTAATCGAAAGTTTTTTTGACCTTTTTATTCGAATGAAAATTAATACATAGATTACTATATTGTATCATTATTTTAAACAAAAAGTTAAAATTTTATACCTCAATTTAAATAACTTCTTTTTTCCTCTTTTTTAAACAAGGTAATATGTTTTGATTTTTGGATAGATATATAACGATTTTTGAACAAAGATTGATCCAATTTTTTAAGTTTGACAGCTCAAAATACTGTTAAATTGTTTTATAAAGATATGTTCGTTTGAAGGTATGTAACGATTTTTTGAGCGTAAGGCTCGACCGTTTTTTAAGTTTGCCTACTCAAATTACTTAATGAGATCCCATCTGTGTTTTGAAACAATTTGAGCTCAAAATATTTATATATTATTTATTTATGATTTAATTCCTTTTTTTAAAGTTTATGATTTAATTAATTTTATTGTTATTACTGAGACCATCATTGAAATATGTTATATCTGTGTGAGACTGTCTTCCAATTAATGTCTTTCCCACGGATGCCTCAATTATTTTTCAAGTTCAAGGGTGGGAATCACCTTCCCTTAGATACATTAGATATCCATTAAAATCTATCTAAGCCGCCGCTTTTTAACATTTATGTTGTTTCAACTTCATAAACATTGTGTAAGTGACAGTAGTTAAGTATTGAATATTGAGCAATAAACTATTCATTGACTGAGATCTCTTTCTTCATTTATTCAATTAGTTTGAAGATTGAAGTGTAGTTGTTATTTTCCACTTCTGTTCGCTAATAATTCTGATGGAAACATAGAATCATTAGCGTTAACTGCTTCTTGTAACCTGCGATTAGAAGGAACGAACTATCTTGGAGCTGATCGCTTGCTTAAATTGTGTTATTTTCCTTCAGCATTTCCATGTCAGAGTTAGTCTGTAAATCGCTTTTTCTAGAAATACAATAATTATTCACTTAAAAAAAAAATTAAACAAGATGTAAAAGAATTGATAAATACTTAAAACGTATTATTCAAACGTTTTGGGGATTTTTTTTTTTCTTCTGGTTAGAATTATCTAGGTTTTAAACTAGTGGTTGCCAGTTGTGAAGAGATGAGCGGATGAGTCAGATCTTCAGATCTTCAACACACATCCCCTAATTATTGACATTGAGCCTAGCGTGATCATGCAAAGGAATTCCGCTCTTTTCGATCCACCGAAGTGTGTTAGGGTGTGACTAATTTGCAATGCTAGCATCAATCCGACTTAAATACACCTTTTGCTATGATGGTTCTCTCGAGATCTTATAAGGTTGGAGTGAGTCAACCAATGGAAGCCTACTGAACAATGTCGTCACAAAGGACAAACTTTCACCCCAAATAACGAATTTTCGAAAATTATTTTCAATATGCACATTATAAACGAGCAAAGAAATTTACAGAGCAGCACTAGCGGATCCAGGATTTAATTTTGGGGGGAGGGGCTTCAGCCCGGAAGCTTTTTTTTTTATATATATAACGATAATTACGTTGGAAAAACAGAAAGATACTAACTACACATATGAAATGGTGTTTAAGTGATTCTTGAAGCCCTACTAAATGTAATTAAACGAGCAATAATACTTTAAGACATAATTTTTTTATATTTTTTACCATAAAACATGGTTACATTTTACCATTTTGGGGAGGGCTTCAGCCCGAAAGCCCCCTCCCCCCCCGTAAATCCGCCTGTGCAGAGCAGTTGTACATAAATGAGTTATTTGTATTATTATTTCATAAATTATTATTCGGTGTAAAAATGATTATAAAAACCTTGGCTGAATTAATTTCTTATGATCATGATGGCATGGATATTAAATAAAGAAGCAGGATCTAGTAATGTATCTATTTAACCTTCATAATTAATAATATTAGGCTATATCTCTGATACACTCCTTTTGAGCCTTCACCATGGATGATTAGTTATGTCGGTCGTGTCCTATATTGTACAAGTCCGTTAATTTATTTGTGTAATTATTTATAGATTCGTTTATTTTATCGGTTCAGAATTAGTGTTCTTTTTTAGAAATGTAGAACAGCTACTGCTTTAACAGGAAATTAATTTGTATTAACTATTCTTATTTTTTACTTTGTAACTACAATGCTTTCCCTTCAAGTTTTCGAATAGTTCTGTTTGTATTTTTATTTTAGAAGTGTTTGGAGGTATTCTAAAATACTGAGGTATTCATAACATAAAATAAGAGTTTCCATAAATATGTTTGTTACTGTTTTAATCCGTACATGTTTCGGTGTTGTGTCCCATATTCAAAAATCCTATTAAAAGAAATAACAATTAAATGTACCTAAACTCATATTAATCATAATTTTATAACTCATAAAATTCAATTAATAGATGAAACGAATTATCTTATATATTAAAATTATATAATTTTACACCAATCTGATGAAATCACGCTGTCATTTCTTAAAAATGGATAAAACTTGGCCATTACACCATATTGTAATATTAATTAATATACCCAATATATTCAATTTTAATGTCTGTATGTTGCATGCAACACTTCTCTGTATTAGTTTTATTGTGAAATTGTATTTTTAATAATAATTGTAGGTTCTAATAGTTATATATTCGTTTCTACTTGCACTATCCAATGCTTTAAAAAAATATAATATAATATTAGTAATTATATTATTGTTCATATTTGTTTAATAGTATGTTTTAGAAACGAGGACTCAATCCCGAAATGTTAACTGATCATAACAAAAACAATAATAAAGTATTTATATAAGTTCTTAGTGAGAGGAGGTACTATAGTTTTAATTTTATTTTTAGACAATTGAATATAATCAATGAAAAAACTAATATTGTCTAGTCGGTAAATGAACGGGATTTTCACAGTTTCAGGTGGGACTGCTTTTGATTTCAGTTGCTGTTTCGTTTTGATTCGAGAAGGAAAAAAAAAAAAAAAAATCAGACAATAGGGTTTGAAGAAATCCCAACAGAAGCGTCTAATTGTATTAACCTGTTCAATAGACGAATATAACAAGAGAAGGGCGAATCGAAGCGAAAGTTCTCTTTTGTTTGTTAAGAAATTTCTTCGACAAATCTCGATAATCTGGATCGTGGCTCGTTGGACACGGTTCATTTATACGGTTATGTAAAATAACTAACAAGCATTAACTTCTCTTAAATGCTTTTATAATATTTATGGATAAGGTTGTAATCTGTCTTAGATGGAAGTGATGCTTCAAGTTTTAAATTTCAATAACTCATTATGCATAAGTTGAAATAAAATCTAGGAACTTCAATCTGCAGAACCTTGCAACTATATACCACATGAGGGAAAACATTTATTTAAAATATATTTATTAATAAAAAAAATGTTCATTTTATTATATTTGTTTATTTTAATCTTATTTATTTATATTAATTCTTTTTTTTTTTTAGCAGCTATATTATAGTATTGTGGTCCTTTTTCTGATCTGCTTTCTTTAATATATTTTTAATGACTATATATACTTGTATTTTTTTTTATTATTTATGACTTATATTTATTAATTTATTGGAATAGGTCTTATGGCCCAGATTTTATGTTATTATTTTTTTTATTTTACAACAATGTTACTATTAAAGGACTTAGTCTCTGAATAAAGTTTATTTTCCTGTTCTATTATATATATATATATATATATATATATATACAGAGCTGCTCATCCTCCTCGATGTCGATGATGCAAAGACCTCGTTCTAAATTATTTTCTTGCTCTCCTCTTCTTAAAAACAGTGCAAGCTAAAGTAGAATTTAAACAAATTGTTTTTCCCTTGTCCACTGGGTTGAAACTTTCATTTCAAAAATTCACAACCCCGTCGAAATGAGCCTCCTCAAAAATACAAAACCCCGTCAAAATGTGCTCCCCCTCAAAAATTTTGATAGCGCAACGTGCGATGAAACCCCTTTCTGGATACTGCTATATATATTTTTGGTTTTAACTACGACAAAGTCATGTATTTCTATCGTTCTATTATTTGAAGAAAAAATTCTCTAGTTTACTGTGATGTAAAATACTTTTTAGCTATCGCTTTCTATTCAACAAAAAATGTGACGAATTAAAAAAAAAAACACAAAACTTAAATTTTCTATTTTGTCGCCGAAAATCAGACCATTGTTTACATGAACTTTTTTATATCTATTGAGATCTGCTATCATATTTTTAAATATTTTCTTCCACTTATCGGACACCCAGTATATGTGTATGTTTTAAGCTCACACTAAGGGGTTATCGGTAGCAATGAAAGTATACTGTAGAATTTCAGGTTCTTGTCTTTCCCTATCCAACAGCTCACAAATAGGCCTGTAATTAGAACTATAAAAAGTAAACAGCCGGCTCTTGAAATATCCTCAAGGCCATTGGGAATTACAACAGTTTTTGTCACAGTTCCATGAAATTAGCAGTGACTCCATGGCACAGATTGCTCACGTTCTGACCTTAACCTTGCCCGCCATTGTACGTTACGTAATATCAACCCGCTGTTTATTACATGAATATTATGTCGGCATGTTTGATTTTCATATATACATTGGAGGAGGGTCACTAATAATTGTAATGTGACAGTCTGTTCGATGCATTTTTCAATTAAGATATTTCACGGTCTATTTCGAAGCTTTGTGACGATCCAGATTATAATATTAACTTGTTCTGAAAGAGCATTAGTCAAGGTATTTTTTTATATTGCATCGATTGTTATATGGATCGTGTTATACATGTGTTATTTTTATCTTTGAGAATAATATGTTTCTTTTTAACTCCCACAAGGGCGATATCGAAGGTTCAAGAAAAGTATCAAATTGCAGTTTAAAAGATTGTTCTAAGATAAAACAAATGTAGTTTAAATTATTGATTAAGAAATGCGTAATTAGAAAAAGTGAACCTGATGTTATATGTTATGTACTCCAAGCCCCTCCCTATTAAGGAAAGGAATTAAATTTTCATGAAAATTTATTTGGTACCTTCCCACTTGGGTCTAAAACAACCTTCCTCTCTCTTATTCCAGATATAACGAGATAGGTGGTTATTCGAGAAAAAAAAAGAAGAAAAATTCTGCTACAAGAGTATAAAACATGATAGAATTTTGGTAGCACTTCAATGATTGGATTAATTTGGGAAGTCCCTTGGCCATCTTCCAACTTATCCAACGGACTCTTTCTCCCAAGCACTTCCTTAATCGATTCTCCCTTTCCTCCCAAAAAATATTTGTATTCCAATTTTTCCTCACTTTTTATCTAGGCTTTCCAATCGGTCGAAAATTTGTTCAATGATGACCATTCGAATCCCTTCTTCTATAGAATTTTGAAAGGTGTCCCAAATCTTTTCGATCTTTGAAATAAGGCAAGTTTGTCTTTATCTAGGATCTACCATCAACAAAACAGATACCGGGGTTTCATCAGGTTCGGCGCAGGTATAAGTACGCTGTTCCAAGTTTGCTTGCAATATTCTGGTTTTTTAAATTTTTTTATTTGTTGTTTATTCGACTATTTACTTTTAATTTATGAAATATATTTTAGGAGAAGGAGTTAGTCGAGGGTACGGTCAAATAAATAAAAAAATTAAAATATATAAATTATTTTAATTTTTGCCGACATTTCGACCCACTTTGCCCACTTTGAAATATATTTTAATTTTCACATCTTTCCTCCGATACATAGAGTATTATAGATACCCAGTTAACATGCCCGATAACACGCTTAGGAGGCTCATAAGAAACTGGATGAATTATCTCCTCGTTTAAATATGAATACTAAAATCAAGATAAGAAGGAAGCCTCTGAGAACTCCTCTCCCTCACGTCAATTAATTTCAAACACCATTCCACAACTTGGCAGAATACTCACTGGTTGTATGTATTTCTGACAAGTGCATGTCAAGAAATAAAATTTAAAAAGAAATAGAAATTTAAAATTTAACTGTTCAATTGATTCTACTCGAATTCGATTCGGCTGAAAAATTCTACTTTACTTCCAAAAGTAAATCAATGAAACAAAGAAAACACTTTCCTTTTTTTTTAATTTATATCAAACGAAAATATTTCGTAAATTGCCGACCTGGAAGTTGTTTTCAACTTCAATTCAAGAGCGCCCAATAGAAATAAAATAGTATGTTACTTTATTTATCATAATGAACTTACGCCTAAAATGAATGATATTATGGCTATTTTGAATGATTTAAATGAGATCTGAAGATGTTTTTATTTTTAGAAAGTATTTGTTTTTTTCAAAAAGTTTGTTCAAAAACTAGATCTGTAGATTAGAATAGTAAAGGGATACTTTAATGCAGGAGTTGACGAGTTAACCCAAAGATGTAATATATATATTTTTTTTTTTCGTTTAACTTATTTATTGAAAAATATTACAATCTGTCTCAAGGACATTTATAATAGTGTTCAGAGATCACATTCACACTTTATGTACAATAAATAAAGTAAATTATACAGAAAAATAATATATATACAATAAATAAGAATAAAGAATAAATCGAGAGAACTCCAAACCAGACTTGTCCCTCCAACTGTGGACTAATTAAAGATATGGACAATTTTTAATTGTTTACTATGCTTCAAGAAGTATCTGTATTATCAAGTATATTATAAGTAAATATCCAATAACGATATTCCATTAATCTCTTTCAGCATGTAAAATCCAGTTGTCATTATGACTCAAGTATAAACTACCATCATTGGAAAAAAAAATGTGAACTTATGAACTGAATAAAAGTTTAAAGACAAAGCATTACAAGTTAGCGAGGGGAAATAATTCTTTAGGCTGACTCAGCCAAATAGTAGATCCATTAATCACCGACAGGGATTAATTTAGTACCTAATGTTGCCATGATTGTCACTAGCCAACAAAGGAACGCGGCCGCCTTTCTCAACCCTCCTATCAATCAACAAGGCATTAATTCAGGATCTTCCTCCATTAACAAGATAGGGATCCTTCGGCCAAAAGGAAAATCACTTTCCGTCAACAAATTGTCAATAGGGATCGGCTTTAGATATTTCAAATATTTTAACGAACCCGCTATGAAATCGGATCTATATCGTGACTTGATGATCTTTGACGGTTGGGAAACTGATGTAACCTAGATCCGGAGCTTCTGTTTGCGGCCTTATAGGGTACCCGAGGTTAATTGAGCTGCTCAACACGTCTGTCGGAACATAATCATCTCGATTGGATCCTCGGTCCATTAATGGATCACTTCATCTCGAAACTCATCCGTTGGGAAGCGTATCTTCGCGCAGGTAGGCTGAGGATCTTAGTTCCACCTGTGTGGACAGAAACTTTACTTGAAGCCGTATGATGTATCATTAAACAAACATGGTGTATTCTAATGAACAATACGTTAAGAAAATGTAGCCATTGAAAGTTGAATATATAAGTAGAGGAAAAGGTGCCCATATTCTCCCCTTCCTTCTCCCAAAATATTTTATTGCTGTTCTCTTTTTAATAATATTGCAAGCTAATGTTATTTAAGAAATCATAGATCATATAAATTGCATTTGCAGTGAATGGAGTCTGCTTTCCTCATGTGTTCTGGTTTGAAACTTTTCATTTCGAAAATTGATAAACCTCTCGAAATGTGCCTGCCTCAAATATTTTGATTACGCAACTGGGTACTCTTGAGTTGAAGTTGAAGACACCGACCAGGGCGGCAATTTAGAAATATTTTCGCTTGATATAAATTTTTTTTCATTATTGAATATTAATATATTCTGCAACATTAAAGGGCATTAATATTAAGGCTACATGAATCATTCACACAATATGTACATACAAATAATAACTAAGATAGAAATAATAAAGAAAAAGAAACATGGAAAAATAAAATAAGTAAATTAATATGTCTGTGTACAAAAAATGAAATAATAGATAAAAGCTAAATAAAATTAAAGTAAATAAAACACCTATATACTATATTTACATTCGCCTAGGAGACTCTCAGTCATGCTTTACCTCCCAATGTTGAAACCAAGGCAGGATTCTAGGAGATCCTAGTGCTTCTCTCCCAGCCGTGTCACTGGTATTAGAAACCACTGGAGACTGATGGAGAGAACTACAGCAACAGACGCTCTAGACATGAGTAGGGAACCTGGCCATTCCCGAACTCCAATGATATAAATTTAAAAAAGCAAAGTGTTTTGTTACTTTTGGAAATTATTTTATTTCTTCACAAATACTTGTCAGAAATACAGACAACAAGTGAGTATTCTGCCAAGTTGTGGAATGGTGTTTGAAATTAATTGACCTGAGGGAGAGGAGTTCTCAGGAGCATTCCTGCTTATCTTGATTTTAGTATTCATATTTAAACGAGGAGATACCTCATCCAGTTTCTTATGAGCCTTCTAAGCGTGTTATCGGGCATGTTAATTGTGGCCATACCCTGTATGAGTGTGTTAGTATGTGGTCGTTAATTGTTGCCATGTGAAGGTCTTTATGTAAAGCAATATTTTTAACATACAATGGAACTTTAATTATATTTCTCAAAGTCTTTTTGGCTGTCCCGTATATCTGTAAAGCATAGGTCCAAATGTGCTTAATAGGTAAATGTAGGCCACGACTGACATGCCCATCAGTTAGCGACTGAAAAGGAGCTGGATGAGAGTTTTCCTTTCTTTAATCAAGGAAGTATTCCTTTCTTGAGACTAGGAAGATGTTTTCCGATTGTCACTATCATGAGTGGTGCGAATTAATATTTAAAGAAAAAAAAAATTGAAATATTTTTCTTGATAATTTTTTTTCTATCATTGAAATTGTTGGGGAATTTTATATTTTTTCTTCCTCCTCAAAAACCTTGCTTGTAACCAACAGTTGACAGAAAACATAATGGAGAGTAAGATACTACGGTTTGAGAATATATCCAAACTTTTATTTACTAACTATATGTAAAAAATTTTACTTATTTTTTTATCTCATTGTTTAATTTCAATGTACTTATGTGTTAATAGAAAAAATGAATGAAACCTTTCTGTTGGATTATATCATCACGAACATGAATAATTATAATGGAATAGCACGAGTAAAAAGAGAAATTAATAAATAAATAACGGATAATTTATTGCACACTCGTACTTATTGGACAAAGCGGCCAATATGGGTTTGACAGAGAGTGGCAGGTAGCAAGCAGGTTGCACCGCTCACTTGATTTATACTCAACATATAATAGGATTCTTAACTCAATCGATATAAAAAGCTTCTTCATTTAGGGAACAAAATATATAAATCGAAAGTGTGAGAAATGGTAGCTATAATGGAAAGAGTTTACGATTCAATAGGAACAAAAATGAAAACATTACATTGTCCATACAGTTTCCTCCATAAGAGGAAAACTCTTAAATTGAATACGGAAAGAATCCAAAGCTTAATCCTTAATCCTTAAACTTTCCTATTCCAAAGGAACGGTCCGTGATAAAATATAGTTATTACAAAGGCCTAGGTCTACCATACTTCCTCTTGCCTCTAACATATTGACCAATATCTCCTTCCTGGACCGGTTTCAGAAGAGGAAGGAGAACGCTGAACTAGATTATCACTCCTAAGTAAATATTGAAATCACCAAGAAGTAGATCAATAGGGCACTATTTCGAGTCCAGTCTAGGAGTGTCTATATTGTTTAAAAATAATCTCTTGCCATTTAAGAGGGATTTCCTATATTAAGCGAACAAGGTTTTGCGAATGTTATGATTGGTTTTTGGTTGGTTCGTTCAGTTTGCCAACAAATAACGACTCTTTACCTTTATACAATTTAAGCAGAAATACTAACAATTAAATTAGAGACTACACCTAACATGCCACTGAATATGAGGAGTAGAATAAAAAGATGTTGGATGAGAGATCTCCTTCATTAAACAACCAAAATAGTTATATCAAGTCAAGGAAGACAGTGGGAGACTGGATAATGTCCAAGAATGGTCAGCTCATTTCCTATAAGTCAACTTTTTGGTTCAAATTAATGTTAACAGATTTAAAAAAATCATTATTTTTTATGTTAAATTGCTCTAAAAAACATTTTAACTCTTTTTGCAAAGCATTTGTATTTTTATATAAAATGAAGTATGAATATTAAATATATAAATATTAAATATCAATATATATATAGTTAAAATGTTAGTGATATATGAACTGCCCACTTACAAAAAGGAAAATTTAAAAAAATACAACAACCTCTAAAATGTTTGCAATTGATAATATGAATTACTGGCTAATCGGCCTTAACGACATTATGTTTTGCAGCACCAATTATATTCGACCGTTATACATGATAAATTTAACTGATAAACAAAAACCAATGGATCGTGAATCAATCCTAGGGTCAGGATATCCTCCAGATGAATACCCGGCTCTATAAAGCTGTTAGTCTTAATTAATTAGATAATTCCGGGCTCCAGCCCAAAATTTTTTTTTTAATGTATATATTAGGATAATTACTTCGGAAGAAAGAAAGAAACTAACTACCAATATGAAATGGTGTTTAAATGATTCTTAAAGTCCTATTAAATGTAATTAGATGAACAATAATACTTTTTTTTCATAAAACATAGTTATATTTTACCATTTTTTGGGGAGAGGGACAGCTTCAGCCCGAAAGCCCTCCCCCATCTCCTGTAGATCCGCTTTGATTGAGGGGAAAATCTGTTGAACGGGCTGAAATTACCTGCTTACTTATAATTTGACCAACAACCAGTACTTATTAACGAAGTATTGAACAGACCCTTCATATATTGCCATGGTACAGGTTTTTTTTTTCGTCGGTGAAGTATAATACTTTGGGATATCTTTATTATTTTTTTTACAGTTTAAAAGCTTTTTTTTTTGTAAAGTAAGTTTTTCTCAAATACACCGATTTTAAAATATTCATAACATGATTTAGTTTTCAAACAGTTGGCCCGATACACGATGAAAAGTTGGCTAAGACCATACGTTATATAAATTCTCATCACTATCATCAGTGTGTGTAAGCTGAGTGTTGTGAAGTAAACAATAGTTGATGAGCTTGATAGTATATGAGAAGGTTTGTTGTGGTTTGTCGGAGCCACCTTGTTCTTAGAGAGGCCTCAGGCTAAGCCTATCCCGAGAGGCAGAGAGATGAAGGAAAACCGGCCTTATCGTATGAGCTATCTTAATGAACTTTCTTTTACGCTTTTTACACATTCCTTATCACCTCGGCTATCTGGCTTGCCCTTCCCCTTCGGTTACTTCTGCTCCATCGGGCCAACTGTTTGCAAACTTGACCATGTTATGAATATTTTATAATATCTGTGTTAGAGGAAACTGCACTGTTTATTGTCATATAATAAACAAATAAAAACAACTTATAAACTAGAAACCAATTCATATCCAAATAAGAGATCCTTTTTCTTCGATTAAAAAAAAAATCGTGTACCAATGCAATCTGTGAAGGATCTTAGGTTCTAATTTGTAAGGATACTCTGTTATTCCTTGTTCAATGGTTGTACAAGGAAATGCAGTTTTTTTATTCTCGAATATTTAATGAGAAATAATCACGAGTGATTTTCCAGGAGGATCTATCCACGACTGATGTGATATAATAAATATTTATTTGCCACAGCTAGACTAGAACGCGGAATCGGAAAGTAGGAACATAGTTCCTTACGCACTGAGCTGCTTCTTAGCTTCCTACTTCATTATGTATTAAATAAGTTAGCGTTAGTAGGGATATGAAAAAAAAAATAACTAGGCTAAAAGAATTGCTAATATTATATTTAAAATCAGAGAAAATTTAGTAAAAATAAGAAAGAATTTGTTATTTATATGTTTGATATCGTCAGCCCAATCGCAAAACCAAGGCTGAGAAAAAAAAAAAAAGATAGATAATATCACCTCTTGTATTTCCAAATTATTTTTGTGATATTTCCTCGAAATAATGTGAACGAGGAACCTCTAAAAGTAATTAGTACAATTAAAATACCGCGAAATCGACTTATCGGCAAAGGAAAATTTGTTTTCTTTTCAAATCTTCATCCGTACCTGTCATAAAAGTGACAATAAACAAATTTGTTGGTATTGTTTGGCATTTTAGGACTGGGGAAGAATACTATACAGCAGCACATTTTTCCTGGTCATTGTTTACTTCCTTAACTCAGGAAAGGAGATCTCTCATCCAGCTTCTTTTCAGTCGCCTCCTGATGGGCTAACCAGTCGTGGTCATGTCGTTTATAAGTCTGTTGATGCACCCTCGTATTTTAATATAAAATCAGGAGTAAAGAGTATGTATGTGTTGGTCGAAAGTTGGTTGACGTAAATTAGTATGTGAATTTCTTGTTTTTGGTTTTTCCTTTGAACCAACAGTATTTCATATTTTTTTTATTATCATATGTTTGCTGTAAGAGATAATTAAGGGCCTTACCTGAGGCTGGATAGAGCTGATTTTCGCATCGACGAATAACTGAGTTCCTGGAGGTTGATGAAATATGAAAAATCATTTTAAAAAATAAACAAAGTACTTCATGTTATTTTATGAAATTAAGAGCCGTTAGTCGTCTCAGAGTTGCAAGTAAAGATTTTATGAAGATATACTTAAAATATGCTACCTTGACTATTAAATCTAGTGAAGTATATGGTGCATGCAACTGTCTTGTAACTGACCCGGTTATTCATTTTTTGATCCAATGTATCAAGTTTAACGAACCAAGAAATAAGTACTTGAAGACATTTATCAGTGAATCCAGGAAAGATGTTGTTATGCTTGAACGCAGTATTAGACTCAGTACAGTACTAGACTCAGTATTGTTAATGTTATGTTATAAACTATTCTATCCTATTCTATGTTATTTTATGAATTAAAATTAAATTTGAAGCAGGATTCCATTACGTTAAAGCCATATTACATTCTAATATCCGTAACTTAAGTGGTATAGTATCTTAAAAATGTCAGCAGTTGGTTGGTTTGGAAAATAATAAGACCTCTTTTTCTTCTTCTTATACATACTTTGTAATATATGGCTTTTACTCCTGAACTCTGAGAAGACGTTTTGAAATATGCATTCAATTTACATGACCGCTTCCAGGAGCCGAAGGTTCAGCATTATTTATGGCCATGCTCGAATTTAGTGCCTAATCTACTTTAATAGTAGGCTCTCGGGGAGGAAAAAATCTTAGTGAAAAGTAAAAAAAAAAAAAAGTATAAAATAAATAGCGCAACAAAAGGATAGAGGTCGTGATTCGCCTGGGCGTTCTATGAGGCGTGGGAAGGGGGCGAAATTAAAAACTTATTTCTCATCAAGGCCTTTGCGCCTCTTCGCGACGCGTCGCATTCTTCGCATTGCGCCTCTCCTTCCAAGTTCTAGTTCATTAGTGACACTATCTTTGCAATCGTAGGCTCTCCGGGGAGCGGCGCTGCGTATGGCTAATGGGGAATCTGTCGCTCCTCCTTAAAGACCCATCAGCGATACTGATTTATAGGCTCTGGGATCCTATTGGTTACTTATCCAAGTATAATCTTAACTCTAGTATTGGAGGGCTGGTGGCTTGGAATGTTAATACAATACTTTATATCCGTACAGTTGCACAATGGAGTTAATCAGTAACGAATGATAATAATATTGAATAGTGAGAACTCTCACATTAGATTGTCATCTTCCTCCCTAATGCATTCAGCGTATAAGTGACGTCAGCGGAACATAATATGAAGATTGTTTAATAATAATTCGAAGACAATATTTCCTAGGTACGTTCCTTTATCAAATCATCAACAATCATCGTCCTTCTTACGCCTACAACCTTCTCCAATTCAACTCCTCAGTCCCTTTTCACAAGATCTCGACCTTCCGACCTTTACATTCCTTCTCACAGATCTGCCTCGTTCTGTTTATTGCTCGCTCTGCCAATTTCTGGAATTCCTTTCCTATCAAAATTTGACATTCTCCCTCCCTATCTAAATTTAAAACCCTCCTATTCCAATTTCTATCGCAAAAACAGTTAGACTCTACCCGCTAATTTACATATTATTCAAAATGATTCACATAATGATATATTTACACATAATTCATCACTCAAATACTTACTATCAGATTCGTCTTCTATTCTTTCTTTTTTTTATTGCTAAGAAGAATATAATGTATTTTTCATTTATTTTTTTAAAAGTGTGTACTTATGTTTTACCACTGTACATAGTTTTAAGTGTCTTGGCATGGTTTCAAGTGTTTTGTATATCGATTTTTTTTTTATTTTGTACATAGTATGTTTAACTAATATTTTTTTTTCTATATTTTCACTTTTTATATTTGTTTTTACTTAGGCCAGATATAATACTTTAATTTTGTAGTTTTTTCTTATTATAAAGGGACTTCGTCCCAGAATAAAATTATTTTATTTTCTATTCTATTCTAAATATAGTCTATTCAACAGGCACAATTGGAGGTGCTGCATACATAATAACGATTATTAAAGCAAATTATTACTTAATAATAATTATTTATTAGCTTGCCATTGGAAAATATTCCTACAGTATAACAATTAAGCAATAAGAAAGTATCAGCTTACTACTAATCCAGTATATAATTTCGGATGGGGGTTTTTGCCCAAAAACTTTTTTTTTTTTAAGTAAAAACTTCTTTAGGCGCGTTTTGCCCTTTATTGTGGAGAATAAATTAGATTGAGTCATCAGATCTCCGATGTGTAATGCTCGAGTAAAGTCAGCTAATTGCAGTGTTTTTCATATAGATTAAAATATCTTAAAAACTGAAGATCCAACCTGCATATTGTTAGTAAGGGAAATGTTCATCATTTCATCCCTTTGTAATGAGCTATTATTCAAAATTGTGTCTTAACGTGACGCCGTATTAGAAAGGGGAAAAGGAAAAAAATAGTGTCGAAAACCAAATGATAACGAGTTTTATTGAAGATATGGATTAAAATATCTCAGAAACTAATAATCGCACATGCATGCTAAAAGTGAGAGAATTGTTCAGCGTTTCATCCTCTCTGTAATGGGCTATTATTTATACTTTATATTTCATATTAATTATCTCGCCTTGTTGATGTTTTCACTTCTATCGTGTGGTCTAAAGCACATACCTTAGTTTTTTTTGTATATATCTTTAAGACCTGTGAAAAAATGTTTAAAGTGTGATTTTTGTAAATTATCAGTAAAAAGATAATTTTCTCTCTTTTTTTTTTCTAATGGATTAAGTTATGCGGCTATTACAGGGATGAACATTCCTTTATGAATCATAGGTTGAATCTCGAAAATTTAATTGGCACCTGTAAAAATAAAGAAATTTCTATTGATTTTTTTCATAAATATGATTTTTGCGCTAAAGACACTATGTGCAGACATCACAGATATAAAGATAATTACTTTTTTAGAAAACGAAAGAAACTAACTTTTTATAATTAATAGTGTTTAAGTGATTATTTAATTTCACAAACAGAATAGAGATTTTTAAAAATATTTTTTCATAAGACTTCAGCCCGAAAGCTCTCTCGTTGTTCCCCATGTGTACTAATCTGTTATTGTACTCGCTCAATAGATATTTCTTTGCTGCAAAAGAGCGTTCCTTGGTTCCCTCACTTATTAAGCATATAGAAACCATATCTGAATATTTTGTTTATTTATTAAAAAGAGTAGTAAGAAGTAGTAAGTAGTAAGTAGTAAAGAAACAAAACAATTTGGTATTATTTTAAGGTGATCACGGCTTTATTGAATAAGAAGGAATTGCTAAAAAACTGTTTAAAACAATTAACTTAAAAGATTTTATCCTTTTTTTTTTCTGTAACACTCTATTATTCTTAAGGTACTTCATCCCAGAATAATGTTGTTCTTCTATCTATCTATTTGAAATGAAATTTCCAAACTCACCAGTCAACTGCCTGTTTTGTTGTTATTTAAACTCCTAATATTGTATGTTTTCAATAACACTTGACTTAATATAAAATCGACAAAACACTAGAATGGTGCACAATTATTTGTGACTGCAATATTTCATTTCCTTTCTCCGCAAATTTCTCTATGAGAATATTTACCTCTCAGTTACTTCCTTATTTCTAAATCGCTCCCTTCTCTGGCTCATTTGTTGTTCAATCTCTAATCGATTTATTTTTTTTTAGTCATTTGATTTCATGGTAGCAATTTTCAATTTCATCACATCGTTGCTTTTATTGAAACATCGAATTTCTCTAAATCAATCCAAGAAACATTACTTTGATGACAGTGTTGGGCAATGTTGCTATTTGTTTTGTATACAACCAGACCAGTCCCTTCAATCACATCTTTTAATTGAATCTTTCATTCATTTCAGTAGTTATATTTAGTTGTAATTGTTATTAATTTTTTCTCTTCAAATTTTCATCCGTGCTTGTCATGAAAATGACAGTAAGCAGATGTTTTGTTGTACCTAGGAAGAATAGTACCTTGCAACAACTCTTCCGGGTCTTTGTTTATTTACTTAATGCAGGAAAGGAAATGTCTAATAAATTGTAATAGAGATTATATTCTTGCTTAACAGAAAACCGTAGCTATACCCATTGTAATCAGTACCTTGATAGTCCCATATTAGTGCTGCCCAAAATCGGTCTTTTTCTTGCAGTTTGCAATACTAAGTTGCCTATACTGAAAAAAATCGTTTTTGTGAATAAAAATTAATTCAAAATAGTTACTAATACTTGACAATTTTAGTTACTATATGTAAAGAATTAGTATAACTAATATACTTTTGCATTTAACTATTCCAATTTTCATTCGGACTTAGTTAGATTTCCTCTTTCTAAAAAATTACAGTAATATCTATGTAGTAATAAGCTGATAGGTAAGTGCAAGACTGTTCGAGACTCTTGCGCAAGATCAAGACCAAGGAATCGTCTTGGTCTCGCATTTCGGTAACACTATCCCATATCAATTTAATCCGATTGCATCCACTGATTCTGCGTACGCATGTTTATACTTATTTTTCTTGACATAACTACAATAATTCTTAAACGGCTCATACGATTTTAACGGCGTAGTAAACTTAAGAATCAGAGAAAAAAATTAGTATGAAATAAATTTATTCATATTCATAAAATACTTTCTTTTACGAATGCGCAACCGATTTCCTTGACTACCTTTATTATGAAAACGTTTCATCTGGCCGGGAAGTTAGGGAATAGTGTACAGATTATTTACTATCTATTTGATTAAATTATAGGTATAATTTAATTTTTCTTTATGCAGCCAATAGCGATAATAGCGATATTATAAAATATACCAGAATACTGAAATGTGAGAATAGCGAAGTGAAGCTGACGATTGGTCACATTTTAGTAGATTGTCCTATTTATTACTACTACTTTAAGAATAATCCAATCAATATTGGGTGATAATTGTATCAACTTAAGAATAATTATTGAATTCCTTAAGAAAAGTAATTTGTTTCATAAAATAAAATAAAATGGAAAAGAGAAACTTTAAAAAATAGACCGTAGGACACTAAAGACCTAAGCAGTTGAGTGTTCATAAGAAACTGAACCTGACTCAAAAATGGTCTATACTGATGTCTATTTGGCAGACATTTTATTATTTTAGTTATTACATGTCTTGATGAGTGGGTCTAGCATCATTCTGTTGTTCAATACACTCACTTCAATGACATTGAGTGTGTTAGCGTCAATGTCGTCAGCATCATTTTAAAGTAACGAATATGAAAAATCACATTTTCAATTTCGTTCGTTTACCATAGTATACTATAACGCTCGCTATAATTAGCGATGAGATTTTTACGAATTTATAGCTTTTTTAGATATACACATCTCGTAGTAACGAATAATCATTATAGAAAGTTTACATTAGGTAACTTCACATTCGTTACTTGTACATCAACGACGTGTTGAGCGCACTAGCGGATCTAGATTTAATTATTAGGGAGGGGGAAGGGGTCTTCAGCCCGAAAGCTTTTTTTCCATATATTTAACGATAGTTAATTTTTTTTAAGAAAGAAAAGAAATTAACTACCTATATGAAATATTGTTTGAATGGTTCTTGAAGTTCTGTTAAATGTAATTAAACTAACAATAATACTTTAAGAGATAGTTTTTAATATTTTTTCCTATAAAACATGTTTATATTTTACCATTTTTTGGGTGGGGAGGTTTCAGCCCGAAAGCCCCTCCCTCCCTCGTAGATCCGCCTGTGCTTGAGCGTATCCAACTTTATTTCACCCTGAAATATTGATATAAAAATAAACTTATAAGGTAAAGTTGTTTTTTACCATTCCATGCCTACATACAGTGATTTATGTTATTTTGTTTTCTCGTTCGTAACCTTGGTTCAATAAAAAAATCGACGATTATGTTTGCGTAGGGTACAGCTTTGTCTCAACTTCCATAAGTGGAAGAAGAGAAGAAAGAAAGGAAGCTATAAATATTGCGAATGAAGAAAAAAGAAAGAAACTAAGTAGGAAGGTGCAATCCCGATAGCCGGTGTATTTGATCGCGATTGAAGGGATATTTATTGAGCAATTGGAGACGAGGTCGAGTGGAACATGACTCCCTACGTTCGGATCATAATTAACATTTGACATTCTGAGTATGGTTTGTCCTGTCCAGGAAGTGTGCTCTATTGTCATCCCCTTTAGCCGGTGAAGGTTAAGAGCAGTCCCCTCGGCTGTCTCTACTCAAAATAATTCACTTATCTGCTCTGTCTTTCCATAAAATCCTTTTATGGTTCCAATTATTTTCAGTCGTGAAGAAAGAAATAATAGAACGTTTCCGCTTTAATTAATTCTGAAGTTCTATTTCTATGATTTAGTAAGTCTTGTCCGCTTGGCTTGAGCACATGTTGGATTCACGCTGAAGTAGCGAATCTTTAAAAATTGAGTTTTGGAGATTTTATGGATTTGAGACATCTTTCACATAATAAATTCGTTTGGGGTTATATCGTTATATTCTTTGTAAAAAAATGACATTACAGATCAAACTTCGGAAGACCACTTCGATTATTGTTGTTTGGTGTATGGAGGGCTATCTGCCAGGCTAGAAATGTGACTGAAGAAACTCATGAACTGTTTCATAAGATACATGTTCGGGATCTCCAGGCGTTCACATGTTTCATTCTGGTACACCGAATTGAAGTGGCTTTATCCTACTTCCCGACGACAATTCCTTCTTGGTTTTTTTCCTTTTACAAGTCTTCAGAACCTACATCGTGGAACTCCTTACTTTACGTTCCTCTATCCACTCTCTTAATACCAGGTCTCAATCTATAGACTTATATATCCCCTCCCATAAAACTCATTCCTTCAGCAAATCCTTCGTCATTCGTGATGCTTCCTTATAGAACTCTCTTTCTTCCTCCATACGTCAAATCTCGTTCACAAATTCCTTTAAACAACTCCTGTTCCACCACTTACTCCACATTCAAACTTCCGCAAACATGTAAAATTACTTGCATCTGGACACTGTTTAATTTCAATCTACTGCGCATTTGCAATAACACTTAACAGTTAATTAGTTCGTATTTGTTATTATTCTTTCAAACTAAGACCCATAAATTTGCAACTCTGTATTATTCTGTATTATTAATCTTAGGGTACAGTAGTGCCAGGATAAAATTATTTATTCATTCATTTATTTTCTGTTGATAAAAAGTAATACAATCTAAATTACAATCTACATGTAATGTAATGTACACAATGTAAATTACAGTTATACTATTTGCGAAACGAGTAGTATAATTAAATGAACAGTTGTATGATTTGTAAAATGGGGGTTGCTCCGCCGTTAGCCCCCTCTATTTATTTTTATAATATTATTGATAGTAATATTATCATTATATTATTAACTGCGATTGTATTTTTTTTTAGATGTCAGATGAGAAACAGGTGGTCTCCGTCCAGCACCACCAAGTCACAGTGCCAAACAATCAGATTGTGAGTAATATAGTAATTATTACAATTTTATATTTCTATTATCTTTATGAATTAGTTAAAATTTGCAAATATTATTTTTATTATTATAATTTTATAATATTTCTACCAGCAGTATCACTACTCTATCATCATATAATCCACCTTATCATCATCACCTTCGTTGGCAATTATTGTATCAGTGTATTTTATTCGATTCCAGAACAAATTGAAATATTTTTCTTACTTATATCGTTAAAGAGAAAAAAAAAATTAATTATTTTTTGCTCCAATAAATGAAATCTTTCTAACATAACCTAAGGAAGACAACCAATAGGCAATTTAAATACAGATATGATTATATTACTAATTATTTTATCTTTAAATTTGTTTTAATTATTATTTTCATTAATCACAAAATTAATTTTTATATATAAAAAATTAAATTAATGTTAGAAATTTATTTATATATTTTCTTCATACAAATTATTACAAAACCTTTAAATCCACACGTTTTATGCCAATACTAACGTAATAGTCCGTGGTATAGACCCCTATTTATCGATTGATTAACATCCACCTGAAATTTCGTAAATAGTTATCTCATCTCATTGTAACCTACAACTATTTTATTTAGGAAAGCTCTCGGAATTGGGGCGTTTTCAATCTGGAGGTCAAACTTTGTCCATTTATTAGGTACTAAAAACTCGTAAATACTTATTTATTTTCCACTTCGATCATAAGATGATTTGATCAGAAAATCGATGAAAAAGGTCTCATTAAAAAATATTGAGCCGTTTGACCTCTATGACCTCGTTATTTTGAAAATTTGGAAGTGTAGGTCACGCCAAACGGCTCAATATTTTTGAAGGCCACCTTCTTTATCGACTTTGTGCTAAAGTTATCTTACGATTTAAGCGAAAAGCAAATGGATATTTACGAGGTTTTAGTACCTAATTAAATAGACAAAGTTTGGTGACATCCAGTTTGAAACGCTCCGATTCCGAGAATTATCGTAAATAAAATATTTGTAGGTTAAGATAAGATGAAGCTATTTGCGAAGTTTCAGCCGGATGTTAATAATTTAATAAAAATGAGTCTATAACACGAACTATAATATTACACCAAAAATGAAAGGTTGCAAGACTATAAATAAATTATAAATATTATTAGTTTTGAATCCACACTTGTACCTAAGAAGTGACAATAAGAGAATGAGATTATCTCAGAAAAATTAATAAAAGATAATAAATTATTTTCTTATCCCACCTTGAAGTTATTTTCCTATGAAATTCTGGTTATAAGTAGTGAATTAGAATATTTAATTTTTTGTTTCTCATATATATAAATCGTACAAATTGGTTTTTCACTCATATCAAGTAAAATATGGTTGCCGTGTTTATTTCACAGCAGAATCATCACTTTCTTTTAAGAGGAATTTTTTGTCCATAGTTCTTCCTTCTATATATCAGGGAATATTCAAATCGGAAGATGTGTATTCAATATTATTCAAATATTCGGACAGGAGATGGGGAAAGCTAATAACTGCTGTTCCTGCTGCCTTGCCTACGGCCACATCCCTTATTCCTCTCACGATCCTCAGGTATTCCTTCAGGACGAGAATGCTCAAGGTCCGCGTGTGTTCCCAGTATCAAAGGCTACTTACACCGGCTATATACACCGGCACTTACCGTTTCTGGGAACTCTCCCAAGGTGACCGTGACTTCGTTGTCACTGCAATTACGTATATTATTATTTTATTTTTTAAATACTATCAAACAAGTTTCTTCCTGGTGCGTTGGGGAAGATATTTTTTTTTTCGTGTAAATTGTTTTTATTCCCTTTAGCTATAATGAATTAAGCGAGCTGAATATTTTTATTCAATGAAAATCCGTCGTTACATTTAAATATCCTTAAATGACTAATTACATGTTTCGGTATATATGTACTTATAAATTAACAGTATTGTTTCAAAGGAAATACTATGAGAACTTCATATTCTTGAAAATATATTAAATCTATACGGACGATTTTCTAAACTCAGCGCTAATAACATCGAATGAATCCAGCACTGAAGGACAGCTATTTATGTTAAGCTTAAGAACAACCCTCTGGGTTCTAACGGAAAGATATCACTTCTGGAAGGTTACAAAACATGTGAAAAATTAAAAAAAATATGTAAGAAAATATTTACATAATTAATTTTTGAATTCCAAAACAGAAATAAATACTTTTCGCACTAACAATAGCGATATTGAAAAATTCTAGAAAGGCACGCTGTGATACAATATCTTCAATGACCAGAAGTAGACCGTTTCATAATAGCTTGGATCCGACTCCATTACCAATCGTGCACTTGCTGGAATACCTTCGAAGAAGAGACACCCGGCCCAGTTCGTGGAGATGGGAGCGAAGATTGCCGTTTCCTCCGACGACGGCGGACAAAGCGGTGCCTGAAGTGGGTTGGAGGAGTGGCGAAATGAAGAGATAAGATCTGGACGGGAGGAGAGCCGGCATCAAGTGTTTTGACAGCTCTTCTTGCGTAATCCTCGTCCACAAAGGTATCTGGGAACCTCACTCTGGTCAGCTGGGGTTCTTCTTCACCCTCCGTAAAGCGGTCTGTTCATTGTTATCCTTAGGAAACCGGCGGTGGCAACATAACTCGATGATGCATAGACCTTTTAGAGCTCCACTTGTGTTTTGCAGCATTGGTTGCAATGGATTTCTGATTAGCACCCAAATATATTAATACCTGTTATAAATAATATAATATACCTGTTATGAATTCATTTAATCTTTATTTTGGTTTGTTATTTTCAATAATTAACCATTGTGATCGACCAAGAAAAACAAGTTAATTATTTTTCTTATTTTAGTTTCAAATTGGTTTTAGGTTTAGTTAGCGCGATACGTAGAATCCGAAATTCATATTAAAAATATTTCTTCTTTCTGCTGTCCACGACTTTTCCTCGACACTACTAGGCCTATTGTTTAGAGATTTGGGTTCAAACTTAGAGGTCACCCGAGGATGATACTCTCAACACGACATTACTATACGCCCTTTCCTTTTCAAATCCTGTGTCGCTATAAACTGTAGCCCCGAACATAATAGCTGTAACAATTTCAATGAAACTTGCCTAAAATCTTATCCTTGAAGCTTTATAAATTTATATATTTAACATACTTCCCTGAAAATAAGCTGAAAAAATACTTACGATGAATATAAAATTTAATTAGCAAATAATCAAAGAAGTACACACAAATTAGTAAATATTATATTAATATTTTTCAAAGTTACTTAAATTCTCTCTGAAGGAGAAAAAGAAACATCGAAATCAGTGCAGTATTAGTAATGATATAGCGTTTTGAACATATTTTTTGTTTATTATTTTTAAGGCCTCAGACATACCTCAGAACATAAGGAGGAGACTAAAAAGGCGTTGGATGAGGGATCTCCTTCCTTAAACAACCTAAGTAATTGGAACAAGTTAGGGAAGAGGTACTGTTGAGTAGTTTCTTTCCCTATGCCTGTCATGTCATTATTTCATGTATCGCCATCACATTTGCTAATTGTCAACAATAAGTTGACAAGCCCAAATACATTTTTATAGAACAAAAAAACGAAAAAAATAGTGAACCTTTGTAATCAATCTATAAAAATATAACTCTCATAATTATTGATTTGTTACCGAAATGTAATTAGCTACGTTCAAAACTTTATAAAAAATTATACACTGTTATTTGTAATTGAAAATAATTTGTATTTAGATTTATATATAATTTCATCTAATAAATGTTTCCTGGAATATGGCCTAATGGGCAAAATACAAAAATACCAAACTCTATGAGTCCGAATCCTACAAGGTTAATTATTGTGTAGTTCAGAAAAATACATAAATTTTATTGTTTTATACAATAAAATGGAATTTTCGGAAGGCAAGGAAGGAAGACGGCAATAAATAAATAATTAGCATCATTAAAATAATCATGAAACTATTGAACTTTATTGATTACTGTTAAATATAGTTGCTATTAAAATCAGAGATGGCCAAATGCTACTCTGAGTACTGAGTACCTAGTATTTTACTCAAATACTAACTTTTTTTCAGTACCAAAGAATTTAATTACTGGTTCAGTCGATGTCAAACGATTAACTGAAGTATTGATTGAATTCCCAATAATGATTAAATTTGATTAAAATACTTGGTACTCAGTACTCAGAGTAGTATTTCTCATCTCTGATTAAATTGTCCGTAGGAAACAGTTTGCTTTCAGTCCGACTGAAAGCCTATACCGAATGGGCCGGACAACAGGTAGCCTATAGAATTCTCTCCGCGTCCGAATAAACGTTGGATGTTTTAGTCGCTTCCACAAACTACACAATGGGCTGCTTGGACGGTATTGTTATTTCCTCGGATCGTGATCTCCATCCATGAATCTGCTGTTCATTTGTCTTTCCATCTGCGGTTCGAGAAGCGATAAGAATGGAAGTGGGCGTTGCTTGGTAATTAAAAGGAATGGAAAAAAAAGAAGCAAAACGGAGAACAATAGGATTGGTGAGATGTCACCCGTTAGACTCCCACTTTGGTATGCTAATCGGGATGGTGCCATATTGGTCTAGATCATTCCTAGAGATAACTTTATTAAGAATAAAAAAATAAAGAGATCATATCATAAATTTATAAATTTACATTATAAATAAATAAATATATATATATATATATATATTTTTTTTGTATTTTTCAATATTGATCTGTACCTCTCGAAGATTGTCAACAATTAGCAGATGGTCTCATTAAAGTAACGAAACTGACATGTCAGGCATGGGGAAGGATAGCACCCAGAAGTAACTCTTCCCTGGCTTGATATTTGTTGATGTATAAAAATAAGAACAAGTAGTTTTTAATTTTGTTTACAATAATTTATTCTTAATATTCTTAAGATAAAACTGTACAAAGTTTTTTAATATGAGAAAAAATGGTGGTTCAGGGTTGTGGTAGACAGTTGCTGATTCAGGATTTAACATCGGAGGGGAAGGGGAGGAGTTTTTTTAAAAATAATATTTATTATTAAGTAGAAAAAAAATACCTATTTGATGTGTGTGAAATATAGTGGTTCTAGAAGGAAAAAAACAAACAATAATTACAGAAACATTAATCCTTTCAGACATATTGTATTGTTTTTGTGTTTATTTTTATTTATTTATATGTTGTTTATTTGTTATTTTTCCAAGTTGTAGAGGAAGGAGGGGAGCTTTAGATCAAAAGTCCTCCCATCCGCCATTCGTGGTTGAAAAAACCAAGTAGAATATTTAAAATCCACAAAACACTAAACATTTATTGCAGTTGATAAGCTGCGGAATAAAGGTACGAGGCCATTTAGAAGATAAAAATAATCGTTAAACAGAAATAGTCGGGTATTTTTCATTGTTCCAAAAATAGGAATATTCAGCTTGAATTTAAGAGTATTTTTGCCGTTAAAATTCTAGAAATTGCAGAATTTAAAGTTTATTAATACCCTCATCAGAACATCTTGTTCTAAAGTTTTTAGATGAACTGGACTACAAAAAACGTTCTGTTTTCCTACAATACATAAGTATTATTTACAGATGTTAATTTGTTAGTATTTTTATGGCATTCCACCGGTATGAAAGTTGAAATGCATTGTGGGCTAATGAGAATAAAAAAAATTAAGTGTTGGTTGAATTTGACCATTTACCTATGAATAATTTATTTGAATATACCGGTAAAAGTATGGTATGGATTTTAATAAAATTAATACGGGACCATTTCATGGAAATTGGATAAATGGTAGTAGATAGTAGAATTTGTTAAATTTATTGTAGAAACGTAGTAGAAAATTTGGATTCTGAGTAAAAATATTATTTTTAATCTTTTGCACGAAACAGTACGACATCACTTAAACTGTTAGAAAATTGCAAGTTGTTTATGGTTGAATATAGTCATTTTTTTTAGCAATATCGCTTTATAAGGTAGATATTCATCGTAAACCAATTGCGAAATTTCATTGGTTTTTGGAGAACTGCGGCGAACCTGCAAGTCTTTTAATGTAGAAAAACTAGATAAACACGATAGAAGTGAAAAAAAACATCAACGAGGCAGGAATAATAATAATAATAATAATATGAAGCATATTTTTTTTTTGGACTATGTTAAAAAAGTAATGACACAATATTTACAATAATAATTTTTTATAAACTATTTTTTGTTTACGATTTAGATGACCATTGTCGAATCAATAGAAATACTTAATTTCAAATTTTCTTATGGATGATCAATACAAATACCTATATTTACTTATGCAAATTGGTTTTCGAACTCTTCGTGGTATTTATATTTTGAGATATTTTAGTCCAAATGCTCTACACAGTTGTTACTTGTTTTTTGGCTTTTTTGTCTCTCTAACACGGCGCCGCGATAAGATACAATTTTCTACATAGTGTGATGATTCAGTCTCATTCAGTACCCATAAAGTAAAGTGTTAGGTTTTTTTTGAAGTTTTCATTTAAAAGAAAATTAAATTATCCTGAAAAGTATTTTTATCTCACTAATCACATTTTTTTTTCTAATAGCACTTAGACATAATTTTAAATAGCATCATGCTTTTTATCAGAATAATTAATTTTCTAACCACTTTTATTAAAAATATAATAGTAATAAAAAATAAGCAAGCCTCTCACAATTGGAATGATGACCGTTATTAAGACTTCTGTTTACCTCAAATTATCATAAAGTATTATAAATTATAGCGTTGATTTATGAACCAGTATTTTTCCTTCTCCAGGCTTCTTCTGTTACATAAATATAACTAATGACCCTTTTGTTATTTATCATTAAGGATAAAGAAAAAGGAGCATAAAAATGAATAAATAAGAAAGAATGAGGAAGTGTGGTGGTTGTTTTAAGGAATAATGGCATGGCTAATCTCCTCGGCCTCACCCTCTTTGAAAAGGTTACATTAGAATAAATCGGTTCCCATGGCAACCGTATTACGTCTCCTATCGCTCCTCCATTTCACTACCGCTTCGTCTCTTATTTCATCTGCTGAGGTTCTTGTGCTTCTTATCAGGAGTAGGTCTTGAGCCCCCTTCTGCATTCTTCAATCTTACTGGAATTCAGAGTAGCTGTTTCCTTAAAGTGGTTGTTTAGCATGATTGCTGTCCAGAATTGCCAAATTGTTATTTTCTTCCCTCTAAATTATTTTGTTTTCTTTTTTTAATTTTTGTATTTTTTTTGTTTACAAACATTTTAAGGATTTTTCTTTAGGATAAAAAATATTAGTATCTATTGTCCAACATTTTAAATAATCCTTCGATGATATATTATTCTATATGGAGATTTTTTTTTTCAAAATCAAATTTAAAATTTCAGTTTTAATTTTTTTCTGAAACCACATATTTTTTATTTATTTTTTAATTGGTAGATAGTGTTATAGTGAATTATAAGGGTAATTGTAAATGTGAAGTAAATGTGCTTAGGTAGTAAAGTTATGCTGTATTAAGTGTTCTCATAAAAACCTTGAATATAAATAAAAGACAGTACCGTTTCACGAAATCCTTGTTCTATAATGTTTAGGGAAATTGTGATTTACCTTAAATGGAAAAACTAATAACATTATTTAAATCAAGCAATAAAAGCATATTGCTTTCCCTAATAGAATATATGTTATTGAACAAAATAAGTTGTCGACTTTGATGTAATGTATTCCGAGGTACAGCCACTTCCCTCAAACTGGTTTTCTCTTAATTGAGTTATGTAATTTTAATATTTTTCGAATTCATATAAACATCCAGGCCCACTACGGTTAAATCGGACAGTTAATTAATAATTCAATTAAAGTTGAGTGTTTACATTAGCACTTTCAATAAATCTTGTTTCTACCGTGGAATGCTGTAGACCAACTAGAAATAAATCATTAATGTTTTCAAAGGATGAAAAATCGTCAGGATGTGAAGTTAAAAAATTATGTTTATTTACTGACTGCTGCAACACTTACTTGAGAAACGCTCTTAGCGTTCAAATAATTACAAAAGACTCATCTACATGACTATAATAAGATCTATATGAACGGAGTTGAGCTTTGGGGCTGTACCAAACCATCGAATTCCTATTGTATCCAATCCTTACAATAAAAAATTCTTAATGCTCGATATTTTGTGACAAATTAAACCATTCATAAAGACCTTAATATTCCATACTTAGCTGATTTAATCCAAGCCAGATATCTATCCTTTAATAATAAACTCCAGTCCCATCCGAATCCACTTGTTTCCAGCCTTGCTTGTTCCTCGATTCCTGATAATCCCCCTAGGCGTCTCGAAAAGAATATGCCGTCATGACCACTAGCGGATCCAGGATTTAATTTTGGAGGAGGGAGGCTACAACCCGAAAGCTTTTTTTTTCATAAAAATAACGATAATTACTTTAGAAAAAAAGAAAGAAACTAACTACCTATATGAAATGGTGTTTAAGTGATTCCTAAAGTCCTTTTAGATGTAATTAAACGAACAATCATACTTTAAGAGGTAATTTTAAAATATATTTTTCCATAAAACATGGTTACATTTTACCATTTTTTGGAGTCTTCAGCCCCAAAGACTCCCCCCATAGATCCACCCGTGCTCGTGACCATCTTACCTAGAATTATTTACGCAGTGTTACTACCTGTTAATATCTCGACAAGTCTTTTCATGTCGTTATTTCTAATTTGTGTATATTTACTGATTTTATTTATTTAATACAGTTGTAAATTTCAATAAATAAAATGTTTGCTGACGTTTCTACTGTAACATGGGTCATTATCAGGACTAAAGATTAAAAAAATACACAATTGCATCAAACAAATGATATAAAAGTATGTAAATAAGAGAAGAAAGGGGTGGAACGTATGGATTAGATAACGGTAATATACATATAACTGTAATAAAAAGAATATTTTAGTATTCTTATTGTATTATAATGTTTTTATTATTGTTATGTTTATATTACCGTTATCTAATCGATACGTTCCACCTCTTTCTTCTCTTATTTTCATTCTTTTATATTGTATCATTTGTCTGATTTAATTCTGCATTTTTTAAATTTTAGCCCTGATGGTGATGTGTTTCTGTCGGAATATCGGGAAAATCAATAAACATAATTTTTTGACTATATTAACAAATATAACAACTATATCTTTGTATTAATGTTTTGTGGATCTGAATGTTCTGGAATAAAATACCACCTCTATTAGCAATTATTTGTAATTGAATTAAGATAAAATCATATACTACTGTATCTTAATTATTTATTGTATTTTCTTTGTAAAATAAAAAAAAAGAAAGAAAGTTCTATGACATATATCTTAACTATATATGTTAAGTAGATCTCTAATATATATTTATTAAAAGTATGTTAAAACTGCCAGTATTTCTGACAGGTGTGGATGAAGAAATGACGTTAAAAAAAAAAAAATCATCGAATAATGTTTTCTTCCTTTTGTTAAACTACATAATCATGGCTCGACCATATATATATATGGAGTTAATAAAATAAATGAAACCACACAATTTGTTTGGTATCTGCCGCATAATTCATTAAAAAATTAAACTGATCATGTAGGGTTCAGTGAGTTTTGAGTTGAGAAAAGATGGATAGGATATTGGCTAGCTGGGCCCACATTCGGTCAGCTTTGTAACTCCAGGTTTCTCGATGACTTCATCGATTACGTTTCGAGCTCAAAACGGTTCACAATGCCTCGTAAATCTTCCCCGCCCAGAAACTAAGGTGTGTCAATTTTGTGAGTTAGATAAATTAGATTGTTTTCGATTATAATTTCAGCAATGTCTAACAAGTTAACCTATTCGGATAATTTGCATAGAATATTGACTAGTGAAGAAATGGTAATATAATTTGGAAAAAAAAGAAAATACAATCTATTTTGTGAAGGAGGATTATTAAATATAGTAATGGTCCAAAAAGAATTTTTTTTTTATTTTGTAGGGAATTCATAAACCTTTCAAACTATTATATAATGGATCATAAATTATATTCTTTTTGAGTTAAGTACAATTAAACTTTTCTTTTCTTCATTTATTTTTTCTCTCACTTGTCAAGGGGAATATAATTATTTTCGGCATTGAAAGAGAATAATAATAATTAATTTTCAAAATGATCTCTCAATCATTGGCTTTGATGAAGAATCAAAGGGGTTTTGTGTAGAAGTTACCGAAAGCATCATTTCCTCCTATTACAGTAACTGAGTATGTAAAGACTCCAATTGAAATAGGTGTCAGTTAAAAAATTAACAAAAACATGATAATATTTGATCTTTAAAATGTTGTAATCAGTGTTTTTAAAACGTTAAAAATTAAAATTAAAACAAGAACTGAATATGTATAGAATAGAATAGAAAATTAAACTTTATTCTGGGACTAAGTCCCTTTAGAATAACAATGATGAGTTAATACAAAGTAAAGTACAAATCTGGCCAAAAACTAACTTATAAAAATTTTAATATTATATACATTATTTAAAAAGTATGTAACCAGTGAAAAATAAAAATAAAATATATATACAAATGAACATAAAATCTTCTTAAAATTACTTAATTGTGATGAAAAAAATAAATAAAAAGAGAAATTACATATTTATATATACATAACTACACAATTTATAAACAATAGGCTATCTAATAGAAAACTAATTTAATACAAAATGTAATAATATCTACAGTGGTTTATATAATAATATGCAGACACTAAGATAAAATAAAATCTTAGGATATTTGTGGTGTAATGAAAAAAAAAAAAAAGTAAAATAAATAAAAGGAACTATTTATACGTACATTCTCATATTGGCACACATAAAGACAAAAATATAAAATATAAGCATATATACCCGAAAGAAATAGCACAACCTAAGGAGAAGAGAAAAATACATAAATAGTAAAAATAATAGTCAAACTAGGTGACAAAGATCATTGCTGTTTTATGTTAAAACTTAAACAGTAGGCACCACTATTTACTTCACGCAAATTCAGTTCATAAAGTGAAATTTATGGTGGTAAATTTATGTACATAGGCAACCCGAAAGATCTACATACGTCATGTAATAAGCATTTCAGATAATAACTTTCAGAATTAGAACTAAAGCTCCATTGATACGTCACAAACATTACTTTAAATCAATACCTTCACACGCCAACAGTTAACGACTATGTTAGATTAGTGTAGACTATGTGCATATGTATAGTGTAGACTATATCTACACTATATTAGATTCACAATAACTTACACGCGCATACTATCATACTCATACAAGGTATGGCCGCAATAAATATGCCCAATAAAAAACTTAGGGGACTCAAAAGTAGGTGGTTGAGGGATTTCCTCTCTTAAATTTATATATATATATATATATATATATATATATTACTGATGATATTTACAACTGTATTACAAATAAAAATACATTCAGTAAATGTGAACAAAAGAATATAATAACATGAAACCACTTGTTGAGAAACTACCGACTGGTAGCACTCTAAAAATGTATTTACAAAAGGAGATCTCGAGGCCATCTTCTTTTCAGACGCCTCGGAGGGTTTTCAGGGATCGAAGAGGAAGCAAGGTTAGAAACGAGAGAGCTTGGATGGTTCTGAAGTTTGTTATGGAAGGATAGGTATCTGGATTGGGCCAGGTCAGAAACATAAGGAACATGTCCAGTTTACAAGTTTTCGGCTTCTACTATCCCATATATATTAGCATAATCCTTAGTTGTAATAATCTTAAATTCAGTGAATTTGTCTCCAGTTAGGCCACCAGATTTCCAGAACATAGCTTGAAAATTGTATTCATTACTTTTGTTGGTTTCATGTTTTTATCGATTCTGTGTTGTTGGATATTGCTTATTTAGCTTCAACCAGAGGGCAAGTTTACATTGTACGGACGCGAGCAAAGTTACCCATTTTTTTTTAAGTTTTGTTAGTTTAAAATCTTCGATTAGTCATTATTTTTAAATATTAAAATACTTTTTTTAAAAGTTATTCACCTCCGATCTCTCACTTTTCATCCTAGATTTGAATCCTTTCAAGGAATCCGGAATCAAAGCCCTGCTTTCATTATTGGCAGGCTTGGATGGCGATATAAATCGTAGAATCGGAACCGCAGAGAGACAGCCCGAAATGACCTTAGCGACAAACTCGTTATTTTGAAGAGGCAATTTAGTGAAAGCGGACAACTCCAGCAATTTACCAATAGCGGTCGGTTGGGTAGCTATTGCTTTTGTCATCAATCTTCCCCAGCAACAGGGATTTGTTCCATTTTATTCTCAACTTTTATACAATACTTTTCCTTGTCTGTTCCGAATTCGTTTATTTATAATCAGGATCATTTCAGTAATTATGTAAAATATATACTGATATATAGATATGTAATTCATCGATCGGTCTTTAAGTGGGTTATTCTTGTAACTTTTACCAGTCTAATAAGACGTGCTGGCAAAAATGTGGGTAATGCATTATTTTTAAAGTGAAAACTTCTTTGCACTTTAAATTAAATAATAAGGTACACAAAAGCGATTTGTGTTGAGTTTAGGAAAAATAAGCTTCATATTAAAGCTACAGTGAATTTTGTGTACTTTAAAATATTAAATATAAACAAGTTTGAGCGATTTTCAAAACTACCTATTTTGAAAGCTGGATAATTCGTTTTCTGTTGGGTTTAGAGAAAAAACAAAACCTATAAAAATAATAAAGGAAGGAGATGGTCCTGGGTGGCGGTCATAAATAGGCTAAATACTGGTAAAACTATTTTATTGAAAGCCGACGTTTCGACCCGACTTTGCAGGTTTTCTTCAGGGAGGTGTGTTCAGCTAGGAGTTTCACTTAGAACTGAAACTTACTTGCAGTTCTAAGTGAAACTCCTAGCTGATCACACCTCCCTTTTTTTTTTTTTTTTTTTTTTGGTTCTTCCCTTCCTCGCCGTTAAGGCTATACGGGATTTTCCCGGGCCAGAGAGTGTGGGCGGGGATTTAAAAGACTCCCCCGGCACCGGGACGCGAACTCGTGCCTATTTTTATATCTTTAATTCATATGTCAGATTGCCAGGCAACGGCGGTGCAGTGCACACGCTTTAGCCCATTCGGCTACCCCGCCCACCATGATCACACCTCCCTGAAGAAGACCTGCAAAGTCGGGTCGAAACGTCGGCTTTCAATAAAATAGTTTTACCACTATTTAGCCTATTTATGAACGCCACCCCGGACCATCTCTTTCCTTTATAAAAATAATACTTTTATCTATAACACTTCAAAATTGGGATATTTATTCTAGATATATATAATGCAATTTTTGCAATGTTGATCTTCTTTATTTTGTTTTGTCTTAAGTTTCGGGTTATTCCTCCATCTTCAGAGGCAATTTAAAACTGTTAAAAACTTTTTAAACTTAATTAGAAAATAAGGAAAAATGTCTTCAAACATGCAGTATAAAACAATAAGATATATGAAAGGCATACCTAATACGTCAAATAAAAATGTTTCTAAAACAAGTAGGTTTTAAAAAAATTGAGGCTTACAGATTAAAATAATTGTTATGTTGTTTTAACAGCATTAAATTGTCTCTGATGATGGGTAAGGAACCCGAAACGTAAGAAAAAACAAAATAAATAAGATTATTATTTATATTTTAAAAAAATAATAATACATATATATATAAAATATTGTATACTATGCTCATACATATTGTTAATCCTATATAAATGTATATTATTTAAAAAATTGTCTGTAGTGATTAATAAATATGGTGTGTTTTTAGGAATCCAATGTAATTGGGCAGCACCATTTTATGATAATAAAGTGATTTTCTCTATACCTAGAATAAATATCCCATTTTTTAAGATATAGCTAAAAGTTCTTATTTTTTTTTTGGTTTTTAAACGAATATCTAACGAACCTAACGAACAAAAAACGAATTATCTAGCTTTCAAAATCGGTAGTTTTGAAATCGCTCAAACTTGTTTATGTTTAATATTTTAAAGTATACAAAATTTACTATTGCTCTAATATGAAACTTATTTTTCCTAAACTTAACAACTCAATTACAAATCCCCTTTGTGTACGTTATTATTTAATTTGAATATTTAATTAGCTAGTTGCTAATAACAAAAAATCATGCATTTTTTTGTTGTGAATTTTCAAAACTTCACCCATTTTTCAGTTTGCTTCCTGTTGTATTCAGAAAAAAAAGTTTCCTCCAAAACTGTTAGAAAATTGCAAATGTGTATGGTTGAATATAATAATTTTTAGCAATATCGCTTTATGAGGTAGATATTTTTCGTAAACTATGTCCAAAATTTCAATGGTTTTTGGAGCAATGTAAGACAAAAGAAAATAAATAAGATTAAGATAAAAGAGAACACTTTTCATTATATATACCTAGAAATATTATAACTCTTCCTTACTAAATCATCTGAAGTATCAAATAATAAATGAATGAGAAACTTATTGTGAAAAAATCCGAAATTTCTTTGATTTTTTAAGCACTGGGACGAACACATTAGCCTTTCAATGTTGAAAACTTTGAATTTTTATATTAACCACATGCCTAAGAATATAAAAAAAAAATGAATTACCCGATTTTTTGCAAGGTTAACCTCTTTTTTGATGTTCAATACACTAGGCTATATCTCAAACTCAAAAATATTTACCTGCCTAATATATTGGTAAACATAATGCTCTGAACCATCCATTCATTACATAACAACGAAAATGATAATGATTGTTCTCAATGGATTCTGAGATAGTCAATTTCCGGTTTTGAACTTGGAAAGTAAAGCGGTCGTTACCCGTGGGAAGGTCGCCAATTTAGTAATGGGCTCCCACAAATTTAATATAAGTCAAGGGCGAACAGCCGTTCACATCTCTACCAGGACTTTGTTTTAAAATGCTTAGTAAATTATCTGCCTTATAAGGCTTAAAAGGGAGGTTGGTTCAGACAGCATTCACGATTGTAACATTAATTTATATTTACGAATAATTTATACAACGCTCAAGTATTTTAACAATGTATCAAAGAAGCAGTGTATTATATAACCATAATATTCACCTCCGAAGTGGGTTCTGTCGCTTCTCAAGGGATAACACTGCTCCAATGACTTAAAATGTTTTGTGTTGCTGTTTGTGGCTAACCAGAGGTTGTCTAAAGCGCGGAAGGTCTGATAGAGAAAAACAGTAGACGAGCAAATTTCAGTGTAAGGATAAACAAGTTGTATGGCATTTTCTTTTCTCTTCGTGTTATTTTTCTATACAATTTTTTAAAAACTTTTATTGCTAGCAGAAAAAAGGTAACTGTGATTCCTAAGTTGTTCGAAGTCTAAATGATATCTTTTTCAATTTTTTTTTAAGTTGTTTAATATTTTTTAGCATTATTTATTGATATCTCCCTTAGTCGTAAATTAGAAAAATATGACTGCTAATAATTTTGCAACATAAATTGAAGAAATATTCAGTAAATGTGTCCTTACAAGTGTTGCTGATTTGAACGATTTGATTATTGTCTCATTTTTAATTTTTTTTTTCATTCTTACACTATCTATATAACATATTAGAGTATAATATACTCATAACGTATACATAGGCTAATAGCAAAAAATGATCAAGTGACATTTCGTAACCTCAAATCGCTCAGAAATTTGATGAATTTTCTCTTTGTGAAATCTGAAATTTGTGCGCTTGTTGTAACTATATTTTATAAATAAAGCAGTTTGTCTGACTTTAGTGCACTTGATGTAGAGACGGGTAAAATTGGAATCAATGATAACATGGCTGCTTTAAATTTGTTCAATTCAATATTACACATAGCAAAAATGTGGCCCGATTACCTGATTACGATGATGATCGGAAACTTGATCATGTAATCACCAAATCAAAATCACTGTAGTCGTAATCACATAATAATAATTACTGTAATCGTAGGCCCATCTATGATAACGTTTTTTTTAATTGATAAATAAGGTCGATATTCAGAAAGACATCCTTAAAATCTCAGTTATATTAAAAATGTACATACTAACTTTTTCTTATAACATACAAAATAATAGTAATTAATTATTTTTAAAGTACCTAATTTGTACTTATTCTGGTCAGGATTCATAATGAATTAAATATCTTTTTATGCAACATTTTATTTTAAAAAATATTTAAATTATATAATAAATATTTTTTTGTAGTCTTATTTCAATAAAAACGATTATTAAAATTATAAACAGAAATATCAGTCTTTCTCAAATAATATTTTAACTTAATCTTTTTTATAAGCATCTTTTTTTGTTTTATTAGCATGTTTTTGCTGTTATTGAAAAATATTTATATCGTACAGGTGTTTTATTCTTAGGCTTTTAAGAAATATTGAAAATTGATGCAAATCAACCCAACCGACTTGTAATTTTTTGATTTGTATAATGAAATTTGTACACATAAATGGTGTATACTGGGGAGATTTTTTTTTTCTTCATTTATATTCTAAGCAAGCTGAGGTATAAATTTCACAATGTTCTGACTGTTATAAGTGAGTAAAAAAAAAAGAGATTATCTCAAAAAGTCTTGAAACTAGTGCATAGTAAGCCACGGGTATCATTTTTTTTTTTTGTGCATAACGATTTCTTAACCACACTTGCTGCCAGAGTTCATCGAATGTAAATATCGCTCTCAAGTTGGTAAGGCGAAGAAGTTGTAATTTCCATAATTTCTCAAACATGTTTTGTAATTATGTGACCAGTTCTTGCAAAATTTGAAGTGGTGCCCAGTGGTTACTTTTGAGAATGACATACTCCGCCGGGATTCCCGGTGACAGAAGTGCCAAACCAACAGAGCGGGAAGGATGTACTTCTTGCGCAAAAGGTGCAGCGGCTGTAGCAACACTGGCTCCTTCTTCATCGGCTCATTTCGCCTTCCATTTCTGGCGAATCGGCGGCCGTATAGGGAGCATAACGATCTATGCAACCACTTGGTTCTTCTCGTCTCTAACCTCTATTCGCCGCTATTAAATGGGGTCAGCACACAATCGGTGTGTGTAGAAATCAAGAGGAGCTTCATAAAAACGGACGTCCTAAAAAAAAAAGAGAAACTCTTGCTTTATTTTAAAATCTAATAATAAAATCTGACAAACTTCAGGCCGATAGGTGTCTTGCTGTATGTAACCATTCGTTCATATTAACTGTCAAAAATACAATAGGAGACACATTATAGATTTGAAAGGCAGTCGTCACCTAAAACGAAAGTTCTCTTGATATTATTTTCTTCCTCCGTATTGCTTGTGAAGAGGGTCTTGCTGGGCTGGAACTAGTCAGAGGTCAAATGAGGCACTTGGCAAGGGCGACAGAATTTAGGGGACCAAAAAGTTAGAACGAAATTGTATTTTTAAGTTTAATAAAAAATATTCCTTGGTTTCTTTTTATTGGTTTTATTTAAATTTAGAGAATGGAATGAGTTATTGTTACGATATATTTATTTTGAAATATATTACATAAAATGAGAAGGGGAGAGAGAAAAAAGAGGCTGGAAAATTAAGCTTGCTCCTCTAAGGAAAAATAGTACAATAGTTTTGGCCGTAAAGGGTTCAGCAGCGGTGCCTATTCGAATCCTGCCTGGGTGGGTTGAAATTTATTTTACTGAGGACCCACGGAATGAATCTTGACCTTCCTACTCTGGTTTGCATAGGTTTTTTCTAGAACAACTCTCCGTTTAACCTAGCTGAAACAACTCTACCTGAAATTGCGAGGTAGGGAATAACCGAAAAAAAATAGAGAGAGTCGAAATTGATTTGATATCATTATTCGCTTTGTATTTACTCTTTAAAAAAAGTAACATATATAAAAAATAAATTGCATTTTCTGGAAAAATCGGGGAAAACTAATCGTTAGATCGTACACTTACGAGTTTTTAATTTTTACAGAGAAAATTATATATTGTTGACGATTATATATAAAATTAAAAAGTATACACATATATATTCCTAATTCCTGTGTTATGAAGAAAAAAAAGTAATAAATCCTTTACTTATTAAATTTATAAATGTACATATTTTTTGTGATGAAGAAATATTATTGCAGTCATAAACGATGCTTCATTTAAATTTTAATGTATTCAATGCAAAGTTTACTTTAGAGTCATATTTCAATATGTTTTTGTTTTATAGCTACTTTATGGACATTCGCATTCATATTTCTAGGAAACAGATCATCACAATTAGTGCGATTTTTCATGTTATAAATGATTAGTTTTGGTAATTTAGTAAAATCATCTAATAAACCAATCGCATAAAAATACTATACATTTCAATTCGTTCCCTGCCTCAGCCATTATCTGGACTATAAAAAATGAAAGAATTGCTGCATTTCGAGTTCGATATTGTTTTTTATTTATTATTTCAAACTTATCGATTGTTATATGAATTTCATTTTGACTAATATTATCACCATTATATTACATTCCTGTATGTTTTGATTCTGACCTCTACGTTTTCTTTGAGAATCCTCAAATCTTCTTCACCAAGTCTTCGTTAGTCTCTTCTTATAATTGCTTTATTTTTGTTAGAGAAGAAATTCTGAAAGTAAGTGAAATGATTTTATTATTTTTTTCGAATATTTTTTTTTTCTATAAATTATTCAAGCAGCTATACATGCATCTTATTACTTCCTTAGATTACCTGAAGGACTGGCCGAGCCTACCGTTATTCGTAATCCTACCTGATTGCCTTTTGCAAGTGCGCTCAATTTCTTGAAATCGAGTCGAACCTCCCGTGGCATGAGGATTCGCGATGCAGCCGAGGAGAGCGCTGGGAACCCAGAATACTGTGGGAATGAAGGAGATCATTTATTCCTGGTGGGCTGTTGGAAGTTGTGCGTTAGTATGCGGGGCCTAGGGCTGATGTAACAGGACGGGGGCTCAGCGATGTTACCAATTAGCTCTGCCATTGTCGAACGCATACCTTCGTATCGGTTTACATCTCCAATTTGTCCGCCATGATGGTACGTTTTTACTCTCAGATGGCATGGAACTTCTTGCCAATGGTATCCACATAACGGTTGCTCAGTGGATGACTAACTAACGATATTCGGGGTCGTGATGACCGAGCGTGTTAAAGCGTAAACTTAAACATTTTCGGTGACGGTTCGAGTCCCGTCTGGGCGTGTTAAAATTTATCTCGTGGCGGACCTACGGAATTAATCTCGATCTTATAACTCTGGTTAGAATAGGTTTGGTTGTACCTATAGAACAGCTCTTCGTATGCCATAAATGGCGAGATAGGGGTAACAATAAAAAAAAAATGACAACGGTAGGTCTTTACACAGGGTGTCCAATTTTATGCAGAAAATGGGAACTTTTAGGTTTGTATTCTTCAAAGTAAATCACATTTTTCATTGAATAAGATCCGCTAACTAAAAAATATATGTAATTCGTGTAATTAACGATTGCTTCACCCTAACCTTAGTTTACTAACCCATCTAAGTTAGTAACCTATCTAGGTTACTAACCTAGAGAAAATATTTACTTACGATAAGTAAAGTTTGTCATTATTAAAACCATTCATAGAGGAATTTCTGTTTTTAGTTCTGTTATTAAAAAAAAGTAAAAATCATGAACTATTCGCTTTTAAATCTATTTTATTTATCAAGCTCGGACAGCTAAAAATAAGACTACAAACTTTTCAATCAAAAACTTTCAAGGTTATAACCAAAGCTCCCTGATACGTCAGCCACATTACATTACAAAAAGACATACGAATGCGAACAGTTAACGACCATATAGTGCCTAGGAAGGCTTAAAAGAAGCTTATAGATGTCCTCGTTTAACTATAAATTTTAAAATCAAGATTGGAAGGTATGCGGCTGGACTGTGCCCCAAAGAAAGCATTTTACGTGTGAGCCCCATCACCTTCCAGAAAATGTATATTTTAAGACTCCAACTTACTTGAAAAAGTAAATGATGCTTAGAGTAATTTTTCTTTTAATTTGGATGAAATGTCTTTACACTGCACCCCCCTCCACTTCCTCCTTCTCCAAAGCCTCCGGTCCTCTTTGCGTTATTTACGCCAATGTATCTTAAGGCTGCACAACAGAAAAAAAATATCCATCGAACTCATAATTGAGACTGTAATTTGTACCTACATGAGGGTAATTTCCATTTTTTTTTTTGTCGATATACATTAACTAAGACCTGTTTTTTGTTTTCAATGAGTGGGCGTTAATGAATTGCGTCATAGGACTCCTGTTTGCCAAGTTAATTTAAATTGCCCGTGTGCCAACTTTCAATTAAACATTCAACTTGGATCGGCTAATTTTATTCTGATCAGCCGCTTCATCAGAATTTATAAATATTTACACAATATTCTCCAAACGCACGTGACTTATAAGACCGTTGAGCCTCAGATGTGCTCCTTCGATAAGGCTTTTAGCGAAGAGCCTTGATATTTAAATAAAATTACATCTCTTCATAATTTTTATATAAATGTCAAAGCGTATGAAATAAGTCAGAGGGCTTTTACTTACAAAGTTTGCATAGATGACGCAGTCCACGGATCCAAAATTCTCTATTTTTACTTTCACTTACCTACATATAGTAAGGGAAAGTATTGCGATCGTGAAAATGTTTGAATCTGAGTTTTGAACAGCAGATCTCCTGTGTCTAAATAACCAAGTCCCGCGAAATGGTCTATGTGTCTGTGTGTGTGCATGTTAACAGTGTAGTTCACAAACGAAAAGTCGTACAAAGCTGATATTACATATTTAAGATAGGTATATGCCTTAGACGTGACAGCAACTTTTCCCTTAAAATCGGCTAACCGCAAGTGCCACTTCATATCAACGGTGAAACACATGTTTACAATTTTGTCATAAAGGTTCTAACAATTTTGATTAAACTCGATGTATCATTGTATAATTAAGTGGTCTTTAATATCATATAAGTCTTGTCCGCATTTATGTTACATTGGAGGACTTAAATGCCCATTGTTCATATACGTCTTCCCCTAAAGTACCTTTAGTATTGTTTATTTAAAAAAATGAACTCTCTTATTGACAGTAAAAAAAAAAAAAAGGCGAAATATAAAGTTTGAAATAATATGATAATTGAAAACTGGAGTAAAAACGAAAATTGCTTATCCAGGTTGAAAATGAATCTTCGGAAATAACAGTCAGAAGTATACGTATACGTATACGTATAATATAATATATGTATAATATAATATAATATATGTATAAGTATACGTATAATAGACCATCGGAAAGCGGAGAATTTTAGAAAAAATAATATCAAATAAATAAAGTTGTAGATGGTAACGGGGAGTGACGAAAAAAGTATAAATAATAATTTCAGAAAACTAACATTATTTAACAAGAATCACATGTTTCCAAGGAAATTAAATGAAATTTTCTTAACTAAATACAAACATTTAAAAATATTTTTTAGGTTTGAAAAAGAAGCTTTTTTTAATTTCTTGACTGAAATTTTTAAATTGAACAATTTCTTTTTGAAACAGAGCAGTAAGTGAAAGTTATTTGTTGCGCGCACCCCAGATGTTTAAACTAAAAAATAATTTAAACCTCCTCATGAGAATGCTTAGGATGAATAGATTTTGAAAAATCTAACTTTTCCAATTTGTATTGGACACTGTTGAGAAATAATATACAGAGTGAGTGAGTTCTCAATAACCAAACTCTGAGAGATGATTCAAGACAACATTTTTAACGAAATATTTCATTTGATGAATGAAAAAAGGAGTTAAATACGATTTCGTATTTTATTAAGGTGTTCACGTTTCATCTTCCATAGAAAGCAATAACAAAAATTATTTCATTTAGGTAAATAACAGTTAATTCATAGTAAGCTTCATCAAATCAAAGCTTCATTCATAGAAAGGTTCATCAAATATAAGTAGAGTTTGTCGTTTTCAAAATTCCTGTTATGAATTTATTCAAGATGTTTTCTTATTATAGAACTGGACTACAAATAACCCACTTTTATAAAAACTTCTTTGTTTAATAAGTTTTAATTGAATATCAATTTAGTTTAGGTTTGTTGCAGAAGAAATTCACCTCTTTATTTATGAGAAAAATTATGTTATTTATTATTATGTCACCCCTTAGTACCCGTATTTTCAGCAAAAATAACAACCGAGAAATTATTATAAAGTTTTTATTCTTCTTTTTCTTTTGAACTGGTCTCTATTTCAGTAAATTAATTATGAAGATACACTTTTTATTCGTTAAATAATCCTGCTTTTTTAAAAAAATTATAATCTTGACGATAATAAAACATTATTTATAAAACAGACATCTATTGTCGAAATACGTAGGGAATAATCCACGATTTAATGAAAAACACAACTCTAAGCGTAGTTTGGCCTCTCAAAAGTCCACTTTAAATGGTTTTGACAAAGGAAAATCCTACTTGTATTTGAAGGAAATTTTGTCTAGTTTACTATGAAGCAATTTTTAATTACTTGAATTTTTTTGTTAAATAATTTTTGTTTTATCGCTTCCTATGGAACGTGACCACTTTAAGATAAAATGAACTTGGACTAAACTCCTTTTTACTTCAAAATCGGCCCTATTTCAAATGACAAAATTTCTTGGAAATTTGGTCAAGAATCACCTCATAGGGTTTGACCATTAATAACTAAATCACCTTGTATAAATATTTATCTTGTATGTATCTTGTAATATTACCTTGTATATTTTTTATTTTTTTACAAAAAATGACTATTGAATAATAATGTAATTCTTATATGCCCATTTCATTCTCAAGTCCATCTTATCTGAAAACATATTTATATAGATAGCCACTGTCTATAATTTAATTTTACAGTTGAGGAAACATCAAATTCATTCTCGGCGCCCATTTATTTTATTTACGAGATATAAATAGTTATAAAAATGATAGACAAGTATATGATTATACCCTTATATTAAGTTATATTTATGAAACCTTAAATCGCTCAAAGGTAATAGTAAGGCATTTATAAGGCAATAACTTAACGGTTATAGCTTTCACTCAACAATAACCCACTTCTAAACGTGTGTCTTGTAAACGGTGTTCGTAAATTGGCCAGGAGGTTCCTAAATTACCGGAGGAGTTACAGTTCCATTCAATGGTAATCCGGCCGAATGGTAATGAAGCTATTATCAGGTACCACAGCCCGGGTGTAACGGCTACTTTTCGGAACGGGGTCAAACGTAAATGATACATGAGTTTAGTTGCTTGTTAACCAAGTACTTGAACATATTGCAGTGAGAACTCTCACATTGTAGCTATCTTATTCCCTAATGCGTTGGACATATAAGTTATATATACAATGATAATATGATAAAGGTAGCCTATTCAATATACACAATTGGTGAATCCTCATACTCTAACACCACAGTTAAAGTAAGAATATACTTAATAAATGATTGAGTTGTCTTATTTGAATAATATTCCTCCAGTCTACCTCCTGCTGAGCTATAAGAGACAACTATCCCAGAACTTTATTTTTATTCTCGCTTAAGACCGATGTTTTTAGTGCAAAACAGTCTTAAGGTTTTTAGTTAATGAGTTTGTAGTCTTAAGTTCTCTCACTTATTAACAGTATAGAACTCTATGACTGAAAGAATAGAAGATTTATATATTTTTTTATTTATTAGGAATATACAAAAAATCCTTTCTTTATAATTCCGAAGATACTATATTATGCTTACAGAAACTGGTTAATCAATATCCCATGATGGAGGTTAAGATGGGCGGGGCATGTAGCTCGTAATAATCCATCTCGAAGCCTCTACGTAGCAATGAATGCCTCAATAAAAGGTAAAAGACCACGTGGAAGACCAAAAAAGAAGATGGATTGATAAAATCGACAAAGATGCAATAGAGCTGCGTGCAGATAAATGGAAAGAAATAGCCCAAGACAGGCAGAGATGGAGCAGGCTTATTATATATTATAAAAGATATACATGGTCTGTAATGCCAACAGAAAAAAATATATATATATATATCCGAAGTGCCCCAGAAATCATAGTTATTCACTTCCATTTACCTTTTCAATAGATTATTATTATTTTTCATAAAAATTGACAATAATTTTCCACCAATGTCTTACAATATCTTATGTAACGATGTTTCGGCCAGTTTAAAAACATTAATTTTATACAATTTAAAACAATAATTTTATAATCTACATATCGTCGGAACCATGTCAAAGTAACGAATTTGCAACGTTAAACATTCGTTACTTTAACGTGATGCCGATGTTATATTAAAGTCATTATTTATCTGTTGAATTTATCCATCATTTATGTTTTGCATTATTTATTATGCATTTTCTATTTTCTATATGACACGAGGAATAGAAAATATAATAGATAATAGAATTATAATAGATTTTTAATTCGTTGAAGACTACCATAAATGTAAAATTCATCCCGAATGAAATTCCATCCTCTACTTTCGCTGAAGAGTGGGAAAACTTATTTTCCTTGATATGCATACGTTTAAAAGAAAAATCGTTTGATTTCTCCTAAAGTTGGAGGGATTCTCTTTTCAATTTTTTTTGTGCATACAACATTGTAGTAAAAAAAAACCCCTAAGATAATTGAAAATAACTAGAAAAAGAAGGTGTTTGGGTGCCCAAGAGTCAAACATTTTCAGGATATTCGACTAGGAAGACGGGCGATTTTCATTTGAAATTTGAATCTATTCATCTCTTTATATCCTCTTCTCAATAAAAGTTTTCATTTATAAATTTGTTTTGTAGTCACTGTTTGAGTTCTCGCAGTTCAGATTACTGAGGTTGCACTGTATTTTTTTTTTTGTCGTATAAATAAAGCCATATTGAACAACATTTAATGTATTGTGTCACGGATTCGTGATTCAGGGAAAAGCACGTCTCCGTCAAGATACCGGCATTGCATAAGAGACGTTTCCGTCCCGTATTAAGTCTTTTCGAGCTAATAACATAGGCAGTGGTTTCCTAACTAGCTACCGCCATCTGTAGTGCATTATATATCAATGGAGCCTATGTAATCATCGGTTATTTAACGCCAGTCTACTGGTTTTGCCGCCCGTTCATTATCTTAAACGGTAATGTAGTGAAGGTTCGCCTCAACAAGTTCCTGAAAAGCCTAGAGGGCTACATCGGTTTTCGTGTTTCGAACTTTTTTTTTATCCATTTAACGGTCGTCCTATTTTTACTAACCATCAACTACTAAAATTTCTGTTGTTATTATAGCTAATCTTACTTGATAAAACACCACTTAACAGTTTGAAATCCTTACGCTCATAACAAGCCCATCGATAGCTACATTTTTGTAGAAGATTTTGATAAATTTGTCTAAGACAGGGTTGCGAAAAATAAATCCATCCGACAGTTTTTTAATGCTTAAAAGGAGATTGCTTTCAAATCTTTGAATACATTTTCCATGGCGCTGATCAGTATTCAGATTTAGCAGCCGTGTATTAGAACTGGCTTTGTTATAGCATTTGACGCCCTTACTTTGACATTTCTAGTAGTTCTTCGGGGTTCCAATATCATTGTAGGATAAAAGAAAATACATATACATGTACTTACATGTACTTACATGTACTTGTTATTTGCTGTTATCAAAGATCAAGCTCATTAAAGCTTTCTTCTCTCTTTCAAAGACATAGAAATTCCAAAAAATCTCTACTTCAGGGTGTACAATGCTATGATGATATTCTCATATACGATTGCAAGCACTGAATATTAACCAGCACCCTAGAACAAAGTATTACAATATTTGAGAGTATTAAAATCCTTTATGACCGGAGCGATCTGGGATCAAATTACGCTTGGAAGAGAAAGATCAATAAAGTGCTGCTTACAGAAAATGGTCTATCAATATCTCATGGTATAAAGGCAAGGAGGTTAAGATGGATGGGGCATGTAGCTCGTAGCAGTCCATCACGAAGCCTTTACGATGAATGCCTCAATAGTAGGCAAAAGGCCAAAAACCAAATTGATCGACAATAGAGCTGCTTGCACATAACTGGAAAGAAACAGCCAAAGATAGACGATTAAGTTAGATTAAGATATACAATATCTGTAATAACAACAGAAAAAAAATGACGTTATATTTCATACTGTTGATCATTTATTGTGGATCCGAAGTCTAATCTCTGAAAAATAATTAATACTATATATAATAACGCCCAACATTCGTTTTTTATGAGACCCCTGATATTTATTTAGGAATCATAAATTTTTATCTTGCTTTGTATAGAATAATTTCCACTTGTGTTACGTAGCCAGCAGTATTTTAGCAACAAAACTAAAATCATCCTCGAGACGATTATCAAGACAGAAAGTAGGGCAAACAATGAAGCCCAAGAATGACATCCAATATAGACAAATAAATATTTCGAGTTATATAAAAGAGAAAATAAATGTGGTTAGGCAAGAATTATTCCATTGCTGACAGTCATGGTTATAAATTGACGCGAGACCGAATTCCTGACTAAGTGCTTCCTTCATGGATTTCCTAGCGCCACCGACTTCCAAACATGAAAATCCTTCAATCTGTGGACCAATATTTGCTGACGGAAGAGGAGAATTCTGCTGCCGAGACGCAATGCGCAAAGACAAGGAGTCATCAAGAAAGTCACGAACGACCCGGTCACGTATTGTTGTACCTCAAAAGAGCCGCTTCTGTCGGCGTCTCCATTACTTCAACATCATTTGTTGCAATAATGAACGGCTAGTTCGACAAGTGTCGTCGCAAATGTATTTATAATCTTCGATTGTAAAAAGCAGAAAAACATTTTGAATTGAATATATTTATGTATTCAAATTGAAACGTATATAACCTAATAATTAGTGGATATACTACGCCACACTCTATAAAATGTCATTAGGTCCATATATTGCAGCAATATCATACTGGCACAGCTAATTTTCAAGTTGCTCATTTTATCCGCTTTGATATTATTCCTTTAAATTGATTTTCCATGTGATTCAATAAAATAATTTAAGAAATAGGCTGTTTTTTCTCTTTTTGGGTTGAACTACACGATTTTGATTTTTGTTGCTTAAGACGGCATATTTTACGCTTGTTGAGCTAAGACGTAAATGATATTAGTTACATAAACTTGAACGTTTGAATTTATACATAAAGTTTTGCAACAAAGCAAGAATGTATTGACAACTAGATTTCTCTAGTTCATAGACAGGTGAATATAATCACTTTACTCGGCATAAGATAAGACTGAAGAGACTAATAAATTGTTGTGTTAGTTCATTTTTAGGACACCAAGATGATCTGAAATATCCAGTTGGTATGACGAGTTGAAGTGTGATTCTCCTGTTTTCAGAACGTAATACATCCTAGGTGTCTTTTTTTCTTGTTTATCTCTTATTTCGAGAAGAGAATTTTTTTCTCTGACCAAGGGAGATGGCGGAGGATTAATTGAGAGCTAAAAACCACTGGTACCGGAATTCGAATTAGTAATCATCAGTTTATCCGGTGCTGGACAACGCGTATGCAAAACATCTTTATCTTTAGAACCAAAAAGCCTCCTTACATCCTCAATTCGTGCATCCCATGTTCTTCTGTCTACTCTTTATTATCCCAGCCAACGAACTTGAACATTCCTTTTTACTGACTTGCTTCCTTCAAAAAAACCTTTATAATATGTTGCTATCTCGTTTAACTTCAATGAAACATCAATTATTTTTCCATCTCCTCAACTGCCAATCTTGATAAACACCACTGAGCTCAAACATAAAGAAATGACCTATTTCTGCCGCGATGCATATGATGTGAGCGAATAACCCTACGGATACTTTCACAGTTGCGAGATCGGGTAAAAGTTATAGATGTATCATGCCCCTTGTTAGCCGAGATCTGTTATCTTCGCTATTTAGGGGTCCGTATACCTTTCCCTTGTCTGTCGAGGTCTTCGGCTCGCTGTATCCATCGCTGCATCGTTCGGTATTTCGTTGTTGATAATCGCGATCATAAGAGAAAGGCAGAAGTCGACGGCAAATTTTCAGCGTAACAGCCGTATTATTATTAATTTTTTTTTTAAATTCGCTCATTTGTCGAAAAAATTTCTAGAGAAACAGTGTAGAATGTTGATTTATTTATGCCGAGCAAAGACTTTGTGAAAAGCAATTATTAAACCAATTTCAACTGATATATACGTCATGACATTATAACAAACTGCTTAAATAAGGAGATAGGAATAGTTATGCTTTTAAACATACTTATTTTGGATTTATGAATGATATTCCTATTTCGTATATTTTAGTTGAGCATAGGCTTGGTCTTCCTTTCATCTGCTATTAGCTTTCTTTTAATTTCCATATAATATAATCTCTTATTTCAATTAAATGCAATTTTTTTTTAGCATGGAGTAGCAACATTGACAATAAAGTGTATTTATAACAAGAAACATATGGCCAAGATTTTTTTTTATTTTTTCTTAATGATATTTACAACTGTATTAAATAAATACATCTAGAAAATTTGAAGATATGGATATAATGACATGAAAACACTTGCTGAGTAAGTATCCAATGGTAGCACTCTAATGATATGTCTACATTAGGAGATAACGGAGCCATCTTCTTTTCAGAAGCCTCGGAGGGTTATCAGGAATTGAAGAGGAAGCAAGGTTAGAAACGAGAGGGTTGGGATGATTCTGAAGTTTATTATGGAAGGATAGGTATCTGGATTGGGTCAGATCTGAAACAAAAGAAACATTAAGGTCGTTATAGATGGTTTTATTCGTAACAAAGTAGGCAGCATTGGGGATTTTACGAAGGATTTTGGATTGTAAGGATTGGATACGAGAGGAATTCGATGGTTTAATGGAGCTCAACTCCGTAAGTCCTTATTATAGTCATGTATATGAGTCTTTTGTAATTAATTGGAAGTTTAGAGCGTTTGTGTAGTAAGTGCTAAAGTAATCGGGAATGTCGAGCGGTTTCTTGTCGTATCAGTCTGGTATGACATATGTACAAAAAAGAAAAAAATAATTAAAATAATCCGGCATAAGTTGCTAATACTTATAAGATAGAGAAAAATCTAAATTGGCAGATATTGAATCATCAGAGAGACATGTGATAAAGAAATAGACATAGATTTGCGAGCGAAGCCACAAACACGTTTCTATTGCGATATAAAAATTTAACAGATAAACTTAATGAAATCTTATCGAACTTAATGAACATTAACATTTTTAAGTTTTTAAATAAGGGCAATTAATCATTAGAGTATGAAAATTTTTAGAAATATGTTGGTATTAAATGGTAAAACCTCCATCACACGCAGCATTGAAGAAATCACGAGTATATACTTTGGTTGACATAAAGATTTATAAGTAGTCAGGACTTAATTACAGTAATTGATTGAGAAGTGTGAATATTCAAAGGGAACGTGATGGGACTTCTAATCAAGTAATCTGTAAATCAAACATTACAGGACTGTGCTAAGTTCAAAGATCATGGTTGTGTACGTTATGCGATACGTTTGCATTTGGAAAGTGTTTAAGTTCGCGGTGCAGATCCCTTTTTGTCAGAATTTCCTGAATGGCATCATCTTACAACTGTTTTATCTAAGAAAATTCTAATATTTTGGGCGCTATATTATTAAATTAATTACTTAATTTGATGAGGTGCTAAATATTCGTGAATACTCATTTGATCTCTACTTGAATCGAAAGAAAATTTGATCTTAAAATCGAGAAAAAAAGTAGCCTACAAAAATATTGGACCGTTCGAACAAAATATACCCTCGGGTGGAAGTCCTGCCAAACGGCCCAATGTTTTTGTAGGCCACCTTTTTTATATCTTTTTTATCTTTTGACCAATTATTTTACGATTAAAATGGAAAGCTAGTGGCTATTCATGAATTTTTAATACCTCATTAAATTTACATATTTTTCCAATCTTCAGATCAAAAACGTCCCATTTCCGAGAATTTTCCTAAATAAAAAAGTTGTCGGTCACGATAATATGAAGCCATTCAAAAAATCTTCGACGGATGTCAATATTTGATTAAAAAGGGGTCTGTACCGTGGAGGATTTACAAACTTTCATAATTATTCTTAAGTAGGATTCCTTGTATATGTTACAAGGTTTTAAAGAGAAACCATAGATATTTGTCAGAAACTAGCTAGGTAGCTAATGGACATCACTAAGCAGCCACCACCAAATTGTCAACACTGCAATAGCCCTCCCACAATCAATCATATTTTCCAAGAATGCACTTATTATACATCAAGCCTAAATCGATTGTCTCTAAAACCGAATATATCAACATTTATTAAGCAACAACGAATCAAACATAAAAACAGAGATACATTTTCACATATAGGGTTTTAAATAAAATATAATTTTTATTTTATTTTGCTTTCTTTTTTTAAATATTTCTTTTGTTACACTTCATTTATACGTTTTTAGTTTATTAGTCTATCTACCTATTATTAATTTATTGTTATTCATTTTTTTTTTCTTCTAAGGAGTTTACAAATATAACCGACTCACAGGCGTTGATAATCTTAGGGTTTTACGCCTTAAAGCCTAAATAAACAAACAAACAAACTAGGCTAGAGGAAGCTTTTAGATTATCTGAGCTCTGCTTCGTTGTTTAAAAATGGCTACGATTTGGAGATTTCATACCCCACTACCTTGGCTATTTATAAAAGTTGATGAGAAATTTGAATTATTTTGAAATCATATAACCGAACAGTAAAAAGATTTTTAAGCCTATTTATAAAAAGATTTAATAAATAAGGATTTATTTATTTATATTTCAGATTTTTTAAAATAATAAAATATCTGCTTTAGTAGGATTGCGTAAGGACTTAAAACAAAAATCAAACAATAAATTAATAAACAAGGTATTTGTAGATATGATTTACAGAATATTAGTTGTATTAGCTTTTTCGCTGTTGGATTTTATCTTGAAACGTTTATTGTAGTCACTTAGTTACCGTAAGCGATGTTTTAGAACCAACCAAGCATATCCAGAATCTTTGCCTCGTAATGATTGTGGTTCGTTATAATGTGTCAGGGTTACCTGGCGTCTTGTTGCCAAGCCGCAGAAACTGAAATACCTTTTAGCCATCTTAGAGAATAAAAAAAATCCTAGGAATACATCGAATTTGCAACGATTGAAAAATCCAACATTTTCCTAGAACAACTGAACATTTGTAGAATCAGTTTTTTCATATTTGTTTCTATAATTAATATCGGAGCTAAATACTTAAACAATCAACATAATTACTTTTTAAAAATCATAACGCATGTAATAAATGCAAACACGTGTCAATAAAAAAACAAATTTGTGCTAAAAAGCATTAATGTTGCTGATTTTTTTTCTTTTTTTTTTTTTTTTGTAGGTCTTCAGGGACCAATTAAACATTATTTTATATAGTTTCTTTCTTTTTTCATAGTTAAGGCAACAATACTTCCAATTTCCTTCAAATCCCTTTAATCACATTTATTATCTCTAAGTTTTCGGGACAATTTTCCCATCATCAGAGCAATCCTTGTCTTCACTGAAACTCTGCACATTTTAAATAAACTATTTTTACAGTACCAATCTACTTCATCTATTGTACAAATATTTACCTTGCTTTTTTGATGTGGCACCATTTGTCAAAAATTCAAATTTGAAGGAAATTGGAACTATTATTGCCTTAACTATGAAAGAATTTATAAAGGCTTCCTTAAAAAAGAAAAATAAGAGGAGTTTCTTTCTTTTTTTTCCAGATAATTACTATCATTTAAAAATAAGCCAAAGCCCTTCAAAAATTAAATCCTAAATCTGATTCTGCTTTAAGGGATGATCAATGCTTAAAGATTTTGGATATGATAGTTGCACAAAATAACTGGATAAATGAATAAACTGGAAAATCGAATTCTGAAAAACATTGAATTCTGTGACATGCATTCCGTGTATATATTGATATTTTAGATGACACTCCTTCATATTATTTCATTTTGATAAGAGCACATTTGGAATAGGTTGTTTCTAAAACAGAATTTATAATTTTCAATACATTCATACAAATAGTAATTTTCTTAAGTGTATCATTTGCTTTTCTATTAAGTTGTAAAAAAATTGTGTACAGACTAAAACCTTAAAGTTAATTTGAATGGATTTTGTTACTATTTTAAGTAGCAGACGTAAGCATTAAATAGTTCATTTTGAGTTTTATGTAATCATAGGTAACATTAGAATATTTTATTGGCGCTATACCTACAATTAAGGTTTCTTTATGAGAGATACCCATCATTTTATTGAAGGGAATCGATTATCAATAGAGGAAATCAATCGAAATTTCCATGTAAATGGATAGTGCTCAAAGCTCCGGCTATTATCGGGAATTTAGTGCGGTCCTTGTTGCCCGCTCACAAAGAGACCGGATTGGGTTCGCCTCTCTTGTTGCAAGACAAAAGTTGCCTGCACTCGCTGGATCTATTGTTGCTCACAATATGCAGCCATTTTATGTTAGTTATGTTAATGCTACTCCGACATCCGTCGTGTATTTGTACTTGAAATAACTTACACTCCGCAATATTCGATTGAATAACCATGCGAGTTAGATAACAATCATGTTTCAACGATTTTGTAATTGTTAATTTGTCTCGCCTGCTGAGTTGTGTTGAACATTCGGTATTTAGGTTATAGGTTACCTTAAATGCACAATGATTGAATAAATATGAAGCACTAGTTTGCACGGAAACTATCACGTATTTAAATACTTTTCTTCTTCTCATTATACCAAAAATTAGAGAAAAAAACAGCTCCTTTTAATTTGTGAAATAATATGATTCTTGTTCTAGGCTCTAAACACCTTCTTCAACCTGTTCCTACCATACCAACCCAGTAACAAATCGGTAAACCCATCCGATGTTATCTTACCATCAAAAACCTTGGAATAATCTTTGATCAAACTCATTCCTGGCAAAGCCGTATATCCAATATCTCCTGCCTTGCCTTTTTCACCTTAAAGCATCTGAATTACCTTCATCATCTAATTTCATTAGAAACCCATAGTTTCCTATTTACTTTTTCAATATTCATAATTATTCTTTATAGTTAATATTCTCCCACTTTTATTAATGTTGATTAGTATATAAAGGCTTTTATCGGATTCTCGAAGTGAAACTAAAACATTTGATACATTGCTTTAAACGATTCGTCTTCGAGATCCCAAGGGACCAGTTTATTTACGAAGACTTAAAATGGCTTTGTCCTACCGTAGTATTTCCTGACATTCTTCCTCTTCAAAGTCGTCCAATACAGCCGTTCCTCATATATCTTTAGTCTACTTCAATTCAAATCATCTGTACACATCGCTCTAATACTCTTACTACTTTCAAATTCCGCCTATTCAATCACTTTCTTTCCATTAAGTTCCAAAAAATTATAAATAGTCGTTCCCGTAAATATGTATGTAAACTATTATTTCTCTTCCGATTATTATTCCACGTTTCTTTAATTAAAAAAAAGAATTATATATATATATATTTTTTTTTTAAGCCAAGTTTTAATTTATTATTATATCATATATATATATATATATATATATATATATATATATATATATATATATATATATATATACACATTGATACTATGTATATATTGATACATTTGCTCATTTATTTTTTACTTTATTTTAACTCTTTGTTCCCTTATACGTATAATAGACTTCACAATATCTCAATTTTCTATTTAACTATTCTATTTACAATATCTCAACTTTTCTATTTATATTTATTTCTTATATAACATCATATTCTTTTTATCTGTTTTACATTTTATTCTAAGATTACCATTTTAGTACTTATGTTATCTTATTTTGATTATGTTTACTTCATTAGTCCACAGTTTGTAACCGTTTATATTATTTATTTCTTAGTTCTTGCTATTGTCATTATTCTACCCACTTTATTTTACTTTAGTGTTCACTTATCTACTTCATTATTTACTTCAAGTTTTTTTACATATATTATTCATGTTTACCAATTGTTATCTGGTTCTTTTCTCAGCCCTGATGAAGGCCTGAACTTCGGGTCGAAACTTCGACAAATGTTAAAATAAATAATATTATTTATTTTTGCCATTTTTATTTTGACTGATCACACCAACTATCCTTCTCTTCATTATTCACTACAGTCAACCATCAACCCACAATTATTATTATATCTATTTGATTATTCTATTACTATCTGAGTCTCTAACGCCCACCATACTGTTATTATATTATATTTTATTCTGAAGGGACTTTATTAGGTCTCCGAATAAATGAAGGATATTATTATCATTATTGTATTGGATGTGCTATATATATCGTATATTAGATAATAAAATATTTCATTTAACTACAGCCCAGGAAAATATTATAACGCATACATAGTGATTATCAGATGACTATTATAACATACATAAATTATATAACAGCATTTATTCCGGTCCGAACCTTCCAATCAATTAAGAGTGAAGAATGTGCAATCAGCTGGTACATCTGTGAGGACCGTTAGCATTACGGAACCCTTACACCACTCAAAGTATTTTATCAAGATAGCATCACATCAATTATTTCTTTTTGATCAAACAAAGCACCTTTGTCATCCTCTGACAATCGAGTCCTAACTTTAGCAAGGTGTGTTCATTGAAAAAATTCGGTAATCAGATCCCGGCGCCTGTAGTCAGGACATTTAAATCCTATGGAAGTCCTTGACACTTCGGGATATGCAGGTCTTCCAGATTGGATATAATAATATTAATATCATATATTTAAATTAACTTTGGACTCCTCGAATAAATAAACAATATGCTAGTGAAAGTCTATATTTTATTTTATTATTTTAAAACCTAAATGGGGTCGACCATAGGAGTAAGTTGGCCCATGGGTTAAATAAATAACTATTGGGAAAAAAATATAATAATTTTTCAAATTTATTTCTTATTTCTTAATTGATGCAAGACATTATTTTTGTTGTTAGTAAATAATTTTTTTTTAACTGATTATTTGTTTATTGATAAATATTACAATCTGTCTCAATAAAGGACATTTATAATACAGTTCTGAGAGCACATTCACACCATATTTACAAATAAAAAAAAAATAAGCTTCAAATAATATAAAGCTACAAAAGAACAAAATAAAATATCATAGTGAAGGAAGAAAATATAAATAATAGTAATAATAGAATGAAAATAAATGAATAAAATAGAATTAAAATTATCTTTAAAAAAAAGTAATGAAAATAAACATCTTAGATGCAGGCATACCTATTTACACTAGTAAGGCATCTTCGTAATGGAACAAACTAGAGGAGTCGAATAAAGAATAAATTCCTCAGGCGGACATAACACAGTGAGACATGGTCTGAAATTTAAGTAATCCCTTGACTTTCAGTTCGATCCTTCCATTTGATATTAGATTCTCCTATTCCGGCATTGTTTTCAATCTAAAACTCAAGCATTAAAAGTTTATAAGACTTAACAAATAAACAATGAGTCTATGATAAGTAGGAAATACCTAACTAGATTAAGCATATTCTATCATAAATAATAAATAAGTGCGATCTATAACAGATGAATAAGCCATACTGCCAATCGTTCACAACATATAAACATATCATAAATAAATATCATAGTTTAAATTTTAGTTCAGAAACTCATTTATTAATTATGCTATTTTGCTTCGAATAAGCTCAACAAAGTTTACATGTCTTGTAAATAAATTCTGTACTGCTGATATATATTCGTATCATTGCGTTATCCATAAATAATCAACTATATTTTTGGCAACGTTTTATGAAAGAAAAAAGTATACAGAGATTTTTTGAGATAATAATTACTACTCTCTAAACCACAAATAATACTATATTGAGTTCGTTGGACAAACTTGTACTTAGTAGTAATTATTGAAAATTGATGTTTAATACTTTTAATTATTAAAAATGTACACTACAATAAAGATGTTATTGAATGTTAATAAGACTGATTGAAAATAGAGAGCTATAAAATAACAGGTATTATTCGGTATTTTTCTAGATCTTACGATCTACTTACTATTTTCTGGTGGCCAATTTATCAATTTTTGGGTTTTATATATTATCATATTATAGATTCATAAGTATTTAATAGAAAATTAAATTCATAGTGGTCTTGCTTTGATTTTATTAAATTTAGATTTTTTACATCTGACTTTTTATATATTGTACGATTCTCTTCGTAAGGTGATGATTTCTTTATTATTGCGTTCAATTTTTTTTTTCGTGAAATATACTGGTTTATTCATATGTGAAGAGCGATAGTATACATGGTATGCCAAGTTGATGTGGTTCTATTAGTGTTAATATTTCCTAGGTATTTTTCTTTTCCGAACCTCTACATCCAAAAAAACATCAAAGGGATTGAAGAGATTTTAAAACTTGTTCATGCAAGAGCGATTGCTAAAAGTCAATACAAGTTAATTATTAGACATTTTTTTAAAACAAGAATCATATATAACCCTTTATAAGTTTATAACCCTTGATAAATTAATTTAAAAATATAATTTTTGAATATTACTACTTAAAATACTATCTAGGAAGCTTTTATTTTTTTACGATGGAATAACAAACTACCATAAGTTCCCTTAATGGCCTCCATTGCACAACAGTATACCCATCTTCCAAAGTGTACTGTCATCCTTCTAAACAAACGATTAACGATTCAAGCACGCCTGAATAGATGATTGCTACTTGCTATTGTCGATTGCCGACATCCTCCCGAAAATGTCTCGTCAACTTGGACTTACAGTCAAATTATAGTTATAAAACAATTGATAATTTTTTATTTGTTGATATCATTTTAAATAATTTATTTATATAAACGTTACATAACGTCGTCAAGTCCTGGAGGAGAACATGGCAGTTAGTTCCATTGAGCGCAGTGGTTTCCCACATGCCACTGTTAAAATTATCCACTCATTAAAATATACAAGGACTATAGGTTCGATGGTGCATTATTCATTTCCTCAGTTGTGGAATCTTATTATTTCGTTCGAGGAATTATCTAAATGTATGAAACGACCATATATTTGTTGGTACATTCTATACTATGTATAGTCCGTGGTACAGACTTTTTTTTTTCGAATTATTAACATCCGTCTGAGACTTCGTAAATAGCTTCATCTCATCGTACCCTACAACTATTATATTTGCGAAAAGTCTTTCGATTGGGGCTTTTTCAATCTGGAGGAGGTCAAGCTTTGTCTATTTAATTAGGTACTAAAAACTCGTAAATACCCATTTGCTTTTTACTCAGATCGTGAGATTATTTGATCACAAAATAAAAAAAAAGTGACCTTAAAAATTAAAAAAATATAATGAGCCGTTTGGCTTGACATTTTCAAAATAACAAGGCTGTATAGGACAAACAGCCCAATAAGTTTGTAGGGCATCTTTTTTATCGATTTTCTGATTAAATTATGTTAGATCCAAATAGAAAGGAAATGTGTGTTTACGAGTTTTTAGTATCTAATTAAATAGAAAAAGTTTGCCCCCCTCCAGACTGAAAACGCCCCAATTCCAAGAGTTTTCGTAAATAAAATAGCTGTTAGGTTACGATGAGATGAAACTATTTACGAAGTTTCAGGCTGATGATAATAATTCGATAAAAAGGGGTCTGTACCACATACGCGTACCTTAAAATAACACTTTATTAATTCATATAAATCTGAACTAAGTTAAGTACCAAAATTTGTAATTTAATATAACTACAAATACAAACGTCAATTAAAATGAAAATTTCTTAAAATTACATTTATTACAATACAAATAAAAAAAGTAATTCCACTTGTTTTTTGTTGATAAATCAAGTGGCCTTGCTGAAATGTATTGTAAAATTCTTATTTTAGAAAAAAATTTAAAAATGATTTTTTTACAGGTAATTTACATTGACAATTAACTGATTTATAACAGTCCTTCACATTTTAGACAAAGGTCTGCCCGTTTATTGATCAATATTATTGGTTGGTAATATTAACCAAACTTTCTAAAAAAATTACTGACCGTTTTATAGATTTATTTCACCATTAGGTTGGTTCCGAATTCCGTCAAGATAATAAAACATACCAGTTTGATTGGTCACTAAAGGAAAACACATTTTAAATAATCTATCTAGGTTTATTGCAGGCGGTAAAAGCCCTTTTAAAATTTATTTTTGTCCTGAATGGACACTTGGAATTCTTTTATATAAACAGATACATTATTAATTAATTGCAGTATATAAACAACAATTTATGGAGGGCATTAAAGCTCACCATGTAATATTTATTTATGATATTTTTTAACAATATATAAAGTATCAAAACATGTGTTGACTACGTTTAAAGCTTAATGATTTTTTTTTTGTCATTGAGCTTCCTAATGACTCTAAAACTGTTAAATAAGTTTTTTTTTACTCTGTTTCCCTAATCTAAGGGGTATGGTCTAACTTCCCACGGGGACTAATCGTATTGGGTAAATAAGTTAAACTATTTCGTTAAATTCTGCCGAAATTACCAGTTAATATGACAATCTGAATATGTTATAAAGAAGAATTTTAAAGTTATATTAGATAGAGAAAAAAAAATATATATAAATGTAATGTAGAAAAAAAATATTGTGTAGTTTCTATGTAAAAATTTGTAAATATAGGTGAGTATTTAATTAACGTCGTTAAGTATGTGAGTATGAGTTTGTCAACGAAGATACCCTCGTGCATACTTAAACAAATGAATGCTAGATCATCCCTAGTCTTCAACTTTCTGCAAAATTGGACGACCCGTTATCAGAATATAATAAATGTGTTAAGGAAATTCAGTTCGCCTTATCTTCGTTAATTATTCATCAAATCCAATGATTGAGCTATTATTTTAAAGATTATTTTATCTTTCACACGCGGAAAATAATCAAAACCCCTTGAAAAGTCAAGAAAAAAGTTATAAAAAAGAGAAAACTTTATTTGGGCATAACTTAAACAGTATGAAATATACCTATGATAATTTGAAAGGTTTTTAAACTTTCTACAAGTGAAAACTTTTTTTACTGAAATCGAACCATTTTTAGCAAAGATACAGCCAATAGTCAATCAATATCTCAAGATATGAAGGCAAGGAGGATAAGGCATAGGCAGGGCATGTGGCTCAGAGCAATCCATCAAGAAACCTCTACCCAAAAATGAATGCCTCAGTAGTAGGCAAAGGACCATGTGGAATACCAAAAGCCACATTGATAGATAGATACACCCTGCAAAATAGAATATAGATATACAATAGAATTGCTAGGCGGAGATGGAGAAGGCGGCAAAAGATTTGCAAGGGTCTGTAATTCCAACAGAAAAAACAACAACGAAAATAACAAATAGTAAATTTTTACACATTTTTTTTTGTTATTATAATGAACTGTTCTAATTGACTTTGTGAATTCTTATAAATATGTAAAGTAAATTGATACATAACAAAAAGTGAGGTTACATCCAGTGGATTCGTCGACTGCAATGATCAATAGAAACGTCAAGCCATCGGTAATTCGAAGCTTAGGAACAGTCGGATGGATTGTCGATGCTATCATTGAGTTCAGCGCTGCGTCTAAGAACTTGCCTATGTCAACAGTAATTGTTCTTCCCTTCTTATGAATTTGACTGCTAAAAGACAGACTAGGAACAAAATTTGTTTATTACTTATTCTTATTGTACAGACATTACTAGCAGACACACTACCACAGAAACCAACAAGGATACTTAAACCTCTCTGGAGCTGGTATCTGCTAAATCTGAACTTCACGTTGGGAATGCCATCGCTCGGAGGTTTTTCCAATCGACCATTCATGTTAATCCTGCAGGATTAGTGAACTATGATCATACTTCACAATATATGTCAAAAGAGATTTGTAAAATTTTTCGATAAATATATTTTATTATTATTATTTATCCTCATCCATACACACACATATATGCCTTCGTACTTAAGGTATGACTAATGATGGAATACACTCTAATCCGAACACTTCCATTATAGGACAGCTGACCAATCGACCTGTTGTCGCTCGTGACCGGAAGCCAGTCGGTCGTGAACGACACGGCCCCAGCTGAGGTTGTGCTCACTGATATTTATTTAATGTCCTCGATCCTCTATGGCCACTTATCCCAACATCTATTACTTTATTTAGAAGGTCCCGTAGTATTTGCATCTACTACATGTCCTCCTGTATAATATCTATATATCTTTTAGTTGACTTACAAGCCTCTGCCAATCTCACAGGTACATATCATTAAAAGCAGAATAGGATGGTAATTATTGGAAATATTTATATATATATATGTGAAAACATCACCCAGCATTCACTTACGATCCTACTTTGGGGGATATCAATTTCTAACAAAGTTGCGCTAGATAACGTTTATTTATTTAAATCTATTGTTGGGACTAATAGTCCGTGGCACAGACCTCTTGTTATGAAATTATTATTATTATTATTTCATTTGTCAACACTTTTACAAAAGGTTTTTTTTGTTTACTTGAGAGGGGGAGAATCAACTCCAACCACCTCAGGTATGTTCAATTTTAATTACTATTGAATGTTGAGAAAGCTTCTTACAATTCTGGCAGTATTCAGCAGCACCGCTTTCTGAGCTTCCTTTATTACATGAGTTGGGAGGCCCAGCCTGTCAGTAGCTTCCACAGTAGACACCGGTATCAGGCCATTGCTGGAGATCACAATGCCCCTAACGGTTACTTTATTAAGTTTATACAAATTAGGACAGCTATTTTGTACTATTATTATAGTTTTCAAATACAGTATTATAGTTTATTATTATTATTATTATTATTATTATTATTATTAGAAACTTCGTAAATAACTTCATCTCATCGTAACCTACAAATATTGTATTTACGAATGGGAGCGTTTTCAATCTGGAGATCGGCAATTTTTTTCTATTTAATTAGGTACTAAAAACTCATAAATACCCATTTGCTTTCCACTTAAATCGTGAGATAGTTTGAGCAAAAAGTCTAGAAAAAGGATGGATTTCAAAAATATTGAGCCGTTTGGCGTGATCTACACCGCCAAAACGTCAAAATAACGTGGCTATATAGGCCAAACGGCCCAATATTTTTGTAGGCCACCTTTTTCATCTATTTTTTTATCAAATTATCTTACGATCCAAATGGAAAGACAATGGGTATTTACGAGTTTTTTTTTTATCTAATCAAATATACAAAGCTTGCATATCTCTAGATTGAAAATGCCCCAATTCCGTGAATTTTTGTAAATAAAATAATTTTAGGTTGCGATGATATGAAGCTATTTAAGAAGTTTCAGGCGGATCTTAATAATTTCATAAAAAGGGGTCTGTACCATGGTATATTCCATGATGAAGTTATTAAAGGTTACGTTTCTTGAAGTTTAAAATAAATAGTGAAGGTTTTATTTATTATTTATCGTTACGTATATATAAACATTCCATGAAAATTCTATTTAGTTACCTTCGAAATATTAAGTTTGCGTTAAATAATATAAAAGTTATTATTCATTATTCTAACAATATATTATTTATAATAATTACTATTCATACTTTCGTAAATATTTTTTCTAACACGTAACATATTTCTCCTTTAGGAGTTATCAAATTATTTGATATTTTATTTTTTCTACTTCTTATTTCCAGTTACAATGCGAAACGGTTAATTATACTTGATGATAATCAACTAATTATCACAGGACTCAGTTGTTGAGTACCTATCATAGATGTCCTATCTTAGATTATCATTCTTCCATGTTTTTTGATACGTTCCTGTTCTGACACCATAGACTCTGCATCTAAAGCACTCCGTCCTCCCAGCGAAGTTCAGGGCGACAAACTCTTCTTTGGCCGTATAAACGCTTTGACAATGTTTTATATTCTGGATACATGCAAAGCCTTGATAACTTAATGAAGGTGCATACATCTCCATAAATAGCTTTCAATTCTATATTATTTCTCCTCCTCTAGGTGCCTGGTTTAAAAACGTATTTTCTTCGTAGTATCTTCCTCTTTCATTTGAGAAGGATTAGTTTCTGGGATCAAGTCACATCCTAACATTCTGAGCTATATGTAAAGACCTGTCAGATAAGTATTTTATAAATTCTTGTATCTGCATCTGCATAATGGACTACTCCTCAACTGCTCCTTGAGTGCGAAAGATGTTCGATTTGTTAGAAGTACTCTCCTCTGCATTTCTTCCTTCATATTATTTCGACTGTTAACTCGAGTTCCTAAATAGATGAAGGAAAGTACTTTATGAAATATATATTTTCTCATCAAGACATATCTCTCATCTTCTTCAGGCATTGGTAGAGTTCACTTGTCCTTTTCTCATTTATCGCGTGTCCTAATTGTGCTGCTGCGTGTCCCATCATCAAAACATCTTCCAGAAGGTCATTATGGATGGTTTTATTTGTAACAAAGTAGGGAGCATTGAGGATTTTAGGAAGGATTTCGGATTGTAAGAATTGGATACGAAAGGAATTCGATGGTTTAGAAGAGCCCCATAGTCTTGTATATGAGTCTTTTGTCTAGTAAGTGCTGAAGTAATCGGAAAAGTCGAGCGGTTTTTTTGTCGTTTCAGTCTGGTATGAGGACTAGTGATTTAGTTAGGAAAGTTATATTTCGACTATTTTGGAAGCAATGTTCGTAAAGGATTTCGTTTCATCGCGTGTTAATATACTATTCAACAATTGCCTGTAGTTATTATTATTAAATTAATAAGGTAAAATCCTGGCGAGACGACAGAGGTCCTCGAAGGAAAGAGTTGGCAGGAGGGGATGGAGTCGGGTAGGGACCGCAGCTCAGTGGCTTACTACCTCCCGAACTCTCTGCACAGAACTACCTGTCCGCCGGGGCTCTGAGCTCGCGTTGTTGTTGTTTGTTATTGTTTGTTGTTTGGTGTTTTGTTAATTGCTCGGTGTTACTTGCATTGTGGACGTTACAGTGTTGGCTTGCCCTCTTTAACAGGATTCCGCTATGCACAAAGGTAAGCCGGTGGAATTATGCAATTTATTTTCTGCCGGTTAAATATAGACATCTCTATCTAAGAGCGAACGAAACATCAGCAATCCTTCTTCTGCGTCGCAATTCACTTATTTTAGTTATATCTAATATTAATAATGATTGGTGGATATTAACTATTCGTATCCTTAAACCAAATATTAACATTTATATTTATACATCTATTTGGTTATTGTCTCTAATCAAATTGATTATAAAAAAAATAAAAGAAATTAAATGAACAGTTTAACTTTTTTAACATCAGATTTTCTTCTATGAACAACCTTCAATTTCAACAGAAATTAGTCTCAAACTCACATATCGTATTGCAAAAAGCCATGAAGCAACATTTCGTAAAATTCAATCAATAAGTACTGTTATAAATCGTCCCTCTGTTAACTAAGAATATTGTCCACTTGTTGCAATTATTTTTTATACATAAAAGGGTTTGTCCTAAAGAAAAAAAAATTATTTGTTAGACATAAAAACATTTTTTTTTGTGTTAATTTAGATGGTTAATTATTTTGTTTAAACATTATGTAAAAGCTATTAAAATAATTGTATTCTTGCAAAAAATGTTCAATGTTTATGAATTTTGCCCATTAAAGATTGGTAAAGATTACGAAAAATATGACTGTATTTAAAAAAAAACTAAATCACTGATTTTAACTGATATGTTATCATCGTTATATTCAAATTTCGTTTCTTCCCATACGTATTTATTCAATTTTATTAATAAAAACGTTTTGATTGGATAAGATTTTTAGGTATATGATCTGTGTGTTATACGTTCATTATTTTATTTTATTTTTAACGATAGGTATTAATTAATACAAAGGTATGATTTCACATTGATTAATAACAAATGAAAAAAATATTTATTAACCTTTCTTTATTTAATACAAAAAAAAAATTAATTTTACGTCCATTAAACATGTGAAAGAAATAAATCGAGCCAAAATTATTTAATTCATGTTCAGTTACACTTTACGATACGAAAAAAAAAAAAAATTAAAGCTTGACAAAATTGCTTCAAATGAGGATTTTATTTTACTAAAAAAATATAATAAATAAGCACTGAGTTTTCCTTCAATTTTTCGTTACAACATTTCAAATTATAAAATATTTAACATAAATAATATTGTGATTGTTAAATTTTTGTTATATTATATATAATATTTGATTATAATTTGATAATGAAGGGTATATTTATATTATTTAATATAATTGTATTGACCGTTGTTTGAAATAATATAGTTTTACCATATAATAGTTATTGGATGCTCAGCTATTTTAGATTGCTATAAATGACTTACATTTTTTAAATACTTGCGTAGATACTTTCAATTTCTCTTTAAACATTTTGATATTTATTTTTTTTTCTATTATATATCAATAAGATTTCTAAGATTCAGTTTTCTTTGTGTTAATTATATCATATTAAATGAACACATAACCATCAAAGTTAGGAACTGATATCAAATAATATCACAAACAATATAACATTATTTTTAAAAATACGTATATTCGTTTATTTTGAAATAAAATATTTCCAACAGTTATAAAAAAAAGTATTATTTGTTATAAATACTCTTTACATAAAATGGTCGAACATCTATCCATTCCAACATTCCAGGTTAAGCATACGCTTTTATGGGTTCAAAAAGCTACCCCAATAGCTCATGGAATGCCCATATGGGCGAGTCTCTATTTGCATTTAAAAGGCAATATGATGATTGCTCAGTGGCAGAAATGGAATCCGTCCTGGAATAGAAGTTTAAGGAAGCATATATCTTCATATAATGCTGTAAAGTGAACTTGATTTGCAGTAACCATAAATCTTATTTTCATCGCTTGTAGCGAAATGGATCCCACACCCTCGTATAAAGTAGATAACCATCTGTTTATGTTTTTTGCCCTATATTGATGTTTGTTTTTATTTTGAACTTTATTGCCTGTTACGAATCGTATTGGCATTTGAAATCACGATATAGGGAGCACATATCGTGATTTCAAATGCCAATACGATTCGTAACAGGCAATAAAGTTCAAAATATAAAATAAACATCAATATAGGGCAAAAAACATAAACAGATGGTTATCTACTTTATACGAGGGTGTGGGATCCATTTCGCTACAAGCGATGAAAATAAGATTTATGGTTACTGCAAATCAAGTTCACTTTACAGCATTATATGAAGATATATGCTTCCTTAAACTTCTATTCCAGGACGGATTCCATTTCTGCCACTGAGCAATCATCATATTGCCTTTTAAATGCAAATAGAGACTCGCCCATATGGGCATTCCATGAGCTATTGGGGTAGCTTTTTGAACCCATAAAAGCGTATGCTTAACCTGGAATGTTGGAATGGATAGATGTTCGACCATTTTATGTAAAGAGTATTTATAACAAATAATACTTTTTTTTATAACTGTTGGAAATATTTTATTTCAAAATAAACGAATATACGTATTTTTAAAAATAATGTTATATTGTTTGTGATATTATTTGATATCAGTTCCTAACTTTGATGGTTATGTGTTCATTTAATATGATATAATTAACACAAAGACAACTGAATCTTAGAAATCTTATTGATATATAATAGAAAAAAAAATAAATATCAAAATGTTTAAAGAGAAATTGAAAGTATCTACGCAAGTATTTAAAAAATGTAAGTCATTTATAGCAATCTAAAATAGCTGAGCATCCAATAACTATTATATGGTAAAACTATATTATTTCAAACAACGGTCAATACAATATGATGATTGCTCAGTGGCAGAAATGGAATCCGTCCTGGAATAGAAGTTTAAGGAAGCATATATCTTCATATAATGCTGTAAAGTGAACTTGATTTGCAGTAACCATAAATCTTATTTTCATCGCTTGTAGCGAAATGGATCCCACACCCTCGTATAAAGTAGATATCCATCTGTTTATGTTTTTTGCCCTATATTGATGTTTGTTTTATATTTTGAACTTTATTGCCTGTTACGAATCGTATTGGCATGAGAAATCACGATATGTGCTCCCTGTTTATATAATCCGTGTAACTGCACCACGATGGTTGAAATCGACTCGTAAAGTTGTTGGGTTTAGTGACATTAGAACTCCTACAAATTTAATCAGGAATGAACCGATTGGTAAACCTCCCAGAGTTAGACCGAAACGTAGGTGGGAAAATAGAATTTGTTAACTAATTCTTACCGTATAAAGTATAAAGATTATCGCACAATAGAGATCTGTAGCGATTGTTGATATCGGCATGCAACATTATTTATTATCATTATGTTTTTTAAGAAATAATTATTTTTTTTTTAAGTTCATCAATAAATTCAATGTTCTCATAAAAGTTCTATGTTATTTTCATAAATTTATCATAAAACGGATCTTTCGCTTCTGTATTTCTTTTTAATGTAGTATTGTAAATATCACCAAAAAATACATTTATTTATATCTTTAGAATGTAAACTTCTTTGTTTCTGTCATAATGTATAAATGTTTTTTATGATTATTCATGCCAATCGACTTATCCTTTAAGTTTTTAGTTCCAAGTTTGTTTATTTAAAACTCCCAAAAAGTCCCGAGAAGAAAAAGACATTTAATAATTATTAAAATGAAGTACTTATACCTTTTTTCTGATATAATTTGGATTATTTATGTTTAGATTTAAATACAAATAACAAATTTGTATTAAAATAAGTAATACAGTCATTATAAGTATTTATTCTATGTATTTTGAAACTAAACGATTAAAAGAAGTACAAACAACGAAATGCTTTATTTGACGCTCAGAGCAGGTAATCGGATTTGGTTCATGAATTTCAGTTCATATTTATTTATTTGGACGAGGAAAATAATATATGCCTTCTATTAAAAACGAAAAAATAAATAAACAAAAATAAAATACAACTAATGGCCATGGGGATTGGGTATCAGTGTCTGATTTTAATACGAAGGTCAATTAGATGATTTATGTTATATTTATTCGTGTTTATGTATAAATATATTGAAGGAAATATAACATTATTTTTATTCTTTTTTGCTTGTACACACATAGATGTATGCATGTAACTTTATTTGTTCAACCATAGTAAGGAAAAAATCTAATCATTTTATTCTCACTAAATAAACTAAATTTCGCTAAGTATAAAGTTAGGTTTTTGTCGCTATTTGTTATTTTATTTTTTTCCCACCGAATCATATATATTTCGATTTCTTGTCTCGATTCTTCTTTTTCCTTCTGGTATACTACTCCATATAATTATTCAAGATCATTATGGAGAACGAAATTTCTTTCTTTTTTTTTTTTTTTATTAACTTTATTTTTTATTCACACCTGTCAGAACTTCCGATAACCAGCAAGTGTGATGACGAAGTGTAGTTCATTGGAATAGGTCTTAGGAATTCAATTTATACATATAAGGTGTATTTTATGTTCATTATAAAATTTTATTCAAACGTAACCTATAAATTTATAAGTAAAACCTAAAACTAAATTGTTATAAGTAAAGACTTATTTTATAACAAATATGTTTTTATTCTGCGGGCGGTTACTAATTAGCAGTGCATTTATTTATTCCTTGGAATTTAAGTATGTGCGTTAATAATTTTTTTTTTAAATTGTATTTATTGTACATAAAGTGTGAATGTGATCTCAGAACACCGTTATAAATGTCCTTGAGACAGATTGTAATATTTTTCAATAAATAAGTTTTAAAAAAATAATTAATTTATTTTATGCTGCTTACAAATATTTTTCTGTGTATACTGATGATAAAGTCTATCTTTTTTTTTTTTTACGCTGGTTTTGGGAATGTTTTATTGTCCATATTATACTGTGTTCATGTTCTTTGGAAATGAAAAAAAAAAAAAACCTGTTCCTCTACAACCCTTGATGATTTGACCAAGATCACGCTAAAGCTCCAGGTTTTTACTCCTAATCAATTATGTAACTAAGAATACCCACTTTATAGGGGTTGGGACGATTATCTGCCAGTTAATGATTATCTGTTATGGCGCGAATCAAACCCAGGACCTGGAGTATAGGAGAACCGTTCCTTACTCACTAAGCCCCGTTTCTTTTTTCAATAAAAAAAAAATAGACTAAAATTATCAGTGGAATTAATTTGACATGCTTTATTATGTAGAAAATTCAATCGATTTTATTATTTTGTATATTTTTTATTTCAACATGTACTCGAGTAAACATGTTGTTAGTAAAAAATTGAGCCTGTTGAAAAACTCCTCAGTGATGGCTAGTATTTACCGAAACTCCTCCCTCGAAACTGACCATACAATTATGTGCGCCGCTTTGGAAGCGTTAATATTGTTGAAAGAAGCCTGCTTACAAGGACAGGCTAATTTTGAAGATTCGCTGTTAAAATTAGTAGAAAACAAATAAGAGAAAAAGAGGAGCTGATAGTTAAGAAACGTCTGAGGAAGGAGAACAAATGGGGGTCATGCAGACAATTTATCACACGATTCTTCTCCGATTTTCTTCAGTTTTTTTTCCCTGGAATTTTTGGAGCTAATGCAATTTATTTTGCTATTATTTTTGACTTTTAGGTTCAGCATTCCTTCTTATTATTATTTTTCAAACCTGTCAAGCTTTACACGAATAAGTAATTCAAGTAACAGGATGCAAAACGAAGAACAACCATAAATCCCTAATGACTCACGTTTTTCGGTTTTTCAAATAAATATATAAAAAAGACAAAGTAGTAATTATAAAATATAATGACAAATGAAGTTTACATTTGTTCAATATACAAATAATGTCTTATAAAGAAATAGTATGTGCCTATATATGATAACAAAAACAAGAATTGAAATCCTTGACGCAAGAGTCAAGTTCCCAACCATATCAGAGATGCTATTGGACTATGATAAATTCTTTTTTACATTATTCAGCGTACTGGAGTGGGATGATATTGCTCATTTCGGAACAGCAGTATTGATTGTTGACAAAAATACGTAAAAAAAAAATTGGAAAAAATTACCCGAACTTGAAGTGAGAGAAATAAAAATATATAAGTATCACATCACATTTATAAGTAGTTGTATAAATTTTCATAATATTCATCTCCATAATGTATAATATATAAGGAACAGGTAATGTTAAATAAATAATCATGAAATTATGAGTTTTTCATAATTTAGCATATTTTGGATGGAACAATTTTTTTTTTAGAAAAAGTTTTATAATTTTTTTTAAATGTTATTTATTTATGATATTTACTACTGTATTAGTTTAAATACATCAAGTAAATGTGTACAGATGAATATAATCATATGAAAACGCTCAGTGTGAAACTATTAGTAACAACTCTATTTATAAATTTAATAATTTTATTGTGGTTATTAAAAATATATATTTAAAAAAAATAATAATTAGAAAATATTCAGATATTCAGGTCAACTTTTGATGTTGAATCGTTTCGTTTCTCTTATTTATATAAATATTCCTAATTAAATTATTAAATTGAATGGATTTAGTTTTCCTTGCACTCAATTTGTTCTATTGAATTTGAAATTTAGTTTCGGCAATTTACCCTTGCCTTATGCTCATTATCTATTTTTATTATGTTTTTTTTTTCTTAGTGAAACATTTTAAATCGAAAAACATTTTAAAATAAATAATGTTCCAAATAATGGCATTTTTAAAAATTACTTAAATTTAAAATTTTTATTGATGTAGAAAAAAAAATCCTAACATATTGAGATCTATATTTTTTCCATTATTAGTTACTGGTTGAAAAAAAAAAATGAAAACTATTCTAAATCCATATGTGCTTGTTTTAGGTGAAAAGTATCTAATATTATAAAATAAAGCTGTGTTTATTTCTTCACCATATTTATTTCAATTTACATAGCTACGTTTCGGCCGGTAAGCCATCTTCAAGCCATTTTATCCAACCATGCTTTTTGCATGTAGTCCAAAGTCAGATTCCTTATATTTGTTTGGAAATATAACTTTCAAGGTTTTTTATCAATCAATGTTGAATCAGCCACAACAAAATATATACACACTGGTAGAAAATGACGGAAAATGAAATAATTTTAAAAACACCTAACGTTTAAGAAAGAGATTTATTATTTCAATCTTCCTTTTTCTGTATTAATTATTTTTAGTTTAATTCTAATATACAGAAGTTCTGAAGATAGCCAACATGTTTTTCAGCATTAAATAAATTAAAAAAAAAAACAACTTGGTTTTACTTTACGTAGACGGTTCCCAACTAAGTTAATCTTATTATTATTTGGAGGAGCAATTAGGTGTTAACATTTACAGTAATACAGAGATAGTAATACACGAACTACATATACGACATATTGCAAGTTCCGTTTTGTGCAACCTCTCGAGCCTGAGGTATGACCCAGTTGGGGTCACGCCCCAGAGGATCCGATACGACCTATCATGGTACAGCAAACGATACCCCGGCTGTGTAGTTTTCGCAAGCGCCTATTGGCGAAGAGGGATGTGTGTAGCCCCGGCTCTTGCTGTATCTAAACACGGCTAATGGCTCGAGATTGGTGCAAAGTGTTTCGACCTCTGCAGCAACAACTGGACCACCGGCCCCGCGGTCGCCTTCAACTTTGCGGCTATTATTTATATGTTCCGTGAGGGAGAGGTGGCCGGGGGTTCGTGCCCGGGCGGTATTCAAAACATGTCCGCGATAATTCCGGCCTTTCGTGACTGCCAAACGGACCAATAACAGGAATGCACATGTTCTGCTCAAATCTTAAATGGAGGAGGAAAACGTTTCCTAATTTATCTCACTCATGAAAAGGTAGTATGTTCCAATCCCGCAGAGGTCTGTTCTTTTGGTCGAAGCAGACTATTCGACTATTGTAATTAATACATCTCGTATGTCAAATTTAGAAGCAGCTTAAACAGAGTTTATTGCAGTTTTTTTTTTTTTTTTTTTTTACAATATCTTACTTCACAATTTTACGAACGCCTGTCCCTCGTAACAGGTAACTCCGAATAGCACTTTGATTTGGAGGTGCGCTTATGCTGAAAGTAACTTACAAGAAAGGCTATATTATTATTATATCACTCTATTATATAAAAAAAGTTTTTTGTGACTTTCATATTTTATTTTAGTATTATAAAAGTGAGAGATAACAAGTGTTCAACTTATTAGGCGACTATTTTACAAATTATACAGCTTTTCATTTAATTACATACGTGTCAAGTTCCTGTTACCTACTGCTCTCCTAATACAAAAAAAATCTGGTGCGCGCATCACACGACTTTCACTTACCATCCTCTTCTTACCAGAAATCAGTATTTTCTGACAAAGGGGATGTGAAAGTAAAAATTATTGGCACTCTAATTATTTACAATTCATTGTGGATATTTTTATTTGTTTAAATACCCTTACGAGTATATATACAAATTTTAATTTATATATGGTTGTATTCTATGCAATTAAATATTAAATAATACCAACGATATTATTTATGAAAACTGCATATGTATATGAACTTAATATTGGCAGAGTCTGTATTATATGAAGCTTATATCTAAGGTCGGCAATGCTTGTATATATATGTTGATTGTTTGTTTTATTATAATTATGTTGATTTTTTCATAATTGCTATAAAAAATACATTAATTTGTTTCACATGAAACTTTTTTCAGAGATAATTTTCATACCTAATATTAATTCGAAATATGAGATACTATTCTTATACGTATAACAAAGTTTGCGCTTATGTTGCTTACTCAAATACATTTCTATTTATTTGAATAAAGATTTCTTGTTTGCTAGACTCTTCTTATAATCCACAGAGTTACTCAGCTATTTATGGTTGTGGTATTTCGAAGAATATTTGTGGTTGTGGCGTTACGCTGAACCGATAATTCCCCTTAACACCAGGATTGGTCAAGAAATAATTCAGCCTTATTGAGGCTCGAACCTTGGGTTTCCATTGTGTTAGAAAGAAGTGCAACGGATAACGATTTCAACCTACATTGGGGATCTCGCTCGAGTTAGCCTTGTATTGTGAGATTTGAAAACTCTGTTGAAAATCTTTTATTGCAGTTTGTTCTTTTTTCTTCTATTATAATAAAGCCACATGCCACATAAAGTGGTTTCCAATAAACAAATAAAATAAAATAATGAAAAAGTGATATTCTTTCAACTCCTGTGTCAATATGTATTTTAATTTTAATTACTAACACTTTTATTACCAAATTGATTAATATATAATTTACTAGAATCTGTCTTATATATTTTTTTTATTCTATAGTGATGGGTAAATTATTCTGTCACTTATGGAACAGACTATCCTTTTTGGCCATTGTTTCATCTTAACTTCTTAATGCTTTATGTATTTATAATATATGATATATTATACGTATAATGCATTAGTTAATAAACAAATAATTTACATGTTAATTTTTCATAAAAACCTCAGACAAATAGTTGTTTTTATTACAATTATCATCAAATCGAGTGTTCCATCATTGAATCTGGGAATGTGTGGTTTGCTTATATTCAAAGCGAAAGGAGGTCTCTCAACCAACTTATTTTTAATCGTCTTCTAACCAATTAGTTAATCAGTCTGTTATATTCGTGAAGTTAAATATGAAATCGAGAATAAAGAATACGTGTGTGTAGGTTATAAGTAGGTATGTAAAATTTTGTTATTTATGTACCAGAGAGCGTTTCGTATTAGAAAATTTAGAATCGAAAACATTGTACTTTTTGTGAGTGCGCTCTTATGATGTATCAAAAATTTGTGAGGCGTATTTCCATTTGGGTTTAAGTAAGTATTTAATTTATGTATAATTTTCAGTTTTGATGATTTGGAAAGAAGAGAGTACAGTAATTTCAGTCTGTTGTTTTTTTTTTTTCATTTTGATGTGTTGACAAAATTATGACAAATTAACCCTGGGTCCGGTCATAATTTTGTCAAATGTAAAAAAAATTTAAATAAAAAAAAAGTATTTATTTATTTCCTTAATCGAGGATCCCAAAAAATAAAACCGTTTCGAGACTAAAATGGACGGAGTATGTCACTGCTCAAAGAATGCTTCAAATATGTAATTTTTTACGTAACTTTGATCCACCACTTTCACTCGTGCATTCTTCAAATCATCTTCACCAGGTGAAGAACTGTGCAGATGCATTCTATCACCATGGATACAGAGTTGAAGAATAACGTTTGCTTAACAAGCTGTGTACACTCTAAACGTAGCGTTTTCTTCGCCGAGCCATCTCACGCGTTAAGTACTTTCTCTGAGTATGGCATTGTTGACATGAGCGATAACTTTCTGTGCTTTAAATAGTTTCCTAGAGCTGTCATTGTCTAGTCTTGTATCTGAAACGTAGGTATAGTTTTGTTCTTATCATTTTGCTTTCCAGAACTTATCGTGGAAGTAAATTTTATTGTAGAAAAAAAAATCACCATTTTTTAATATGAGAAATTTTAGTGAAAATATAATGAATTATTTCCTATAAAAAAAAACTTCGAATACGCTTAGATGTTAATATTATTAAACATACTTAATATTTATAGATTACTCCATCTGTTGGATTTTGTTTACATTAAATTCAAAATGTAAAATTTCCAATTATTTACTCTGTGATATTTATATAATACTGTAATTTTCATTCCTCAGTTTAATTTTCTCATGTTTATTAATGAAGGAGGCGATTAAAGTGGAAATTTTATTCCGATTTGAGGAATTTTATTATTTTCTGTGGGTAATATTTTTTTTTTACGTATAGGTAATATCTATTTTGTTGTTGGAAATTGGAAAAAAAAAATAGTAAAGTAGTTTCCATTTTTTTTTTTGTACTATTTCTTAATAAGTAAAACAAATAGAAAATTAGTTAGTTGGATGAAATATTATTTAATCTCCTCCTATTCTACCGCCTAGCAGTGTAAGGATCCCTTCGGTGTGAGGAGTCCTGGCTTCTTATGTAAAATATTGCATAAGGTTATTTTCATATTATTTTTTTATTGGTTCACTTACCAATACACAATATGTATGCATATGTATAAACTTAAACTATTCAAAGTAACAACACTATAAATTACTACTGTTTATTTGTCATGTTAGACGTATGGTAGAAGTAATGAGAAAGAAATAAACTATTTAAAATACAATTAATTGTTGACAATTATGAAATTAATGACAATTTTAACAGCTAACTCAAGAAGCGGGTACTTATAAAAAAAACATGTTTTTCCCCCTTTTCTTTTCAATGACGAACTGCTTTTTATTTGTAGAGGAATGAAGAGAGAGAGAAAGAGATTGATATTTTATTAGCGGCAGACCTTGGGAATGTAATTTAGACAGTCCTTGTCTATTGCACGTGTCCTGTTATCTCTGTTCTTCGGTAAAAGATTTTTTATGTTGGGGGATTTAGATTTTTTTATTTTTTTATTTAAACGTTTGTTTTCTCTTTTGTACTCAATTGAAATGGAAAGGTTGCCAAACTGATTTACTCGACAGACGATTATGAAGTACCACTTTGTTGTATTTATTTTCTTGGGGTTCATTTTAATGTTGTTACTTAATCCCGTCACTTCCTCTTGCTGTTGCATGTTCCTGTTCCCTAGTAATATTCAAACATATCATATAAGTAGTAACGATATAGATTAGGAACTTGTCGTTAATGACTTCAGTTACTTCTTCTTGCTGTCCACGTTCTTTAATAATATTTCAGTTGTTTAGGACTTATTAATGATCCAGGAGTTATTGCTAGAAGGGCCGATGGGATATGGAACTTGATCCGTGAAGGAGGACTTGGATAGGGATCAGCAGGTCGTATCCCTTGGGCAAGCTCACATCGGTGCACGACCTCTTCTGATGTAACCTCCCCTCGCTTCCTTTCATTCACATCAAATCTCTCGATTCTTTCCTTTAACCTGTACTAGGTGAAAACATCGATACATCGACTTGTAGATATTCAATATAAATTTGATTAACAGAAAAAATAATTAAAAATGTCTACAAGGTAAGCCGCCTTATTATCTAATTTCATTTTTTTTTTTTTCTCATGGTATTCAACCCACAGTGAAAGCACATTTTCGCTTTCTCACTTAGTGCTGTGTATATTTCTGTATTTAAAAGAGTGGAGTGCAGTAGAGAGGACGAGCTGATTGTGTATGCGAGAGGCTTTGCATAACAAAAGGAGACGTAACAAGTGATTAGCGTTTCAATGATATCTCGAACGGAGATCTGAAAAACAGCCAGTGCGGAGGGAGGTCTAGTTGGGACCCGGGGGGCAAAGAGGTTTCTCACCCAACCAATAAATGGGCCATGATGACACACTTTTCTTTTCCTTCCTCTCTCGAGTATTTTTGTGGTCTGCTTACGAAATCATCTCTCTGATATTTATCTCTGATCGAATCCTGTTGGAAGCCAATAGAGCCTTCATTGGAAAGCTCCCTTCATCGAAAGAAAAAGGATAAACAATGGTGGGAATCGGGTCTATTTTTTTCTTCTTTTAATTCGTTTATTATTCGTAATTAACTGTGATGTAATACTGATGCGTTTTTTTTATTATTTATTTACTCAGCAAGACAGGATTGATAAAAGGACAGTGATAAAAAAAGTTGTTAGATTAGTTAAATATATTTTATAAGAATTTTCTTGTATAGAAACTTGATCACTTGTTGATATACTCAGGAATGTTCTAATTTTTTTTAACCTACTGGTATAAACTTAAAATCTTATAAAATATAGGTTATTGTCAATATCTTGTAATATTTTGTTTTTTACATCTTCGGGATCCCAGGCGTTTTCATGTTTCATTCTGGTACACCGAGTTGAATTGGTTTTGTCCTACTTCCCGACGACAATTCTTCTTGGTGTTTTTCTTTTCCAAGTCCTCAGAAGCAAAAACCCTCCCTATTCTGGAACTCTACTCCTCTACGTTCCTTATTCACTCTCTTAATACCAGGTCTCAACCTATATACTTATATATTCCTTATATATAGACGAATCCTTCATCATTCGTGCTGCCTCCTTTTAGAACTCTCCTCCTATCCATATGTGAATCCACGTCTACAATTCCTTCAAAAATTTCCTATTCCACCAATGTTGAGATCTTAACTATTTATTTTATTTGTGACAAAGTAAGGAGGATTTTGGATTGTAATGATGGGTGCGGTAAGAATTAAATGTTTTTTTAGAACCCCAAAGCCAATTCATAAGTACATAAGTTTTTTGTAGAATATAGGAAGTTTAGAGCGTTTGTCAAGAAGGTAACGGGTATTTTCGGGAGGGATCAGTGGAATATTGTTAAAGGATACTGTAGGACAGGATGTTGAAGTTTTTCGGCGGAGGAGGATGACTTCAAATTATAAATTTCGCATTATATTGTCTTTCGGCCATTATCTTTTTGTATGTCGGGATATTATCGACAGTAAAATTATCATAAAATAATGATCTGAAATTGCCGGAGCTGTCTCCTAGAGCAGACATCAAGATCGGTACCTAGTTTACATTCTCACCAGCCGTCAGATGCCGAGATAATGGTTGACAGGGTAGCGGGCCAGGTCCTTGGCGGGTCCAAGTGGGAGCGGCTCGACAGCCTAACCTCGCCGGGGATGATTTCACCGGTAGCCGATATATTCCATGTCTCTACGGATTATACTAATCACATTGTATTATATCTCATATGTTATCTGACTATTCGAGATTATATAGGTATATAAATATCGAATATATATGTATATACACGATTATTTCTCCTATCGACAGGTGTTTTTTAGCTGATATTCGTAGAAAGGAAAACGACAAATTAATGCATATTAACCTTCTTATACTTCTTTAAACATGTTGGTTACAGTCACATAACATAATTGAAAAAAAAATCTTTCGCAGTGTAAACTTACATTTTATTTTTATTATTTATGAAATTTACAGCTGAACAAATGAATATACATTCAGCAAATGTGATACAAAGAAAAATATGACATGACAAGGCTTGTAGAGAATCAACCTATTGGTAGCACTCTAATAAAGTATCTAAGTTAGGAGATCACGAGACCATTTTCTTTTCAGACGCCTAGGAGGGTTATCAGGGATCGAGGAGGAGACAAGGTTACAAACGAGAGGATTAGGATGGTTATGAAGTTTATTATAGAAGGATAGGTATCTGGAAATCGGAAACATATGGAACATTCAGGTCATTATTGATTATTTTATTTGTTACAAAGTAAGGAGCATTAAGGATTTTACGAAGGATTTTGGATTGTAAAGATTGGATACGGTAGGAATTCGATGGTTTAGTGGAGCCCCAAAGCTCAAATCCTCAAGTCCAAATAGGTCTTATTATTGTCATATATATGAGTCTCTTTTAATTAATTGAAAGGTTAGAGCGTTTGTCCAGTAAGTGCTGAAGTAGTCGGAAACGTCGAGCGGTTTCTTGTCGTTTCAGTCTCGTATGAGGATTCCAAGTATGACGTTTGTTCAGGTGGAGTCCTAGTTATCGCTCAAGTCCTAGATTTGTTCAACAGGGAAAACTTACTTTTAAATAAACGAATGAAAAATAAATGTTATTCTGGGACATGCCTTAATAAAATGAAGTACTTGAATAGAATAAAAGTACATTATAAACTTTAAAAAAATATCATTTAAGTGTATTTACGGGGAAGGAAAAGATTTATTTATTTATTGCCATCCTTCCCTGGCTTTTGGTAATACTGAAGGAATTAAATTTGGGAGAGATATAGGAGTTGTAGACTTGGATCTAGTACTAAGTAGTTGACATAGGAAGTTGAGCTGAGTAACTTAACTATGTAGGAACAAGGGAGCGAGGTGGCCCGGTAACCTAATAAACCAAAGACTACGTGTTCAAATCCCTGTGCCAGGGGGACTTTTAACTCTCTCATTAATCAATGGGAAGAAAAAAATATATGTAGTAGCCATTTCTTGTTGCGTAATATTCTTAAATAATGTTATTAGCGGAAGATTCCATAAAAAAAACTTTGGTCTCACAAATGGTTTTTTATGTCAATGTTAATATATATGGTGTCTTCATGGAATATGTAAGCCCTTATATTTCTTGAAGGCACCATTTATAAGAACATGAGTGCCCTTGAAAAATGGTACTGAAGTACCTAAATACACGCGTAACATTATGGTCAATGTTAATATTTTTTCAATTCAAGATTCATCAAGAATCAAATATAACTTTTTGCAGATTAAAGACAACACATGTTATTTCAACAGACTAATGTAATATATATTCATGATTCCTGGATTGCAGAATCTTGTGATTGAGCTTTTGATCTTTTTCTTTGTTGTTGAAAACGATTTACTAATCTCTGTGTATGCCTCCGCTTTTACATTAATATCTTTAGCATGAACCGTGTGATAGCGTTTTCTCTTGAACGCTCAGCTCAAATCATTTCTCAGGAATCCGAGGATGAGCTCAAGAACAGCGGGGGATCCATCCCGACTCCCCCCGCGGCAGTAATGCGAAGTGGCTGGAACAGACTATCTTAAGATCTTAGACGCCGCCTGGATCATCAGTATTCCTCGGGGGTAGAGGGAGATGCCTTGGTCAGTGCCATCAAGATAGGCGGCAGATTTAGGCGGTAGTCCTGCCCTTCCTCAAAGCCTTGTGTATACACAGCGCTCTTCTATCTCAAGCGCCGCAACCTATGCTCGCTAGATCTCTCAGGGATAATCTGCCACTGTTATGGGTCTGCTTCTCCTTCCCATTTGGTGAGATGTTACCACGTCTGTCTTGCATCTTTTGCTCTCTAATCAGCTGTTTAAAAAGAAACTCATAACAGTAAACATGTGGACTTGGTTGAGGCTTCTAACGCAATCTTACAAGAGAAACACAGTAATGAATATGAGGAATTACAGTCTAAGGAACGAAATGAGACGTGTTACAACTTTCGGGCTGTTATATGTGCAGTGTAAAAGAACAAAGTTTGACGCAAATATTCCACTCATACTTACTCTTACAGCGTATTTAGTTCAAAACCGAGCTGTAAAAGATGCCTTGTGACTGTTACAGGAATGCGTTATAAAGGAGATTTGAATTAAGGCTTGGCACTTCAATTTTCTTTCTTATTTAAATTCTTGAAATTATGTAATTACACTACTGGTACATTCATAAAGGTATTCTGATTTTTATTTTTATCAATTTCGATTTTTTATTTTCAAATTCTAAATTTTCTCTGCGATTTTTGGGTTAACAGTTTCTGTATTTTCAATCTAAAAAGAATTTGTACGTAAATCCATTTGGTCTTGAGAAATTTGTTAGATACAGCGTTTTCTACTCTTAAATTTATGTATTTTTTTGAATTAAGACATTTATTAAATATATGTAAATTGTTTATACATAATATTTTATTTTATATTTAATTGATAAATTTTACTCAATATCAAAACTTAAAAAAAAAATGTAGCACTAAATTCCCTAAATTGATTTCAGTGAATTGTTAGAAAGTACTATCTCTTGGTAAACAGTTTTCGAGAAGGTGGTTTGACCAAAACCACGCTCAATCGCTAGTTTTTCTCTTAATTATTTAATTAAGAGTACCCGCTGTATTGAGGTTGGTTGTGCCCTACAAGGTTCTCCCTAAAGCAAGGTTAATCCACGGCTGATGTGTAAGAGCACAGCACCTTACTCACTGAGCTACTATATTTTACTAAAAATTACTAATTATGATTCAACATATTGAGTATTTCTATTAAATTTCCATTTTCATTTATACATTTTGTTTATCTGATTTCTTCTCCGAGCTGAAAAAAGTATTACAAAAATGCATAAAATAAAAGAGTGCGAAGCTGGAAGGGATTGTGTATTAGATTAAACATCAAGATATATCTTGCTTAGTATTTTCTAATCAAGTCCTATTGGAAACCCAAGTTGTCCCTTTCCCACAGAAATCACCTTTCGAGGTTTCCTATTATCTCTCTTGTGTAACGACAATTAACTTAGATCATTATGAAGTCAGTTTGGTCTGATTGCTAATTGGCGGGTCGAAAAGTGTGAGAATTTGGGAAACATTTTGTTCATGACGGATTTTAGTACCTGTACCATTTAAAAAAAAATGTTTTTTACACAACGCTTTATTTCACATCCAGTTCATTTAATACGATCAAGTTTGGTTATGCCCCATATTCAAAATGTATGTTCAGTATGGCATATGTTCAGTATGGGTCGTATTTGGGAGTTTCCTGCTTGTTGTGAAAGTCGGGATAAGTTCAAGGGCCGCCAAATGTTAAGTGGGTTCATATCGTGCGCATTGTTCCTTTCATTCGGACCTGTTACGGGATCGCTCGATGATTAATGGTATTCAGCTCCATAACTTATACCTCACCTGTAATGGAGCCGTTATTTTAGTCTAACGCATACTTTTTTTAACTTAGTCCTATGCAGTGAATTTTTTTTTTGTTTATTACACTTTATATTAGAATGCCAAATATCACAATGCACTAGTAAAGAAATAACTGTCAAATTTCATATTCATTACCTCGTTGACCGAGTTAAATTAATACATGCAAATTTATTTTCTTCGAAAGTTTCCCATTTAAATATATTAAATTTTGCTTTAGTGATAATTTCTAATTCAATTATCATACTTTCGTCATATTTAATGAAGGGAATTTAAGCGCTGATGGTTAAAAACTTTATAAATTATTTATTTTTAATTCGGAATAGAAATTGGATTAGTTGGATATTTGTCAATAATATTAATCATGTAATATTTACATGGACAAATGTTGTAACATACTTTTTTTGGTTTATTTAAATTTTCTTATATTATTCGGACATAAATAAAGTCTTGGTGTATAATTTTTTTTATTTTTATTTAATTTAATTAATAAACTAATGTTTATATTTAAAAAGTTTTGAAATTTAAATTGTTTTTTCTTCATGTAAATTTTACTTTCCCGGTTAAAGATACCTTAAAAAAAAAAAAAAATAGTCACTCAATTTTTCAATTGTATATCTGTCATTTACGTTAAGTAGATACAAATAGCTTCTGCCTTACAGTAACATAAGAAATGGTTAAACATTATCCTTGGAATCATGAACTATTTTTTCGTTTTCATAACTGAAGGAATTCCAAGTAACATATCACTGATTAATTTTGCCTTATTCCGGTGGAAAATAATATTGTGATATAAATATTTGAAAAAAGAAATCTCACCAATAATGAATACATAATAAATATTTATTTTTATAAATGGCCACTTCTAATCATTTTACATCCCTTGAATTTACGCTTTAAAATCAATTTCTTGAAGGTATGATATTAGAAGACAGTGGATATTAAAAAAAAATTAATCGGGAAAAAGTAATTTATTAAATTAATATTATATATATATATATATATATATATATATATATATATATATATATATATATATATATATATATACATATACATATACATTTACAGGGTGGTCCATAAGTGAAATTTTTATAGGAGTGATATCAGACCTCAAGAGCTACAGAAAGTACATATAAACTTAAAATAAAAAATAAAAAATTTGCTGATTACTTCAATTATTTAATGAAAACGTAAATATTAGGATCAGGAACATTCATTTTATCACTTATAAATACGGATCAATTCCTATAATAGGTATCTGGGCGAAAACACAGTTTATAACCAATTAATCCGAAGCTATTCGAAAAGTCAGTATTTTTCTAATTATTTTTTTTAATAAACATAATGTGTGTTTAGGCTTGAGTATGTATTATAATCGGGTTTATTATAATACATCCCAGATCATGAAAATACAAGAAATACAAGCTTTGCGACAGTTAATTATAATAATTTTTGCTGGAAACAGGGGGATAGTTTTACTTGACAGGATAAAAAATATCATAATTTTTTTACGCATCTTGAGCTTAATCTTAAAATTTTTCCTAATAAACTTCAACTGAATTAATATCGATTTAAAGTTTATCAAACGAATAAATTTTTGTATAAGTAGGGTAAATGTAGTACAGTTGAAGAGTATTAATAAAAAAATCACAAATAATTTATGATTTTTTTTAAACGGAATAACTCTTTTTAAATAGTTTTAACAATGGAAAACTCTACTTTCATTTAAAGTAATTTTTTTATAGTTTACTATGATGTAATGTTTTATTGCTTAAATCATTTTTTTTTTAAATTATTACTTCCTATTCACCATTAAACGTGACGCTTATAAAAACACAAATATTAAATTTCATATTTTTCTGCTGGAAATAGGGATATTGTTTATATGAACTTTTTTGTTGGTCTTGATGCCTACTATCAACACTTTAAATATTTCCTTCTACTTACGGGACCCCTGTATATAAGTAATTCAAGTATGATTAACCAACCCTATGTAGTAGGGCAGCACAGCTTTAAATAAAGTGTTTCTCTCTAATAAAGGCCAACATAAGTTTTCGGAGTTCGAGTCAGATTTTTTCATACCTATTAGTCACAATCATGACAATCATTTCGAGCTTACTAACGAGCTTCTTCCTAAAAATCGTTATTAATTAACGTAATACCAAAGTCTTATTTTCTGCAACAGTTTATTGCGAAATTACTTTAATTATATTGAAGGCAAGAGCCAATAATTCAAACCGAAACAACAAAGAGAATAAAAATTGAAGAGTTAATTCTGAGCAGGGTTCTCTTGCCAATTATACCTTTACAGATTGGTTTATCCTTGTCTTATTTCTCATATCAGCATCAGTGACATTTCAAATTGACTTTTTGTCTGGAAGGAAGTGCTGTTTACCTCCTGAGTTATTATCTCAGTCGCAAACTGGTTTTGTTTCACATTAATCATTTGTTAGTTATTCGAAACATCTAAATGAAACTTCATTATGTTTTTGTTTAAATATATGTGATATAATAACTATGATTAACTGATATTGATTGTGACACCTCACTATGGAACAGACCTGGGCAGTATTTTATATAAAATATTTTAAAATAAAAAACGCTGCAAATTCCAATGGTTTATTATTTTCAAACAATTTTAATATATATAACAATATATATATATATATATTACATTTTTTTATTGAGAAATAATACATTTGGCCACACGTAAGGGCACTGAAAACTAAATCTGAGTGAGGCACATTCATACCATATATACAATACAATAAAAAAATATATCTATATAACAAAGGCAAAAACTATGATAAAACCTAAGAAATGTATTGTAACTTGAAGTCAAAATTAAATAAATTATAAAACTTCGTAGCATAATTAAATATATCATAATGAAAATAAATAAATAGATTAAAAAGTAAAACATTCATACTTAAATACAGTATTTACAGAAGTCAAAATTAACATTACTTTCCATGTAACATAAAGGAAAAGAAATAAAAAGGGATTACCAACATTAGCCTAAATAATTTTCTTTTTTATCATTGATAATTCGCTAAAAATAAATATACAAAACTGCTTCAATTGATGTAAAACTTTAAAAAAAAAGAAAGAGAAATATGCTTTTCAGTAGAACATATAAAAAATATTTCGAAAACCGTATTTTGTAACAAATTGTCCGATTTCAACAATGTTGATTTTTTAGGAAATTCCGTGAATTTTTAAAAAACCGTCAACAAAAAAGTGTATACTTCTTGAGTTATTCGAAAATCTAATTTTACCAACCATCGCAACTTTTTTCGTACGTTATGTAGATAAATTTGAAGGGCACCGAGGAGAAGACTATAGCTAAGTTTAATATAAATTGGTACATTCATTTAGGCGCTACAGTCTATAACAATAAAGATTTTTTGGTAGCCATTTTGAAAGTAAAAGGCGGATAGTAATATCTAGGTAGGAGGATCATATTCAGGTGAACTCTGATTTTGATTCCAAATTTGCAAAAAAATCGATCCTGCAGTCTCGGAGAAAAGCCGCGGACGAAGGACGGACAATTTTTTTTTTTTTTCGATTTTCGAATTCTACCTATCGTGAAACATAAAACCTCAAATTTTTGGACGATAACAATTGTTCATATTTTTTTTCTGAAAACATTTTAAATACTTAGTTATTAAAGTACACTATATTTTAAAAAATACGAAATCTTGGTGTTTTAAATACTACTTTAAAACAATAATAAAAGTAGATTTTGCCCAAGTCTGGTTGACAATATAGTATGTAAAAAAAAACTAAACATCTGAACTTAAATACCATATTAACATGTTTATCGTAATTATTTAAAAAATGGAGTAATTATTAAACTCATAATTGTTTAATTGCCTTAAAATATTATAATGATAAGATACATTGAAAAATTCCTTGTGGAGACCGGTTCTAGTCGTAGGACTTCCCGTATCAGATGGTCTTGAGTGTGGTCAGGTTCAACTGTCACTTTCAGTCAGGAATGAAAGTCCGGACCTTCGTTTTCAATTGAGCAAGAAACATTAAAAAGATAATGAGTGCCTTCGGCTATCAACTACGTTCTTATTAATTGTTAGAAAATATACAATTGATTGATGTTTAAATTTATCATTAATATTTAAATGTATAGTATTTTACTACAGGAAGGTTTGCAAGATGTAACGGTTGGGTTTCTTCTACTTAAAGGTTCACTGAATTCCATTATTATTGGATTCTTTAAAAATATTTTTTCTAGATACATTCTTTTAAAGTGTAGAATAAATACTTCCTTAAGCATTATATTAATATATCAATTAGCGCTATTTGTTAATATGAATTAGTGATAATATTGAATTTGAATAAAATAATCAAAAATTGAATAAAATAAGTATCCAATCCGAAATTAATTTTTGCATTCAAATGTATATACTTTTTAAATTTAATCTTATTGCTGTCATGTTCAATTGTAAAACTTAGCAATTATATTTTTTAATTTTAGGCAAATATCAAAAATTGTACTAATGTAAGTTAAATGTAGTATATGTGTGTGACCAATAGTTAAGTGTCAGCTTAGAGCGTTGACTAGTAATGCTTTTTTTACTGATAAATAATTATTTATTTTCTCATAACAAAAAAACCGTTGCTGCTCCAATTCTTTGGCTCTTTTTTGGTTATTGTTTATAATATAAATTATGTAAAATTGGCCAAATATAAAATTTAATTAGAAACTTAAAATAATTTTTCCATTAATATCAAATGAGAATAATTTAAAATCCATCCATAGCACATAGTAAATTAGCACATAAAGTCATAGCCATTTATTATTTCTTAATGTTTAAAAAGCAGAGAAAATTTATATATATAAAGTCATATTTAAATTATTTTGATGGCCTGGAAAAGTCCGAAAATTTAATAACTAATGTTATTCTTCGGAGAAATTGTTTTCTAGAATAATAATTTGAAAAAGAATATAATAATAATAGAAATAGAAGAATAATTGGATTGATTTTTTTTCTCGATAAAATTATAAAGGTTGCTGTAACGCATGAGATATATTTTACCCAGAATCTCGAAGATGATCCAATAACCAGGTATTCCCACAGGGGTTAAATGGCTCTTGAATTCATGGTTTTGAATTTTTGAGGGGGCACATTTCGATGGGGTTATGAATTTTCGGATTGAAAAGTAAAAGAGGGGACGAGATACATACATAGCGCAGACCACTGAAATTTTAATTGTACATGAGCTATGATTTTATAAATTTGACTATAGAAATGAAATATCTTAGGAGGAGGGGAATGGGCACCCCTGCAAATAACAAAAGCTTGGACATTGTTGAAGATACAGCGGACAATCGAGGGGGAACCTTGGTGCTTGCTTACATCATTGAAGCGAGTCCTCTGTGCTCTCCTTGGCCTGGTCAGTTGCGGGAGGGTAAGTGGAAAATCCGTCGTACAGGAAGCGGCGAGCGGCGAGCGTTCGTCCTCGAGCGATCTCCTTGAGGACCCCATGTAGCGTTGAATATTGAAACAGCTAATGTCTTTCATTCGTCGCCACTAACTGAATTTACGATTGATTGTCTTTGCGTAACTCGATCCTATATGGCCTGGAAGGATCTGACGCTGTTCCTGCCTTGGGTGATTCGGCATCGAGGAATCCGGTCTCTTCTTTTATGGTACTGCTCTTAAAACGTATATATATATATATATATATATATATATATATATATATATTCTAACATAAGTTTTAAGAGCAGTACCATAAAAGAAGAGACCGGATTCATATATATATATATAGACTTATTTTCTAGATTGGTTCCCCATTCCATGTCATGTGCTATTTTAAAAAATTCGGTGAGCATCATACAATTTTCATATACTATCCTACTTAAAGTAGAAACATGTGCTTTCACATTTAAAGAATTAAAAAAAATATATAGATGGTATGCTTTATTCATTTAAAACAATTAATTACCATGTTTTTCCCATCCATCGATTGTTTTACTTTTCTACCTATACTACCTAGGTAAGGAAAGTATTGAATCGGGACAAATTTCCGATATGCGTTTTTTGACGGATCTATACGTTTTGACGTTTCAGAGTCCCCTGAGTCCGAGTCCCCTGAGTTTTTTGATTTATACGTCTGCGTCACTTTTCCATTTTCTTTTACGACTTAAGTGAACAGAATTGATAAAACCAGTATTGGACCATTTAGGTACAACCTTAGCAATCTCTGAAAATTTATCGCATGACGCCAGTAGGTTTTATGTTGAGCACAAGGATTCTACTGCCAGAAAAGCGTACATAAAAACTTTAATCTGCCGTTAGTTTTGTAATGAACCCGCTGAGGAATCTACGGAGGAGGTGAGGATTTCGGACTGAAGAATCCCAAATGGAAAAATAACTTTGTTTTTATTGGTCCATATTTGCTTATGTGAGTGATATAGGCTATATACTTAAGCGATATTCATACATTTTATTTTTAAATTATAATGAACTTAGAGCTTCTGAATATAAGCACGCATCAAGAAGAAATATAAGAAATGTGTTTTTTTTTCTAACCATCAAGGACCACTTAACCATCATTTCATAATAATGATTACTGCTATTAAAAAAAAAAAAGGCCCTCCCAAAAATTAAATCAACGATCTGCTACTGACTAAACCTACTCTCGCCCATTCACCTGTCTCATAATAAATTAGTTTGTAAAAAATATATACAAATACTAGTAGGTACTAAAGAGCTTTAAATAGTTGAAGAAATGATTTTGTAAAATAAGTACTTGAGTTAATTTACTTCTTGATGACTTCAGCAACCTGAAGCTTATCAAAAGACAAAGAGGAAATAAGGCTGACTGGATCAGTAACATCTGGAAGCAATGGATGATGATGATAACTAAAAAAATCTACTCGAGTACTTTTTGAAATGGGCAATGATAACTAAATCGGTTCTCCATTTAATGCTCAGTAAGTGCCAAGTCATTGCCGAATGTGCACCGACTAATGTTATAATTTTTCGAATGGTTTGCCTTGAATCACATTTCACCATTTCTTGATATATCATTATCCAATGATGATTTATTATCATCTCGCCTTCCAAGGCTTCTGATCCTGAAGTCCTTCCTTAGAGCATTAGCAATGTGTTGCGGATTGGTCCAGTTATCACTTGTGATTTAAACTAATTTCAAGGAAAACAAAATGAAATAAATCGTCTTACTCGGAACAGGTTGAACAGCAGCTAATATTTTCTTAAGCTTTTTAAATGGTTCATTTGCATTCCACGGTATGTAATGATTATATATATATATATATATATATATATATATATATATATATATATATATATTAGCCATGCGGGCTAAAGCACTTGCAATAGGTAATCAAAGTTAGTTGTGACCGAAATAAATTTGGCATATGAGTTTTGTAGTCCTATTTCGCCAACCCATTCTCATTTTTTAACTTCCTCTTAACCCTCTGTAACTACCTCTTATCTTCTTTAGCCCTCTCTTTAACCATCTCCTGCAACTTCGTTTCTCTCGCTTAACCCACTTTTGCTTTGTGTAGGTAGATTTTATATAGATTGATTATATAAAATTGTTGTTGTTGTTTTGGATTTAGGAGTAAAAAACTGCTGACGGTTATCATTGCTCTCAAATTTTACTTTTTGATTTTTCAATCTTAAAACTATTATTAAAAAATTAAATATGTTTTAAAAAAGGATAATAAAAAAAAATTATATATAAATTACTATCGAGAAGAAAAAGAAAAAAAAAGTATAGAGTATATAGAAATAAAGTCAATATAATGCAAATTTGTGAGAAAAAATAATTTAGTTCAGATTACTTGACTATATAGAATTAATAAATCTTCCTCTATGTCGAGTACCTACTGTTCTCCTCTCCATAGTTCTCGATCAGGGCTCATCTACGTATGTTCGTAACGTCTCAACTGTCTCTCATCTAGATTTTCTTTCATTGCAGAAATATTTAAATTATTTCTTCATGGTTTCATTCTTGATCCTATCCCTGCGTGCTATTGAAATTATTTGTCTTATTTATTTTTAGAACTTAATCTTATTACGAGAACATAATCATTTGTGGAGTTCAGACGAAGTTCTCACTCTTTTTTAAAACACGTTGTAGTTTTGAGCCTTACAAGCTCCATCTGACTTCAAACATTTACCCTTTGAAAGGCTTGTATGTGGATCGGTCAAGCATATCTTTTATAGTGAATATTTCCCCTACCTTCCGTAGTTGAAGTAAATACCAAGGAATTGCTGATGTTTCGTTTGTTTTGTGATGATGATGATGGTGTTGATGATGATGATGTTGTTGTTTGCAAACAGAGAAGTAGAAGTAAGAAGAGGGTGTGATGTTATGGTGGTGATACTGCTGGTGGGACCAGGGGACTCGCCCCCTCAGGCCTCGACCACTGTTAATATTGTCTCCTCTCACCTCCAGGTCCCGGAAGCAGAGACCAAGGAAGGTATGTTACCCATGGATCGGCAAGTACCCATATCATGTATCTCTTAATACTAACATAGTATTTGTTATGTATACTTAATTAATAGCATGCCTAACGTATTTATCATATAGATATATATTTGTTTTTTGGTAGGTTTAATCCTAATAGTTTAATCCTAATAATTAGTAGGTTTAATCCTAGTAGGTTTAATTGTACTTTTAAGAAAAGTACAATACTATGACTGAAGTACAGGTTCCTTACTTAAAGAAAACTTCGTTATTTAATAAGTTTTATTAACCAATTAAATTAGTCATCAATATAAGAAATAATTATATTAATTAATTTGAACGCTGTTAAATAATAAGATTAGATTCACTTCCAGGTTTTGTAACAACAATTATTTGATGTTAAATTCTATCTGCATAGAATAGGTACTTGGTTTCAAAATTATAACAAAGCTTCGACTTTTTTTCTATTGAACCAGATTTTATGATAAATAAATGGTATTTATTAATTATCTATATAAAAATATCCAATACAAAGTATTTGTGCAGGTATCCAATACCTTCAGAATATTAAGATTTTCATCCAGTAAGTACATGCTCATAATTTTCAAATTTTTGGGGTTTCTTGATTTAAAAAAACATATTAATTTTTAAATTGAAGAACCACAAACAATTCATACATTATTTACTGAATTTTTTCTACCTTATTAGACAACTTCGAAATGTTCCCTTTTAATATTTAGTCTTTATTTAATTATATTTAGTTGTATCATAAAACTAAATAAATTAATTATCTCTCTTAACAGATTACTATTGAGAGAAATAAAAGTCAAAAAAATAATTTTTAAATAATTTATTTTTTAAGACTCCTTATAATGGATATAAAGGGTACTAAAAATTACCAATTATTTTAATATATATATTACAAATATTGTGGATTTGGGTATGATACATTAAATAAGCAGTTATTTTTTGCATGGTTTGTTAAGTTGAGAAATAAAAAATCACCTCAGAAATATCACCAAGATTCATGTTAAATTTATTCACAGATGCCTGAAGGTGTCTATGAATTTGATATATCGTTTGCAAAAGTTTGAAATGCCATAGCTGCCAAAGTCTAACTTTTTTGAAGAAAATTACATTGTCGTCATATTTTTTTGTTTTCCTTTAGCCCTTAAGGATACGAGATTGATGTTTGGAAATAATTTCGAGATGGAATCCTATGTACTTCATGATATGCCCTCTTAGGAGTTATGAGTAGTTGGGATTGGTAGGAAATTGTGGTAACATAGATTTTATTCTAGTGATGGGAAATGGGGGTCAATAGCTGTCTTGTGTCGGTCCATTGAGTTCTAATAGTCCTCAGTCCAGTCCAGTCCAAGCCCTCTTGCACGTCTTTAATGTCCTTAATAATGGACTAGTAGGGTATTATAGGTTATTAAATAATTTGATATCAGTGTTATGAAGTCTGTATCCATCGGTATTCCTAAGGTATTTTGTCATATTAAAGTTTTTTTCATTCTGTATTAGCTTTTCATATGTATTAGCAAGTGATATACAGTTGTGTAAAGTTTTATTAAATTTTATTTTATTTACCAGATTGCTATCGGCAAGAATATTTCAGTGCCAGTTTTAAAACGATATTCTAAAAACAATCGCACCATTAAATGGTAAAATTGATCGTTGGTTTTTTTTCTCCTCTTAGTTTCTTTTATTTGCTCCATGGTGCCTTTTTTATTTTTTTTTTTAAACTGTGACTATCATTGATTGGCGGTAGCCTATCCTCGTTACTGTTTTAAGTGAAAATTCTTTTACTTCATGTAACGTCAAAATTTTTATGTTTTTTGACGCGGACTATTTTTGATTCATATCATAATTATAGCTTTAATCCTGGCATTAATTAAAACTGAACTAAGAAACTTTGTTAAAGTGCTTGTAACCTTAATAAGTAAACAAAAACATTCAATAGAATCAGTGTAATCATGAAGAAATAGATGATGCAATTTTATGACCGCGACTGGTCTTAAATTAAATGTATTATTTACGAGAAAAAAAAATCTTAAATAAAACAATTTTGGACTCATGTTTTCACACTTTTGCACAAGATATGAAAAAGCTGCGTAGGTTAGTTATCACGTTTGTTGCGCTGAAGTAATTATTTTTAATAAAATCATTCATTATGTTCATAAACGTATAACTGTTTTATGACATAAGTACGTGGAGTACGAACAATTACGAGGTCATGTAGGCGTGAAAGTGAATGGAATCCAACTGAGTTTACATTGAGTTTAAATTAACCTCTATCCTAACGAACGATTTTATTCATGCCCGATATGCATGTTGCATTGAAGGAAAGGAAATTGCACCGCGCTCGCTGGTTGCATCAGATGAACACAAACGGATGACGTTATTGTTCCGTTTTCACGACAAGGTCGCCGTATCTCGGAGCTATGGAAAACTCCTTGATTTATTTATTTCCTTCCAATGTAGATACGGCACGGCTTTGTGACCGTTCAATTAAGAACCGTTTATTGACTCGCGAATGGATCTGAGAGTGATTTCAAGTCGGTTGTCAGCTTTTGTGATTGATGTTCATGAACCATTAACGCCCCAGTTTTTTATTTCTATTTCGCTTTAATATCTTTGTTGTGAAGGAGAAGAACGAGTTAATGTTTCGATGATTTTATCGATATATTTCAAAGTTAACTTCATATATCAAGCAATTTTTTTAATTCCCTTTTCTGTGTCTGCCATTATTGGAAGCGATTCTCTCTTAATACATCATTACGCTTTATTTCTCTTCGTCTGTATTAGAGCCCTTTAAAAATACAGTTTTACAAGTTGTTCTCTGTGAAAAATTCACCAATACAACAATTTGCCTCTACGTGGAGCAGTGGACTTATTATTATTTTTTTTTATTATTAATAAAATTTACTACTGTATACAAATAAATATACATTAAGTAAATGTAATAAAGAAAAATATATTATATCAAAAGACTGGTAGTGAATCTACCCGTTGTAGCACTCTAAATCTTATAAATTTAATTATAGATTTGTACCTTTACGTCTTCCCTTTCCATATGTTAGACCGTATATTTAATTTAAAATCTAATAGAATAATTATTATAGAAAGATAAAACTTTAAATGTTGATATTTTACTAAATTATTTAATAAAAAATCACATATTTTTTCGGTTTTTGATTATCCAAGAAGTTTAAAAAGATATTTCTTTGTAGGTAGCAAAATAAGATATTCCATTTAATATATTTATTAAATAAAGTTTCGAGGCTGTTTTATACTTCACAGTAATTTTTACTGCTCGTCTTTCTGTTCATGTCAAAATATTAAAACAAATAGTATAATTACAATTTAGACATTTTTCCTTAGTTCGAAATTTTTACCATCTATAGTATTTATCATATATAGTATTGGGCTTCCATCATTCATTCAGTCATTATTGTGTACAGGCTTTCTGATGGATTGCTCCAAGCTAAATTCCACACCCACCTTAATTTTTTCCAATATCGGAAAAATTGTTTTTAAGTTTCTGCAAGAAAACTTTGAAGTGGTGAAAATTAATGAGAGTGAAGGATTGAAGGTTTATGGTTTGTATTTAATTTATTCTTAATTGTCTGCTTCATTAAAGTTAAGTGATAAATGTTTCGGAAAAATATTATCATTTAAATGACTTATTTTCTTTGTCCCATTTTATTTACTATGTTTTAAAAATAACTTGTGATTTTTAAGTAAAAGTTAGAGCATGGATGGCGTGACACGATCTGTTCTACTAAAAGCTCATGAGAGTGACCCGCGCCTTTCGTTAATTCCTATTAACCGTTTGTGAGGCAATATGAAAGTTCTAAACCTCCCCAATAAAAGTTTTATCGCCACTAAATTTGAAATGTTAATTGATGCCCGTTAATCCCATCGCAGGAGTTCCCAGGATAGCTGGGTCTCTAAGATCATGAATGTTCGCTTTAATGGAAGTTGATTGCAATAGGGCATTCATGACGAAACTCAAACAATTTCTTTTACATGAAGGATAATTTAAGTTTAGTTTTTTTTAATGTAATCAATCTCCTTCTTACTAAATAAAAATATATAGTAAAAGAAACCCTGAATGTGGCAAACAGTAATAATTTTCAAGAATATCTATATATTTATATAATAAAACACATAAAGCGAAAATACAACACCTAACAGAAGGTACTTGGGAAGGAATAATTTAAAGTCTTCTTTAGCCTTCAAAATTCCTTATAGATAACTGCATACCAAATAATGAGTGGTTTCTGCTTGATATGAGAACTTAAGTGATATAATTAGCATACAAATTTTATAAAGGACAGGTTGGATGAGCGCACGAGTGATGGACACAACTAAAGAAATTTTTTGGCTTAAGCCGCCATAATTATTATAATTATAAAATTTTTCGTTAGACATTTAGTATCTCTAAGGTCTCCTTTTTCTATTTGACATTTTAAAATTTAAAGCATATTCATATATGCCGGTGTAATCTCCATTTAAAAGAATACCTTTATCCATTACCTCCACAGTAATGAACATACCTTGGAAAAATTCTAAAATCTATTTATTTAACCATAAATAGTGTTATCCAAAATCTTGGTCTTGCTCTTGCAAAGTGAAACAAAGAGTTACTGTTGCAAGACCAAGACCAGGACTGGTAAAAAAAATCGATTTTTTAAAATAAAAATTAAGGCGAAATAGTTACTAATACTCGACAATTATAGTTACTATATGTTAATAATTGCTATAACCAATATACTTTGGCATTTAACTCCTCTGATTTTTCATTCGGGCCTAGTTAGGTTTCTCATATCTAAAAAATTACAGTAATATCTCTATAGTAATAAGCTAATAGGTAAATACAAGACTGTTGCGAGACTCTTGCGCAAGACCAAGACCATGACCAAGACTTAGTTTGCAAGACCAAGACTCGTCTCGGTCTCGCATTTGGTCAACATTCACTATAAACATATCGATAAAGATAAGATAACATAAATGTTCAACTTACCCTTAGCAAAACTGTTTTAGGGAGTTATGAAATACAATGAGAGGCATATTAAAATTTTCTTTTGGGAACTTGTTCATGCAGTTGTCAATAAAGGGCATTGTTCTTCAATCTAGAAAAAACTGGAACCTTTAAATCAACAAGGAAGCCTATTATGAACATTTAAAGTCCAATCTGTCCATTACTGGGCTTCCTGTCCATAACTGTAGCATTCACTCTACAGCTAATGCATTTTAATAATTGGCAACAACAAATTTAAATTTAATATTATATTAAAGATCATACCTGTGGACGGCCTGTTGACCGAAACTTTCATTTATTGATGTAAAATTAATGATAAAGCCGGTAGATTACTTAATTTATTAACTGGTATGTAAACAATGAATCCTGTAAATAGAGGGAAATATTCATACGAGAGATAGCATACCTCATCAAGCGTTACAAAACATTTCATATAAACAATGTGTCAATTTTCAGCAGGAAAGTAGTACATCAAAGTTTTGTGTATTTTTAGGCAAGTCGTGTTTTTTTTTGTTTTTTTTTTGTAATTAGCAATTGCTTCACTGTAAACTAGACAAAATGTACTGAAAATGCAAATAAAGTTTGTTATTGTTAAAACCATTTAAAGAGGACTTTAGAACGGTTTAACTAAGCTAGGTTCTGTTTTTAAAAAAATCATCAATTATTCCCAATTTATTGTTATCATCATCCGCGATTTATTTTTACCATCTGTAGCAAAGACTACAGATACTCCACTTTTAGAAAAACTTCGTATTATTATTATAGATATATAATAATAATACTTATTCTTATAATAATAATATTTATTCTGGGACGACTCCCTTTAGGATAATACAGAAAGACATAGATATGGGCTAAGAAGCCTTAGAGATACATAAATAAAAATACAGAGTAATTAGGCAGTCATAGTAAAAAAATGAAAAATTATAAGTTACTTTCTAATTTTAATCAGTTAATAATAAAAAATTGAAAAAAAAAGTATGAAGTAAAAATAATGAAGAACCGACTAATAATTTATATACATATTTACAAATAATATCTTTTTACAGTTTCTTGTGGACTGGATGGATAATAAATGATTGAACAGGCGGGATTTAAAAGTAGGAAGGGTATTGGATTGACGAATGTGAGAAGGGATTAAGTTCCAAAGGGATGAGGATAATGAATGATCTGAATGAAGCAGCGATGGGCCATTATGTATAAATCCGAGAAGACAGTATAAAAGAAGACCGGGAACGAGTATTGCGGGAACGAACAGAGGATTTGAATTGTAGGAGCTCGGAGATGCATGAGGGGTGATGGGATTGGATGACTTGAAAGAGGAAGGATGCTAGGAAATATTTACGACGGTAGGAAGGATAAAGCCACTTCAACTCTGCATAAAAATGGAAAACAGAGGCGTCCCTTGGTATCCCGAAGATGAATCGTACAAAGCAATTTATCAAACGTTTTAGTTTCGCCTCGAGATCCCCAGAGACGCCCCCATATACCGTACAGCAATAGTCAAAATGGGGGAAAATTAAGGAAGTGACTAGGAACCTACGGGTTTCAAATGAAAATAGGTGACGATAATAATTAGATGTTTGAGAGTGGAAATGGTACGGCGGGAAATATTGGATACGTGGCTTTTCCAGGAAAGCGTTTGACGGTTTTGACGGTGGGGTGAAATTTGATGGGATTATCATGAAGGAACAGAGTTGGAATATTAGGAACAGTTTTAAGGAATATACACATATATATCTTATGCTTTAATTCCATCAAGTTTGCTTTAGTTATGGGATCTTTTTTACATTCCTCCATGAATAACATTTTATAGTGCTATATTGCCGCTTCCCCCTTTCCAAATTTCCACTACGGGTAAAGGTAAAGAATGCCGCTTTTCCGATTCGGGTGTGCCGCTAACCTTTATCGAGGCAAGGCCACCGAGGAGCAAGGACTGCTTTGCATACCGTACCTCGACATCCTCCGCTCCTGTTACCGATCTGTCACTTCATAAATACACCTTTTGTTTTTCCACCTCTTCATCCATATTCCAATGCATAAGAGCTGTTCATGTTGAATCGCTAGTCCATATTAGAACTATAATAAAACATGTTTAAATTTCCTTCCAGTAATGAGAAACAGAACTCATTCAGTCACGGTTGTCCACCCTCTTCCCTCCCCTCCCCCAAGATGCAGTAGAGTTGCATGCGTATAACTGGATAGAAATAGCCTAAGATTGACAGAGATGTAGAAGGCTGATTAAGGCGGCAAAAGATCTGCAAGGTCTGTTACGCCAACAGAAAAAGTATGTGTATATGTATTTATATATATTCCTTCTTTTGTACTTTACTTTTAAAATAGCACAGAACGGATATTTTTATTTTGAAGATTGGTTAATTACTTACCATATCTGAATCATTTCATCCATTAAAAAAAAATTACATGTTAGATAATTCAAAAGATTCGAAAATAAATTGATTTTTGATTGATAATTGAAAAAAAATGATTAATCTGTTCTGTTATTATGTGGTGGGCAATGCTCTTTTTATTAAATAAAGAGCATACTTTAGGCATTTACCTCTGTCCCTAGTAAATAACTTATTAGGTAATCTAATCTTAGTTGAAATTCCTTTCAGTGTTTATTGATTAACTGTATCATACTTAATCGTGCCTTTTGATTATTGCTTTTCCTTACGGCGACTCGAAGTGACGTCCTATCGAAGCTAGAGCGATGCCACAATGGGATGAGAATCCATCGTTACGTCACTCTCACATATCTGGATGCTGCAGTTTTTCTGACCACCGACTGTCTGTTACGGAATTTTCGAAAGCGAAATGTCAATACGATTCTCAATTAGGATCTCTTTTTTTTTTTTTTTTATGTTTCCTTGGCACGAAAAGTATCTTTAGCCCCAAAAGGGGGAAAATAACGAATTAATCTTTGGTTTTTCCGGTTTAGTTGTTGATTATATTTGATCAAACTCATATATTACATGTACCTATATATTGATGTAATTGTCAAGTCTTAATAAATAACAATTATTTTAATGTTTGAAAAAATCAATTATTCTTAATTTATGAATTGTATTACAGCTTTATTTTCTATAAATTAATAGTATAAATGATAACAAAAAATTATACCTTATTATGTAAAATATTTTTTAAAAATGTTATTTATAAAAATAGCTCATTATAGTCCGTGGTAAAACCCATGTTTAGCAACTTATTAATTTTCTAATTATATTCTCTATAAATTATCAATTCTGGAAATTGGGGCGTTTTCAATCTAGAGGTCCACTTTATCTATTTGATTAGGTACTAAAAACTCGTAAATACACTTTTGCTTTTCATTTTAATCGTACACCCCGTGACCTACGTCGTGTTGGCTTGATCTACACCCCCGAATTTTCAAAATAACGAGGTTATATAGGCCGAGCGGATTTATATTTTTGAAGGCCACCATTTTTCTCGACTTTTTGCTCAAAATATCTTACGATTAAAGTGGAAATCAAATTTTCGAGTTTTTAGTACCTAATTAAATAGAGAAAGTTTGCCGACCTCCAGATTGAAACTAAAAGGGGGGTCTGATAAAAGATAAAAGGGAGTCTGTACCACGAACTACACAGATAACATAAAATTAACGAAAGTAAAACAATAACTAAATAATAAGAATTAACTAATTACATTAAAAAATAATATAACAATTATAAAGTAAGGAGAGAATTCTTAATATAATATTACTGGAATATGACACTTTTTTTTTGGATATTAAAATTACAAAACCATAAGAAAAAAAAACAAGCAATGTTTTTACAAGAAATTACTTTTTAAAGCTTAGATATTTTATGAACTGACGGTCTTATCGCTATACATGCTTAAGCCCGGTAGGCCAAGAGTTGGAAATAACGGTGATGCTTTGAGATATTGAAATTGTATTGTTGTCCAATTTTTTTTTTTAACTGGTTTAAATAATCACTTTTTTATGAATGAATGAATGCAATTTGGAACATTGATAAGCTATTTTTTGTTTATTTCCTTCCTCTGTGAAGAAACACGAATATTCGCTCGGTAAATTTATTCCCGGCACAGTATTATCCTGTTTATGCTTCGTTCGTTGCAACATTGGTTCTATTTGGATAAGGTAACTTTGTTATGGATAAACAGCGACTGGTTAACATTCCACAACGGTCACGAAGCAGGACTTCAAGGAGGTTTCTAAATTTAGAAGTGCTTCATCAGCAGCGTAGGTGGGCGAGAGGTATTGCATGGTTAAGGGCTTCTGTCTGCGTCTTCAGGGTTTCCGCATCTGAGAGCGACCGTTCGGTTCAAGTAATATAAAGTTATATGATAATCATTTTTATAAATTGGGTAGTATTTTTCAAAATCCTTCCCGAAACATTAAAAAAGATGATATTTTGTGTTTCCGTCCCTTTTGCTACTATTTGTAGATGCCATAAAAGAAGAAAATGAGGCTAATCATGTTCATTCACTACTAAAACAAAAGGCTACGATACTATCACTTTCTAACGAAATTATTATATACAACATGCTACTTATATCCACATGGACGTATGCCATTCATGTGTGGAATTCGTACAAAAAAACACACTTACAGACTATTGAAATCTTTCAATCTATATTTCTCCAATACATCACTCATTGTCCCTTCTAAGTAACGAATGAATCATTTCTTAAAATCTAGTGGACCTCTGTATTGAAAACGCCCCAATTCCGAGCATTTTCGTAAAATATTTGTAGGTTACGATGAGATGAAACTATTTACGAAGTTTCAGCCGGGTATTAATAAATTGATAAAAAGGAACCACGGACTATATATTGTGTGAATGTGTTCATATCTCACTATAAGTATTGTCCACATGTCAGATTATTTTATTTCTAAATAAATAATTATAAAATAAATAAATAATGTGACTGATATAATTAAGAAATATTACAAAACTTTTCGTGACTCACTTATTGGACGTCCTAATCCACCTGTATAAACATTACTAACAGATACACTGTTTTAAAATCTGACAAGAAGACTTAAAAGATCTTTATTAAGAAGAATTTCAAGTAAGAAGTAATGTCGACAACAATATATATATATATATATATATATATATATATATATATATATATATACTGTAGAAAACTGCAACAAGTGATGTATGATCACGGTAATTTGGTGTGAGCCAAATATTACCCATTGAAATCTAAGGGTATAATATTGAGTTGGTTCATGTATCTATTAGAGTGGAATGTTTGAGATTTAGATCACCGAAATTAAATATTTGTGGAACAACAAATAATTATGTTGAATATAATGAATACAGTTTTATAGATTGCAATTGCAGAGTTGAAAGTGAAGTAATTTTGCTTCAGACGAAAAATTGTATAATGCTGAATGTGGATTTGATGTTTTTAAAATGAGCTTGATTTCTTGGCCTCCTATTCTTCCCCATACTCCCTCCACCAGGCTGTTTCACTCGGATTTAGAAAATCATGTTTCTATGATAAATTCTGGTCAACAAAATAAAAGGATGTGCATACTTTACTTAATGCATACTTTAATTTGACTTCGAAATGGAGGCCAATAAAATGTTTCAGGGGTTGATCCCTGAACAAGTGCTGTTTGCTCCTCCTCCTGCTGAAAATAAGCTAATTAAGATGGGATGTTTCGCTTGTTCACTTATTGTCATTCATGAATGACAAGAGACTTAATTCAAAATAAATGAGAAGAAATAACACCTTATTGGATAAGGGCTGATGGTATGGTTACCTAAGTGAGCCCTAGCAAGCAGAGCAGAGCTGGGGATCTCGGGTGCTGCTTTGCACGATTTCCGTGCTCTTCGAGTCAACAATGATCTTTATTGCACTTTTCTGTCAGGCCAAGATCGGACGCGATGCCTCTGGTGTCCGGAGCCTCAGCTGGTTACACCACGCTGTCTCCTCGTGCAGCTCGCTCTGTCGTTCCAAGATAAAGTCTTCAAAACTTTGTCATATTCATAGTCGCCATAGAAAAAGAAAGAGGAGGAGAGAAGGGGAATCCTTAGATTTAGGAATGAATACCTTCAACTTGATGGTTAAGGGTACTCAAACCCTTTTTAGTATGGGTCGACTGTACAAAAAGTATAATCTATAAGTGTTGTTAAAGAAAGAATTTAAACTATATTGTACAGTATAAGAAATTGGATATTGTATATTGTGGGATAGGCTAAAGCCAAAATTAATATAATGTTAAGTGTTAGTTGAATTTCTTAGTGGAGTTAAATTTTGAGTTTGAAAAACATGATGGAAACAACATATCTAGGATGTGGTGATGATTGTATATGGAAGAAAAAATAAATGAACTTATTCAGGGTTTGGAGAGGAACTAAAATGTGGTAAATTATTAATAAAATTGTGGCAATTTTTTCGCGCCTCCTCATTTTCTCTTTCTCTCTCGCAGGGGAACAGTATTTTCTTCTTCTCTATGATTCTCTAGGCACAGGCGGTTTTACGGGGGGGGGAGTGCTTTCGGGTTGAAGTCCCCCTAAAAATGGTAAAATATAACCATGTTTTATAGGAAAAAATATTAAAAGCTATCTCTTAAACTATTATTGTTCGTGTAATTACATTTAATAGGACTTCAAGAACTACTAAAACACCATGTGATATGGTTAATTAGTTTCTTTCTTTTTTTTTCAAATTAATTACTGTTATATATACATAAAAAAAATCCTTCGGGCTGAAGCCCCCTCCAAATTAAATCCTTAAATCCTATATCCGCTAGTGCTCTAGGGACATCCTACAAGAAAAAAAACTTAACGAAATATGCCAGGCCTTTGACCTTTGACTCTGGCCCCGAAGAAATCGAGTATGCAACTTCGGCAGATTGCCCGTGAATTTCGGAGACTCAAAACTCCTTGGAGTACTGTAAGAAATTGGAATAAATTTCTTAAATTCCTTCTTTCAGTAAAAGGAAAGAAGAAGTTAAATCTCTTTTTCTCACAAGAAAGGAAAATTCTTTCCAATATGTACCAGTTGCCGACAATAGCTAACTGGCAAGCACGCTTTAACAGAATGTGAACTCCACCATGAAGTAGTAAGAAAACTCGTGATCAACAGACAGGATCCTATTGTGCCAATTGGAAAATAAAAAACATTTGATGACTTAATCATACCATACTTAAATAAAATTAGAATCTTTAAGCAACTTTGAATTACGAAGAAATGTAGCCTTTTATACCTGTAATAAAATATAGCTAAAGTTGGCATCAATTTTTGAAATACATAATTTAATTTCCAATTAACGTTTTGCTTATTAAATAATTTTTTCACATCGAAAATTTCCTTCAAGATAATGAAAATAATGTGAAAAATGGCAATAAACATTTTGAAGATCTTTTGGTATCATAATAATTACAGCTAATAAAAAAAAATGCACAAACCTTTAGAATTGAGACATTAAACAAATAATTTATCGTACTCACATTTAATATAACAATCGAATAGTTAAAAAAAATGTAAAATAATCCACATGTATAGATAAAGAAATGTTGTAACATTTCTGTAGAAGAAAACATATACGTTTTTAAAGTAATCTTGCCTTGAAAACATATATAAGGAAATAAGAAAGTTTTTTTTGTGTTGTTTGTGCCCATCGCCGATTTTTAAAACTTCCTGCTCTTTCCCTCTCTTTACTAACCTTTCCCTCAATGACGCACAGTTATCACTTTTTTCAATCGGAATAAACAATATTATTATCCGGTGTATGATATACATTAAGAACTTCCGCAGCTATTTTTTGATTCTTGAAGTACAATTCTCGAAGTTTTTTCTTTGAATATATAGAAAAAAAATAAATAATAAAAATTGGCTAACTGAATTGGCTGTTCTAACTTTATCTCTTTACAGCATGTTTGATAACTATTAAACACAATTTTTTTAGTATTAAAGTTTCAAAATATGTGTTGTGCTGAGTCACAAAATCATTTTATGAAAAAAAAGATTTTTAATTTCACCTAATTTAATTTTTAATTTCAACCCTCCATTTTTACTGTCTGTGCAATTAGCATTATTTTCATCTTCAATTTCGCTGTTAGTTTTAGTTTTTACAGATAATATATACCTAAAAAAAATCATCGAAGCATTCACAACTTTATCGTTACAATAAAGCTGTTTTATGTTCAAATGATTTTCAGCAAATATGTCCTTGTGGTATAGCTGATTTTGTCCTTTTTTTATGAAATAGAGAATTATAATTGGACAATTAGCCGTTTATTATTTTTATATTTGCTGTAAACTTTTCATTTTATTACTTTTTATCAGTATACTGTTACTAACAAGGAAAGCGGTTTTTCAACTGTAATAATTTAAGGAAGCTTTCTTTATGCAACTGTTTAGGAAAAACTTTTTACTCTATATTTAATTTTTTTTAAATATTATAAATATTAAATAATATTGTCTTCATTTTTTCAGCTCATAAGTTTCCTTAAATTATTTAATTATTTTAAAAGGAGCTTTTCTTATTTATTAACAGTATAATGATAAAAAGTAACAAAATGAAAAGTTTACAGCAATTATAAAAATAATAAACGGCTAATATTTATCCTATTATAACTCTCTATTTCATGAAAAAATGAAAGAGGTTGCCCGCAACCTGATAACCAAGGTGCAGACGACAAAATAATTAAAAGTTCGCTTCCCTGTGCCGGAGGATGTTTTAACTCTGGCATTAACCCTTACCCCCTGGCGCCCCTAGTTAAAAAAAAAAACCTATAAAAATTCGTACAATCACTTATATATGTATGCATATTTTTTTTCATGTCCTTTTTCCTCATGAATTATGAGGAGAGTTTAGTTATTATATTTTAAGTTGACTATTATTCACTACTATTTTTTATATTTCAATAACTACTCCATATAGAAGCACCTTTATATAACTTTGTTTAACTTTATATAATAATTTGTTTGAGTTACTACCTGTTCTCACAATTATTAGACTGTACGTTGTTACATGTGTCTAGATGTTATTCTTTTCCTTAAATAATGGCGTGTTCTCATGAGAAGAAACTAGGAAATCTATATGTGCAGTAAATCTGACAGAAAAATGTACACATTTAATGAAAATTGGGCTTGCCATATTCGAAAAAAAATTGTCTAAATCTTATTGTTTACGTATAAAATTGTCTATATTGATATAAATTTATAGAAATACATAAACATTGATATACGTTATTATTGATTTGTGGAAATATATGAGGAATAACGAAATATGATAATTAAAATTATCAATCGTACTATTATTTCATTCCGAAAAATATTAAAATATTAAGTTATCACTTATTTATTTGCTTCATAAAAATGCTTGTTTATACAAAAGAAAGAATTTAATTTTATTAGTTTTACTAACTTTTCATTTGCACGAGTTACTTTCTGAGATACCCCTGATAAGAAGTGAATCCAGGATTTAATTTTAGGTCTTGAATATTTATTTTTTTAATAACGATAACTACTCTGGAAGAAAAAAATGAATCTTCAAAAAATAATATTTAAGGTGGTCCTTGAAGGTGTGTAAAAAAAAAACGTTTTTACAGGAATAATACTGCGTTTTGGGATAGATTTTCATGGCAGTTGTTTACATTTAGTAACTGAAATACGTGCGAAATAATTAAAAAATAGTACATATTTTGATTTTTGTAGTTTAAGAAAAAAAATTGCATTTTGGATGGAGATTGCAGCCCAAAATATACCTGTTTCTTTTGAATAAATATTTCAACAATTAAATAAATAATTGAGGAACTATTCGGTGGCATTGTGTTGTTTTATAGAAAAAATAATTCTCGTGTGGGTGAAAATTAAATCACTTACTCACCCTTCTATAATTATTTCAAAATACATGTATAATTAGATTAAAGCCCTTATGCAATTTCATTATATTTTATAAAAACCTGCTCCGCGCAGTAAACGCCTTGCCGCGGTTCGTTCTAATAACTGGCTATTAAGATTTTATTACGTCTCATTAAAGCGTAATAAAGCTAAGATAGCGAAATGATTACAGGGAGATACCAAAGGGAGGTGACGTGTGGTGTGTATCGTTGCGGTAGGTAGGTCCCACCTGAATCATAAGGCGATTTTAATGAGGCCAGAGGTCGCGGGGGATCCTCTTGCGTAAGGGCATTACGATTCACTTTCTCAGGGCCCCTCGCGTACAGCTTAATCCGCTCCCAGTTTCATCATTGTAATTTCCAACATGTATTTGTTATTCGCGGCCTCCTCTATAACCTCGATGGAATGTCCCTTGTACTCCAGGTGCTGAGGAATCTTGCATTAAGAAAATTATTTTGTTCTTAGTCCGCGGTTTAGACCCTCCCCTCTTTTTTTATTAAATTATTAACTTCTTCTTCTTCTGCCACCTCCTTAGTGCCATCAACCTCGGCCTATCTCGTCCCCCTTTTCCCTGCCACTGGCCCTCCTCCTCATATCCACCCTGGTGCTACCTCTGACTCTCCCGAATCTCTCCATCTAGTCACAATACAACAGCCTGGGCCTGCCTCTAGCTCGCCTTTCCTCTGGCTTTGCTTCTAGAAACCATTTTGCTTTTCGGCTATCATCCATCAGGTACACATGGCCGAACAACCCCTATATTCAACAACACAGGGGTTTTGCAAGCCCTATATTCAGTTCTTATGTTATCCTCTCGTGGTCTTGGTCTTTTCCCAATAACTCTCATTTCTAAATTTTTTAAAATTTATTTAACGAAATTTACTACTGTATAAACAATACAAATAGTAAAAATGAACACATTAGAAATAATGACATGAACAGATTTGAAGAGATGCTGCCCAGTGGTACCATTCCCTTTTTAATTCTAGGTGAGAAGATCACGAGGCCATCTTCTTTTCAGACGCCAAGGGGAATTATCAGGGATCGAGGAAGAAGGGTGGAAACAAATGGATTCTGATGGGACTGGAGTTTATCATGAAAGGATAGGTATTGGATATTGGGTTAAATCAGCGGTATATTTCTAAAATTATATCAAAATTATTAACATCCTTCTAAAACTTCCTGGAAGCCTTTACTTTTTTATATATTAAAACCCTCAGAAATGCGATCTTTTCAATCTGGAAATACGTAAACTTTGTATATTTAATAAATTACTGTAGTAAAACTCATGAGCAACGATTTAGTTTCCTTTTGAATCGTGCCATAATTTGATTTAAAAAATCTAGAAAAAAAGTGGCCGACAAAAATATTGAACCGGTTGGTGCGGTCTCCATTCCCAACATGTCAAAATAGCGTAGTTAAATAGGCGCAACGGCCCGAAATTTTTCTAAGCCACAGTTCCTAAACTCAATAATGGAAACCATAGATGGAATTGAGCGCGTTTTTATTCAGCGATTGAATCATTGATGCGCTTCCATCGGCATTTGGAGACAACGAATCCCCTGGATTTAATCTTATATTATAACCTCAGTGTTTTCATTTCTCGATTTACTTTATACATTTATATTTAGTTAACTTTATATTTATATTTATTTTAATTTTATATCTAACAACGGTATGACGAGAAATCTTTTAATAATTTCAGTTTTATTTGCTCTAAAATTGAAACAGGTTTAATTTCCTGTCAGTTTTCAATTATTTCTTCTTCACTTAAATCAATTGGGCTGTGAAGTAAGGAAGTTTTGACCTTATTGTCGATTTCAGGAAGGCAGGATGATTTATCGTTTTGAAGGAGAATTTAATCTCAGCTGGTGGAACAACCGACCTGATTTTCTTTCAATTATAGCTGCAAAGGTCGTCGAGAACCGCCAATAATGACACTAACTGAATACTGGAGTTATCAACTTCAATCTTGTTCCGTCTTGTTTCGTTTCGTTTTGACGTTTGGGTTAATAAATAAAATAAATGTATAAAATGTAATTTAAATGTATCTCGTGATTATATTGCAATAACTTTGAAAACTAAATTCAATACAATTGTTATAAGGTCTCGATACATCTCTCGCCTCATTACTATTCTTGGAATGGTTAGCAAATATTTGAATGACGGTTTTCTTTAAATAATTTAATCTACGCATTATTGGTTTATTGTAATTACTTATAACTTTATACAACAACCTTACATCATTCTCTGCCTAACTCGTTCACGTTTCTTATGTGAGGAATGTAACTGAAAGAGGTTCCCCGTTTGGTATCCTCGCCGGTTATGGAGATTCCTAGGAATAGAACTAGTTTCGTAACTTGAGTTTCTAGAAGAAGTAACCGAGCTGAAGAACTTTCTAAGGATTACTTTGATATGGCTAATCCTTCAGGTGTTTGCTTGGATCAAGTTACTGCTCAACACAATAAGGAGAGTTGAGATTACTAATACACACTGTACGAGTATCCAATGTAACTATTCAAACGTCCGTCCATCCGATGAAGCAATGAAGTAATTGCAAACTATGCAATTTTATAGGAGAGACAAAATTATTATTATATAAGTAACATTATTTTTAATATTGATCTTATGCAGTATAAAATTATTTTTTCCATCAAATTTTTATTATTTTGTACTGTGACGTTTCAAGCATTGAATTTAATGAAGAATTAACCTAATGGCTTACCGACAAAAACAAACTTTGAAAAATAATACATTATATTATAATACTTTTTTTTGTTTTGTTTTTTTCTCTGATCTTCCCTACCTCGCCTTTTTGGCTATACGTGATTTTCCCGGGCTGGAGGGAGAGGGCGGCGAATTTAAAATCCTCTCTGGCACCGGGACGCGAACTCATATTTCTTTAATCTTCATAACTTCAGTTATCGGGTAGCCGGGCACAACTCGCGGTTATTTGCATACACGTTAGCCCATTCAGCCACCTTACCCCAATTATATTATAATACTTATTATGCTATAATTATATCATGTAACACCAACCTTCACCCCTCCCAAATATTATCCCAAAGTGCAGTCGCAGGTGAACCAGGTTATCTTATTTTCAAAGTTACAGGTTAAAATAAAGCCAATCACTGCTTTTAATGATTTTCCACTTCATCTGATTTATAATCGTTTTTTTAACAACATAATATAATTTGAACGTATATGTCAAAACTCATGTTACTGTAAAATGGATATGGATTAGAAAAAGACAGAGAACATAGTTTCCTTCAATGATGTAGCAGGTATCATCTCCCATTAAGATCAAGCACGAATTCGATTCACGGAAATAATCTTGTCATTTTTCAAAATAACTAGGAATTCACTAATAAGATGAAATAAGAATTATTAAAAGAGATAGTCATTCAGTAAATTAGTTGACATTTCCTTCGAAAAATAAAAACTTTAAACGATTAAAACGTAAGTTCTGCAAAACTTCTGACAAAGATAAAAGTACTCCTGAGAGATAACATGATTTGTTTAAATGCGTCTGAAAGTGTTTATTCCCTGAGGAGTTGTCGAATAGAGCTCTGTCATGGTTATAAATAGAATACTCTTCTAGCTGACAATTACTCAGAAACAGCTTCACCTTCTTTTCCTTCTGGGTTGAAGAAAGTAATATTGATATATTACTGACTGTTTATAATAAATCATTTTAATACTTAATATAACCTTTATAATTTACAAATAGTCATTAATCTCCTATCGCTTTTAATTTTTATCTTACCCTAGGAGTTATTAATGATATTCAAATCGTCTACATACTTATTTGTTCATATTTTAATCTTTCATTCCAATATTTATATGGCTACTATCTTTATATCAATTTACTTTGCCAAAAATCATCACATTTGAGAAAATAAAATTACTATACATATTTTTGACAAAAAATAGGTTTTTTTGTTAATTTAGTGTAGTTATGATTATTATGATGTAGTTATGATTATTATTCATCCTTCCACCCTTCCGAGCTATTTGTCGCTTTCGCCAATATTTAGCCAGACCTAGATAGGATCAGTGCCTGGTCAAGTCTGAATAATTTAAAGCTAAACGTGATGAAAACTCAGGCCATTATTATTGGTTCCAGTTCTGTTCTTAAATCCACCTCCTTTAGTCATTAACGATCATCCTGTCACATTCAGCTTCTCCGTTAAAAACCTAGGAATCACCATTGACGAAAACCTCTCTTGAAAACCCCAGATCGCCCTCATATCCCGAAAGTCAATAGGTACCCTTAAGTTATTTCATCGCTCCCGCCACCTACTCCCACAACCTATCCGTAAGCTCCTTGTATCCTTTCTTATTTCCCCCCACTTTGATTACGGTTGTGTGGTGTATCATCCCGATGATACTCGAGGATAAATTGAAGCGACTTATGAATTGCTGCTTAAGATTTGTCTTCAGTACTTCGAGGCGAGTTCATGTGTCCCACCTTTACAAGTTAATGTGGCTCTTCTCTTCTTTCTGCCGACACCCTTCCTACATCTACAGTCTCCTAAAGTTCAAACCTGTGGTCCACTCCCAGAAAACAAGATCCCATGTTTTCGATCTTTATATCCCTTCCCATAGAACTAAGACATTTGAATATTCCTTTATTGCCCGATCCACTGCCTACTGAAATTCCTTGCCATCTCTACCAATTCTTTCTCACATCCCAAAATGACGTTGTACAATGAAATAAATATTATGAATCAAATTTTGACTGAGGTGAATGGTTCTTGAAATTGTTTGAGTTTTAATTTTTAAGAATTAATCCATAGGGCTTATAACATTTGGTTTTTTATTTTACCTGATTTCTGTTTTTCTTTTCATTTCAATAATGTTTGTTTTTTCAAAATGGTGTTATTTTTTAATTTCTTTAAATATACTTTTGCTTGAAAATATTGTATATGTTCTTTAATTTTTACCAAGATGTAGTTTTTATATTTTGTCCATAATTGTTATTCTTAAGGGACATCGTTCTAGAATAAAGTTTATTTTCTATTCTATTCTGTTCTATCTATAAATTTTTAACTGTGGATTGATGGTTGATCAGTGAAAATCGAAGCGAGTTGGTTGATGGTGTCCAGCAAAAAATACAAAGTAAAAAAAATAAATATCATTTATTTTTTTACTTTGTATTTTTTGCTGGGCACCATCAACCAACTTCTCATCTTATTATAATTTAGTTTTAATTATAGACTTTTTTGGATGGGGCTAAATTTTACATATTTAAAAAGCTAGGTCTTCGTTTATGTGAAACTCTCAGGCCTTCAACACCTACGGTTTGCTGAAAATTTAAAATTTGATTTTCAAAGTCTATTTTTGGTATTTTAAAGTTTCAATAGAGTTGCTTAATGAAAGAACACGTCCAGTTATAAAATTCAAATATAAAGGTAAATTCAAATCAATAGGTTTTTACGAATTCTTATTGCTCTTTTAGACAAGATGACTTGATTTCCTTCTTCTGCATACTGTACGATTTGGGGTTCAGAATAATTATATAAAGTATTTGGAAGGAGTATTTAAAATGTTTTTCCGAGTATTTAAAATGTTTTTCCGAGTAAAAATAACTATTTTTTGTATTATGTAACTTGTTCTTCCATCTAGCTTTTCAATTGTATATTTATCGTAATTAAAAATAATAGTATTTAAATAATGCTACTAAGTTCTTAGCCGTAAATGCAGTTCATCATTTTCTCAGGCATACTACTTCCTGAAGATTTCTCCACAAAACCAGCAAGAAAATGAATATATTATTATTTCCGCATTCCATAATATTAATCCTCTGAGAAACATAAAACAAAACCTACTCCAAAAAATTATATTTTAAAAATATTCTAAAATCTTTTAAAATCCACAAAGTTTAATATATTGCACTAATAAAGTTTTTTGTGTGTGGATAGGTCGATTAAAACCATTTTTCACAAATTCAGAAAAAAGATTTCTCATATTCAGCGATTATTAATTTACATCAATTTCAATTTAGGTGCTCCAAATTTATATTTGTATTTGTTTATTAATGTTTTTTGGGGAAACATTCTCAATTTGCACTTCATATCTGATATATTTCATACCAAGATATCTTTCCTAATATTTATAGAATGTCGAACACTGACAAGCTATTTATTTTTATGGTCCTATCATGAGATGAGTGAGAGTTGTGGATAAATAAATTTCGACTTTTTGATTTACGTCACAAGGATGCAATAATTTCTACTTAGAAAGGCAATTTCTCATTTACCCTTTAAGGTTTTAATGTAGCATACAATTGGAATGAGATAAGTCATTTTGTCTTGTGGAAGTTTCATAATCCAATACGATTTGAAATTGTGCAAGAGAAAGGGGTATACTGACTTTTGCAACGCGATTCATTATCGAAGAAGCGGCGCTTATTAAAAAACCTCTGCCAAATAGGGCAAGTACCTCTGTTGGTAATATAATTATTCTTAAAGGTCTATGTTTTGTCGTTTGAAAATATAATCGAAAGAATAAGACATTTTGAAGCATAATCTTGTCAAGGAAAAAAATATGCCTGAACGAAAAAAAGTAGACGAAGTTTGATAAAATCAATATTGAACCATATTAGTATCCCTAATAATTTCATTGAATCGACCTAATGGCAGGATTTGATATGGCCATTATTTGAATTTGGGAATCAAATTGTACAATTGTGTAAGCGAATACTGGACCACGCAAGTATTACTTACAATTAGTTTTTTAGTATTTTTTTTCTTCTCCATACTCCGCTCATCCTCTCGGAGTGCTGCTGTATCTTCTTTTCCTTCGACCATCTCTTCCCCACACTCCGTTCCACAGTGAGGATCCTCATTTGGTTCAACCGCTTCCAGAAATCGACAATGTAGGAACAATGCTGCTTATTATCTTATTCCTGGTTTTTCAATTTTGTACTTGATATGCTTCGGATATCCTTGTATATTTTTGAAACATAGCACATCAAACAATTTCTTATTTAATTTTTTTTTTTTTATTGTTACTACATATCCATAAATTTCTTATCTTCTTTGTCCCATTGATGCCTCCATGTCCTCTACTTTTTTTTACAAGTCAAGATTTTGACTCATTCTGTACCCTCACTCTATTTTCCTGAACCCATACATATTTCGCAAGATTCTCATAATATTAATTGATTCTCATAATGTTTTATTATAATATAATTAATATATATATATATATATATATATATATATATATATATATATATATATATATATATATATATATATATATATATAGCCTTCCTTTCTACATGTTCACTGCTTACCGCTTTATATTCTCATAAATGTGCAGTTCTTTTTCTTAGAGATGTTTCTATGCCCTCTCTCTCTCTCTCTCTCTCTCTCTCTCTCTCTCTCTCTCTCTCTCTCTCTCTCTCTCTCTCTCTCTCTCTCTCTCTCTCTCTCTCTCTCTCTCTCTCTCTCTCTCTATCTCTCTCTCTCTCTCTCTCTCTCTCTCTCTCTCTCTCTCTCTCTCTCTCTCTCTCTCTCTCTCTCTCTCTTCGATTCACGATAATCCCTTATTCTATACCCTACCTCTATTTTCCAGTGTACACATGAATTTCGCAAGATATAATAATATTTGATGAAATTATAAACATAATCTCCCTTATCGTGTGTTCGCTGCCTAACACGTTTCACGGTCATTATATCCTTTAAAATTAGGGATTTTAATTATTATATGGCATTAGATGTAATTGAGATTGGACCATTTGTACACTACTCCTCGAAATCCGAAAAGAAATTTTCGATTCTTGGAACAAAAGTCTTTTTACCTTCCTCACGAATGCAAAGCTACCTTACCTTCGGAATGGAAGGAGCAAAAAATCAAAACATTTTTTTGAAAATATTGAAATTTTATTATATCATATCAAAAATTATTTGAAGGACTAGATCTATAAATTCCTACAATTTTCCTGTTTAAAATCGTTATGGGACCCTGCTGGTAAACTATATGCAAATACATATTTATACTCTTGTTTATATTATTAAATAAAATAACTGATAAAAAAAGTAAAACTTAAATTAAATTAGGATAAAAAAATACACCCTTCCGCCGTTTATTACCGCAAGAACCTACTCACGTTTTTTATTAATTATTTATTTATTGAGTATTAATTATTCTTATGTGATAAATTAATAATTATTTACTGTTTAATGTATGATTTGTAATTTGATTTTTTTTATCCAATTCAAGTTTTATTTTACATATCTCGGTTTCAAATTTTGAAATAAACATTTCGTTATTCATGCGTGTGACACTTGCGAAACGAAATTAATGAATAAAAATCTTTTGTAAAAAAAAAAAAAAAAATTACTACCTCAATACATATTAATTTTTACATGTAGTAATTATGAATAATTCTTTAGGTTATTGCCATCTAATTAAGATAAGTAGCCATGTTATTATAATTAAACCATTACTTAATAAATAAAGACTGGAGTATTTGTATCCCATCACAGCAATTATATGAATTGAGGAAGTAATTATAATAAACATTTAAAAAATTAGATAAATGCATTTTTAATGACCACTAATAGGTCGAAATGTCAATAATTAATAATAAAAAAAAATACCGAGCTTATAATGCTTTCCTTTTATATTTTTTTAATTGAGTAATAAATAATTAAGTAAATAATTATTACAAGACTTATTAAAAAAAAAAAAAAGATGATTCATAAATTGCAATCACATCCTACTGCCTTTTTTATTTTTTTTATTGAACATTCTGTCACATTGGTTATAGGTTATAAGGAGATAAGATAGCATTCACACAATATGTATAATAAAAAAAATTAAATAAACAGAAGAAAAATAACTAAATAATAATCAAAAAGTACATACAATAAATAAAATAAAATAACTTAAAGATAAATGAATTATAAAAACACATACATACTTATATACACTATCTGCCCCCTTTTAAGCATCTTCCTCGCTCTTTCCGACATAGAATTCCTGGAAGCTGTTATATATTTTTTTAATTTAAAAAAAAGTTTTAATTTTTTTGTGTAATTTTCTGGTACTGGTACTGGTGGCGGAAACTAAACCAGCAAATGTGTCTTGTGGTCCTTTTTGCCAACCTCTTTTTGCTACTGCGTACTAATTAGACTGGGGAAGGGGAAGTGCAACTTATTTTGGTTACACTAGGTCGGAAACCATTAAACCTATGACCAAGTGTTCTTGCGCTAGGAGTCGAGAAAACTAATGTTTTATATAATTTCACATTAAATTTATTTTATTAATTTCTGTTTGTTTTTTTTTGCGCAGAATAGGAAAAAAATATTGATTATTGATTAAATGAGTTATAAAGTATCTTAAATAACAAAAACCAAAAGTAGGCGCGTCCGTAAAAGTAGGCCATGTAAATTTTTATTATGAAAAAGAAAGCTAAATTCGTTTTTAGTGTTCTTTAAGACTAATAATAATAATAATAAATAAGAACGTATTAAATTTTTATAGGTATTAAAAATTGGTAATTTTAGTATTTGATTTTTATGGAGGATTGTTTTGTCCCAGCGGTTTACTAAGGTTTTCATAGCATCTCAGTATTTTCTTCAAATTCAACCTTAGTACAACCGTTGGAACGTTGAAATACTGCTATTCCAAATAACAATAATAAGTTTTGGATTTAATTACCTATTAATCTAAAAATCATGAAAATCATGAAAATATTCTAAAACATTTGTATGTTATCATGATTTTCTAAGGTCGAACAATGTACAATGTTTTGTAGCATTTATAGACTTAAGTCCGTATTAATATTTTTGTAATTCGCTGCAGTAGTTCTGAAGCTATCACAATTTCTGTGGTTGATGTCAAAATTTTGAAGGGTTCATTCCGCCTAGGCAAAATTTCATGCTAAAAATTTTAATCTTTTGATTGCTATGCAAATTCGTATTTCAGAGCTTTTTGAGTTGCGAAAATTTGATATCGACTTCGTTTCTCCCCCACAAAATATTTACTTTTACATTGTTTCCTCGGTCAAATTTGTTCCTATACAAATGCTTTTTTTTTTTTCTAAACCAAGTGGCCTGGTATTTAAAATAAATATTTTTATTAGGAAAAACAAAGTTGATCATGTTAATTATATTACAATAATCATTGTTTTCGACCATCCCACTAAAACATATTATTAATATTTATTTTTATTACTCATTCGACGCAGAATTTATTATTTAATCTGATATTGGGAACTCTTTGCCGAATATCTTTCTTCTGTTTTTGTACCACACACAGACTTCACTAACACTGTTCACGATAACAACGTACTAAACACTTTAGACATGACCTTACAACTAACTTCACCTCCTATTTCATTCACACCTTCACAGATTGCTGAACAAATCAAAAAGTTGCCTAAAAGAAAAGCTCCTGGACATGACTTGATTAACGCTGAAGTGCTCCAACAAATGCCTAGAAAAGCTCTAGTACTTTTGACAACTATTTATAATGCAATACTGAGGACAACTAAATTTCCACTACAGTGGAAATACTCACATATAATAATGATTCACAAGCCTAACAAGGACAAAAACTCACCTTCCTCATACCGACCAATCAGCTTACTACCTATCTGTTCCAAAATTTTTGAAAGCTTACTGAACAAAAGACTTGTTGATATACTAACAAACACCCAAATAATACCCGACCATCAATTTGGATTTAGGGCACATCACTCAACTGTACACCAACTACATAGAGTAACGGACTACATATCTACAGCACTAGAGCAGAAATTATATGCAACTGGCGTATTTCTGGATGTTGCTCAAGCGTTTGACAGAGTTTGGCACCAGGGTCTTCTCTTTAAACTCAAGACAATACTCCCACCTACATATTATCTAATTCTACAATCCTTCCTTTCTGATAGATTTTTCTCTGTCCGACATGGGTCGGACTATCTTCCATCAGGTCTATCTCAGCAGGAGTACCTCAAGGTTCAGTACTCGCTCCACTACTCTATATCACATACACCCATGACATACCTTGTAGTCCCAACATTTTAACAGCGACATATGCAGACGACACAGCAATTTTAGCAAGACACAAAAATCCAACATACGCCTCACAGACCCTACAACAGTATTTAACAAGACTACATGACTGGTTCAAAATTTGGAAAATCCGACTAAATCAAGACAAATCACAGCACATCACATTTACGCTTCGACATGAAACATGCCCTCCAGTTTTCCTTGACGATACACAGATTCCACAGACAGACACCGTTCACTACCTTAGTCTGACATTTGACAGAAAAATTACGTGGGGCCCACATATAATCAAAAAACGAAAAACTTTAAATCAAAGATTAAGAATTCTGAGTTCACTTCTTTCAAAAAATTCAAAACTAAAACTTAGACAGAAATTGAACACATACAATTACTTACTAAAACCTATTTGGACTTACGCATCACAGATATTTGGAACTGCTAAAAAGACTCACTTAAACAAACTTCAAATCTTTCAAGCAAAAACATTCAGAACAATTACAAAAGCACCTTGGTACGTTAGCAACATAACCTTACATACTGACCTCCATATGCCGACTGTTAACGAACACATACGTATTCATTACAAACGATTCCATGACAACTTACAAGGACATACTAATACACTTATAAATGACATGGCCACTACGAATATGCCAGGTAACGTCTGTAGGAGACTGAAGAGGAGCTGGATGAGGGACCTCCTCGCCTAATGTAGATATCACGCCGAGTGAGGTGCCGCTGGGCACTGATCCTCCTCATGCCTTTCATGACAATTCTATTAATCAATCGATCTCACATTCACTGGTTGTCATTAGCATTATGACAGGTGTGAATAAAACATTAAAGCTAAAAAAAAAAAAAAAAATCTGATATTGGATATCTCTTTCGCGAAAATTCCGTTTTCAATGATTATAGACAAAAAAAAAACCAGCGAATTTCGGTAGTTTGTCAAAAACTTTTATCCGTCGAATTGGTAAATATTAGAATTTTCGTTTTTCAATTGTTTGCACCCATATATACAAGTAAACAAAAAGCTATTTTTAACCTCAATATTTCCTTCCTTCGTAATAATTGACCATCTGAAAATTAAGCGTTTTTTAAAAATAATTTTTAAACTTAGTTAATCATTATTTATTTCGATGACGTAGTGTTTTACCGTAGTAAAAATTAAGTTGTTTATTTAATACTTTAACAGTCATCGCTTTTCTTAAAAATATATTTCAGTGTCACCATGACAATGTTCTATTTGCAAAGTGGAAAGAATGTTTGTTTATAGCAATACGATAGTCACGTTTTGGACATAATGTGTACTGACAAGATATCAATAATGTTGAGGGCGTCATTTTCTTTTTTAGTTTTTTTTTTCATGATTTAAAATGATTTTTTGTTTGTAAAATAGCTATCATTAAAATATTTTTATAATAGAAATTAAATAATACATATGTGTTTAGGGTGAATCTTTTCATTCATGTATGGTCTGTTTATTGATGTTTATCCAAATTTTTATCTTAGATCACCTTTAATAATATTCATAATTCTAACTCGCTTTTTAAATGTATTTGTAATTCAATTTCTTAAATCAAGCACCTTTTATAACAAATATTCGCTCAATCAATATGATTGTCAATTCGACCAGAAGTTTGATTTATTTGAAATACTTCGCTTCTAATGTTTGCTAAATTTATAATTTGAAATTTTCTTAAATATTGTCAGTATTTCAAGACTTCCACGTACTAACATTAAAAGTCATATAATAGATAACAGCTTTTCAGAGACATCAATCAGTGCCGGATTAACTGAATATTTTATGTGTCATTCCTGCTTGCGTAACTCTGTACGTGATTTATGCGACTTTTCAATGTATAAGTCACGAAGGATGTATTAGCAGTTGAAGGAATGTTTTTACATGACATTTTAAACAAGAATGTTTTGTTTAATTTTAAAAATACCTGGTGTGTCTACTCTCACAACTTTCCTAGCAATTTTAGAAAAATTCATACAACTTCGAATATATATATTTAAAAAAAAAAATGAATTAGATAAATTTTCCTGAGCGACCGTTCAGAGAAATGATTAGAGTATGATTTCTTTCATGAACTAAAGCATTGTAAAATGGCTTGTGAAGCATCGGTAGATTCGTAGAAAAAAAAAGTACATTTAAAACCAGCGTATGAAATTCAATAAACTGTAACTTATTACTAAAACAGTCCAGATCTGAAAGATTTTTGTTTGTCGGTAATTTAACTAACTCTCAAAAAATTGATTAAAAATATGTTCAAGGGGCTTCCAATCTCGAAGATCAAGCAAAAATCACACATTGAAAATTTGACGCGATTACCATATTTTCCTTACCGATTAGCGGTTGAAAAGTAAAAATTTTGTTTATTTTCTCTCTTAGATAATATATATTCGTTTTTATTTAAACAATTTTTTATCAGGAGGAGTCTGTTTTTCATTTAAATATTTTTTTAATAGTCTTTCTTCAGGCAATGATTCAAGTAAAAATATGGTTCCATCCTTTTTCTGAAAAGAAAAAAGAAAGAATACTTTCATATTATATTTTGTATTATTTTATATCTGTTTCGGCCTATTGATGCTGTCCTGGAACTGAATTCGCTTGTTTACATTATTTATTTAATATATGTATATATAAATTTAATTGAATAAACAAAGATAAGAAAGAATATTTTATATGTACAGATAATAGTGTTTTATTACGGAATATTTTATAAAATGAATGAATGCACACGATGAAAATAACTGTTTGCTTTTGTAATTTAATTGCTATGTGAGAATTTTAAAATTTATTCCGCATTCAATTTTATACCATGATGCAGGAATATTAATGTTACCTATTAAGTATGTTCAATTTGTCATGCGAATTTGTTATTACTTATTCAATTTTCAAGGAAAATATTAATGCTAATTTGCAAACTTAGGGTAATGATCAGTTGGGCAATTGAAGTGTTTGAACATTATAATAACAAGTACATGTTGCAACAGAATAAATTAAGGAGATATATTAAAGGATTGCTGAGAAAGTAGAAAGATATCCTTTTAGCTTTTAATTCAAGATGCGATTCAGGAAGCTGATTTTTAAATTTTTTTTTTATGTTCTGTTTTTTAACGTCGCATCGACTGCCAAGATCATTAGCGACGATCTTTCTTCTTAGATATAACTTATTAATTTTATGTGTTGAATGTACTTTAGCGGTTTTTTATTGTATACAATTAATTATAGAGCACTCCAATCCAATCTATTAATTGCAATTGTAGCAACTTCAATATTAAAGCCAAATAAAAACAAACAAGATTTCCAAAGCTATTGGCCTACATCCTTGACGTGCACAATGTGAAAAATTTGTTGTTTACGGAATTTTTTGTGTTCACTGGAATATGTGTTCTACGGAATATATAATAAATACTAATATATATATATATATTTTTTTTTCATTTTATCAATCCTATTAAATAAATTGTTTATTTTGATATAGAATTTACCTAAAAGCTAAGGTTTTGTTGCCTATTATTTGGTTTTATTAAATGAGAAATATGCTCATTGTCTCATAGAAAATAGTTATGGAAACATTTTTTTTTCTTTAGAAAAATTGTAGGTTACTATATGATGAAGCCATTCACGAAGTTTTAGGCGGATGTAAAGAATTTTATAAAAATGGGTCGGTAGTTTTCGGGTCGAGAACTAGTAGTGTTCATGTCCACATTTATTAAAATACTTGCAATTTATGAAATAAATACAAATTTCATAATTTACAAAAATTAATCGTGTAATTAAAAAAATATTGCGGTCCTTGAATTATCTTCTACAAGAACTTTTTCTAGACCAGCGATTGCACGATGAAAAAAGTCCTCAGGAACATCCAGGTGTTGTCTCCAACCCAATGAAAGGAATCGAGACTTCTCTGTGAAATATATTTTCCAATACTCATGATTGTTGCTCGTAATAAAAACTCGTGACGCCATGTCATAGATTCTTGGAAACATAAACTTGATTGGTCTTATCGTGTTTAATTAAATAATTCTGATGAAACCACAGTAATCGAAGGCAACGATCGTGAAACGTATGTTTAAATAAAAAAGATGTTTAGTCTTAATCCACCTACCTTCATTTTATTTATTCTCAAATACACAATTGAAGGATATATTTTTGAAAAATTCCATTGGAGAGGATTGAACTGGAACAGACGCAGGCAGCTGGTGCAAGAACGAGACAAATGGACCAGGCTTTAAAAACAGGACCATCTACATTGATCTACGGTAAAAGAGGAAATAATGAAGAAGAAGAATATTTAAATTTTTTTTAATGTACTATTACCATGTTGTAGAGTATGATGACATATAAGTCTTCGCAATTAAATTAGTCGAGTCATGAGCCAGGTTGTGATTGAACATTGACAATTTCAGAGAATGGAGGTGCGCCTCCTCTAAAGAAAAGAAAATTTTGCTTTATGTGATAATTTTATATTATATTCTTTATATTAAACAAAACATATTTTTATTCGTAATGAAATAATTAGTTTGTATTTTGGAACTCATTCCCGCTAAATGCAAGAACGAAAAAAATCCATTTGATCCGGAGAAATATTTTAATGATATTAATAATTGTAATTATCATTTTTAAAAGGCCTTTTTGTTGTTTATATTTATTTATTTATTTTCTATTAAATTTGCCACTGCGTTGTAACGCATCAAGCAAACGTGCTGGCGTTTATTCTATCTTCTTGTATTCTTGATATTTTCTTAACTTGTCAGCAGAAGATCTCTAGGCCACTGCGTTTTTAGTCGTCGTTGAGGCTCACCAAGTAACCGGAAGGAAGATAGAGATAGAACAAGTGGAATTGGATGATTGAGAGTAGAAGAATTAAATCTTGTTTAGATTTAAAAATAAAGTCTTAATTGGCTAATTCGAATTCCAAATGAAGGTTGAATGAATGTTTCATTAAGATTTAATACAATTTTATTCCGCTCTATTTGATTTTTTGTAGGTTAAGAGTTATGAAATACTGTCTTTGATATTTTACCATATTGAAAAGTTACAACCTAAATGTTCGTATCCCAACCGCATTTGAACAATTTTATTAGTTTTCTTAGCAGTACTTTACTGCTAAGGATTGTTGAGCTTGGTTTGGATTGGACATAAAACAGTCGGATTGTTTTCTATATTGGCCTTGTCAGTAAGACAATAGAAATTCGATCAAATATATAGGCTTCAAAAAAGATTAGCTGTTTTTTTTTCCAAAAATTTCTGTACTATATGTGGTACTATATTTATTTTTTGTTCAAATAGCCGTTGATCAAGAGATTCCACGTCGTAACATTGAACCTTCTTTAAATGGTGACAAAATCTGGATGGAACATGGGCGTTTAGCAGGTTATCTCAACAAACATCCTTTATCCAAGGAACATTAATTCATAATAAAAAAAATAAAATAACCTATACCACTACAACCTATGAAGGATCTTGGATTCAGTACTATTTAGGGAAAGCACTGGTTCTTCGTCTACTGTTGTGGAAGGAGGTAATTTGATACACTCAACCGCCAGGTTTTTCCCCTTAATTAATTATTTTAATTAAGGGTACCCAATTTATAGTGACTGGGTATACCCAAGGAGGATCTACGTATCCACGGTCTTCCCACGGCCAATGAAACAGAAAAAAAAAATTTTCTGCCATGAGCCGGGATTCGAATCTGGGACCTTTAATATTGGAAGCTCAGTGCCCTACCACTGAGCTAACCCACTTCCTAATTCCTAATGAAGTACAAAATTCAAAACTCTTTTTATTGTTGTTTTAATTGCATTAAATTGAAACTAAAAGCGCCATTGATGACCGAGCATACTGAGACAAGGGTCCCGGAGTATTTGGTTCGGTACGATGTCGGTTCATATGTTCAAATTTTATAAATAATCAGGTATTCCGAAAAAAATGTTTTATAACACTACGATTATTAATGGATTCCGGACTCATTTTCTTCACCAATATCTGAACCATTAAGTAAAGAACGATGAATCAAGTAAATGACTCTTTTCAAGTATCTCCTTTCCTGCCACCGCTAAAAGCAATTGTTAGCAATAGCTTCGGGGTTGTCCCTTTCAAATAGCTGTCTAGCTTCTTTTTATTTTCCTGAGTTATCTTCGTTCCCCGTCTTGATCGTATAGACTTGAACCGGTATATGATTACGTCTTGTAATGATGTGCTCATCCTAGCTGCTATTGAGACGTTTCCTTGAACAGTGGTCCCGTATTGCCGGGAACTGGTGGGGGTAGAACCTCCTGATAGCCGCTGGGACAATTAGGCCTACCTTCTTGGAAGTCGGTCTCATTTGATGCTATTCCCAGGAAGGGCTATCCGATGTTTTTTTTTTTGCTCAGAGCTAGTTGGACATCGATGTAGGTCTGCGAAAGGTGAATTTTCGCGGATTAATTTACATTGTAGTTAGACCTTGTTACTCCTAGGCAGCTATTTGGAATACCAAAGGAAACAATGTAGTTCTTATGGTACTCAACTGCACATGGTAAAGCAAAATGTAAGTCGTAACTTCTCGGAAATAGGTTTCACTAGATGTCATTCCCAGACAGCCAACTATTTCAACCATTTTCCCAAGGATATGCGTGGTAGCCGGACGTCAATGCTGGTCTAGGAGTGTGAAGTTTCGCTGATTCATTTGTATTGTCTCCAAGACCTTTTTTACATTCAGTCAAATATTTTAAATTGCCGTTTATTTAAAACGAAAAAAAATATATTTTTTTACGACTATCAATGTATTGATAATCTGATAATCTCACTAAATAATGTTTATTCCAAAAGAAAAATATGTTTGAATTAATAAAATAAATTTATTTGATTTTTTTAATTGAAAGCTTTTTTAAGGTACGTTTTGCATTTTTTTTTATGGAGAGTGAATTAGGTTGAGCCGTCAGATTTTCGATGTGTAACACTCGGGTTTGTAATGAGCTATTATTTAAAATTTTATATTAACGCGAAGCCGTGTTAGAAAGGCGAAAAGGAAATCATAACGAGTTTTATGGGAGATATGGATTATAATATCGCAGAAACTAAAAATCAGACCTGCATATTGTAAGCGAGGAAATGTTTAGCATTTCATCTTCTTTATAATGAGATATTATTTATAATTTATAGTTCATATTATTAATCTGGTCTTGTTGATGTTTTCACTTTTAACATGTGGCCTAAAGCACATACCTTAGTATCTATTTTTACACTATAAAAATATATTTTCATTTAAAAGGTATGGTACAAAAAAGTTATTGTTTATTTCGGTAAAGTAGTATTCACTGTCAGAAGTTACAAACGAAGAAAGGGCTATCCGTTTATATAATAGTATTATCTATGCAAAAACATATTTTATTTAGTAAAAGTTATTTGAATTTATTTCATATATACATCATATGATTCGTTTATTTTCAAAGTAAACCCTAGTTATCGTTGGCAAATTTTCTAGAAACGCGAAACACTAATTTTTGTATTCCAATTATAATATCAAAACCAATATTTTTGTAAAATAAATCAAGAAGTTCTTTATTTATAGGAAACATTTCCGAAAATCTCCGATTATATCCATGGTAGTTAAAAAATATTAAAACTTGTTTAGGCAAGGTAAAAAATTCAACGCCGATTATGTTAACAATAAAATGTATTGTGTTTTTTTTAGAGTTAAAAAATGGTGTATGACTTTGAGGGAAAACGATATAAAAATTGTACTGTAAAAAGTTATGTTTTTCTTACTATAATGGTACGATAACATAAGTTTATTGTTTATTATTTTAAGACTTAAGAAATGGAAGTTTCGTAACACTTCTAGAAAAAAAAAGGCTATTTAGAAAATGTACTCATTTTCACTCTCCTTTTCAAAATATTTTTTTTTTACTTGTGAATCGATACTTATCACTATTTATTTAAAATCGATTAGGGTTCACTTTGGAAATGAAAGAACCAATACAAAAAATTATGATGAATATTTAATATAAATATGTGTACATTTTTTTTTTACTCATGAAAACATTTTTCTTCATATTAAACGATATTTTTTTAATTTATTTCATATTTCATAAATATATTAATAAATTATATAGATGAAACGTTGTGAAGTATTTTTGTGATAGAATTTAGACCGTTCTTGAATGGAAACTTATCTCAAGATGGCGACCTTCAACACAGTAGATCAGTTCGCCAATTTACATATTCGCCTTGTCCCATTTTTAAGCCAATGTTTCCTGTATTCTTTAAAATATTCATACACTACTGTTGATACCAACAAAGATTACTTGTTCGATTTTATTGTTTTATTTATTTAATTTATATATTCTGCATAAGTTAAATAAATGGCCCAAAATTTATTTATTTTTTCATTTCATAAAATATTGTAATTTATTACTTAGATTACTAAATGATATATGTTTAATAAGCACTATAATTTTGAAAATAGTTACACCTTAATAATGAGAAATAGATAATTTTATTTGAGCATTAAGCAAGAATTGTACAACTCGTAGCTCATTATATTACATGACTCGATAATATAAGAGTTTTACAAATTACCTAAAAAATACAAATTCCTAATGAAAAAAAAAAACTGTTTCTCAGAAAATTTTGAATGTCAATGCGGTTATAAAATCCGGTCAGTGATGGGACCGGCGAAAAGTCAAGGCAAGCTCTAAACATCTTGGAATTGGGTCAGATCTGGATAATTTTAAATTATAATCTATTTCTTGATTGGGTAATTATTTGTTTGCAAATTAAAAATATTTTTGAAAATCGTAGAATATATATAGATAAATTTATTCTGTAGTATAAGTTTTTTTTCTTTTTAAATATCTCGAACATAAATTATTGATATAAATTAACAGTGAAAAAAGGCCTTTTTACACTCAATAATTAAAATATTTAATTCTAAATTATTCAAAAGTTTTGCCTTCTCTGCCATTTTTAAGAATAAAATCTGATTTTACAATATATTGTGCATTTTCATCTGGAAAAAATATATACAAACGATTTTTATGTAGATTTACTTAAATAGACACACTGCCAGTGAATGGGCTAATATCTACTAGTAAATCCTCTGAAAGAAATTTTTAAAATATTTTTTCAAATGAAAATTTTCAATATATTGTAATATCAGATCTTATCCCTGAAGAGTCGAAGATTTGGATAAATAATTAAGTATTTCATTTATTAAGAATATAAAATCATATTTTATTAGTAATAAATTAATAAACACGAGAGACAGAAATTAAATATAAGATTATGATTGGAAAAACCAACCATACAATTTTTGTCTTAAAATGCCGGTAAAAAAGAAATTACATTATCAACACCGCCAATTTTAAGCATCACCAAGAGAAAAAAAACAATATCACATCACTCTATGACATCCAAACACACGTAATGATATATATGTGTGTATAAACACATACCTTACCTAATATGTATAAACACATACAATATCCCTTATTTATTTGGATGTCATTGTGTGATGTGATCTTGTTTTTCCGTCCTGAGGTTGCCACGATATGTATAATAGGCAAAATGTTGAAGGTTAATTTGTTTCCAATTTTAATCAGGTAAAATTAAAACGTTTTACTAAGAAATAATACATTTTTCCATAGTTAAGAGCACTGAATTTTATAGCTGAGTGAGGCACATTGATACCATATATACAACCCAATAAAAAATGAATAAATAAAATAAAAAGAGTTTAACAAAGGCAAAAGCTGTAATAAAAACAAAAGAAATGTAACTTGAAGTGAAATAAAATAATTCAGAAATTCTTAGAAGAAATAAATAAAATAATATTAATAATAATAAATATGAATGAATAAATTGATAAAACAAGATCAAAACTAACAGTCATACTTAATCATAATAATTGTAATCTAGAACAAAACACTCATGTGATTATACCTACTCTATGTCTTATTAATTAATATACTGTTATTTGTACTTTTCGTTTTTAAAATGTCAACAACCACTATAGCAGACTGTAATTCATGAGGCCTTCCACCTAAAAAAAAAGGTTAAAATGTGAAAATCCTAATTTATAGCTTTTAGATTTTTTTTTTACATTCAGGGCTTCTATGTGAACTCATTCTAAAAATATGATGAAAAATATGAAAATCTTTAAAAAAAAACTTTTTGTATTCACTTAGGTTAGTATTTTTTTCAAACTCATGATCATTGTGTATCTAAAGCATAAAAGAAACAACCAACTTTCTGTTTCATAGGACTCTGTTGATACAAATTGATGATAATTGAATTAGTGATACCTGTCGTTTATGGAATGGAAATATTTTTTATTATCCTGTGACTGTTGTTCCTTTAGAATAAATCATAAAAGGAAATGAAGGAAGGAGATGGTCCGGGGTGGCGGTGATAAATAGGCTAAATATTGGTAAAACTATTTTATTAAAAGTCAACGTTTCGACCCGACTTTGCAGGTCTTCTTCAGGGAGGTGTGTTCAGCTAGGCGTTTCACTTAGAACTGAGTTCTAAGTGCTCCTACTTCTAAATACTCCTAGCTGAACACACTTCCCCGAAGAAGACCTGCAAAGTCGGGTCGAAACGTTGGCTTTTAATAAAATAGTTTTTCCGCTATTTAGCCTATTTATGACCGCCACCCTGGACCATCTCCTTCCTTTATAATACAACAGTCAACTATTAAATATTCAATATTAAAGAAAATGCCTGTCTGGCAGTGCATGAAATTAAATATTCACAAAATAATATATAGTTAAAATAAAACTGCACAGAGAAATAAAAACATACAGATAATTATAAAATAAGCATAGGAAATTAAAATAACATTTATTTAGTACATAAAGAACTATTTATGTACAGAAATAGAAATGGCTGAGATTTCATTCAACCATCAAATGACGAAGTCAGAAAAAAAAATTGTTACGATGAGAAATCATTGAGAGTAAGCAATAAATTCTGTACGCTTCAGCTCTTTCGATTGCTCTTTCCGTTATTGACACGTTAGCCCATAAATCTCCTAACGACCCAATTCTTCCTTTGGACCAGTCCGATGATGGAAAGGAACGGAAGTTCTTGCGGAACGATATTTGCAAGAGATAAAAAGCCCATCATCGGCGGTGAATGTAGCGGCCTTGCAACCACTTCCTATTGCATCAGGCCTGCTGCAGGGAGTGTCTGGTCATCAACAGGTACTTCTGCACGTGGGGTCCAGGTGCGCTGGTCACGTGGGGCGGCCGTACTTAACGGTGTACTTATTCACGTCATGTCTCAAATATGATAATTGAATTATAAAGTTTCATTTTATATATTTGTACTGGTCGATCTAGGATAATGCTTATGCAGAAATAAATGAAAATTTTTAAATAAAATTGAAGTGCCAAAAAAGTATAGTAAGATTCACACTCAAATGAATAGGTGAAGTATTTCTATTTTAATGATTATTCTCTGAAGCTACAATATAGTTTATATATCCTATATACCTTGACAATGCCGAAATTTCGCAAACAGATAAAATACAATATCGTGGACTGACATTCGACAGAAGAATGACATGGGATCCACTTATAAAGCAAAAAACAGTTAAACCTCAGAGTACGACTATTATATTCACTTTTCTCAAGACTCTGGAAATTAATCCTAAAACAAAAACTGAACACTTACATTTACCTACTTAAGTCTATATGGATCAACGCTACACAAATTTATGGGACAGCCAAAATGACCCATACTCGAAAACTACTAACGTTTCAGTCAAAAACCTTCAGGACTATAACTAAAGCTCCATGGTACGTAACAAACATTACTTTACTTAAAGACCTTCAAATACAAACAGTTAACTACCACATACGGACACACTACAAAATATTTCACTATAACTTACATGGACATACTAATACACTAATATAAAGTATGGTTACATTTAACATGACCGAAAACACACTTAAGAGGCTCAAAAATAGCTGGATGAGGGATATCCTCCCTTCGAAATACCTTAAAATCAAGACAGGATGGTATGCCGCTGGGCATTCGACTCCCTCACGCCGATCAAGCCATACCCAGCAATGTTTGTTTGTACTTTTGATAGGTGTAGGAGAAGCAGTAAAAAAAAAAAAACTAAATAAATAGAGACACACATATATATAAAACATCTTGTTCCTTAAATAATACTTCAGTTATGAAATGAGCTTTCTAAAAGAAAAAAAAAAATCATGCAATAAATGTTGTAGCAACATCGTGAAATATTCTAAATTTCAAATTTTTAAATAGTTGTTGGTACATTCAAAGAAATTTGTGTGTACCGGATTGTTGGTGCTTGCGACCCGAATCCGTGGTGTAGACCCGTTTTTTATTAAAACTTTATGAATAGCTTCATCTTATCGTAACTTACAACTTGTTTATCAACGAAGATTCTCAGACGTTTTATCGTTAAATTAATTAATTTGATGCGGTACTAAAAACTCATCAATGAACATTTTCACTCGAATCGTTAGATAATTCGGTCCCACAAAAATATTGAGCCGTTTGGCCTATACAACCTTGTTAATATGTTGGGAATGGAGGTAATTCCAAACGGCCCAATATTTTTGTAGGCCACCTTGTTCCTCGATTTCGTGATCAAATTATCTTACTGTTGATGAGGAAAGTAACTGGGTGCTTATACGTCTTTATTGTAGTGCCTCATTAAATAGACATACTTTACCGATCTTCAGATTGAAAGCCCTCTATTTCCGGGACTTTTAGAATATAAAAACGTTGTAGTTTACCTTAACATGAAATCAGTTACGAAGTTTTTGACAGACGTTTTTATAGTCTCAAATAAAATTTGTTTCTAATTTTAATTTTGAATAAAATTAAAGAACATACGTGGTGAAGTAATATTTTTCGCTCACTACTGTTCCTGAAAACGTCTTGGAGTTTCTTTAAAAACAGTCTAGTGGTTTCAGAGAAAGAATTTGTTTTTAATCCTAAATAGACAAAGACGAATGAAGGAAAATACGAATTTTTTGGGACGATTTGTTTTTTAATTTAATTTAATTTTTTTTATGTGTCGTCTTGGACATGAAAAAAAAATTGAGGGACAAAAGAATCGTCATTTCTGTAATCGAACATTTGTCAAAAATACACACGAATCCCAAAAATATAACTTGAAATTTTGCAAAAAAATTATTCATTGAAAACAATTTTGAAATATGCCCTCCATATAGCGGCGCGTTCTTTCTTATAATCATTGATATTTCGTAGCGAATCATTAATTTTTTTTCTTAATGCATATTGCTTTTCGGAATGGTAATTTACATTTTGTAATGATGGTAATGATAGGCGATGAATCATTCAACGGCCCGCATAAAGAGCACTCCTTAAACAGGTACCAATTTGCCATCTCCCATATACGTCAAACTTTAATAGCTTTTATTATCAGTTATTTAGGTGAAATGTTTACTTTCAGGACAGTCATTATTCTTTTAAAAAAATAGGAAATTATATGGATAGGTTTTCGCTGTACTTATTCATAGACAAAAAATAGAAATTTCGAAATATTTAGACATTGTAATATCGATGTTTATCTTGTGAGTTAACCTCTCTGATACCACTACAAGCATTCTCTATTTATTTAGATTGATTCGTTAATCGGCTATTTAGGTATAACTAATATCGCGAATAACAATATAAATAAATGCTCATAAAACATAAATAAATTTAATTATTTTTATAGGATTTGATTATTTAATAAAACTATGTGCATATATTATTAGAGGTCAACAAAAATGTTAATGTTGAAAACAAATTTAAATATTCATACTATTTTTTTCTGAAAATGGCATTTTATTAGGAAATTATATTTGTTTACATAAAACGAACTCACATACTTCACTCATTCCCATAAATGTTGTAGAATTATAATTATTACTGTTTTGATTTTGGAATTGTACATACGCTCATGGATAAAAACAACCCATAAGTAAATATACATATATATGTTGTATCGATAGCTTTTAAAAATATCAGTGTTCATTCGATATATAGAAAATAAATATATTTAATATTAACGATATTTTTAATCCTAAAAAAGAGATAGGATGTTACTATACCAATGCGAAATATCGATATTTTAAAGGTATGGTTAATATTGAAAAATTAGATTTCTAATAAAAATTCTGCGGCAACAATTACGTATTTATATATTCTTCACAAAAAAAAAAAAAAACTAAGTTATTTGTCGTATATGTATATTGCTAGACACTCGGAGAGAAAAATTAGAAGAAGAAATTTAAAATTATTTTGATAAAGGATGAAAACTTTCAAACCTGATAATATAATACATTGAAATACGCCTATAATATATAACACCATTTGATGGAAAAACATTGTATTATAGAGAATACGCGTTTAAAGGAATATCACAAAGCTGGCCATTTATTATTTATTAAATAATTATACAACCTGCCGCACCCAAGCTCAATAAATGTTATAGACGTTTCATACAACTAATTCATTTTGCTACTGGTGATGTTTTTAACAGATATAAGTAACAATATATATATAAAATATTTACTAATATGAATTATTTAATTTCATATTTCAATGATTTTACTACACTCAAATTTGATCCCCACTCAACTTATCAGTTACATCAGGCAATATTTTCAATACAAATAAGAGCCTTAGTATACAAACTAATTTGTATAAGTTGCTTAAATTGTACGATTCATACAATATATTAGGGTGCATACAAAACAAAATAAATAATCAAGAAAAAAGTAAACATTAAGAAAAAAACAAATATATAAAATAATAATAATACCAATAAGTTGCAATAAAGAAAAGATAACGATGGAAGTAAAATAATTCATGAGCGTCACAAATAAAAGTCTAATTATGATAACGAAATTAGTTGATATCAAAAATGTAAATAAAAGTTTAATAGAAAATTTTGAAGAAAGTTATTTAAAATTCATTCATACATATATGCAATGTTTACAAAATTATGTTCTAAATTCTAAATTAAATAAATATTATTAAGCTTTGAATATTATTAAGTAGGGTCTTGAGAAGTAATTTATTTATATATAATAATTCAGATTTTTTTTTTATAAATGGCTTATTTAAAAAAAAAAAAAAAATATATATATATATATATATTATATATATATATATATATATATATACATATATTTACAATGTCCTTTAACTATTCTTTGATGGATATATTTCAAATATTTTTGGGGTTTGAATATGTTGTTGCTGGCTTTGCTTAGTCTGTTTTGTTATATTTTAATGACTCTCTCATATAATTCTTATCACTTTTAGTTCATTATTTGTCCTACTCTGGTAGTGGAGGTTAGCAATGAGCAATGATGGTAATTATATTGTTAAAGCGAGTAGAGATGGCTGGAGGGCCAAGCATCCAGTTTGAGGAACTGGTTACCTCCCATCTTGAACTGGTTCTTCCTTCCAGTTAACTATTCGCATAACTACTGTTCCACACTCGACTAAAATACTCTACATTTTATTATCAATCTGGCTGAATCCTATGTCATTCATTCTGGGTGGGAGGTGTAATAGCCACTGTCCGATTTAGAAATCATAATAATTATAGTGAGATATCATTCGAAATCCACCTACACGATTTATTTTATAATTACTATAGAACTACGATTTCGCTTCGACATGAAGACGGTTTTTTTTTTTGGTTTTTTTTTATAAGCAATTTTTATGCTTTTCTCTTTTTTTTCAATTTACAAACTATTAATATTATTTTAGGTTTATATCCTGCATTAAATCGGCCTATCATAACATTTTTTTCTTAATATTATTAAATAAACCACGTTTATTAATTTACGCTTGAATCCTTCACCCGCTGACAGGAACAGAACTACCCGGAGACTACGCGGAAAGTAAAAAACTAGATGGATAGATCAGATCAACAAAAATGCAATAGAACTGCATGCAGGTAACTGGAAAGAAATAGCCCAAGATATACAGAGATGAATTAGGCAAGATCTACAACAAACAAAAAAATCATTCTTATAAAAATCATTATAATAATTTAGTGTATCAAATAAAAAAAATAAAAACACTACAATTTTTTTAAGAAAACATTTTAATATGTATAATCTGAATTAACATACAATACTAACTAAGAAATATAGATAACAAATAAATTTAAATTAAATAATAATTCATTTGTTGAAAAAGGCCTTTTCGGTCTCGATAAATAATTATTTTATTTCAAATTTATCCAAATTTTTATCTCTTCTTTTAATTTTAGTCATGTAGTACTTAAATATTTTAATGTTGACAACGCATCTCCTCCTTGAAGGATAGGTCTCATTCGGTTGTGTTCTTGTACTAAGTGGGTGCACTGCTATAAGCGAGAGTAAGTTTATATATATATATATATATATATATATAATATATATATATATATATATATATATATATATTGTTGATTAGTGAATATTTTTTTATGGTTTTATAAATTGGCTAATATCTAATAGTAAATCCCCAGAAAGATTTTTGTATATGTTTTTTCAGATGAAAATTTAAATTATATATACAATCGCATTATCTCTGAAACTGGAGGAGGCGAAAATTTGGATAAATTTGAAAAATGTAATTATTTATCGAGACTGAAAAGGCCTTTTTCTACTAATACTTATTATAGTCTCTTTCCCAAGATCATCTTTTATTAATAATAATTTATTTCATGATGATGAATAATGGATGAGGATGAGCAAATACCTTAAAATCAAGACGGGAAGAGATGCCGCTGGGCATTCCTCACCCTCACCCTGATCAAGCCATTACCAGCATTGTTACATTGTTCTCGACGTCAGACTCGCTGATTGTCAGTACTTCTGACAGGTGAAGATATGAAAAAAAAAATTGAACGAGATAATGAGGATCTAAAGGTCACAACATAAACAATCTGTGTAAACTGGGGAATAGCTTATTTTGGAATTGATAAAATTTAATAATTTCAAAGTCAATACCTTTTGTTTATATTATTCTACAGTTGTCTTTTTCCCTCTCTCTGTTATTTATTTTACTTTAGGTTATAAGGTTTGGAATGAAGCCAGACCTTTTATGATTGTATATGTTACGAAATAAAGAATGTTTCCTTTCCTTTTTAATTTTTTTATAAAGGAAGTTTATACAAGTATGTAAGTAGCTTATAAGCGCCGGCCAGCCATTGATAAAATGAACAAAACATACTATAAATAAAGGAATAACTGTTACTCTAAAAAGGAACGTGTTAAAAATAAACGAAATGGGGATATTTGTTAGAACGACAAACAAGGACGCCCGCAGACGGCCTTCACAAGGATAAAAGTCAGAAATAAATCTTTGCCAGTGGCCATTACTCTAACAATAACCAATCGGGTCTCAGATATTATCGAGCCATAGCTGCTCCTGTCTTTCTTACTTTTCATTTTTTGCTACCTCCTTGGCTTGTTGGTGGTATTCTTTTTGGCGAGGTTCAGTAAGTCGTCTTTTCTGAACCAACATCTTTGAAATTTTGGATTTATAATATATTCCATCTTTTATTATTGGCTAAAATATATAAATGAATAATTATATTTTGGCTAGACTTGATGGAATTATTTGATAAGGAAGAAAATTTCTCGTTTCTAGCTTCAAATAGTACACATCGGATTTTCCACTAATCGTCATTTAAAAATAATAGAGATTTTTTAAATTTAATATAAATAAGAATTATGGTAAAATGAAAACTGTCAATGTTCCGGTAAAAAATACACGTTTCACGTTTGTGTTTGTGTGAATCCGTATAGGGTTTGTAATTACCCCTACGAACTTACTACTAGATTGAACTACAGATTTTTAAAAAAACATATCTACGAGTAATAGATCGGATATTGTTTGACTGACAGCTTTATGAATGTTTAATGTCTACTAATAAATACTGAAAGTGCAATGTTTAAAATGGACACTGACGAACAAGATGTCACTGCATCAATCCTGTCACACCCTATAAATGAGTCTTCCACTAAAAAAAGAAATATCAGACAGCTGGCAATCCATGTGGAATGGAACCCACCAAGAAAGTTAAAAGTTAAAAAGGCCTGAACCATATCAAGCCGTTCTAATCGCATATAAATCGCTTTGACTAGGTTGGGAATAAGTCATACAAATTTGACTAATTTATACTCATCAATAAAAAACTACCTACAACATGCCAATACTGCAATAGCCCACTCACTGTCGGCCATATTTTTCAGGAATGCCCTTGTTACTCCACTAGCTTAATTATATATTGTATATATATATATATATATATATATATATATATATATAATATATATATATATATGTATATATATATATATATATATTTTATTAATATTTTTTACTTTATTTATTTATTTTTTATTTCTTCTAAGGAGTTTCTGAGCTCCAGAGAACAAAATAAAGAACAAACAGGCGTTGATGACCCTAGGATTTTATGCCTCAAAGCACAAACAAACAAACAAACTGCATCAAAATTTGAACTTTCATCCAGACAAACCTACTCGAAGAGTCGGGAATGAGGTACTGTTGTTACACTAGGATCTTCAGCTTGAACCCTCGAACCCTGACTGCAATTTAGTTCTCGAAGGAAGGTCTGCAGTACAAAGACCCGAGACCTTGACTGGAGTCTATTTCGGCCTTATTAAACGGCCATCCTGAAGCAGCCATCTTTGTGTTACCGAAACGTGATGAGACAATCATCCGGTAAATGTCCCCCCGCTATCCTCCATTGTCGCTCACCTCCGATTCTTCTCGCGGAGTCACGTTCGACCCGTCCTCAAGGTCGACGGCTCAAAGAAATGACAAATGTAGATATTATACGAACCGGCGATGTTTTACAAGTTTGTCTTTATTGAATGTTCGTCACCGTTTGTTCTGGAAGGCTATTGAGAAAATATTTAGACGGATGGCCATCTTGCCATTGTTTCCTCCATTATTTATCGCTCATTGAGGCGGTTCAGGATAATGTAAAAAACGTTAGCTCATTACCTTTTTAAAGAATTGCCATTCCTCACAATAGTTGTTTGTTTTCTAAGCATGCTAATGGATTACTTTTATAATTCTTAAAAAGATTTGTCTGTTTCCTTTCAATATTCCTATTCCAAATAATTTTCGAGGAAACACTTGTAATTGGTTACCACTGGCACTTGCATTGATTTTATTCTGGTGAACATTTGTTGACACAGTGCCCCTCCTCCAGGGGGTAAAATTCTAAAATTAGTTCGAAAAGACAATTCTATGGAACACTGGGGCATCTATGGGGTCGCAACGGAGTTTCGGGCTGTTGCCCTCCTTCCTTCCTCCCCCCCAAAAAATGAATATATACACAATATATCTATTTTTTTCAGTGATCAATATTTGTTTATGTGAGTGATTTAAGCTAAAAAGAGGTTGTGTTGGCCGAGAGTGTTAAAAACGTAAAAATTTCATTATTTTCGAATTTAGTGATGCAGGTTTGATCCCTGGGTAAGTTGAGATTTATTTGGTGGAATGGATCTTAAACCTTCCTACGCTGGATAGAATAGGTTTGGATATGCCTCTATTACAACACCATAAATGGTGAGGTAGGGAGTAATCAACAACAAAAAATAGTAAAAAAGGTCTAAGAAAAATACTTTAAAAAAATAACAATAAATCCTTTTAAATTCTAATGTATATAAAGCTGCTAGGAATATCATGAAATGAAATGGCAGATAAAACGCCAAATCCAAACCAACTACATCAAATAAATGCTTAGGTTCCTTTACTGGATTTGATAAAAGTAGTGAGGGGAAAAATAATAAAAGACTGGCAGCATTTCTACGACTGGTAATGTGCTTCGAAGGGTAAGGACCATCATGCAGTTCAACAGAAGATAGCACTGGTTTCATGGTTTGCGACTCTCAAATCTCATCTCGACCGCTCCAGCTTAGTAAAGCTGGCCCAGGCTTAGGATAAATCATAGTAGAACTAATAAATATCTACATCTAATGGGTACAGCTAAGAGTGGTCACTGCCCAACAATCCAATGCTTGGAGGATCCAAGACACATTGCCTTCGAGTGCAAAAGATTTGAGAAGCGAAGAAGAATTAGTTAAGGATCGCAAACTACGGATGATGGAGCTAACTTTCTTCGGTCGATGAATAAAGATAACGCCCGTGACTTGATAAAGATTTGAACGACTTTCTAGTTTAATTTCTTTCTAGTTTAAGTTCTATACAAGTGCTATGTTCCTGACCTCGCGTTTCTACGGCGAGTAAGGGGTTCCAGGAATCGCATTTATTTGTATTAAAATGTATTTAATACTTATATTTGTATTGAAATGTCAGATACCACAGACCCCCTACTGTAGTATCCTAGACTGAACCATATAATTTTTATTGGATTTCCTTTCTACAGGTATCATGTTTTTAAATTTACTATTTGTTCTATATCTAACTGGGGACATGCAAGGTAGATGGTAAAAGTACTACGTTGGTTTACTAACTATTATATTTACAAATTCAGCAACCAAAAACATCTATATACTTTTTTTTTTTTTTTTTTTTTTTTTTTTTTTTTTTTCTACCCCCAGGAATTTCTTGAATAAATTCAGTGTGTATATAAATGTATATATACATAAATTTTCAACTTTCCTTTTATTGCCCAAGGGCATTTTAAGTTAAGAGGGCTCTGCACGCTGTATGCGTTCTTTGCATCTGTGGCCAGAGGCCTTTTATTATACCACTGGGCGTGGAGGGACCGCCCTGCATTAATTTATTATTTATATTATTGTTAGTGGGTGTGAACTACAGAGTCCAAACCCCTTCCCTCGGCGAGAACATCAACCAAGGGACTTTACCTTGCCACCTCCCAGGCCTGGGCGGCGGTACTATTTCCTGGAAAAGCGGGTTAGCACAGACCTTCAGCCCATCGAAAAATTTGACGTGTCTTCGGCCTATGAACTCAGGCACCGATGGGAGCTGAAGCTCCTCTCGGATCTTTACGTTCTTTGCCCTTTGCAGGGTGGTACCTCTGACTATTCGCCGAAGGATGGAGTTTTGATAACTCTGGAGTTTCTTGAGCGTGGACTTATACAGGTGGCGGACATCTATATACAAAATAATAACTAAACCTATATACATAATATTAGTTGCGAATCATACGAGAGGAGAATGCTTGATATTTGATTAAAGTTACATGTGTTATATTGACTCTATTAACTAACAATTTATGATTGCCAACACAAGTTTACATCTGTATAACTAAATGAAGATTATTACTTAGCTGGTGAGGGGTGTTGTCGGTATCTCTAGCTGTTCTGGCTACCTCTCTGGAAGCTCCGTCGATCTGGTTCTCAAGTCTTCATCCGGCTGTGTCCTAGCCTGAGTCCCAGCTATCAGTCCCTGTCTTGCTCTCTCCGCTTCTCCTGATCCAGTCTCAGCCTGTGTCCCAGCTCTCCTCCGCCTAGTCCCAAGAGGAAGTCTCCTCCTCTGAGTCCCAAAAGGAAGTGTTCAGTCCCAATTCTCTATTTCCCACCTTTTTTCATCCCCCTCTCTTTTGGTAGTCTTTTTCCTGATTGGCTGAATATTCTCAGCTTAAGGGATGACCACGCCCTCTCCCCCAGGCCAAGGTAAAGCAGCAGGTACAGATTTCCATATTTCTGGTGGAAGGTGTGAAAAGGTTTTTCGGGATCCTGTTTAAACACTCAGTTGTCGGTCTTGGTCGGTGGTCTTTAAAGGTTTTTATTACCACTTACAAAAGGTTGGGCTTGTTGGTCGTTACCCTCGTTCAGGTAGCGCCAGATGTGGCCACTTATGATATTTATTTATACCTTTAAAATAATTATTCCACCGGCGGTCTTTACAATACATAGCACAAGTCACATTCAGTGATCACCTATCTAGAAATATCTAATAAATATCCAGTGTAATTTCATCTTAAAATGACAATTAAAATATTTTATTGGCAAAATAGGATTTTCTTGCTTTTGCAAGTCTTAAAGCCAAAAAAAGAAGAAGAAGAAAAAAAAGCTGCTAAATATAAGGACGTGTCAAGAAAAAATATTAAAACATTATCTCTAAAAGCATATTCCTGTAACTACTGTTTATTAATTTGTTTATTTTGCCCATCAAAGACCCCTCCTCTTAATAATTATTGCTCCTCTTATTTCGTATTGGCTGAAATCCCGTGGGGACCAGAACTGGGAAGTAGGGGCTGTTATTCGATCCAATGATCTTTACTTTACAAGTATAGCGCGCTAAGCAATCTGTTATACCTGACTCAGGTTCTTCCAAAGTAATTACCATTATAAAAAAAAATAAATAAACCCTAGAGCCGCCACTGCTATGGAATCTTTTATGCTCTAAATAAATCGATTAATGTATATCTTCTAAGGAGTCCATAGGGGCAGAGAGGGTGCCGAAAATATCGCACTTCTATGAGAGATTGAGGGGATTGGAAGTGAATCCTTGAGTATGTTAGAACTTGCTTATCATTGTCTACTTATTGTTGTTCTTTCGCATCAAATTTGCTTTGACCATTTTAGTTTTCTTCCTCTCCCTCCTCAGACCTGCGAGATATTTAGATATCAAACCTTGAGGAGTCTCGTCGCATACAATCGCGCGTTGCAATCCAAGTCACGTGCTGCGAACTGTGGGTGAGCTTTGATAAATGCCTTCTGCGAGCTGCGGCGTTGCCGACACTCATTCAACCTGCGCATACATTACGCAAACAAATGCACATTCTCTCCCTCTAAACATATTGTAATTAACTCTAACTTTCTTGAATGAGTTCTCGTCAGGTCTTTGAGGTTGATTGATCGTAAAATTCCTTTTTAAAAGTTGGCATCATTGCATATTTAGAGTCTACAAAACATTTAGGAATAAACTTACTGTATTTCATGTGAAATGATTGTTGAATGCCTAGATTGTTATAAGGCATTTTGGAAAGATTCCGATTATACATCTCAAATCAATTTTAAATTTATTAAAAAATTGTTTACGTTTCGAGCACTATTAAATCACATTTTATTTTATTTCCCTTCCTCGCCATTCCTGGTATACGTTTTTTTTACTAGGTCATGGGTGAAGGCTGGGGATTGATACATGAGTTTAAAAGTCCCTAGGCACTGGGATTAGTACTTATGACCTGCGGTATATCAGGTTGCTGGTGTTTGCACCCGCGTTAGCTTGTTCCTCCTATTAAATCACATTTGGTAAAGGTTTTAAGCATATGCGACAGGCAAAGACCTGATTGAAAAAAAAAACGATACGCATATCATTAAACCGCAGTAATTTATCTCTGTCAAATCTCATTCAAAGAACAATTATTTTTTATAAACGATTTGCAATCGATCATTATACTATAAAATTTAAAATCCTATCATTTCATTCGTTATGATTAAAATATTAGCGTAGTGGATAATTTTAATGAATTTTTTTATTATTTTTTAAGCTTATTTATTGAAAAATATTACAATCTGTCTCAAGGACATTTATAATAGTGTTCACAGATCACATTCACACTCTATGTACAGTAAATAAAATAAATTATACAGAAAAGTAATATGAAATATGAATGAAATGAAAAATTGAAGAGTAGAATACAAAGAATCATCAATAAATTAATCAAAAATTAAACTTATGACATTAAATCATGTAAACAAACTATTTAAAAAAAGTTAACCTTAAAATTTCTTTATTTGTTTCATCTATTGTATTTCAAAATATACCTGTATAGTTAATGTTTGTTTTATGCTTATAAGTTTTTTTTCCTTCAAAGGAATTTAGTTTTAAATTAAAATTTATATAAAATATATTCTATGAAAATGTTCAAATGTGATTAAGTGACTGACAATCTTATCTATTTAAATTAAGTTAAAAAAATCTCTTTAATAAAATTTAATAATGTTAAACTGTCCAAAAATTGGTGAATGTTTTGGATATTTTATAATTCAAAGATGTATTGAATGGCCAAGTACAAGGGTGGTGCAACTTCAATGTAGTGTCTGAAAAATGCTTTTCACTGTAGTTTTTTTTTCCTGTTTAACCAATCTGAAGGAGAGGAATTAAATTCTACTTTAAGCTCTGGAAAATAATAATCTTCACCTTATTTAGAACGTCAAGTTTTCAAAACCTAAGTAATTAATATCCTAAATTCCTGGGCGTTGAGCATCCTTTTTCGGTACTTCGTGTCAATATTTCTCTTGTTTAAGGTTAAATCTGTGAAATTAGTTTAAAAATAAGTAAATAACATTCACTCTTAATTTTTAAATTGTACGAAAAATGAAATCACCTTAATGATGATGTTAATCATTTGCTAAGCCTGCAGAATAACTCCGAAAAAAGACGGTTGTAAAGCAAGTTATAAATCATGGATCGAAAACCTTGAAGGCGGAGCTATAAAATTTAAAAAAGAAACCTAAATCGGATCCCGTAAAATTTATAGGTTAGTAAGATGGGCGCTCGGTGGACTAATTGGGCGACAGGAGCCGAATTGGCTTTCGCTGAAGAGAGAGTGTAGGATAACGAAGATGGTTCCGCCCCGGAGGCCTCATGAATACATATGTTTAATCCCTAACTGGAGCAGAACGACCTACCAATCTGTCTGGGTTCAACTCTCGGCAGGCGTGAAAGTTCCCGGGCACTTGGGAGACCGATATACAATCCGCGAACGGGAGCTTCATCTGCCCCCGCTGGTCTATTCCATTAGTTCTGGAAGCGATACGGTTGTGGGGAAAGTAATGAAGGTGGTTAGCTACGCGATAAGGGATACATTAATGAGGGAGTATTTATAATAATAATAATAATTATTATTATTATTATAATCCTCCACAATATGCACAGTGGGACGAAACGCTTGATTTTCATGATACAGATTTTCACCCAGATGTTCCCATAAAATAATTCATAATAGGTTCATAATGATGTACTGGCCTCCCGCAGTTCTACATCCTACGCCATGATAAAGACCTGCAAAGTGGGTCGAAACGTCGGCAAAAATTAAATAATACTATTTGTTTAATTTATTTGACCGCACCCCCCGATCAACTCCTTCTCATATATTAGGTTCAGTTCATACTCTAAGTAGTTTGTTATTTTTGTTTGTTTTTTTGCTTTTCCCTACTTCGCCTTTTAGGCTATACGGTTTTTTTTCCGGGTCAGGGGATGAGGGCGTGGGATTTAAAAGACCCCCAGGATACCAGGAGGCGAACTTGTAATATTATTGTCTTCAACTTTGGTTATCAGGTTGCCAGGCAACGCGCGGTGCTGTGCACAATCGTATAGTGAAGTGCGTTTGGTGGTTGGAGTAATTTGAAAGATTGTTTTTATTAAGTTTTTGTCCTGTATTTTCTCATCCTAAACAAATTAAAAATCAACGAAGTCAAAATAAAAAATATAACAGTGATAAAATTAGAACGAAAATATCTAGTAACTTCAATATTTTTAAAAAACAGATATAAATAAAAACATTCCAACACCCTTAATAATATTATACTACTAATAATAAAAGCATTATATTTAGTCAATTTCTATCATATACGGTATATTAAAGAAAAACTATAAGTAGAGTTATGGAAAAAGAAATAAACCTGAATGTCTAAATAGTGCACTATGATTTCTTTAAATTTGAGTGCTTTAATGTCGTTAATTTTATAATTTATAATTTTTATTATAGTAATTTTTATTAAATTAATCATTTATTAATTAATCTGTTGACCAACATATAACGACCCTATATCAACGATATAGCGACAAATTATAATATATATATAAGAATATATAACGATAAATTTAAATGGACATAATAACAGACTTATAAGAGACATGGCCACAGCTGACATACCTCAGAACATGAGGAGGAGACTAAAAAGGCGTCGGATGAGGGATCTCCTTCCTTAGACAACCTAAGTAATTGGAACAAGTTAGGGAAGAGGTACTGCTGAGTACTTTCCTTCCCCATGCCTGTCATGTCATTATATCATTATCGCCATCACATTTGCTAATTGTCAACATATTGGTGACAATCAGCAAATACATATTTTATAGACAAAAAAAAATCAGTTCTATTCAATTAAATGATATTTCAGTTTAATTAAAAAATAATGTTTTTACTAACAATATACCTGTTTAGTAAAAAAATTTTTTTTTTGTTTAAGTATATATACGTTTTATTAAGAATAATGTTTTTACAAGCCGATATGTCGTTTTAATAAACTAGAAATATGCAAGTAGTTTCTTTCTATTTATGTATATTTAAATAGCAATTATATATTCTTATACTAACACAATATATAAATACAACTAGACCCAAAAATAAATAATTGTAATAAAATTATTAATAACTTCTGAGGTGGGACGACATCTTTGGGATTGACATACAAATAATACCATGTTATAGTTTCTCAAAGTCCTTTTTTTTCAATAAATATTTGTAATCGTTGAATTTCCGAAAATTTATAAATATGAAAAATTTAAATTCTGAAAGAAATTATCTAAAAATACTTCTTATCTGAATTTCATTCATTTTTGTTTTAAAACTTTCTTAATACGATTTACTTATTATATAATATTTAAAAGATAGATAAACAGCATTATAATTGAAGAGCAACTGATCTAAAAAACATCTAATATTGCGCCGGATAACTTAAGGTGCCCAATTTTTTAATATATTTATTAAAACTTTTTGGAATTGCTTTCAAACTAACTATAGTATAGTTCTAACGCTAAAGAATATGTATGTAGACATTTTAAGGTTCCACTCTGCGATGGTTTAGTTATGAACTACTACTTCTGAAATGTTTATCTGGCAGAAAACCTATTCAACTCAATCAAAGAATTCTTAAGCGTGAGAATAAATGCAGGCAAAAAAGGAACTTAAGAAGGTTCTACTCCTATTTCCCGGCACCGAGTTCGAATCCAGCTGTGAAAGATAATTTATTTAATATAATATATCATCTGTTGGATTAGACTTGGACCGAGAAACCCTCCTGTGGCATACCCTACTCTTTGGAGTGCATATCTGGAATTAGATTTGTTAACAAGAGAAATAATTGGAAAGTGAGTATGCCCGAATATCTTGCGGTTTAAACAATGGATGGTGAACTTAAAATTGATTAGATTTAGAACGCAGTGGAGGCTGGAATGGATTTTTTTTTTAACACTCTCAGCTACTAATAGCTATCGGTTGAGCGTGATTCTAGCTAGATCAGCTCCTTGCCTAACCTATAGTCAAGGGATAGTATTTCCTTATCAGCACTGAATCCTAGACCATTCGTGGGTTGGAGTAACAAGTTTTTTTTTTCCTCAGCGCTATGAGAAAATCTTATAAGGATTTCGTGGTGATTTTTTTATTTATTTTCTATATAGGATAGTTCATTTCTTATTTTAGTTTAGTGCTTAATGAGGTATATTCCCGGTTTCTGGACACATGATGTTTTATGTGTTAGTGTTATTAGCGTTTATTTATTTATTTATTGAGTATTACAACAATCTGTCACTTGGACATTAGTTATAGTGAGGTAGGATAAAATTCACACTGCATGTACAAAAAAATATAAAATAAATAGAAGCAAAATAGCAATAAATAATAATCAAAAAGTAAATATAATAAAATAACTTAAAAATAAGAAAATTAAAATAAAGCGAAAACACATGCATACCTACATATATTATTTACAATCAGACGCGTGAACTCCGAGGTAAGCTTGTCCCGCCAACTATGGAGGGAAAAGCTGGACTCCAGGAGAACCCTGCGCTACTCTCAACCACATCACAGGTACTAAAGCCAGCGGAGATTGATATAGCGTTTAAGGAAATTAAAAGTAATAAATTTGTGGACAGCTTATTTATCTTATATCTTGTGAAAAACTATTAATCATTACCTTTATCCGAATATAATAAATACTAGGATATTGTCACTTGTAATATTGATATAAAATCTTATATCTTATTTTAATGTTTTTTTTAAAACAAAGTTGGCTTTCATTTGAACGAATGTACATAAAATTTTATTAATTTAAATAATGTAAAAAAAAGTGTTTTTATTGGAATATTTCACGTGGTTTATTTATATTGAATATTCCCATAAATTATGTTATTTAACAACAATAATAATAATAATAATAACCTTTATTTGTACATACAATGAAAAAAACAATAGATAAAAAATAGATATATACAAAATCTCTTATATGTACAAAATCAACTTAGTTGAGGTTTTGAGTTCGATTTCGTTCTTTTTTGTTTTTTTTTACTTAACTTTCTTGTAACAACACTAGGTAATGAAACTGTCCCATCCTTTTCCATTCTTTCCTCTCGAATGCTACTCTCTTCCAGGCTGTACCTCCGCAGGTCTTCTTCATCTCCTTGTCCCAGTGTTATTTAACAATAAACGTATTAAAAAAAAAAATGATCAAAGTATGCAAATTGTAGTACATGAAAATGCTAACGTAATTATATAAATAAGAAATAATTATAAAATTTTAACAAAACAATTGTTTTGTTTCCTTAGAAAAAAACTTTAATAAGTGTTTCCTATAAAAAAAAAAGTTATTAAGTAAGTGCTGGGCAGTTATTTTTGTACTGATATTGAACATTGATGAAAAATGCGGTTCATTTCATTACGGAACCAACATCGATATAACAAAGATATAAAAATATGACAACACATTAATAACGCATGATAGATATTTTACATATTTATTGAGGTTGATTAGTTCATGTTTATGACACAAGCGTTTTGTGGTTTTCCACTATCTTTCCTCTCACAGAAAAATGTTGTTATCTTTTATACGAAGTGAGTTTGTCTGGTGATTTTGGCAAAACAATTTTCAAAGTCTCGAAACCCTTATCAAAAGCTTAAGTAGAACTAATTCAGTGGAATTTCAATGCTTATTTCATAGAAAGATAGCATAATATCATGAGTCAGTAATAGATATAATAGGACCGATCTAAACAATAGTTGGAGAACCGTTTTATAATTACAAGCCGCAGTAAGTTTAGGCAGTGTTAAAGGAGACCACAATAATTCTCTATATTTTACCGTTGTTATTTTTATCGATCGCTAAATACACACAACCATATACATATATTAAACTTAATGCTATTAATTTCCAAATTGTCATTACTTAAATGATTAAATATTAATTAATTTGAACATAAGAATAATAAATATTGTGCAAAAACATTTGGAGTCCGCAACTACGTAACAGTGGCCACTTGCGGGTTCCGATGCCGCTGTGCCCAACTATGATCTATCTTATACTATGTGATAGGATTTAACTTCTATTCTATTTTCTATTCTACATTGACCAATTTTTTGTTATTTGTACACCACTGTACAATACTGGAACTTGACAACTAAGAGCCTCAAACGCTGCCAAAGACAAAGAAACATTACTAGTAGTAAGAGAAGGCTAGGAATGGGCAAAATAAGAAGATGGGGACGGAGATAATGAGCTTTGGAAACCCTAGGAGGATTGGATAACCCGTCCCGGAGGGGTCCACGATTGTAAAAAAGAAGAAGGGGCTGCCATTTGATATTGAAACCCTACCCCCTGTAGTCCCGTCCATTGTAACCTTCTGTTAGCGCAATTTCAACTCTTATATCTTATACCATTCCCTTTAGGACCCTACTATTCCCACTAGAAAGAGGATCTGGTTACTTTACAAAAAAATGTGGAAGGCCGCTTTCGCATAAGAACATTTAATAATAAAAGAATCCTAATGAAATGATATTATATCATTTTTATCAACTGTGTTGTAGGAATTATTAGAAAATCTAACAGAAATCCAGTAACCATTTTAGAGTGATTTACATCAAATACAGTTTTTTCACATGTTTTTATGATTCATTATTGGAGTCATGTTATAGCCGTAAATCATGCGGATCAAATATGCTGAAATTAAATATTTTTGTTTTCTCACTAGAACCAGACCATTATAGCGTGGAAGGGTATAAATTGCATTTTAAATTACTGTATAAACATGCGGCTTTTATAGATCATAGCAAATATATAGATTATAGATTTCATCACTTCTCTATCATTCTGAAGCACCTGATAGGAGTTGGGGGTAAAATATGGAGATTCTTCAGCTGTATCTAGTGACGTACTTGGTGATGTACCTGGTTTAGGCTGAGATTCTTCAATTGTCTCTTTGGAGGCAATTGGAGGCAACTCCTGGCTGGGTTTCATATTTTCCGGAACTAACAGGGGTCACTGGAGGTGTTTGATGAGATTGACGTGACTTTTGTTTGACAGGTGAAGAACAAGGTGTCGTGCCTAATGACCGGATTCTCTTAATAGACGCTCTACTAGACATGACCTGATGGTGAAAACACATAAAAGAAAAAAAAAATCATAACTTATAACTGCAAAGATCAAATATCTATTATGGTTATGTACCCTTGACCTGTTTTAAATGAATAATTTCAGAGATTACGCTGAAAAGCAAGTAAATTCTGAGGGCGGAGGTGAAAACACAACCTTTCACATCAGTTGGATCAATAAATTAAAGGAACATATAATAAGATTTTCTTTGAACATATTGATAAATATGCAATAGTTCCTGTATATAGATTGATTGAAATGAAGAATAATTTTATTCGGTGACTGAAGTCCCCTTAAAATAATAGCAAAGTTCAAAAAATATGTACATTAGTCTGGCGTGTAGATATAATACAAATATATACAAAAAATACTGAAGGAAAATATTGATAATTGATGAAAATGATTGAATAAATAAATGATTGATGAAAATAATGATTCATTAACGGAATCATGTTATAGCCGTCAATCATGTGGATCAATTATGCTGAAATTAAATATTTTTGTTTTCTCGCTAGAATCAGACCATTATAGTGTCATTTATAGATCATATTAAATATTGGAAAAATGTATATAAATTAAATTGGTGTTAGGAAATAGCCTTATGGGATTCATAATTTCTTTCATTCGACCATTTTTGTCGATAATTTTATGATTTGAAGCTTAAATTTGTCACTTTGCTCACCTCCAAAGTGAGTTAAAGGGTTACAAATTTGTAGGTAAATTGAGTTAGGAATGTAGCTTGTAGGAAACAACTTTTTTTTTTTTCATCCACAATAACGTGGATTATTAATGAAATTCGGAAAATGTTCAATAACATAACATGAAAACGTATAGCAGCAGATCAATGGAATTACTGGAGTCAATTTTAGATGGATGTTTTAATAATTTTATAAAACGGAGTCTATACCGAAGATTCTACCTCATTAACGGATTGATCGTTCTCACGCTTTTTATACTGCTAAGCAATGACTCTTTTCTAACATTTAACATTCAAACCTATAACATATAATAACTTTTATTTACCGAAAATAATTCCTTTATTGGTTGTAGTAAATAAATTTAAGATGGAGGTGATTTAGTTTTTGAAGGACCTTTAACCGATAACCTGTAGAGATATTTTTCATCGAAGATGATGGCTTCCAAACCATCTCTTCGTCCCACTCGTCGGCTGCTTCAAAGTAGTCCCATTCCACCCCTGCAGAGGTCGCCCTCTCATTACTGACAAACTGTCATTCAAAAATCATTATCTTTCCTCGGGCTAAGTGGCAGGGTGGATCGACTTATCTGATTCAAGATTAGTTCTCTACCAGGAACCGCGGATAATTTGTGTCGGAAAGAGGTCTCAATGTCTTACAATGATGAGATTTCAAGCTAACTGATTTGGTTTCATGACTGGTAATTTTATTATGGAATCGATATATCAAATAAAAATAATTAATTACTTCTATCGTTCAATTATACTATATACAATAATACTAATAGGATTGTATTTTAATTTACTAATTTACCAATTTAATTAACATTATCTCGGTTTTCAGGTAATAGTATCGTCTAGCTGACCCCTGCGAATATTCCACACAAAGCTAATATTTTTATCTGATTTTAATACATTAAGGGCTCAGCACAACTTCCATTCAATGATGTTTGATACACAAACGTTTAATACATATATTTATTAAGCCATCAGTTATAAATATGATTTACAATGTGCCATGGTTTAACTATTCCGTTGAACCATACTGTACTCCAGAAAAAAAAGGACCAATTCCCAAAATCTTAAATTCCCATATGTAACAGAATCGTTGCAGTACAACAAATACTAAATGCTCACAACGCCATAACACTGCTCCAAATCGTCCGATGTCGATGATTAATTTTTAGGTTTTTTAGGGAAATTAGCAAGCTTTTAAATACTCATAATGGAATACCAATTACGTACTTTTCGTATTTTATCTATCTACTTATCTACTTATCTACTAATTAATCTACTAATTAATACTACTAACTTATCTACTAATTATGAATTCGTTTGTAACGTCTCGATTCGTTGAGACCGCACCATTATGTGGTTTGAAACTTCCCACTTTTACATACCCTTTTATTTAACTCCTGATATAAAATTAGAAATCAAAATTACGATTCGCTCACTCTGCATGATATTCCCTTTCTATTGATACCTCATTCTTCAAAATCGATCATTCCTGAGTGTCGAAAAGGGATACATATATATTTGAGGAATAATATATAAGATTGCTGAATTCAAAACTGAAACAACTCAAGTACCAAGGTTTTGAGATAAACGAGCTTAAACGTGATATAAGGGTGAAATCACTAAAAAAAAATTAAAAACTATAAAACCATTTTCTTAGATAGATCTATCAAAATATAATTGCTCAAGCCGTGTTTTGAATTGATTTTGCTGGTTGTTAAATTATTATTAGCCTAATCCAAGCGAAGGAAATATGGCCGCTTAAGATGAATAACAATTCCCGCGAACAATCATCTGAATCCTGTTCCTTGTGATCCATCAAACCGCTGAAGAAACCCTCGAGGTGATTTGGGTGAGATAGCATGAGGATATGGAACCTGTATAACTCATATCCTTTTTTCCGCCGTTTCGTTATTTTTATCTTGAAACTTATTCTATAATATGATTATCCGATAAAAATTAACATAATCATTATAATATAATTATAATTAATTAGAAATAAGGACGAAGGAAACAATTAAATTTTAGTATTAAAATGGACTTGCTTTATAACTGCTATGTGTTTTTTAAAATTTATGGACAAATATTAAAATCTGATACGAACTTGTATAATTTGTATTAGCCTTCATAGTTTACATTGGAACAAATTGTTTTTAATTTTATTTATTTGTTGGAATATATAAGTGTATAAATAAAATATTGTATGTAAATCTACTCTATGAATGGTAACTTGTGAATTGTTGTGAGGAATAATAAGGAATAGATGATAATGAACCAGAAGGTTTTAATTGACCATGGAGCTTAAAATTAAAGGATTATCTATATCGGATTAAATCTGTAACAAATGAAATATTCAGGTCTTTATAGATAATTTTATTTGTGAAATAATAAGGAACTCTGCTCTAATGCTTTGAAGTTGTATTTTGAATTGTAGATGTTTAAGATAGTCCGGGATACATAAACTTTTTATCTGATTACTAATATCTGTCTAAAACTTTATATAATAACAATAAGCTTTATTGACATCAATAAGTTTGCAAAAGTTACCTCCTTTATGTAGGTATTTTAATAATATCTAAAAATAAAAACAAAAACCCTACAACAAACAAAATAAAGTCTTCAAAAACACACTGAAAATTTATAAAATATGACAAAACGAAATGATGCAACTATATATTATTCATAATTTTTTTTTCACCTGCTTATTTCTCAAAATCTGTTGATCCTTTATGATTGTTATTTACAATTGTTTCTATTTTTTTTTACTATTATGGTTAATATCACAATATCAAAATCATATTTCCAGTTTTTATTTTGTGGTATCTGTAGCTCATTTTGAAGGCTCTGATTTATTTTAACTGGCTTTTTGTCTATCTTCTTTGTTTTCTCTCTCTGTCTCTTTTCCTTGTATCACTTCCATTTGATGAGTTTTCTTCTCTGCTTCTTTTCTTACCTATTGCATCTTTTTTTATCGATTTTATGATCAAATTACCTTACGATTTACTTGAAAAAGAAATTGATATTTGTGAAGCATGTCTGATTAAATTAATTAATATAATGAGAAAACCGCCCCACTTCTAAGAATTTTCGTAAATAGAAAAGTTGTAGGTTACGATAACTTTTAAGACGGATGTTAATAATTTGATAAAAAAAGAGGTATGTACCGGGGACTATTGGATACGGAAGAATTTGATGATTTTGTGGAGCTCCAAAGCCCTATTCGGAATGACACAAAATAGATTGTAAAATAACTAAAGAAAAAATGTTTAAACTTTTGTTCGTCCCAATAAACGTATATTACTGTAATTTGTAACATCAATGTGTTAGCCCATGTCTACATCAGTATTGTTGTTTTTATTTAAATACAATAAAATAAATTTTTGTTTACTGTCACTATTTCCACAACCTCAGATTAAAAGTACTCGTTTATAAAAGCATTCTTTCTCCTTCTTTTCTATATGCTGCTCCACTACTGTCCCACATTTCGAAAACCACAAGCTAGAAACCTCAGCAATTCTAAAATATATTTTAAAAAGAATAGGTAAAATCCATGCCTTATTAAATTTTCCCAAAATTAATTTATAAACAGAATAATAATAAAATTTTACGATTATTTAAAATATTTAATAAAAATGAATTTAATACACTTACATTTCCGCCGGAACCTCGGCGAAGGTAAAATATAGACTTAAGGTAGATTTTAAGTTTGAAGAAAATTATCATGATAGAGGTGAGCCCCAACACCTTCAGTAAAAGTCAAAACAATAAATATTAAACAAAACTGAGGAATGCTCTTACAAGACATTTGAGATATAGCGCAATGAAGATCTTACACCATATATTTGAAACCAGACCATATATGAAACTGGGGCTATAAAAAACAAAATGTTACTATTTCCATACCATATTTTTTTTTCTCAAAAATAATTTTATTCACATATATATATACACAACACAATAAGTCATAATACTGGTTATATGCTTATAATCATATTACCTTACGCATGTTATAATAAAGTGGATTGCTATTTTTATGCTGAATCTAATTTGTACAGTAGGAAAAATCCAATAAAAACTTACATAAATTATAAAAAACTATATAATGTCTTTAAAGTGTATAAACAAGATAAAACTAAGCACACATTCACATATTTTATATCTTGGGTGATAAATATTCAGGACGCAGTCGTTTTTAAATTTTTTTTTATTTTTGCCAACGTTTCAACCCAAACATGTGGGTCATCTTCAGGGCGTGGTTTGAGCACTGACGTTGTTCATGTACTCATTTATCACCCATGATATGTAGAACAGTCGACTAACTTCCTTCAATGTTTTATATCTTATAAATTATTATTCATTAATTGGTGTGGGAAGTATGTTGCTGCTTGTTTATCAATATTTGTTATGCTATATTGTTTTAGTCATTTCTTGTCATAGTTTCCTATTGTTTGGATCATGGGATTATCAGATATTGTTGTAAGCTCAAAGATTCTTTGCGTTTTAAAATAAATTTATTGTTTTATTGTTGTCAGCTGTAATTCTGTTAACATAGTGGTTATTTTTATGTATTGCGGGTAATTGTTTATGATTCTCATGCATATGTTTTGAATCACTTCAAGATATATCTCTATATCATATTATAAAGCTAATAACACTGAAATTTTCCTGAAACTTGCTTTATTAATTTGTTTGGATATAATAAAATGGATATGTACTATCAAATATCATAATATATTATTACAATATTCCAATGCAACATTTTAGAATTGCATTAATCTAGTTTATAATAAATGGTAGTGTATATTTTAAAAAATTATTTCTGTGTATTTATCTGAATTTTTTCTAACTAGTATATAATTTTCTTTTTGCAGAAGAGTGGATCCGCAAAAAGAAAACCGAAGTAGTAACAAAAAGACAGATTGCCACGCGAGTTCAGCGCGAAGTCCTCCTCAAAGACGGCAAAGTAGTCGTGGACTCAGGCCCTAAGGTCACAACAACAACAACCGAAGATACCACTAAGGAGGAGTCTGAAAATACCGAAGTAAGTTCTTTAAGTGTGATATTGCATTACCATAAAAAAATAAATAAAATAAAGGTTATAACTGGAAGTATTCCAAGCAACACAGCCTTATGTCTCCATATTGCAGGTAAAAAATAAAAATCCCATCAACGTTTCGCCGATTCAGGTATCATCAGGATAAAACAGAAAAGTGAATAGAAGATCACATCACTGCATGATTCAATTTGCTTTTCTTTTCTGTCCTGATAATACCTGATTTTGCAAAACGTTGACGGGTTTATTATTTTTTACCTACATTTTCGATAGAAATGTAACCTAATATTGGATTTCTGTTTCTTGGTGAGTTTTTTTTTACTTACTTGTGAATAAAATAAGAGAGTTAAGAGAGCTTGGGTGTGTAATGTTTTGCTCTTAATAAAATATATTTAATATTTTTATTATATAAATATAATATTTTTTAAAAATATTTTTTATTTTTTAAACTCATTCTTACCAGAAACTGGAATAAGATTTTCATTCTCTTGTTTTAGTTTTTGATAGGGTTCGCTGTCTGCTGTAACAACGTTTATTGATATAGTTAATATTAACTTCAGAAATAGGTTATTTACTACCAAATAATATTTTTGTTCTATCCATAGGTCAACCTTTTATTTGTTTGTTCTTTTTATTGAACAAATATTTGTATATATCATAATTATATTAGGAATTTTAGGGAACAGATGAACACAAACTATACAAATCACATATGTTTGTCTTATAATCTCATTGCTAACATACTGATTACAGAATGCTTATTATTTGTCCCATTTTGACTCTCTATTAATAAAAATAGGGGTAACAAATTATGTTTCCTGTTATTGAAAGAGATTTTAATTTAAATCGGAAGAAGGAGATTGAAAATAGATTCAATTTAAACCTAATTTGAGACTTTAAAATATCAGATTTGATTAATATAGATGATAACAAAGGCTCATTTATTTTTTTATTTTTAAACTATTTTAAATATTGTGCGAGGTTATTTTCGATCACTTCCTAGAAATCAGATTTGATAAACTTAATCATAATAATGATATATTACGGCCTACATCATTATAATTTCTGGTGTTCCATCATTTTTAATCGACCCTCAAACTGACAGGGCAAGATAAATAGACCCCAAGGCGCTAGGTTAGGTCCACAACATAGATAAGGAATATTTCTTCCACGAGGATTCCCACACCCCCTCTTTATTCTTAAATTGTTAAATTATATTACTTTATTATATGACTTTTTTATTGTAAATTATATTACAATTATAATTGTAAATTGGCCTAGAGATCACCTGTTTCACCTGTAACTAAGTCAGTCACTAATAATCACCATTAAGATTATCAAGGAGTAACCAAGAAACTAAACAGTTACATAAAATTAGCTGATGCACAACTGTTCAGTATAATAATAAAATAAAATATATAAATGATATTCCCTTCAATAACTATTCCAATATTTTCTAAACCGAGAAGAAAACGTTCAACGTCTGAATTCATTAATTTTTTTTATACTTTTGTGTTTCTTTATTGCACGGCACTATTTTAGGTATGTGTCAACTAACACAAAATAAACAAAAAAGTTCATATTAACATATATCTCAAGCTCATTTATTAAACAGATATCAAAGGTTAAAGATTTATTATTTATTATTACTATTTATTTATTATTATTACAATATTTAGAGTAACTGTTCAAAGGGGCGTCCGTTTTGTTGAATGCAACATGCAACAAGACGAATCCATGCTTCTCTGGCTCTTCCATGATGGCTTCCACGATCCGATTTCTTAGCTCTTCACGATATTTTCGAACAGCAGCAGCACCGTTTCTATGTACCTCGCCATAAGCTTGTCTGTTTGTTCTGTAAAAGTGAATAAATTTATGGTGTCTCCCATGATAATCATAAATAGAACTGTGTCACAGTATTCACTCACACTAAAACATACAGAACTAGACAAACAGATGAGCAACTACTGTCATCGCTTATCGTTCATTTGTTATGAGGCGATTAAAACCTGTTATTTAGTATTAAACAGGTTAAATTTTGTACAGTCGGTCTTAATGTAGTAAATAAATAATAAATCTTTAACCTTTGATATCTGTTTAATAAATGAGTTTGAGATATATATTAATATGAAATTTTTTGTTTATTTTGTGTTAGTGAACACATATCTAAAATAGTACAATCACAAAACACCCTGATATTATATCAATGATAATTATTAATATTATATATTATAAACCGTGAAATGGAGGAAAGATACTTATTATTTCAAGTTTCAGACCGAAGCCAATCCTTCTACTAAAGTATAGCCATACATATTAGACAAACGAACAAAAGTTGTGGGTCAAGAATATGATAAAAATAACTTTTTCTGAAAATGATAATATTTTACTAAAAAATTTAAAATAGTTGTAACTGTAGACTGGTTGGAGATTAATTTGAATATTTTTATATATTATAATAGGGAATTGAAGTCTCTACAACTTCTTTTACATGAATTCCATTCGCTGATAAATAGCTTAGATGATTTGGAGGAATGTTTAATGAAAGATGTGAGATAAAACTTTTTTTTTCTCGAAAATTTTAATTTTCTTCCGAGCGTTTAGCTCGAAAATGGTTTGGGAATTCCGAAAAAAAAACTATAGAATTAAAGTTTTAGATAGTTTTATAAACTTTCATTTAATAACAGATCCTTTTCCCTAGGAGGCACCGTTTTCCAGATATAACTGGAAACCTAAAATTGTGTATATTTAGTTACTTTGGTCGGTGGTTTTTCAAGGGCAGTTAATGTATTAAAAAATGATATCTCCAAGGATCTGTATAAGCCCTTATAGTTTTACTATTAATTCAATTTTTAACAATGTTTTTGGCAGTTTGCTTATTCTCAAGTTATCTATAAATAGTAAAAAAAAACATTGTTAATAATAATCATTAATTAAATGTATGATGCCTGTACTACTCCGAGAACTTACAAAATCCTCATAAATCAATAAATTACAAAATCATTCCATTATATTATTCTATTACATTTAATTTCTGAAAATTGTGATTTTTCCTCTCCGCTTCTCCTTCCGGCTCGCCATCAAGACGTCGGGATTTTTGATTTGTTCACACCCTAAGCATCCTGGACAAGTTTCTGAAGGAATTGCTTAGGTCCTTGACCTAAATAAATGGAAAAATTATTAGGGCAATTCGATCCTTGAAGACATGGTATATAAATACATTAATTGCCCTCGAAAAGCATACTAAATATACTGTATTATATAATTTATACTCTTCTGAAATTCTTATTTTACAGTTCTTCAGCTCTTAAATGCTTAATTATTATTTAGTGTTAAATTATTAGAAAAGAGTAGAAAATGAATCAGGAATATTCTCACCTACAAGAAAAAAATATTCCACTTGTTATTGAGGCCTACTAAGAGGTATAGCTTGGAGCGTCAAAAACCAAACAAACAAGTGGAATGTGGCAATTGATTTACATATTGAAAATAACCTTCATACACTATTCCGTCTCAGGACAAACAGGTGTTACGAAACACCCATGGGAACATTTCGTCTTCCCGATTCTTCGGGTCCTCGTTCTGCTTCGGTATTCGGGTGCCGAAGATTGACGATTGACCACTTACCTTGAATCTTTCACTCTATCATAGTAACGAATGCGAAAGATAAGTGAGCATAATGGTCTAGGATTAGGTGCAGGCATGGCTGACAGTTTGTTAATGATTGCGGGAGGGTTCAACGCCGATAGCATCTGTATATATTCTACCCTCAACAAATGTCTTTTGAGAACCTTATATCCGTTCATACCAGATAGCCATCGCCTGTTAAGGCTTTACAATGTTACTCAAGATAAATTAACGCTGTGTTATTCTCGTATTTACGAAGAATAATAGATCCGTTGAGTGGATAAGGTTTACGTTGTTACTTTATGCATTTAATTAGCTGCTACGAATCTTAATTAGTGGATTTACGAAACATGAACGTTTAAGTGGTATTTAAAAAGAAAAAAATAGTATCTTAATAATGTGGTATTTTAAGAATTTTTACTTTCTACGGTAAGGGATATTTTTTTTGTAGTGAAAAGAGAAACACACGTTTTTAGGCCCCCCTCGAGTTCAAATAACCAAGTTTATCATAATGGTCAGTGTGTGAACAACCTAAGTCGAAAACCACAAGTCGTACGAAACTGAAATTATAAATTTTAGTTACATACATATCTCGGATGTTACAGAAACTTTTTTGCCAAAATCCTATTTTAATCTTATTTATTGAAAAATATTACAATCTGTCTCAAGGACATTTATAATAGTGTTCACAGATCACATTCACACTCTATGACACCAAAATAGACTAATCAGAATGACATTTTATATCATCAATTTTACACATTCTTACAGTTTTCTCGATACGTCCCTAACAATTTTTATTAGACTCGTTTCATCAATGTAAGATCAATCAGTATTTAATATTAAGTAGGTATTATTACTGTTAAATAGTTTGACTAAGCTAAAATACAAACTTTTTATTTTAATTTCTTTTTCTAAAGTACTTTTAATTTTGTTCATAAAAAAGAATAAACAACTTCATTCTGTAACTGGTGATAAAAATGATTACATATAAGCTATGGAGAAAATTGATTATTAACTAAAGGAAAAATAAGGATAACAAACATGAAAACTTAGAACCTGCGGAAACCGCCGAGTGTGTCCGACCTTTGCCGATTCTCCTTAATTTACAGATACTCGATACCGCTTTCTGCACACTGCATTCATGTATTTAGTTCAACTAGTATAGTCCGTTGGACAGATCCCTTTTTGTCAAACTATTAACATCCACCAAAAACTTCGTCAATAGCTTCATTTCATCGTAACCAACAACTCTTTTATTTACGAAAACTCTAGTAATTGGGGTGTTTTCAATCTTGAAATCGGTCGTGTTTGTTTATTTAATTAGGTACTAAAAACTCATGATAACCAATTTGTTTTGCACTGGAATCGTAAGATAGTATGATCTAGAAAAAAGGTGGTCTACAAAAATATTGTATATAGTGCTATTTGGTGTTACCTCTCTATCCCTCACATGTCAAAATAACAAAGTTATATAGGCCAAATTTATATAGGTCACCTTTGTCAGACTTTGTGATCATGTTACCTTACGATTCAAGTGGAAAGGAAATAGGTGTTCATGCGTTTTAGTGCTTAATTAAATTAATTAATTTAATGAGAAAACTCCCCATTTCTGAGAATCTTCCTAGATAAAAAAAATTTAGTTTACAATAACATGAAGTATATTATAATTGGTAAATGGTTGACTGTCGTGGATAATGAAGAAAAGAATAGTTGGGATGGTCAGTCAAAAAATAAGGCAAAAATAAATTATAATACTTCAGGTCGAAACGTCGGCGTATGTAAAAATAAATATTATCATTTATTTTTGCCTTCTTTTTTGACTGACCACCCTTACTATTCTTCTCTTCATGAAGTATATTAGTACGATTTATACTAGTATAATGATTATATTAATATAATGACTATTATAATTGCGCATTGATAGTTGACTTTAGTGAATAATTGAAGAGGTGAATGGTTGAGGTTATCAGTAAAAAAAAAGTATAAATAAATAATTATATTTATTTTTTTTATTGGTCCACTTTGTACCATTAACATTTATATTATTAGATATTATTTATAGTCGTAAAAAAAAAAATGGAAAGTACCGCTACGTATGAATTTAACATATTGAATGGATGGGAAAAAGCAGTAATTAATTTTTTTTCACATGAATACCATCACAATAAAATTGGATTAGGTAATAAGAGTAAGTTGAGTTAAATGTTTAATGCTTTAATGTTACAAAATATACATTAGAACAAATGAAGATTTATTTTTTAGAATACTTTTCTTTCCATCCACAATTACAAGTTTATGAATGTTTTAGATATATCAGTATAAATTATAAACTTAAAAGCTGGACCTTTTGTTAGTTGTGAATAGATTATTGACAAATGAAAACTCATATTCGAAGCTTAAAAATTGTAGTATATTCAATTGTTTAGCATTACAATACTGTATTGTTGTTTTATTATCATTGAATTTTTTTATTTACTAATAAGTTTTACATATTAAAACTGGTTGGGCTTGACTAGTATTTACATTTATAACTATCTTCTAAGATTTACTTATTTTGATATAGATAGGTAAAAATTAACTTCATTCCGGGACAAGGTCCCTTAACAATAACAATATTCGGTCAAAATCTACATTAACAAAAATTCTAACTACCATCTATAATTTTTACTTCCACTCTCCTTATTATAAAAATAGATATTTCTACTCTTAGTAGGGTAAGCGAAAGGAGTGTGATGCGTGCAGCGCACCAGATTTTTAATCCACGGTATGCAGGATTCGCGCCCCCCCCCCTATTGGAATGACCACACGCCCTTGGTATTGATATCTGCTAGATATTTATGCTGGAAGCCAAGGTCAACAGATCGGAGAGGTGTTCTGCCAGCCATCGCATATTGTGGCGCCAATCATAGTTGACATTTCGAAGAGTGGAGGAATGACTATCAGGTTTGTTGGTCTATATATCACTGCGCAGTAGCGGCGTTCCGTATGGTGGAAATATTATAATAATTTATTGATTATAATAAGTCAGATTATGGGATATTTTCTGAACTCATTTTATTTATTTTTTTCGCCTCCACTTATTCATAGATGGTTTGTTTCTTATACATGCTGTTTAATGTTTCTTGTACTGTATCTCAGAAACATTTTAAGGTTTTTCAGAGCTATCTTCAGTTCTTTTAATCTGAAGTTTTGGTATTTTAATCAGGATGTTGTGCCTCAAATCTGTCATCATATTTTATTTCTAATAGTAACTTAACATCTACCTTGCTTCTATATTAACTGAATTACATTATATGAATACAGGGTCTCCTGTAATTTATAAAAAATATTTGAAAAGGTTATACCTAATTAAAAAATAATTTTAATCTGTTTTATTATACCATATTCAATTAATGTCTAGACGAAAAAAAAATATGTCAATATTTCTATAATAAATACATTTCTTATAAATGACAATCAAAAATTATCTCCTTATAGAAAGCTTAAATAGACAAAATAAAGTAGTTCTAAAATACCATAAAACATAATCTACTATAGAAAATATGTTGTATTTATATAATACTATATATATATTTTATATTAAATATTTATCTTAAAATAATATTAAACCGATAAAATACCCTTAATGAAATGTAAATAAATGTAGCCTCTATAATTTTTACTTTCACTACCTCTTTGCCGGAAAATATTTATTTCTGTAAAAGAAGACGTGATAAGTGAAAGTCGTGTAGTGCGTGCACCAGATTTTTATTTATTTCATTTATGAAATTTACAACTGTACAAATTAATATACATTCAGCAAATGTGATACAAAGAAAAATATGACATGACAAGGCTTGTAGAGAATCTACCCATTGGTAGCACTCTAATAAAGTATCTAAGTTAGGAGATCACGAGGCCATTTTCTTTTCAGACGCCTAGGAGGGTTAGCAGGGATCGAGGAGGAAGCAAGATTAGAAACGAGAGGATTAGGATGGTTATGAAGTTTATTATGGAAGGATAGATATCTGGATTGGGCCAAATCGGAAACGTATGGAACATTCAGGTCATTATGGATTATTTTATTGGTTACAGGTAAGGAGCGTTAGGATTTTGGATTGTAAAGATTACATACGATAGGAATTCGATGGTTTAGTAGAGCCCCAAAGCTCAACTTCGTAAGTCCAAATAGGTCTTATTATGGTCATGTATATGAGTCTTTTGTAATTAATTGAATGGTTAGAGCGTTTGTCTAGAAAGTGAAGTAGTCGGAAACGTAGAACTGTTTCTTGTCGTTTCAATATGGTATGAGGATTCCAAGTGAGACGTTTGTCCAAGTGGAGTCTCCTCAATTTGTCAGTGTCTAATAATTATTTTCTCTAGACCTTTAAAATATTTTCATATCTTTATTAACTATTTTGAAGTAGAGGGAGCCAGAGCGTTCTTAACCCATTCCGAACTCCCACACATCCTCATGACTCCTCTTCAGAATTCCCTTCGCATTAGTAGGAAGCATAACCGAACCGTCTTCTTCATTAGAGAGTGTTTATGCAGGGCACGTAGGGTGGAGTCAGGATCTCCAAGTAGAGAGCGCTATATTCTTAGGGCAATTAAAAGTTGAAAGCGTTCGATGAGTCAAGCATGCCATCAAAGGTACATAATCTCACGATGAACATGCAGAAATGTTAATATATTCAATAGCAAAGCAATTTATGAAACGAAAACAGTTATAAGAAGTAATAATTATAATAGAGTATAAGAAATACAAGTATTTTTGTATATATTTTTTATTTTTAGATAAAATGGTGAACGATAACTGTTCGAGTTATCTGTCAGCGATACTTTATTATGTGATTTATAAATTGTCTGTAGCTCAATGCATCCGAAATATAAGAAACTTAAAGGATTTTTTTTTTCAAATATTTGATTTTCCATTTCCATACTGTAATATTTCTGGTGGTGAAAAATGTTCAGATGTAGTTATAATGAAATAGTGGTTGTCAAGTCGATGTTGTCTATTGAATTATAGCAGTTTTTTTTAAAAGCGAAATGTCAATTATTTTTTTAAATTGTATCCTTAAATATAGATTTGATTAGTTTAAAAGGTTGTCCAAAGTTTTTTGTTTTGCCTTTAGACCTGCATCCAGTCTGACTCTAATGTTGTTTTTTGAGCTTACACGGTGAGGTAGATAGGATAAATGAAGAGTATATTTTCAGAACAATAATTATTTTGACGTTTTAAAAGAGAATCATTAAACTTATATGAATGTATACCAATAAATTTGAAGTTTTGTCCCTTAGCTTGTAAATCCATGATTTTATTATTTTATTTCAAAAATTTATTAACTATTTCATAAAAAATATATCGTCGGTAAAAGTGTGAAACCGTCTATCAAATACCTAATTATAATATTAAGTAGAAAAAATAGAAATCTATTAAAAAACATTGTAAAGAGCTCAAAATTACGTATGTGCATATATAGGTTTTCATAGAAAAACTGATTATCATCATAAATAAAAAACTCTAGTAAAATAAAATAAAAAATTCTAGTAAAATAAAATAAAAAGATTATAGTAAAATAAAAAACCCTTCACGTTTTGAGGATTTAGTTATAAATAAAATTGGAAGATAAAATATCATACTAGGAATATATTTTTTATTTTTTTATTCCTACTTCATGCTCAGTTTTTATATGTACCTGTTTAATCATCATGCATGAATTGAATTGAACCTATTGGAAAAAAAAATTAAATCCAAATTAATATTTTTAATTACTGAAGAGGAGCTGGATGAGAGACCTCCTCGCCTAATGTAGATATCACGCCGAGCGAGGTGCCGCTGGGCACTGATCCTCCTCATGCCTTTCATGACATTATATTTAGCAATCGATCTCACATTCACTGGTTGTCATTTCCATTATGACAGGTGTGAATAAAACATTAAAGCTAAAAAAAAATATTTTTAATTGTAAATTGTAAATTAAAACCTTGCTATTAAATTAAGAAATACTCAAAATGAAATCAAGAGAATATTGAACAAAAAAATAATAAATATTTGCTACATTTATCGGAAAAAAATTTCTTAACGATAAAAAAAAAATATTTTAAAGTAAAAATAACCTAGAAAATCAACGTGTTAAAAATATTCTTTTTCTTATATATTTTTGATAATTTAAATTAATTCCATTTCTTGTAGATGAATAGATGAATTATGTTTCACCTTTAGATTACATCTTACATTACTACTTTTGAATTTATTTTAGGATGATTTTTATAAATATGGTTTTTATTAATTTATGACTGAACTAGGTTTATGAAAACGTTAAAGAAAAATAGTATTTTCAAAATTAAAATAATAATTATTAAACATGTTTTCTATTTTGATATAAACACATAGCTCTATTCTCTGTATTCATTCAGATTTGAAGAGAAATGATTGTAGGGTTCGATTTAGTTCATCCAAATGAAATTTAAAACCGTGAACAATTCTTTTGTAGGTAAACTTCTCAATTAATGGTTGCGTGTAAACGTTTCGCAAAAATAAAATTACTCCAAAACAGAATATTTTGGACTTAGGTGGTTGCCCACTTTTGTCTAAAATATTTGTTTTAAATAAATATTTGCATTAAATTTCAGTTTAATTTTATTGATAAATTTATTTCGAACCTTACTTCTTTCTCCAATGAAGATAGATATTGTCAAAATTACATCGGTAAATTATACGGCTAAAATTACACTTTTATCTGCTTAATTAATAAAGTAATTTTGCTAGGAATAACTTATGATTATAATGATTAATGGAATAAGTTGCAGAAGTATAATTGATGTAGTTGTTATCTGTTACTTTCATAATTATCCTTAATGTTAAATGAGTGAAATTAAAATGAAATAGAAAATGTAAATGGTTCCTATTAAGTGATGTGTGAAGTGATAAAAGCGTTGATTTATCTACTTCTTATTTACCAACGACATTTTGCAGTACTAGACAAGAAGAGTTAAATAGCAATTGACATAAAATCGTTTTAAACAATGGAAAATAAAACTTTATCTCCACAAATCGTTCCATTTAACCTTTCAAGCTTCGAAATGATAGTTTGTATTCCTCCATCTTTGGCAATCAACTTATTTCACAAATACAATTCAGTATTATTACTGATAAATATACATGAGAAACGAAAACAGCATTTAACTGTCCTTGATTTTAACAGTAAAAGATAAATACGATTAATATATAAATGAAATGTAATCAATCCACTTACATATGGGAAATTCTCTCATTAGCTTATGATGAACTACTAAGTAAAAGAGATATATAATGTGTGTTATGGAGTATTTTTAATGCGCATGAATTATTAAAAAAATGTATCGATATAAAGATTCTTTACATAAGGCTTACAGATGTCGACGGTCATATACAAACACAATACGAAAGATTACACAAAAAATTAGACCTACGACCTCACTGATTCAATTTGGCCATAATCAACATGCCCGATAACACTATATGGGAGACTCAAAAATAGCTGGTTGAAAGATCTCTTCGCTTTTCTTACTACTCCATATTCTACTTCCCATAAACTCATTACTTCATTGCTTGTTTTTATTTCTGATGATTCTGAGCAAAATTTATAAAGTAACAATAAAAAAAAAATAATGAAATACCTAGTCAAAGTATTGAATTATTCAAATTAAATAAATTGACGTTGATGTAATAAAAAATATATATACCCTTAACAGCTAAACTAATTAGATGATAATTGTTTTTTTTTTTCCTATGTAAACTGAAAGTGGAGAGATTGTAAGATATTAAGCTAAAAATATTTTATCTTGGCCATACTGATAGATAAAATCCATGTAAAGAAACCTTTTTTTTAATTTTCAAATCAATCAATTAATCTTGTTTATCTTAATTATGAGTTACCGTGGTTATATTCATATTGTAAGTTATTATACTGTTCAAAAGTTGATGGCATTGTTTTTTCTGCTGACTATGCTTACTCTTAATTTAAAATTTATTCCTATTGAAATAAACATTTAAATACCAATACTTATGCATAACAAAAAAAATTCTATCATAAAACATTTTTTTTATATTACTAATTTATTGAGTAATAATACAATCTGTCTCATTTAATTGCAATAAGTATCAAGGCTAGAAATATTCATCCATACAATATTTACATAGAAAAAGGAAAACAAATATAAATATTTAAATAGATAGAAAAGAAATAAATAAGATAAAGTAATTATTATGTAAAAAATAATAATTGTTTTTTATTATAAAGTAATTTTAAAAAACTGACAATAATAACAAAATCTAAAATAGTTTTATTTTATGGTAAAAAAATAAATAAAACAATAGATTGAAGCTAAGTAAAATTATATGAATTTGAAAGTATATGAAATTAACACCCAAATGGCCACATAAAAATTGTTTTGATTGCCTTCAATAGGTTGGTATAAACATTTAAATATTTCTTCTATGAGAAATCCTAAATCATGAATACATTTTTAATACCTGAAACTTAAGTAACACATATGTTATGATAATTTCTTAAGTTTTAATGAAATATTTTCAATTTACCATAGTGGAATATTCTTACCTGGAAATCTAGATATATATATTTTCTTATAATAATATACAGTGGGGTTGGTGTTTTATTATAATATTTTTTTTTCAAATTAACTTATGAATGTTTACATGGTTAAAAATTTAATGATATCAATTTTTATTTTGTTTTATTTAGAAAGTGATTTAATTTAGAGCCAGTTATTGCCTGAAGGCGTTACATGTAGGTTAAACCCGCATTACAGAACTGTATTGCTGGTTAGAGAATGGTCGGAGCATTGAGGGTTTCGTATAGCGGTGTGTTGCAAGGCGTACCCAGCCCACAGCATTAATCACAATAAAGGGAAATGCGAAAATTTAAATGTTTTTTTCCTCTATGCTGGTATTTTTATTTCTTATTTTTTGATGTTTTCCATCTGCTGTCGATAACTAGAGAAATAAAAAAAAAAGTTGGGCTTAGCGTTCATGCCGCTATTAGTTAAATAAGATAATTGTGTATTCAATAGTTTGTGTAATTTCTAAACACACCTTTTTTTTACTATGATAATTTATTTGCTCCTGTCAACTTTTAGTTAACAATCAGCAAATGTGCGGGAAATGCATTGCGTATCTTGATATAAATGACATACCAGCCATGGGGAAGGGAAGTATTCAGCAACAGCTCTTCACTGAATTCTTCTAATTTCTTAGGTTGTTTAAGGAAGGATATCTCTCATCCAACGCCTTTTCAGTCTCCTCCACATGTTCTGGGGTATGCCAGCAGTCTCTTATTAATCTGTTTTGATGTCCGCTTAAATTAGTACAAAATCGTTGGTAAAGGGTCGTCATATGTTGGTCAACTGTTGGAAGATGGAGGTCAGTATGTAGAGTTTTGTTAGCCACGTACCATAGTACTTTTATTATGAGTCCCAATCATTTTGATTGATAGGTTTGAAGTTTTTGTAGGTGGGTCTTTTTAGCGATACCGTATATTTGTGATGAATATGTCCATATGTATTGAAGTAAGTATGTATATGTATTCAGTTCCTGTCTCAGGTTCAATTTTTAAGATTTAGAAGAAAGAGGGTAAAGTATTTTATATCGTTTGTCTAGTGTCGTACGTTTCAAATGCATCTTAGCAATATGATAATTCATCTGCTATATAACGCACATTCTTAAGTTATTTCGTAATAAAATTGCATATTATTATTTGGTAATAAAATTGTATATATTTTTTTTTTTATCATAATTTATTTCACAATCATTGAAGTCACTGTTGAAGAATTGAGTAACACAGTAATTCTTGTTATGGTAATAGTTATAATTTATTTAGAGTAACACTTTAGTTCCGAATATTGTCAAGTCCTTTTTTATTTGATTTTAATTATTTAATTAATTAAGTTATATATACTTTTAATTTATAATATTGGTTTGAAACAAGTATTAAATAGAGGTGAATAATGTAGCAATACCTTGGAGCTACAATTACTTAATAACATTTCCCACAGTACTTGCTTGCTATGTCGCAACCCATGCAACGGAATGTTGAATGTACAAGATACATTAGTACAAGATCTTAGTTGTTAGAAATCGATATCCAGAGGACCTTTGTGGTGAAGGTTGGTCTTTGTACTTAAGCCCAAAAAATAAATGATTATTCTATACTTAAAGAAGATTACTTATTGGTTGCTTTCTTTAAAGAAATAATATTTGTTCTAATAAATATAATATGAATAACTTTCTAATCGATTTACTTAAAATGTTTCATTATTAGTCAATTTGTTCTTAAAAGAATGTTACATATAGTTAATTCTATTTTATTATATTTTATTTTATTTATCATCCCTTATTAAATGGAGGATGAATTAATTATAATTTCATCATTTCTATTAATTAACATTTTTTTTTTTAAGGAAAGATTTTATTACTCATATCATTGTTCAAAGATGATTTTTTCACTTTAAAATGAATTTTAAAAAATTAAAACATGTATAGAAAATAAAATTATTTTCATTAACTAGTTAATAATTTAAAGGTATTTAGTGGTATTCAACTAAAAGTGTCATTAAGGTTTTCGTGAAAATCATAGATGTAATAAAATTAAACATAAATATTCCTCAATCAATTTTTTATCAATTCTTCGGGAGTTCAATTTAAGGATAAATACATACACTAATCTTTGGGTTTAGAATATTATTTTACTGAATGACTATTTGATCCTCCATAAAAATTATCTTCCATTTATTAATTATCAATTTTTTTCCCCTCACATAATGTTTCTACAAAAAAAAGTTCCCTATGGGAAACAAATTATACTTCTCATAGCATAGGTTAAGTATAGGTTAAGTTTAATTAAATGTTACTATAAATTTCTTATCTCTCTATTAAAAAATCGACTTTTTTTTACAGCCAAGCTTAACTAATTTAAAACATATAAAAAACTTAATATTAACAATTCTTATTACTTTTTATTTAACTTAGAAAAGTGTATACAATATAAAAATAAAATCTGATTGGTTCGAATCTTTAAAATATTTAAATTAGCTTTTTATTAATAACAAAAATTAAATACAACCTTAATATATAATATAAATCATAAATAAAATAATTACATTATATACCTTTAATAAATATATTATATATCTTAAATAAACAAATTAATAAATTTGTTTACTAATTTTGCTTATTCTATAACTTGTTCGTTCAATAATAAAACATGAAAAATAATGATTTTTAAATAAAGAAAGCCGGATAAAACAGTATTTTGTGGAAAACCTTAACGGCATAAAAAAATAAAATGGTTGATAAGTTATTACAAAAGCATAGGTTAAGTTTATACTAAAAAAAACTGCATCTTATCTCTACTGTTTAAGGTTTCGTAAATGGTTTCTCAGGCATTACATTTCTTAATACTTAGTATTTAGTTCAAGGTCTTTCTGCCATATGGTTAGACATTAATACCTAGATACTTGTAGAAATAATATTCTAAATATCAGGTGATATTATATATATATATATACTTCAAAATTATTATTATTATTATAATTGGGTATCATTGATAATTGAATAAAGTACATAATTTTAAAGTTTATTATTTTATTCGTCTTTTCGATCCATTTTTCCCTTATTTAAATAATGGGATCCTTTTCAATTAAATTGATCATTTACAATTAGATATTCTTAAATTGAACACAAATACTGCAGGATAGATAGCACGCTGAAAGCCGCAGCACCGTCACCTAGCAAATAATAGTAGAACACAATAATAAGAATAATATGGCTACTTTATAAAAAGTATTTAAATATTGTATATTATTTTGGCAAGATATTAAGATTTATTTCCCTGCTTATCTTGGGAGTATTATTTTTCAGTTATCTGCATGCAGGTCTTTTGCAGCTTTAAATCTATCCATATGGTTTTTAGTCGTTCGCATGGTCTTGTCCCAACTTTTGAGGCATTCATATGTGTGTAAGAGCTTCGATGTGAATTGCTCAGAGCTACATGACTTTCTAATCTTAAGCTACTTGCCTTCATGTCATAGATATTGATTGACCAGTTTCTGTGAGCAGCTCTTCATTGGTCTCTCTCTTCCATCCATTTGTACTTTGATTGCAAATCGCTACGGTTATCGTGCGGAGGGCTATTCTCTCAATTATTACTTCTTTCGGGATGCTGGTTAGTGTCCAGGTCTAGCTGCCATATATAAGAACTAGCTTATAGCTTTATGGATTTATATATATATATATATATATATATATATATATATATATATACACACACAATTTTTTGTGGCAAAGTCTGAGAATGCTTATATTGAGGTCTTTCCATAATATATATATATACATTTTTTTTGTGGCAAAGTCTAAGAATACTTATATTGAGGTGTATAATATATGTTCGTCTGTCTTACCACTGTTAATATTTACGACATATCTTCTATCATATTGTAGCCATTTATCGCGTGTGAGGTATCACGTGTTCAAGACGGACCCAATCCAAAGTTATCCTTATCTAAAGTTCATTAATGGAGTTGCTGTGTTCTCCAGCTTCCTGGTCACGTTCGCTGGTCCAATTATTTCCTCTTGTAATTAATTGACCTTTCAGCGCTAGTTAATTGACCTATAAGGGAAGATGTCCTCTTGAGAATATTTCTCAAGATGAGCCTTGTTGATTAGAAATGTTGTTTAATCAACGTAATTCTAACCGCTGCTTCTCGCATTACATGCAACGCCTGTTGTAATCGACTAGGGTGTCTCGTGAGTCCCATCCTGTTTGTTATTCGTTGAAAAACTGCCGTGGACCGTGTTTTAATTTATCAGCATCTGCTGAGTTACATTTTTTTCTTCCTTTTGAACTCTTTACAAAATTATCTCGAAAATTTTAATTTCATCTCATAATGCTATGAAAACCTTGTTAAGTGTCTGAGTCCCAACAAATGTTAAGTGACTGATTTATAAGTATATGTCTTATACTCATATTATAAAATCTGCAATTTATTAATATTCGGTTCAATGATATATTTTTAAAATAAAATATCCATAAATATTTTTTCAATTAAAAACAAATGATTAGAAATTTTTGTAGACGGATTGAAACTGTTTTTTTCTAATCTACGATATATTACTTTAAATTCATAATATATTGTCCGAAACAGTGTTTATATCAATCAACACAAATAATGAAACGTTTCTTTGTGAGATTCCATACCAAACAAAGCAAACACATTCGATTTTCGGAAGTCACAATATATTTATTTTTTTGTCTAATTGAATACGAATGTTTAATTGAAAGTCACAAGTAAGTATTTGGCTTTTATTTATCATTCATCAAATGTATACATATCAGAAAGAAAGGAATATAAATAATTAAAAATAAAACTAACTAGCAAAGATAATAATGGCAAATAATAAAAATAAATGTATATGTAAATAATAATAAGGCGAAAAGAAAATAGTATACTAAAATGAATTATTTAAAAACAATAATAATGATAAAAATATACATAAATAATAATAAAACAATATACAATAGTTTAGGGAACTGTTTATCCTACATATTTATTCCAAATATGATATTTTTCTAAGTTAGTAATAACTACATTAAAAATAATTCATATTCAAAGTTTGTTTTTTCTTTTCTTTTTTTTTGTTATAATTTATTATAAAATTCTCTTTTGGTCACTTAGGGCAAACACTTCTCGTATTTGCGGTTCAGCAAATTAGCACCATTTTCGGAACCTACTTTTTTTTAAATTAAAAAATTGTAAGAATAATAACAGACACTAATAAATCACAAAACTCTACTCGTGTATTCCCGTTTTCATAATAAACTTCAAGAACATACCAACAGACCGATAAACGATATGGTTATGGCTGACATCCCCATTAGGAGGCGACTGAAAAGGAGTTGGGTTATAAATCTCTCCTTAAGAAACTACTATCTATCTCAATAACATATTTATAATTTTTTTTTCGCATTCGCGTATAATTACGTCCTTATATGATAGTTGAGGACAAATAGATAAGCTAAAATATATGTAATATATAGAAATTTTTGATTTATTTGAAAATAGTCTAAAACAAATATAGATTTGTAGTTTTATTTTTGTTTCTCTACACAATCATTTAAACTATCGTGATCAAGAACCTATCTCTCACTCATTGATTATTTTTATATTACGTGTAATCCTTAATTAGTTAAGTTATATTATTAAATGTTTCCAATTGATATATAAAATAACTCTACCCTGAAAAAAATCAGGAGAAAAATTAGAATATACCTAATATAATAAACCATAAAATCAATATCCTTAAATAACACCAGGTGGTTTCAATAATTTGTTTCCATGATAAATGCTAATTCTTTGGTCTTTTTAAAAAAATATATATCTATATTAGGGCTATCTATTTAATTGGTTAGCCCCTTAAATTGATTCGTTATGCAAAATAGTTTTTTTTTCAAAGTCTGGACGCGGAAGATTAGAGCTGGAAAGTTGACTTCGGGAGCTTATTTATACACTATCCAATCATTTAATAAATCAAGAATTCCTAATTGCTATTTTTTTTTTTTTTGTGAATTAAAATATATTTGTAGAAAAGGTTTTCTCTGCTATAAAGTTACTTTCGGTTTTCACTGCCCACGTAATTAATACTTGCTATTGAAGTAAAAAAGAATAAAATTGTCTACGAAAAATAGCAAATTATTATATAAATAGGCAAATCAGTTCAGTCCCGTTTTATTCTCTGTTTCTCAAATAATTCGCTTTGTTTAGTAGCTATTGACGATCGTCAGTGTGATCAATAAAAAAAAAAATTCAAACAGAATATATAAATAAACATGTAAATGTTTATTTGTTCAAAACCGCTAATCTCCTTAAGTTCTTCACAGGATGCTTTGAAATTTTGATACAACGTTGAAATCAAATTCAGGAGTATATATATTAAAGCTTCTCAAATTCCCTTCATAATGAAAAAAAAGGAGGGAAATTCATTGGAATCGAAAAGAATCAGTCCAATATGATATTTGTATCGCATTTTTAAAAAATATTTTCTTCAATTTATATTTTTTAGAGCAGCTCTATTGTGGCTAAATGAAATATAGCTATAATATAAGTATAATATTGAAATAAAACAAGTTGGATTGACCGATGGAGCAAAGTGTTTAAATATATTTTTTTAAGTAGAAACCAATTTGAGATGAGCATTTCGCACACGGAAAACGCTCAAACATGAATTTTCAAAGCAATCAAATATAAAAAAATTGCCTAAAATTTCAGACGATTGAGCAAATATTCTTTTGAAAAAAGTAACAATACATTAGCATTTTTATTTGCCAATTACTATAAAATCATTTAAGTGGTACGGTACTATTGTCTTTTGTAAGTACATATAAACGTGAATCTAAGAATATATAAGAGTAGAAAAAAATTTTAAAAATGCAAATTCATTTATGTTTTCTTAAATCCTCAATTATGATCATTGTTATAATAATGTGATGTTATTGATATATGAATATCCTTGGTTACCCGAAGGCTGGTTAGAACTAGGAAGAGGTATGAAACCGATCTCACACGCGATAAGTTCTATTGCACATTTTTCCACACACTAGAGGTAACCGGTCCACGATTGGGGCACGATGCCTGGGTCACATTAGCATATTTTATAGCGATTGTGAAAAAGTCCAATATATTACGGAATAGTTTACTATCTAAACCCACTTAACAATCACTTTACGGAACGTGGAGTGTATAAGTCAGCGAGAAAAAAATAAGCTTTAATATGGAGAAGAAACCCTTTGAAGATCAATCCATAAGTACTGGCATATAAAAATATATATAAAATAAAATGAAACGAAATACTTTAAACACGCCACTGAACATACTTTTGGGTGAAGGCATCAGTTATGGACAGGGGCCAAGTGATAGAGAGGTTGGACTTTAAATGTAAATAATCCAGCTCCTCTTTAGTCGTCTCCTGATGGCCACAGCTGACATGCCGATCAGGAGACGACTTAAGAGGAGCTGGATGACAGATCTCCTTTCCTGAATTAAGGAAATAAATCGAGACCAAGAAGAAGTGCTGCTGGGTACTATTTTTTCCTCATGCCTAAAACGTCAATTTTTTCTTATTATTTACAGCACATCTATTTATTGTCAAGCTCATGACAGGTGTGGATAGAAATATGAAGACAAAAAAAAATGTAAATAATAAGCTTCCTTGTGAATTTAAAGGTTCAAGTTTTTTCTAGATTGAAGAACAGTGCCTTCTGTCGACAAGTGTATGAACAAAGTTCCCAAAAGACAATTTTAAAATGCCTATTGTTGTTTGTATGCATTGTTGTTTCTATAGTGCTTTGAGATCACAGTGTTTCATACCTTCGTACTAAGTTTTGCTAGGAGTAAGTTGGACATCTTACCTTTTCTTTGTCGTTATCTTTATAGTTGAATAAAGATTTTAGAATTTTTCTGAGGTATGTATATTACTGGTGCCGACCCCCTGTCCATTATTAGAACAATTAAAAAAAGGTGTTTTTTTTTTTTAATGGAAATTATATCTGCATAACTTAATATTTGTTTCAGTTTTAAAGTATTCATTAGAAGAAGGAGAACCTAGAGATTTTAAACGCCCAGCGTATAAGTTTATAACTATAATAATTACGGCGGCATAAGCCAAAAAAGACAAACATTTTTCCTTAGCTATGACCATCACTGGTGAGCTTACCCTATTCTCTTTTTTTAACAAAAATAATTTAAAATCAGACAAAAACTAAATGCATACATACATTTACTTAAACCTATATGGATATACTGTTTACGATTTACAGATTCTCTAATAAAAACTACATTTTTTTCAGTCCAAAATTTTAAGACAGCAGCTCCCTGGTACATATACAATAAAACTTTACTTACTGATCAAAATATAGGTAATCTTTACTCTTGATTTCATATTAAACTACGAGGACACAACGACAGGATTATGAACGACATTGCCTAGGTTGACATGGCCATCACTAGGCGACTGAAAAGGAGCTGGATGAGAGATCTCCTTTTCTGATTTAAGAAAGTAAGCAAAGATCAGAAAGAGATGCTTTCTGCAGAAAGAGATGCTGTTGGGTAATATTCTTCCTCATGTCTGTAATACCATTATTACGAACATCAAATCTGCTAATTTTCACTTTCAGGCCAGGTACGCGGATGAAAGGCTAATAAAGACAAAAATCTGACAAAAAATTGTGGAGAAGGGTTGAAGGTCTCACAAATTTTTTCAACCAGTAAAATATATAAACATATTTATGCATTGAATCTAACTGAACGTTAAAAGGCAGATGCTATTATGCATTCTCTAGGCTAAGAAAGCGGACCTGTAAATACATTTGCATCAGCTGTTTCGACCTAATGAATGGTGATGCTGGTTTAGAGGCCACTTTCTAGATATGGTTTGCTTCTATCTCCTCACCTCTACATAAACTATACGACCCACATTCGAAGCTAGAAAACAAATTAATATCCATCCCAGCTTAGGATATCCGTGTTCGGGCTGGGCAGTGTGGAATTCCTATCTCTATGACGTAGAATTGTTAATGAAGTGCAAATTGAAAATATAATAAAGAGTTTGATGATCAGATTGGTCGTTCTCGGATAATCGAGGCCATTGATAATTCAGTGGGAATGAAAAATAATATTCTATCATTGGTTAATTAATAGTAATTAGCAAACATTTTTAACCCATTTATATCCCAAAATAGATAACTCATAAAAATTTATTTGGTTACATCAACATATATTTATTTTGTAACACTTAGGCCTTTTTGACATTTTCAAACATTTATGTACCTGTTTTATACCGCATGTCTAAAAATTATTTGTGAACACCATTGTTCTATATCATCTAGACAAATTTTATCGATGTTTTTTAGACAGTTGGTATAAAACAGGTGTGATATAAATGTTGAAAAATGGCCAAAGATTGAAACGTTACAAAATAAATATATTTTGATGTAACAAATAAAAGATTTTTTTATTTGTAGGTGTTATGTCTTTTGGGACATAATTAGGTTCAAAAATATTGTCATTTGCTATTAATCAACTAATGATAAATTAGCATTAGTACATCCCAACTTTTTATATAACATATAATGTACATACTTTTGTAAAAAAAAAATTAGTTATCAATTTTTTTTTTTAATTTATTGATATTTGCAACTGTATTATAAAAAAATACAACTAGTAAATGTGCACACAATAATAATACACTTACATGAAAACGCTTGTTGAGCAACTAGTGTTAGCACTCTAATAATATATTCACATAAGTAGATTACGAGGCCATCTTCTTTTCAGACGCCCCGGAGGGAGTTATCAATTTAATGATGAATAAAATTAATATTTTTTTCATTTATTTGATGTAGCACTTAAATTTTTCTTAAGAAAAAATATTTGTATCTAAAAAAGTAATTAGGTTTGTAACGACATAAAACGTCCTAGATATAGACCAAAACGTAGGTGAGATGATTTTGTTTATAGGATGGTATCTAATCAGAGAATTTCAGTCTTCTCTGCATCCGAGTAATTTAGAGAATGTTATTTTCTATTCACAATTTGTTGAATATGTTTGTTTAAAAAAAATATATATAAGATTTATACTTTGTATTTATATTATTTATTTATTTTTTAGCATCATGACATCGGCGATGGACCAGCATTGGACTGGAAACCAAACGGTGACCCTTCGGTACTGACAGAAGTTCGGGAGAAAAAAGTTACCACCCGACAAGAGAAGAACGAGACGATCGAAACCGAAGATGTCAAGCACCTGGGCAACATATCAGATAAGGTGAGCCGAATTTGACATAATTATTATAACTTTGTGAAAATTTTTTTAAAGTGGTGCTTTATGAATGATATTTTAATGACTAATTTTTTTTCTTCAGTAGTTTCTTGTAATTTCATGTTCTTTGTCGGATGCCGACGTTGCTTATCCGAAACTTCTTCTATTGGTGGGTTCATGAATTTTCTGTTAGATATCTCTTTAATAATATTAAATAATAATTGTAACATGTTTTAAACCAACTGAACTAAACATGATAAACCGAGGAGCCGTTTTTTTTTTTTTTAATGTACAGTATTGTCAAGCAGAAACGCACGCTTAAGCGAAAGAAATACACTGGATTTAATAAAATCGATTTTGGACCATATAAGTTCACACGCTCACAAACCCCAAAAAATTAATCAAATCGAATTAAAGGTAGTAGTTTTTATGCCTGACATATGGATTAAATTACAAAATACATTTTAAATTAAATTTTTAGTTTAGTATAAATGAATCGGTTATTTCCATGGTGTACCCTAATAGATTTTTTTTAATCGAAAGATATACAGATTTTTATTTAAAAACAACCGATGGATCCGATTATGTAATTATTATTTTTCAAAAAAATCTAAATAAAAAATGCGTGAAAATAAGTTTATTTCCAAACCTTTTTTCAATGAAAAAAAAAAATCATAAAAAGGTTTTATAACCGTCTTATTTAAATGAAAATGTATGAAATGGAACACATCAAACAGAAAGTCTAGACGAGAAGAAGTGATACTATGTCGCCTAAGAATTGGCCACTGTGAGTTTTCCCATGGATACCTCCTGCAAGGATTAGAAGCTCCAACTTGCACACATTGCCTAGTACCCAGAACAGTAAAACATATACTGTTAGAATGTAGAAGGTACACTAATATAAGGAAAAAATTTCAAATGGGAACGGAAATAAAAACAATTCTGCAAGATGGGGAGAATGAAATAGAAAAACTGTTCACATATTTAAAGAATATTCACTATTATCAACGAATATAAAATGGAAACATTAAGCCAATGACCCTTAGGGGTAGAGGCTAAATAAACAAATTAAAAAAAAAATGAAAATGAAAATTTTATTTTATTGAACCATTATTGTAAACAGAGTTAAATTTTTATTGTACAATTTCAAAACATTTTTCTTTCAGAATCATAAACCATTTTTCTCTCCAAACCATATTATACCTCAATATCCCTTTTTTCTGTCCTAAAAAGATAATAGAACTTTAATTCGTTCCAGGTGCGGCTTCAGGTTTTTAAAACTTAAGCTTCAATGTTTTTAATTACTATTAAAATAATCGCATATTTTTGGAAATATCTGCTATAAATAAATAATTTGTTATTTTTTAAAATATTGGTTTTGATATTATAATTGGAACTGAAATTATAGATTTTTTGTGTTGCCTGGCAATGATTGTCAGGGTTTAATTTGGAAATAAACAGCTCAAATATAACCTCATATGCTGCCTTCCATATTTCATAGATATTATACTATTAAGAATTAGGTACTTTAATTGTAATAGTTAAAAAAAATATATATGAAATTGAGCAATAACAACGTTGGTTGTTTGTATATTTTTGTTGTTCTAGTCCGCTTTGTGTTTTATTCATTTGCTTTATGGTAGCAATCCATTAACGGACTGAAAGCGGTTAACATACTGGTTATACTACCGTGTAACCTATACTACTACCTGTATACTACCGTGTAACCTATACTACTACCTGTATACTACCGTTGACAAAACATACTAAAAAAAGTGACAGAAATATGAACTGGATCTTTTTAAATTATGCCAGAATTATAAATGCTAAAATTTTAATGATCAACTTTTGGGCAGGGAGTAGTTTATGAAGGCTATAAATTTGTTAAGTGATGGCTGCCACTGAAGGTTGACCGCTGTACGACGCGGTAACACTCACGTGCCCTGCCACCCGCCCGGATAAGGTGGAGGACAGCTTAGATATTTATATTATATCAATTCGACCTCCCTCCTTTCCGTTCTCTTGTCCACCTTTCACTACGTCCTGGCCTGAGGTTGTGAGACCGGAGTCGCATTATCAATTGATGAGATCTCATGTCACTTTGAGCCTGTAGGTGTCTGCCTGCTTCGAGTGACACTTAGGGTTGCCCAAAATCGGTCTTGGTCTTGCACTTTGCAAGACCAACACCAAGGATCTAACAGTTGGAAGACCAAGACCAGGACTGGTAATAAAAATAGATTTTTTTCTTTTAATTAAGGCAAAATAGTTACTAATACTTGACAATCTTAGTTACTATATGTTAATAATTCGTATAACCAATTATTTTTGCATTTAACTAATCTAATTTTTCATTCGGGCTTAGTTAGGTTCTCCTACCTAAGAAGTTACGGTAATATCTCTATAGTAATAAGCTAATAAGAAACTGCAAGACTCATGTGAAACTCGTGCGCAAGACCAAGACCATGATCAAGACTGAGTTTGCAAGACTCGTCTCGGTCTCGCATTTGGGCAACACTAGTGACACTCCGCTACCTTCCTATTGCATGAAGGTTTTCCCATGTAAAAACTCGGGAAACTCTAATTTATTTATGGATAATCATAAATAAATTAGAATTTTCCGTTGCTGAGGTATTCCTCTGAAGGCCCTATCGGATGTGTGCGTTGGGTAACTTTGTTTTCTGTAAATTTATCGTTGCGGCATCCACCTAAATTGATCTACTAATTTATTGATGCATTAATGTTTATTACCAGTTCAGTCATTTGGTATTTTGAACAGAAAAAATTGCTGAAGAATTTTTCTCGAAAAAAAAAAAAACTTCAGCAATGTTTTTTCTGGATCGATCACTTTCCGTCACGAAATGACCGGACTGTACTTTTTATTCTGAACCAATCATGAAGTATAGGCTATGAATCACAGATCTTTTATTAGTAACCATATATGAGTCACTTGTATCCAAAATGAACCCTGATCAGTCTTTTGAAAAATCGAAATAACTATCTTATGTTTTAACCCATTGAACCCAATAGTGCAATGTTTTTCTTTTTCGAAAACGAAACTAAGTATCTATGAAAGTGGTGTGAAAATAACTTTATTTTCGAAACCGGATTTTTTTTTCAAGGAATGTGAAGAAACTTGCATTTTTTAAATAATCATAAAAAAAATCACCATAAGTTTTTCTAACAGTTTTATACAGATAATAATTAAAAATAAATTCTATTATATCATTAATTTAAACTAAAAGTTAGTTTTTTTAACTAATTCTCCTGGATTATATACACCGTTTATTCTCTCCAAACCGAAGTTTTTTATTTAGTTACTATTGAAATTATCGGTGGTTTTCGGAAATATGTGCTACGAATAAAGTATTTCTTAAATTTTTATTTTATTTTTTAATTTTGGGTTTGAAGTAACGATTGGAATTTTAAATATAGTGTTTCATGTTTTCTGAAAATTAGTCGTTGATGATCAGGGTTCCCTTTGGAAAATAAAGTCTTATTGAATATCAACTTAATTGCACCTCTGCAAACATAACTTTTCATGTGGGTAATCATAAATAAATTAGAATTTTCCGTTGCTGAGGTATTCCTCTGACGGCCCTATCGGATGTGTGCGTTGGGTAACCTATTGTACCTGTTGAGCAGGCTGGTGTCGAGGTTAACAGGTGGGCGGGTCGGCTGTCGGTGTGAGAAAGTGATATATCGAGAGCCTTGTCGTGATCCCTTATATTTTCCTAACTTTGAACCGATCCAGTTCGAGCACATACTATAAATAGTAAAAAATGCGGCGTCATATGCATGTGCCTGCTGTTAATGTGTCAGGGACAAGAGGGTTGCCATTTCTGAACGTATTGAATAACAGTGGTGCAAGGACCTTGCGGTGCTCCTGATGTTACTCGCCTTACGAAACAGATATCTTCAGATTGAATAAAATTATGCCAAAGCTGCAATATCCAAATGGTAAATATTATCGCAATTGTTTCATAATATTAGTAAGAATAATTTTATTTTATAAGAATCTATTATTTTTTTTGTAGAAACGAGAAAGTTTATAATTCCAGGGTGGGTCCCATAGAGAAAATGGACAGAGCGGCGGAATGTGAGGAATGGACGTTTTCTATTTAGCGGCAGAACGGGGGTAGGAGGCTTTTGGAAGTCCTTTTACTTTCTTGCCACACCATGAATAATGTATTGTGAAATTTTTAAAAGCCTTCGAGACCTCTCATTCACCCTCTGATAATCTGTTTGCGGAACTATCTGTATTATCTATCTATACAATTCTAATCTCCTTTAAGCTGTGTACTGATACAATTAATTCAATTTGTTATATATATATATATATATATATATATATATATATATATATATATTATATATATATATATATATAAGCAAGGCAAAGGACAAAAAATAAAAGTTAGTTTATATTATTAATTTATAAATTTCAACCACATTATTTTGTGTCTCTAAAATAATGGCAAAGAATTAAATAGCCATCAATGTTTCGTTAATTCAGGCATCTTCAGGACAAAAAATGAAAAGAAACCAAGACCACATTTATTGGAAGAATGTTGAGGTAACAGCCGAAGGAGGTTATAATTAAACAGATGATCGGCCAAAAAAAAAAAAAAAAAAAAGAGAGAGGTGAAAGAAATATAATTACCAAACATGATACATAAATATTTCACAAAAAATACAAATAATAATATAAGAATACAAATTATCATATTTGGTCACGCAAAGTTAAAAAAGCAAATTGGCTCGATTTATTAGATGTCCAACATTTCAGAATAAAAGTCATTCAACTTTCTATGTCAGTCCTTCAATTTATAGAGTTTAGATAATGCTGTCAAGTATAGGATTGACAGTAGAAATTTGAATTTGATATATATATATATATATATATATATATATATATATATATATATAAGTGGCTTTTATATATATATATATATATATATATATATTAAAGTGGCTTTTCCTCTCCTTCCGAAAACAATATTTCCTAGGTACGTTCCTCTACCAAATCATCAACAGCCATCGTCCTACAACCTTCTCCAGTTCAAATCCTCAGTCCATTCCCTGTCCACAAGATCTCGACCTTCTAACCTTTACATGCCTTCTCACAGATCTGCCTCATTCCAAAATTCCTTTATTGTTCGCTCTGTCAATTTCTGGAATTCCCTCCCTATCAAAATTCGACATTCCCCATCCATATCCAAATTCAAAACCCTCCTATTCCAATTCCTATCCCAAGAACAGTCAGATAGTTGCTAACCATTCGAGCTGATTTTAATAGAGAATTTGATACATACAAATTCATTGATTGATTCATTGATACATTTTTAATTTTAATTCTTTATTATTTTCTCAAAAGTGTATACGAGTCTATCAGTTCAAATAGCTTTAAGTGCCTTGTCATAGTATTAATTGTTTTGTATATAGTTTCGTTTTTTGTATATAGAATGTTTACCTTATATTTTTTTTACATTATTTCTTTTTTTCGATTGATTTTATTTTGGCCAGATGTGATCTTTTAATTTTGTTCTATTTTGTTATTCTCAAGGGACTGTGTCCCAGAATAAAATTATTTTTCTATCTATCTATCTATCTATCTATCTATCTATATCTATATATATATATATATATATATATATATATATATATATATATATATATATATATTTATATATTTATATAAGTCCGAAATGGAATGTAACCTATTGTGGATAACTATTATTTCATAAACATATTTATAAAAGTAAGAAAATAAACAAATAGGTCGATAAAAAAAATAACTCTTATTCTTAGCTATTTAAACAAACTACATTAAAATCATCTGCAGTAGCGAATCCAGGATTTAATTTTGGGGAGGGGATTCAGTCCGATCGATTTGTAACCATAAATAAGTCAAATTTACGTTTTCAAGACTTTTTAAATTTCAAATATACCATAATTTATAAAATAATGAACATTTATAAAAGAAATTAAGCAGTTTCTTTTAACCTCTAGTAATCTTGTGAGAATGGAGTAATGTGTTGTTTGGATTCATACGACGATATAGAATCTATTTCCTGTTATATCACCGATGGAAAATATGACAATAATAGCGTGTATACTGATCACATCACCAGATGTAACTGTTGGTGAAGGTGCAATTCGTCATTGCAAACAACTGCAACAGAAACCTCCATGTTTTTAGTGCTATAGTTTATTTATGCATATCTTTTTTTTTTTCTTGCATGTTTATATAATAGCAAACATGCTAGACGATGTGATCTGTGATATATTTACATATATTTTTCGCTTGTTATCTTCCATCTTTCACCAAGAGACACAATGTGACAAGGATGAAAGAAACCATACGAAAGTAGTCTGCCGGAAGTAGCTGGTTTCACGAGCCGTCAAAGCGAAAAGTTACCGATATAACGGAACTCGGATTTCGGGATTGAGAGCGTGTGTTGAGTTTCCTGTTGACAATAAAACCTGCGACATTGCAGGACATTGTTCATCCTCGTATTTTTCGAAAGTAAACGTTTTGAAATATAGTACCAAAATATATTTTTAAAAATGTACTGTCCGCCATTATTTCTGATGTAGATATGAGAAAAACAAGCTGTATGGAAATAAATGTCTTTTTTTGAATATTTGAGACACTGAGATTTCTTGTATTTTGTTTAGCAATGTCGTTTTAATTTAATTTATTTTTCGTACGGGAGAATTTAGGGGAATGATATACAAGTGGCGTCAGTTTCATCAAGTGATATTTAATAATTGAAAGTAATATAATTGTTATGAATACAATAGTTGCGAAAGTTTGTAGGCAGTATACATATGACAATGGGAAGTTATATTAGTTATTAAACGTATTGCAGTTATTTTAAATAAATCTATATTCTCATTTTCTTATGTATTGTACAAAAATGGAGAATGAGATTTACTTAATTTATTTGTCTAACGTTTTTGACATATGTTGGTAGACAGCATCTGTTGATGCTTGTTTATTGTTCATACATAATTTTACATTTTGTTATTAAATATTAGATATAATTTCAACTATTTTTACATTTAATGAATCTGGAACAGTTCGTAAAAGGTCGTTTCTTTTTTTTTTTTTTTTTTTTTTACTAACGTCTAAAACTCTTTAGTTTAAAAAAACATCAATTTTTATTAAATGTTATGAAAATAGGAATGAGATAAAAAATTTCGATGAAATTTGAGAAATGGACTAATGAATGATAAACTCATTAATGTAAATCACACAAACTATAAAACCTATTTTATAGGTTATATTCATAGTTTATATATAAATATTCATATAACCTATTTTTACAATATCTAAACATAAGTTATAGCTTAGCTTATAATTTTCATTAGTAAATAATTCTGACCCGTCAACTATTTCTCTATTTTTCTTATTTTTTTATCCTTTTCTGTTTAATTTTAAATGAATAATTACAGTGTATAATAGCCGATTTTTATGACAGTAATATTTATTCAATGGACTATAAATGAAAAATTTTTAGTTAATAAAGAAAAACTCATAAATCTAACTGGATAGATATAAATTAGGCAATATGAATGTAACGTTGATAAAAATGAAATAATTGCATTGAATATTTTATGGCTTAATTCTGAAGGGTTTCGTGTTAAATTAGGGTGTTAAATATAGAGAATACAAATATAACTTAAAGAGAGGAATAAAATGAGCAATAATAATTAATAATTATTTAGAGTAAATTTGTCGTAGAAAGCTAAAAATAGTTTTTTAAATAAACAACTGAGTACAGGATCTTGTGTGAGATATCATTTATACCAGCCATGACCTATCAAAAATACAATCTATTGGCGGCCAAACCAGTTGGAAAGCTAGGCTCTGCAAGTATGGCGCCTAGTGATCGTCCCTCTATACCACGTCTGGAAATATTTGATCCAATCTCTATCGCAACCTCCGTATTCTTCCTTATAACCACTGTACTAGAGATAGAAGCCATATCATAGTTCTATAACAAACCTTATCGTAGAGGTAAAAGAGTCAGGTAGAGATATTTTTATGTTATGGGTTTAATTTTTGTTAGAGGTTTGGCTATTTAAATCTGCATTTTTAACAAATTGCACGAAACATTAATACGTATGAAAATACAGTAAAGCGATACGTTTTCTCATCCTACGCGAGACATGACCACTAGCTCCAAGTGGTTTTTAAAACTTTTCAGAAATGGATACTTTTTGCGTATTTTGGCCTTCGATTGAGTCGAAAAAATTAAAACATGATTCTCATAAATAAAAAAAAATGTAAACAATTACCCCAATCGATTCCCGACTCCCGAAGGACTAGGAACGATGCAAAATACTAGATCGAGATATACGAGGATCCTTTCACAGAGAAACATCGCTATCATTTGAGTATTGAATAGTATTCAGACATAGATGGTAATGCATTTTTTTTTTTTTTTTTACTTTCTGTTGTAAATATTTAGTTATCTTTTACTTCTTGTTATGCGACTTTGTAAAATCCGATGACTCATCGAGATATTCCAAATCCTAATATTTAAATCATCTCCAACAATAAATATTTTATATTATTTTTATCCTGAAGGCTTTTCGTTTTTTGTAATAAATTTTCTATACTGAAAGCAATATTTTAAATAAAAATTCATGCTCTTACCTTATTTAGTTATATTCACAGTTTTCATTTAACAAGCATTCACATTTTCATTGTTTCACTAACACTATATCTTGAATATTATTTATATGTCTTCAAATTTTTGAAGTAAAAACTTCTTCATGCGCGTTTTGCAATTTTTTCTTTGTAGAGTGAAATAGATAGAGCCGTCAGATTTCCGATGTGTAACGCTCGGGTAAAGTCGACTAGAGTTGACTAATTAGTGTTTTTGCATATGAATTAAAACATCTCAAAAACTAATAATCGATCTACATATTGTTAGCAAGAGAAATGTTCATCATTCCATCGTATTTGTAATGAGCTATTATTCAAAATTGTATCTTAACGCCACGCCGTGCTAGAGAGTGGAAAATGAAAAAAATAGAATCGAAAACTAAATTATAACAGGTTTTATTGAAGATATGGATTAAAATATCTCAAAAACCAAAAATCGGTAAGCGAGAGAAATGTTCAGCATTTCATTCTCTTTTTAATAACCTATTATTTATAATTTATAAATAATGAGTGAACCTTCTCAGATCTTTCTGGGCCTTCCTCTCCGCATTCTCCCTTCCGCTCTTACTGCATATATAGTTTTGGTCATTCTTCCCTCCTGCATTCTTTTGACATGGCTAAACCAGCGTAGCCTGTTTTCCTTTCTGCTGGTTTTATTACCAAATTGTTTCTATCGTTGTAATCCTGATTTCGTCCCTCTTATTTTCCTACGAAACCGCATTTCCATTGCTTGATTTGGCTTTTATGTTTTGATGTCCAGGACTTACTGCCGTAGGTCAGTATGGAGACAAATATATTTTATACAACGTTTTCTTGACATTTTTTGTCACTTATAGTTATACTATAAGATTTATCTCTTTTCGTTTTTGAGCTATCTCACTTAGAACAACCTACCCTGTTAACTTTTAGCCCCGCTCTTCCCTATTATCTCTTAGTCAGCAGTTGTCCAAGAAGGTAATTTCACCGATATCAAGCTAAACAGCGTGTTGTTTTTTTTTTATCCACTTTATGTAGGTTGGTTGTGCCCCAGGATGGTCCCATGCAAGTCCCATGCATCAGAATTAACAAAATTACTTGCCGCAACCGGACTCAAACCCGAGACTCAGAGAAAAGGAACACTGTGACTTAATCACTGAGCTACCGCGCTCCCCCTATAAGTACTAACACGTTTATAAACTATACGTCTTAAAAATATTCCTATCAGTACATAAAAGTGAAACAAAAAATATAAAAATTATTCCGAATAAATTATCCTATTTGAAATTATTATCATACAGTTGAAAAATATGTAGGCTGATAATATCCAATGTTCCTCTGGGGCAGATAATGATTGTTTGGCAACGGATATAGGTCCGCAAAGTTGCATAAGACAACCCCTTCGGACATTTATTCCGAGTTGCGCAAAGCATTAGATCCCCGTTCATTTCTCTCATAGGAGTAATTGTCTCGTATTGACCAATGGCGAGCCTACTTTCCCAACCCCTCGAGCTCTGGTTGGCCGGAGAGTTATTAATTCCAAAGTCCCGAAACCTCCCGCTCCATCGGGACTGAGGTTATATCATTGATTTACGAAGCTATTAAACGGAGCAATAGGGTTAATTAATTACGAAGTGGTTAACTGTTACAGCTCGGCAATTAATTAATATAACCGCTATGTGTTTTGAAAGTAGTCTTACGTTTGCTTCCGTCACTTCCAAAGGAAGGGGAACTTTGTATTCGTAAGAAGATTAAAAAATGTTTTCATCTATGAATTGAAATTTTCCATTCATGTTTTACTTTTCAGACACCAAGAAACAAATTTTGATTCCTTATCTGTCATATTTTTTTAAAATTTCGTTTAACTCCTGACTCACTAATTCTGGCATACGGAGGGAAAGGGTTGTTCCAGAGGTACAACCAAACCCATTCTAGATTGATTCCGTGGGTCCGTTTATTTTGTAATTCGATTATCATAAAATTATTCGAGATTATGCGGATTGAAACCTGAATGGTCCCTTATCATTTTATCAAATTCCAATTACTCCATTACTTTTACTAATACACGGGTGAATTCATTTTATTAGACTCAACTAAATTTCAAAATAAGAGAGAGAGGAAACAAGTAGATAGCAGATTTTTAAAGGCAAGAATTTGCGGAACCTATGAAACAGTTTAATGATAATAATGATTTACCAAATACATAATTACTCCAGGACACACACCAATTGACACACGAGCATTGATCGGCCTCAGGGAGAGGAGTAGCGACAACCCTCTCTATCTTGATTTTAGTATCATTTTTAAGCGAGGAAATCCGTCATCCAGCTTCTTTTGAGTCTCCTAAGCCTGTTTTCGGACAAGTTAATTGTAACCATTATGTAAAGTAATGTTTATGACGTACCATCGTGCTTTAGTTATAGTCTGAAAGTTTTTTACTGAATGTGGGTAGTTTTGACTGTTCCGTATATCTGTAAAGTTGGTTTGTATGGGCTTAAAGAAATTAATGTAAGTCTTCAGTTTCTGTTTTAGGTTTAATTTTGAGCTTCTCGAAAGATCGTTAGTCGTATATAAGTCGTAGTGTGGGGTTTACGTTCTTCTTTTATTGTTGATACTCCATTTCATTCTTCTGTCAAATGTCAGTCCGTGATATTTTAATTCCTCTGTTTTGGAAATTTGGTTATTTTCAAGGTGAAAGGAGGGGCAAGTTTCATATCGAAGATATAAAGTAATGTTTTGGGATTTCTCTTGGTTAAATCAAATTTTCCGAAGTTTGCACCAATCATTTAGTTTTGTTATATGATGTAAAGTTTGTGTGGTATGTGAAGGACTTTTGTTATCTTATTCTTCAGTCCTTTCTTTCTGACATATTTTTCTCTATCTTTCAAGACTCAGGTATAGATATATTAAAAAAAAAACTATCTTATCTTCAGCGTAATCGATTGATATACAAGGTAATATTTGAATCCTCCAATTTATATCGAAAACAACCAAATTGCTCAGATGGAACCTGTACACTATCTTAGATAAAAAGATAGTATAGGGCCCACATTTTTTTTTTACACTATTTATTTATGATATTTACAACTGTATTACAATATAAATACATCAAATAAATGTATACACAGGAATATAATCACATGAAAACGATTGTTGAGAAACTGCCCACATGTAAAATGAAATTATATACTTTTAATGAACGACTCAAAACTATTTTACCTACTTTTTTCCAAACCTCACTACTAATGCGTACATTTTTCTCACATATATAGGGTATAACTATAATGAATCACTTCAGTACGTGTGTTTACTAACACACATAGATTCTTCTTTAACGACTTCATACTATTATACACGGCCATACTAACAAGAGATGTAGCTTCAGCATGAAACTCCTGAATAAGAGGAGAGTACTGAAAAGGCACTGGATGAGAGATCTACCATCACAAACCATTGTAATTGAATCAAGTCGGGTAATGCAGGTATTGCAGGATTCTATCCTTTCCCGTGCCTGACTTATCGTTTTTTATTATTTCCATGGATTCATCTGGTATCTATCGACAGGTTATGATAAATACTTGAGCAAAAAAAAAAAAAAATATATATCCCAAATTTCTGAAACATCTGTGGTGACTATGACTGCCCCTTTCCAAAAAAAAAACAACAAAAACTAATGGACCCGCCCCTGTTCCATGGATTAATGTTTTTCATCTGAGAACGGTTACTTAGCCTAATTATACAATAAAGATATTTTCACAAGTACAATAAGCGTCACACCGGCCGAAAGAAGGATCGGTGAGTCGTCAGCCCTTGATAAGTTATTTCAGCTGCCGAAATGGGTCATGATGGACGTGCTCACCGCTAATATTCCGACTGGAGAAGAAATCCCGTTTTCTCCAGGTCCTTATGGAATAATCACTGGTTCGAGGATAATTACAGTCCAGCGGCAGAGCCAAGGTCGGGAGGAGTCGGGGTTTTAATTCCGTCTGTAACCTGGTATCATCTTGTTATGCTTCTGCTTTGTGTCAATGACGTAAATACCTTCATCCAATTATCCACAGGTTTCTTTTTAATTATTGCATCTATGTTTTCATTATCTTTCAACAAAAGCCAAAGGAGACAGCTACGTCTGTCATAGTCGGGATCGGACATTGACAGATAATGTCTTGAAATCTTTAACGCAAACGATTAATTTTATTTCGTATAATATCTATTATGAATAAGAATCCTTTATGTTAGATATGGCCTAATGACAAACAAATCTTTTGAGTTAATTAAAAAAAAAATGATCTCAAACACTTCCATTTTTATTTTTATTTTTTATTTATTATTTTTTTAAACTAAATTTAAAAAACTACTGTCATAGAATCCATGAACCTCATAAAATTCTAATAAAAATTGTTCAATGCTTTAGCTCCTCCTTACTCAGAGCAAATAAAATATTTTATTCCCCTTGTTCCTTATTTACTGTTTTAATTTGAGTTCTACCAATGGGTAGTTTCTCTTCATGTTGTACATGTCATGTTACCAATTTCACATTTACTTATTGTATTTTCTATGTAATACAGTTGTAAATTCCATTAAAATAATTTAAAAAAAAAAAATTTTCTGACACGTTTTAAGAACTTGACATTATCTTTATTTCTGATTATTTGCGTTTGAGGAATTTTAAACTTACAACTTTTTTTAACATTAATTCGACAAAACAATATATGAAGAGAAAAAATTAACAAAAACAAAACAAGAGGTTTTTAATACTTTATTTTTTTTAGTTAGACCTTTTACTCACAGCATAATTTATGAAAACAATAGATTTTTAAATAATATGCCAATATAAATAAATAATAAATTGGATAATAGTGTAACTTGCTTGACTGTTACTCAAAAATAGATAACACGATTCCCTGTATTAATTTTTTTTTTTTTTTTAAATTAAATAAGGCTTCCTCCTGATAAACTTCCTACAGTTGACCAACACATAAGAACTCTTTACAAACGATTTCACAATAATTTACACGGGCATACTAACATACTAATCAGAAATATGGCTAACATACTTTAGCTGACATGCCTATCAATATGAAGAAGACTCTAAAAAAGGCGCTGGATGGGAGACCTCCTTCCTCAACAAACCTTGGTAATTGATTCAAGCCAGGGAAGAGCTACTGCTGGGTGCTATCCTTCCCATGCCTGACATGTCAGTTTCAATACTTTATTCGAACTATCCACTGAATGTCAACAGTTGTTGACAGGTGTAGACCATAAAAAAAAAAAAGAAATTCAATAAAAATTCAATGCTGTTTGTTTTAGAAACGTCACAAATCCAAAACTTATAACTTTCTAAAATCAACTAAAATTTCACATTTTTTTTACCGGTTTAGAATAATGGATTGGCTATGTTTCTACATCTGGTTATGCAAAAAAATAATATATATTGATGATTTTAGACCTTTGCAAAATGAACAATTAATTTAATGAATATATATTTTTTTCATCTGGTTTTTATTTGTTGTTTAATTGTTATTAATATCTTTATTTGTGATTTTAAGATATAACTGTTTCATTCATCGCTGATATATATTGCTCTTGAATGTCGTAGATTGTAGTCATTTTCTATAAATAAAATTTTAATACCAATTTTTTTTAATGAAGTTTGTTAGTATTTTAACTGGAGAATTCTCATATATTCATTAATATTATTTTTCAAAACGGTATATTCATTTCTAAATATTTATTTGCTTTGACGAGAAGCTACTATAAACCCTTTTTATTAAAATTATTGTATTAAATTTCCATGCACTAAATCATATGATGTTTCGCATTTGTTTGTCCATTTTCAGTTATAAAAACATATTTATAAATATTTTACAACTATTATTAATGCAACACCGCAGCTGAAACCTTTTTTTAAATATAAATATTAGAAAAATATAAAACCTATGATTATTCATCACATAGTTGAATAAGGATGTTTAATTTTTCATATTGATATTTAAAAAAAAAATGTTGGTATTATGTTGACAGATGTTTTATATATTAATAATAGTTGTTATATATTTACAGATATATCTTTTGAATTGCAAAACGGCAAAAGAACCTGAATCATTGTCATATGATATTGTGTATGATAATTAAAAAATAATTTTAATAGAAAGGGTTCGTAATAGTTTCGCGTTAAAGTAGAATAGGTATTTAAAAATTAAAATACCCTTTCGAAAAATAATATAACTGAATTTATGAGAAATCTCTAGTTAAAATATTACCACCACTATATAAAACGTTTGATATTATAATTGTATTTATAGAAAAAATTGACAATGTACCACAATCAAGAGCAATAGGTAACAGTGATGAATGAACCATTCATATATTTAAATGACAAATAAAGATAATAATAATTATTGAACAACAAATAAAATATTGTAGATAAACAAAATATGATCAATTAATAGGTTATTTAGAAAGGAAGTTATCATATACATATATATATAATATATATATATATATATATATATATATATATATATATATATATATAATTTATTTTTTATAGTTGCTCTTCAAAATAAAAAAGTTTTTAAATATTAATTTTTTTTTATCCTCCCCTTCTTTGCCTGTTACCGTTTTACCGGGCCAGGAGCTAAGGACTGGAATTAATGCCAGAGTTAAAAGTACTCCCCCGCACCGAGACGCGAACTCATAGTTTCTTCGTCATCTAAACTTCAGTTATCAGCTACCGGGCAACGCCTGTGCACAGCCCACTTGGTCACTCCGCTCCAACTTAAACATTAACTAGAGATGAAAATATCGAAAATATATTGGTATCAATATCGTATAAAACGTAGAGGTAGTTATTCCATGCCCAGACCCCCTCTCCTCGGTAAGTTGCCCTCACAATTATTTTCTTACTAAGCTCTTCTTAAGTACCATAAAATAAGACAAACAATTAATGAAATATGCTACACATTAAATATAAAGATTCACCTATATCCAAAATTAACAATACAGGTCCTTATCTATAAAATGTTGAAATTTTACTTTAGTTAATCTCTTACGTACTCTACCTACTGAGTTATCATAATTAAGTATCAAGATGAGGTTTAGTATTTGATGTGATGCAATATTGGGAGCCATTGGAATTTGGAAGTACTTGAGTTAGCAACCGATTGGAAGCCCAAGGATCAGTCTTTAGATTCCTGTGGAAACATTTTTTTTTTCTTCACTTGAAGATTTGGACGGATCGCCGAGTAAGAGCCACTGACCGAAGATATGACGTGGCAATGGACAAAAGAAGAAGAAAACAAATGAAAAGCAGTGAAAGGAGGCAGCGTTGCTAATGTTGTCCCAGAGGAGGGAATGATGTTTTCCTGACGGTTAGTAGGAGGGGCCAACGCCCTGCACAGGTGGATCTACCTTCCTCCCCCACCGTTAAAGTCTCTAATGATATCTCCGCCATAGTCTTATAATCTATAATGTCTTCTACGCAGATTTTAAATTGCATCCTTCTCCTGTTCTTTTAAGAAAATGACCATCCGATCTTTATCGCCGTGAAGGCTCTTAGATCGCGAACGTTATAGGAGCGCAGTTCAACGTATTCAATAAATGAACTTCTTTCAGCTTAAGAAACTTAATTTTTATCTATAGTATGTTATTTGAAATGCTAATTATAGTTTTTTGTATTTTTACATATTACATATCTTAATAGTATTGGTTAATATATTAATATTAGATAATTAAGTGCTAAGATCTATCTGCATAAATAAAATGAAGATTTTTCTAAATTTGTTACTTTAAATATTAAAGTGAGTGTTTTTCACTATTATAGTCAAATACTGTAAATTTTACAAATGTTTATTAAGTATAAGAGTCATTTCAAAAGAATTTTTAGTTTTTGGTTCAAATCAAACGATTCTAATAAAAATCATTTTTTGATACTTAAAGCTTCTAAAAAAAACCTATAATGTATTTGTTATTGGTTTAATCTATGTTATTTTGTGATAATCTCATGAGTGAATCTGCAAATGGGACTTTATTATACGAATTTTAATTGATACATTATTTTTAATGTATAAATTAATTTGTTTTTAAACTTATATATTGAAAAATATTACAATCTGTCTCAGAGACATTTATCATAGTGTTCTGAGATCACATTCACACTCTATGTACAATAAATAAAATAAATTATACAGAAAAATAATATATATACAATAAATAAGAATAAAATAACCTAAAAATAAATAAATAAAAAGAACACATACATACCTGTATACAACATTTACAATCTGGCGAGAGATCTCCAAATCAGACTTGTCCCTCCAACTGTGGAGGGAAAAGAATGACTCCAGGAGATCCGTGCACTTCTCTCCCAACCGCGTTACTGGAGCTAAACCCATTGGATATTGAGCAAGAGTGCCGGAAATTAAAATTTGTTAAAGTATTTTTTAAGAATTTAAAAAAAAAATAGTTTAACTTTACCTATTTTTTTCACTTAAAATTAAAATTTTAAGTCAAAAAATAGGAAAAGTTAAACTATTTTTTTAAATTCTCTTAAATGTGAGCTGAGCTTTCAAAGAAAATATATAAATATGTATGATATTGTTAAATTCCAACCGTACAACTGCCATGTCTCTAAAATGCAGGTAAAGAATAAAAGAACTCGTCAACGTTTCGCCATTCCAAGCATCTACAGGACAGAAAATAAAATAAACCCAAGATCACATTACTCCATGCTATCCAATCGTAATTTTCAGTTATCAAAGTTTGAACTAATTATAGACAATTTCATTATTAAATCTTGAATACATATGAACTTTTATTTCATCAAAACGCACATTATTCCAAAAGGATACTGTTTCTTTTATTTATTTTTTATTGTCATCCTATATTTTAAATTTAGTAAATATTACACGTTTAATCTTCTCTATTTTTCTCTGGATACAGTTTTAATCTATAATTAATTGATGTCTGTCGTTTCTGTGCATTCTCTGAAAATCGCATCATAAACCGACATAAGTCTTCTAATTTATTTGTTATTGATTAGTTGTGAAATAAATAGAAATATTCGAAATTAAATTATGTTGAAATAATTAAAGTTCAGAAATAAAAACTTATTATCTCAGTTATCTCTTACTGGAATCGGTGTTGTATGACGATAGCATGAGTTTGCATTCTTAATATCACGGGAGAGCAGAAAATTCGACGAACATGGTTACGCTCTATGGAAAAGAAATACGAAAAGGAATCCAAAAACACTTCTCTTTTTTTGTTACACAAAGCTAACGGAAAATGTTACATATCTGTGAACTCGTCCAACTTTTTTTCGATGAAAAAATTGGCTGATGTCGATATTTTTTTTTATTCTTATTCACAAAATGCTGTGAGAATAATAATTAATGAATCTACAACATAATAGTTGATTAAAGACATCAAATGAAATTATAGATTTTACTCTACAAAATTTTATCTTGAAAATTTGAACTTTTTGTTGGTTCTCCTATGGTAAACAATTTAAGTGATGATTTTGTAACTGTAAAAGAAAATATTTTTTTGTTAGATATAGAATATTCTGTCTCGTGAACAATAATTATAGTGATAAATGAACACATTTACACCAAAGAAATAATAATAAAAGATATTAAAACTGATCATTTATTTTTTTTTATTTATTATTTTTTTTTTTTTTGGTTTATTGATAAATATTACAATCTGTCTCAATAAAGGACATTTATAATAGAGTTCTGAGCGCACATTCACACCATATTTACAAATTAAAAAAAATAAATAAATAAAAAAAATAAGCTAACTTCAAATATTAGAAAGCTACAAAAGAACAAAATAAAATATCATAGTGAGAAAAAAAAAAAGTAATGAAAATAAACATCTTAGACGCAGGCATACCTATTACACTATTTACAGTCGGCCATAGGAACTCCGAACCATACTTATTCCCCCACACGTGGAGGGAAAGCAAGGGATCATTTATTAAAAACTTCTTTTGTTTTGTAGTCAAATAATTTTGATGTTATAATTTTCTGTATAGTCAAAAAAGATTCGAGGTTACCATAATGACAATTATAATTGAATGTCCCTATTTGGAATTATATCTATTATTTACTTGATTTTTTTTTAATATGTCTTAAATTAAGTTGTTTTTTTCAAAACTAGGTATATTTATTAGGAATGCGAGTAGCTTTTTTTCTTCCTTTAAAATTATAAAAAGTAACGTTTCTTATAAAAATAATTATGACCATTAAAAAAAAAAAAAATATGCATTTGTAATCAACGTTCTTCGATCAGATATTTTTAAAATTTAGATTGTTTATATTTCCATTCGATTTATTGTTCATAATTCGAAATAAAAAGTAGAAAGAACAATTATTTTTGTAATGTGTATGCAACATTATTTTCCTTTCTTTTAACAATATTTAATTCTTAGTTTTGATATTATTGTTTTTATCATCTTCTAAACTGTTTATTGGTAATCTATAGATACATTGTACAAATATAATAATTATATTTATTTTGAGATATCATTTATCTAAAATGCAATAAAAGCATTAATCTTTACTATTGAATTTGATAATTTTTTTTCTGAATCAGTAATATATTATAGTTTAATATGAAAGATAGGTATAGTTAGGCGTATTAAGAACGGTGGGACATGGCGGAAGTTGTGCTATCAAAATATTTAAGAGGAGGAGCATATTTTTACGGGGTTTTTAATTTTTGGATGAAACGATATTTTTGTGTGGTTTCAATTTGGTGGAACTTTCAAACCAAATAAAAGCGGAAAATCATGGAATAGACCAAGAGTGTGTTTAATAAGCTACAATCATAATAATTTTTTGTTGACTCTCATAATTTTTAGTACATAATTTTAATACATAATATTGAATGTTTTGGAAGGAGCGTAGTGGCTTACATTATCGTCCTTTGGGAGATGTACACCCATGGATATATTTAAATATTTATCAAAGTCGAGTTTTAATATTAATTTAACTAAAATGGCAATGGGTTGGGCACGTCGCACAGATGGCTAATAAAATATGGACAAAGTGAGTGCCACTATAACCTAAAAGAAGAAGAGGAAGACAGCTGTTGAGGTGGAGAGATGATATAAATAACAAAGGTTGCATAAACTGGATGAGGAAAGTTAATTCAAGAGTGGATTGGCCAAAAATTGGAGGAGACCTTACTTCAAAAATTAGGTTTTTTCTTTTTCTTTTTTTTTAGTGTATTTATATTTCACTTTATTTAATTTGTAACCGAGAAAATTATTTTTTTATTGTATTACAAATAAAGGCTTTATGTATATATTATGTAAAGTGGAATATTTATACTATTTCCGGTATTTTTATAATAAGTTTCGAGTTTTATGAAATATCATAAATGATATTTAAATATGTGTGATCGCATTGCAAAATGTTGTAAGTAACTTTTAGATAAATAGATAGATGGATAGAAAATAAACTTTATTATGAGACTAAACTTTCCATTCAAGATAGTAAATTGTAAATAGAATTTCGTAATCATCTTATTATGAAGCTTTCGACTTATTACGATTCATTATATTTATTAATCCTAAAAGAGAAGGGCTTAATATATTTTGTCACCTTCTAAGGAACAAAAATGATTTATCATTTTGCCATCTGGTCACAGATATATTTACAGTATCCTGTATTTTTATGTTTCGGATTAAATTAAATCGATTTTCGTCTAGTGGAATTATTAATAATAGTACTTAATTATTATACATTATAGCAATGAGTAATCTGTTATCTGTTGATTGTACGTGTATGGAAGTATATTCCGACAGCAGACGATTATAGCCAAGATACGGGGGCCGTGTGTTAAATCGAACTGATCCTCTATCTCTTCGGAACTGGTATACCCACGATTCTACTCGAGTAGAGATGCTAATCTTGGCGCTGGTTTGTAACTGCTTTGTCGAGAGGTTGAATGGCGAAAGGGAAACGGTTTATTTTTGATTTTATAAAGGAAAGATAAATACAATTTAATGGTGAAAGTATCGGTCAGTGGGACTTCTAATATTTTCAACTTATCATGTGTGAGTTTCAAATGAAGTATTTCATTCAAAGCATTACATTCATTTTTGCTAATATTCTTTTTCTTATTACTCTTCCCACTCTTCAGAACTTGATGTGCCTCACATGAAATATACGATAACTATTGATTGCAATACGAACAGGAAGGTTTAGGAAAACATAAATATTGGTCATTATAATAATAATAAAAAAATTATTATAATAATGGTGGGATGATGGTTGACTGTAAGTGAATAATGAAGAGAAGGCTAGTTGGGCTGATTAGTCAAAAATAAATAATAATATTTATTATATCAATAATATTTAAGCATGCTTTGATCAATAGCGATCAGCCCTGATGATGGCCTGAACTTCGGGTCGAAACGTCGGCAAATGTTAAAATAAATATTATTATTTATTTTTGCCATTTTTATTTTTGATGATCATCCCAACTATCATTCTCTTCATTATTATCATAACAGATAAAAAAAATTAGCCAGAATCATTATTAAGAAATACAGTCCGTGGTAGAGACCTCTTTTTATCAAATTATTAACATCCGGCTGAAACTTCGTAAATAGCTTCATCTCATCGTAACCTACAAATATTTTATTTGCGAAAATCTTCGGAATTGGGGCGTTTACAATCTGGAGGTCGGCAAACTTTGTCTATTTAATTGGGTACGGAAAACTCGTAAATACTTGCTTTACACTTGGTTCGTAAGATAAGTTCATTACAAAATCTATTAAAAAGGTGGCCTACAAAAATATTGGACCGTTTGGCCTATATAACCTCGTTATTTTGACAATTTGGTGGTGTAGTTAAGGCTAAATGGCTAAATATTTTTGAAGGCCATCTTTTTTCCCAACTTTGTCTTACAATTCAAGTGGAAAGCAAATATGTATTTACGAGTTTTTAGTGCCTAATTAAATAAAGTTTGCCGACTACAGATTGAAAACGTCCCAATTCGAGAATTTTCGTAAATAAAATATTTGTAGGTTACGATGAGATGACACTATATAAGAATTTCAGCTGGATGTTAATAATTTCATAAAAAGGGTTCTATATCACAGAGTAATAAAACAGTTCTCAACCAAAACTTATTTACAGAAACGTTAATTTTTTTTAACGAATATAAAAATATTTTTATCATAATTGATTGGTTTCATGTTAGTTAAGTAAAAATGTATATAGCATAAATTTATACATATCAATTACACTACATTCATGAGATTGCCAACTGCATGTTTAATGTATGGTGATGTGAAAATCGCATTTTCAGAATTAATTACTTTATTTTTCAAAATATCTTTTTTTTTAAACATCTAACAATAAAACTTTTGAAAGGAAAAAGTCCCCAAAAAAATATATCATTCGTATACGTGAAAGTAAAAACTTCACGTCCATTTTTGGTTTACTACATAAAATTAATTGTATCTAAACTGATAATTTAAACGTTACAGCGACGAGATAATGAAATTTATATATTGTTATTGAGGATCAGAAATATTTCTATTGTGTAGACAGATTGCTGATTATGTAACTGTTGCGTCACCATTTTGTTCGAATTGAAATAAAATTGGGTTCGTCCGGTCAGGATATTGTTTTTATATCTTACAAAAGTAACTAAACCTTCCTCAAGAAAATAATCGGTACCTTCAGAAAGGATTTTATAATCCTAGTCTTAGGAAATAATTTGAAATAAACCGAGTTTTATTTCTTTCTTACTAAACCTTTCTTTCGGAAAATCATGATCTGTATTTGTGGTAATCTAACCTAGTTATTTACATAACCTATATATATTTTTGTATTATTATTATTTGATTTCTGTTTTATTTGTTCAAGTGAACAATCGCAGTAAATAGAGATAGTGTGTCAAAAAAAAAAAAAAAGTGTTTTATAAAACCATGTTGGCTATATTTTTCGTCTGAATCTTTCGTTGGTTTTCCTGGTTCAGATGTGGTCATGGATGTATGGAGTCTTCCTGATTTTGGTCTCTTCCTATAAAATTCGGAAATAGAAATTTGGATCATGTTTCATTTGAGCAGTGACATAATTCCCATATGTCAAAATATTCAGCTTTTAATTTTTTTTTTTTTTCATGAAAGGGAGGAATAATTTTTAGAGGAAAAATGTTAAGGCAGCAAATAAAAAGTAATGTTTTGTTATTACTTAATTTGCACAATTCATTGTCTGCTACGCCTTAATTATTTTAAAATTAATTTTCACATTTTTGCTTTCTTCTGTTCCTAACAAATCTTTAACAGAAATTTATGTAGATGTGCATAATCGGAACTAACCCAAAGGAATTCTGTTTATCACAAAACCGTTATTGAAACATATCGCTATTTTTAGTGCAAAAGGTCATATTTCAAAATTGACTTTTTTTTTTTAGAAAGCATAAAAACTTGTTATTTCTACAAGAATTATTTCTATAATTTCATATTTTATTTCAATATACTATTCTCCAAAGTAGCAGACTACTCATAGCAGTTGCATACTACAATATGTCACCTTTAGCACAAATAGGGTAAGCATTAATAATTGATACATACAACTTTTTGCACTAACAGTAGAGATGTGTTTGTCGTTTTAACATAATTACAAAAAGGTTTACAACAGGGGCGCTCATCCTTCCCCCAAGGGCGGTGGCACAAGAATCACCTATGGTTCTTCTCTTCTTAAAAACAATACCTGTGAAAATAATATTATAATAATTGCAGTTCATTTATACTTAAATTTGATGTGGTATGTAGTCTGCTGTTCTACTGCTAGTGCTCTAGTAACATGCACTGCTGATGTACCAGATGCTTGGATTAAAACGTTAACAGTAAATAAAAATCTTAAAAAACTATTCCACGATAAACTAAATATTCATAAAGGTACACGAAAAAGATTAGTTCTTAGTTCCCTAGGGTATCTCGGATAAAATAGATTTATTTTTGTTTATTTATACTCCCATTTTAGTATAGTTCTGTTAGATAATTTTAGTATCTCTATAATTAACAACTGCTGTGTTTGAGGAGAAATATACTTTTTTTGTTATTAGCAATTTGAAGAAAAAGAAACATTATTTGCGAATATTTCAAAAAGCATACCATTTGTGGTTGATTATACCCGACATAATTGGAAAGGTTTTCAGATTCACTGCGAAAAAAAATCAGCAAAAAAAAAAAAAAAACATTGAGATTGGACCATTTTTAGCAAAGATATAGACTATTTTTACACTTTAGGTATATTGTTTTTAATAAGCCATTGGTCTAATTGAAAGAAAATTAAATTTTCCCACTCATTTACTTATGTCAAAATTGACATATATTCACTGCCCAGCATGCTATTGGAATTACGCTTGGATCAACTGGTTTTGTAATAATCGTTGGTTCGATTCGTGGAATTATCGACCCGATCCTGAATGCCATCAACTTCTTGAGACTGCGGAGACCGCCATTGCGGTTTGGTAAGCTATCTACTGTGGTTGTCACATTAGAAGGTAAAGCCGCCAATGTCCTTGCTTTAACCTTACAATGCTTCCGGTGAAAGTTCTTGTCTGTTCGCTTTTGTATCCAGTACCCTTTGTTTGTATTTTGTTAATTATTTTAGGATTGTTTTAATTTGTTGTTGATAATCGTAGTAAATCTGTATTTAGGCATTATTGTGTCTTTCGGTAAAGGTTTCTTCGACTCCAGTAACGGCCTTGGTGCCCCGGAGGCTCTTCGATCCGACGACCCGGAGAGGTATGATTTGGAAGCGAAGCAGGTCGTTGCCCCGCAGCAGTCCAAGTATCTCGGAAAGGTTAAGCGGGCCTGCACGACGGCTTGCTTTTAGTCTTCTGCACTTAGGGTCTCCTATCTCCCGCATTCTTCTAATAGGGCCGCAGGAGTATTCAGGCTACGGGATTTGCACAAATACTAGCCGAAGAGCATGATGATGATGGTTGGATGTGTTGAGCTTTAAAATAAATTATGTTTACAGGTTCTGAAGAGGGATAAGTTAAAGTGGTTTTCACTTTGCAACCAAGATCATGGGCCGTTTTTTACTTTAAAATCAATAGAGGGGTATTAGATATCATAATGAAATACTTCTTATAGATTGTGATACAATGATGTGATAGATTGTGATATAATAATGTTCCGTTGCAGAATACAAAAAAAGATATTGAATCAAACGAATTGGCATAAAGGAGGTATTGGAACCTCACTGTGTAATATATTTAAGGAATCATTGTCCTCATATCTTTAATATTGAAGCGCATTATATTTTCAACTACAGTGCAATCTCAATAATTTGTATCCTGTTAATAAAAAAAATCCCCTTCTCACTCTTCAATTATCTGAATTATGCTTGTTTATATTTTTTCTGTTTACATTGGATCGGGTACCTTTTATTTTTAACTTTTATTCAATTTAGTGCGGACTCGCGATTAATACAAAACATCTGTATAAGTATCTTTCCGCTTGCGAAAAAGAGGAAATAACAAACGCAGTCTCCGGTGGCAAAAATAAACTGTGGCCAAACAGTTTAATATTACTCCCTCTACACTTAAGCCAATTTTATGAAAGAAGGAGTTCATTGCTGGACTATCTTCATGCAGCAAAATTGTTTTGTTTTTTACCAAGGATACCAACGTACATAAGTACATTTTTAGTATATTTCTTCATCGTGTGTACTTTGCATTGCACATGTAAGGAATTCAATAAACACTGATTATTCTGTCAGCTGATCTTTTTCTTTTTTTTTAATAATTAATAGTTTGTAATCACAAACCCTAATGATTCGTAATAAACTTTTGGTCCCTTGGCATTACGAATTACTTGGATTGTTCTGTAGTTGGATAGTGCGAATACTCCACATATTTTTATTGGTCAGTGAACAAATGACTATATAATATGGGAATAATTAAATGCTTGCGAGTGGTAGGAATACATTTTCATTCAAAATAATAAAACAAAACATGTGTACAAATTACAATTGGTTTTTGTATTTTTGTTATGGGCTATAAATATGGTCCGAATTCGACCAATCCTTTTTTAATTTTGTAGGAATTCGGAAAATATTCTAAATTTCAAAGATATAACCAGCATAAAGTGTATATTTTTTTATGGAATGAGATGGTCCGAAGTGGCGGTCATAAATAGACTAAATAGTTTTACCACTATTTGGCGATCTCCTTCCTTAATAATACAACGGTCAACTATTAAGTATTCATTATAATTTGTTAGTTATCTGCAAAAGTTTTCTTTTCTTCATAAGGGTTTTTTCTACATGTTCCTGTGGATGTTACTAACAAGAGAGAAATATTTTATTAAGATATTAGGATGCCTAACTAGTAAAACTATACATTTTCTGGAATATGGCAGTCGTTAATTATAAGGATAATTAATTTCTCTAACAGAGACCTCCTGAAAAAAAAAACTGGACTATGGACGCTGAATATTCTTCTTCGTTCATCTTTTCTGTATATTTTTAGTTTATAGAGAGAGTAAATTATTGTTTTTAATGTTAGAATTATTACTATTGTTTCTATCGAATGAATTATGTGGTATGTTTTATGTGATTGCAGATCTTAAAAAGATGAAGTGCAATTAATTATGTTTGCATTGTTCTGATCTCATTCAAATTAATCGCTAATTATCTCCATTAGTCAAGTCAGGGAAGAAATACATAAAGTCTAATGTGCGAAATAATTGCAGGAACTAGCTCCATAAATATATTTTGCATACAATGAAGAATCTGAAGGAAGGCGAAACATATTTCATCATTTCTGTTGCACTACTTGCAATCCAGTAGAAGTGACAGAATGGCTTCATTTTCTTATTAATTTTTGTATTCAATTTCAAATTTCCTTTCAAAAAATAATATTTTACAATAATACCTTGCTTATTGTTCATTGAGTTTTATTATACTCATATTACAAACTCAATCCAACCATTCTTCTTTTTTTTATACTTTTTTTTTGTTGTATAGTAAAGGCGTAAAAAAAAATTATATATTATTATATCTTCTGGTTGTGAATAATAGGAATACGATTAAATTAAAAAGAGGTAAAATGCACATTAAGGTTAACTTTGTTTACGGTTATTAAAGTTTAGTTATTTAAAGTTAGCACGTTAGTAAAAAAAAAAATAATATTAATAAATAAATTTTTAAAAAAAGGTGAAGGAGGGAAAAAGTGCTCCATGAGAGTTTCAGAGATTTTTAAAGATTCCTTCTTTAGAGAGAAAACTAATGATTTTACTCAATATTTTTTCTTCATTTCCCAAAACATCCGATTTATTTACTGGTATTCTTCTTTTGTTCCATTCTTTGATAAAAAAGGCACAACTCTCGAAGATATGGACCATTCTCATTCTCTCTCCACACTTCTGACGAATGAGCGAGTTTTCTTTTGTAATTAATTGTAGGTGCGTAAGCCTTGTGTAACCTATTCTTGGTCGCATTAGAACAACTTCCTTCTGAGTTTAGTGTGGAACTGCTCCACGGCTTTATTTTCTTTTTTTTTCTCGCCTTTAATTTATTTGAAGGGCTGTTGTACCATAGTGTCTGTCAGTCTTGGTGTATGGTCTCTTTCAATGGTTGCACCAGTTAAGAAAACTTTACCATGTCCTGGAAAGGACTTATCTTTATTTTATCTTTTCACTTTATGTACGTTTATTTATTTACGTTACTTTTTCCATTTCGTTCTCCTCTTATTCTCCTCATAGATTTTTAAATTATAATATAAATATAATTTTTTTTCAGTGAAATTTCAAATGCTTATTATTACTATTTAAAAATATATTTTTTTTTCTTTTATTTACAGGTAAGACTTTAAAGGTTTTCTTCTTGTTTGTAAGGTAAGAAATATTATAAATATTTATTATATTTGGATAAAAAATAAAATTATCCAGGTCTTGAAAATAGTACGTATAGCAGGAAAAGCATTGACTGTTAATTACCGAAGTGTGTTCCTCAAAATAAAATTAACCTTTAAAATCGCTGATTTCAAAAATGACGCCTGGTTTAAAAAAAAATGCTGGCCAGTTAGTTAGTCATTAAGACCAATATATATCAATATTGGTTAAGTTAGAAAAAATTGCTAGACATTTTTATTTTTTAAAATAGGATATACGGGTGCACAAGCCATCTCGCTAGAACTCTTGGTACCCAACAAATCTAGATTTTTTTTTTGGTTCCCCAACTGATTCTGCTGCTCGGAAAAGATTTCTAAGAGAAAAAAAATTATAGAATAATAGTAATTACCCAATACATATTTTCTACTACCATAATTTTAAAGATGATATTCAAGTATTGAAAAAAAAAGTTACCAATTCACATTCTATTAATGTTATGATTAATTTATTTGTTTAAATCACTGTTATTAGTGTTAATATTTTTAGTTTTATTCCAATTCCCTATTTCAAATGTTAAAACTATTTTAACCCTAACTAATTGTACCAATACTCAAATTGATTTATTAATGGAATTATATTTGGCTGAAGCGTTTAGAATGTTAACTGTATAGGAGAAGAGGTGGAAGAATTGACCTTTCGTGGTTTCTTCAGAGTCATTCACTTGTCCGTAAGCCATAACTTACCGGTTTGTATATTGCAAAAACCTCTACATTATTTTGTTATTTTCTTTCCTTTTTCTTCCCATGAGAATTTAATTAACATTCTCATTTAAACTACATATATAAATAAATAAATTATCCTTGAATTTAAATTAAATAGATTTATATTGAAATGTGAGATATTACGTATTAAATCTAGTTTTAGTGACTGATAGACAGGTACTATTGATTTTTAAAATAAAACTTATTAAATTTTTAAGTATAAATTTAACTAAATTTTTAACATAGATAACTAAATTCGTGTAATAATATTTCTTCATACAAATTATTCACATTTTTATTATAATTTTGAAGATTCTTATCTTAACTTTCTTAGTTATATGTGGGCTTTGTTTGCAAGGATTGGGTGTTTTATCTCCTTTATTTTCGTGTTTTATAATAATTTAAAATAACGAATAAAGTGATAATTTAATGATCGTAACAAACAACGGTCTTCTATTCAAAATTAAATACATTAGCACTTCATAATTTAATCTATCATGTTGAACAGACTTTTAGAAGTCCTTCAGCCCGAAGAGTTTTGGAATTGGCTGGTATACCACAAGATTAAATACTGGCTCTTCTACTATACATTGTATATACTTGCGCCTTGGCTGTTAACAATGTAATTCTCATAAAATGCCGAGATTTCACACAGGATTCATTACCTTTACATCACTTACGTAGATTACAGGTCTGGTACAAACTTTTAAAAAAAAATAATAGATTACAAAAAATTAAGAAAATAAATTTAGAAAAATCTATATAAGTTGAAACTGAACTCTTTGAAAATATTAGAGCTGAAAGTTAGTAAAAGCAATGTCAGGATTTGCGGAAAATAAAATTAATTTTAATTTTTTTTTTTATCTAGGATTACATTCAGATTGACAAAAAAATTAATTTCTCAGGCATTTGGGCATAAAACTGAAAAAATCTAAAAAAATTAGTTTCTAGGGTCCATCTAAAATGAAATGATTATTTTAGGTATGATACTAAGGATTCGGGGTTTATTAGAACACATTGGAGGGAGTTATATAAATAAGGATAACCTATGTTATTGGCACCGAACTTTTGGGTCAGCTAAGCTTTATCATTATTTTTAGGACTGACACATTACTTACCGAAATTTTGTGTTTTTAAAAACTTTGAAGTATTCCTCAAAGTGCTCCCTCTGCTTAATGATATTATATTATTACTTTTTTGTTTGTGCCCTGAAGTTTACCTCGAAAAAAATAATATATGCTGAGCAATATCTGAAAACCTTGACCTCTTGTAGCTAAGAAAGGTAGAATCCTCGTGCATTCCTGTAATCTCCATTTTGATTCTTATCGAGACGTTTTTTTTTTATGTAAGTTTACACTAGAGAAACCATTCCTTTTTTAAGGATTTCTTTTTCTGTTTAATTATAAATTCACGTTGAGAAATGCTACCTGGTGAGTTTTGATGAAAGTGAACAAAGTGGTATGTAAGGCATGAGGGAGAGTCCCGTAAGTACCTATCTCTGAATAGAAATTATAATAAGCTGTTCATGTCACCCGACCATACCTTTTTTTAGCGTTATGGAGGCAGTCGTAAACACACGTTATCTCGTACGTAACTTTGTTATTACTATTCATTTTATTTTGTTATCCTGTAACAGTGTGCTTGGAACTCCCAGAATTGGTAATTGAGAATAATGGTTTTAGTTCCAGTACACGCCCCTTTTCATCAAATTATTAGCATCCTTCTGAATCTGCTTGAATGGCTTCAACTTATCTAAAATAAGCTTCAACTTTTATATCCATGAAAAGTCTCAGAAGTAGGGCGTTTTCTCAATAATTAATTTGACGATTAATTGAAATTAATTAAATTATTGAGGTACTAAAAACTCAATAAAACTATACTAGAGGTACTAAATCGATAAACAAACGTGACCTTTAAAATATTGGGTTGTTAGGACCATCTAAACTCGTTATTTTGACTTGGAGGTGGAGGTCCCGCAAATCATTCCAAAATTTTTGTAGGCTATATTTTTTTTAATTTATTTTGTGATCAAATTATTTTACGATTCCAGAGGAAACCAAGTGGGTGTCTATGAGTTTTTAGTACCTCGTTAAATAGACAAGTTTTACCGATCTCCAGATTGGAAACGCCCCATTTCCTAAAATTTTGATAAATAAAAAGTTGTTATAAGGTTATTGTCATTCATAAGATTGAGTCATTCCCAACTTTCTAGACGGAGGTTAATAATTTGATAAATATCCGTAGCGCGAACTATTACTTTGTTGTTTTTTATGTACGTTATTTACGGCTCACTCGCTTTAATTCGTTTCTAAACGTAACCCAGAATCAGCTTATATAGTCTCGTTTCATATTTATCCATGTTATTATATCTATATGATTGAGATATATGACAATGTTATCTTCATATAATTTTTATTTATGTGATAAAACACATATATAATCGTGTCCGGTGTTGAAAACAAAACATATGAATAATCTTTTCTTTATTCTCACAGAGACACAGATATCAGATAAGATCCTTAACAAGAAACTTGTTCATAGTTCATTCGTGAGGGCACCAACTGAAGTATGTTATTTTATTCTAAAGTAGTGTGGGTTTAAGTAGTGGGGTTTACTTAACTGAGGGCCACAAGTTTTTTTTTAATTCTTGGTTGGAATTTCGAAACTCACTTAAACAAAAGATTACAACTTTTATTTCATGTGTTTTATTCTCAGAAAGCTCATTTACTCTCAGTGTTAACTAAATTGATAAAAATCAGCGTTTTTTTACTGTAGTTTATTTATTTTTTTTAAGGCTTTGTTGAACTGTTCAGAAATAACATACGAAAAACGAAAAATATATGCTACAAAATCTAGGTTTTTTTGGTGCCCAAATGTTCTCCTAAGGTAGCCTGTGTTTTTGCCTTTTAGATATTTGGACACATGTATAAATATGTTTTAAAAAACGAAAAATCTACTACAGTTTTCGCAACATTACCCTCATTTCAATCCTCAACTATCTAGTCTAATATTGTTTAAATCATTGGCTTTGGAATGACGGAGAAGTTTCATTATATTTAAGATAACATACAATTTTTTAATTTATTTTCAAACATTATTCTACTTTTTTTTCTCTCTGACTTTAGATTTTGATCTGTTTTTGAGGAGATTTGTTGGATTTAACGAAAATAATTATATTACTGGAAAAATCAAAAAGTATGTTGGTATTTCAACTATAAAAATCGATTATAAAAATATTACTATTAGAGAAAAATTAATGAAATTTTTATGGATATATATCAATAACAAAACGACATGGCCTATGAGATTCAGTGGATGTCTCATTGTCGCCCGCAGTCCAAAAAGTTTGAATACCCTTGGTATTGAAAATTTGTTTCTTTGTTTATGCCAATTTCAAAAAATACCAACTCTAAAAACTCTTTTATTCCAAATTAAGAGCTCACAATTAAGTTCTATACTTTTTCCGTTCCCAGGGTTCAGTAATCTTTTGAGATGAAGCAATTCGTTATGTTACCGCATGGGTCTGCTCTTAATTACTATGTCATACTTCGTAATTCACAGTGTGTCTTGAATTACAATGGAACAAAGGGTTATCCACCCATTCCTTTAATATGATAAGTTATATATTTTCATGTTTAACCTAAAATTTATCTTAAAGGTATATATTTTTTATCGGTCCTAAAAATACCAAACATTTCTTCGATTTAAAAAAAAAATAAATGTAAATGTTTGAAAATATATGTTATTATTAGTATTATTTTCAGCCATTTGAAATTATTAATTACCCAAATATAAGACTTTATTGGATGGAAATTTGGTTAAAAGTTCCAATCAGAATGAAAACATATATATATTTTATGCTAACGTTTTGGCTTAAGTTTTAGACCTTCATTGGGTTTGAAGAAAGACAAGATAACAACCAGACAAAATCTATTACAAATGAGGAAGAAACTAACTAAATTAAAAAAATGTTATCTACTAATAAATATGTACTAAAAAGTGAAAAAATTTACGTTTTATAACATCAATTAAAACATAAGTACTCTATATAATGATAAGGCACGACCCGGCATGGGTAGATACAATTGTTAAATAAATAAACAAATGATAAGTCATGAAAATAGATATAAAATATTATGATAAGTAGTATCATCCATTTTTATTCATCAGGGTAGATATTATCATAATATTCTACAAGTTTGTAAACTCAGCTCTGAATTCATCTTTGCCTTTAGAAATCAGTCATTAAATCACCGATGGGTTTGCGGCTATATCAGCTTTGGTGTCAATAGATTCACTGGAAATAACCTCATTATGCCTTCAGTGTAGTTATTTCTCAATTTACTTTATACATTTATGTTCAGCTTACTTTTTGTGTATATTTATTTTTGTTTTAAAATCTAACAATTCAGTAGTAAATTAACTCCACTCCTTCAGAAGACAATATTTCCTAGGTACATTCCTTTACCAAATAATCTATAATAATCGTCCGTCCTGCGCATTCAATCTCCTTCAATTCAAGTCATCTATCCACTTCCTCTCCACAAGATCTCGTCCTTCTGACTTTTATTACCCTTTCCACAAATCTGCCTCATTTCAATACTCCTTTATTGTCCGCTCTACTACCTTTTGGAATTCCATTCCACTTAAAATCTTCCATGCATCATCCCTATCCATATTTAAAACCCTCATATTCCAATTCCTCCTTACAATTCAATCAGACGCTGGGTAGCCATTTATCATGTAACAAAATTGCATTTTTCCCTATGTATCATTTGTATATAAATATATATTCGTTTTTGAGCATTGAAAAGATGTCTAGTCACGTTCTGTAATGTAAATGTAATAAGGTAAATACTTCTGTTATCACTTAGTTTTTACTTATTTTTTTTTATTATAATATGTATTTTGGCCAGATGGTATTTTTATTTACAAAATTGTTATTCTTAAGGGACTTTGTTCCAGAATAAAGTTGATTCTTCTATCTTCTATATATATATATATTCATTTGTTTTGAAAACCTTCAGGAGTATTAACTTTCCTCTGAAATCCGTCAGATCATTGCTGAACTCTGTCCATATAGCTGTCCATCGTGGATAGATCTACTCGATTGATGAAATCGTCGCTGAGTTTAGGAACTTGCCCATTCTACATATATTTTCATGGTTTTCTATTATATATAGAATTTATATATTTTAATTTCTCTTACACAACGTAATTTTCATTCACTTCTTGGTATTTATTTATTTATTTATTAATTGATCATGTATTTTTTCTAGCTTATTCTTGTATTCAGTTAATAAGTTTTGTTTGGTTTTTATCTCGTCTTTCCTCATCCGAAATCTTGGCACATTACTTTTTTTTGTTTTTAACTATGACTCCGACTCCTATGTAGTGCCTGAAGTCAACTATTACTCCAGATTTTATTCATTTTTTTTTCTTATAGTTATATGTATATACTTATTAATATAATCATAGAAGAGATCTAGTTCATGTAATTCTTGTCGTAACAATTATAAATGTATGAAAAGCGAGTGAGCCAGCCCGCGGATACGATAGGTCGGTGTAGGGTGTCAGTGACAGTAGCGCAGTTGTGACGAGCTAGGTGAAAGTAACTCAACCATGGTTCCTTCTAATTGTCCATATGTTTGCTAATTAGTTGTGGCTATCTTGTATACACACAGCAACTATATGCTTCGATATATACAAAAACCTTTTAACTACCCTCTTTAAATTTCTTGTTAATTATAATTAATCGAAAATTAATTCATTATAAGTAAATACTTATATTTACAACACTAAGCTGATTAAGATTTTAGTTAAATTACCCTAATATTCAACTTCTTCATATATATTTTTTTCATCTATACGAGTTTTTTCCCGGACCAGAAGAGAGGGTGGGAGATTAATGTAAGAGTTAAAAGCCCCAACTTATTGGGTCAAGGCCATACTGTTTACATATCTTCTGAAGAATGATCAAGATTTATAGGAAATAAAGATTAATCGAGGCAGGGGTAACTATCCCCCAAGTGCTCCCCTTCCAAGAAATTTTATTGCTATCCTCTAATTACCTATACGATTATATGAAAGTAGAATAAAAAAAAAATATATAATTTAGGTTTTTTTACTTGTTTCTTGGTTTAAAAGTTGATATTGAAATCTCACAGAATTATGTTCCCCTCAATAATTCATGGATCTATAAAAATGCTGTCCCCATCAAAAATTTTGATAACACATCATCACCCTTCTCTATGCACCCCTGGGAGCTGGTTTTCTGTTGTTCATGATAGGATCCTAAGCACTTAAGTAAAGATTTGTGGAGGGTGTTGGATTAATTCCCAAATAACTAAAAACAAAAGTCGGCTAGTTCTATAATCGGAATAAGCCAATAAGACACCCAAGGAATGTGTTACATTTTATCTGTTATATTATCTATTCCATTTAAATACAAAACAAATAAAATAACTACAAAATAATAGGTTCCATTCGAGTTAGAAATAAAAGTATAAAAGTTAATCTTGTGAATAATAAACTGTGTAGGGATTGTACTTATATACAAAAACTTTTAATACAGGGTTCGACATCAATAATTTTTATTTATTTAGTTCAGAACTACTTTCGTTTTCTTGTTTTAATTTCAACTTTACATTTAGCTGTTGTGAACGGTGACTCTTCATAATATTTTTTTTGTTCTATTCGAACACAATATCGTATGGAAAAGAAAACGATTTCTTTACTCAAGTTTTTTTTTTACTCAAAAGTTACTTTTCAATTTTATTTACTTTTTGAGAAAAATGTTTTATTAAACTATTCGCAGTTGAAGTGGATTTCCAAATTTTCCAACTCTGAAAACGTCTTCAGGATATTTTGGGGAAATTCGCAAATGTATTTCATCAACAAACTAAGGCTTTGGAGGTTGATTTGACTTCTTGCGTTTAACAGATAGAACATCAAATATGATAATTTCCGAAAATTGAAATAAAATTGTATACTATAGATATTTCGGTATATCTAACTATACAAACTTTGCGATCTCCGGCACGTCTTAAAATTTACTCAATTGAAACGTTTTCTCTCTACTTTTTCTTAATTTTTTTTCTAAATACGAATTTTCTTTGTTGTCTAATAAGGATGATAATATGTAAATATACTCCCAGTATGTAAAATAAAAGATACTTTATTTTATTTTTTTCAATATATCAAAGGTAAAATGAACTATAGAAATTAGGTGGGTGTACGAAGTTATCTAAAGAAAACCTTTTCTTGCAGAAAACAGTATTCCGTTAAAAATTATTCAAAGTAATTAAACTAGTTAATTGTAAAGCACCGTTAGACATCTTGGTTAATTGGCAATTGTTCAGGCGCCTCCTGTCGGACAAACCCGGCGGAAACCTCAAGTGCGGCTCCAGTCGTAAACGGTCCCGAGTGACCAAATGACAATTAATTAACGTGGTAAATTGAGTGGCGAGTGAGCTACAGGCAGTCCTGAAAACATGAGTAGAGAGTACTCTCACAGGACCGGTAATAGGCCGGGGGTGGGGGGGCCGAGAGTCCTCAGTATCCGCCGGTTTGTCTTCGCGCGTGTTCGGTCTGTGCTCTCTCTGTAGTTGTCTGTAGTAACTGTAAATACCAACACAGTAATTGTAAATTGTTTAGTGTGGACGTTATAATTATAGGTGAGTCGTTTATGCTTCTATTATGTATAAAGAGTGAGTGATGTATGGTTAAAAGATTTCATAAAATTGATAAGTTGAAAGTATATTACATGATTTCTTTTTTTATTTTATATAATAATTTTAAAATATATTTGAGAGCATATACAAATATATATAATTATGTATGTTTATATACCTTTCTAGTAATTAATAGCTATTTAAAGAATTCTAAAATAGAATTAATTTGGGCATATATCTGTTTTTCAGTTTTTTTATTTAACTGTCACCTTTTTATGATTCCGATTATAATAAAAATAATCTAGGTAATATTAAGTATTTTAAAAATATCTATGTTTTAAAATAAAAATAAATTAGGTAAAATTATACCTTGAATAAAAAAGATCCTTGATATGACCTAACTTAATGAAATTGTTTTTCTTGAACGTACTGATAAAAAAAATTAATAATTAGTACAATAAAAAATGAACAAATAAAATAAATCAATAGAAATAATTTACTTAAATGCTTAAAAATAGATAATATAGTTAGGTTAGTGACCTTTTAATTAGAAAACAAATTCTGATTTCATCACCTTAGTTAAAACTTTAATTAAAAAATTTATTTTAATGTTTTAAAAAATTAATAATGAACATAATCAAAAAGTTAAATCAATAAATAATATTTTACTTTTATCCTTAATTAATTTAATTAAATAATAAAATTAAATACTATCTTTTAAATAAGATAATTAATAGATAATATAGTTTGAGTGTTAACCTCTTCAGTTTAAAAAAACATAATTTTTTTCAGATATCATGACTTTAGTTGAATCGTTATTTTATTTTTATTTATTTATTTAGTTATATTTGGGTGCCATGTGCAACTACAAAGTTTGGAAACACCTATTATTTTAAAAATGTCTCATCCTTATTTTTATTTCAGCTATAAAAAATATATATGTATATATATATATAGGACTATAATTTTTGAAAAATCAATCATATTTAAAATCACGTCTGTAAATAATACAGAGTTGATGAAAGAGTGAAATCATTTTTTCTTAACCGATTTATTTTATTTTTATACAATAACTATATATATATATAAAACTATATAACTATATATAACTATATAACTATATACATACATACATTTATAATAAATAAATATACTAATTAATTCAAAATAAACTAAGTAGTGGGGTATTAATTTGAATTAACATATTATGAATACTAATTGAGTTCGTATGTTACTAATCTAAAAACAATAAAATTGAATTATATATATTTTTAAACCTTTACTTATGTATAATTTAATATATTTATATATATAGTTATTGTATAAAAATAAAATAAATCGGTTAAGAAAAAATGATTTCACTCTTTCATCAACTCTGTATTATTTACAGACGTGATTTTAAATATGATTGATTTTTCAAAAATTATAGTCCTAAAATTTATTAGCTTAATCGAATTATGTTTTCTTACTGTATCAAATTTTCTGTTCATCAATTAACCTCAAGCAGAGGCCCTACAAAGATAAATAATAATAATAATAATGAAAAGTATAAATAATATTTCTCGACAGACGAAAAATCGTTTTAAGTATTTTTTTTATAATTTTTTGATTCATATATTTCTGAAATAGTCTACAGATCAACTAATTATTTAATTTTACAGCATAATATGGCATTTAACATAATGATTTATTCATTATTTTTTTTAAAACTAATATAACATTTCATGTAGTTTCTTCTTACCACTCTTTTTAAGTGATTAGTAAACCACTTCTGGATATTTTAAACGTAGTTGAAATCGAATGTTCACGAATTCAGTTCCAGAAAGGGGGGGAGGGGAGAATTAAATTGTTATCAAGAAGTTTTAATTTAAAATTTGTTTCAGCTATTCCTCTTGCGTGACCCGGAGCTATGAAAACCTAATCAGAAAACTTTCGTTTGAAAATATCTTTAAGGAATGTTACTAATACAGTTATCATTCTTAATGCTTACTTTCTTCCCCGCTAGTGAACTTACAATGAGATAATTACTTCTTAAATGTTAACTTTATGTCGTCATATGACACGCACTGTTGCTTAAACTTCATTAATATTCTTCAACAGATTATAACTAAACTTTCTTAAACTAAAATTATCTTTGTTGTTACCGATTTATATTGAGTTTGCTTATCAGTAAAACTTTTAGGCATAGTTATATTTTAAACTTTTATTTAAAATTATAAACTGTTTAATTATTAACATAAATCTGCCATCCCATCACGTTGGATCGTTATTGAAATCCATGCTGACAACGTAGACCTCTGGGATTTATTCTGTAATAAATTGATTATCCTAATTATTAAAGAGCAAAATCAGGAAGTTGGAGTAAATTTTTCTGCGATCGATAATTATATGCTCTTACGAGTGCCTGTTCATTGCGAAAATAGTTCTTACGTCATTTTTAAATTCACGTTTCTAAAACGTCACAATAAACCTACATAGTTTCATGATATACTGAAAAAAATCTAAAAACCATGAATTTTTCATTTATTTATTTAGATTACCATATCAATAGATAGTGAAACCATAATTGTTAACAAGAATAAATACCTTTTTTTTTAAATGATACTAATTTTAATGTATTATTTTTTATAATGTCAATAAATAATCAAAATGATTGTGGGTTGATTTAGAGACGCACTGGAGGAATGTATTAAGTGTGTCGGGAGCCAGTGACCGACTCACCCTCTGGTGAAAATCTCCCTTTATCCTGTTGAAGCTCGGACAAGTTCCTAAACTCCGCGCATAGCTCATCGATGGCACCATTTCGCCCAGTTTAGAGACGGATCCTGTGCCATCGATGAGCTCAGCCCTGAGTTAAAAATCATTTCCCTTTTCAATGATAACAATACTATAAAATCAAATTAAACAAATAACTTTTGACTTCTTTATATTTTATTTACTTTGTTTGTTTAAGACTTATTTCTTTATTAATAAAAAAAATAATTGTATTTTAAAAACTAAGAGATATTGACTTCCCTTTTATTTATTTTGAATTTACATTTATTCAATATTTCAGTCTGTAGGGAATCATCAAAAAATGGCGCGTTAGTTTAAGGAGTAAGAAACTGATACTATGCTCCAAGTATCGTGTTTAAGTCTGACTGTGACAGTTTACTTATTTATTCTCTTCCAGCAGCTGTGGATCGACTCTGGGGTGGAAGACCCTCCTGGGGTATGCCCAGCATATATAAATCGTGATCTCCGAAATAAAAAATTAATAAATGAGAAAAACCTGGCGGTTGAGCATGGTTTATTTCGGTCAGATCACTTTCTTTCTCAACCTTTGATCAAGAAATAAAACTTCCTTTCATGATGCTAAACCCAAGATACAGTGACACAGATTTTTAACTAGGAAGAACTTATTATTACTAAAAAATCATTTCAGGCTAAATTCATCTTGTCTTTCTATACTTATCTACTATAAGGTGGGTAACCTTATTATCATTTGAAACTGCAATAAGGTTAGACAGTGATGGTTGCAATATTTTTTTTTATAAATCAATTCACACCCATAGCATATTATCAGCTTAGTTCAATTATTTTCTAAATTTATGTAACATGAGTAATTAAATACTAATTAATTCTATCGCGAGGTTAATGAAGATCAAACAAACACCAACGGAGGCCACAGATTCTCCATCTTGTGTTCTATACTGTTAAATATAAAAACTCCTTTATAAATTTATAAAATAAACACAACCTTATGAACGTTTTATAATAAATTACATTAAAGTAAAAAAAATTACTATTTTTTGAGTGATAATAACTCTCTTCCTTGATGATGGCCTATTGGCTGAATCTTTGGTGTCAGAATTATATAAATTTGGCAATTTCACATTCAAAACATTTTTTTATTAATAATAAGATAACGAACGAAAATAAAATAAGTATAGATAAAACATTATAAAACAAAAACGATAACTTTCTAGAGAATGAGAAGGAAATGGTTTTAAAAAATTAGTAAAGTATTTAAATAAAAAAACCTAATGATTTATTTTTGTTTATAGCCTTACAATTGAATAAAATTCAATGAAGGAAAGTTTTAAAATTTTGAAAATATGTGATGTAGCACTGACTGGAAGATTAGTGTAGTGCCTGGAGCTAATAAGGAGAAAGTTCAAAAACAATTATGTCGGCTTGTTCTTGGCTTCCTTACAAATTGTTAGTCAGTCTTGGAATTTTTAGAATTACTCTCACTACAGTTTTGTATTCCATTTTCGTTTTTAACTGAAAGGGATTTATATATTTGCAAGGCCCCGATTAACTTTTAAATTTATTATCTCTATTATCTCATTGGTTTCGGTGCATATTGTTAGAAACTGGAATCTGAAATTTTTTAAACAATTTCGAAGGAACTTTTTTATTAATAAATTTTGAAATAAAATTTTTAAACGAATTATTTTGTAATAAAAAAGTTAACTTATCATTTCAGTCTCAACTAGAAAAATTAACGTTTATTTACTTCTATATTTTATTTGTTTTGCTTTATCACTTATCTATCTATCTATCTATCTATATATATATATGTATATATTATTTTCCCCTGTTGACATTACAGACCATGTAGATATTTTGCCGCCTTAACAAGCCTGCTCCATCTCTGCCTGTCTTGGGCTATTTCTTTTCATTTATCTGCACGCTGCTCTGTTAAATATTTGTTGATTCTATCTATCCATTTGCTTTTTGGCCTTCTACGTGTTCCTTTGCCTTCTATTGATGCATTCGTTGTTACGTAGAGGCTTCCTGATGGATTGCTACGAGCTACATGCTCCGCCCATCTTAACCTCAGTGCCTTCATATCGTGGGATATTGATTGACCAGTTTCTGTAAGCAGTTCTTTATTGCTCTTTCTTCTCCGTGTGTTAGTACTCTGATCACAGATCGCTCTGGTTATCGTGCGGAGAATTTTTCTCTCAAATCTTTCAATACTTTTTTCTAGGATCCTGGTTAGTGTCCAGGTCTTGCAGCCATATATATCTTCCTTCCATACTTAATTAATCTTTTAAATAATTATGCAGTATATCTATATTAAATTTGTTATTGCGATTAGTTTAAGTTTCTTTTTCGTTTATATATGTATATATTTACTTTTATTATTATTTTTCTGTTATTCCATTTAATTTATTGTACTTATAGTGTGAATGAACCTCTGTATCACTAATACTAGTGTTCTTAATTGTGACAAAGTGTAATAAAATTCAATAAAGAAATCAGTTTAAAATATAAAATATATACGATTACACTTAAATAAATAATTATTCATTAGTAATTACTGATTTTTTTCTCTGCTGTCGTGTGTTTTAAAAAAAAATATTTGTCGAATTATCATCATTTAAGTATGTCAAAATGGATTTAAGTAATTTATTTAACTACTTAATTTCTTTCCCTAGTTTTTTTCTCAACATTTTGTAATTTGTTGAATTGATTTTGATGGAGTAGCAAGGGTGAGGAAATAAATTTTAGAACCCAAAAGACACTTCTTCATCACGACCATATCCTCTAACCTAATTTGGGAGATTGTAGTGGTGCTCCGCAAAACCCTAAAAAAGAGGAAAATTCACGGATAGGTACAAAAATTGCATGCCAATTTATTTTTAACCTTCTAACTTGATTTTGAGCGGCTATAGAGTGAGAAAATCATTTAGTAAACCGCGAAAAATAGACAGGGCAACCGAAATTTTGGCAATATTTATTCAAACATTCCTGGTTTCTGTCCAAAAACAGCCCTCGATGTTCAATTTCATTTTTTTTTTTCATTCTACAGGGATCGCTATAGCTGTTCCAATGTAACGGAGGGAAGGAACCCATCATTGCGTTCTAGTAGTCCTAAAACGGATATAAAATGCAATTGTATTAATTTATTGTTATTTTTTTTCAGATTTATAGATTGCTTTAACTTAGGAAAATAACATTTTATTGCCTATAATTCTACACATAAAAATACATTTACCTTACCGTATCAGTAGATTCACTGTAATTAGTAGAATGAGCATCCTTCTTAGATGATGGAGAGATAATGCTTGTTTCTCTTCGTTAAGTTCACTATCTCAACCTCCGTGGTATCAACGACGTTCCATTAAACTGTTTCTTTACTTCTTCAACTAGGTTATCTCTTTATGTTTCTTCATATACTCGTTTTATCGAACGTCGCAAGACCTACAAAACTACAACTAACATCAGCATAGTTAATGGAACTCTTCACTATCTTATCAAAAATAACGATTGAAATTTTTTTAAAATAATGATGTGCTTTTATTTTGTAATTTAAAAAAATAAGAAATTTTCAGAATTTTATTAGATTAAATTTAAAATTTAAAATTCAATTTATTTCTCGTTTTAATACTTTGCAAGGTGTTACTATATGATCCATGGGAAATATGGTTTAAAATACTTGAATGATTTATACTGTTATTTGTTATTTATTTTTTTAAAATTTAACATCACAATCTAAAGCCATTCCTCATCAAGAAAAAAATACAGAAAAATTAAAATAGATTTCCTCAAAATAATTAGTTCAGAAAATCTAAATAATAGGAAAAACTAAGAATAAAAGACTTAAAAATCAATTCCTTTCTGTTAATTAGTTTTATTTGATCGATATATTAGTTAGTTATATTTGATTGATAATTAATTAAATTAAAATTGAATATTTGGTCTTTCTAATAAAATTAAATGGTATGGATGATAACCAATAGTTTTAAGCGTTAAATAATGTATTATCACTTTATTCATCTCTAAATATTGTATTTAAAAAAAAAAAGATAAATGTACCGGTAATAGACTCATTAACAGAAATTTGTATCAATTATGTGAACCACAGCTTTAGTGTGGATCTTTACAAATGGGTTCAGTTGTCAGCAAATTTAATCTTTTATCAAGGTTTTTTTCTTTCCATTCAATTAGTTAATTATTCATGAAAAACGTAGGGAATTCTAACAGCAAACACCTGTTTTAAACAAACACCCCGGTCTTGCTCCGTTAAAAAATCAACTTCCAATCGATTATTTTGGCTATATATATATATATATATATATATATATTTATATATATATATAATTATATATATACAAAAAATAATAAGCTTTACACACCTTAAAAGATAGCGAAAATATGAGTATATTTGCAGCTAAAATATTTTGGAGTGTGATGCCTGAACCTGTAATATAATATAAAAAATATATATATATAATATATATTATATATATATATATATATATTTATATATTATATTTCATATTATATTACAGGTTCAGGCATCACACTCCAAAATATTTTAGCTGCAAATCTACTCATATTTTCGCTATCTTTTAAGGTGTGTAAAGCTTATTATTTTTTAATAAGTGTTTTTTGTTTTGATGTTAACAATTTTTTAAAGCCTATTTAAAAGTATTAACTAAGCTTTACAAATATTAACACTAAAAAAACATTATTTATTTTTTTATAAACGACAAATGTGAACCTGATCTGTTTAGTAGAATAGATATGTTTTGTATAATACAAATTTTATCAATAACTCTCAACAAACAATAATTCTCGGCGGTAGTATCAGACACATGTGTGAGTTGCCATTTTAATTGAAATGTTAAAAATTAAATCGTACCTGTGTCAATAGTTATTTAAAACGCCAAACAATTACAGTGAATAATTATATGCCAGGCATTGGATGTATAGAGTATAGCAAATATTTTTTCCTGCCTTTATTCAGTCATCGTCGATAGTTGTGGAAGTATTGTAGATCAAACTTTTAAGAATTTTCAGTTGTTGAATACAGTTGCTCAATAACAGTTAATTAACAAGTGCTATTTTATTTTTTTTTCTCTTGGTATTTTTCAGATATATTTTTATATATTACTTAGTTTTTTTTTTATAAATATCTGTATTTTTCCGTAGTGTTTTGTTTATATATTTGTAGTATATCTACATGCCGGACTATGGTATATATTTTTCGAACTCTGCTATTATTCTAAAGGGACTTCAGTCCTAAAATAAAATTATTTTTTATTTCATTTCATCCAGCATCTTTTTAATCTACTCCTTTTATTCATTAAAATCATATTTTAAAATAAGATTTAAACAGTTCCTACGTTTGTCTTATAAGCCTATGGTGTCTTAGTCGCGATGAAGTTTTCGTTTTCTACTACATGAAAAGAATAATGTTTTTAATTTTGTTCCCCTCTATTATTCACCATGATATATAGGATCGAATGCTTTCCCATAAATCACTAATCGATAATCCTTAGAGATATGTTAAGATAGTAATGGACAGGTGTGTAATATTGCTTCGAGTCACGCTATCTCAAGCTACCATAAGTAGGACCACGTGACGGTCACCCATTTACTTTGATTGGCTATGATTTATAATGGTGCGTGTCCGTAATAAGGTTTTTTTTTTTACTAAGTAAGTAAACTAGTTACACGCATGTCACGTGAAATACAAGGGAAGTGAATTTCGTTAATTTTGCAATACAAAAAAAAGATTTTAATTAATAAAAAAAAATAAGTCCACAGAAATAACTTTACTAATATACTTGTATATTACTTGAAAAAGTTGTATATTACTTAGATTGATGGTCTTAACTTCGTGTAATAGCTGGAGGCCTTACACCACTGAACGAAACTCAAGACACTTTCGGATGTTGACATACATCAATACAAGAGATGAAATCTACTTGCCAGGAGCCGTGAAGTGTGGGAGACATCCAACTATTAATTTGAGCCATTGAATTTAAAAATCGGTCGAGCCGTTCGCTCAATGTGTCGTTACACATATTTTAAAGGACAGATTAAAGTTTTTGTCTAAATTATTTGAATACAGTCTCCATATCTCACCGAATAATTTGAGGCATCTAACATAAAACACAAGGGTCCGACCCAAACATATATAATACTCGTTGTAGAAGCATGCACATTAGAAGATAGAAAAAAAATTTTATTTTTTTGTATTTTTTTTTTTTTTGTATTAACACCTTTCAGCTTAACTTATTGACAACAAAAAAACAAATAACTATATATATTTTAGTCTTTGTATTTTCGAAGATTTACTTTCGTATATATAGATATCATATGGTATCTATCATTTTTGTGATTGGTTTTGTAATCGTTTTCTATAGAGTATGTATTAATGGGAGCTGGTTTGTGAAAGAGTATAGTACATCAACTGCCTTTTTTTTTTTTCTGAAATTTCGAAGATAGTGAATTCGATTGCTTATAGAAGTCAGCCAACAGTAATTCGGAACTTAGGGTGGATTCCATAACAAATTATATTAATTTCGTTTTGATTTTAATGTATATGTCTCGTAAGAAATTCTTATATTTTACTGTGATGTCCTTCTTTTTTTTTAAATGAAACAAGACCGAGAAGTGCTGATGGGTACTATCCTTCAACAAACCTGACATGGCATTATTTTCCATAATCGTCTTCCCATTTGGTGATCCTTAACAGTTAATTGACAGGAGCAAATTGATGTATGGAGAAAAAAAATTGCTGATAACATATTAAAAGAAATTGATATATGAGACAATTTAACTCCAAGCCTGGGGTTTCTGAGCAGGTGACATGTAACCTTCAGTTCGAACTCGTATTTCAAGCAGAAAAACAGCTGGCTCACATTGAGGGCAGACATGATATTAACTGTTCAATCTGTTAATAATATAATATTCAATATAGTTAATAATATTCAATCTGTTTTAAATTATTAAGAGTAATTTATTTCATAAAATAATTAAATAAAACTTTTTTATGGCCTTCATTTTTTATTAATTTGCCAATTGTTCATAATTATATATGTGTGCTAGTCGTTAATAAATTTTCAAATAATGATATTTTAAAATACTAGGGGGAGACCCCCTGTCCGTCTAACGCTGGGCCAACAGCATTTAACAAATTCATACACCTGCCCATTTAATTCTACTACTCGTTTCACTAATTGTATAACTGTAATTTACATGTATCCTGTAGATTGTATTATTTATTATAAAATTTCAAATATTTTTCCCAGTTGTAAAATAAAATATTACATGGTCACTAAAGACTTATTTACATAAAAGAGAGATATTTAGAAACTAATAAAAAATATATTAATTTATACTTAAAAATTGGTTAAAATTTTCCGAACTACTGTAATTGTAGCAGTTGTAATTTTATTTTTTTAAATTATAATTAGCCATTCAGTCACTTATAATTAGTATTATCGATGAAAATTTAAACTGAGATTGCAAAGCACATCCGAATGCTTTGGTCCAAATATAATACTTCTTCTTATTTTTTAAATGGTTTTTTTTCCTTAGTTAAGAATAATCTGTGTTTAATCAAGATTTTTGTTTTATTTATTTTTTGATTTTTTAGACATTTTTATATTTAACATTCTTGCTGAACCGTTTATTGACAACTACATAATATTATATTTACTTATTTAGTAGCATTATATGTATGTTTATAAAACTCAAAAATCACTAACGTCGCGTTTTTTAGTGGCCCATGACCAAAAATCATTTAAATAATAAGTAATATATTTAATTATGCTTGTCCGACCATTGTTCTTTTGATAGTGGTTCATTTGCCTATTGGTCATAAATAAATAAATCAAAATTAGAATTTGATTGCAAATTTATTTGAACGTTTCGAGGAAAACTCTGTCCTCCTCCTCAGCAATCCAAAGTGTTATAGTAAAACTTTAGATTGATGAGGCAAATATTTTAAGGTACTTAAATATTTTTAGGTTCATTCATGATTCCATTCATTATTAATAAATTATTTAAAAATTAATTGTTTTTAAGCATTATGTTATTTTTATTAATAATGATTAGATTTATGATTGATCCTAAAAAATATCTATTTATAATAACAGTTAAGATTGCTGAGGAGGACATAGTTTTCCTCGAAGAGATCAAATAAATTTACAATTAAATACTAATTTTTGATTAATTTATTTATGATGCAAATGAACCACCATATAAATAATATGATAAAAAAATAAAATTACTTGTTTCAAATTTAATTTGATATTCATTAAAGAAAAAACCTTAGTTTAATGCACTTATTTTCCCATCCGATTTCTAAATCTTATCGATTAATTACCGATAAAATTGTTAATTCCGTTGCCTATATATTTTCAATTAATTGTAAGCCTTGAACAGGTATCAAGAAAGTGGCAGGCTGAGCGCATGCGCTGGATGCAGAGCCCGCCAGTGCACTTTTCCCGAGCCTTGTCCCTGTTAGGAAGGTCGCCCTGGATTGCGAAGAAAGGAGTGCCTTCCATTCTGACGGTGTATCCGAAAGGGAATGGCTACTGACCCAAATATATATACCACATGCGAAACGTACCCTAACATCTCTTATGTATCTGTTATTACCTATAATGGTAAAGGCAGCTCCGCGAATAAGAACAATTTTATAGTTGTGGGTTAATGGTTCACTGTCGTGAATAATGAAGAGAAGGATGGTTGGAGTGATCAATCAGAAATAAGAATAAACTCTATTCCAGACAGCTTTTGGAGGAGATGAACTTGAGGTCGAAACGTCGGCAAATTTTAAAATAAATATTATTATTTATTTTTGCCTTCTTATTTCTGACTAATCACCCCAACCATCCTTCTCTTCAAGAACAATTTTAATCTTTCCTCGAGATTCAGAATATTTTTTTTATTTCTTCAGAAAAAAACTAATTTTTTGTAGATTCGTTAAAACAAAAAACATATTGAGATGTTTCCAGGAATTGCGATACACACAACATTGGAATAACAAGTAGATTTTTACCCTACGATCTCATTGATTTTTAAATCTTTGAATATCATTTCTCAAAGGATTTTTAATTATTTTTTTTCGGAAAACCATATCTTCAAATCTTCCTTACTACTTTATTGAATATAATGATTGGCCCGTCATTTTGAATATAGCATTACCTAGTCTTGGTCTTGCAAATAAGTCCAAGGACGCCTAATTGTTGCAAGACCAAGACCAGGACTAGTAAAAAAAATCGATTTTTCTAATAAAAATTAAGGCAAAATATTTACTAATATTCGATATGTTTAGTTACTATGTGTTAATAATTGGTATAACCAGTATACTTTTGCATTTAACTCCTCTAATTTTTCATTCGAGCTGAGTTAGATTTCCCCTATCTAAAAAAATACAGTAATATATCTATAGTAATAAGCTAACAAGTAACTGCAAGACTTTTGCGAGACTCTTGCGCAAGACCAAGACCATGATCAAGAAAATTGGAGCGTTTCCTAAAAAAAGGATATCTGAAATAATATATTATTCATATACCTGTTAATTTAAAAGGGTTATAAATCTCCTTCAAGACGGAAGAAAAATCATCGAGATCGGACGATTATTGGCAATGGAACAGTCTTTAGAAGTTAGCACTGTATTTTGAGATAATTCCTCGGAAAAAGTGAATTACGCAACATTGCAATAACAAGTAGATCGATGATCTTAACATTATTCTTTTTTTAAGACATTTTATAAGTCATTGAGTTTTATTTCGTCTTCTTATCGAAATATTTAAAGAAACAGAAATGTTCCATTGTTCCATCTGTGTGTTTTGTCAAAACGTATTTTCCTCAACTTTCAACTAAAATCATGAACTGGCTTAAACGAGATTTATATAAAAGATAAATTTAAAACAAGAAAAAGTAATTAATTTTAAAAAAAAATTGTTATTTTAAATCTTGAAAGAATATTGAGGAAGTTGGTATTTACTCGAATTGTTTTATTATTCCTACCTCCACTTGACCTTCGTTTTCTATTGCACCTTAGGAATTACTTCCTTAAGATACTACTATAACGATGTATTTCATTTCAATGCTTCCTATATAATTAAAATACAAAACATTTCCACGGTACGTTATGAAGTGAAATAAAATATTGCTAAAGCTTTGAGTTGATAGACCGAAGCTACGAAGCCCCGATGCTGAAGAGAAACTCTTGAAAGCGCGACCCCTAAATGAAAACTTTTCGAAGACTTGACCCGATCCTTAGTGAGCATTTCAATTACTTTCTATTTCAGCTTGCGCAGTTTGTTCCTCCACTGTGCAATCGGCTCTTGCGTTATAATTTGGATTTAAAAAAAAAAAATTGTAATTACAAAAATATAACAAATCTTTATGTTATTCACCTTTAAAAAGTTAACATTTACTAATTTTTGCCAGACAATTTCATTGATTTTTAAATCTCTAGATATCATTTCTGAAGAGGGTTTTAATTTTTTTTTTCGGAAACCATATTTCCATATATTCCTTAATACTTCATTAGATAAAATTATTGAGCCGTCAATTTGAATATAGCATACTCCGCCAGTGAAGTAAAACATGAACGTCTCCCAGAAGAAGCAGCATATATTAAAAAAATAAAACTTTTTATTAGCGTATTTCAAATAGTAAATAATTCACTCAGGGGCAATTTAAAAGGGTTATTAACCTCCTTCAAAACGGAGAAAAATCATCGAGATCGGACTATTATTAGCAATGAAACAGTCTTTAGAAGTTTACACATATCGTCTGCATCATGTTAAAGTAACGAATGTGAAACGTTGGGCAGGTTAACATCGTTACTTTAATGCGGTGTCGACGATATGTTATATTATTTTCCAATTATAAGTAATCGACAAGGAAAAAAAATTACCTTAAAATTAGTTCCATTTACTTCTTTTTTTTTATACTTAAACATTTCTAAACTAAGGACATTTGGTGATATTGATATAGTAGTCCATTTACAACATATGTACATAATAAATAAATGTGTATATATAAACAAAAGATACTTCGTCTAATAAAAATAACAAATTAAACTCAGACATATTAAATACTTATTTACTAACATTCATTTGCATTTACTTAGTTTCATACATAGCCATACGAGTAATATGGTACCTAAATGAATTTTTCGTACAGACCGACTAGTAAAAGGTTATTAATTTTTATTTTTTTTAAATATTAATTTTTTAACATTCCGCCTTATTATTTTCAGAATCATAAAAACAAAACAAAAAAAAATCTTTCAAATATCTTAAAGTACCATATAAAATACCGCTGAATGGCAATGAAATTTTGTTGTTTTACAAATGAAGTTTGTTTTACAAATTTTAATATTTTCTCTAGTTTCGGAAATTTTAATAATTCGTTTGTCCTTAATTTTTCAATCTTTGGGTAGTCTTCCTTCAGGCATTCTTTTGAAATGTCCATACTACTTCAGCCATTTTTCTCAATCTCTTCCAGAATGGTTCTTTTAGCCTCCATCTTTTCTGTGATGGTCGTATTTCTCACTTTATCCATTCTGGATATTCCCGCCGCTCGTCTCCAGTAGTCCATTTCTGTGGCTAGAAGTTTTTTTCCTGAGGTTGCTTTTTAAGGTCTAAGTTTCTGACCCATATGTCATAATGCTCGGTACTATACTATTGTAGATTTTTTTGTTTGTTTTGGGGATAATGTTCCGGTTCCATAATATCGGGTTGAGCATTGATATGCTCTTTTTGCTATCTAATTTTTTTTTTCTTTTAATTTCCACATCACATGCACCATCTATATCTTTTATGATTATATCTTTAATGATACCAAAATAAGGAATGTTGTCTGGTCAATGAGAAACATCATTAAAATGAGAAATTGTTGATTTAGGTCATTACTTAAAAAAAATCATTGAAAAAAAAAACTTGAAATTTTCTTTTCGCTAGATTTGGGCACATACTTGGTATGTAACATTGTTGGATACAAAGTTTAAAATAAGTAGTTGTATTATTTGTTAATTTATTTATCATAGGGGGCTCATATTTCAACGTATAAGGGTTCGTTATAACTTTTATACTTTAATACATGTACTTTGGAGAACCGTTTTCTGATAAGTGACAAAAGTTCGTAAATTCATGTTACGTAAAAATCGTTATAATTCTTATTAATCTTCAAGTGTTAAAAACCTCATGGTCTAGGTTTAACTGACTGATGCGGTTATTATACCTTCCGATCGTAATACGGTTAATTATATTTACAATATCTTTAGTCATCCAGACAACAGCAACGTTCAAGAACACACAACGAAAAAAAAAGTGACTGTATAGGGCTCGGTAAACTAAAAATTTCATGGCAAAGAGAAAGTACCTTGAGGTACACTTCTTCCCACACTCGCTGCACTGTCGGTCGCTTCGCTGTCACTATCCCGATTCCACGGGAATTCTTCAAATTAACTATCAATGACATTTAGAAATTATATTAAAGAAAGAAAAAAAATCAATAATATTCCAATTCAATAGAATCACTAGGTGAAATAATTAAAACCAAATAAATAGATTATATATATATATTTGTATTGTATATGTACATTTATAATTTATATATTTAATATGACTCCTTTTGTTCCTAAATATTGTCTCATATGTGTCATCTCTCATTTGTTATGCCTTTATTTTTCTAATATCTTTTTATATCTCTTCTATTTAGACAATATAAATTTGTTCCGACGACTTAATAGGTTATGGATGATACGTATTTGACAATGTTGTAAATAGAAAAATTCAAACTATAAAGCCATGAGTCTTCAACATAAAGGTGAATAGTTAACTTGTCAATGTAAAAAAAAAAACCAAGATCACATATATGCAGAAAAAAGGAAAGAAAGAAAAAAATATTAATGTTGACATCTCCCGAAGCCATACATATACATACTGAAGGAAAGTGGAGGTTCTACTAAAACAGCTAAGGAAGCTTATATTGAACAACTGATTAGCTGGAATACAACGAAGAAAAGACAAAAATATTCATAACTAAAATATAATAATACAAAATGTATTAAATTAAATTAAATAAAAAAATAACAAATTAATAAACTTAAAAAAAAAGGTCGAAGGTTTATACAATATAACATCCATTCCCAACTAAACTCAGTGAATACAACGCTATTCCACTACTAAATTGAACATTAATATTCAATATTAATATTACTCACTAACATGTTATATACATCTTCGTGCTTTTTTATTTTGTTTTACTTGTATTCCTGCTAACCAGCTGTTCAATATAACCTTCCTTAGCTGTTTTAACAGAACCTTCTCTTTCCTTCAGTATGGATTCCTGAGATGTCAATAGGAATAATTCTTTTTTATATGCGATATAGATGTGCCTGAATTGGCGAAACGTTAGTAAATTAGCTGTTCCCCTGTATGTTGGAAACTCATGGCTTTGTATTTTAATTTTTTTCATTTAAAACATAAACACTGTTTGTCTCTTTTTTAGCTTTATGCTTATTTTAGTAGTATTTGACAATGCTTAGGAACAAAGGAAAAAAATATATAATTCTGAATATGAAGCAAAACTCGAAAAGTTGAAAATGTAACCAGAATATATAAGTAATAAAATTATTACGCCTGGAAGAATCTTAAAGAAATCCATACAAAATACAATCAGTCACTTTAATAGAAAAGTTAAAAAAAAAATTAAATGAAGCATTAAACTCGTTTATTTTATTTTGTAACAGTTAGGGTTGCAGTGATACAAAATTAATTATGGTTATAATGAAGGGTTATTTAAAATTTAATTATAGTGATATATTATCATAAAATTATTGTGATATCAAAATAGTTAACAAATTTAAGCAAGCTCTTGGCGTTAACAAAGTGACTTAGAAAAAGAACATAAAATATCTTGGGTCACAAAACTGGTGTTTTCCAATCAGTGTGGAATGTCTCGGAACAAAAATAAGATCACTATAATATAAACTACCTTAGTTACTGAAAAAAATATATTAATAATAATAAAAGTACGAGCACGGATCAAATTACAGTAACTAAATGATGCTTTTTATGGTTACTCAGCGGTGGGAACTAAAATAAGGCAAAGCCAAAAGCATAGACCCCCGAGAGGAGGAAAAAAAAAATGGTAAAATGCACTTTAAAGCGTGAAGCAATAAAATAATTAAGGGCAATATATAAGCCCTAAGCATGAGCTTAGATGCAGTAAAGATAAATGCTTAAGCGACTGCTAGGTACTTAAGCACCGGCTGGCCAAGAAATCGCGATAGCCTTGAATGTAAATGTCTACTCTTCGGCCTTGACATAACCTCCTCCTTCAACTTTCAAAAATGTTTATATTAAACCTGCATTTTTCCAACTTTCATGTAAAAGCATATGTTCATTATTTTAAATACATACATATATATATATATATATATATTTATATATATATTATATAATATATATATAATGTGTGTGTTGTACGTATAAAAAATGAAATATCTTTAACATTTTTAATATGTTTATAATATCTGAACATGTTCTTATGATATATATATATATATATATATATATATATATATATATATATATAATGTATGTGTGTGTTGTACGTATAAAAAATGAAATATCTTTAACATTTTTAATATGTTTATAATATCTGAACATGTTCTTGCAACAATTCAATTGAATGTTTTTTTTTCAGTTTCCAAATATATCTACATTGGTTTATAAAATAAAACAAACAAAAAACATTTAAGATATCTTCTTATTACACATTTTTAAATGTAGTTTAGTATTTAGTATGTATATGAAAAGTAAACACAATTTCCTTTGTAAGATAAATCGGGTACTACCAGAATAATCATATTCATTTTATATTTTTTATTTCAAACCAATTAAGTGCAATGGAATTAAATTTCAGAGAAGAATGACGCATATTTACAAAAAGATTATTTAAATCAATTTAAAAAAAAACTACATTGTGTACTGTGAATAATATGAAATAGAATATAAAATAAATATAAATAATATAATATAATATATACAATTATAATTGTGTATAAATTATTTAAAACAGTCGTTATTATTTGAGTTGTTAGCGTCTTCTTTTTCATTTTCTGGCTGTAACTCGACGTGGCGTCAAAATACAATTATGAATTATAGCTCATTATAAATAGGATAAAATGCTGAAAATGTGCCTTATTTGCCATATGCAGTTCTGAATTTTAGTTTTTGAGATATTTAACACCGATTGTTCAAAACAACTCTTAATCATATAACAACTCATTTGTATTTTTTCACTAACTTTTTACCTTTTTGCCTCTTTCACGTTAAGATACAATTTTGGATAATAGCCCATTACAAAGAGCATGAAATACTAAACATTTTCTTCACTTACATTAGCAGGTCCGAATTTTAGTTTCTGAGATATTTTAATCGGAATGCAAAAATTAGTCGACTCGAGCCGAATTTACCCGAATGATCGTTACATATTCGAGCGTGAGGGTTCAGTCTCATTCACCACCCACAAAAAAAAAAGTGCTAAAGGAGTTTTCACTTTTTTCAAAATATAATAAAAAATAATTGTGACGATTAGCTGTTTGTATTAATGGTTAATTAAATTCATGCACGCGTAGTCTTTTTTTAATCACGATTTTAATATTACGATTTTGACATTCACGAGTATCAGGATTTTTTTTTATTTCAACATTCCTTTTTGTATGCTTTCTTATATTTTTCTCACTTTATTTGTAAGTCAATTGTCATATTTTGTAATAAATTAAGCAATAATGTACTATAAGCCTTTCGTAACAGAATATTAACAAATTAATTACGCATGGTAATACCTTGTGTGGAAAATGGTTACTAATGTAACGCAGTCATATACAAGCCTGGAAAATTGTCGTGAGCATTTATACAAATTACCATACAAGAGGTGGAGGTAATATCCAGTCCGAAGGCTGTCTGAGATCATCTTACTTTTACTCTTCCATGACATTACAGCTCTTACTGAGTGGGGGAGGGAGCTCTTGTGAAATTTTTCTTCAAGGCAAGAAACGTGGAAACGGATTCTTTGGCACTGTAGTTTATTTTGAATAAATAATAACAGTAACGTGTAATATCAGTCTTCCTTATTTTAGAGTAATTTTTTATTTGAATAATAAGTAAATTATTAATAAAGCCTTAAAGAGTAAATAATATTGTTTCAAGTTGACTTCTTTACTCATTTATTTTGATAAATATGTTGATTTTATCGGAAGGTTAGAAAAATTGAAAATGGCTCTACGATGTACTTGAATGATATGTAACGTTTTTTAAATCCAACGGACATTTAACTTGTATTAATTATAATAAATATTAATGGAAATTGTGTTTGTCATGGTAACATATCGGTTGCATATATTCGATCTAATTGGTTTCCTAATCACTTGTTCATTTTAAAAAGTCTGTATGATTCACTGAAGATACTAGTAAAAACACAATATTACACATTTTTAACGAAACTCATTTCATTCATTTCTAAAAAAATTCTGAAAATGTTGTCGTTCGATTAACCTTTTGCATTTTGAGTCAATTTTAGTAATTCATAAGTAATTAAATTAACAAAGCTCCGACATTTTTTATTGAAATAACCTTTTATTGTTAATGGACGCTTTAATACAAATAAAACTGCAGTACTAATAAAATCATGTAAATTTAGCTGCTTGCTTGTGGAAGACAATTTAATCTTCATGCTTCTCTTCTTAACAGAGCTTGTAATTCTTTTTTCTTCTTAAACGGGCTATTGCTTTTCAGTTATCTGCATGCCGTTCTATAGCGTATTTGCTTATTCGATCAATCCATATGGTCTCTTGCCAATTTATGAGGCATTCATTGTTGTGTAGAGGCTTCCTGATGAATTATTCCTGCCCATCTTAACCTCTTTGCCTTCGTATCAGGAGATATTGTTTGAACAGCTGTTAGCCTTACTTTATTGATCCATCTCCTCTAAAAGTTAGTATTCTGAACCTCCGGTTATCGAGGGGAGAGATTTAGATACAGATCTCGCAACTGTATATCATGATTGACTTTTTCAAAGCATTATGCATCCTTAATTTGAGATTTCCAGAGATTTTTTAGAATTTCAATAACTTTCTCTTAATTTCCATGAATTGGCCCAATAATTATTTAAATAGTATAAGTAAAGATATATTTTTTTTATTTAACTTCAAGCTCTTAAGACTTCCTGAAGAGTTGTCTGTTAGAACTGTCATGTCATTCGATCCGATTGAAACATCACACCAAAGACGTAGATGTCTTCAAGGTGTCAAAGACTCGGAGGAGAAGCTGGCATGAGGCAGAGGTTACGGTAAATTAAATTAGATAGATACAATACTCAGGGAGGAACAAAACCCGACGAGATGTGGTTGTTCGCTTAGAGAGGAACAATACAGCTATGGTCTAACAATGGTCCCACAATTGAGATCGGAATGCGGTGGCTTCCATCTCTCTTCCCTTATCGCTTCGTCTCTTCCTTTCGAATCCTTGCAGAGCTCAACTCGGAGAATATTTCATGGCCCTTCCTCGTTTTAGTATTTCGTTATCATCCCGAAATATTCATAATTATGACCATTCCTTTAAAATATAACAGATTTATTTTATAACAGTCAAATGTCTAAAATGACACGGCACCGGTCGACGCAAAGGCTTTCTCGAAGTTTGAACTGGCTGAAAACCAGTTTTGAACGAGTCCGTCGTCAGAAGCTTGGCAGTGGGGGTGGGGAGAAATCCCCCCGGTGCCCTGGCCTCTGGGAGAGCCCGATAAGAATTATCTCAAAAAAAGCTAAAATATTTCGTTGGACAAGTATAGGCAAATAAAAAAAATTCGTTTCAATTCTATAATAAAAAATATCATGGACTCTTATCACACTCCGACAGTGTTTGCTAAAGAATAAAAAGCTTTATTAAAAGAATTACTATCCAACCATTTTGAGTGCCTATTATAAATCTTCTTTAGAAAATGTTTATGGGCTCATATATTACTTTACTGTCGAATATAGATATTTTTGTGTGGTATAACTTCAGTAGGAATTTCATAAACTTAATACTTTCTCTCTTTTGACGCATATAAAGTTAACATGTAATTAATGCAATAATATGTTTACTATAAAGTTTAAATTTAACTTATCTGTCATTACATCTTTAAGGCTCTATGAAAACGAGAAATATTTTTCGTATTTTGAAGAGGAATCTTCAGCTCGAAAGCCTAACCACCCATGGACCAGCCAGTCTGTGGGTCTGTGTAATAAAAAAAAATCTTGCTACTTATAATTCTTTTCAAACAGCATTTTTTTTATTTTGTTATACAATTAAATGCAATCTACTCATTTTGTTTCCCGTGTGACAAGATATTTGTTTAAGAAAGGCCGTATCGTAAAATGACAGGTGGGCATTATTATAGGCGCAGATTTTTTTATTGTTGGGGGATGTTTATATAGTTGTGTGGATTTTTATTCTTTTTTTTACTTATTATATATACCTACTTGAAAATATCTAAAAAAAAAATAAATAAAATTAAAATAAAAAATATAAAATAAAAAAAAGCAATTAAATATATACGTATATATCAACTTTTTTGTATAAATTAAACACAACAGAGAGGGGAGTCAGCCTTCATAACATTGCTACATTTCTAGAACTTTTTCAGCTGAAAATGAATAATATAAAAAAGTGAAAAATATGTTTGATTTCTTAGTATGAACAACCTAAAATAAAAATACAACGTTTTTCACAGTGCCACTAATTTATCGCGAAAAATGTGATTAGACTATAACGTGAAAATTGAGGGGTGATTAAATCATAAAATTCTACTGATTTTATAAATATAAATGACAATTTAAATAAAGGTAACATTTAGGTATTGACAAAATAGTTATATACCTTGCCTTACCAACTACATACTGTCCCCTTCGACTTGTATACAGTCTAAATTAAATCTACTGCGCTCCAAATTTAATAAAGAAAATATTAAGAAGTATTCCATAAAACAATTAGCTCTCTACCTGAACACTTACTAATATTCACCGACGATCCTTAATCGGACACATCAACAGCATCCGCCTTCGTCACAACCAATGCTATCTATAAATGTAAACTACATCCACTTTGTCCTGCTGAGATTAATGGCATCGCATGGCTCTACGACAGTTGATAAATTCGCGAGTTGCAAATGTGGTTGTGGTATCAGATTCTTTGAGCGCCCATAAAGCCATGAATAGATCCAGATCACCCAGGAATATATAATATTTTTAGGCTCATAAAACAGCTAAGTAACATTGGAACATTAGTACATTATATATGGCTCCATTGGTGGAGATGAAATGGCTGACAGAGCAGCAAAAGAAGCTTTTACCCTTCCAGGACGTGGTAAAGCTTTCTTAACTTCACCTGAACTGAAGAGGCCATTGAAAGAGGCCATACACAACAGTATCCATGGGACAACAGTCATCCAAATAAATTAAAGGTGATAAAGATGAAGTGAAGCCATGGAGCAGTTCCAGTCGCAGTAAAGGAAAGAGAGGAATTCGTCCTTAAGTGACTAAGAATAGGTCATACCAGGCTTACGCACCTTCACTTAATTACAAAAAGAAAATCCACCCATTTGTCAGAAGTGTGGAGGGAGAATGAAAGTGGTCCATATCTTCGAGAGTTGTACTCCCCAAGTCTGCACCTATGAGCCTTATTATTTTTGAATAATATTTATTGGCTTAATGTATCTTGATAATATTAAGAATAAACTGTTAAAAATTAATCATAGAGAGAACACTACTGACTAATATAACGGATTCCAACCAACTGATTGCCGATACTTAGCCTTCCGATGATGAAAGAGATTGCCCCCATCCTCGATCTCTAAATCTGATGATGCCTTGATGATGGAATGCATTCGGTCACAACCGACAGGGAACACAAGCCCCCAGGTGCGTGGGAGTCGGGAGTGAAAGCACAGAGTGCAGTTAGCAGATATGCATCGCCCTAGCGCCTTCCCACCTTCATAAATAATTTACCATTTCTTTCTTCCCCATCTGATAGGGCATATTATTGATGATAATTTTATACAACATTAGCACGTCTTGTTCCTGCGCGATTTTTGCCAGGTGATCGCTTATTGCATAACGGATCGACAACGAAGTTCATTTAGTGTCATGTAGTTGTTTGTAACAGCTGTAATGATTTCGCTTCCTGCTCCACCCAATAACAAGAAGGTTAAAAATATTATTTGAGAACTAACCTAACACATTTTGAACAGCCCCCTTATTTATAAAATATCGTTTAGTTGTCCACTATTTTCTATACCACCGTATTTTATCATATTAACCTTTTTATCACAGGTTTTCAGGGGATATCACGGATTCCTATAGAAAAAAAAAGTAGGCGTTTTTTGAGTTTCATAAAAGTAATACTCAAGAATTCTGTCCAAAATATGACAACTCAAAAATAAAACAATTTCTTAGTGAGGAACAAATAAAAAGTGATATTGTAGCGTCTCAGAACTTCGAATCTTTTTTTCAAAACGAGTAGCTTTTATCCACTATATACAATTTTTAAAGGATTTGCGAACAAATATTTAAATTTGATATTATAAAAATTAAATAATATTAATATACGTCCCGCCGAAGCGAGTACTAAATAGCTGCTCCGAAACTTAAAAATCAGAATTTACAAAACCATTATCCTTCCTACGGTTCTTCATGGATGCGAAACGTGTACATTAAGGAATGAGCAACGTCTTAAGGTTTTTGAAAATAAAGTATTTCGTAGAATATTCTGACCGAAGAAGGATGAGTCAACCGGAGAATTTGGGAGGTCAAATAACGCTAAATTGCACAAACTGTACCCGGTTAATATAATTGAGATGATTAAATCGTGGCGAATAAATTGGGCACGCGAAATTTCTGGGCTTAGTAATGAAAGAATTCCTAAAAAGTTAATATGCACCGTGCCAACTGGTAAGCATCCGAGGTGTAGGCCAAAACGAAGTTGGGAAGATTGCGTTAAGTCTGATCTGATCGCCCGATTGGTATCGGTATCGAACCTTCGGGTTCGCTAAGCCTTATTGTTATTATTATTATCATCAAAATAAAATGAGCCTGTAACATAATCCTCGGGATATAATCTAGAATTCAGTATTTGTTAATGAAGTTTGCTGTCAGTATTTATGCTCTGCCAAAAGGTTTTTCTCCCAACCCAATGATGGATCAGGTAACAAATTTATAAAGGCTTGGTGTAATCTGAGAGAGAACGCTACTTCCTAATGCAGAGCTGCTATAACGGAATAAATTATTATTTGCCACCGTCGAACTCATTAGAACTTTATAACTGTGAAAAGGTGATTTTAGTTGTTATTTTTTTGTTATTTAAAAATTTTAATTACACATCTTTAACCTGAAAAACAAAATGTTTTATAAAAATCTAATAAAATTAAATCATCGCTAATTTGAACTAATATGTAATTAAGGACCAACCTTTTTTTCTTTTAGGAAAGATAGTTTATAATAACTTCAAAATAAATAATAATAAGATATTATAATTCACTTAAGAGTACATTTTTTTTTTCTGTTTTAATCTAGATTTAAAAGAGAATACAAATTTTAATAAATAAAAATTAATCTCTTGAGACCGGTGTCTTCCCCATTTTACGTAAAAACCAAATCAGTTACAATTTTTTTTTTTTAAAGCTCCTTATTTATAAAAAAAAAAAAAATAACCTTTAAAATCTTCTTCCTCTACATATATGCATATATGCATATATATATCTATATACATGCGTATATATGCATTTTAAGAAAGTCTATATCTTGATTATTATTTCTATTAATATTCCTGATATTTATATAATGATTATGTGACTGGACTAACCCTTTTTTTGTGTTAAACGTGAAAACTAAAATTATAGCTAAACTGTATCAAACTGAAGAATTGTCAGATATTGTCAATCGGATGGGTTAGTAACTGTGTCAGTTAGCATCTCAATAAGGGTGAGTAATAAATTGTAATTCTCCCTATTATTCTTATTTTATTCAAGAAATTTACAACTGTGTAAAAATCCTGCGCCCTCTCCCTTGGCTCGGAAAAATCTCCGTATAGCCTAAAAGAGTGGAAGAAAACAAAATTATTCTTTATTCTTTCATGTGAGATTGTCGAAATATTTCTTTAAATTTCATCCAGCGCTGCTGTTATTCTTTCGGCTTAGACTTGCGGAGTGCACTCACTGCTAACTGTGGTTTTATTGGGGGGAAGAAATAGGGAATAGCGGTTTGGCCAATTCCAGGCTCGCCTCTCACTCCAGCTTCTCAGCCACTTCTGTGCCTGGATTAGAAATGAATTTATTCAACGGGAAAAGTAAGTGAATGTGATACCGATAGAGGCCTACAAATAATTAACTGAGTTCATCTTAATTCCTATTTAATATATGAATGAATGAATGAAAAATAATTTTATTCTGGAACTGAAGTCCCCTTAGAATAATAGCAGAGTTCAAAAAATATGTACATTAGTCTGACATTTAGATATAATGCAGATATATAAAAAAATAAACTAAAGAAAATACAAAATAACACTGAGAGAAAAATAATTAAATAAAAATAAAATAGCTCTTATCAATTAACCGCTCGTGAGCAACTGTAGATACATAGCCTAAAATTTCTTATAAGCTTGCGGAAGATTGAATGTGTAATATTGATTGAATGGATGGAAATTAGTAGTGGATAGTGGAATAGGAGTTGTTTAATGGAATTTGTGGATATATGGTTTGACATATGGAGATAGGTAAGGAGTTTCAACAGGAGGTAGCACGAATGACGAAAGATTTGCTGAAAGGAGTGGTTTTATGGGAGAGAGTATATAGATCTATAGGTTGTGATCTGGTATTAAGTGAGAGAGTGGATAGAGGACCATAGAATAAGAAGTTCTAGGATGTAGGGAGGATTTTTGGTTTTGAGGAATTGGAAAAGCAAAATACCAAGAAGGAATTGCCATTTGGAAGCAGAATAGAGCCACTTCAACTCAGTGTATAAACTGGAAACATAGGAACGCCTAGAAACCCCAAAGATAAATCTTATGAAGCAATTCATAAGTCTTGTGGACATATATGTTATAAAAATGTTATTTTACGTGTAAACAAGTATTGTAGCTATCAGTTTTAGTTATTTATTCTGTTTCTTCAGCCGTGAATCGACCCTTGGGTCGGGAGACTCTTTTGGAGCTCAACCAGCCTCTGCAAAGTGGGTATTATTAATTGATTAATTAAGGAATCAGTACTTACTTTCATATTGCTGAACTTAAGACCCTTCAGCGGTTGTAGTGTTAAAGGTTAGGATATATATATATATATAATATATAATATATATAAATATAAAATATATATATTATATATATATATATATACCACATAATACCACATAAAATTGAAGAAGAAGCTATATCGACCTACTTATCTGACTTTTTCCCAGCGATTTGAAACTTTGTCAATCGATTTTAAATTTTCTATTGTCTATAAGTTATTTCTTTAAAATATAAAACTAAAACTAAAAATTTGTCTTTGGAACGTAGGTAGAAGTTCGATCTGGTATTAAAATATTTAATATTACATAGCTGGGTCATTCGCAACCTCAAAGCATTACCGTCTGAAAAGCGTTTTGTAATTCCCAGAGACATTCCCATTGGTTAAATATTATTATAAAATCCTTAAGGCGTTGCATAATGGCCGTATAATTAGCAATAATTAACCGGTTACTTGCTAAAGGAGGCCCAGTTCCCAGGGAATGCACTAAACAATATCAGTATGGCAACGGTCATAACCCACCCATTCACACGCCTAACGAGTTTAATTCAGCATTACCTCGTGTGTGCCTGTCGGAAGTATTTTGTATAAACCGAGGAAAACTTTCTTGAAAGAAGGTAAAAAATAAATGTAAATTATGAATATTTTTTTATGTACTACTAATTGATATTTATTAATTAAATTTAATCAATATTAATATTTATTTGAAGAAAGCCTTGGCTAGATATCACGTCTAGTAGGCTGCTTTCTTGTTATTTTTTTTTCTAATTTATTTTTTCTTGAAAGTAAAAACTGGCTGATGAAAGTTTTTAAATACTTCATCCTGACGTAGCGTCTTTTTTTAAACCTCTCTCCCTCCCCCTCCCCCACCTTCTTTCTCTATCGCTTTTACTTTTTTTTTTTGTTTGTTTGTGATATCCTACCATTCACTAGTAAAATTATATGTGTGAGTTGAAATTCGTTTTTAGTCCTCAATAACTACTAAATATTTAATGTTTACTGACGTTTAAGCCAAAGTCTAACTAAAACGATACGTTTGAGTCAAAACTAAAAAAAATCGTTAATTTCCGAAATAATGCATTAAAAATTGTATAGGATACTGTCATACTGTTATATCATTCGTCTATTTAGAATATGATATTCACGAAAAATAATAATAAAGTGAACTAAACAAATCCTGATGATTATTTTTCTCTTCATTATAGAAATCTAGTATTATTAATCCATTCCAACACAAAGTACAAGTATTATGTTTAGCTATAAAAAAGAAAACCAATGGATGAAACTTTTCAAGAAATTCCATTTAACAGTTTCTGTGAAACTTTTTAGGAAAAAAGTTCTCTAAGGGACATTTTTTGATTAAAGTTTAATTTTTATTCGCAAAAAAGAATTATGTTAAACGAAATAAACAGTAGGGTAAGCAGTGATGGGCATAGATAAGGAAATGTTTGTCTTTTTTTTGGCTTATGCCGCCGTTATAGTTATAAACTTCTCTGTTGGACATTTAGAATATGTAGGGTCTCCTTTTTCTATCTAACACTTTAAAATTGAAAACATATTCAGTTATACAGGTATAATCATCATTAAAAAATCGTTTTGCACTAGTGATGGACATCCCGAAATTCAATTGTTCTAATAATGGACAGGGGGTCGATACCAGTAATGGACATACCTCAAAAAAATTCTAAAATCTTTATTTAACTATAAAGATAAGATAATATAAATGTTCAACTTACTCATAGAAAAATTGTTAGTAGGAAGGTATGAAACACGCTGTTCTTAGGAGCACTATAGAAACAACAATGATAGGCATACTAAAAATTCCTTTTGGGAACTTGGTTCATGCAGTTGTCAATAGAGGGCATTGTTCTTCAATCTATAAAAAACTGGAACCTTTAAATCAACAAGGAAGCTTATTATTTATATTCAAAGTCCTACCTGTCCATAACTGGGCCTCCTGTCCACAGCGAGTGCGTTCACCCTAATTTGGCTTAGACTTTCGTTATAATTTAACCTTAATTAATTACACTTGATTACGAGCGGATCTACGGGGAAGGGAAGGTTTCGGGCTGAAGCCTCCTTACCCTCTCTCTCAAAATGGTAGTAAAGTATAACCTTGTCTTTTGAAAAAAAATATTATTGTCCGTTTAATTACATTTCAAAGAACTTAAAAAATCACTTAAACGCCATTTCATATGGGTAGTTAGTTTTTTTTTTTTTTTTTTTTCTCTCAATTAATTATCGTTATATCATTATATAATGTATAAATATTTGGGGCTGAATCTCCCCAAAATTAAATATTGGATCCACTACTTCACATGATTGTAATATGTTGTTCATTTGAGTAGCTAAGTATAAAATTAATTTTTTGATCGGCTTTTTTTTTTTAAATAGTTTTTTATTTTGTTTATTTATTTATTTATATTTATGAGGAAGGAGATGGATGGTGCGGGGTGACGGTCATAAAGATATTAAAATAGTGGGGAAAATAGTTTTTCCACTATTTTAATGTCGTTATGACCGCCACTCTGGACTAACTCCTTCCTCTTAAATATACTATGGTCAACCAGTAAGTATTCAATATTTATACTTATTTATTTTCTTATTTTCATTTATACATATATAAATTTTTCAGACTGAATCCTCCCAAAATTAAATCCTTGATTCGCTACTCTTCACGATTGTAGTGTGTCGCATGTTTGAGTAGCTAAATAAAATTAAATTAAATTTTTGATCTTCGACGTAAACCTATGACCTCATGTCCCACAGTATCCTTTAATAATACCCCACTTATCCCTGTTGAACAAATCCGATACCTTGGACTTCACTTGGACAAACGTCTAACTTGGAATCCTCATACCAGACTGAAACGACAAGAAACCGCTCGACGTTTCCGACTACTCCAACACTTACTAGACAAACGCTCTAAGCTTCCAGTAAATTACAAAAGACTTATATACATGACTACAATAAGACCTATTTGGACTTACGGAGTTGAGGTTTGGGGCTCCACTAAGCCATCGAATTCCTCTCGTATCCAATCCTTACAATCCAAAATCCTTCGGAAAATCCTCAATGCTCCTTACTTTGTCACCAATAAAATAATCCATAATGACCTTAATGTTCCTTATGTTTCCGATTTGGCCCAATCCAGATACCAATCTTTCCATAATAAACTTCAGAACCATCCGAATCCTCTCGTATCTAACCTTGCTTCCTCTTCTATTCCTGATAACCCTTCGAGGCGTCTGAAAAGAAGATGGCCTCGAGATCTCTTATTGTAAATACATTTTGTTTTTAGAGTGCTACCAGTGGGTAGTTTCTCAACAAGTCATTTCATGTTTTTATTTTCTGTTAGCAAATTTACTTAATGTATTTAATTTTTTAATACAGTTGTAAATATCATGTATAAATAAATAAATAAAGTAAATAAATTTTTGATCTACTTTATTTTGTTATTTATTTATATTTATGAGGAAAGAGATGGATGGTCCGGGGTGGTGGTCATAAAGATACTAAAATAATGGGGAAAAAAATAGTTTTTCGAGCATAACTATTTTTTCTACTATTTTAATCTCGTCATGACCGCCACTCCGAACCATCTCCTTCCTCTTAAATATACAAGGGTGAACCATTAAGTATTCAATATTTATATTTATTTATTTACTTAATTTTATTTTATTTATTGTACATAGAATGTGAATATGATCTCAGAACACTATTATAAATGCCCTTGAGACAGATTGTAATATTTTTCAATAAATAAGTTTAAAAAAAAAATATATGTATACCTATATAAATCTTTCGGATTGAATCCTCCCAAAATTAAATCCTGGATCCGCTACTCTATACGATTGCAATGTGTCGTATGTTTGAGTAGCTAAGAATAAAATTAAATTTTTGATTGAATTTTTTTTAAATATTTTTTTTTTATTTTCTTTCTTTTATAAATATGTTTATGAAATAATATTTATCTGTATCCGCTTACTTTCCATTTCGAACAGAAGCTCATCGGAAGCGATGCCCCGATACGCCCGTTCCTCCGGTAGGATGTTTTACCACCGCTCGGTATTACTTTAATAACATTTAATTAAATGAAGGAGAAAGGACGAGCCCGAAATAAGAAAGTAGATTCGAAACCAGTTTTTCATCATATTGCATTGGAGCAAATTCTTTTATGCGATATTAAACACTTTCTAAAGTCGTTTTCTAACTTATTAATCCCTCTGCGACGCCTTAGGGGAAAAAAATGCAAGGAGGCCTACACATTTAAGGACCATTTGCTCGGTCTAGTCACTTTTTATTTCACTTCAATTAATCTTAATTTGCATGGTTCAAGCTACATAAATATAAAGTGTAAGACGGGATTCCCTTAAACCTTGAAACGTTAATAGAGAGAAACTACGTAATGGACTAAAATGAATTAGGATGTCCAATATTTTATGTTATTCATTATTATAATTTATTTGGTCACTAAGCAAAATTCAGCTGCTTTAATAATAATAATACAGAGAAAACCAACTTCCATATCACTCATAATCACTGACATCCAAAAAAATGGTGGCTAATTTTATTTTTTGGTTTAATTTTGGGGTGATTATCTTTATAAAAACGTTTTTTATACCTTTAAAATAAGAATTTAAGCTCAAAACTTTGCTTGGTCTCCATTTATGAAAGAAGAATATCAGGCCCTAATAGTGAAGGAATACAGAGTAGTATATTCCATCATACTTTATATACCTATACACTATATCCATTTTATATAAAATTATTACAATAATTAATACGTTTTTATTAATTAGTTATGTAGTATGAATACTCCCATTCATGCAATATGCACAAAGCAATACAAATTCATATCATTGATGACCACTGGCAACCTAAAAAACTGTTTCCGTTGGCTGTTGTTATTTTTTGATTTACAATAATGGTTTCATTCTTTACAATAATTGTTAACTATGAAATACTTTGATTTTTGGACGAAAAATATAAACTAAAAAAATAATTAAATATAGAATAAACAGTTTTTACCATGTTATGCAGTTATATTATTGGTGGAAATAATGGTAAAATTTTGTTTTATTTATCTGATCTTCGCCTCTACCCTAAAGTTTCCAAGAAATAATGGTAAAAATTATTGATGATATAAATATTTGTATTGAAATTTATTGTATTAACTAAAAAAAATAACAAGTAAATGTGAATTTCTATACTAACAAGGATAGATTGGTAAAGAAAGTTAAATCTTAAATCCATTGGTAGCATTCCAATATTATTACTAAATTAAAAGAGAAGATTGGTTGAAGTATTCAATAAAACAAAATGTAAAAATAAAAATATAATTTATTTATTTTTATTTTATTTATTTATTTTTCTTTTTTTTACTGGAAATCCCAACCAATCTTCTCTTCAGTTTTTCACTACAGTCACCGTCAATCCATAATTATTGCTAAAGTAGAAGATCCCTAGGTCATCTTCTTTTCATAAGTCTAGGAGAATCGTCAGGATTGTAGATTTTCGGATGATTAAAAAACTAGTGGGTTTGAGTGGGCGAGAAGGCTGAAGAATTGAAGATTTTGGAGTGCAATGATTGCATACGAGAGGAATTGGATATTATAGTGTAGCGCTATAGCTCAACTCCATGAGTCCTACACTATGAGTCTTTTTCATTCAATTAGAAGCTTATAGCGTTTGTTTAGTAAGTTTAAGTAGTTAGAAACGTCTAGCGGTTTGTTGTCGTTTCGGTTTTGTATGAGAAAGCTGATTGAAGAGAGTGAAAAGAAAAATCATAATATTTTGTATTTTGGATAATAGTGCTGTAAAGTTTTATTCTTTTTTTTAAATTATCGATTTTGCTGACCATTACGATGTGTCATTTTAAGCTTAACACCTTAAACAGCCTTGCAATTTTATTCTACCTCTCTCTTGCCTCCTTTTAATAAGTTAATTAATAAATAATATTTTTTCATTATTTATTTATGGTTTTGTTGCCTCTACCAACATTGGCAACACCTTTAAATTACACTCTGTTGTAGAATTTGATCGCTTTTAAGAATCTTAAAGTTCTTTTAACTGCACTTTCGCTGTCTTGTATATTTTCTTTTAGGCTCTGTGCCGTGTCCAATTTTTTCCTTGCAGTATCAAATATAGGGCAGTCTTGTATAATATACTTTACTGTCCTTTGTGCATTGCAGCTCTCGCAAGGCGGAGGATCAAGTCCTCTTAGTAGGTCGGAGTGCGATAACTCACAATGTCCAATGAGAGGACATGAGACAATGCAGAGGACTGTCTCTTCTTTTATAGAGGATCGGTGAGAGGTTTCCCATTTTAAACAGTGGGTTTTAATTTCCTTTAATTTCGATTCTTTTTGTTTCCACTTGTTTTGCCACATGTTCTCCTTTTTTTACGTTATCCTCTTGAGGGATTTCATTAATTAATTCCACGGATGTTGTTTCAGGCTTTCTTGCCATGTTGGCTGCTTGATAGGCTTGTTCAATTATATTATTCATTTTTTCATTATATTATCACAATTATAATGCTGATTGTTGCATGAGCAATATTAGTTGCATACCCTAAGGCTTATTAGCTGACGCATTACTCCGTTTGCCATGAACGGCGGAATGTACATTGTGGACCTAACTGCCATTGACGACAGGCGGCCATTGACTGGGATCTGCCCGAAGAAGAGGCGATAAAGAAGGAAGGAGAGCATTGAGGAATGGCAGATCGGGAGCTGGTGGAGCGACATTCCTAACCTGGGGATTCCTCCGTCTGCTGGGCACCGTTAGCCTTCCATCCTAATCCGCGCATAAAATATTTCCCCTATCATACCCACCCCCAGCTTCAGTTGAGGAGGTCTCGTCAAGGGGTTGGGCAGATCATACAAGTACAATTTTTATCATTGATGACCTACATCCGGCATAATGCACTTACCCAATTTTATACCTGGAAACATCCTAAATTCAATTTTAACTGAGAAATATTAACTGGCTCTGTAAAACAGATATTTATAACCTTAAATATATTTATTGTAGTTAAATAACTCTATATTCGATATTATATTTAAATAATTGGGTATCTATCGCCGCGACGATTTAATCAGAAAAATCATCATGTAACATTATAGAAAACTAAATTATTGAATAATTTGATGAATTTTCCTTCTGCGAAATCATGACATTATCCACTTACAATTAGTGTGACAACTTTTGACCTGTCGATGTTAGGCAACAAGAAGCTCGTAACTCCATTTTAGTAAACTTTACAATGGAAAAATAAGAGTTTAATAATCAATAACAGTATGATCCATAATCATTGGTTAAATATATAGATATAGTTTCAAACATCTCTACGTATAAATAGCTTAGAGACTGGAGTTATGTGATTTACAAACACAGATAGAGTTACGAGGTTTTTATAGCCTTTCGTCAATATAATAATAAGTGTTTGTATTATTTTAATGGACTTAATGAGCTATTGCAGGTTAGCGTTTAACGTTAACGTTTAAGTTTTAGCTTGGTTAAAAATTCACTTCAAAAACTTTGTAATAGCCCAACATTGCCAAAAAATAATTTCTATTCAAAGTAGAATGGTAAGTGAAAGTGTGTGATGCGCGCACCAGTTATTGTTTTTATTTAAGTTTAGTAATAGAAACTTTGTAAGCAGGCTATTTATTAATGTTTTTTTTTCTCACTGCCAACCTCTACCAATGCTCATTATGAATCAAAACGGTACCTTAGTCGATCGGACTCCAATTCCTCGACTTCTTGGTATTCCGTCCAATAAGAAGGTGGCCAATATAAGGAGGGAAATTGAAGCTGGAGTTGATGAATTGAGGGGATTGAGCGGACACTCTCACCTACGGCTGCCAATTGAGGTCAAAAAGATTTACAGTTGGATGTCTTGTTTTCACTTGCCTCTCCCTGTCTCGGAAGATGGCAGTCTGTCAGTCTGTCTTCTGTCTCTGAGAATCTTCTCTCTTTTTTTTTATTCTTTTTGTTCTGTCCTTATTCTATTCAGCTATATCTCGAACAATTATTTCACGGTTTAACTGAACTAGACAGGTCACAATAATTTTTTTTTTTGTTTACGATGTTCGTTGTTTGCAATCGTTTAGTGACCAATATTTTAAAAATTAACTTTCGTTTTGCAGCCATAATTTTCAAAAGCTCTTTTTATATTAACTGTGGTACTCTGGTACTCATTTTAATTTTTGAAATATATATTATTTTTCTTTGTTTTGATTAATAATTTTACGATCATTTGAAATTAAACATTTTTGCTAAGGATTTTACGAAGGATTTTGGATTGTAAGGATTGGATACGAGAGGAATTCGATGGTTTAGTGGAGCCCCAAAGCTCAATTCCGTAAGTCCAAATAGGTCTTATTATTGTCATATATATGAGTCGTTTGTAATTGATTGTGAGCGTTTAGCTTAGAGCGTTTGTCTAGTAAGTGCTGCAGTAGTCGAAAACGTCGGGCGGTTTCTAGTCGTTTCAGTCTGGTATGGGGGTTCCACATTTCAGAATTAAATTCTTTATGACGAAATGAAGAAATAAATAAACAAAATGTGATTTTAGCAGTTCATGGATTAACTGGCTTATCGGTATTATTTAATAATAATTGTATTTGAAGAAGCAGAGACGGATCTGGTTGTAAAAAATAGCTCTTTAGCCAAAGGTTCTTCGCCGATAATTACAGAGGATGCCGCACGCTGTAGCCAAACGTGATAGTGCATCCGATGGACTTCTCGACCCCGTGTGCTTGCTATGCCTCACTTTCTCTGGTAACACTTCCAATCTTCATTACCTATATTATTATTATTTGAAAAAACAACTTTTATTGCGAAGGCCTGGATTGCAATGAATACATTGATTAAACATTCTACGAGCTATGGAGGTTAATAAATGCTGATCTGTTTGACCCCGTTTCTATTATTTCAATCGTTAAATAGCTTTAGGTTCAGCAGACATTCCTGGAGCACACGTAATATTTATAAAGTGGGTACCTGATCCTTATATTGAATGGTTAAATACATGACAAGATTTCCTCATATCATACCCGTTGATTTTATGATCGATTTATTTTTTATATTTTTAAAGGAGATGGTCCGGGGTTGTGTTCATAAATAGACTAAATAGTGGAAAAACTATTTTATTAATAGTTTTTTCACTATTTAGTCTATTTATGACCGCCACCGCGGACTATCTCCTTCCTTAATAATGCAACGGTCAACTATTAAGTATTCAATTTTTATATTTTTATTTGCTTCGCTGCTATTTTATCGCATGAAAATGGGAAACCTAAATATATTCCAAAGCAATTTGGAGTAGAGGAAAAAAAATATAAACGGCAAAGTTCAAAAACTCAAGTGTTTTTTTCTTAAATCTTATTTTATTGAGAAAAAAAGTACAGTTTAAGGGCATTGAATATTTGAGATGAATGAGACTCATTCGTACCATATATACAATAACAAAAACAATAGAAAAATTATAACAAAAGAAATCAGAAGAAATGAAACATGGGACAACATTAAATAAAAATATAAAAACACATTCATACTTATTTAGAACATTTACAAACTCAGCCGAGAGAGCTCAAAGTCGGGGCCCTTTTCCCACGTGTGAGGGATAAGGCAAGACTAAGAGATCCCAGCGCTTCTCTCTCACCTTATCACTGAGATGGGTAGTCTGTAAATAAGAGTACTAAATCCCTAAATAAAAATACGTTTATACGAGAATTGGCATATCATGAAAATGATTTTGATTGATTTTTATTAATGTCCTCAATCTTGGTTCAGCGTGGAAGTAACTAATCAACTTTTAACGCATAATTACTTTCTCATGTTCTAATCTAAAAAGTGTTACCACCATCAGTTTGAAAAGATTCTTGGAATATTTCTATATGAAAAGGTAGATCAAATTCCGTTTAGTATGAGCGGATGCCAACGAACAAAGTATACAGTAGCTCGGTATTGTATCTTTGTAGGTCCTCTCAGATTACCGCGCAGGCTCCGAACCAAAAGACTCCGAAATCCTTTTGTCGTATCCTGCGATCCATCTGTCAACCATCACCTTGTGAAGATCTTCATCTGTCCTTGCGATGAAGGTATTTTCCGGTCCGTTATCCGCCGACACAAGAGCATCCGCCAACGGTCTGTGACCATGGGCGATCAATCATAGAGCTGCTTCCACGGTGGAATGTCACCCACTGCTACTGCTAATCAGACTTTTACTCTTCTATTAAAAATACTTTTTGGAAATCACCTACGTTTTTCTGGCTGTAGGTTTTGTTTCTCTCAATTCTTATAATCGAATAATGTTATAAAGGAATAGCTACCATTAACCATTAAGTTTTCACTGTCTCCTATTTGCATTGACTGGACAAGATTACAAGGTCAGACATTGCTTTTTACTTATGAAATTTCACAAATATTTAAGACAGAGTTGAATAAGTTTTTATGTCGTGGGAATAAGGCTGTTGTATTAAAAGGACCAAAATGTGTAACATTTGATGTAAATTTAAAGTAAAGTTAATTTTTTTACGGTCCACAGGTAATTTATAGAATATTTTTTAGAATTGACTTTTCATAAGTAAGATTTTTTTTTATCATTTCTTAATGATATTTACAATTGTATTAAATAAATACATCCAGTAAATTTGAACAGATTAATATAATGACATGAAAACACTTGCTGAGTAACTACCTAATGGTAGCACTCTAATGATATGTCTACATTAGGAGAACACGGGGCCATCTTCTTTTCAGACGTCTCGGAGGGTTACCAGGAATTGAAGAGGAAACAAGGTTAGAAACGAGAGCGATGGGATAATTCTGAAGTTTATTATGGAAGGATAGGTATCTGGGTTGGGCCAGATCTGAAACATAAGAAACATCAAAGTCATTATTTGTAACAAAGTAGGGAGCATTGAGGATTTTACGAAGGATTTTGGATTGTAAGGATTGGAAACGAGTGGAATTCGATGGTTTAGTGGAGCCCCACAGCTCAACTCCGTCAATCCAAATAGACCTTATTATAATCATGTGTATTAGTCTTTTGTGATTAATTGGAAGTTTAGAGCGTTTGTCTAGTAAGTGCTGAAGTAATCGGAAACATCGAGCGGCTTCTTGTCGTTTCAGTCTGGTATAAATAAGATATGAATTGAATGTTATGAGAAGAACGTGAGGAGATTTATGTTACAATAATTATATAAAAAATATAATCATACAGTGATATAAATATTTCGACTTGAAAATGGGCAAAAATCCCTGAAACGTCGTCGAGAAAATTAAAATGAATTGAAGCATGGAGTAGAGGTGTAAGGGTGAAATAAAGCGATGTGGCTCTAAATTATAATTTTTATTAATTATATATCCCCTTGAAAATTTAGAATATTTAAAAAAAAATATATGTTCCTATTTTACAGTACAAAGCTAATGCGAATTGCCCTATTTCCTTGTCATCTTCTCTATTTATTCACTAAATAAGGTAATAGATTGTACAAATGGGAAACAGTATAAAAAAAGAGCCTCAATCCCATTGATGTTGATGTTAGATCGTCAAATAGATGCTTGGATTCCGTGCGATTCTTCGATCTCACTGTTACAGTAAATGTTCAACTGCTGCAATTTTTAAAACTGGGTCCTTACAAAACTCGGAGTCTTGCCTGACTGTAATTGGCATTTAAATAGTGGTTTGCCATGCGAACCCTACCATGTTCGAATTGGTGGTTGCGTGTGCCGTGATTGGTGGAACGAGTCATTTGCGATTGCTCACTTTGAGCAGTATCGATAGGTCGGAAGCATTACCGGGACGTATGCTACTCTGCCGCACGCTACGCACCCCATGGCACATCTCCATCTAGCCTGGATCCTGACGAGATAAGTTTTGGAACAAAGTTTAGGTCGTCAGCTCTGGAAATGTCTCTTAGGACTGTCAACATGCGGCAAGTTACTGTCATCGTCGAAAGTTATTCAATTGTAAATGTATAATACAAAACGAGGAAGAACTTTTATGTTACATTAGGATTCCTAGAGGTCAAATGACTATCTAAAATTTTTAGAAGATTTATTTCTGTAAAAAGAACTTACGAGAGGAAATCCCGTAGATTTTCAAGTCAAAATAAAAATCTGGTAAGTATTACAGTGTAGCATCTTCACCATTTTTATTGGTTATTCAAAAAAACATGAAGAAAAAATTGTTTCGAAATGTTACACTTAATAGACATACACACATATTGATTTCGATGAAATTCACGTTGAACGATTCGTTCATTATGTCTATTAATTTTAATTATTAAAAATAAATTTGATAAAAATTCTTTTAAACCATTTGTATACTGTTCGACAAATTTTCTCTTATTTTTGAGTCAAATCGAACTAACCGTTCTTTTTTATATATAGATGTATCAACGAAAATACTTAAAATGGTACCATTTCATTTTCTGAAAGTTGATAGATTTTAACATCTCCTCGATAATTTATTCACTAATCCCTAACTCCCACCAACTTAGGACCTAATCGAAGGAACCCTTTTTGAAATATAGGCGTGCCAAGGAAAGTAGGGTTACGCAAACGTTAATGAAAGTATAGAGGAAGCGAAATCAACAAACAAATATTATAGTAAAATCATTTATTATCTCCTACCAAAACTTTATATAATCCTATGTTTTTTTATATATCAAACTATGCAGGAAGGATTTTTTTTTATATAGTTTCTTGGACGTATGTAAAAAATTAAATCCTCCTTCTGGGGTATTTTTTTCTCATGTTTATCGCTTACACATCCAACGTTTCGGAACTCTGTCCCATCTTAAGGAATATTCTATTTCTTATTGTTCTTAAATATTGTCCTAATGTCTTCTACAATTTTTTTGTGTAGTTATTTCTTATAACTTTTTTATTCTATTTAGAAACATAATCTTGTACTTTTATGCACTGACAGTCAGGATGACAACTCATAATCATAATGTATCTAAATAGAATAGAAGTAAAATAGTTATAAAAAATGATTCCATAAAAACATTATGAATGATATTTGCACAATGTCTAGGAATAATAGGAAATACAATATTCCTGAAGGTGGGGCAGAGCCCCGAAGCGTGGGATATGTAAGCGAAAAACATTTTTAAAAAAATACCTCCAGTTGAAGATTTAACTTTTTGTACACCTTTAAAAACTATAATCGAATATTAAAATTGGATAATATTTAATTGCTAAAAAAATGTTAACCTTTTCCATTTCAAATATAACCCTTTCCAAATCAAATGTAACCTTTTCCATTTCAAATTCAACCCTTTTAAGGTAAGATTTGAATTGGAAAAGGTTACATTTGAAATGAAAAAGTTGCATATGAAATGGAAAAGTTTACAATTGAAATGGAAATGCTATATATTAATTGATTATATTATTTATTGTCTATATAATCTAGTATTTTCTTCCGAAATGGTTCGTTCAAGTCTTTAATTACTACACTTTAAAACTTTATTTGTTCATATTATAAATATTATTAAATTTATTACATATTAAAAATTTATTTGTCTCTTTGTTTTTTTAATAAAATCTTTTTAAGTTATATTAATAATTAGTCTTAATTTCTACATTGAATGTTTACCTTCATTAAAGTATGGTCGTTATTTGTCGTATTATGTATCTACTGGATAAGGTTATGAGACATGAGCTACTACTTTTTCCTTTCTTATTATATAAAATATTATTCAATTTATTTCCGTTTTGTTTTGTGACAAGATAATTCGCTAATAGATTTTTGCTCATAACAGATAAAACTACCGGTTATCAATATTGACACTTATTCAATTTCCTGCACTTGAAAGATCACAACCTTCGGTTTAGCGCTTTGAGGTTCGAACCCTATTATGAAATCGTCAGGAACGTTCGGTTACGAAACGTCAACTATCAGTTAGACCAAAGTGAAATAATAGCTTTCGATAAAATTAGCAAAGGAAAAATTCTATCGATCAAGGAAACGACGCCGCACGAAATTCTTTCTTTATTTTTGTGCTGTTGAACTCCTAGTACTTCTTATGGGCCAGAGCTATTAAAAATCTTTAAATTTAGATAAATTGAAATTTTTTTTTTCAAATTTACGACAAATATATAATATAAATATATTCGACGGCTCTTAATTCTTCTATTAGTTCAATAATTTTTATGACCAAAACTTTAGATTATTTTTATAAGAGATTATTAGTAATAATTATTTTATAGGTTACATATTATCTATCGTAAATTACTATGTGATTAACAAAACAATAAAATAAGTTACTGTATCATCCTGGAGACGGAAAATTTTAGTTTATTGTTTAAAATGCTTCTTAATTTAGATTTAAGGGAAGACTGAAGAAATACTGTAGGTTTTTGTATATATAATTTATATAGTCAAATATATAGACAAATAATGTTAGTTCAACATCATTATTCAAAAAATACATCAAAAAATTAAACAATGATAACACTATGCTTGCTCATTACTGGAAATATTAAAAATATCGAAATTTTTATAAATTGATTGAATATTTATATGAACAATTAATTATTGAAATATTTCATGATAAATATTTTTCTTTTGATCCTATTCATTAGTTCCTTCTATTCCTTATTCATTATTTAAAATAATGGTTGTCACATTTTTTTCGGGATTTGTAATAATTGAAATTAAGAAAATTTAAATGAATAATTTAATAAGTTCAAATAAATATGCATCAGGGAATAAAATTACATTAACAGATTACGGTCCTCAGTGATGGATAGCTTTATTTAAGTTTGCGTCTATCTTTAAATCTATCCAGCTCCCATTCAAATATTTTTTAAAATGACCGTTTTAGAGACTTCGTAAGATAGGCGAAATTCCGGTCGAAATCGAACAGAATATCGGAACCGGGAATCGTATTTGTATTAAAAATATAAACACTTTTTTTAATGAGCAATTTAGTAAATTTAATTTAATTTATTTAAATATTATCATATGGTGCTAGAAACCTATAAACACAAAAAATTATAACTAAAAAGGTTATTTGAATTTTCATTTGAATTTTCAAGTAGAAACGTAAAATTTTCTTTTTCGAAGTTGAAGGAAGAAGGTGTGAAAGTGAACATACGTAGTTGAAGGTGATATCCACCGAAAAAATGGATCCCAACCCAACTACAAATGTTGTGGTAAGGGACGAAAGGATGGACTTAATCGACGCTACTTGTGGTGATGCTTGGGCATTGGTAACGGGTAAAAAAAGAAATTTTCCTAATGAATCTAGGGATCCGAGAAAATACAAAAAAACCGAAACAGAAAATGTAACAACTCCAATATCTGTAAGTAATTCTTATGATGTACTTAATACCATTACCGAAAATGAACAATCCGCAGTAAATGTTCAAACAAACGAAAAACCACCACCAATACACATAAACGACGTTCAAAATTATCAGGCATTGGTCCTATTCCTTGAAAACAACGCAGCTCCAAATTCTTTTTTTCTGAAAACAACATCAAAGGTGTAACAGTTTACCCGAAAACACCTGACGTATACCGTAAACTAGTTAGTAGTCTTAGAAATGGAGGTGCTGAATTCCACACATATCAGCTACCTGAGGACAAAAATAGAAGAATTGTCATTAAAAATTTGCACCACACCACCCCAATCTCTGAAATTAAAAATGATTTAGAAAAACATGGTTACATTGCAACAAACATCACAAATGTATACTCTCGATTCAAAAAACCTTTGCCCATGTTTTTCATAGACATAACAAAGGCCACTTTCAATGAAAAAATTTATGAAATCGAATCAATTTATTATACAAAAATTGTTGTTGAGGAGCCTCGAAAAAAAAGAATTATACCTCAGTGTATAAGATGCCAACAATATGGTCATACAAAATCATACTGCAACCATTCTCCACGATGTGTTAAGTGTGGCCAAGGCCACGAAAGTGTATCCTGCTTGAAGACCAGGGAGACAAAGGCAACTTGCGCAAACTGCCTTGGAGACCACCCGGCCAACTACCGAGGATGCCAAGTCCTGAAGGATCTGAGGGCGCATAGGAGAACAGCAAGAACCAACCATCCTCCTAGATCCCCACCTCTCCCTCCACCACCAAGTTTCGAAGAATTTCCGACTCTTCCGCAGCCCTTGCGAAAAGAGCAGCCGATACAAAAAAATTCTTCGCAGAAGGCTACGCCAGCTCAGCTGCAGGAACCATCAAGAAACCAGATGACAGAAGAGATAATGCTACTACATCTGCTCACATCAAACCATCATGTTCAGGTATGAGGCGGGAAACTACTCAGCAGCCACCTTCAGCTGAAAATAATGCCCCACCTCAATTGCTCCAATTACTCAATGGTTTAAACTCCCTCATACAGCCCCTTTTTACTATCCTCCAACAGCTTGCACAGGTGACTCAAGCCATGTATCCACAAAATGACCGCTAATCAGCTGACTGCAGGCTCTTTGTCCATCCTTCTGTGGAATGCAAATGGACTGGCACAACACAAAACTGAACTGGACTTTTATCTTCATGAAAAACGTATAGATGTAGCCCTGATAACGGAAACTCACCTTACACCACGATCGAAATTCGGTATTTCTGGTTATGTGACACACAGGACAGACCACCCGACAACACTGCCCACGGCGGCACTGCTATACTTATAAGATCTTCTTTATCACACAACCATTTACACTTACCAACTACACCTGACATTCAGTCCACAGGCATCACACTATACATGAAACACAACACATTGACACTAGCTTCCATCTATTGTCCTCCAAGATATGTGCTGACATCTTCGATGTTTTGCAACTTCTTCCAAAGCTTAGGTCGATGTTTCATAGCAGGTGGTGACTTCAACGCAAAGCACCAACATTGGGGGTCACGGCTATGCACACCAAGAGGAAGAAATTTGAGGGCTGCTATCCACGAGCTTTCATTAGACACTATAAATCCTGACACACCGACATACTGGCCTGTATCGAGACTCAAATCCCCGGACCTTTTAGACTTCTTTATTACAAAAGGACTGCGTACTGTACCTCATTCCATAAGTACGAGCTCTGATCTTTGCTCTGATCATTCAGCGGTACACCTTATTGTACTCGATGAGGCCGTCAACGTGCAAAAAATACCAGCTCTCATCAAAGGACCAATTGACTGGGATGCATATAGAGAGTTTTTAAACTCTTCGCTTTTGATCCCAGTGTCCATAAAAGGTGAAAAAGAACTGGAGGAGGCTGTGGAAACATTCACCAAAAATATTCAACAAGCTGCTTGGACATCATCAATACCAAAATTCAACTCTGCGACAGCTGAGCACTTGCCGAAATATCCTCAGTACATAAGGGACTTAATCAGAGCAAAGAGAAGAGCGCGTAAAATATGGCAGACTGACAGACACCCTTCAGATAGACAGACATTTAACCGACTAAACAATCAACTTAAAAGAGAAATCCAAAAATTTAACAGAACTAACTATGACGCATACATCAGTGGTCTTTCTACTGACGATGGGAGCTTGTGGAAGCATACCAAAAAGTTGTTAAAGCACCGAGAGCTGTCAGCACCACTTAGAAAAGAAGATGGATCCTGGGCCGTGTCGGATGAGGAAAAATCTGAACTCTTCGCTCACCACCTTTCTTCTGTATTTAAACCGTTTACAAACTTCACTAACACAGAACATGAGACTATGATACTTAACACATTAGACATCCCACTTCAGCTGACACTACCACCTCCTTCTTTTACTCCATCTCAGGTTGCACTTCAAATCAAACAATTACCGAAAAGAAAAGCTCCTGGTTATGACTTAATAACAGCCGAAGCACTCCAACAAATGCCCAAGAAAGCTCTAGTATTTCTGACAACAATTTACAACTGTATACTAAGGACGTCAAAATTCCCTTTACAATGGAAATACTCACTTATTAAGATGATTCACAAACCCGGTAAAGACATATACAGTCCTTCATCATACAGACCCATTAGCCTCCTTCCTATATGCTCTAAAGTTTTTGAAAAATTAATATACAAAAGACTTGTTGACATATTGACTGACCAACAGGTAATACCTGACCACCAATTCGGCTTTCGCACATTCCATTCGACGACACATCAATTGCACAGAGTTACAGACTACATTGCTGGAGCTTTAGAACAAAAACTATATGCAACTGGAGTATTTTTGGATGTTGCTCAGGCGTTTGATAGAGTCTGGCACCAGGGTCTTCTCTTTAAACTTAAGACTATACTTCCATACACCTACTATCTTATCCTTCAATCTTTCCTCTTCGACAGATTTTTTTCAGTTCGGCAGGGCTCGGAAGTGTCTTCAGTCCATCCAATCTTGGCCGGAGTTCCCCAAGGTTCAATACTAGCCCCTCTACTTTACGTTATATACACTTACGATATACCTATTGACGATGAGATCTTGACAGCTACATATGCAGACGATACAGCAATCCTCACAAAACATCAAGACCCTACACAGGCCTCACTAACTCTACAACATCATTTGCTTAAACTACAAGATTGGTTCACACTATGGAAAATTCGACTTAATCATGACAAATCCAAACATATAACATTTACTCTTCGAAAAACACCTGTCCTCCAGTTTATATTGACAACAATCAAATTCCTCAAACGGACACTGTACTTTACCTTGGACTCACCTTCGACAGAAGGATGACATGGGGCCCACATGTTAAAATGAAACGCATGACACTTAACAAACGACTCAAACTACTTTACTCTCTTTTTGCCAAATCTTCGAAACTAAAACTAAAACAGAAACTGAATACATATACATACTTACTTAAGCCCATATGGACATACTCATCACAAATATACGGCATCGCTAAAAAGACCCACCTACAAAAACTTCAAACGTTCCAATCAAAATTATTGCGACTCATAACAAAAGCACCTTGGTACGTGACTAACAAAACTCTACATACTGACCTCCACCTTCCAACAGTTGACCAACATATAACGACCCTATATCAACGATTTTACACAAATTTAAACGGACATAATAACAGACTTATAAGAGACATGGCCACAGCTGACATACCTCAGAACATGAACAGGAGACTAAAAAGGCGTTGGATGAGGGATCTCCTTCCTTAGACAACCTAAGTAATTGGAACAAGTTAGGGAAGAGGTACTGCTGAGTACTTTCCTTCCCCATGCCTGTCATGTCATTTTATCATTACCGACATCACATTTGCTGATTGTTAACTTATTGTTGACAGGCGCAAATACATATTTAATAGACAAAAAAAAAAAAAAAAAAAAAAAAAAATATTATTTTCTATATATATGTATAAAATGGAATATTATTCTAACTTACTGATTTTTTTTAATCATAATTTGAAGGTTACATTTTTATCTGATCGCGTTGTGGCTTTGAAATTGTAGTAACTCGATGTTTACCTTATTTAGAGAATTTCTAGATAAATTTAAGTTTTACCTAAATTGGTATATATAATTTAGAGAACGTGGGGGCAACGCTGCGGATTCGATTCCCACCTAGGTCAGTTATTATTTATCTCTCGGCTGCCTCGAGGCGAGCCCCCAGGGATTGGCAAAAAGGACCACAAAGCCCACTTGCCGGACTAGTTCCCACACCAATACCAGGACCAGTATGTATAATATAAATTACACTTATAACTTACAAAATATAACTTAATTATTCATAACTTAGTTACGTAATCAAAACTTATTTTCATTATTGTCTGCCTTTATAAATTAATTAACAAGCCGAATATGTGATTTCGATTTTTTAAGTTTATTTTTTTAACAACGGTGTTCTACGGTGTACGGTTGTTCTTGGGAACGGTTGTTCTTTTAATTGACAGTTTTTACAATGTTAGAGTTATGATCTTCCAATTTATTGATATAATAAATTGAAATATTGACGATTTGCTACTCTTTCCAGCTTGTTGGATATATACGCTGGGCCGTCACGTATTGTATTGCCTTTACACTGGAATCGATAGAAACCAATAATCGTACTTTTTTTTTTCTTCCAACTCCTGGGGCACTTTCTCGCTATTCTGTATGACGGGAACAGAGCAGAAAAGTGCATAGACTATCTACCGAGGGGTAACAATAGAATGGCTGCCTCTTAGAGAAAGTGACTCTTTCAGTAATACCCTCCCCAACTCCCGTCATCGCCGTATAATCTTCCTCTGGTAGCAGCAGGAGTTCTCCGACTCCTCAAGTACCTGTGGAAGGATACGCCCTGCCCGTTATCCAGAACAATGGGATCTCGACTGAGGTTATCAAGTAGCAACCTTGGATCGAATGCCGTTGCCGATGTATTTATCGATTGTCATGCCTAAATATATCTTATCCGTTAATATTTATGAGGCATTTTTTCATTGTCAGCCGTCATGTCCAGCTTTAACTGATAACTTGATATATTGCTTCCAATAAATTTATTTATTTACCTCGTATTAATTTAACGTTAAATGGTAGTTTATTTTTTATTAGTTGTACAAATATTATTAAAATGAAAAATAATTTAAAAAAAAAAATTTCATTCGTCCCCTGAAGTGAGAGATACCTTTACGTGGTCTTCTTCTAATTCTCATAAAAACATCACAGAATTCGGTTGTTAAGTTTCGGGGAATCCTTTTCATTGTAAGGAATAAGTTAAATAAGGTACAAGTGGTATAAAAATAACTTCAATAAATCAAAATATGTATTAATCTGTTAAATGACATTTACAATGTTTAAAAATTGTTTTAAATGATATAGGTTAATACAGAAATACTTTTCCATAAAAAAAAGTAAATTTATTTTATATATTTATCAGTTACACATACTTCTGGCTCACAATAAATTTGTCATCTACCTCGGTATGCAGCAAATATGATACAGAGGTATATGGCAGATTTATCCGGAGCCAGAAATATGTGTAACTAATAAATAAATAAAATAAATTTACTTTTTTTATGGAAAAGTATTTCTGTATTAACCTATATCATTTAAAACAATTTTTAAACATTGTAAATGTTGAAAAAAAAGTAAATAAAAATTAGTAATAAGTACTTTCAATAAATTTTGTGAAAACTAGATGCCATTTTCTGTAAAACAAAGGGATAAAATCATAGTATTTCATGAAAAAAATACTACATTAATCAAGTATATAACCTATTTAAATGTAAATTAAAATTTAAAAATGGCACCATATTGATCTTTTTAACGCAATTTCAACTTAGTTCTTTCGAAAATTTAAATTCAATGATTAGATTATATATTAAATGAAACAATGAAATTAGTGATTTTTTTAAATATTTTAATAAAAAATATCTTCTTATATTCTATACAATAGATTCGATGCCCATACCAACAATTTTTGTCTATACACCTCCATTCTCCGAGCACTTTAAAACACAAATCAGCAAGATCAGCCTTAACGCAATGCGCTCACCAACGTTTCTGTCTACCCTTTGAACGTTTCAGTAAAATATTTGAGAAATAGTTCTTTATCAAGCTTAAAATGTTTTGTAAAGTTTCGTTAATTTCCCAGTGGATTTAAGAGTACTAGGACCAAGTGATAATATATTTACAAAGAGTCTATTATACAAAGCTTCTTACTTCAATTCTTTACACCACCTAATGAATATGCTTTATGACGTTCTTTTGTTCAGTTTTATGAATCAGGATTATAATGAATCAGAATATTAGAAACGTATTTTGAATTCATTTAGTTGTATTTTCATTTAGGTCGCCAATAGGTAATAGGTGAATTAAGAACTATTTCGAAGATAAGTGTTGTTTATTATCTAAGTATATTACATAAGACAAGATAATGGAATAACAAAGACGTAGGAGAGGTTACATCGCCTCAGGTAACCATAGTAGAGACCCTGTTGCTCCTGCTCTTGGTTTGGCGGTTTGGAAGTTCTTGCGGTCGACATTCAATATAAAGCGGACGGGCGGCATATCCGATCCCAGCGGCAAAACGATAACGCAACTTGGATTGAATCTGCGCATAGCTACCGCACGCCTCCTAGATTGTGTTCCTCCCATGATGATGAAGGACGCCTTCGCGGATATAGGATTACCTCTCAGCACCACAGAGGAGCGTCGATTCGGATAGGCTACGGCCTCTAGAAAGTGGTTGAGTAACGATCAATGAAAGCTGTTGTCATACGATAATGGATAGCTCGCCTGTCGGATGATGGTCCAATCCTCGGATCAGTCCATTGCTGACCTTTCGCAAGGATATTTGATTGGTTCGATACCATTAGCCAATGATCATTTGATGGTACCTTGATGCCGATTGCCTATTGTTCCCTCACCTTCTCAAAGATGATTACTAGTAGAGGATGCGAGTCGCTTTGTGATTTTACTAGTTACATAATAAAGAAGATAACGCCGACAAGAAAATATTTTAGGCTCACAAGATAATTACAATAATTTTCTAGTTGAACACTTAACAAAGCTTTTATCAGTGTTGTTTGCCACTACTATTAAACAGTTTTAAGATTATCTTAAAGATTATTAAGATCTTCTGGCCAAAAGTATGTGTTGTTTGTTTTTATGATACTGTTTTTTTTTTTGTTTTTTTTTTAGACTTCGTCCCACAGTAGTAATTTTTCTATTTGTATTTATACGGAAGGCAATGAAAACCTCCTAACTTCCGTCTCGTAGATCTCTATATACAAAGAGAGATTTGAAAGTGCATAGAAAACTCTAATCTTGTGAAAACTACAAGAATTAAATCTGCATCGCTTTACGTATTTTTTTAAACGCTTATTTTTTCACTTGTAAAATTTTCAAAAATGTGGTTACGAGGTTTTAATTTATGTATGTATGCACCTACATGCATGTACATATGTTTTACCGCCTTGGAGTGATCTCTATTGAGTACTATCTCCATTTGATTGGTATTTTTTAAGATGAGATCTGCTGCCTTTGGTCTATATTTATGTTATATTTTCTTATTTCATTTTATCCACCTTGATGGTGCCTCAAAGTCGCATCTTTGACTGATTAGTTATTTCATCGCATTTGTAAGACTTATGATGGGTCTTTTAGAAATTTTCAAATAAATACTTACTTTATTTTCTTTGACATGTTCATTCCACTGCGTCAATGTTTAATTTGAGAACGGTCTTCCTTTTGGTAGAATTATCGGAGGGTTTAACTAATTGCACTAGCGGGTCCAAGATTTAGTTTTGTAGGGGCTTCAGCCCGAAAGATTTCTTTTTTTAAATATATAACGGTAATTGCTCAGGAAGAAAAATAAGAGAACTAACTACCTATATGGAATACAGTTTAAGTGATTCTATAAGTACTATTAAATGTAATTACACGAACAATAATACTTTTAGAGGTCATTATTAAATATTGTTTTCATAAGACATGGTTATATTTTACCATTTTGGGAAGAGGGGGCTTTCGCCTCTCCCCGGAGCTCCGCCTGTGACTCATTGAATTAGTTTCAGTTGAGTTAAGCGTATTTGGATTTGATACTGTTTCAAAAACCGAAATATGCCTGAAGATTGTTGAGGAAATGTTGTATGTCGTTATATTTATTTCTCCGTCTAAGGCTCCTTTTTCGAAAGAACGACATTTCGAAAAGTATGTGAATGTGAAAACAGGATGCGGCGAGTTTTTTTCATAGGAATAGGAGTTGTTTCATCACCAAATTCAATTTCTGGAAGTTAATATAGGTGAAAGTTGTAGAAAAAGGAAATCATTTTATCGAGTTAAAGCAAACTTTATATTATAAATATATTTTCTAATTTAAAAAAACTGTCTTTAGGCACAAAAACCTTTTAATATGTTTTGTATGATACATTTTGCCGAGTTAAAGACATTTTGATATTAAATTAGTCAGTGCGTATTGAGCTTAGTAACAGATTGGGTTCGAATAATTTTTTTTAAAGAAAAATAAACTTGAGATGTACATTTTATCCCTAAAAAAAAAAAACACCTTAAATACGAATTGTCATATAGTATGAATTGAAAACCATTATTTGAATACAACCAATTTTTTTGTTCAAACTATCGACAAGGATGGGTGGAGAATCTTTCATTTTTTTTTTTAAATACCACAAAAATTGTGAAAACTTCAACAAGACTCCACCTATCCACTCGAAAATAATCATTAATTTAGGATTCTATAAATTGCACCTAATGACACAAATCAAATCCTCCATAAACAAGGTATAAATGGAGATATAAAACAAAACCCTTCAAAGAGTTCTTCTTTATTTATTCCTTATAAAGGCATAGACATAAAAGTTATTAACATGGTTTGTGAGATCACTAATTAATTCAGCTTTCCTATGGTCGTCGTACGGTTGAATTTGTAGAAATCCTGAGGAGTTATAAATGTTTTGGTGAATTGAATGAAAACAAATCCTCCATTAAATCAAGTAAAAAAAAATTATATTTTTTTATTTCAATATAAATTCATATTTTAATAGTTTTAAAAGAAGCATGAAAATAGTTTGAATAGTTTTTATCATGGAAGAAATTTACTTGTCTTACTTTACTGGATTAGAAGATATATTATAATCTATAAATCCATACAGAGCAAAAGCAGATAACAATATAAAATATTGTAATATATTTTAAAATATTGTAACAATATATTTCGGCTCCTGAGCAGCATCGTCAAGAATTTTCTGACATGGGCCTAATATTGTTCGGTCTATATCTGTGGAGCTGAAGGTGATGGGGTCAGGTACAGGGTAGGAATGTTGGTATTGGATCTGAGAAGTGGTTTAGAACCAATTACAATGGCTTGGATTTTGGCAGCGTTTAATCTTAGTCCATTTAAGTTTGCCCAAGCAGTGATCCGATTTGTCTTCTTGAATTTTGGCAAACGCATCCTGCAACTCTGAGGGAGAGAAGGAAAAATAAATTTGGGGATCATCGGAATATAGGTGATGGGAACAGTGCAGGATGGATTTATGAAGGTCGTTGATGTAGGAACTAAAAAGAAGACGCGATATGCATCAAAAAATGTTTCATTAAAAACGGTGATCCCACGTCAGTAACCTATCCTTATAAGGTATACACGAACTCATGAGTTGATATGTAAGTTTCGTTTTAATAACATTTACCAATATTCTAAAACCAAAATTTGTACATAATTATGACTAAGACCTTATACACTACCATTCAATACAATCGATATACAATTACAATTTTTCTATTATTTAAGTCGGGGAGAATTAAGTTTCATTATATCCCGAAGAGTCGAAAGTGGGCCGTTGTACGTTGTTAGTTTCCTAAAACTTAGTTTCTTTTAGCGGAGAAAAAGTGAAATGCATATGGTTTAGCATAAAGCAGCAACTTGTATAGCCGTCCGTTTCACTTTCTGTCATAAAAGCAAACTTGTTAAGAATTCCATGTGTGACATTGCAATTTGACTCCACTGTTCGCTGTCTCGTGCATTAATTCGCCTTTCGTATCCTTCGATCAGAACATATTTGCATACGTATGTTAATATGCAGGTATCTGTTACATGAGCCTATTTCACTTATAACTAATTGACTTACTTGTCAAACTGTGGAAAAGAAATATACAGAAAAAATAGGACACCTGCCGTAATAAAATACACGAGGTTTCAATTGACATTAATAACTTTCACATAGTAAACTGATCAGGCGAATAAGAAATAAATATTTTTAATAATAATAAGAATCTTCGTATAACAGATACGCAAGACTTCATACTATTTTTAATGCACGTTATACATTTTAAGAGAACTACATTTGTTTTGTTTTTTAAATAAACTATTGCATAAGAATTAGAAAAATGAGCCGACTGGAGAATTTCAACAGCTAAAGAAGAATTCCGTGACTTGTGTCGAATAAATATAATTGATGTTACAGCTTTGGAGCGATTGAAGTAGGCATTTTTTTATTTTTGTTGGATAAAGAACTAATTACCAGGTTAACGTCCGAAGCCTAAACGTAAAACGGAGGAGAACCGCAGTTTCTATAGGGAACATTTAAGATTTTGAAATACTCGGTCATACTTTATTATTTATATTTCATTCGTGTTGAAATAATTATAAGTATATAAAATAAATTTATACATAACTAAATAATGAGTTGGATTCTTAAAAAATATATTTCGACATTTTGATACTTTATTGCTTTCATAAAAAGAAAAATTATTTTAGTAAAATATGAGAAGAGATAAAAAAAATCATGTCCCTTTAGAATGGATGGGGTACAGGGTTGAAAAAAGTTTTAAATGAGCATAGAATAATTTTTATTTTAAATTATATTTTTTACTGTCAAATATTAAAACATGCCACATTTAAGGACTATATGTTTATCCATTCATAAATCAAGAGCTAAATTAAAAACTTAAGCACTCAAAATGTTTTCGTTTTTTTATTAGTTTTTGAAGTTATTTTAGTTTTCCAATTAATTTATAGCAACTGAATGTTTTTCATTATGTTTTATTTATCGGATTATGCCCATAACTAAATTCTATGTTAATGTCAATACATGCAAATAAATAATTTCGAAAAATTATAATATACCAAAGCGTGAAAGTCCAACGCGTGACTGGTACTGTTCTAAATCACGAAATTCTAATGCGTAAAGGTCATTTTACATAAAATGTAAAGAAACAGCCTCTGCTTCTAGTATGTTGAAAATTTACAATAATTATTTTCTGCTAAAAATTCAATGCTGTGTATAATTTTTTTTCTGTTGTATTTATTATACTTATTATAAAAAAAATACACCTTCACTTATCTATTAATTTATAGCATATCAGTATTTTTGTTTTTTAAGAGCTCAGCTAAAGAGAAAAATATTATAAATATAAAATATAAAATAATAGCTTGGTACTAAAACTGTGGATATCAAATAAAATTATGAGTCGGTTCTATCACAAAAAAGCACCATTTTTTGAGGTCATACTAAAAGCTGCATACTATACTAAAACGCATATTAATTGTCTCAACCAATGTAAGTTGATACAAGAAACTGTTCCAGAAACTTAAACTTTTAAATGGCTAATACATAGAAAGTGAGTATAAATTTGTAATTTATCAACAGTGATTAAATACATAACTTTGCAAAATAACTTCATATTAAGAAACCATTTTTTTTTTTTTTTTTTATACAGTTCTGGTGAAAACCGAATTGATATTGAATTCTAGCAGCAATTCAGGTCCAGGCCTTCGCTGACGAAACTGGACTAATCGAATGCATTTTCGTCATCTCCGAAGTGAAATCTTCTTAAGACTTTTTTTTTTTATATTTTACTATGTCTCCACGGATGAGAGATAATGCTTTCGAGTAAGGAGGTCTCCAGTTAATCCCGAGATAACGACTCCGTGGCACATATCACTTCTCTTTTTACAGTCTTTTATAGAACAATTGCTTTCCTCGAAGGAAGGCCGAGTTAGATATTCAGGACGAGGATGAAATAAAAGGACTGGAATAGTCCTTGCTGAGTACGAGACTTTTTCCTGGGCATTCTTAGAGCTAATTGTTACACTTTTTTTCTTGCCCGAGGCTGAGTGGAGAACATGGAGAGTTGTAGGTACTTACCGCCATAGCAGAAGTCTATTTTCTCTGCCCTATATTACTTCTCCTGACGTTTCATTTCAATTCTCAACAATTGTAAAAAAAAAATGAAATAAATAAAGAATTCTTCAATATAAAATAGGAATATTCTTTTCTTTAGATCATAGGTAGAGAACCTTTCTATTACTAGAGGCCGCATTAAGGTTAGACAGTGATAATGAAGGGCGCAATAATTTACTGTTGCTATTTTTAATTATCACTAAATACATGCACACCCATATACATGTATTCAACTTAATTCTATTAACTTTCAAATTTGCGTAACCTAAATAATTAAATATTAATTTATTATAGCGCTTGATTAATGAATACTGGGCAAAAACGTTTATAGGCCACAGGTTCCCCAACTGTACTTTAGCTTGTTGGCTCTTTTGATATTGTAGCCGCAAAACATATAATTGTTAATCACCATTGCCTCAATTAATAAAATAATATCAATATTAAAATATTAAGTAAGTAAGATAAAAAAAAAGTAATATATAAATACATAAATAACCCGTGCTTTAGACTTCAAATTTACCTTGAATAGTATTTCATAAAATTTAATTTAAAAAAAAAATTTAAGCCATTGTAATCGAACAAAAAATTCAAAAACTTAATCCCCTCTCAAAATTTGAAGTTTCACATTTTAGGATACGTAGAATTCGAAAAACTAATAAAACTTTTTTTGTCCGCCCGCCGTCCGCGCATTTTCTTCAAAACTACTGAACCGATTTTTTTCCAATTTCGATTTATAATCAGAGGTCACCCGAAGATGATCCTCCTTCATCGACATTACTATCCGCCTTTTACTTTCAAAATGTCGGCCAAAAAATCTGCGTTGGTATTGACTGTAGAGCGTAAACGAATGTACAAATTTCAATAAAACTTGGCTAAAATCATCTTCTTGATGTCATTTAAATTTATCTATATAACATACTTCGACTAAAAGAAGCTGGAAAAAAGTTGCGAGGGACGGTAAAATTAGATTCTTTATAACTCAAAAAGTATACACTTTTTTAGTCGATATTGTATGGATCTTTAAAAGCTTACGAATTTTCCTAAAAAACAAAAAAAAAAGTTAATATCGGACAATTAGGAGGAAAGATATGGTCTCTAGATGTTTTTTATGTTCTACTGCAAATCCTTTGTTTTGGATTTTGATTTTTGAATGTGTTACTAAAGTAATGCTATTTTTTTTTATATATAAAGTAGGACTAATGAGATCTTACAAGTGTTTTATTATTACTAATAGTAAAGTCCTATTTAAAAAAATTGGGATATATATATTATGTTTAGTAAATGCTATTTTGTTTAAAATATTTCGTCATGTCAATTCTAACACTGCCTAACTCAATTTTTAAAGAACATGAGTTAAGTAGCTAACTCATCCGAATTTAAGTTTTTCAGGCCCGACCGAAAAAAAAACCTGAAAAGGAGGAAGTTTGAAAATTAATTACGGAAGCGATGTTATCATAAAAAAAATTAACCTTGTATGCTATCCCTAAGCTGATGATTTAAAAAATAAAATTAGGCCAATCATGTAGTGGAAAATGTGGTAAAAGTTGTTGATAAACATACTATTGTTTTTTTTTTTTTAATTTAGACTTATAGTATATATGGTTCATACTTATATTAAAGGTATGTTAAGAGTAACTGGTGTGTTATACATATTTCACTGCTAAAACGTTGCACATAATTATTACATCTATTAATAATATCTTCAACCATATTATTATCTTCTTTTTTTTATCTGTTTTGAAATTTAATTTTTTATCTTAAAAAATAGTGAAAATATTTTAATTCATTTTTTTTTAATATAAATTTAAAAACTAATTTTTTATTTTGTAAAAATAATACAATAAACTTTAATTAAGGGACATACATATTAGAGCTATACGTAACTAATCAAACCATACTTGTAAACTAAAGAGAGATATATTAAAAAAAAAGAAGTAAATATAAGGTAAGTAAGCTATAATATCAAAAAAATAAATAAAATAATAATGATAAAAATAATGTATGTAAAACGTAGCAAAAATCAATTTATAAAGAAACAGTTTGATTTAACCTATACATTGTTAACATATTTTTATACTAAAAAAACTCTGTTATCGAGACAAGTATAAAAAGTTCTTTGTAGGGACGACAGCTGCCAACTGACCGAAGCCGGTAGATACGCCTACTCGCCCGCAGGATGTCTTTTTATTAAAACCTTCGTCCTTGCCAAGGACATGTCCTCGATGGACCATCAAAGGAAGGATATACTTCTTTTTTTTCCTGCACGGCTAGCGTTAAAAATAGATTTTCTTTCTTATCCCTTATTAAAAGTAGCTCCAAAGCAGTGACACACTGACCCGGCGTTCTATAGCCCCAGTCCTATTAACCTCAAGGTCCGAAGATTTGGTAATAGCTAGCTTCTATTATAGGGTTCGCCTCTAATACTATTGTCGTGGATTAGTTTTTAGACTGTGGTGTGTGTTTATTTTTTTTTTTTTTCAGTTAATTTTATTCGTTAAACATTGAATAGTATAAATCCGGTTGTCTTCAATGGTCCACGAGTATAACTCTATGATTTGTTTTTTGGGTTTTGTAAGGAGTTTAGTAAATTTTCAAATACTCTAGGGTTTAATCAACCATTGAATACTTTTTGAGTTATGTGCAAATAAATTTAGTTTTTCTGGATAACATTTTTCTCTGAAATTTCCTGAGGATGTGACTATTTTTTACTTCCTAAAGGAAAATATAATCTTTAAAATGATGACTGAATCCTTGGATTTAATAAAGAATTGGCAATGCTTTTGCGTATCTACAAAAAAATTATTTTATTTTATTTTACCACAAAATGAAAACGCAATAAGAGATATCCATAATGAAATTGAATATCTTAACTGTAATCAACGTGTGTGTATCTGTTGGAAGGATATCGAGACATATTGGAAGTGTAAGTGTGGAACATACTTAGAACTTTTGGTGTACGTAGAATTTAAAATTGTTAATAAACAATCCTGAAAACCAGTTATTTTAGTGTATACATCAACTAATCCCACCTACGAATGTAAAAAAAAATTTTAATTACGAATATAAATAAGAATAAATAATAAAAAAACAAATATAAGTATGATCGGTTTTTATTAATTACGTGATTATTGTACAATGGATTAAAGTTCTGACTAGTTATAGATTCGCGATGGAAGGCTCATTGGTAAAGACCAGTCAGTATCTGGGTATCTTTACAATTAATTTAAAGTTTATTTAATTTATAATTAATTGTTTATAATTATTTTAGCTAAATTTGTATTATTAGTTTCTAAATATGTAACATGCGGTGGATGTTGGATTTAGCTGTTTTGGTGCATTATTAAACACTTAAATATGTTATAATTCAGATACAACAAAGGAAAAGTTTAACAAACTAAATTACAAATGAATAAATTTATTTTTATTCAATAAATTGTTTTGATAAATAATTTATTTTTAGTTAAATAATGAATAACATAATATCAATTAGTCTATTTCCCAATAAATGAATGGGAAATAAATCATTATTCATAAGATTATAATAAAAAACATATTCGTTATTATTCATTGATTAATTGAATAAACTTTGTCCTGCTCTTGTTCAAATCTTCTAATCTCTGCAGTTTCATCAACTAATTTTCTCTGGTTAGGGAAATTACTTTGCTACGATATAGAAAAAATCTGACCCTTTAATCAGCATATTGTCTTTTGTTGTTATTATAATTGTTATCCATTTCTGATATTGGAAAAAGATGAATTTGTATTTTATTTAATTACACATATTTTTACTAATCAAATATTTTTGATAAATTTATTACTTCCGCTAGAAACATTTGCAAATGTATGTTTTTAATTTGGCATGTTATTATTAAAGAGGACCAAAATTGAATTTCTCTGGTAATTTTCAGGAATTATTTGAACTAGGCAATCTATTCTCTTTGAGATTGAGATTTTTGTTGAAAATATGTTCTGAAGAATAATTTTCACAAAATAAACGTTCTGTTTTAACATATTAAAAAATAAATATTTAAAAAAACCTTCCATCCATGTACAACCGATAATATGGTTCTTTTATGGATAGTTTATTTCATGAAGAATTTCATTAGCTGGTTATGAGGATATTAGGGGAACCTATTAATGTTTTGAGACGATCATCCCATGTCATCAGACTCAACCAGAGTTGTACATGTACTCTTGAATTTCATACTTTCCATTTTTTTATTATCCGTCAATTATGTCCTTAAACTACAGAGTCGGTGAAAATGAAACGACTATAATTCGCCATGGATCTCCAAAACCGAAACCCGCCGTCACCTCCTTACTCCAGAAGGGAATATTAATTACTACATTAGGAAACCAAGGGAAAGTGACCATACCCTGAGGTCGCGTTCTTGTGAAACGCTCACAATCGAAGATGTCCTTGCCGCGTCTGCTATCTCCGTCATACCAAGGGAACAGCCTGGCAGACAAAGGCATCCCTTACCTAATGCAATAAGACTGTACTGCAAAAGTGTTTTGCTGCTTATTATCTCTCATTAGCAATTCAAATTTGTTACTTTCTTCGCTCTAACTTTATTTATTATTATTTTTTTTTTCTAGAAACTCTTATTTTGCTCCAAGAAGGAAACATTTATGACAAGAATAATACGGATTCTGACCTTGTTATCGAGCTTAGCATAAAGAGCGGTCTTGAACTCCAGATGGAGCCGGGTAAACAAAGTCTATTTCCCGACACAGATTCCCACTTCCCATGTTTACCCACCACCCGCAGGATGTTGTAAGAGCATGCATAATGTTTTCTCGAGTCATCATTATTTACGTTACCCAGTTCAAAGTTTAGCTGCTCCTTTCATCTTTGGTTAAGGAACATGCAAAATTTTTGATATATTAAATAAGCTAGAACCGTTTGTATGACTTTATGATTCGAAGGCTTGCAAAAATAGTCTATATCTATAAATTTTCTGAATTTAATAATTCGACACTATGCCATCATCAAAAGATAACTTCAGAGTCATTAAATCCGCCTAAATTGCATATTTGCAATGCAGAGGGTTTGCCTGCAAAAAGATCCAAAGAATATTACATCGTGTGGTTTAACGAATTTGATCTGTTGGACTGTCCCTATGAAAAGACTTAGGTTGGTAATTGTGACATTGTTTTTAATAAAATTTGAAAAAAAAAGTTCGAGAATTAAGTATTTAATTTAGGTATTAAATTCTCCATCAAGGTCAACTTTTTACACCTTGGTTCTGTTAAGAACAAATTTTACTCATTGTTTAGACTTGGACTAAGAATTATTTATGAATATTGTACGACAACTCATCTAGCCTTGGTTTGCTCCAATCAGAATGTTTAATCCAATCCTAAATACTCCATCATTAGTTTTGATGAGCATTCAGTTTCTGATTACGAAGCTTATGAACCCTCACAATATTCTCTGTATATTTTCTTTGGTAGATCATTATTCATTTCAGCAATATTTCCAATTCACTAGATCTTGCAGATCTTCACATTTTGGATGACATCCGGTCCTTTATAAATATTCTCTAAAAATAAAAAAATTGAAGGTCTACTGGTTCTTGATATTGACTAATTTTCTGACCCTTTTATGAAGATACTTGTTTAGAATTCTCGGAGCTGGGGCGTTTTCAATCTAGAGATCGTCAAACTTTGTCTATTTAATTAGATACTGAAAAAACTCGTAAGTACCCATTTGCTTTCCACTTGAGTCATAAGATAATTTGAGCACAATATCGAGAAAAGCAGTGGCCTTCAAAAATATTGTGCTGTTTTGCGTGACCCACACTCCGAGCATGTCAAAATAATGAGATTGTATAGGCCAAACGATCTCATATTTTTGTATGCTACCTTTTTTCTTGATTCGGTGACCAAATTATCTTACGATCCAAGTGGAAAGTAACTGCGTATATACGAGTATCAAATTTTATAATCAAATTAAGTATATAAAGTTTGTCGACCTCCAAATTGAATACGCCCCAATTCCAAGAGTTGAACACAGACAGAAACTGTTAAAAGGGAACTTTTTTATCAAAACCGTTTCACAAAAACTGTTAAAATGGAACTTTTTAAAAAATTTCTAAATGTTAAACCACTGGTTCTTCCCGATATCCCTTAACATCTTGCCGTCTTCTTACATTAATTTTATATTGTATTTAATTATAAAGAAGTTTCAGGATGTTTTCAGCCATTTTTCTCAAGAAATATACATTTGACCCTCCTAAAGTAATGATTCTTGATTGTGGTTCTGTGCTTTTATTTGAATCGACATATTCTCTGATATCAATATCACGTATCGATAGTTATGATGGAGAGAAATCATCTATATTGGATTTCTGATTAGTTCTGGGCCCTAAGGAACTGTGAAAGGGCTATAAAACTCATTAAACCTTTCATTACGAACTGAAGCCGGACAATGAAAGTGAGAGTGCTCTTTGTTACAATTCCGAGAGTGTCATTCTGGCCATCGGCTCAGGAACAAAAAAAAAAAAGAGAAATGAATATATTAGGGTGAATAGAGGCTTGCTTATTGAAGACGCATTGTAGCCAAGAGCTGCTTTCTCCCTTGCCCAAATTGTAAATATCTGGTTTCACTGTGGCATAGATTCTTGTTGGACGATTCGCCCCCCCTCCCAGGTCCCGTTACAGAAGGCCCCTATAATTAGCAGCTAATAGATAAATTAGATAATGCTACTCTGCTACGAGTCTAGGAGCGGGCCTGTGGCGTGGCATTAGCATTGAGCAACTCCTTCCTAGAAGGCACCTTAAGATTTGATGGCTGATTCGGCATGATGGTTATGATTATAACTATTACCTTTAGAAAATTATTTTGGATGGGTGTGTGTAGAAAGATACTATATATTTAATTTAATACTATCACATTACAGACATTGCGTTAAAAACTATATATCTTTTTTTATTTATGTGAGGGTAAAATAACATTGGAATAGATTCATCTTTTTTTCTAAATCTATCCTCAGTACAATCATAAAATCACCCTAAAACTTGTTAGCTGTTCATATAAAGCGACCTGAAGATACCAACAAATGATACCGTCTATAAGGAAATACACGGTACATTCTTTAACTAATATCCCCCCTAAACCATTTCAATCCGATTAGTACTCTGATGACGTGAACGAAAATTAAAAGTACCAAATTAATTTGTTTTTAATTTTTATTTTTTTATCATACCTATATGGAACATTTAAAATGAAGTAGTAACATAATTTTTTATGTTGATAATTTGATAACTTTACGGATCGATAAATATATCAGTGATATGAATGGAGAATTCTGTAAAGTATCCAAAATATATGAAAATTTTGATTATGTTTTTATTCTATAAAGTTTAGTGTAACATTTTTTAAATTGAAATACATATGATTTACAACACATTATGGTCATACGTCGTAACCTAATCTCTGTAGCCATTTCTTTTTATCAAAACAGTCTTTCTCCCGGAGTCTGCTTGCTGATATAGTAAACTTCCAACCACCTCTTTTTCGGGCGACCTCTCTTCCTCTTTTCCAATTGTACATGCTTAAGCATTATTTTAGGCCATTGGTCGTCCGTCATTCTCATTACATCTCGTAGTACAATCTAGAAAATTATATCTTTATTGATTTTTGTTTACTCCATTTTTTTAACTTGAAGTTAATTTATTTTATTTTTTTGTTTCAGGTAAGCCCTATTTGGCGAATGAAGTTAAAATCGCCGTGAGGTAAAATTTAAATTTACTTTTACTTAATATTTTGAGTTTTATTTCCAAGTAGCTCGGAGCTTTTCCCCAATACGAGCTAAATCTAGAAGGTGTCACTCTCTCTTTTATGACTATCTTAGACAACAACAATAATTAATTTAATTAAGAAGCACTGCTAATAACGTGATTAAGACATTATTAATTACTGTAACTCTAATTCTCGTACGTAAGTTTTTATTTAGGTTGCGTTTGATTATAACATATCTAGGTGGCTGCTGATAGAACGACTTGTATTGTTGATAATGTCATCTCACCTATTGGGTTCACGTTTTCTCTTTGTTTTTCCCTCTTCTCACACACAATCTATGAAGGTATTTTACTGAGTGTCTAAAGTTTTCTTCTTTCCAAAGTAGCCCACTTTTTCAGAAAATCATCCTGAATCATCCGACTTGCATCTCATAGAGTTAAATCCTACTGCATCACTTATTTCTTTGGACTCCAGCTTACCCTTGACACATACCCAGATAGGTCTAAAAAATCGCCCCTAGGATGCCCTGGAATCCTAGTTCCTTTCGAGAGGCCTCCGAAGCAGTTCGGTTTTCCTGCCGTGGCTCCTTTAAAGGAAATCAGGGACGCCTTCCTGGGCCATCATTCACTAAGAGGTCGCTAACTACTTAGCAAATGGGCAGCCCTATTGGGGCTATTCTGGGCGTGGCGTTCCCATTCATAATTAGGATCATGTCCTTAAGCGACCATTGAGCAAATGCGAATGCCTTCTTTCCGCTAACTAGATGAATGAATTAGAGTTGTGTTTTTATTCTGCTATCGCATATTGTAATTAATGACAGTGGAACTAGTTGTTTTCCAATTAGACTTAAAGGTATGTTCTGCTCCGTGTACTAATCCACTATGGCTACTTAACGTTCCATGATTCATGCCTTCAATTTATAACTTTGCCTTCATGTTTGAAAAATATGATCTGCTTCTATAAAATTATTCATGCTTATCTTTGAAATATTGTGTTTAAAAAATGAAAGTCTCAGAATCCCACAAGGCTCTACAACTTACATTTTACATAGGATGTAATAAACTTGAAATGTGGAAGCTTAAATATAATACATTCTATACATTATAAATATGTATCAAACTAGTACGAGTATGTCTCTGCGAGAACTCACGTCAGATATCTATTCTTTTCCCTGTTGCATTCGATATTAAGTTTCGAAGATTATGGAACTCATTTTTTTCCTTCACTCGTTGAAGGATTGCATGTTGATGATTTTTTGTTAGTGCCTTGCTCGAAAAATTAGCTTGTTTTTTATTACTGTAATGATTATGTACAAGAAATTTCTTGATTAATTAAAGGCTTGCCCCGGACCACAGGACATTAGAATCAAAGCCAGGACAGAAGGTGAAATTTACTGGGCTGCTTGACGTCGCATGGCCTACGATAAAAGCATAAGATAAAAAAAAAAAAAGAAATCTCTTGTATTTTATTCTCGGTTAGATCATTAAAATCCTATTTTATTTAATTATAATAGGACAATTATTCGTCCCCTGATTATGTTTGATTCTTGATTTTTTAATTTTTGATTAATAGATCATATTTGATTATTATAATTTTTTTTATAGTGGCACGATAGTAAATATTAAACTATTAACCTAGTTCGGTAGGCTACCGAACCGGTTTGACCGAATCTAGCCCAATTCACCAATGGCTTCCTGTTCTTGCTAAACACAACCAACTGATGCCCATCCTTATCTTCAGGACAGGGACATCTTCCTCAGGAGGTGCTCTTAGAGGCCACTGTCCACGGTGCCTTCAGTTCTTTCATCATTCTCTTCTCGTCCTACTTTCACTTTTTTTATTTCCTTTGACAGCCTTTCTTAAAAAAAATATATAAATAAAACATAAAATAAATAACGAAAGCCTTCATAATTTTACTAGCTAGATTAATTTATATATTTTTTAATCTATAGAAACGATCACTTAGTATTACCATTTATAGGTTCAGTGTTGTGGTGGGGGATGTGTGGTAAAATTGTATCATTTTTGAGTTTCAAGATGCAATGATTATAATAAATCACTGAAAATGTTATAATAAATAACTAGTGTTGCCCAAATGCGAGACCGGGACGAGTCTTGGTCATGGTCTTGGTCTTCACTTGGTCAAGACTCTCGCTACAGTCTTGCAGTTACTTATTAGCTTATCACTATAGAGATATTACTGTATTTTTTTAGATAACAGAAACCTAACTAAACCCGAATGAAAAAAATAGAGGAATTGAATGCAAAAGTATATTAGTTATATCAATTATTAACATGCATTAACTAAGATTGTCAAGTATTAGTAACTTTTTTGTACTAATTTTTATTAAAAAAATTGATTTTTTTATCAGTCCTGGTCTTGGTCTTGCAACAGTGAAGCGGTCCTGGTCTTGGTCTCGCAAAGTGCAAGACCAAGACCTATTTTGGGCAACACTATAAATAACCTTAAGCTTTCTATCAGGTTAGATTTACGTCAGTAGGTTGTATCAGTTTCAACGGTTTTTTTTTATATGTGTTACAAATATGCGTTATGTAAGAGGTTGAATTTTATAGATTTATATAAACAATTTATCAAGGCTACTTTTAAATATATGTATTATTTAGTTATATTTTGGTGTCATTTGCAACTACTAAGATAAGATGCACTTTATTCAAATCCATTAAATATCCAATAAACATATGTCTGTAAAAGATTATATTGTTTCTGGTGAGATTGTGTTGTTAAGATATGTCTATAAGCAATCTGTTGTTACAACTGAATAGGTTAGTTCTGATGGGCATAGTAAGTGTGTTATTAAGGATTGTGTTATTTAAATATGTCTGTAGTAATTGTGTTTTTTCAGAAATAGAAACCATTTTTTTAAGTTTTCAAATTTTAGGGCTTATCGATACCCCGGAGACGAAAAAAGATCCTTGCTTTATCCAAGGTCGGAGACAATGTACTAAAATGTGTTCTGTTGTTAAAATTATGTTACAGCTGCGACATTTAGGTGGCGAATTACCATCATAATTTTTATCCATCATGAAAGTTAAATTTATAATCGTAATCTAAATAATTATTTCGTTAGAGAATTATTTTATTAGGTATGCATGCCAAGAACAAAAGCTAATAATAATGAAATTCACCATATAACTTATATCTATTTCATATAAATAAACTTTATTAAAGTAAATTAAAGATACACTAATTAAGTCGTACGGATATAAATAATAATACAGACACAATAATAGGAGTTCTTATTACCTTTGTTATTTACTTGTTTCTTTATACTTAATCTATATTTCTAGTATTTTTTTAATTTACTATTAGTTCTAGTTGTGGGTCATCCCTTCGCAGGTTGATGGCGCATGAACCCTCCCTTCCCCTCCCAATGTACTTTATTACTCCTCACTTCTTAAAAATAAAAACGATTCAAGCAAGTGTAGAATTTAATAAAATTCTTAGATCATATACAATTACACTTGCGGTCTGTTGCCCCCCTTGTCCTTGGTTTGAAACTTTTCATTCCGAAAATTGATAACCCTTTCAAAAATTTCGCTATTAAACCAATTTCTGGGCACCCATATCATCAGAAAAAATACATTAAAAAAAAGATATTTCGTGACGGTTTATCAAGCAAGAAATGCATTAAATTATACTGAGTTATTTTCTTTTTATTCTTTGGAACCAAACACTTGCCCCTCGTGTTGACCTTCGACTATGAGCAAATTGATATGTAATTGTTTCTAAATGGCATATTAAGAAATATCAAGGTCAATAAACATGGCTTGTCAATCTATCTTGGAAAGTTTTCTGTCAAGGAGATCTCTTTACCAGCTTACTTTTCCATTTTTTTCTATCATAAAATTTAAATATCATCTTGTAACATCACTATATGTGACATTTCTTCATTATTGGATTTGGGTCATTAATTCTATAATTCTTTATTTCTTTTTATTATCTGTGATGCTTAACGATTTTTAAAAATTAATTCTAATGTATTTTCAATATTTATATATAAAATATTATTTGTGTGAACAGCATTCACTATAAATTATAAATATTTATATCCAATAATTATTTAGTAATAAAAGAAAAACTCAGGAATTCCCCACTTGTGTTCGCTGAAAATAAAATAGTTTCAATTGTTATATTGATACAGCATAATAAATAATTAAATTATTTGTTATTGATATAGGCCGAGGAAAGCGCTTATATCATTATTTCTTAGCTTTCCTTTTAACGCAATCTATCTTAATTTTTTCACTTATTTCTGTTGTTGTGTCCATTTCTTTTCTTCCTTTCTCCTATTTTCTACTTCAAGGACCTTCATCTTCTGTTTCCCTGAATCTATTCCTCTAGGTATTCCTCTTCTTTTATTCCAAATCTTATCATTTCTTTCTTTATCTGTTCAGGATATCATTTGATGTTCTTCAGCCCCATTACGTAGTCAAATATTTGTTTGTTTATCCAATCTTTACTCATTCTTTTCATGTGACCAAATCTCCTTTTTCTCATTGAAGTTTCTAGATCTTCGACATCTTCATACAATTCTTGATTATTTTTAAGCCAATACTCATCCCCACTAGCGAATCCAGGATTTAATTTTGGGGGGAGGGGCTTCAGCCCGAAAGCTGTTTTTTTCATAAAAATAACGATAATTACTTTGGAAAAAAAGAAAGAAACTAACTACCTGTATGAAATGGTGTTCAAGTGATTCCTAAAGCCCTTTTAAATGTAATTACTCAAGCAATAATACTTTAAGAGATACATTTTTAATATTTTTTTCGATAAAACATGGCTATATTTTACCATTTTGGGGGGGGGGCTTCAGCCCGAAAGCTCCCCTCCCCCGTAGATCCGCCCGTGCTCATCCCCCACCTTTCTTGGCCATATCTTAGTGTCTCCTTCTCTGTTTTCGGTACTGCTAAATCCGATTGTCTCCATTCAATATTTGTTGTATTTAATACCGTTTTGTGTATAAATAGAAACATTATTGAGAAATTCGATAGATTGCTACTATCTCAAGCAAAACCGATTGATAAAGAAGTTAATGAAAGTTTTAAAATGTTCTTTCATTTAAAGTTTTCATTAAAATAATTCAATAGAAAGACAATTTTTTATCAGTTTCGGAAAAAAATAATTGTTGCTAATATTAAAGTGAGTTAAAGTGGTTCCATCTATTTTTCTTGCCACTATTATTATCTAGGTTTATTCATTTTCCGGAATTTTAAACTCAAAACACTCATACCTTCGTGATTTGTTAACGCCTTGTCCATCTGTCCATTCTTTAAATACGAGACCCAAGCCCACCAACTTGTACTTATTCCTTATCATGAAACTCCTTTGTTTAAGAAATCCTCTCTTTATTTGGAATTCCTTACCCACCTACAAAGGCAAAATATCATCGTTAACTGCATTTAAACAACATTCATTTTTCCATCCACTCAGCAATTAATAAATGTAAGAATTAATATTTCGAATTTCAGTGTTGCCAGCGTTATTTTACTGTTATTAGCATTATTTTACTATAATTCCACTATTGTTATTTAAATTGCTTACCATTGGAAATGTGTTAACATACTAATATTTATTTACCTATAATTCACTAATTTCATTTGTCAATTTATGCTCGTCCTTTATTTAAATTTTAAGGTTACATAACTGTGTAATGTAATTATTTGTTTTATGGTCATTTCGTGCCAGACAAATGTCACTTCGCTATCTATTCTCATTATTCTTAGGATACTGAATGCTCCGAAATAATTTTTTTTTTTCTTCTTCTTCATCTTAATATTAATATTTTCTAATTTTCATTCAAATGAATTGATGATAAACATAATTATTACAGTAGATAAGGTATATGATAATTTGAATTCCGTTTTCTAAGAATTCAAAAGTGGTACTTAAATTTATTCAAATTAAATTAAATTTAAATTAATACCCCTTTATACACTTGACTTTTCATTTTAACTTTGTCGAATAGTTTATCTTATTTATTGCTTAATTTATATTCACGTAATACTCGTATTTTTCTTATATATATTTTTTTTATACGTTTCGTATTTTGTCTATAAAAGTTTGTCTAACATAAAATATTCACCTAAACCGATGACCATCCATATTTAAATATAATCAGAAGAAGTGAGTTATATTTCCTTCATTTTTGTTGGGTTAAATATATACATTTGTACATATATATCTAATATAAACATACATTTGCAATATATAGTTTTTGTTAAACCTATCTTCCCTATAACTAATGAATTTCATCCCCCTTTGTATCACCTTTGTTATAGAAAGTTGAAAGTGCAGAATGTGGAAAGAAAGACTGTGTTTTTTTTTTAATTTTTTACTCAGCAAAAATTGGGTAAACGATTGAAATTGAGTACGATAACCTAAGGTAATAGTTCAGTTATTTTTTGTCAATTCAACAGCCAATGTTGAGAGGTATAAGCGTGTTTTTACCAAATATCTAATTTTATGCATATATGTATGTTAATTATCTGCTAAGTAATGATGTTTTCATTAAGTAACCTGATATGGTGAAAGCTAACTGTTTTGCATATTTTTCTCAGTGAAAGCACCACTTTTACTGACAATATCAAATTCATAATTTAAATTATGTTTTCATCTAGATGAAGGGGAAACCCATCATCAGGTTGTAACAGGATATCATAATAATAAAAATTGCTAAAAATCTTCAACGTTTCTCGGGTACAAGGGATATTATGAAATTATTTTTTAATTGTAATAATTTTATTAAAAATAATTCTTATGTAGATTATTATATTATTTCCGTTTTCCCATTAATTTTGTTACTTTATTTATTTACTTTGATTATTGCTACATTAATAGTCGATTTATTATCATTATTTCAACCGGAATTCCTTTATTGTTTTTTAACAATAACCTTTGTTCAACCTTTCTTCCCACCATAGAATAATTTAGATTATCAGATAATAGATTTTTATTATCTGATAAATAAAAATGAACTGTTTGTGAAATGTTAATAAATGATAAAGTATGATTATTTTATATTTGTTTATTTTGTTTTACTTATATTAACCTATATAGGATGTCTCGTAAGTAAAGCAAAATAGTGTGATTGTTTCAATACCACTTTAGATGATAAATATTTGAAATATTATTACTTTATTTAATTCATTTTAATTCACTCATTTTAATTCATTCTCCCCTTGACACTTAAGGAGAAAGCGCCCTGATGAAGGCCTGAACTTCAGGTCGAAACGTCGGCATATGTAAAAAATAAATATTATAATTTATTTTTTGCCTTCCTTTTTTGACTGAGCACCCCAACTATTCTTCTCTTTATTACTTTAATGTTTTAAAAAAAAAAAAAATTTGTATTTATGCAGTTATTTATAATTATACGTACAACGTTATGTGGGGAAAAAGAAATCAAAGCTTTACAATAATTTATTAAAGTCATTTTTGCTGAAAATATGAGTACGTTTAGGCAGGTCTAAGTATTTTTTTCGTGTTTTTTTTTTCTAAATGAAATTCCTCAGCTTAAAAACAAAGCAGTAGTAGTATTGTTGCATATTTATAATGTACAGTTTATGCATTGTAAATTATAAATTATATATTTTCATTATAACAACTTAAATATATTAACAACTTACAAGTTTTTAACTTTATTTATTCTTTGATTTATGAAGCTTTAAAAAAAAAAAACGGTATTTTTACGTTGTAATAGAAAACAGTCATTGGATTTCTAGTGGAAGTTCTTACTTCATTTTCCAAAAATTACTCAACCGTTATTATTAACAATTCATTGTTTGTGAAATAATAAATGTATAATAAAATAAGATACTATTTTAAAATCAATTATTCATTATTATTATGAATTAAAATAAGACTTAGGCAGGATATGAAAACACTTATTTTTTTTTCACAAGTTGAGGTGAATCTCAATTCATTTATTTGTATCTATATTTTAGTTGGAGGTGGATAAAAAAATATCTTGAATAATTAAAATTTGAAAAATAAACAATTTTTTTAATCGTTCAAATTCAATAATTTTAATCGGTGATCACGTTCGCTAATTTCCAAAATGAATATTAAATGAAGTGCTACCGTCGGATAATATTTTTAAGAACTTTTTATCTAAATCACTGCTGCCATAGACAGCAAGCAATCTTGCCGCTCTAGATAAACCAAAAATCAGATACTGTACCGTTACAGCTCTGGGATGGAGGCGTTGTGCAACCAAGCTCAGAATGCGGGCACGCCCTGTTTTTGTTTTTGTCACTCAAGCAGGTGTAGCCCAAAGAGGCAAATTTTATTATACATCCACTGTATCGAAATGTTTAGGAGCCTTATTTATCCTTTTTTATTATATACATCCAATAAATGTGATACGGAGAAATACAATGACATGAAGAGACTTGTTGGGAAACTACCCATTGGTAGCACTCTAATAAAGTTTCTAAATTAGGAGATCGTGTGACCATCTTCTTTTCTAACACATCGGGAGGTTATCAGGGTTCGAAGCATTATTAGAAACGAGAGTATTAAGATGGTTCTGAAGTTTAATTTGGAAGGATAGGTATCTGGATTGGACCAAATCGGAAACATATGGAACATTAAGGTCGTTATGAATGATTTTATTTGTGAAAGTATGATTATATTGTCATGATAGAGATTCGTGGATCAGGCTCTATAGGAAGGAACCTCACACTGCTCAGCGGGAACAGAGGACTGGATTAAGTAAGTAAGTATAATTAATTGGTAGTTTAGAGCGTTTGTCTTGTAAGTAGCTGGAAACTGTTGCTTGTAGTTTCATTCTGGTATGAGGATTCCAAGTTAGACGTTTAGGATTCCAAGCTAGGTGGAGTCCTAGGTATCGAATTTATTCAACAGGGATAAGTGGGATATTGTTAGAGGATATTGCAGGACAATATGTCATCACTCTTTGACGAAGGGTTATTTGATGGAATTTATACAAATGTCATTTAATCCTCCAGTTTTTTTAAGTGCTTAAAATAAAAAAAAAACCTCACATTATTCTTTAGCTTCAGATCAGGAGCTTATTCTGATCAGAAAATCGATTGGGTAAATGACGAAACACATCGAACACTAACCCGACAACTCATTTCTAGAAATAATCAGAAATATTTTAAAATTTGCAATCGAGTTTACAAAAATTCGTAAACTATCAGATTACACTTGAGTCCAATCTATAATTTGCAAATTCGTTCGTAAACTACTATGAGACATCAAATTTATATGAAATATGCTATTATTCTGGTGTGTGATAACTAGAAACCTGATATATATGTAAAATAAAAAAGAAATATGTATAATTGTATGTGTGTGTAACTATTTTTTCTGAAAAATCTAACATATTATGAGAAAAATATAATTATAGAAAGACTGAATATTAATAAATAAAAAAATTCTGAAAAAAACATTAATCCTAAGAAAAAATGTCCCAAAATCTATGTTAATTAACATTAACATTTATTGTATTACATTAGTTAAATCTGTATCTTAAAAAGTAAAAGTAACGATTTTTGAGTGAGCTGAATAAAAATTGTCATTATTTAAAAAATTAAATATAAGTAATAAAAAAAAAGACGAATGTCCTCACATATCTTCTCAAACACATTGATAGATGTTATAGAAATTGCCTTCTTTGAATATTTAGTCTTGAGTACGTTCGAGAGTGTGAAGCTTAAATATTCATAGGCATGAATTTCACTAACAATATTTCAATGTGTTTAAATATAACCAAGCATTTTCTTCGTAAATTGGATAGGATTATTTCCTTAGAAGTATTTCTTTAAATGATTTTATTAATTTGATTTATTAATATTGTATCATTATTTGTGAGATAATAAATGTATAATAAAATAAGGTACTATTTTAAAATCAATTATTAATTATTATTGTGAATTCAAATAAGACTTAAGACCTCTCAACTGCTCTTTTGCCCAAACAGTAGCTGTTCCTAAACGTTTATAAATTTGTGGTTTTAGAATGGCTTCTTGTATTGTAGTTTATATTTTATTGATAGTTTGAACTGCAGTTAAGTTAATAGAATTGAAATTATAGAAAAAATAGTAACCCAATGTTATCTAATGATTTAATATCGAAAAGAGAAACCTCTATATAAGGAGTCTTTACCATGACTAATTTTGATCATTTTTTTTTAATGCAACTATTTATTTTTTATGTCTCATCTTGAAGATTTGGCTTTTAACGGTGTCCGAAGGTATTACTATAAACGAACATTATTGGCATGGCATCGAACTTTCTGTTTTTTTTTTTGTTTTTTTTTTGTTTTCTTATGATCATTACTCCTCATTGCACGAGTATTATGGGTAAAAAACACACTATGTTGTTTTAAGCTATCGGTATATAATTTTTCACCGTTATTAAAGAAATTGTTTCTAAATACAATAATTTTAGACTTTCTTTTATGTGGTAATTTCCTGGACCAGATGGTCGGTGACAACCGAGTTTCAGAATTCTTGACATTTGATGTAATAAACCAGTTAAGACCGCCATATATTGCTTTATCCTTTCGAATATATTATAATAATTAATTTTAATGCCTTAATTATTCATAAAATGTCCCAAGTAATGTGTAATGTTAATAAGATAAGAGAAAAATATTGTACAATTATTACATGAATAAACAATGGTTTTATAAATTACCATTAAAAATTAATTTGATTTAATTTAAAATCTGATTATGTATATACAATATTACTAAATAGGAGGCATTATTTTTTAATCTTTAATATTATTTACTCAATTTATATTCGGCAATGTAGCCCAGCTAGAACCGAAAATTCTATATTTACATCATTATTCTTTTCAAAGATTACAAATATAGAGTCCTAGCATATCAGTATTTTTCGCAATTCAGTTGTATTCGAAAAATTTATTTATATCATTTTTTTTTTCCTTGATATTTATATCTTTACGAAGGCAATCGATTGGAAAGTATACCCTCATTGTTTTTAATTATTTTATTTATTTATTTTTAGTTATCGCTTCTTATTCAACAAAAAACGTGAATTTCTTTAAAAAACACAGATCTTAAATTTCCTACTTTTCTGCTGGAAATTGAGTAGTTGTTTATATAAACTCTCTTGTAGATATTGATTTGAACTATCAACCATTTAAATATTGTCTATACTTACGGGACACCCTGTATAAAGGAATAAAAATCATCTTATAACAATGACTCATTTTATTGATTAAATTGAAGTCTTAAAAAAAAAGAGAAATAAAATTTAAAAAAAAAAATGAGAAATAAACTATTTTTTTAGAAGAAGGAGATGGTTCGGGGTGGCGATCATAAATAGGCTAAATAGTGGCAAAACCATTTTATTAAAAGCCAACGTTTCGACCCAACTTTGCAAGTCTTCTTCAAGGAGGTGTGTTCAGCTAGAAGTCTCACTTAGAACTGCAATAAATAAAATAAAAAATATTTTTTTATTTAATTAAAAATTCGTTTGAAATCTGCCACCCAGGCCATGTGCTCTCTCTGCCGGCCCTGCTGATAGTTTTTTTTTCAGAATTTTATCATTTTTAATGTATGTTGACATTATTATATCTATAAAATTGGACCAATAATCATTAGTTTTCTGATAATCATGTCTTAGTTTCAACCGTGAAGCATAAAAAAAAAAAAAAATGAACATGTCTTGCCCTTGTTGGTTATTAATTTGTATCCAGCATGTTAAGATAAAGTTTTTTCCCGTACACGTATTGTATATTGAAGTGAAAACGTCTATAGGCGCGTTTTGCTCTTTTTATGGAGATAATTAGATAGAGCCGTCAGATTCCGATGTGTAACGCTCGGATAAAGATGGCTGGAGTCGACTAATTGAAGTGTTATTGCATATTAATTAAAATATCTCAGAAACTAAAAATCGGACCTGCATACTGTAAGCATTTTCAACATTTTATACACTCTCTGTAATGGGCTATTATTCAAAAATTGTATCTTAATGTGACGACGTGTTAGGTGTTAGAAAAGGAAAAAAATAGTGTCGAAAACCAAATAATAACGAATTTTATTGAAGATATGGATTAAAATATATCAGAAACTAAAAATCGGACCTGCATACTGTAAACGTGGAAAATGTTCAGCCTTTCACCCTCTTTAAAATGAGCTATCATTTGGAACCCCCATACCAGACCGAAACGACTAGAAACCGCCCGACGTTTTCGCCTACTGCGGCACTTACTAGACAAACGCTCTAAACTTCCAAGTATTTACAAAAGACTCTTGTATATATTATTACTATAATAAGGCCTATTTGGACCTAATTATATAAGGCCTATAAGCAATAAGGCCTATTTTATGAAAAAAGCTTTTTATAACATAAATAACTCCATTATCATTAGTAAATTATCATCCGTAGGAATTAGAGGCCATATGTACAACTATATTAGACAATTTCTCACGTACCGACACTTTAGAGTTCAAATAGGAGGAGAAGTATCCGAGAACCACCATCAGCTCAACGGTGCCCCTCAGGGTTGTGTACTCAGCCCAACTCTGTTCTGTCTGGCGATAAATGACTTAGGCCTTAACTTACCAGCAGGTGTTAAACCGCTTCTATTCGCGGATGATCTAGCCATTCTACGTAACCATCAAATTCCTCTCGTATTCAATCCTTACAATCCAAAATCCTTCGTAAAATCCTCAATGCTCCCTACTTTGTCACAAATAAAATCATCCATAACGACCTTGACATACCATATGTTTCTGGTTTAGCCCAATCCAGATACCTATCCTTCCATAATAAACTTCTGAACCATCCGAACCCTCTTGTTTCCAACCTTGCTTCCTCTGCTATTCCTGATAACACTCCGAGCCGTCTGAAAAGAAGATGGCCTCGGGACCTTCTAATATAAAAATATAATTGGAGTGCTACCAATGAGTAGTTATAAATTTCAATAATATATATACATTTCATATTATTAATCTCGCCTTGTTTTCACTTTACCGTGTGGTCTGAAGCACACACCTTAGTTGTTTTTTCTGTCTATTCCATCATTACTTGACCTTTGGGGTAGATGAATAGGCCAGCTAGACTAAAAGCGAACCGCGGATCCTGCGGCCGAGGCGGAAGTGTGTTAAGAGGGAGGTGGCCTCCTCTTAGAGAGGAATGCAGACCCAGAGAAGCAGACTGGACCAGTCCCAATCTCCAATAGCGTGGTTCTATCCAATAGCACCATAGGACCCTCCCACCCGATCCCACTGTCACCATCCAGCGGATACACCATCTTCGAGATTAATCATAGGATTAGAAAGTGTCGTACAAGATCCACCATTCGCCTATCCGGCCTCATTAATTATTCGGCTCCGCCTAGTTAAAGGTTAGCCCTTTCTACATCAGCACAACTTAAGTCATAGTTTCACCGATATGTTTAACATAAGTTCATATTTTGTTTTGCTGTTAATCTCATAGTATGGTTGAAATACATTTCTCTGTCGTGCTCATATTATTGATTCAATAAAAAGAAGATTCGGTACTTTTCTTATAACGTGGGGGATCACCTGTCCTTTGACATATTAGGTTGTGTTACCTTAAAAATTAATTGCTATACATACATTAACATTTGATTTTTAGAGGCCAGTATTCTTTAATTCCACATTATATTTCATCGCAGGGGTATCTATCCTCCTGAAGGTCGTTGGCGCATAAATTACTCCTCCCCCTACCGAAAATTGTAATACCCTCCTCTAAAACAGTGCAAGCGAAAGTATAATTAGAAAAATCGTAGATCATAAACAGTTACACAAGCTGTGTCTGTCCCATATTTTCCACCTAATTCTCTATTTTAAAGCTTTTCATTCTGCAAATTTATAACTTCGTGAAAATGTGCCCCTCTCAAAAGTTCAAAATCCCGTCAAAATATGTCATCCTCAAAAACTTTAATGACGCAACTTGTGCCATGAGACCCCCTTTCTGGGCACCCCGTTTCTTTGAAAGCATCTTTGTCAATTTCTTTGCGCTACAAAAAATTAGCTAGATAACAGTTCAAATGATGCTGTGCTGTATCTCTGTGGTTTTTATACTTTTCGTTAAAGAGTTTTCGGAAGGATCCCGTGTTGTAGAAAAGTAAAGGCAAGCTCTTCCGTTACTGGTATATCACACAATTCCATGTCTACGGCTGCACGACGATACAAGTACAATTGAACTGAACTCTGAAACTTACCTGAGGTGTTTTAGGTTTAAAATAAATTAAACGCCAATGTGTAACTCAACTTACTACAAGTCAAAATTTACTGTAAGACTGTTAAAAGCCTAAATAAAAATTATGTATTAATTCACATTTTAGTATTTTGGCTTTTGAAAATATCAAATAATAAAGTGAAAGAAGTCCAGATTGTATTTCTGATACATTTCCTGCTAAATAGCTGATCAAATTCAGATTATTTTAAATATTTTTTTTAGTTATTTGTTAATATTTTATTATAAATGTGCATAAAATTGTTGTGATTTTTAAAGTTCTTAACATATACCTTATTAAAATGAATAATGAAAAAAGAAATAATTGGTTTTTACTAACTATTTCTCTCAAAACCAACCATAACCAAATAGTTTTTGGCTGCTTTAACAAATTAAAAAAACCTAATTTGTTCTTAGGTACCAACAGAAAAGAATCAAGCTTTTTCATATAAATACCTTAGAAATATTTAACTTCAAAACACAAAAAACCTATTTTCTAAGTTAAATTTTGAAAAAAACTGAAAAAAAAACTGAACGCCAATAGGCCTGTTAAAAGGTATTGCTTAAAGGCTTAAAAGTTATTGGACGAGAGATCACTTTCATTAACAAATCAAGTTTCAACAAAACGTGGAATTGGACTACGCTATTCATCCTGGTGTCTGATGTACCAGTGCATTATCATTAGGCAGACAATTTGTATGTTTTCGTTATTTCTTTCCCACCACGCCAAAGTTATAAATGTGAAAATAACACCTTTTTAGGATACCAACAAAAACATTTCACGTTTGACGACTAACTTTCTCATGGTGAATTTTTTTTTTTATCTCAGATCTTTTAACTATTTTTGTTTATATTGACCGGCTGCCTAACCACTTTCTCCTTGGTTACTACGGATAGCTTTTCATTGAATAATTAATGAATATTGCACTCGCGGTTACAGTAGATCGATAATTAATTACGAAAAGAAATAAGTGGTTTTAAGAACGCTGTAGGAGATGAATAACTTAAAAAAATACTAGGATTTGGTAAAAGGAAATTTCCCATTCGTTTGGTTGGGACCTGGAGACAATTTTTTATTCTAAAATATTTAAAATGATAGAAGAATATATCACTGTAATTATTATTATTTTTTTTATTTATTTTTTTTGGATGTACATATTTTTGTCAAGATTAATTTACCGTCAATTGGAGTATTCAGCAAATATCCATTTTACCATTAAGGAGGTAAAAAAAATAACAAAGAAAAATATAAAACGAAATATTACTTTTAAAAAAATAATATTGGAGTGCTACCAATGGGTAGTTTCTCCTCATGTTGTACATGTCATATTACTTGTTCATATTTACTTGTTGTATTTATTATTAATTACAGTTGGAAATTTCGTTAATAAAAAAAAATAAATAATAATAATAATACAAAAGTAAAACACCACAGCAACTAGCTCAATTCAGTCTTCTGGGAGGATCATATGGTTTTGTAGCAGTAAATTTGTAGACGTGGAATTGAATTTACCGCCAGTCTGCCACGAAAGTTATTAAAAGGATCTGTGATAGTTTGTGTGATAAAAAGTATGTCGATATCAATGTGTAACGTTAGATTAATGACATAAAAGGGGCGTCTACGATTTTAGAATAGAATAGAATAATCAACTTTATTCTGGCACAAAGTCCCTTGAGAATAACAATATTGTACATAAAATTAACATTACATCTGGCCAAAATGCATATTACAATAAAAAAACAAAACAAAAAAAAAACACTTAAAAAATAAGGGATAAAAGAAGTATTTACATAACTGTACAGATATAGTAAAGACATAATATGAGCAATAAGGTCCTAATACTGCAAAATAGTTGCTATAAACAATAAGCTATGGAATTTTACTAAAGAATTTAGATTCAATTCTTTTATATTTGGTTTCTTTGCTACATAACTATATGTCATATGTCCAAAACGGTTTTATGAGGACTTTATACATAGTCAATTTTTAGTTAGCGATAATTTTGAACGTCTGTCAAGTAGCCTCGAAAAAATTATAAATATCGCACGGTTTCAGTATTCGGTATAGAAATGTGGTCGAGAATAGTTGAGGATAAGAGCCACGTATTTGTGTAAACGAAACAAATCGCTTCTTGGACTCATTCGTTTTTATCTTCCACATTTTAGCCCAGCAAGCAGTCGTTTTATTTAACACTTTAATATTTTAATTAATTTTTAACGGTTTGATTATCTTTAATTAAAAATAATTTTTAATCATCAGTTTCCCTCAAGATTACAGGTTTTAATTTAGACCAGTAGGGTGGTGTACGTTTGATAGGTACTCCGTTGTTTCAGACTTGGAGCATTCGTTTCGTAAACCTAAGTTAGGATCAGAAGAGTCAGTAACTAGACCTCAGCTGACATAAGTTAGAAAGTCACTATCCACTCCGTTCGGTTCTCCTAACTTTTGTAGTCACGTAGAAGTGAGGTACCGTCCGGACGTACCCCGGGCCATCGGCGTGGCTTCCTTATGTAACTTTGAGGGATCCTCGAGATCCTGATGTACTCTTCAGGTCAAAGGTCGCCGCTCTTCTCTCCCGTAGTCCTTTTTTCCTTTTCCATATCAGAGAATCGTAATAATGTCCGTGATTTATTTCTAGAAAGGTCCTCCCCGGGCATCATCATATTTCGGCGCATGACGAATCCTTATCTCATTCGCCACCTTTTTTGGTCTTTAGTGTTTCCTGGTTGCATCATCCGCCATGTTTAATGGAAATCGACCTCTCACCTCGGAAAAGTACCCGTAAGTGTCTTTATTTAAAAGGAATATGATGAGGCTTTCCAAGATAACTATCGACTTCATTAACAGTTTTGATGGTCTGAAAGATTGTATTAGCTACTATAAAGTGCTCTTTAAAAGTTATTTGTATCTTAGATATTTGTTAACTCTAAATTTCATGAACTCCATCATAATACTAAATCGATTAAATCCTTATTTTTAAACTATTAAAATCCCAATAGGTACATAATGTTTGCTGTATGCTAGACAACACATACACGGAATTCTCTCGTTTCCTCTAAATTAGGAAATTATCATTATTTTTGCTTCCTCACTGCCGAAGGTAGGGGAGCATTGTATTTAATTTAAATGTTTCACCTTCCATACTCTTTCAAATGATTAGTGTTGCCCAAATGCGAGACCGAGACGAGTCTTGGTCTTGCAAACTCAGTCTTGGTCATGGTCTTGGTCTTGCGCAAGACTCTCGCAACAGTCTTGCAGTTACTTATTAGCTTATTACTATAGAGATACTACTGTAATTTTTTAAATAGAAGATACCTAACTAAGCCCGAATTAGAAATTAGAGGAGTTAAATGCAAAAGTGTATTGGTTATACCAATTATAACTGGTTATACCAATTAGTAACTATTTTTATTTAAAAAATAGATTTTTTTTTTACCAGTCCTGCTCTTGGTATTGCAACTGTTAGACAGCCTTGGTCTTGGTCTTGCAAAGTGCAAGGCCAAGACCGATTTTGGGCAAAACTACAAATGATGTTAGCTAAATATTTTTTAAAAATATATTCCGTTTATTTAATTTAACAATACATAATAAATTGTATAAAAAGTTTTGTAAAATTTTGAGCATTCATCACTGTAATTATTTTTTTCAAATAAATGTTGGCTCAAAATGTTTGACATCCAAATTATATATATTTTAATTTAAATAAATTCTTTAAATTCTTGAAAAAGGGTGCTGTGAACATAAGAGCACACTTTTTTTTAATTTATTTTCATCTTACCTTGCTATGAGCAATACGGATGTTTGCAGCAGCTGGATGCTACACGCGTTTAGATAACATCTTAATGCTGCATATAGGCAATAATAATATATAACAAATAAACGACAATAATAAAAAAAAATTAATATACAACAACTGGACAACAATAATATACAACAAATAATAGTAAAAACTATAATATACAACAAACATATAACAATAATAAACAATTTATCACTTTAATACAAGAAATTAAATCTTCTTTTCCTTGTTTATTTATGTATTTTATTTTATTTTTCTTCTATCCTCACTATGAACCATTTCCTCCTCCCGGTCGCATTCCAGGAGTGAGTCTTCTCCACCTAAGGTTGTAGTGGGCTAAGCCAACATCACTCTTTCACCGTTACACAAAATCTTTGAAGTAGCGGTAATTTTCTGCAGTATCTAATTAAAGAAATTCGTTTTCTGGAAGGATATAGACCCCTCTTTCTCTCAGCAGCTTAGCCCTTGGTGCCTCAAAGACGATGCAGTCTACGATGATGTGCTCGACAGTCTTAGGCGCCACAGCCAGAGCAAAGAGGATCGATATCCATGTCGCGGTTATGAAGCTTGGTCCGAAAATCCCTCTTGAGGGATTGAGAGAGCCAGTAGTCAGGGAGAATCCACTTCGCTTCTAAACGTGACCTGACAGTCTGGAAGTGCTTCCACAGAGTGGATCCTTTTGTGTCTGTCATCCACCGCCGGTTCCATTCTTCTGTTATATCCTCCCGGATTGCGTTTTTCCATTTACTGGGGTTCTCGTTAATACTCGCTTTGAGGTTTTTCGGCAGACCTGCCTAGCCTTTGTTTGTGTATATATTTTTACATATCTACTCGCAGGAGGAGGTCGAGAAGCAGCAAGAATTACTACGTTTAATTTTCATTTTCGTAAAAGACAGATTAGTATACTTTTTAACTTAGTTTGAATATGGTCTTTTATATTCTGGCTATCCGGGTTTTGGTAGTAGTTAATTGTTTCGTATGAATATCGCAATGCATCTACTGCGGTTTGTTTATGTCAGGGAACTGTTGATAAACATATTTTGATTATTTTAATTTTAAATGAAACGAGTTATCTCAATTGATCCATCTTTTAATAGGTAATCCTGTTTAATAACGATTATGTAAATGAGATGAGACGTTACAGTGTTATGGAAGGTGACCAATGAGGCGGTAGACTGTTAAGATATCTAACAGCAGGTGTAGTCAGAGAACACCGTAACTTGGATACGGACCGTGACCGAATCGATCTTCATGGATGGTTTCAGTTCTTCACCGTTTTTTTTCTTTTGTTTCTCCTTCTCTGGAATTACATAAAAATTACATTTATAACAATATATAACAAGACCTAAGTTAGCTTGTTTGCTATCAATTAATTGTATAAAAAGTATAAGTCAAAGTCATCACAAATATTAGACGATAGGGGTTGGATTGATAAAATTAAACTGTTTTTCAAGCCTTAATCAAGGTTTAAAACAAGATATAAACAATTTGTAAGAATATTTTTTTTCAATAGTACACAAAACATTTTAAAATAAAATCTTATCTATTATTTCTAAAAGGTATTTGTTTTTGTCGGGATGCTAAAACTACACCAATTCTTCATCATATCCAATGATTGACCACTCATTTTGAAGATATTCTTCTCCTTCACATGCGAAAAATAGTCATATCGCCCGAAATTTCTGGAGAAAAAGTTATGAAGGAATAGAAACTTTATTTGCGAATAACTAAAAAAGTATGCATTCGATTGTACCCATGAATGGTAGACAGATTTTTAAATTACCTACATAGCAAAACAAAAAATCAGACAATTATTAACAATGATATCGTCCAAATTAGATTTGGTATACTTAATAATTTCTTTCTTTTTAAAGATGCTTGCATTTACTATTCTACTACTCTTTTTTTCCTTGGATGTATACTTTATTATTTATTAAAGGCATTTATTTGTTCGTACACTTTAATAATTTAGAAAGTCACATGATTGAGGCTTTAGTTTGAATATTACCTTACCAGTTAGTTTTTCAAAATAGACTCTAGGCAAAGCAATTTGTACAAATATTTTTAGGTTAAATGGAATATTGTAATCGACTAAGAAAAAACAATTAATTAACTACTTATATCCATATTGTTTTGCTAAACAAAATTTTCTACGAATTATTCGTCTGGACCAATTAGTAATACATTATTCGTATCATGTGCCTAACATTAAAAATAATCAGAGGTGTTTATGTCATGCATATGTTACTTTATAGATATTATTTACACTACATTTTATATTTTGAACTGCATACCTTGCCACTTATATTAATCATTAAATTTCTTTTCAGGTAAGAAGTGCTGAAATCTTCTTTTTAATATATGGTAATGGAATGTGTCTAAGGTATGTACATTTTAAATTACATGATAAACGAACAATACGTAATTAAAAAAAACTGTTCTAAAATACGATTTAACTAAAACTATTTCTAGCTATTTAACCAAGGGAAAAAATAATTCATCTTATACTGTGAGAGCGATGCGTAATATATTTATCTATTGTTGATTAGAGAATTATTTTTATGGCTGCTAATATGCAAAATGTATTTTAGATATATTGACTGTAAATGAATAACAGTATTTTATATAACAATAATCAATAGTGATTTCATTCTATAATAATATTATGATGGAATTTTTTATTGCAGCAGTTGTTTTAACGACGTCGATTTTTTAATTAAAAATATATAATTTTGAATTATAATTACAGTTCAATTCTGATTAAAAGAATTATAGAATGATTCAATTCAATGTAGCAATTTCTTATAGTTTGTATTAAAATCTTTAATGAAATTTTATCCACAACTCCATTGCTTTATCATGTTTCTATCTGGATAAAATGATGATATATGGATAAGATGATGATATATAAAAGTGTTCATATTATTATTATTATGCACTTTCAAACATATATTTAGTGACTTTTTGCAATAAAAAGGCGATATCATAACATTTAATAAAATATCAATTCAGTAAAATAAGCATATAGGTTATCTTAAAAAAGTTCCTCCACTTTATTCATTTTTTTTTTCATTTGTGGATATTTACATCTGCGTTATATAAATACAATTAGTAATTGTAAAAAATAAAGATTAATGACATGAACAAACTTGAAATACATCATCTTATCATCAGCTGATATGCTGGTAACGGAAATAAAAATGGAGGCTTCAAGTAAGCCTGTTCTGACCGTCTTCCGAACGTAATCTATACCGATTATGGTTACCGAACGTGTCAAATACAATACACTATCTTAATTTTTCGTGTTCCCTCACGAACATCGTAGATTGGTGGAAAGCGTAAAGGACCCGAACTCCAGCCATCGACAAGCCGTGAAATCGATCTTTTGTAAGGACTAATCGACCCGGGACCAAGTGTAGAGGATGTGCAACCGCCCGGAGCAAGTTCGTGAAGAATGGCCTATCTTAGTGAAAGGTCTGCTCGGGGTCGAAGCGGCTTCTTCCCCGCCAGCTATATCCAGCCTGCCCAGGCTTCTCCGAATGAATACTAATCTCTCCTCCAGATTTATAGCAGTCTTAGCAGTTAAAAGAGATGCGGTCGATACTACATGAATTTTAAGAACTGATTAAAGCAAGCAGGGTATTTGTAACCTGTGCAAGGTATAAAGTGCATACAGCAGTTGAAAACAATCATGATGTCACTACCTCACTGGATCGGAAGCATTGATGACCTGGATGTTTTACGCCTAAAATCCCTAACAAACAACAAACTACTACTGTTGCCCAAATTTGAGAGCGAGACGAATCTTGGTCTTGCATACCCAATCTTGGTCTTGCGCAAGAGTCTCGCAAAAGTCTTGCAGTTAATAAGTAAATACGCTTATTACTATAGAGACATTACTGTATTTTTTAGATAAGAGGAACCTAACTAAGCCCGAATGAAAAATTAGAGGAGTTAAATGCAGAAGTATATTGGTTATACTAATATAAGATTGTCAAGTATTAGTGACTATTTTGCCTTACATTTATTAAAAATATCAATGTTTTTTACCAGTTGTGGTGTTAGTCTTACAACAGTCAGGCGGCTTTGGTCTTGATCTTGCAAAGTGCAAGACCAAGACGGATTTTTGGCTACAACAACTACCTCACCGGTAGATTCAGGATTTGATTTGGAGGGACGTAAATCTACAACCTTTTGTCCAGCAGTATCCTTCAATTTTATACTTACTCCTGTTGACTACTTGGATAAAACTCTTACTTGAAATCCGCTTATAAGACTGAAACGGCCAACTGCTGTTTACGTCTGCTCCAACACTTACTAGACTGATGCTTTAAGCTTTCAATAGATTACAAAAGAATCATTTACTTGACTATAAGGCGTATATGAACATACAAAGTTGTGCTTTGGGACTCCACGAGACCATCCGATTCTTACAACCCGAAATCTTTCGTAAAATCCTTAATGCTCCAGATTTTACCACATATAATATCATTAATAAAGGTCACTGTCTTGGCCCGATCCAGATACCAATCCTTTCATGATAAACTCCAGACCTATTCGAACCCACTTATTTCGTCCTTAATTCCTGACAACCCTCCTAGGCGTATGAAAAGGAGGTAGGACTCGGGATCTTCTTATATAGAACTATTTAAAGAGTTGATTGATGGGTAATATCTCGACAAGTTTATTCATGTCATTAATTTTTATTGTTTACAATTAATATTATTTATATAACGCAAATGTAAATTTCCACAATGAAAAAAATTGAAGAAATTGTAAGAACTTTTTTAAGATACTCTATGCTTATTTTACTGTATTGATATTTTATTAAATCTTATGACATCGTCTTTTTATTGCCAATATAAGTCACTGAATATATATTTGAAAGTGCATAGTAATAATATGAACACTTTTATATATCATATATATTTACTGTAAGTGCACAATTCTATAATTTTACTGGAGGAAAATTTATCATAATATTTAGTGACTAGATTTATTGAATGTTGCTTAATTACTTTTTCCAAGAAACCGATGAAATAATACTAGTTAAACTTATAAAAAAAAAAATGAAAGCTAGATTTGATATCGAGGGCTGCTTTATACAACATCGTATGCAGGCTGGGATAGGCTTTCTACCGACGTGCTCAACCTCAGCACTAGAAACCCGGGTTTTGGCTTCATTTCAAGTTTTCACCGGACTTTGACTTTCTGGCCTCCGGACTTGGCCTTCTTAGGATCACTCTTCGTGCAAGGAATCCTCAACAACGATCCCTTCTTTCTGCCATTTCTGTAAAATCTCTGTTGAAAACGAATCTGTCCGTTTGTTTACAAATATTTGGAAGGGTGTATTTTGTATTATCGCGTTCTGTAACCAATGCCGGACAGTGACATACAACTTATACAAAAGTACAACTACCAGCTTTAATAATAATAATAATCGTTAGGTTATAATTACAAAAATGCCAATTACATATGCTTTTGTCTCTAAAATGCAGATAAGGAAAAGAACTCGCCAACGTTTTGTCCAATTTAGACATCTTCAGGACAGATGAGAACAGAATATTGGACATGACTCCACGACAACCAATCGCATATTGGAAGGAAGGTTAGGTAACACAGCAAGGGAAGGTTATAAACAACAGCTGAGCATCGAAGAAAAATAAATTGATAAAAATTATGAAATATTCAACCAAAAATCGTAAATATATTACATAAAAAAATAAATAAATAAAAAAAATACGATGTGAAAATATATGGTAATGAGGGGAGGAGGGAAATATATCTATATAAAAAATACACATAAAAAGAGGTTATCATCAAAAACAGCTGACTACCAGATGAAGATATAAAACGAAAACAAATTAGCTACATTTTTAAACTTATCTCAGATGCTCAACGTTTCGGAATACAAATTTTTCGAATTTCTTTTATCAGCCCTGTTATTATATCTTTTATACCACTATTATATCTTTTCACTTTGTAAATTGTTTTTCTTATTTTTCTTATCAGCCGATTTTTTTTTCCAGATCAGCTGTTTAATTATAAGTTTCGCTAGCTGTGTTACCTTACCTCCCTTCCAGTATGCGATTGGGTGTCATGGAGTGAACATCTGGGTGACACTTTGATTTGCTTTTCTCTTCTGTCTTGATATGCCTAAGTTGGCAAAACGTTGAGGGTTTTTTCCATTGCCTGCATTTTGGAGACATAAGAATGTATATTTCTTTCTAATTATAACTTAACATCTATGTTCTGTCTCTGTTGTCACTGATAATAATAATTATTGAATAATATTGATTGAGAAAGAGAGAAGTGGTGAGAAGTAAGATAGCAATAATGTGGGAGCTTTCACTGTACAGCATGAATATGAGGAAAATTAATTCTGAAATAGTCGCCAAAATATAGTTATATATTTCATCAAGATCCCCAGACTATATATTTATTTTATATTATAGGCGCAAGAATCTTACAGTTACTTAGTAACTTATTACTATAGAGATATTACTGTAATTTTTTAGATAGGAGAAACATAACTAAGCCCAAACGAAAAATTAGAGGAGTTAAATGCAAAAGTATATTGGTTACTAACTAAGATTTTCAAGTATTAGTAACTATTTTGCCTTAATTTTTATTTTAAAGATCGATTCTTTTACCAGTCCTGGTCTTGGTCTTAAAACAGTTAGGCGGCCTTGGTCTTGGTCTTGCAAATTTCTTGACCAAGACCGATTTTGGGCTACACTATCCATCTCTGCCTATTTTTGGGTTATTGCCTTACAGTTGTCTGCATGCAGCTCTGTAGAAAATATATAAATTAATCAGCTTTTCTAAAACCATCTAATACTACTTTGTTTTTTTATCGAAACAATCGCTATTATTACTAACCACAGAAAATTATACTGCATTTATAAACGTAATATTTTCTTCTTGAAATCAAAATTACATATGTAATTGAAATAAAGGAGCTCTGTAGGATTGGTTAATGTTTATAATTACAAAATTCACAATCTTAACGGAGCCTTGAAGCAGTTTGATGCTTTCTCAAAGTCTTAGAAATGGAAAAAAAAAAATCTCAATAACATATAAAATGGACCGTATAATACCCCGAACCTGTTCATTGCAGCTATGAGTAAATTGTTGATGTTCTCGTCCCACTTTATTCATATCTTGAGCATTATCTCCGCAGATGAGACGTGCTAAGAAAGTAGTTTTGGAATGAGATATGTTTTGTTATTGGAGAAAGCCATTTCGAATCGAATTAATCCCACCTCTGTTGAACTTTTTAACTTATAATTATCAAATTTTCAGGTCTACAGAAAATTCGCTAGTATTAATAAAAAATCATTTCAATTATATAATTTTCGAAAACCTGTAATGTTAAGTGGTTAGATAATTTTTTTAAGCTTAGCTAAAAGGTGAAAGTAAGTCACTTGACGTCATTTTGACTCTTGTAGTGCCAACTTACTCAAACTGGTTTCGGGTTGTTTATTGGAATTTTTGAGTAGATTTTGAAACTTTATTATTTTTCTATTTTATCTTTGTGGTTGTGACTTTTGGTATATTATAAATTTATAAACATCGAACCAGATAATAAAAACTTTATTACTAGGAACTAGTAAATGTGAGAGATTTATCATTGGAACATTTGGAATTAGCAAGAACTAAAGAACTTAATTTTTTTTTCATATCGGTTAGTGAAGATATAAGCTCCTGTGAGAACATAATGGAAAACATAATAAGAGGAAAGCGAATAATTGGAACTGTAAATTCAGTGTTTTGGAACAGATAGGTTAATCTGCAAACAAAATAATGCTTTTCCATTCCTTCTAAGAAAACGTTAGTTTATACGGATTGGAAACGTGAGTGATCAGCATAAAGGAAGAGATGTAAGTATCATTGGAGATGGATTTTAGGAAGCGCTGTTGTACAAGTTCCAAACTCTAATATGTTCTCAACCAAACCATTAGGCAGAACGTATAACGAGAAAAACAACCCTGTACATAGAAAAAAAAAGTACGACTATATAAATAGAATGCCAGAATAGCAATGGATACAATTAGTCTTTCACTATCCACCGATAGAAAGGCGATAAAGAGGACGATCCAGAAAAAGATAATTACAAGATGTGGAGGAAGGCATAACAGAAAGAAGTGACTTGAAGTGAGAACATTTAGGCACGATAAATGACTATAAGTTAAAAAAAAAAAGTTACTAATAAAAAAGGGGTGATACAAAAATAAATAAATAAATTACCTTAGACATAGAATTTTATAAAATAAATTAATATAAATGATTTGCTTTTATATACATGTAGTGAGGAAGCAATAAAAAGAGTGATTAAGCTTATATGTGATTATTTGTAAGGCGGCTTATCTTTTGCACTTTAATTTTTTTTGGATAAAATGTTTGTTTTCGATTGTCAAATTTTAATATTTATATTGGCATATATCCAAATAAAACTATATTCTATATAGTTATAAAATTATGTAAAATTCAGTTACATATTTTTTATTAAAATAACAATATTTTTCCAAAATCTTTAGCCTTATCTCCCAGTATGAATGAATTTACATAAATAGATAAAAAAATAACTTTATTCTGGGAAAAGTTTCTTGAGAATCACAATATCGAACAAAAATACCAGACTAATTCTGTCCTAAAGATTTGGAACAATAAATAAAATAAATAGACAATAAAGAAAATAAAACATCAAGTGAACTGGCTGTATGAAAAATAAATAAAAAATATGAACTAAATACTTAAAACGATATACAATGGTAAAACAGTATAAACATGAATTTCTAAGAAAAAAAGAAAGAGAAAATAAAAGAATAAATTAAATTCTTCTAATAAATAAGCTCTATGTTTCAACTAAGAAAAAAAAAAAAGGTGAATCTATCATTATAAAATACCTAAGTATGTAAATGCTATATAATATGTAAATACATTTTAAGAGGAGCATGGTCATTTCGGGGCAAATACATGTAAGAATTTAATTGTATATAAAAAAAAGTGCATGGAGAGTAGAAAATTCTTGTAATATCCCTAGCAAAGAAGCATTCATAATCATTCGATTATAAATGGCATGAAATAAATGTTTAATGTAAAAAGGGTAGTAGTTATCTGTTTTTGCAATAGGATTTGAATGTGGATACGGAGGATTTAATTTCAAATAATGTTTGATGTTTTAATATCAATAAATTTTGACTGAAGAGAAACTCATTTTCCATTCTTATCCATTCCTTTTGAATTTCTTTTTTTAATTATATCATCGCTACCATTTTAGTGACGTCGTGACTAATTTCAGCTACTGCCGAAACAGCGACCAAGCTGTTTGTAATGCAGCCGGGTACAGTTATTGGGCAAGAGTAGCCGGGCCTTATTATAATTGGTAGCAGGGGTCGTTGAAATAAATGGGAGCCTCGCCTGAATGCTAAGCCCTACGTCTTTGATTACAGTAGCTGATTTGGATATTGTTCGCCTCGGAACAACAAGGCAGGCAGCTTTCTTTCTCGAGGGAATGCTATTTGACCTCATTAGAAAAATTGCACTTTCCAATGCCTCAGATCGGCGGGCGCGACCGTGGGTTGTGCCTTGTCGCACCTGTAGTGCACTTCGACATGGCGAGGCACTTCCATACCGAGGGTTCTTGCAGCTGGGTCGTACCTACTGACCTAGAGAAAGTCACTCGGTGACGTAAGTCTATGACGTAACATGTTAACTCCCATGGATCTATTTGCTCTGCTAACAAAAAATGGAGGTTAACACCCCGGATTACTGTGTGAATATTCAATTGATTTCGACAAAGCCAGCTTATGGGGACGTGAATGAATAATTAGGAAATAAATATCTTTCTTTTTAAGAAATACTATTGCTATATAATAAGTTGTGGAATTTTTAACGTCATTCATTGCAAAAATTTTCATAATTGCATAAAATTAGAAAAGAATAATCAAAATTCCATTTCCAAATCAAGCAAACGAAAAAATCATTTTCACTAGTAATAATACGTCTGCGTTACAGACCCCTTTTTATAAAATTATTAAAATCCGCCAAAAACATTGTGAATAGTTCATTTCATCGTAATCTTATAACGTTTTTAAATATGAAAATTCTCGAAACTGGGCGATTTCAATCTGGAGATCAGCGAGCTTTTTCTATTTAATTAAGTATTAAAACCGAATGAGTACCCGTTGCTTTCCATTTGTACCGTAACATAATTTGATCACAAAATCGAGAATAAAAGTGGCCTCCAATAAGCCCTTTGGCCTATATAACCTGTTAGGTGTGGAGGTCATGCCAAACGGCCCAGTATTTTTGTAGGCCACTTTTTTTTTTGATTTTGTGATCAAATGATGTTACGATTCAAGTGGAAAGCAAATGGGTATTTATGAGTTTTTACTACCTAATTATGTTCATTAATTTAATGAGAAAACGCCCTATTTCTGAGATTTTTTTAAGATAAAAAATTCGTAGGTTACGATCAGAAAAAGCTATTTACAAAGTTTTAGATTGTTATTAATAATTTGATTAAAATGTGTCTGTACCACGGACTATATTTTGTAAACTAATTTCAAGAATAAGTTCTGTGACAAAAATTTATTGACCTCACACTGCATAAGCGTTAAAGAGGAATATGATTCTGATGAAGGTGACAAAAATTTAAAATTATTATAGTTAATAATTATCCGTATTAAATTTATAATAGGGATAGAGGATAATGAAAAATTTGATTAATAATATATTTTTTAATTTATTATTTATTAAAATGTACAATTTCAGCGACACTAAAAAAATACAGATAAATGCAACCATCATATTTTTTTAGACGTTTAATGTTTTAAAAAACATGCTATTTATTACACTTAAACAATTATCCAATACACATTTTTTTTTATTAAAAGTAAATTATAGTTCTCAATGTTTAGGTTTTAACTTTAACCTTCAATTCATAGTTTTTTTTTCTCTTTTTTTTCTTTTATTTAGCTAATTTTTTTTCAGTATGATTTTACATTGTTTGTGTTTATTTATTTTTATTTACGATACTGTTTGAATTTTATTAATGTAATTTTTGATCAATATGTTTTTTCCTGATTTATATATGCTGAAGATATTTTTCTCAAAGAACCTTGTCTCAGAATAAAGATTGTTTTCTACCTGTCTATCAAAATATGAGAAAAACACTCAGAATAAAAAAAAATATATAAAAAGCCAAACAAACTATTAATTTCAAAAATATCGTTTTTTATGCTCAATCTAAAACTACAAACACTTTTTGTGTTTTTAAATCAATTTCAGAAATTAAAAACTGTTAGAAATAGTTTTAAAGATATCATCTTAAGATAATAGGAACATTTTTTTTAGATTTATACGTATAATTAAAAATTATACGGTATTAATAATTACACATCATCAGCTATTATTTCTGTGCATACAATCCTAATTAAAATGCTATAAAAAGAGTAATCAAAATAGTTGTGGATTCTCTGATATAAGTAGATACCTAATGAAACCGTATAACGAAATCCGACAGTCCAATGAACTAAAGTTTTACGTAACTCAGATTTCGTCACTAAGGTTTTGTTTCATCTATCATAATATAAACAAAAAGAAACTAACTTTAATTGAACACATTTTTTTTTCCTTTGTCATGGTTTGGCTATTTCATCAATACCCAGTCGCGATTAAGTGTTCATTGTGGCCGTCCGAGAGGCGGAGCATGAAAGTGAATTTTGTTTCTTTCAGGAGGCGAAAGTCGGAGGAAAACGATGTCTCATTTGCGGTGAGTAGCCGGTATCAGCGAGGGGAAAAAAAAATGTCGACTGGTGAAGGGAGACTTCAACGCGGGATTAGGAAACTTAAACGATGGGTCAAGAGCGTGAAAGCAACCTTGACTTTTTCTAAAGTGGCATAAGTGCATCTCAACTAGTATGTATCTCCTTTATTGTTCCTTAAATTGAACCCAACTACAGGTTGTTTCGAATTTAATCAAGTTTATTTTCAATAACATTTTTTTTTCAAGTGTAGTTACTTCGATTTTTTAAAAATTACTATGTACTATTATTCTTTGAAATAGAATTTACAAAATTCGGTCAATACATCGAATCAATTATAGACTTTTAATTAAAATTTAAATAAACTAATTATATATTGTTCCACAAGATTACTTTTATTTTTCACCACTTTATATATCTGCAATCAGTGTCGACCTCCAGCCAATGACGTCATCTTTTCCCTTAAAAAAAAACATTTATTTCTTAAAATGTGTTGAATTATGTAATATTTGAATAATATTTCATTCAACATGTTTCGAATACTGTTGAAAGTCTAATATTTTATTGATAGGATTAAATTAATTATTTTAATACGTTTTGTATGTTTTATTTCATTTTTTATAATTTCTAACATGCCTCTCTGAAGATTGCCCAGCGCCCTCAGTCACTGTCTACAATCAGTAGTGAAATCCGCATTAAATTTTGGGGAGGGATTTTTTTTTTTTAACAAATTTAAATAACGGTTATTAGACTGGAAAAAAACTTTTTATTACGATACGTTTATGAAATTTAAAGTTATTTTTCTTAAATAGATAAATGCAATAGAAAAATATTGTTCTTTACCACAAACGTTTGTAAAATTTCTCAAGATAATAACTAAACTTTGATTGATCTGGTTCTATCCCTTGTTTAATTTATAAATTATACTAACAAGCTTTAATTAATAAAGAATATAGAAATAGTTTTTTACAATTATAAATAACTTTAATTGGCTAACAGTTTTCTAACGACGGAGTGTACGCTTTAACCGTTGCAGGCCAAAATAACTGTAAAAGGGGAGGTAGTAATCTGGAATTCCGGGCAATTCCGTTACTGCATTTCAAATGCTCTTTGGTTGAATAACTGTTACTTATAAAGTAACTGTTATTTTATAAACAATATAAAAACTAATTAACCTTTTTTGAAATGAAGCTAAAATTATTCTTTGTCCATTTGATGGTATATTTTTTTTCAGTGAATATTTTATATTGTTTCTCATCTCAATAATAATATCTTCATTAAAGATAAAATATATTTAAATTAATGTAAATCGGCAAGCACCACCATAACTGTGTACTTCCTCCAATTAAAAAATATATGAACTAACAAAAGTTGTCAAATTCGAAAATAACTGAATTTATTTTTACAAGGTACTTTTAATATATGTAAAATATTTAATGAGATAATTACTGATTTTGAAATAATGCATTATTTGATAAAGTAATTAAATTTCAAAAAAATGAATGTCTAGTCAGTTACTGCAGTTCAGCTATTCACACCGTGTGATCTGTCATGTATGAATTTGTCAGTAACTAGCATCCGAGTTACTGCAAAGTTTTTTGTTATAACTCGCCACTCACCTCTCCCCGCCACTCCGAAAGCAGCTACTTGCCTGCAACTCGGACGTCTACTTGCATCATATTGTGAAACGACAGTAGCTTGTACGGTTTGGACCTTGCCAGTGCATTTATTCGTTTTGCTGAAAGTGTTTTTTGTTTTTGTATTGCGGTTGAAAACAAAAACATGGCGGATCACTCTCATCACTGCTTTATATTCTCGGGGATCTTCATTATATATTTCTATAAATATTGTATCCTTTGCTTCTTTCCTCTGCATCCAATTCCTGACCCAAATCGTTCTGTTTTCTTCTTCTTTTTTCTTGCACTTTCAGCTCTAAGTATTTCAGCAAATATTATTTTTGAAATCGCTTTTGTGACAGTATGAACTGTGATGAGACATGTAATTTACGGCAACATTGTACACATGCTGCATAATAGCACACAACACAACATTTGAGAAGAACTGATGCGAGTACACAGGTGCAGTAGTTGTCTATTTCCATGCCTCCAACCCGCACTTGTGTGACCGGGGGAGTCGAGTCAAGCTACTGTGATGTGCACACAGGTGCAATAGCTGCTCACTTTCTGGTCAGTAACTCGCACTGTGTAACCAGTCTTTAAATGTAAGAAAGCGTTACTCAAAGTCTCCAAATTACTAACCTGTTTGAGAAAAACAAGAAATAAAATGAGAAAAAATAGCCCCCTTAACACTTGAGATGAGATGAAATGAAAATTTCTTATTTATATCTTAAATTAACTCATACCAGACTGAAACGACAAGTAACCGCTCGATGTTTCCAATCTCTCAAAACATCGTTACAAACATTCACATAAAAATATTACTATTAGATTTCAAGTATATATATTAAACAATCTAATTTTACATTCGTTATATATCGTCATAGACGACGAGAAAGCTTATGCTTGGGTTGTCCTCTAAAATATATGTAACGATCTAATTTTATTATTTCGAGGAACACCTTTAATAACCCTTTTTATTTCACAAAAACTTTATTATTTTTTTTCCATTTTTGTATTCGAAAAACGTCTCGGGAAATTTTGTCCATTTTCAAATCAAGAATTGTCCAAAAAGTAATTTTAAAACCATTCCAAATGCGTAGAATGTATTATCGCCTTCTCCTTAAAACAGTGAATATTGGACATTTAAAAAATAAGATGATAATGTTCTCATAATCAAGGATTATTAAAGGTGTTTCTGTAAATAATAAAATTAGACCGTTAGATATATTTTAGCGGACATCCTATTCATCGTCTATGATAATAAAGATAGTAAAATATAAACTTAAAGTTGATTCGGATTAAAAGGCAACTAGGTTGAAACAGTGGATTCTCGACGATAGCAGGATCAGGAGGTGAAATTGAGCAAATCAGCGCCCATGCTTCCGTAGGAAGTGAAACGAAAAGTGGATGGAGGAAATGAGCCGGTCCCAGTAAAATGCCCAGCTTATTGTCCGAAACCTGTTCGGGGAAAAAAAGAGTTATTTTTTGTCATTATTCATGGTTCGGTGTTAACTGTGTCCAGCATTGAACAGGCTTTCCCATCAAAGCAATTTATAAGCCACCATCAGAGCGTTTACTGTACAATACTGTTTATAAACTATTAAGCCACTAAAGAACTTCTTATCAATTATAAAATTGAACTACATTTTTTAAACAATCCATTCTCTGATCATCCTGTTTTAGCCTAGTCCTTGAACTTGACTTACCGAATTTGTATAGAAATATTTTTTTTCAACAGAATTTGAATGTTTTGTCCTGATGGAGCTTGAATTAACTGGTCATCTGTATGTTAGATATTCATGTCTTTATAACCATTTTCTTTTATTTGCTGCGTATTAATCTTGATTTTTTTTCTTGTGTGTTTATTAACTCGGTCTTATATTTTTTTATTTAACTTATTTAATACATTTTTATATTATTTTATTGTAGCTATGCGTATTTTCCCCACTTTATCCTTCCTAATCAGCTGCTTTAATATAACCTTCCTCTGTTGTGTTTATGGAATCTTCCGTTTCCTTCAGTTCTTCAGTATTTGGATGGTGAGATGTCAATAGCAAATTGTTTTTGTTTTTTTTTCTTCATGTATGGGATCTTGTTTTTTCTGTCCTGATGATGCCTGACACGTTGGCTGGTCTAAAGAAAGAAGGTATTATAACCTATTATAAAATTGAACATCATTCTTTAAACAACATTCCATTATCCGATAATCCAGTTTTTAGCCAAAAAGGCGCTGTATAAGTTTTGCACTCTCTTCTAGTAACTGTAACTGGAATGTAAGTAAATATAAAGTTCATATTTGATGAAGATGTCAATAGGTACCGATCTTCCTCATACGCACAGGCGGATCTACGGGAGGAGAGGCTTTGGGGGCTGAAGCCCCTCTCCCTCCGAAATAGTAAAATATAACCATCTTTTATGGAAACAAATATTAAAATCTATCTGTTAAAGTATTTATGTACCTGTAATTACGTTTAATAGAACTTCAAGAATCACTTTAACAACATGTCATATAGGTAGTTAGTTTCTTTATTTTTTTTAAAATTAATTATCGTTATATATGTGAAAAAAAAAGCTTTCGGTCTGAAGCCTCCCCCCCAAAAAAAATCTACAAATGAATTCCAAATGGGAAAAGAAGCCAGAGTGGAAAGGTGAGAATTAATTTGGTGGATCTCCAAGCAAAGATATAAGTATTAATCTGCTTTGGTCAGATTTGAATCGGCGCTCTCTATAACAGTTACAAAAGAAAAAACAGTGGTATTAATTGATTTATTTGTAAACCTTGGTATTATGAAACTCTTTAATCAAGGTTGTATTCAGTAAAAAAGAGAAAGAGGATTGTATAAGGTGTCTTTTTTTGTAATTAATTATTTTCAAAATGTTGAGCTTGTCCAAGTTCAAGCTTATGTGACACTAAATTGAAACTAACATTTTGTTTTTTTCCTTAACACTTGATTATACTAAACAATATTTAAAAATATATTCATCTATTGAAAAATTGTATCGTAATCTTCTCAGGTATGCATGTATTTTGAAATATTTTATGTATAATATTAGAGGGTTAGGTGATGATATCGTAATATTCTAATGTATGCATATATTTTTAAATATTTTTGAATGAATATTGGAGGCTTAAGAAAAAACAAAATGTTGACTTCAAATTAATGCGTGATCATGACTTCGGACTACCAACTTATCGTGGTCGATCAATTAGCAAAATTCCATTTTAAATCATTGTTTCAGAAAGGTATTGTTAAAATTTGCTGCTACTTTATTTTTATTTTTCCACGTCAGGAGAGACAGTTACTCCATCATGCTCCCTCTCTTCTCAGGCTGCTCCCATGTCTTCAATCATGTTCAGCTCGTTATCAATAATCAAATCTGTGCAGGCCGGCTGCTAGACTACAAGAACTGATCGGTGGAAGCCAGAACCGTGCAACTTGCAAGCAGCAGCAGTTACGAAACAAAGGCCCACCGTAAGTTGTAAGTTGTTGGGAGGCAAGAGTTGCACACTCTCTACCATTCTTCAACCAATCAGCTGCTGTGACATTGAGATATGAGCCTGGAGGAACAGCCATTGGTCGGGCGGGTGTTAGATGGGTTCGTGAGAGGAAAGGCTCTGACGTAAGGCTCCTCGATGAAAGCGGATCTTGAACTGGAGGCTCTGGTTCTTTGTTTTCCATTGCCTTGGCAACCGCTCGCCTTGTCGGCAGTCACCTTTGCACAACCCTAACAGGTTTCCACCACAAAAGGTTTTATGTTTCTTGTCCGTTATCTCAAATGGAAAATTATGTTTTCGTTTAACTAGTGTCGGTAGTCTTAATAAATAATACTATTAATTATATATACCTTATCTGACTAGAATTCCTTTTTATCATTCGTAAGTATTAATTCTGAATACCTATTAAATTGTCCGAATCGTAATAAACTTATGAAAGCGAAAATTTTGTAATTTAGAATACTTCAAACATCTCAACTATGCTGGAATTATTTTCATAATTAAATTGATCACAAAAACTTCTGCAGATAATTATCCTCTCAAAAGATCCATGTCTTAAAAATAGTAATGTTTCCATAGAAAAGGGTATTTAAATGTAGATGAGAAAATTATTCAAATTAGTGACAGGGGCACATCGAGATGGTGGTATTGAGGTTAGCGAATCCTAATGAAGGATCTTGGCATTCTCTCGCTGACCCGAAAACTTGACAAGAATGATTGACATCATAATTTCGGCCCGAGAAAGACCCATGTTTGCTAAACTCCTTCCAGGTTTTGTATCCTGTATTGCAAGAGCTCAAAACATAAGAGACCCAATGGTAGATGAGTTATCCAAAAATGTATTCCATTTTCTCTTTCATCTTAGCTTAGCAAGCGATATAAGAGTAACATGTCTATTCGTTATATACACTAGCGGATAGAAGATTTAGTTTGGAGGGGGGAGGCTACAGCTTGAAAGCTTTTTTTTCATAAAAATAACGATAATTACTTTGGAAAAAAAGAATAAAACTAATTATCTATATGAAATTGTGTTTTGAAAAAGTGATTCCTAAAGTTCTTTTTAATGTAATTACACGAACATTAATACTTTAAGAAATGTTTTTTTTTTCCATAAAACATGATTATATTTTACCATTTTGGGGAGGTAGGCTTCAGCCCTAAAGCCCTCCCCCTAAGATCCGCCCGTGGTTATATACAATATAACAATAACAAGATAGTCAATTCAACATACAAAATTTAAAGTAACATTTTACTTGATAAGTGATTAGTCTTATTTGTTGTTGTACAATAACCCTTCAGTTGAATAGTTAAGCCATACGATACATTTATCCCTCAACTTACTCTAGTTCATTATTGTACTCGCTCAAGAGCTATTTGTTTGGTGCATTTGAGCCTTAGTTTGTAGCTCTTTCACTAAAAGTATACAGGATATTTCAGGGTTAAGTGGCCAAACTGAAAAAAAGTAATTAAGGACATCAAAGCAAGAAAATAAAATCCTATGAAACGTTTTGTTTAGGAGATATTCACATTTAAAGATTTTCATTGTTATGAATTATATTAAGTAAACAAAACTTATTTATTTGTTCCAATTACTTTATTAATTAAACGTAAACATTAAATTCATATTAAATGTTGTTCAAAGTGATTTCCTTGAGAATCAAGACATGCTCGGCATCTTTCTTCAACAGCAGCAGTGGCAGAACGACACTGGAAATGTGTGATTGTTTCACAAGATTAAATTATCCTCCTTCGTAAGGCTTTAAGGTCATTGACCGGACTTGCATAGACTATTCGTTTAATTTAATGTCACCCAAAAAAAAAAAAAAAAAAAATCCAGTGGTGTTAGTTCTGGAGAGCGTGCAGGTCAAGCCACTGCTCCTGCACGGCCAATCCATTGATTGGGATAATTTACATTTAGTTATTGTTGTCTAATTGAAGCCAAATATTTCTTCTCACTTTTAGTGGAATATGTTCAACTAAATCATAGTAATCATTATCAAGAAATTCCAGAAATGTGGCAGCATTGAGTCGAGGTGGCAAGAAATGCGGACCTATTAAAATATTTTCTATTATCCCCAACCACACATTGCGCTGAAACTGGTGCTGAAAGTGATGCTCACGAATTATATTAATTGCGTTAATGTTTACATTTAATTAAGTAGTTAGAACAAATAAATAGGTCTTATTTATTTCATATAACGTAAATAATTCATAACCACAGAAATCTTTAGGTGTAAATATCTCTTAAACAAAGCGTTTGCGGACACACCTTCAGACTTTTGTTTTCTTGTTTCGAGGTCCTTAGTTCATTTTTGCAGTTTGGCCAATTAACCCTGAAACACTCTGTAAAAATCTATTACTGGGAGTATAGTAGTCATACCTAGATTTTTATTTATTAATTAAAAATATAAAAAGGTTATTTTTGTTTAATCCTTATGTAAGTGTTCAAGGGATCCTAGAGCTATTCAGTTCATTTTTAATTCGTTGGAAGACAATCATAATTGTTTTAATTTTTAAAACCTAAACAAAACATGATAAGTATCTCATTGTAACCATAACATTTTAAAAATTTTCATGAAAAATTACGATTTATCTCGCAAATGGGACATTTTTGAGCTTTAAAACAGAGGGTTCGGTATTGTTCCTTGAACTATACTTGATTCTCGATTAAATTCTACTATTCTTTATTGATTCTTGATTAAATTCTCTTCTATACTTGCTCCTTGAACTATCTTGATATCGGCATCAACATCTCCAAAACACAACTCATCCCGTCTCGATGGCTTTTATTGTAATTTTAGTAAATATTTATGATTCGTCACTTCCTTAGCAATTCTCTTTCGTTTGATACCTCATTCATCCAAATCCATTGCTCCTGAGACACTAAAAATGACCTATTCTACCGTATCATACATAGTGGAGATTAATCGAAATTTGAAGCATGATTTAATTTTTTGTTTTAAGAAGATTGGATGGGCTACTGTCATAGTATAAAAGAAAGTAGCATTCTATATATTTAATATAATCTTTATTCCCTGAAAAGCCAGTACCAAGGAGGCAGACACTAGCAGCTAACCTCGCGGAACGTTATCCATTATTGTGGTGACAAGGCTCTCCGGAGTTTATGTCGCCAAGGTGCAGCGCAATCGAAGGCCGCTGGGAGTCGGTGAAAGCAAGCGGCAATGGCTGCTAGCAAGGCCGACTCTACCGCATTGTTCCGCTTATAAATTCTCACATTGGATTCGCTGTTATTGGAACAAGTTACGGATAACTAGGCGTTGTCCATGGGGATCCAATCTCATCGCTAATGAATCTTTGCTTGATATCTGTGACTGGTTCCAATGATGTTAGGCAGCAATGAAGCTCCTCTTCTCTTGAACACTCTTCATAGGCTTCACTAATAGTTTAGTACATAAATGTGCTATAGACATTTAATGTCCTATTAAATGAAATGATTTAGAAATAAATAATTGCATATGCAAGAACATAAATACAGGCGTTGGAACATCTTTCTTGATTATTTTTCTATAAATGATTATTATTTCGTGGTGGATCTAAAGAATAATTTAACCTTACCACTCTGGCTAAAATGTGTTGTTAAGTTGTATAGGGTGCCCCAAACACAAGATTATTCTTTGTCAATTAGACAATATCTTTGACAAAATATCGAAGATTACGAGTTCAAATCCAGGTGCTCACGGACTTTTAACTCTCGCATAATTCTCCCACCCTCTCCCCTGGCTCGGTAAAAAGTGACCTAAAAGGCGATGAAGGGGTAAACAAATTTTTTTTTTTAATTAAAAATAAACTATGGTACGAAATATGACATATGATAAAGGGTGTCCCAAAATTTCAAATATAAAACACAGTACTTTATTCTTTTGATTTATTTTATTTTTTTTGTCAATCTAAAAGCTAATACTTTAGAGTTAATAAAATATTCCGACCATATTTTGTTATCAAGTATTTTGTATGAATGTTGGTACTCTGGCCACTACTTTCATGGTTTTTAAAATATTGATCAAAAATTATAACACGTTGTTCGCTCCATCTTTACTAACCCTAAAGTATCAGCTTTTAGATTGACATGAAAATAAATAAATCAGAAGAATAAAGTACTGCGTTTTATATTTAATTTAAAATTTTGGGACACCCTTTATCATATCGCACATTTCGTACCATAGTTTTTTTAAATAAATTTTTTTTTTTTCCTTCCATCGCCTTTTAGGCCACTTTTGCCTGAGCCAGGAGAGAGGATGTGGGAATCATGCGAGAGATGAGAGTCCCTGAGTACCGGGATTCGAACTTGTAATCTTCGGTTTATCGTCAGCCCTCTAGACCACTCGGCCCCGCTTCTCCTCCAAATAAATTACAACCCATCCAGACCGGATTCGAATCGTCACACTAGACTCGAGAATATTAAAAGTTTAAGCTTTAACACGATCGGCCATCACGACCCCATTTTCTACCCTAATCGAAGTACTTTATAGCGTTACATGTAACAAACTTATTTCATCAACTGATCCGAGGTCAGGGACAAAATTATCTCTCACCCTCAACATTCTATCTGGCCAGGGAAGTTACATTAAAAACCTTTAGCTGTTCCAGAAATCAGTAAATCCGACTCTTTTTTTTTTAATTATTCAAGTTACAATTATTAGATTCTGCTATACTTTTTTAGATACATAAATAATTTTTTATTCCTTATTCATCTTGGATAATTCTTCCTTTGTAGTTTAGGTTTTACCTTAATAGAAAGAAGGTGCTGCATTCTAGAGGAATGCGGTTTACTGTTCTGGCAGTTTGACAACGGATGCATGTTGAGGTTTCCAATCCTCATAGAATGTATCCGTGGGAAAAACCCAGTGTCCAATATGGAGACTGCCGGATTCAATTTTATATGTTGAAACCAATATCACAAACAAAGAAAAGTTTAAAAATATAATTCGTGATATTTAATGTGCTCTAGGTTAGATATTTTTAAGAAAAATAAATAAATATTTATTTTCAGAACTCAATTCGATTTATATACTTTGTTAAAATTATTGAAAAATATAATAAAATTGTATGTTGTGTATTTTCATAGTAGTATATTTTATATTTCTTAAAAAAGTAAAACAGAATTAAGAAGTAAATCCATCCATCGATACTACAATATGGTTAAGATTTTATCTTAGGAGTTTCAAGTGACTAAATTCCACTAACTTTCTGTAATTTCTCATGTTAACTTTATTATTACATACAAATTAATTCACAGTCATCAGATTGATGATTGATCACACTCAGAAAACCTATCGCATCTATCACATTTGATCTCAATAATTACTACATGTGCTTACATCAACTTCTTCATAGAGTTATGAAATATTTTTAACAAGCTAAAAATTATATTTTTAACAAATAATTAGCGATTGCAGCAAATAGACCAAGGTTAAACTATTGTCGCTAACTGTTCTCATGTATAATTGAGAGAGATTTAAAAGCCGATAACCTTGTTCTATTACTCGTTAACAGAAAATGACCATTATTTAATGGAAAAATTAAGATTGTTGAAAATTATGCTAAGAGGTTATTCAACAGCAGTGCCTTAAAATGATATGTTTTATATTATATTTGTATTTCCTCAGATTTTCATACCGTCATATTACACAGAAGTGTTTTATTTCTGAAAAGAAATTGACATATATAACGTAGCTTAATCCTTTTTTTTTTTCTTTTACAATAAAAAAACATATATAAAATGTCCCTATACTGTAACATTCAAAAAATTCAATCTAATCCCCAAAATTGGAACTCTGTTATCCCTATATGGAGCTCAATTTGTTTAAAAGTTGATGTTTTTATAATAAAAACAACTAATTATTAATTAACTAAATAAATAAGATATCTATACTCGTTATACAAAACTTATCGGCAGGATCCGATACTTAAAACTAGCCATAATTCAACTAAACACATTGTATTAAAAAAAAAAAAAATAACCTTTAAAAATCCTTTGATAAAAGAAATAATAAATAAATAAATATTATAAATATTTTCTTAAACGTTATATTCACAAAATATCATGTTTTGTTATACAATTGATCATCTATCCATACTAATTTATTTTTATTTATTTATTCATATGTAAGTATATGTGAGTTATGTATTCATATATCGGTGTGTATATATTTTGATTAATTTACATTTATTTAGTCTAGTTTACTTTATTTATTTTTAAAAAAATGGATTTATATTTATATCTGTTTGATTAGAAATCAGTAATCATATGTAGAATCATTACTTACAGTAAATTTTTAAATTTAAAAATGTAAATTGTAAATTAATAATTATTTTTCTTCTGGTTCTTTTTCTATTATTTTTTTTTCGTCCACCTCTTCGCTATACGGAATTTTCCCGGGCCGGAGGGTGAGGGCTGAGAATTTAAAATCTCCTCAGGCACTTTGACGCGAACTCGTACTTTTTTTTTAATCTAATAGCTTCGGTTATCTGGTTGCCGGGCAACTCGCGGTGCTGTGCACATGCGTTACCCCATTCGGCCACCTCGCTCCCCAATCTTTTTTTCGACTTTTAGACTATATGGGTTTTTCTTGAGCTAGGAGTGTGGGCGTGGGATTAATATCTGAATAATTATCAATTGCTTTAAAAAGGTCTATAGCCCGGAAGGAACCCATCTACCGCTATTTATTCACAACAATACTAACCATTACAGAGTATAAGTACTTTAATCAATATGTACTGAAATAAGAATCCTAATGGTTTTTTTCACCTATGTTGAGAATTTGGATAGTATATTTCTCCATAAAGTTGTTTCAAACAGAACCAAGGTTTCTATCGTTCCTTTTCAACTATGCCTATCGATTGTATATTTTCTTTTTCTTCTTTTCCTCATGAGAAGAACCCCAGCGTGTTGTCACAGGCTGGTGGCCAGGAAGAGGACAGCTAGAACAATGACTTCATGTCGAGGATGCAGACTAACCGCTGTAGCTGCTAGCTATATAGGACGTAGTACAGTTTCCGAGGTACGTGTGCGACTCCGCCACTGACAGCGTCCGCAGCTTTCGTCATCCACCTCTTGTAGGCTACAAAAGAGCTAACTGTTTCCCGCCCTCCAATTTGTGTCGTAAGCAACTGGTTCGCAACATTTGAGCGCAAACACGCTCGAGATTGTGCAATATTCTTCTCCAGCGTTTGATTTGCAATCTGGTCAGTGCAGACTTGCCAGAAACCTTTTCCCGTATGTAACAACTTTCAGGAACTTTGTTCTGAACCTTTCGACTGATTTCTTCTCCTGATTTTTTTACAAATTGGACCAGGTTTTCCCTTAAAATTTCAGTTATATAAGGATATAGTAGCGGATCCAGGATTTAATTTTGGAAGGTTTAATACTTTTTTTTTAATATAACGGTAATTACTCTTTAAAAAGAAATAAACTATATAAAATGAAGTTTGAATAGTCTAAGAAGACTTGCTATAAAAAAAAACCCTCTGCTCAAAAAATTAAACCTGGATCCGCTATTAACTACATTTCCGAATATCTGTTATAATTTAAAAATAGTACGCATATTTTATTGTAATTGTTTAAATATTTCGCTTAGATTACTCTGTGGACTTAAAAATATTTAAAAAATAATAATTTGTAGGCTTCAGCCCGAAAGCTCCTCTCCTCTCTTTAGATCCACCATACACGAGGACAACTCAAGAGGTTTTACATCAACAGAAATTTAAAATATTCCCTTTTTGATTTTTACTCATTATAATCGTTTTCCTCTTCTTTTATTTTATTATTTTATTTCCGATGTTTCTGAAATTTTTTTCATCCTTATTTAGGAATAAATTAGAACAAAACTAAATAGTTTTGCCACTATTTAGCCTATTTGTGACCGCCACCCCGGACCATCCCCTTCCATTATTTTTAGATTTGTCCATTCTCGATAACTAAGACTTTTATAAATTTGATATTATATTGAAAACAATATTGTGCTTCCCAACTGAATACCTATCACATGCACATAGAGGTTGAAGAGAAATGCCCTGTACCCCCCACGTATGGGCTGCCTACGTACCACGCATCTTGGTCCCTAATGGAATAGAACATGGCACTCTAGTGACTCAGCCAGTAAACAATATCCTACTCAGTTTGATCAATATTCTACTCCCCTCAGGCAATATCTTTATTTATTCTTTACGTTTTTCTTGAGAACTCTGGACGCTTTTCTAGAACCTTTAGACAATCAACCTCAAGTTGGTTCTGTTATCCAATTTAATTGAAAATAACTCTCAGAACTTGAAGTTTGAAAACAGAATCTGTAAAAGGAAACCTGCAATGTGTGCCAGTGTCCTTTCCCTCCAGCCCCGAATCCATGTTTGTCGAAATACATCACAAGTGTCCAAGAGATTTCTTCTGGAATCTAGAAAAAAATTAGATAAACATAATGAGACATTTTCGTTATTTTTCTCCACAAAGCAAACAAATATCAACAGCTTACCAGTTTTATTTTTATATATATATAGATTGAAAAAAAAATAGTGTTTGGGCATTAAGACTTGTATTTTCATATGTTTAGTTTAAAGATTTAGCAACCAGACATCATGAAGTTACTTATATCTTTAAAAAAATTATAATATCAACAAGCTTACAAGCAATCGATAGATACAGATTTTAATATTTAAGTCATGATTGCATATTCCATGCAGTTGTCCTTTTTTTAAATAGTACATTAATTATTGTTTATCTTTATATTAGCTGCGTAATTGGCTTCAAGATTTGCAATTTCGTGTTTTATTGTTGATAATTAAAACATTTCGTGTTTTATATTTATAATTAACTATTTTGGACCTTTCTTAATATAATATCTTTTCCTTTTGATAATATTTTTAATTGTATCAGTAGACATAGATACTTGTTATTCCTGTGTCCTGGAGATAAAGGACGTCTATTTTTGTGTTAAATAATTGGGTCTTTAAGATATAAATTTTAATAGCTCAAAGTACGAAAATTGACTTCCTCAACAAATACAAAAATGTGACGGTGTCTTATAACTCCGTGGCACAGATTTGTAACTAAGAAACAAATTTTAATATCTCAAAGTTTTCGGAAATTGCTTCTTTAATTAACCAAGATAAAAATTAATATTTAGAAACGTATCACAGGTGGAGAACATGCGGCCTCCAGACCGCATGTGGCCTCCGTAACGTAGCAACGACCTCCAAATGTTTTTGCATGATATTTATTAATCTAGTGCCAGAATAAGTTAATATTTAATGTGCGAACATTTGAAAATTAATAGAATTAAGTTTAATATAAGTTTTTAAGTATATTGGTTTAGCGATAAATAAAAATGTTAACGGTAAATATTGTTGCCCAAATGCTAGACATAGACGAGTCTTGGTCTTGCAAACTTAGTCTTGGTCATGGTCTTGGTCTTGCGAAAGAGTCTTGTAGTTACTTATTAGCTTATTACTATAATTTTTTAAACAGTGAAAACCTAACTAAGCCCGAATGAAAAATTAAAAGAGTTTAATACAAAAGTTATACCAATTATTAACATATATTAGATTGTCGAGTATTAGTAACTATTTTGCCTTAATTTTTATTTAAAAAATTGATTTTTTTTACCAGTCCTGGTATTGGTCTTGCGACAGTTAGGTGGCCATGGTCTTGGTCACAAGTGCAAGACCAAGACCAGTTTTGGGCAACACTAACGATAAAATATAAATAATTGTTGCGGCCTCCTTTAGCACTGCCTAATCTAAGTGCGGCCTCTAATGATAAAAAAGTTCCTTTTCTTTGAGATAGAGCAACGTATACAGAATATAAACATGGTTAATATAACATGCATCTAAAATAGCTGTAGGTTTAAAAGGAAAATATAAAGTAGAAATTCGATTTTAGGTATAAATATTTCATCATTTAATTCAACCATTATCAAAGTTGATATTACATTATATTTAGTGGTCTATCTTGTAGAGCATACAAATAAAGTAATATTCATTGTGAAAAAAATTAAAGATAATTCACCTAAAATTACCTTGATTAATATTATTAATTTAAAAAATAATATTTTTTATTATCAAGGTTGCTTTCAACATGTTGAAGAATTAGAATTTTCTTGACCCGTGAAAAATGAACTCTAAACTGTCCCTGAACCTCCTGCCACTTCTGAAGCTGAGGTCTTATCAATACTGCAGGATACATTCTCCAATCTCAGTATGCAATATTGACTGACCTCGGAGTGACGGAAAAATTGGAGCCTACCCTCGGACAACCAAAAGTGTTTCGAAACACCAGCTTAGAGTGTTGGAGGGAACATTCTGCAATCAGCAAAGACCACAACACTAACAACCCAGCAGTTGAGCCGTTATTGCTTTTGGTCAGAAAATGACTCTACATAGTCCGTGAAATTTCGAAACCTGTTTTTCTTAGTAACTATTGATTGTAAAAAAGCCAAGAGAGCAAGAACGAAACATTGTCATTTCATAATGATATCATTCGCCTTTCACAACTCAGCAAACTGCTGATTTTATCTGTCCATCATCTGTCATTGCCAAAGAGAAACATTTCACAAAAATTCTAGGTAGTTCTACTAGGTAACTTAACGATTTGTGTAGGTGATCTAAACAAATTTTATCAATACATTTTTATTCTTGATTTTCTTAAGGCTAATGGTCGAATATGAATTTTCAAATAGAATAATCTTAAACTTTATTAGCAATTTAAAATCCATCATAAAATCCTCATCACTATTTAACACGTTAGCTGCGGTTACGGTCCCCGGCGTCGGATAGCTTTATATCAGAGTAATGATTATTTACGTTTGTATTTACATTTACATCTATCCAACTCCCATTCAAATATTTTTTAAAATGACCATTTTAGAGACTTCGAAAGATAGGCAAAATTCGAAACAATCCCGGCCGAAGTCGAGTACCGTAGCCGCAGCTAACGTATTAATTACCACAAATAAAATCCATAATGGCCTTGATATTTCATATTGGTACTGTTGGTGCAAAAATTGGTACTTATGTAAACATTGAGTTTTTTTTATATTTTATATGAACTATTACTTTATTATTTATTAGTATAATTTCATATTTTATTCCTCTATACTATTTTCTATAGTAGCAGCCTATTTATTGCAGTTACACACTATAAAATGTCACCTTTACCACAAATAGAATTAACATAGAAAGTTGTTACATACCTTTTGCCCTAAAAGTAACAATATTTTGCCGACTTGACCCGATCCAAATACCTATCCTTCCATAATAAACTTCAGACCCATCCGAAACCATTAGTTTATAATCTAGTTTCCTCAGCAATTTCTGATAATTCTCATTGGCCTGAAAAAAATATATCCTCGAGACCTTATAATATATAACTGTTACTAGAATGCTACCAATGGATAGAATTTTATACGTCTGCTCCTCTTATTTACCATAGATTACCATACTTACTTATTTGTTTATAAGATACACATATTTCTGTCGGTTTAAATTTTCTATCTACTAATGTATTTAGCAAATTTAACGTCAAGGAGAACAGAATTAAACCATAAAAAAAAGGCAAGAAAGAATATGAATAATACAGAACAAATAGAAAAAAATTAAACTAGTAAATAAAAATATATAAAATTAAACTAAGAAAAAAAATAAAATAGCATAATAACACAAAAATATAAGATAAGTAGCTCAATGCACAAGTAGCTCAATGCAGTAAGTCTCTTGGACATCACCTAAGCAGTCTTCTTGGCTAATCATATGGATTCGTGGCAGTAGATAGAGACGTGGATTTGAATTTAGAGTCAATTTATCATGAAAATTATTAGAACGATCTGTGATAGTTGGTGTGATGAAAGGTATGTCGAGGTCAGTGTGTAACGTTTAATTAGTGACATAAAAGGGGCGTCTACGATTTTTCTGAGTTGAATTGATCTTTTTTAATATTTGATTTCTTTTCTGTGTCAAATAATTAGGTATCATATATCCAAAATGGTTTTATGAGGACTTTATAACCCAGCAAGCTGTCGTTTAATTTACACTTTAATATTTTAATTAATATTTACCGTTTGTATTTGTGGCAGTAGATAGAGCTTGAGTAAGTGAATTTAGATTCAGTCTGTCAGTTGCAACGATAAAAGAAATGTCAAGGCCAGTGTGTGACGTAAGATTAGAGACATAAATGGGGCATTTCAATAAAACAAAATGAAACGATTTTTATTTGATAAATAGCATATTTTATATCAAATATAAAATTTTCTTTACTATTTGTGTAAATATTTTAGTTAATTTAATGGGTTTTTTTCTTTTCAATTTTTAATTTTTTTCTAGTCTTTTGCCAGAAATATATTGTATTTTTCTGTAACTGCTATGCTATTATTCTCAATTGACATTGTTTTAGAATAAAGTTGTTTTTCTATTTCTATAATTGTTGTTCTTTTGTAAACAGCCTGTATAGTTAGATCGAATGCTTTAAATTATTTCTCTAGCATCGACTCTCGCTGCATAAGGATACAGCTAAGATAGAGGTCATTCATATGCAAGGAATAGCGAGGATAGAGGTTTGAATAGCAATGGAGACCTTAGACCCGATGAATGAAAAGAAAGGAATGTCGACCCTCGGAACAATACCGGTTAATGAAATTTCTATCGTCAGGAGATAATTTATCTGATATTTGCTTTGTAGTTCGCTTTTAGAAGTAAAATAATAAAGTATTGATTAAATTATTCACATTAGTTGTAGTTTTTTCAGGGTTTTGTAACGTCATTATATACTCCAATTAGAGCAGTAGGAACATTTTATCTTAAAGGCTATTCACAACCTATTATTGCCATATTTTTTTTTTTTCAATATTGTAACTTAAAAAATCTTGTTTGTCCGCTCACACGACTTTCCTACCGAATTTAGACAAATTTATAAAACTTTAAAAATCCGGTAAAAACCGGTCAGAGAAATTATTAAACTACAATTTATCTAATGAACTAAAGCAATGTAAACAGGTACGTGAACCATCATTTTAAATCAGATTATAAAATTCAATACACCGTAAGTTCCCTAAAACAGCATTTTACGGTCCAATTTAGTTTTTCTTTAGTAAAACCAATTTTAAAATATAAAATAATTTTAATAATAATAATAATTTCAAATAGTAAAAAAATAGTAGCGGTAAGAAATTATGCTTTTATAGGAAATAGAATAATTGCAAATATTAGTTCAATTCCGATGAATTTCTTTTTTGGTTTGTTGGGAATTTAATTATAATTTATAATTCTAAAGATTCTATACTTTGCGAGTTTCACCCCAAATCATTTTTCTTTTATTTATAACTGTTTTCCTTAATTATCACGGGAATATACTACGTGTAAAAAAATTGAAAGGAGTTAAATCAGAAGGTTATAGGAAAGTTTCTTAAAAATCTTCAAAGCAGTCTTTTGCTCTACTGCATAGGAAAAAAAAGGTTTCTTATTGCGCAGCCGCTATTGCGAATGAAGTTCCAAATTTGTTCTTCAAACATCGATGGTCAAAAACCTACTAAACAAAAAAAAAGAGGCAAAAAAATCGGTCCACTCCAACCATCCTCCACCATCGGTCCAAATAACCATGCCACATACAGACCAATGGCTGAAAATGTGTTTTTCGGACAAAAAGGATTCCGAAACGTAAAGATTCGCTGAACACCACATATCGAAAACTTGACCCGATCGCAATACTTTTCTTACCTAACAGCGGTAGGAAAGTAAAACTACTACTAGAAACTTCGCGTAGAAAAAATATACCTAGCAGAATGCTGAACGCAAACTGGTAGTTTTCTACTGTGGAACTCAGATCCTTCAATACACTTTACGTATACTCAGACTCCGATTAAGTAAACTAAATTATTGCTTGCTAAGTGCCCAGAATGTTCTGTTATTAGCTTTTTATTCAAATAAAATCACCAACGATCAGCCATTTCTTTCAATGAGTACTGTGAGCTGATATTCCAATTAGAAAGCGCATTAAATATCCATACCAATGAAGAACTTATTAGAAAGCTACAAAAAATCAAATAAAAGCGAACATAAAAAGAGAAAATATGCTTATTGAAATAATGAGCGAAGAGCATAAATAAGGTTTATAATGATGAAATGTCGATATATATCACCGCGAATCGAATCTAAATAAAAAGCTACATCCTTCCCAAGGGTAGCTGTGAATATAAATGGAAGGATATCTCCATGGTGACAAAGAGGTTATAGCGCCTTTCTAAACTCCATCTTAGGAACAAATTGCGAAACAGCTTGGATCCCTTTCTTGATACTTGACAACCTTTCAATATTCACTCGTCGTTAACAGATTACCTCCAAAAACCAAATTGGTATTATTACGATTTTTTTTTCAAATAATGTTTTTAGCAAACCGGCTCAAAGTTGAAACTTAAATCAGTGAAACATCTGTGACTCCTATGTTATAATTCTATTATAAATGGTATTTTAATGAATTTTATATAAACGATTTGTGAGCTTTTAGTCATCTATAAGAACAATTTTATATCGTCTTCTAGAAGAACCATTCTTTAATAATAAATTAATAACTTCACCAATGTTTACAATAATCTTCCCTAAAGGAACTAACCTTATTTAGGAAACTTCTTTGGCTTCTGTCAAGATAGGAATGTCGACAGGTAGATTGATGGAGGAGAATAGAGTTTTCCTCACGTCCTCAGGGACACTATCCTATCTTCTTTCACAGCTTCTTCTGGGTCTTTCATCTTTTGTCTTTCGGTCTTACAGCTTTCTACTGTTCCTCGTGTCATTCATTCCGAAAAAGCTTCGGAACTACATATGAACACCTTACACAAGCCGCTTCTTCATTCTAGGGCGAAAAACAAACCTCCCGGAAAAATTGTTCTGATTTCTTGATATGATAACAACCCATTTACTCTTATTTGGAAAATTTAGTCATCCATGACTTTATTTTTATTCTCTTCTCCATGTATGTTGTATGAATTTATGAATGAAAGCTTACTTGCTCCTCGTAGGTTGAGCACGTCATTAATGTTAGCGGAAGTATTTCCTCATGAGTCATTTATTATCTGATCTTGGTCATTATCTTCATCTCTTGGCTATATCTGATGACCTTATTCCATTCCATGCCCGTTACATTTCGCATGTTCCTGCTACTGGGGAAGTAGCTTCAACAGATCTAGTTTCGTTTTAAACCTTTCAGGAAGAAATATGTTTTCTAGCTTTGATAATTTCTTTCTTATTTATTTTAACTTGGCTCACATCTGTTAAAATGTCGACTAAAATGGACCTTTATTGTTATAAATAGTTACATTATAGCAAAAAAAGATTTTTTTAACTTGTGTATTCTCGAAGGCCATATTGAAAAAATAAACAATTGTCAATAATAGTACCGTTTCCACATAGTTCTATAAATAGAGCGAAATAATATATTGTTAATTTGAAACCAAAAAATTGACTTAAGAAATTCAATTGTTAAAATTTTATGTTCATTCAAATGTTAAAAGCCAGATTCATTCAAAACTCTTAGTTACGAATTATCTTATTATCGAAAATTTTCATAAGTAATTTTTAAAAACACACCATTTTCTAGGGATAAATATCCTCCATTATACATCAAAATAAGGAAATTATCGCATTTACTTTATTTAAAAAAAAATTATAGTATAGAAGCTTTACTGAAAACATATTTGTAATTCTGAAAAATACATGTTTGGAAGATACAACGTTCTTACTAAACATGAGTGCATAAATGTAATTACTATAAAAATAACTACTATACTATACTATAAACTTGAAAAATTAAGCTATTACATTATTCTATAAAATTATATTAATATTGTATCAAAGTAATAACAATAGTAATAAATAATAAGAATATGTGTTTGGATATCATGGAGTGAGGTTTTATTGGCGGTTCTTTTCTGTCCTGACGATGCCTGAATTGGCGAAATATTGACGGGTTTGTTTTCTTTGCCTACACTTGTGATACATAAGGCTTTATGGTTTGGAATTTTTCCAAATTATAACGTAACATTTATGTTCTGTCTCTTGATTAGTTTTTTACTTATTAATTATAATATATAAATTTAAAAAGTACTGCTAACGGTTCAGCCTGCAAGATACTTTGTTTTCTCATTCTTATTTTTATTCAAGTTATTTATTTTTAAGAGTTATGAAATAGTAGTATGTCGTGGTTTTATTGCAAAAACACATGCAGTAACATTACGTAAAATTAATTTACTAAGTACTTCAAAGAGTTTTCTTTTTGTGAAGTCAGAACATTATGGCCTTTTGTGACTATTATTGATACTTAAAAGAGTTTGTGGCATTTAAATTCATCTGGTGTATTGTTAAATAAATAAGAAGAAAATTCATAAAAAAATCTTAAAAGTTAGACTCCGTCAAAAATTTATTCATTATATATGTGGCAGTTGAACTGTTGGTATCTCTGGTTATAATTTCTGTCTGCTACGAGATATATCTTCTCAGCGTATCAATACATTTAATTTTATTATTAACGATATTGCCTTTATGAAGTCTGAATTTTATAAATTGGTTGACCTTTAAAAAATAGTTCTGTGATGGTGAGTTCGGTGACCCCTGGCGGTAGTACTTGGCCCCATGATGAATACCACCAGTCACCCGAAGTGGCCTAACTTGAAAGATTTCGTGACTTCGCAAGAGCCATCATGTAGGCGTTCTTTATTTTTCAATATTTATTCCTTAGATGGACAAATTTCTTTATCAATATAATCAAATCTACTCCCACATCAAAAGTCTTTATCGGTATTGCAGCGAAATTAGATTCGAATAATCGCCATGATTTTATTTTTCAAAAGAGTTGGTAACTAAAATTGTTCGCAGGAAATATGATCTACAGATTGTGTTATTATTATGTGAGCATGAAGAAGTAACGGTTACAAAATTAACTTCATAGGTACACTATTGTAATAACATTAATACTGATTGATATTCTTCTTCAAAAAACTTTCCTGTAAGCTTTTCAGACTCTTGGGTATGTTTGGTAGGACAGTATTTTAATTCGTATAGACAGTCTTACATCCAACGTTAGTTACAGCATTCCTAATTTCGTTAGTTGTACAGTAAATATTTCAAATTATTTTAATGTATACTAAGTTCTATATTACTCGGTTCCAATAATTTAATTTCTGAAAAGAACTAAACGTTCATCTATGAGCTCTATAGGAACTTTCTTTAGAGTACACAGAGATGTTGTAATAATTTTAATAAAACTTAGGTAAAAGAATATGCATGGTTACGGAAAGAAAAATTAAAATTTACCCTCGAGAAAAAACAAACAACCATTTCCGACTGATATACGAGTTTATACTGTATAAACTCGTACATAATGAGTTTATACAGTATATTACAGCTAGAGTGGAACATTCGATTTGAAGGAAGATTCACTTATAAGAAAAATGTTAAAGTACGGATAGATGTGCATTTGCAGTGGTGGTAATTCCATCGTAAGCGTTATTGGAACTTTGAGCAAAACAAAAATGAATTACCAACATATTTTTTCTAGTTTTAAATATTCGTATATACACATACACTTTTATATGTACTTGCAATACAAAACAACATAAATATAAAGAAAGACAAAAATATTAATGACTGTAATTTCGTAAACATCTTGATAACGTTTATTTAAAATATAAAAAGCAATTTACTTTTAAAATATTAGTTTGGAAACTACTTAGATTAATTTTCAAATTGAACCTTAATCATTATTGACAATTTTTCAGAAATCACGAAAATCTATATTTTCTATAACAATTCTAATATCAAAACCAATATTCTTCCTAAACGTAAACTAAGAAATTCATGATTTTTAGCACATATATATGATTTCTTAAAATTATTTAATAGTAATTTATAAACATTGAAACTTAAATAGAGCAGTTTTTCGAATGAATTAAACTTCAAAGTCAGTTTCATAAAAGGTGGTGTATGAGTCTGATGGAAAAAATAATTACTATAAAAATTTAACTTTTTGTTTACAATACGTGAACAATAAAATAAATTTACGGTTAACATTCGAATAAAACGGAAAAAGCTTTAAACATTTTTTTTTAACTGAAGAAATGCAAGTATCGTTACATTCCTTGAAAAAAAGTCCGGTTTTAGAAATAAACTTATCTTCACATCAATGTTTTTAATATTTCAATATTCGTTTAAAATATATATATATTCCACTATCATAATCATTCGGCATTTTTAGATAGGAACCTAAATTTATCTCTTCATTCATTGCCAAAAAAAATCAATACGGTTCATTTTGGAAATAAGCGATTCAATTAGTTTACAATCTTTCAATAGCCTTAAGTACATAATTTTATATAAATTATAAATTATAGGATAGGTTATTATAATTAGTACCTATTAATTATAATAAGCATTATAATTTAGTTAAATAAAACGGATAACGTTTTTCATTATACAAATTATTATGTTTTACTTGAAAAAATTTCCTTTTATACCCTCTGCCGACTTACTACTGTCATTACTTTCGAACTTGAAAAAACTAATGCCTCTACTTTCCTCTCATATATGCTCCACCCCGGAATTAAATCTGCTGTTAAATTTTAAAATTAGATTTAAAAATTAACATATTATTTAAATAATGAGACAAAAAAACTTATATTCGATTAGTAGTTCCTTGGCATGCTGTGGTCCCAAAACAGAGAGCTGAGAAAGAACCGCCAATTGGCCAACTACAAACTTATTATGATTCCTCCGAGGTAACTATTGTTCCCATCACGGGACGCCTCTCACGTCCCACATTTTAATTCAGCCAACCATCTTTCGACATTTCTGGCTTATTTACCTCCTCTCAGCCTGTTTGTTTTTATTTTTCGCACCTTTGTTTATTTGTTTTTTCTCTCCCCTTATCTCGTACACCAATTTTAGAAGAGATATTTGCCAACCGAGTCTATTGACGCAATGAGTTGCGTGCGTTACACGTTACCAAACACTATTGATATTTTCTTGGAGATCGTAGCTATGTTGGTTCGCAATCCAATTAAAATTGGATCCTCGTCCGATAACAAAGATCCACACTGATAGATCATATTTCCTTCTAAGTGTGAATAGCAAACATACATTCATGTTTTTAATTTACTAAAGGTCAGAGATTTGAAATATTTTTTTTAAATTATAAAATTTGTCCAACAGGGAATCTCCTGAGAAAATAAAGGGACATCGGGATAATATAACGATAATTGATTTTTTTTTTTTACCTTGCCATACCAACATTATGGTGGGATAGTTTAGACTTCATTAGAGTTAAATTTACTTTCTAACCTCCTTGTTATTAAATCAACACATGCACATATATCGTCGATTTATTGCAAAATTAATTAAGTAACTTTTTAGAAAATTTACTCATCGATGTAATTCGATTAATTTTCTCTCTATGAAATCAAAAAAGTAGCAAGACTAACGTAGGACCACAATATTGTTTACAGGGTTATGATATTTTTGGGGAAGAAATTTTTTACAGATTTATAATTTTTGAGGAGTAAGGCAGGTTTTACGGAGTATTGAATATTTGTGGGTTCTTCAATTCGGAATAATTTTCAAACCAGGAAACAAGAGAAAAAAACTTACCTACAATGTTTGTAATACTCACTTGCACAGTTTTTAAGGAGAGAAAAGTAATAAAATTTCTTGGAATGAATTTTTGTGTCGATAAAAATGATCTAAATTCAATTGAATGTGCTTGAAGGTTTAGCTCTTTCAAAAATGTTTTTTTTTTTTTGAGACTTTTTGCAATAAACCAAAGATATTATAAATTTATTATGTGGGTAAACACACTGAGAGTAGATGCATGCAACATTGTTCCTTCAATTTATTAAAAGTTCAGTGTAATGAAGAACAATCAGAATGATAAAGATAAATTTATATCTACATCACTGGGGGATTCAGGGAAGGGATCTTTCGAACTAAGGTCCCCAAAGATCGAAAAATATTCTTTTTTATTTATAGTTATTAGCTATTTATTTCTTTTATTTTTTTATAATCTGAGCCAAATGCTTGAACAATTACAATATATTATCTTTTAGGGAATGACATATGTATTCAGCTATTAAATATAAACATGGATCAAGAAAAATATAAAACTACTATTTACTGTTATTTAAAAAAAAATTAAGAAATAAAAAAATTAGTCCTCCACAAAATTAAATCCTGAATCTGCCCCTTACATATACTTACAGAGGGGCTTTCGAGCTGAAGCCTCCCCCCTCCCCAAAACGGCAATTCTTGGCTGGAAATATATTCATGTCTTACGAAAAAATTTGTTCCTAAAAAGTATTATTGCTTAATTACATTTAATAGGACTTCAAGAATCACTTAAACACTATTTCCTATCGGTAGTTAGTTTCTTTCTTTTCTTTCCAAAGTGATTATCGTTATATATATATATAGAACAAAAGCTTTCGTGCTGAAGTCCCACCTAAAATTAGTTCCTGGATCTAATTCAGTCTAGATTTAATAGGTCTTATGCCTAGAAGTGTCAATGATTTATTTTATTTAATGTAACAACATCAATGTGCTTAATAGAATATCTACTTGAATCTAAAAATGAAAACGTATATATTGCACTTCAAAATGATTCAAAGTAAAACATACATTTACAAAAGTAACAAACACATAGACAATGGAAATTTTCGTTAATCAAGGTCTGTGTGTGATTCATAATAAATATTTATTGCATTTATAAATAAAATAAATGAGTAATAATATTTCTACATTATTATTATATATTTATACCTCCATTCAAGCATTCCTTTATCGAAACTGTTTCATTTGTTTAAATAAAATTTTTAAAAGCGAACATTAAGAACTTATTTGAATCCATGATTCGAATAACAAATTAAGTTCAAAATTGAAAAAATGTAGAATGCTTTAATTAGATAGCTATTCGGACGTCATTCAACCTTGCCCGTAATATTTTGCGACTGTCGAATTAGACGAAATATAATCTAAAACTATATCTTGGAGGTTTCAATAAAAAAATGGTTTCAACTAAATATTTATATTAATAAATAAAATATTACAATACTTAATAAATTTCAAGTTGTTTTTGAGAAGGAGTTGATCGGGGGGTGCGGTCAAATAAATACTAAATTATACAAATAGTATTATTTAATTTTTTGCCGACGTTTCGACCCACTTTGCATGTCTTCATCAGGGCTACAAAAGATAAAAACAAGTGAAAATAAAATAAATGAATATAAGTAGATATAAAATAAGAAGAAAAACTACTAAATCTAGTCAGGATGTGCTTGACGGAGACACTCAATAAAGTTAGAATCGGTAATAATTTGTCCGAAAAATTTGAGGTTCGTTCGGGCTTAAAACAGGGATATCCCCTTTCGCCTGTCCTGTTCAATTTGGCATTAGAACATGCCATTAGGGAGGTAATGCGAACCGAGAAAGGATTGGATCTGGGCGGGACAACATCCGTGCTGGGCTATGCTGATGATCTGGTACTGTTAAGCGAAGACGTTGAAACTATAAAACTAAATACGACAACGTTGATGAAAGCCGGTAAAGAACTAGGACTCGAAATAAACGTGGATAAAACAAAATATATGGTTAGCTGCAAAAATGGCTGATATCGATATAGATGGTACTACTGGTGATATCGATATAGATGGTAATATGTTTGAACAGGTAGGTAAATTTAGGTATCTAGGTTCTACGATAACTAGAAAAAACGAAATTGAAGAAGAGATTAAGGTTAGACTGAAGGCGGGAAATGCTTGTTATTTTTCTGTGACAAAACTACTTAGTTCGCGCCTCTTGTCCCGAAACTTAAAAATTAGAATCTATAAAACAATTATCTTGCCTACAGTTCTTTATGGATGCGAAACTTGGCCGCTTACATTAAGGGATGAGCAGCGTCTTAAGGTTTTTGAAAATAAAGTATTGCGTAGAATATTCGGACCGAAGAAGGATGAGTTAACCGGAGAGTTCAGACGGTTACACTACGCCGAATTGCGTGAGCTGTATCCGGGTAATATAATTGAGGTAATTTCATCGCGGCGAATCAAATGGGCTTGTAAAGTTGTTGGGCTTAGTAACGAGAGAATTCCTAAAAGGTTAATATTTGCTGTGCCGAATGGTAAGCGTCCGAGGGGTAGACCGAAGCGAAGGTGGGAAGATTGCATTAAAGCCGATCTGAAGGGACTGGGTTTGGACGGCGAACGGTGGAGGGAGGTGAGTAACAAGCGATTGGTGGTGTCGACATCGAACCTTCGGGTTCGCTAAGCCTTATTATTATTATTATAAAATAAGAAGAAGTAGTCTGATAAAGAAATAAAAAGATGATATCAGAGATATAGTGGGTGACAATGTAGTTAAAAAAATTTAACGCACAATTTAGTTAAAAATTGTCACCCACTATATCTCTGATATCATCTTTCTATTTCTTTATCAGACTACTTCCTCTTATTTTATATCTACTTATATTCATTTATTTTATTTTCACTTGTTTTGTATCTTTTGTAGCCCTGATGAAGACCTGCAAAGTGGGTCTAAACGTCGGTAAAACATTAAATAATACTATTGTATAATTTAGTATTTATTTGAACGCACCCCCCAATCAACTTCTCAATCATATCTCGGTCAACCATCTCTACATCATTAAGTTGTTTTTGTTTATCTCTGTTTCGCTAGCTACACTTCGTTATTAGAAAACAACTATGACTTATCGGGCCTAAAAATAATCGATGATTTGTTTAACGATTTGAAATTAAAAGTGTCGTTAAACGGTCCGTTGCTCCAATACCTGTTTACAAGGACGGCGCTTTTACAACACTCTCCGTGGGACATAAATGGCAAGCGGACAATTTGTGGTCACGAAGCTCACCTTCGCCGACTCGCACCTTACAACATTTCTTCTGTCTCTATCATCTGACCAATTTCATTCCTGGCACAATCTTTAAATGTTATCAAGTGGGATTATTAAATGGAGTCAAGTATCAACAAGGCTTAAAGGTGCGCTTAGACATTTCACAAACTATGGGACGAATAAATATATAAATGATTATGTCACTATACTAGAATTATTGTTTCTTGTTTTTATTTTCCATTGCTGTCTGTATCAAGAGAAATAAATAAATAGTTTGGATTAGCAATAATTTCGTTGTTAGTTAATTGTGTTTCTCATAGTCTGTGAAGGCACTACATCACCTTAAATAGTGCCAATACTTAAAAAAATTTCTTGAGTTATCAGTTTATTACCTGCAATATAATATAATTATTGCTTGTACGCTTTATTAAACTTTTTCTGGGTTAAGTTCAAGTAAACGACTTCAAAATATTGAAAAGTCTGGCCACCTTAATAAAATATTATGAAGAGACAGAAAATCCCTTGTCCCCCTCTACCTCCACTTACGGCGCCTATGATTCATATGCTTGTTTGTTAGTGTTTAAAAACGAATGTCCTTGATAAAAAAAATAAAGCTTCAATCCCTTTTATACTAAACATGGTATCAGCTCATTTTTTTTTTTTTTTAGTATGAGTAGTGTTAATTGATACACACATTATAAATAATATATAAATGAAATTTATACTTCGAATATAACGTCATAAAGGACTAAAATTCCCACATGCAAGCCTCGAAATCAGTTTTGTACCAAATATAAGCTCCTGTCATGCTCAAATAGCATGAATGGGATACCGTTGGATTCAGAATTTCACGGGGGGTTAGCGAATCGTATTCTCCATTTTTGTTTTTCTTTCTAAAATAAATAAAGTCTATACAAACATTTTCCTAGGCTTCAATATTGGAACGGTGGTAGGTCTGTAGATCGATGCGGGACAAATTGAATCTTGAATATTTTGATGTGTACAAGACCCGGATAGTTCCTCCGGAACTATCGGATCCTGCGATTTTAAGCCCAAAAACGTACTATTTTCGAGATAACGCAAGGCATATGGTTCGCATCCGCACAACCTTACTTTAATTGTAGTACCGTCATTGAATGCAGGTTTCATTTCGTCGACTTGAGGCCTCTACGATCGAAAGAGGAGTTTATATTATTTATCGATGGTGTTTTTGATCTGTAAGCGATATCATCGTTAATTTTTCACCAAATCTCAATATTAAGCCACCAGTTTCGAAGGCTTCCTTCTTCTTCAGGCTGGCAAAATAGTCCAATTACCCCGAAAATTCAGGCAAACAAGTTATGAAAGAAAACAAACTTTATTTGCGATTAACTAAAAAATTACACACTTTTTCCCGTTTATGTCCATGATTATATAAAAGATTACTAAATTCTCTACAAAAGGAAAAAAAATCATCGAAATCGGACAATATTTAGAAAAGATACAGCTTATAGACATTTGTAAACATGTTCGTTCCAAACATTAATGAAGATTTAAATTAATTCTTGTTTTTCTTTTTCGATTATATTTATCGATAAAGTAACAACTGATTTCTTTATCTTTTGATATGTTGCATTATTTTATTTTCTTATCAATTTGGCATTTGATAACAATATGCTCTGCTAATTTTTCGCACGAGCCTACTAGTAGTTAATAAATAAATTAGATAATAAAGTAAATAAGAAGTTAAAGCTTCACTTACTTAAATGTTACGTTAATATATTTCAATCCTGTACTTGCTGTATGTATTAACTACAATTATTTAATTTAAATAGCTTAACAAATGTATAATTCAATTTTCTTTTCTTGTTTGTTTAATCAGGCTTACAAGAAGGCCATTGAAAGTGGAAGCCCAGAGGTCGAGAAGTTGTTGGCTAAGGCCCCTGGCACAGAGATCTCCACCAGAGGCCCAGTCATCGTCTCCCATACCTCAAGCTCCCGAAAGACCACTGATACAGAGGACACCGTTAAAACAAGTGCCCTCGACAGCAGTGGCAACATTGTTACCAACACATCTACTGTTAGAGACCATGAAGTGGTGAGTTCAAAATATATATTCAATCAAATTTTTAATTTAAATTCATTATGTAGTTTTTAAAACTCTAGAAAGGTGCATAAGCAGACCTGTTACATATTTAAGTTCTAAAAATTATATAAACACAAAGGTAGTAAGATTAGCAAATAAGAAATAAAAAAAAGTGACCAGCATTAACTTTTTTTATTAGTTAAACTTTAATTAATATTTCTATAGTCTTTGAAACGAATTAAAAAAATATATATTTACTTAAGAAGTTGATTGAGAGATATGTTCAATAAATTAAATATAATGTAAAGGTAAATTTATTTCTAATACATGCCAATGTTACTTTATTTTTATGTTGTAGATCTTCATCAGTATGAAAAGTTCAAAGATTATTCATTTATAGTTTAGTGATTCGAATATGTTTAAACAAAATTCTGCCTCTAATCGTAGTAATAATGGTGTATGTATTATGTGACACTGAACCTCTATTTCTTTTCACATACTCAAGATATACTTTTTATATACAAAAAATATTATCTGAATTTTTTTTTTTTTTTGTATTATATCATTCTTAATACTTAGCCATCATTTTGAAGATTATCTACTTCATCAGCGCTGATAAATGCTCAGCACATTTTCTATAAAAGTAGAAAAAAAAGTTATGAAGGAAAGAAAAAATAATAATAAAATAGATAAATAAAATTTTAAAAAATTGAAATCAGTTTATTATTATCTAAAAGATACAGCCTTTTGTCAGGTTAACAATTTTTTCTATTTTGTTTTATTGTACATTTTTCTGATAAAATGGGGTATCATTTGGTTAATTTATAAGCAAAAATTAAGCAGTTACTATACAAAAAAAAATAAAACAAGTGCATGACTTTTTTATTTTCTTTGAATAAAAACAGAAATAATAATGGTAAACAATTAAGAGAATTCATATGTGTTTCCTCATTACTAGCTGTCAAAAGAAAAAGAAGTCGTAATCACCTTAGTTCTATCAATTAATAATCAGTAATGGTCTTTGTTAATAGACAATGTCCAAGCAAGGACAGATATAAAATTATGTTGAGTAGTTATGAAAGAACCTTGGGATAACCTTGCACTTTCTGTTTATCCTCACCTGTGTATTACAATACAGCTTGGACCTAGCAACTCGATAAAATAGTACAAAATACAAAATGGACATTCAACTATTAAAATAACTAATTTACTTCAATTTAACTATCTTCATAATTATTTAATAAAAAGGTTTGATGCTTTACACCTCATATCATCAAATCTGTTTGAAAAATCTTTTTTTGGTCATTATGATAAAATCACAATTAAACAGCTTGTGAGCTTGTTGTGTATTAGTAATTTTTTTCTTTAAAAAAATCACTCTAGTCTTATTTTATCACATTTTTTTTTATTTTTTTTAAATATCTTTTTTTGCATTCTATAAATAAATCATACTATTATTTGTCAAACAGGTAAAAGAGCTTGACATTCCTGACGAGGAGGGGGATTTTGAGGATTTTAAAGTTGAAAAACATCACGAATACAGCAAATCAAGAGCTCAAGAATTTGTTGACCACGTGAAAGAGAACGGGGAGGTGGTGAGGGAGATGCGTTACGACGCTGAGACAACGGAGGGAAAGAGGCACGGAGACGCAGACTGGGAAAGTCTCTCAGCCAGGCTGCGAAGGAACAGAAACAGGTAATTATCATATTAAACTTCATTGATTTATTTTATTTCAAAGTTTAAAAATAAAACAACAATTAAAATAGTAATTTGATGAATTTGCCCTCTGTGGAATCAAAAATTTTGCACTTTGTCTAACTACTTTTGGCATATAATCGGGTTTGTGTTATTTTGATGGAAATAACATATTTTGTATTTTAAAAATATGATCTAAATTCACAAATATATTCTTAAACATTTTATTCTATCAAAAGTGACTTTTCCCTATTTACCAACACTATTGACACATAAACTCTTATCCTTACTTTTAATATAGTATACGTCTTGAAATAATACTAATGGAATCTGCATACTGTTCTAATTGGATTAGATAATAAGAGAAAAATATTGCTGAACTACATTTTCTTATTCAGCTTAAAAAGAAAAGGAATCATACCAGAAATAAATAAAAACTTAGTCATTCTACAGAAATAAAAATTAAGTGAAGTATTGTATTGGCAAAAAAGTCCTTTCGGTTTTTCAGGGTGAAATAAAACTCATTCAATTTTAGACATAAAATTTATATTAATCTACAATATATTGGCCATTATTTAATATGACTTTTTCCCACCTTTCCTCTAACTGCATAATGACATGTTCATAGAATGTCGGGAGTTTACTATTAAAAAAACTGATCCAAGTGGTTTTTGATGTCCTCTTCCTTTTGGAATTTCTTTCCATTCATGGAGTTCTCCAGATACCAGAATAAGTGGTAGTCACTTGGAGCCAGGTCTGGTGAATAGGAGGGTGGGGCTAAAGGTTCCATCCAAGGTTCAATAATTTATTGCGAGTGACCAATGAAGTGTGGGACCTAGCATTGTCTTGGTGGAACACAACACCCTTCTGGTCATTCATAACTCTTCAGGATGTTCTCCAAATTCGATGTTACTACATCCGTTGGAAGGCTGAATTATTGCTCTTCAAAGCCATATGAATGGCTTTTGATTTAATGCCTACATAAGGAATAAATAAACAAAAATTCCTTATAACTTTTTATTTTTTATCTCCATTTGTAGTTTGTTTACGAAGGTCATGTCTATGCCATTTTGTGTAGTTTATGTGGCTCTAAAGTTCTGCTAAATTTCTTGTAAATAGCTAAAGTTGTATTGAAACTATAACATTTTTTGTGATTTTCAAAAAAAAAATCATATGAGGGACCCAAACATTAAGCCTGGAAACATAGCCGAACTTGTGTAAATGGTTTTCTTCACTTGTGTGCGACAAATTTAGGACCATAGTAATCTCTTGCACTAATTGGGTGGGATTTTGATCAACAATGGCCATAAAATTGTTCGTTTCAATTTCATGTGAACGACGAGACCGTTGAGTTCATTGATGTCAAAATGTCCTGAATGAAATTTGGCAAACCAATTTTGAGAGGTGCGTTCGGTTAAGGCACCATCCTCATAAAAATTGCGAATTTTTCTATGAGCTTCTGCAGCATGCTTACTTTTTTAAAAATAATACAATAAAATATTCTGATTATGAATGATATTTTCTTCCATATTTACAATGCAATAGCAAACACAATACTAAGCTAGTTTCAACAAGAGTGAACAGATATAATTGTTGACATATTACAAACAGGATAAACAATCCACCTTAGGAATTAATTCATCAGGTGTGTGACTTAGTGACATAAAAATAAACAGAAAAACTGAAATGACTTATTTGCCAACCCAATACAAGTTTTGCCTGTTGGCAATCGATAACTTACTTTTTAAAATTATACAAATATTAATTGACTCTTTTCATTCTCTTCCCCCTAAATCATTACATGAAAAAAAATTATCTTGATCAATAAATTGGATAGAGCATGCATTAATAATTATTTTATTTTTATAAAATGATGAAATTTATAATGATAAAATGAAATGTAATATTCTTGCAACAGGAAATACAAGATACTATAAAACTGTACTGCTTTTATTGTAAACAAAGTTTTAGATTTTTTTTTTCATATATCTTCCTCTTTTTCTTTGGAAGATCTTCAGAGAGAATATTCTCTGGAAGATCTTCAGAGAGAATATATCTGTTTTAACATTTTTTTTTCATTATTGTTATTACTGCATTACTAAAAGTAAAGTATACTAAATCTAATTTGTATTAATTTAAATTTTATTTCAGATTTCTCAAGGAAATGGAGGAAGAGAGGAAAGATGCTCTAACAAGAAGACCATTAGATTTTCACCAAGAAGAACGGACCCGTAAGGTTGAAACATCGAAATGGTTAGAGCATCATTTTGGGAGCGAATCGGCATCACGCTCATCGAAGGACTCTGAAGATGAAGGTCCTCATACAAGTTTTATTAATGTAACCATGAAGTCAACCAAGGCTGATCCGAAACCGAGTAAAATTTTTCTCTCATCTCCTGATCCTGAAAAATCATATTTCAAAGGTGTAAGCGAATGGAAAAGTGAAGAAAGGAAAGTTCGATCTCCTCGTATTGATGGGGTTCAGGTTTTGCCAACAGGGCCAAATCACACTTTCAATTCCTCGCCAAGCCCTCCTTATACAAAGTCTCCTAGTCCATCTTATAACAGATCAAAATCCCCTAGTCCTCCTTTTATTGGTGGGAAATTGTCTTCTCAAAATATCGAAAGGAGTAGTCCACTACATGGAGAAAGATTTGTTAAATCAACTAACTACTACAGGCATGAGCGTACAACTTCTCCTCTCGGCAGAAGCTCACCAATGTACAATGGCCACTCTCCTAAAGTGAATGGAAAGGTCACTCCTACTAGAGAGTATACGCCATCTTCAGTTTCTCCTCCTCCAAGAAGGAGAAACAGGAAAATTGAGGTATGATTTTTATCTGTCACTAACTTCAAAATTTAAAATCATTTAGCAGATTTTATTTTAACAATTTTTTTGTAAACATTTGACTGCAAAACATAAAAAATTATAACTCAGTTGTAAGAATCTTATCAGTAGGAGTGAGAATGGCTTCAATGTGTTTTTTATTTTACTATCATTGTACTGTTCGAGTTGAAAAACACACTATTTGTTTTTTAAAAAACCTTTTCGGTATTTTTTTAATATTCTCTAATCTATATGAATGAGAGAACGAAATTCATCCTTGACCATAGTCACCCCGTGAGAATAGTATCGGCTTGCTTTCAAATCTTCGAACTTCTGAAAATGTCAATTTTATTTATTTCTTTATTCTTTGTTTTATTTTATTATTCTAAATAAATAAATTCTATATTCTTTCATCATATTATTAACCTGTGACCAAAAGAAAGAAATATTGGAACATTTAAAAAGTCTGAAGACTGTATTTTTATTCTAATGCTGTTTGAAAGTATAAATTAGGCATAAATTAGCATAAAAATTGAAAGGAATGATATTTTTAAATAGATAAATGTGATGATGAGAAACTCTCTCATAATATCTCAAATCAATAAGTTAACTTATTGATACTTTCTTATTTTACTACAAATAAAAAATTAAAATCATGCTAATGAAATTAATACTAGTAATACCACTTGGTAACCTATGCCAGCGAAACGTGGATTATGAATAAAAAGACCAGTGACCTATTGGACCGGTTTGAGACAAGGATACTGTGGAACATCCTGGGACCAATTTGTGGAATTTGGCAGCTTAGAAAAAATAGCGATTTGTATAATAAATTACTAGGACCTGAATATCTCAACTAGCATCAGAACCCAGAGGTTAAAATGGTTTGATTATTTGGTGAGAATGGGCGAAAATAGGATACCAAAAAGACTTTATGAGGGTTCACCAGATGGAAGGAGAAGTAGCGGGAGACCCAAGGGCTGTTGGAGAGATATTGAACTCCAAGGCATATGGCAGTCAAATGTGAAAATATGGTCCATGTAATGGATAGAGAAAAGTGGAAGGCTGAGGTTGAAAAAGCCAAGGACTGCTATATGTGCCTGTTAAACTAAGCAAAGGAGAAGAAGAAGAATGAAATTATTTTTTTGATGGTTGAATAAAAAATTTGGGAAAGTCATGTTAATGAACAATTGGTTTAATATGAACTATAAAGAACCAAATTGAAAAAAAAAAAAAACCTTAATTTTCAGGATTTGCTATAACACTGCAATGTGCAACAAGCAATAAGGTAACTGGTTTAAGGAGCATTCTACAGCACAAGAAGTGTTACTAGCACTTTTTTTTTTTCATCTTTACTCACATAAACTAACAATAAACTAAAACAAAAATGACAGAGACTGTTTTGAGAGCCAAATTCACATTTTTCTCTACTTTTTAGCCATTCTCACAGTTGACGGTATGTATTTCATTCAACAATAAAACTTTCTCTTTTGAATTGATATTAGGTTTGACAGTTAATGTTATAAGAGAAATTTATAATTATTCTGAAACAGTATATTTTTTAAAATTGTGATTTTTTATGATCACTATATTCCTTGCAGAAGTCTTTAGAGTGGAACTTTATACATTATTTATGGATACAAATTGGTTCATTTAAAAAAATTATTATAACACTTTTTTCTCATGAACCTTAGTAAAGGTTTGTTAATATGTAGTTTTGTGCTGTTCCTCAATTAACAATTAATTATATTAGCTTATAATCAAGTTTTAATCCGTCCAACTGGAGTTTTATTTATTCTTTTTTCATTGATGTTTTTAGTACTTATGAGTATTCTACTTTTTTTTCTACATCATAATAATATCAACAGTTTAGACATCTTAATGTATGGAATTCGTGACAGATGGCTGTAGATAAGTTTTTATCTATTTTTAATCATAACATAAAACTAAAAAGTTTCTTTTGCAATATCACCATGAATAATATCCAACTTATGACCCATTTTTTTTAGATTAGAAATCAGACATGCATGGGTCTGAAAATTAAGGCTTCGTTAGGCTATTTTATTCTTATTCTATATTGAACCAGGGATTCCTCATACATCTTCAAAGAATACAGTTTCCTTTGTACAGTGCTTCATTTTTTCAATTACAGATGTATATCAGATTCCATTTGATTTGTTTTTTTGCTATTTTCGCCACTCCATTTATATTCATCATACCTACATATACTACCTACTTTTTTGTTTTTTCTGCTTACCTCTTCCCCACCTCTTCATTTCTAACATAGGGAGATAGAGTTGTTCTAGATGTACAACAAAACCTATTCTAAACAGAGTGGGAAGAATGAGATTCATTCCTTCGGTTCTCCACAAAATCAGTTTTACCCCACTGCAACTGACTCTTGAGAATATTAAACTTGGCTACACTTTAACTTATTTCGCCACTATCGTCTCTATACTCCATATGTACCTTAGAATTCTCTGCCTCATAGATTTTTGATTGCCTAAGTATTAAAGAGAATGCACAGTTTGAATTTTTTTCCCTATCTGGGTTTTTCCCAACCGAAATTCTTTCTTCCAAATTAAAGAAACATGTTCTCATTTGTTTTTATAAAAGTTTAAGTTTTAGATTGTAATTAAAGATAGAAGATACTTGAGAATTGTAGAGACTAAGCTTTCTTGGTTTTCTTTTTTCAAAATCTAATACTAAATTGATTCTTTGATTTGAGTTACAGCTCTTGGCAAATATTTGCAGATTATCAATGAGAATTCTCTTTCTGAAAATTAACCCTTACCCTCAATATATAAAATTGTCAACCCTCACAACTTTTTAGTCAATCTTAGATGGACTGTTGAGTATCACTCTCATCACAACACATCAACCGGTAGCATCTCGTAAAAAAAAGTTATTTTCGAAGCACTCTTTTAGATTAAGAAATTATGTAAAAATAATCTGTAAATCAGAGTAGTGGACCTCCAATTTTAAAATAGACCCCTTTGTCTATATTTAGCCTCATAATAGAGATGCTTAAAAATCTAAAATAAACACAAGATAACCTAAAGCATTCCCTTGTCTTATTCCATTCCATATCCAGAATTGCCATTAAAGTTTTTTTAGAAATTCAAGACATCTATTTTGAAGCTCCAGACATTTTGTGACTTTCAGTGGTTGTCTTATAAGTCCTGTTAAGGTCTTTGGTATTCTCGTTTCTTCCTGGGTTTTATACTGTTTTGATCTACCAACATTATTACATGATCCTCAATAGATGGTTCCCTTCTGAAACATTTATGATATCAGTCTAGATTATTGTTATTATTCTCCACAAGCCTTTGAAAAAGAATATTAGGATTTTATATACCACATAACTGGAGAATTGTCACGATCTAATAGATCTTTTTTGTTAAAGATTGTGTTTAATCTTTATATCACCCATAAGATGTGGATTTTTTTTTTTTTTTTTATGTGTTACGTTCTGCAACCATTCAAGTCTAGGACTTCCATGCTTGTTAAATTCATTTATTAGGAAATAAAGATTAAGTGACAATAATAATAATTAAGTGAGACTGATATTTACTCAAGGCTATGTCCTCCATATTGTCTGCAAGATACCATTTAATAAGAATATAATGTATAATGTAATAAAGTTACAAATTTGCTATTGCATAGATTAATTTAAAGAAAGCTAATATTTTGCCTTGTTCTTATTGTGAAAGTTTGAATATTCGAGGAAAAGTTCACTTTAAATTGTATGTTACTGGAAGAAAAGTTAAATCGGTTATTTCATAAACAGAACACTTGTAATTCTTGTAAGATTTGAGTCGATACTTTTCTATGTACATTGTTCATAAACACATCTTTTAATTCAAGAAAACTCTATAAATAGTGTAAATTTATTGCTTATGATATATGATTTCCCTCCATCGCCCTATGTTGAAATGGTAAATCTAGAAGAGTCTGAAGTAAAAGATGACGATTGAAGTGATGACTCGGAATAATATTGGAATACGTGACTAACACTTGTTGACTTTCTTTTTTTTTTTTTTTTTTTTTAAGAAACAGGGTAAGGGTACAGGTTATAAAATAGGATATGTTAAACTGTGAGGAAAATATATGATTATTTTTAAATATAAATTTTTTAGATTACATTTTAAAAATATGTAGGAGAGAGTGCGGCAATTTTCAGATTTTTTATGAAATTTATTAGAGATGTCTCATTTTGAATTTAACTAGCTAATAAAATATTTCATTTATTCCACTTTCAAATACCCAATTTATACTGCATTCCAGTATTTGAATAAGAGTATCAGATATAATATGAAAAATGTCAAGCAACTGCAGATGGGACACATAAACGTATTTGAAAGCGGAATATAAGAATTGAAAAAAATGTAATACATTTTTAACTGGTTAACTCATAATTGTGTATGGGTAGAAATAGTTTCCTTTCTTGGTCTTGTGATTTACGCATTATACCTTTAATCTCTTGTTATGTTCAGAGATGTTTCCCAACAATTTCTGAACAATGTACACATAAAAAAAAAAGGTTTTCTTAATTTCACTCTGAAATGTTACTAATAAAAGAAAATTCCACCCTTCAATTCTTCAATTTTTGGACGCCCTTTATCAATTCTATGCACCTTCATTTGATTAATTTGTAGTAAGCAGATGATTCAAGAAAACAAATTATTTTAGAACACTCTTCTAATGTAGATAAGTAATTGCCATCACATTATGTCATTTTGCAGTTCTTTCAGTTTCCCATCATATTTTTAATATTTAATTTCTTACCCTTCATTTCCATTCCTTTATTTTAAAAGGTGAGAATAATGCTTTTCCTGTGATTTCTTTTCCTTGAAATTGGTCTGTGTGAAGTTTATGAAAAAGGATTAACTAGGTCTGCAGAAAATATTTGTGCCAAGCAGTTGTTGTTTCTTCAACATTTCTTCACTAATGTTCATTACAGGAACAATAATACTTTTACGGATGAAGTGTTTATGTTTTTACTTGCTAAGTGCTTATAGCTGAAGTATATCCATTATTTAAAAAGAGAATATATTGTGTTTTTTTTTTAATATTTGGCTAAAATCACTTGTTGGAATATGGACCAATGAAAATAATATACATATTTTTGTAGTTTATGTAGTAGAGGCTTCAGCCTCAAAATCACTTGTATCACAGTTAACAAATAATCTTAGCCTCCCAAGAGAAAATACACATAAAACATCTATTAAACCTAAGCTAATCTTGTTCCTTGTTAGCCACTTTTTCACTAGTCAGACCAAAGTTTTCACCAACATGTGGGAATTCACATCTCTTATCTAATATGATGTTTCCTCAATGAGGGATAACAAAATGGCTCATAAAGTAAACTGTCTCATCTCCCAATAATCTCTCTTATATACACACCTAAATACACATTAATGTAATTGTATTGAACTAGGATTAGAAACATGTTAAAAAAGTTCCATTTTAACAGGTTTGAAGTTAAAAGTGAAACTGAAAAAAAGTGAAATTAAAAGTTCCATAAAACTTGTGTGCTATGAAGTTCTGGGTTTATTACAAAATTGTATCTCTTATTTATTTAAATTCTTACAAAAAAAAAGTTGTAATAATTATTCCATATAAAATGAGAAATAATTAGTAATTGAGGTCAAATTACACAAATGCTTTCTCTTGAATGAATTAGTTGATTCTTTTGATTTTTTCGTAGGTTCTACACATTTATCCCTTTTTAAATTTACTTTTTTGTGAAATGAATTGCTTTTATATTTTTTTAAAAATACAACTTTTATCAAAACTTTTAATAAAAATTTTCTAGGCAAGAAGTTCTAGTTCTAAAAGATCAGAAAAAAAAATAGAAAATAAAATTATCAATGTTAACGAAATTGGTTTATAATAAAAGTTAAATTTTAATTTCGATCCCAGATCCAATCAATCTTTAATTTCCAGACCTTGTTGCTTTAATCCGAGTTTTGGGATAATCCAGCGCGACCAGGATTATCGAGACTTCACTTATTATGGTGACATGGAAGACGATATTATTTAATCATATGGTGATGGCCGGATTCGAATCCGTCCTAGGCAGGTTGAAATTAATTTCGTGGCGGACCCACGTCATGAATATCGATCTTTATGCACTGTTTAGAGTAGGTTTGGTTGTACCCCTAGAAAAAGTACTGGTATGTTACTCCCCTTCCTGAAAAGTCAGAAATGGCCAAGTAGGGTTAAGGGAACAAAAAAAAAGTATCAGCGACAGTGAGCTGGGATTGTAGATAATAGCGGCTGTTAGGAGCGGCTGCTCTGCCATCTGTGAAATAGAGGATGATTCAATGTTGAATGTTGATGTTGATGTTGAATGCTAAAGGCTAGTGTTGTTTGTGTTGCAGGTGAGCGAGGAGCCCGCCATGGAGGAGCCCGCCCCCGACTACTCGCCCACCCCCGAGCCCAAGGCCTCCCACAGCCCCTCCTCTCAGGACCACAAGAAGAAGGTAACCGATACACACTTCATTATTATTTTAATAAACAATAATCTTTTCATGTATAGAAATAAGTTATTATTATTATGAAGCTAATACATAAAGCATTCAGAATTCACTGTAAGTGAAGTTGTAGAAATGGTCGATCTCTTGGATGCGACATATTGATCGTCTTCGACATAAATGTGCTGAGGCTCATACTTCTGGAGGTAGAAGTTTATGACTTGGTGCCCTTCCGGCTTATCCAAAACCTCTCTGTAGATTTTAGCAATGAGCGCCATAGCTTGCGGCGACTTCACAATTTTGATAGGATTTCCGTCACAACCTTTTACATACATACAACCCGCTCCAGGGTACATTTGATATTGCCGTATCATTTCATCCAGAGTTTCGGGCATGAGTACTTTAGTGTCTTGATATAAAATCTTTAATTTGCTGGTAGTTGTGATGGGCACCCTCGTCTTGGCGAATTTGAATTTTATCAATTTGGGAAGAACTGGGGTTGTCATTGTCACGTCGAAAGGGTCTGTATTCTGCTTCAGCTTAACGTATCTGTGCCCTTTGAATATGCTCTCCAATTTCATTTTAGGCGCTGACTTTATCCTATCGTTACCCCCGGGATTTCCTTCCTCTTGGCTCCGATCATGCGTGGCGTCAAAGGTAAGGATATCGCTTTCTTTTGCTTTGTAAATTTCTTTAATTTTTTCCTCGGAAATTTTCTTCGTTAACTTTTTTCTTTGAGCTTTTATTATACCGTCAGTCGTAGTGTCATCGGCATTCAAGTCATCATCGCTAAGAATTTTGCACAAGCCTTCTTTACAAAAAAATAATGTCCTTTTGACGTCATCTTCATTACCGATGAAATCTTTGACAATTTTAAAAACGTTTGTCTTAGCATCTGTACTTGCCTTTACGCTCTCTGGTATTATTGCACCCCTCGCACCTTGTCCCTTCTTCAATACGTCCTCCAGGCTTTCTTCAAGGTGCTCAGTTACGTACGGAATAGGTAAACTGTTGGCTGCTATGTTATAGTAGATGACCAAGATTGCACCTATCAAATAGTACGCCATCGGCTTCGTATTTGACAAACGTCATCATTTAGAGAATTTTTATCTATCTACTTGCCTATTTGTTGTCTTACAAGATAACTAGCATAATTGCCACCTGACTTAAGTTTATAACAATTAAATATTTTATGCCAATGGTGATTTATGTATAATTATGCAATTATAATCCTTTTTAATGGTTTAAATTTGAATTGCCTTTTAAGATTCATTGCTTTTGAAACTTTTAGCTAATTAGGACCATGATTAGGCCAGTTATTAAATTACTATCTAAATTGACAGGGACCGCCATGGACGGTATTTTCCTCTATACCGTTATTAACTTGGTATAGCTACATTATTTTAATTATTTTTTTGTGGTTTCGGTTTTTGAGAGCTATAGAAAACTATTTTAAAAACCTGCAACGTAGCCTTTTCTTTGGAAATCGAAATAATGACAATTTGTATTTTTAAAGGGATTATTATTGATATTCTTACCTGCTAACTTCTTTCCGTGTCAAACTGCCTCGCTATTTCTAAGAAGAAATTAGCTGCGTTATGGATAGAAGTTCAACTAAAATTTAATACTGTAAACTCTCGACCAGTTAGGTTAGTTTAGGTTATGTTATATTAATTTATCTAGCAAATCGACAGATTTAGCCAGAATCGAAATCTGTTTTTAAGTCAGTGTTGAACGGATTAGGAATAGATATTAAAACAATAAAAACTAAATATGTACCAAGAATTTAGTTTTGTGTTTTTTTTTTTTTTGTTGAAGCATCATAGATAGTAGATTTGACTTGCTGTTGATGAAAATACGTTTTCAACATCATGAACATAGTATGATACACATTTAAAAAATACTTTTTTTCTTTATTATTTTTTTTTTTTTTTTATTTTCCTAAATACTAATTAATTTGGCTTTAAAATTTAAAATGTTTCAAACACCAATATTTTGGAGATAACGTAAGAAATTATTTCAACGTTTCGTTGTTTATAATAGTGGATTGATGGTTGACTGTTGTGAGTAATTGAAGAGAAGTTGGTTGGGGTATTCAGTAAAAAAATAAATAAATAAATGATACTTATTTTTATATTTACTGACGTTTCGGCCCAAAGTTTAGGCCTTCATCAGGGCTAAGAAAAGACCAGATGACAATAGAGAAACTATTAACTTATGAAAAAATAATATTAATAATAATAATGTATGAAGAAATTAATAGCAGTAATAATTTGTAAAACAGAAAAAAAGAATAAGAAGTTATATAAAGAAAATTATAGATTTAAATAGAAATATGCTGCAAATTATTTCAAAATGGTTTATTATTTCCAAACAATTATACATCTAAAGTAACATTACCTTCCTAGTAACAAAGGAAAAGAAATAAAAGATGATTCCAATTATTGGCTTTTTTTTCATCATTAATAATTTGCTAAAAAAAAAAAAAAAAAAAAAAGCGTTACTTCAAACAAAGGATTTAACCTTTGCAGTAGAACATATAAAAAAAACTTCTGCAAACCATATCTTTGCTCTAAATAGTCCGATTATAACGATTTTATTTTTGTTTTTTAGGAAATTTCGTAAACTTTTAAATAACCATATACAATATCGACAAAAAGTGTATACTTTTTGAGTTATTCGGAATCTAATTTTACCACCCCTTGTAACTTTTTTTCCAGCTTCTTTTCATCTGCTTCTTTGAAGTATGTTATATAGATAAATTTAAAGGGCATCAAGTTTTATTGAAATCGCTACATTCGTTTAGACGCTATAGTCTATAGCAACGCAGGTTTTTCGATCGCCATCTTGAAAGACTTCTTCATGGTCCTCGGTGAAGAAGTCTCATCTTCGGGTGACTTCTCCGAAACTGCGCGGACGGCGGACGTATAAAATAATTTGTATTCGTTTTTCCGAATTCTACGTATTCTGATACGTAAAACTTCAAATTTTGAGAGTGGGTTAAGTTTTTGAATTTTTTGTTCGATTTCAATGGTTCATTATTGAAAATCATAAACCAAAATTAAGATACTAAAAATCCATAAAAATACACTGACTGTATATAAGAGAATTAAAAAGTTAAAATTATTAAAATAAGGTGTAATGAGATTTGTGTATCAATATACACAAAATAGACGCAGGGATATGAAAAAGAAATTAAAGAAAAAATGGTAAATGAAGAGAATAGTGAGATTCTTCGTCTCACAATTTTCCTCATTTACCTGACCTTCATATTTCATAAACATAATTTAATTAGGTATTGTTTGTTAGAATACTACCATCGTTATTCACTATACCGATACATTGGTGGCTTTCCCAGCTTTCCTATCCTTAGCAAAAATTCCCAATTTCCAATACCGATGATTCCTGATGGAGGGACCCACTTAAGAAGCCCCGGTTGCTAATCAAGTGACCAACAATGGAGGATACGACGAATTGAAGGACTACCTGCCCTTAGGATCGCTATCGATACCAGTTCATGTTTATTAATCCCTTCATCCTAATTGCAATGATTAGGCTTCCTACATGGTCCGGCCCACGCTTCCCCTCCGATATCCACACCACTCCTAACCTATCCTTCCTCCCATGTTGGACTGCTGCCGCAACCGCGTAAGTACCTTATCTTCAAAATGTATCCATCTTAGTTTAATCTCTCAAAGTTTTAAAATAAAATATTATAAATAATTTAATACGACCCCTGCAGACTTTGAATTTTTAGAATTTACGGTTTCTTCATATTTATGAACTATGTAACACATATTTGTTGTTGAAATCACCTATACTAAAAGAATAACCTAAAACCGTATGATAGCATTAATGATTATGTTTTTCTTCGAAACATTCGCGTACTTCTCGGCCCGTTATATTCGACTCAAAGTCGGCAGAGAGTAATTACCTAACGTCAGATGGTTTACTATGAATTTTATCAAATTAAACACTCTACTTTTATTTAAGCTTGCGCAAATTTATTTTCCTTTACAAGTGTATTTTAATAACGGTTTCTCCACTAATTTTTTTTCTCTGTAATGATTTTATTAATTTGTTCAATTTAAAACAAACAATCGACCTTTAAATATAGATAATTATTTACCCAATGGTGTGTAAGCTTTGCAGACAATTTAATACGCTTTTTATTTATAAATAAAAAAAACACTACATAAATAAATACTAACACCTATTTTATGCCAAGTTGACTACTTTTTCTGCGTTCTCATTTTCATAATCATTTTACTGAAAAAGAATATATAATAATGCTTTTAAAGACTTGGCAAGGAATCAGTTACAAAACACGGTATTTTATTTCTATAACAAAGAGTAAATATAAATGAAACATTATTTATAGTTATATATATATATAATAAATATTAATTAAATATAATTATAAAATATTTCAATTGTTTTCTTCCATCTCTCTAAAATCAAACGCCATCGGTTCTCTTTTGTTTATATACTTCTGCCATCAGTAATTAATGTTAGGGTGTACTCCAGATTTTAATTAACACATTCATGCTAAATGAATAAGAAAATAAATAATAGAAACAGTATAAAATGTTAAATAGAAAAGTCAAAAACATTTTTAAAAAATTAATGTCAATATAATTACATTAAAATATTCATCAAATATCCAGTTTCCATGCTATTATATGTTTTACTGTCCATTATATTTTATTGAAGATTATTTATGTAGTTTGACTACTCTTCACTAAATATCGGTATTTTAAAAATTAAATTATTCATAAAGGTTCAAATTACATTTTACTGAATGGTTGTATGTTAATCATTTAACTAATATATAAATACTTTTTTTATTTATTTACTAATTTTTGGCCTAACTCCGAAAGAAGATCTCTCGTTAAATTTACCTTCCTACACTATTTTTTATCCCGGGCGAACAGTCGCCTTCTTTGAATTTTCATCGTTTTCGGTATATCCTCTATCTGGTCCAACCAACACATCAATATAGACCAAATCCTGTCTACATCTGATGTAGTTCTTCATTGTTGTGGGTTTTTCACTGCCCAATTTCGCGCGCCCTACCATAGATTCTGGGAGGGAGATATTTTTCTTCTAAGCGAATAGTTTTCTTTTTGAAGACTTCGAAGTCAATATTGCTTATATACTGAAAATGACATACAATATACAGACCTAAAATATCGAGAGGAAGAGTTTCGATTGGATTTCATTGTGATACCCAGTAAAAGATACAATTATTTGTTAGTGTGATCTTAAAAAAAATCTCTGCTCCAGTTAAACCTATTTCTGATAGGTGATACCTTTATGTTGGAACGTAGTAGTTTCATCGGATGTAAATATTTTTAACTAAAAATTTCACTCAAAAAATTAATGCTTAAAACAAGTTTTAAGTACTAATTCTTATGACTTGTTTACTCGCAACTTGTTCTGTAAACTTGAGTTACTTCAAGACTATGTGATGAATATGCACTAGAGTTTACTTTGAATATTAAATCACTTGGAAATTTTAGTGTTTAGACAACTTTCTTTAGCCTTGATTTAACAATGTCCGGTCCACTCGGTGATTTCATATTTAAAATAAACACTAGTACATAGTCTTTCCCTAAGATTATAAAAAAAAAAAAAAAAAAAAAAAAAACGGTTTACGGTACTAAAATTTGGTACGTTATTATGATCATCGACTTTTTAGATTATGTTTTATTCAGGACGTTTTACCAAAGAAGAATCTAGCTCGGCCGAGAAGAGAATTGGCGAGGCATGCAGAGGCGGAAGGAAGAAAATTGGCGGGTTAGATTTAGGCGGGGCCACCCACGGCAATGGTGGAAGTAGCTTAATGCCAGGAAAGTTGCTCATCCCTTATTCATACCGCTTCAGTTTAGGTCACTTGTGGGGAGGCAGGGAGGAGGATATATAGGTGAGCATGTAAATATCATGTGGGGAGGGGGTATGTACATACTCGTTTATGTTTATGTTTTCATATAGAATTGTACCATCGCTGGATTTCTGTCAGTAAAATTCCAGATTGTCCCTAAGTTTCTTCACTCATGCGATGCAAACAAATTTTTAAATATCTATCCAAAATGTTCACTCCTCTATCCCAACACCAGCGGTCTAGAATGGTTAACACAAGAGGCCGTAAAAAGTCGTTGACCTGTCAAATAAATATAAAAAATTCAATGAGCCAATGGGACATCCACCCTTAAGTCAAACTTATGCAGTTCTGTAGTGACGACGAACCTCTTGTTGATATCTTTACAGTAGCATCCGCATCTATATTTACTTTGTACGATTCATCTTCGGGATCCCAAGGGAAGCCTCTGTTTTCCGTTTTTATGTAGAGTTGAACCGGCTCAATCCTTCCTACCGTCGTAAGTATTTCCTGGCATCCTTCCTCTTTCAAGTCATTCAATCCCACCGTCCTTCATACATCTCCAAGCTCCTTCAATTCAAATCCTCTGTTCGCTCCCACAATACGTTCCAGATCTTCGAATTTATACATAAGGGACCACCGAACCGCTGCTTTCGACAGATCGTTCATTATCCGATCCTCATCCCTATGGAACACCATCCCTTCCCACATCCGTCAATCCAATACCCTTCCTACCTTTAAATCACGCCTGTTCAATCATTTCTTATCCATCCAGTCTCCGTAAAACTGTAAATAGATACCAATGTAAATATGTATATAAGTTACTAGAACGTTCTTCATTATTTTTAATTTATTTCCAATTTTTTAGTATTTACTTATTTAAGTTAGAAAGTAATTTATAATTTTTTATTATGACTATTTCATTACTCAGCATTTTTTTTATGTATCTCTGAAGTTCCTAAGCCCACATTTCTGTCCTTCTGTATTATACTAAAGGGACTCGTCCCAGAATAAATAAAGTATTATTATTATTATATAAACCAAAGGTAGTACGGCTTCTTCAAGATTCAGGACACATCTTATCTAAAAATTTTATTTTTATAGAGGCATAATCAGAGAAACCTGGAGAAATCTTGTTACACCAGATTTTTGTATTTGAATTCGAGTGCATATGTATTTGATTATAGGCAATAATTGGAAAAAATCCAAACCACACAGTCTTATGTCTCCAAAATACAGACAAAGAAAAAAACCGTAAACTTAGCGCCAATTTAGCGATCATTAGGACAGAAAAAAACAGCAAATCGAACCTCACTCCATTAAATCTAATCGCATCCTCGAATTTTTCCCAATTATAACCTAACATTTGTTCTGTCTCTTGGTTAGTTTGTTACTAATTTATATTAATTTATTTTATTTTTTCATAAAAATTCCTTTTTTAAAACGCCTTCCTTCTTACTATTTATAGCCTATTTGAACCTCAAAACGACGTAGAAACATATATTTGACATATCGTCGGTTTATTGCTAGAAGTCACTAAATACGTTTTTGATGGTGCTGAACTTTTAAGAAGGTTCAGGGGTGCCCACAAGAGGGTTTCAATTAAATATCGGGAGGAAGTTCATGCGCCATCGACCTTGGGGGGGGGAGAGGGGCACTTCTGAGAAGGTTTATGTAAATGTCGACCTTACTCGACCGATAAAAAAAAAAGTAATAGCTGCATTAAAATGACAGAATCCATTTTACATAGTTAGTTATAAGTGCATGATTTTCAAATTTTACAGAGGGAACATTGCGCTTGGCATCCCTCCCAGAAAATGTTATTTCTCTCTTCTTCTTATTAATATTAAGAAAGATCACAAATCCACTTGCTATGGTTTGATCCTTGTTTTGTTTATCTTGTTTCCTAGTTTGAAAGCTATTCAAAATTAAAACAACACAAAAATATGGTTGTCTTCGAAAAATCATAAGTCCATCAAAATGTGCCCTCTTCAAATATTTTGATGGAGCAACTTGCGGAATTCAACCTCCTTCTGGGCTCCCTAATGTTTTATTTTGTCATCCCTTAATTTATTTCTAAAGTGAATACACTTTATTGGAGAAACACTAGCTGGTTCTTATTGGATCGTTAGAACTCGCTGGATTTTAAAGAACCGGAAATGGCCGACTTTCTGTTTAATATTCTTCCATGAACTGATCTGTAAATATGAAATGTATATCCTTGAATATCTTACGGTTGTTTTCTCTTCTTATAGAGATAACTAGTTTTAAATTATATGAGTCTTTTTCTATTTCTTATTACGAAATTAACTCGCGGAAGAGGACTGAGATAACGTTCTTTGAAGTTAAGAAAGATCCGATCGCTATTCAGCCATCCGTGTCCTATTTTTTTCTATAGCGTTTTATGATGAGAATAATTCATAAGTGATTGAGATGCATTATGTTGTGTCCCACCCACTCCAACCTTGTTAACGTCATTTAGACTCGACGCAAACATATTTGTAACCGGTAGCTGTTTATGGCTTGTTTATCGTATCAGGTTATGTATTGTTGTTATGCAATATTCCCTGGCATTAGCCTTCATATTTAATGATTTTTTTTTAAATATATTTATGTTAATATATCGATAAAACGAACCAAGTCGTTATCTTCAATCTACTAACTAATTACAGTGACTAAGGCTCCATTAACTTAATCTGAACGAAGAACTGGTGTAATGTCCTTCTCTTATTATCGTTGATTGAAATGTACGATGATTTGAATATTCGATTAAATCTTAAAAAATAGTAATTTAATTCAATGGATTTCACGACTTTTTATTTTATTTTAATATCAATTGTATTTTAGTACCGCAAACAATATCATGAGGCTATAAGTATTTAAAAAACATTGAAGTTATCAAATCCTCTTAAATATGTCAACTTTTTCGACAAAACTTTGGGGTTAGTCTTTGATGATACTGATTCGCTAGTAACAAAAACAGTTTTGAGAAAGAAAAAAAGTCGAAACCAAATACATCTAATGAGAAAAATTCATTGTAAATCAAAATTTACTTGTCCAGTTTATTATTTTTCATTTTTGGAAGATTTTCCTTAGTGGGATTATTTAAAAGTACTATTCTTATAGTGAAGGAAAGGGAAGAGGTCTATCATTATTTATTTTAATGTACTATTTATTTTAAATAATGTTTTATAAGTTGAAGTTGGAATAATAATAATTCTAAATAATATTCAGTGAACCTCGGTTCACATTATTCTTACTTTGCTTCCTCATTATTGGTTTGTATTCGTGTGGAAGGTTAATACTAAAATGTTTGTTCAGAATCACAGGCGAATCTCCCTCTTCCCAAAATGGTAAAATATAACCATATTTTACAACAAAAAAAATTAAAAACTATCTCTTAAAGTATTCTTATTCGTGTAATTACATTTAATAGGACTTCAAGAATCACTTAAACTCCATTCCATATAGGTAGTTAATTTCTTTCTTTTTAAAAAAAAAAAGCTTTCGAGCTGAACTCCCACCAAAAATAAATTAAATCCTGGATCCGCTTGTGCTCAGAATCGTAAACTTTCTTTCACAATTTACGCATCGAGAAACAAATTTGGTTTTGTGTCTGTCTGTACCATTAATATGATTTTCATGATTTTTTTGCGATTGCGTGGGTTGGTGCCTAGTTGGTCCGATATATTATAGAATTCAAAAATTTACACATAATGCTTTTTCTTACTCAGGAATAAATGTATTTTTTATTCTCAGACAACACACGTTCGATTTGGCCCAAATGCGAAGAGAAGTTAGGGACAGGCCAACAAATAACCAAATAGATGCCATCTCAGGTAGGAAGTGAACATTGGGAAAGGATTGTTAATTTTATATGTTGCTTTTATGAGGCTATAATCTTTTAATATAGCATTTTAAATTAAATTATTGGTGGTTGAGGCTCTCGTTTAAGATTTAATGTTGTTGTTGGTTTTTTTTTTTTTTTAAAGTTGTTTCACTTTAATATATTTTGTCTGCGTCAATGTTTTAACTGAATTTTGAAATATTTTGTATAAAATCAGAAGTTTTATATGATAAATAATTTTTTTTTTAATAAATCATCTTCGAAAGTTAAATTACTAGTAACTAATAAAAATGGTCAGGAAGTTATACTGACCCAACTTGGCTGATTTTTTAAAAAAATGTATAAAAGATATACCTACATATATATTTATATATATATATATATATATATATATATATATATATATATATATATATATATATTATTAATGTTCTAGTTTTCAAAAAAAAAAAAAAAATTAAAACGTCAGTCAAGTAGAATTAATTATCTGTCACAACCTGACTCGAACCCGAAATTCGGAGAATAAGAGTTCTGTGCTCACTTAGCAATCTCATGTGTATGTGTTTGTTTGCAAACGTACATGTCTATATTAATGCCCCCTGACCTGCAATACTTATGGGATGATCTTCATTCTTAATGAAATCCCGCATAACTTACCGAGATGTTTGTTAAAATTGTAAAACAGTAAGCATAACCAAGAGGCAATTGATTATTCATAAGCAGGTTCGCTATTGACCAACCTATTAGACTTTTTATCGCACTTTTTTGCAATTCAACTCAAAACAGCAATCAATGTAAATTATGTGAAGTCCCGGAGGATGTGTCGTGCATGTAAGCTTATTGATTAGCATCCGGATTTTTTGTTTTTTTTTTTTATTTGTATAATGAATCGAATGGAATGTAAATGGTATGGCGTCAAGATAAAAATAGAGAAAATACAATTCGCTTGAAAAGAAATTAACCGAACTAGAATGGCATTCTCATTCTTTCGATAGAAAACTTACTTTTTTTTTTTTTTTTTTTTGGAGAATATAGCTTATTTCTATTTATTTTTAACAATTAAGATAGTTTTCATTTTAAAAAAAAAATAATGATTTATTAGTATTTAAAAAATACTTCATCGATGAATTTGGTTATAAAATTCTATTTTTCTAGTTTAATGGATGTCGTTTGAGATGTCAATGTAATATATACATAATATATTATATAAATTATAATATATTAATATAAAATATATACATAATACAGTGATAAATTAAGTTGAAGGTTGTGGCTATATAAAAGCAATGCGATAGAAATAGGAAAACAAAAAAAAAAATACTATAATAGCGGAATGCTACTTACAGGCCATTTTTTTATATTTCGTGAGCACATCTATGAATCAATTTATATTTCAATTCCTTTCCAATTCGACCATTGAAGCACTCTAAACTAGATTTCTTTTCTAGCTCATTTCCCCATCGTTGAATTTATTTCAAACCCAATCCGTCCATAGGGTAAAACTGGAGATAGTGATACATTCCATTTATTCTGGAAAAGTGAGAGAATAATTTGGATTTTCTTTAAACTCATCAGAAAGCCATGTGATTTTTCTGAGAATTTTATGCTAAATAATAAAAAACTAAAAAGAAAATTTAGAAAGTTGGCACCCTTACAATTTATTTTTAGTTTTTGTTTACTATCCGCCCTCACAACTTGGTACACCGTTGAACCCGCTGACAAATCGTCCAATGTGTTCTGGTGACTTCTTGATACCAGCCCACAAAACATAGAAAAATAATTTACTTTCTTACCGTACTTTTTATTTCCTTGGTCCATCCTCTTTGAACACAAGTTCTTTTCTTAGTTTTTCTTCTCCCATCTATCTCATAAAATGTCCAAATAAAGACAGAAAGGGATACGATTTTTTTATTCCATTATTTAAAGGTTCAATATTGAAAGTAATTAAACTAAAAATGCAAAACAAGGAATTTCAGAACTTAATTTCACCATTTCCTAAATATAAATAAGACGCTGCTTATCATTAATCTTCTATTTACCTTCATTCGATTCTTACTATAAATCTAATCAAGAATAATTATTGTTTTTAATGATTCCTAACCCATATCTAAACCTATGATAATTTAAAAGCGAACCCTGTTTGTTTATTTTACGAATATCTTACGGTTAAGAAGTCGACAGATCCTTTGGCCAGTACAAATGGGGCCATCGACCTCTTACAAGACAATGGTACCAGGAAGCTGACATTCAACTTGACAGGTGGATGACACCTGGTGATGAATGGTGAGTGGCAGATCGTTAGCAGCTGCAGTGGCCTTTGTTGATTCAGGATCTCGCTCCTCTGTCTTCAACTTCTTCTCTTGATAATCCTCTGCCCTGTGTTGTCCGAGCGGTGTTCCAATCTCTCCGACACCGTTATACAGTTCAATCTAATTGATAAAATCTGCGATATGCGACCTATATTTGTCAAATAATATATAACAAGTAACATTTCACATTTACATATTCATTTTCTAACGATATAAATATTACTTATTGGGAGGTTTCAAATACGAAGCTGCAAAAGTATTATAAATACTTTTATAATACATAATTATATAGGTTTTCTCGTAAATGACAGAAGTATTAAAAGAGAAATAGTTAAATCTCAATAGCTTGAAAAAATTTCATGCAAACCCTGATACGATTCACAAAAAATCAGGAAGTTCAAGTTTTGTGTTTTTGTTATTTTTTTTATAGCTCGATCACATCGTCCCTAATTATAAACATTTGTGGTTATGGATTAGTTTTTTAATGATTGAATGTACTTGAAATTTGCTGATTGATGAATGTGGTTTGGTGAATTTTGTCAACTGCTTCATCCTGTGTATCTTCCTTGCTGCTTTTCTCTTCCACCGGCTGTCAGCATATTTCCTGCCTCTCCTTAGCCACTTCTCCTGTAGGAGGTGTCTATCTGCTCATTTTTGATAAATGAGAGATATGAAAAATATGCAGATCAGGGCTATGAATACCCAGATGAGTTTCACCAGAATCTGCAGGAAGTTTTTGTTTTAACCTTCCTCCTATAGATGGCACCTTCACAGTGGCCTGTTCTACGTCATTTCAAATATAAAATTTAAAGACTAGACACAAATGAATGTGGCCCTAACACAAAGAAGAAAAAAATAATAATACTTCTATAGACACTTAAAGAAAGATTGCTAAATTTATAGGTTGTTTGAATAAGTCAACTGTGTTATAAGGTGTTAATAACAACAAATTAATAGCTTTTTACGTTTTCAAAAAACATTCAATCATCTAATAAATGCATTAGTTAAGAACTATAATAGAATCGTAGGAGCTGAGGTCGTGATATACTTTATGCATCCGCCAGAGCCAAGGCCTCGCAATAGTAACGGTTGAATGCTTCTCTTGGGGATAATAGTGTATTTCCTACTCCTTATTTGGACAATATACTTGACATTATTCTTAAAGGAGTTGAGAATGGCTTCCTCAAGGCGAAATCTCGATTTATATCTCCTTCATCTGGGGTCTTTGTAGTAATAGCTTGTTAACATTTTCTATTATCGTAAAGTAAAAAGTATTTTACTGGCATAAAGGAGTACAGAAATACCTGCATCGATTGCGGCCTCTTTAGACTTTGATGTATTACTATTTGTTTCTCAACAACTTTTGAAAGAGAGGTGACGAGAGAGTTGTGATTTATGGAGGTTTATTATGTTAGTGCAGAAGGTCGTATGTAACAATTTTATATGTTTATTCTCTATGGATTAAAGGTGACATTATGTAGCCTTCAACTGCTATAAATAGTTTGCTAAATAGGAAAATAGCAGTGGAAAATAAAACATGAAATTATACTAATAAATCATAGAGAAATAACAATACATACGACTGTTTGCACGAATATTGCAGTAGCGATATTGAGGAATGGGAAACTCTCCCGCACAACTAACACTGTACATCTTCCGTTTCAAGCTGAAAAAGTTCTAGTAATGTACCAATGTTATGAAGGCTGCCTCCCCTCCACCCTGTGGGTCACACCATCTAAACAAATACGTTATATATTCAAGTGTACTTTTTAAAAGATATTTTCAACTATATATATATAATAGGTAAAACAAAATAAATAAAAATCCTTACAATTATAATTATATATACTACATTATATTATTTTTTTTTATTTTTAATGATATTTACAACTGTATTAAAGAAATACATTTAGTAAATTTGAACATACGGATATAATGACGTGAAAACACTTGTTGAGTAACTACCCAATGGTAGCACTCTAATGATATGTCTACATTAGGAGATCACGGGGCCATCTTCTTTTCAGACGCTTCGGAGGGTTATCAGGAATTGAAGATGAAGCAATGTTAGAATCGAGAGGGTTGGGATGATTCTGAAGTTTATTATGGGATGATAGGTATCTGGATTGGGCCAGATCTGAAACATTAAGGTTATTATTGATGGTTTTATTTGTAACAAAGTAGGGAGCATTTAGGATTTTACGAAGGATTTAGGATTGCAAGAGTTGGATATGAGAGGAATTCGATGGTTTAGTGGAGCCCCATAGCTCAATTCCGTAAATCCAAATAGGCCTTATTATAGTCATGTATATGAGTCTTTTGTAATTAATTGGAAGTTTAGAGCGCTTGTCTAGTAAGTACTGAAGTAATTGGAAACGTCGAGCGGTTTCTTGTCATTTCAGCCTGGTATGCATTTTTTTTTTTTTTTTTTTTTTTTGGGTCCTTCCCTTCCTCGCCGGTAAGGCTATACGGGATTTTCCCGAGCCAGGGAGTGTGGGAGGGGATTTAAAAGACTCCCCCGGCACCGGGACGCGAACTCGTGACTATTTTTATATCTTTGCATTCATATGTCAGGTTGCCAGGCAACGGCGGTGCAGTGCACACGCTTTAGCCCATTCGGCTACCCCGCCCACCAATCTGATATGCATTATAATTATAATGTGGAATTTTAGCATATAATAAAAACTCCCACCACTTTATTTTTTATTTGGTCCATCCATGGGAAGGAGCCTCCCCCCAAATCAAAATCGAAAGTCTGCGCCTATGCTTGCTGTCAATTGGTTCTCGTTGCATGATATCATTTGAGGTTCAGACATCACCCTCCTAAGGGTTTGCAAATCTACACATATTTGCATTTTCCTTTGGGCGCATAAAGTTCATTATGTGTTGATGAGTTGAAAATTGTCTATTAATGGTACATTGATTTATAAATCTTTAATATTTTTATAATAATATGTGGTTGGAATAAGTATTGATATTTTTTTTTCTTTATTTGCTCTAATAATTTCCTTTTTACATTGTTGCAGGTGTACCAGCGGACACGATTCGCGGCGGACATCCCCCCGGCTGGCAAGAAGCCTAGCTCGGGAGGGGAGAAGAAGGGCCTGGGGGAGTCGTTCAGAAGACTGGTGGGGAGGCTGCGGGGCCGAAGAGGAGTGGACTCCGGGACACAGACTGGCAACGACATGGCCACCGTCCACAGGTACTACCTCGGGGAGGACCCCTTCGCCGGCAGCATATACGGCAAGGAGAGCGAGTACCCCAGGAGGAAGCCCGAATCCAGGTAGGTCCTAGTCTTCCGCTTTCTTCCACGATACGCCAAGTAGGTGTCTCGTATGGTCATTTCCAGGGGAAATGGCTTCATAAAGCATAGATCTTATATACCAAGACGGTATACCAGCAAATCCGCATATTAAGGAATTATATTATTCGTATGGCGTTGCTGAAATATTCTGTTAATATAATTTCCTTTATATTGATTCCAAATGAATCGTTCTCCCAACTTGTAAAAACTATTTGTTACAAATTACATAAACATCGTGGAAATACATGGTTGATAGAAAAACAATGGAATATGTACCGTTCATTTGGTCTTCTTGTTTGGTCAGATTTTATGAAATATTAGTAGCATCCTGATCATCCAGAATAATGTTGTCTGGGTTGTTTCGTTTGGATAACACGAAATTACGAACAAGAGATGAAAATCAGTAAATATCAGGGGTTGGGACTTTTTTAAAAAGTTACATTTTGACAGTTCTTGTGAAACTTTTTAGGAAAAACGTTCTAAGAACTTTTTTTTTATTAAAGTTCTATATTTACGGTAAATGTTTAACTTTTATTTATTTAAGTTCTTAAAAAAAGTTCCCTTAAATGAGAAATAATCAGTAATTGGGCTTAGAATAGAGTTATATTTTTTCTTAAATTAATTGCAAACGATAGCCAAAAATGATTGTTTAGATTGACTTTTTACTGAAATCGATAGAATTCTTAAATAAAAAAAATTTAAAAATAAAAAGTTCTGTAAAATCATAACTGGAAAAGTCGTAAGGGAAAAAGTTTTAGTTCCAAAAGAGCTGAAAAGCTATAGAAAATAAAAGTTCCAGTGATCCCGACATTTTTTAAAAATAATACTCTTTTTTTCTATTTAAATATACATTTACTAAATTTGTGTTCGTTCGAAATAAATTGCTACGAGCTTCTCTTTTCCTATGTTACTAAATAACAAAAAAATGTTGAGGAAACCTCATGAGGTATTACTACTTGAGCCATTTCTTGAATAGTTTTATTTTTAAATATTGTATTCTTAGTTTAAACACACCTAGAGAACAAATCAGAATAGAAAACTATGGGACTATATTACAAATTTTAATCCCTATTTCCACAAGAACTGTAAACGGATATGCCCCCCTTTTTCAACAAAAGTATAGCTATATACCTTCACCTTACCACATAATATTTATTAAAAGTGAAATATTTATAGTCCATGGTACAGATCCCTTTTTATCGAATTATTAATATCCGCCTGAAACTAAGTAAATAGTTTCATCTCATCGTAACCTACAACTATTTTATTTATGAAAACTCTCGGAATTCGGGCGTTTTCAATCTGGAGGGGAGCAAACTTTTTCTATTTAATGAGGTACTAAAAACTTGTAAACACCCATTTTCTTTCTATTTGGATCGTTACATAATTTGATCACAAAATCGATAAAAAATATGGCCTACAAAAATATTGAGCCGTTTGTCCTATATAACCTCGTTATTTTGAATATTTGGGGGTGTAAGCCACGCCAAACGGCTCAATATTTTTGAAGGCAACTTTTTTTATCGATTTTGTGATCAAATTATCTTACGATCCAAGTGGAAAGCAAATGGGTATTTACGAGTTTTTAGTACCTAATTAAATAGAAAAAGTTTGCCCCTCTCCAGATTGAAAACGCCCCTATTACAAGAGTTTTCGTAAATAAAAAGTTGTAGGTTACGATGAGATGAAGCTATTTACGAGGTTTTAGGCGGATGTTAATAATTCGATAAAAAGGGGTCTGTATCACGGACTATTATGGATAACTCTATTTTATTTTTTACGCTCATTTTGAAAAAAAATATTTAAATGTGTAAAATAAATGTGTACTTTAAAAAAGTTAATTCGCGCTGCAAAACACAAATCTACAAAGAATACAGACCGAAAAGCCAATCAATGAAAAACTTTTTCATTTTTTGCAAAATTTCAGAAATATGTGGTACACCTTTTTGTTCGTAGACCTATTACATTCCTTTGTATGTCCGTTTCACTAATTATTGTTATAGCGAAAGATAATTCCGGAAATTCCTCAGAGAATTGTTGCATGGTTTCCTTCTTAGAACTTAAGAAGCCCCACCTTAATTCAGTAATGCATTGTAATAGTTAACTACCTCTAAGAAACCTCGGTTTTTACTATTTATTTTTATTTTTTTTAAATAGCTAGTAGAAACAATTTAAAACTTGAGTACTTGTATAATTGAGGATGATGAAACTGTTAAACTTTAACATATGTTTAACATAATTTATATTTAACTAGAAAATATCTATGAGTTATATGACAGTTTTTATAAATATTTACTAGATGATACACTCACATTTCTTCAGGATTTTTTACTCTCGATTTTACTGAAAGATGAGGAAACTGATAACAATAAAAAAAAAAAATTTTATATTTTCTAATTTATTTATATTTATTTACACTCGTAACATCCTTAAAGGTTTGTCTTGGTAAAATATAGAAGTGGACTGAAGCTCTTAAACTGGCTTTATCCGTTGAATGGAGGAGGTTTAAATCCATAGATGAATTGGCATTCTTAATCTTCCTTTGAAAGGAAATAATTAAAAAATAAAATAAAAATATATACTGGAATAAAAAGAGGGCTTTTTAAAATAATGAAAATAAATTTCAGACTTTTCTGTACCGACACCTTATTTTTTACTGTATTCATATTTCCATTTAAAATTAAAAAAATATTTTATTTTTTTTAGATATACATATTTTTGACGAAATAAATTTTCTGCCTGCTAGAGTATTTTCAAGTAGGAGAAAAATCAAACAAAATAAGATAAATGTAAATTAAAATTATAACTAAAAAGTAAAAGAACACAACAGTTTAATTCATTGCAATGCTAACAAAAAAACATTACCTGTAATCATTCACCGATTCATTGCTATAATATTTCCCTAACAAAACAAAATTACCGTCTGTCGATTAATTTATTTTCGTTATTGGTTTTCTTATTATTGTTAATGCATTATTAATGAGTTGCATCGAATCACGAGTTATTTCATGTGATGCAAGTGATAGCTTTAGAGGAAAGTAATGTCTAGTTTCTTTCTTTTTTTTTTATGTATGTAAATTATTTTATATATGTATATTCATGATTTGCCACTCCTTCAAAATTAAATCAACTTTATTAACATATAAGTACAAGATTGTTTATGTAAATATAAATTTTATGTTGTTAACTATTATATATGTGATAGTTAAAAAAAATTTATGGAGGATCAAAAAAAAAAATAAACATCGCAGAATCCAATCCGGGTTTCTACTTCACAGAACGGCTCATTCTGGTCGGAAGTTAAGAAAGATATGTAGTTAATTTTTTTTTTTAAGAAATAACCTTTTTTTATACTAATGTTAATATTTCCTAATTAAAAGCAGCTAATTAAATAATGATTTCCTGGAGGAAATTGTTGCGCTTTAAGGCAGCCGTTTAAATGTTTTCCAAAAAAGGAATGGACTGAATTACAGGGCTGTTTGCTTTGGGCATGGATATTGTTTCCTCCTTGGCCCGCAGAGACGGCTTCGAACCTCTCATTAGGTACCTCTATGGCGAAAGTTCCTTCGAGAGATTATAACTTGTTACCTGTATAAATCAGAATACATTATCTCGGTGTACTATTTGCTTTGGAATAAGTTAGCATTATCCCAGGCCTTGTGATTGTTGCGTCTCTCTCATCAGGGCATCGAGTTTTCTATTTGTTATTTCGAAACGAAAATGAAATAGGCGAATCGACCTTCGTATAATGTGAGTCGTCGACAACTAAGGTTAAGAATCGTGTACATGTGAGGCAGTGGTTGATCCAGAAATATTCTCTGGGGGAGGGTGCACTTGTGAACCCTCAAATGCTCTCAAATTGGTGAAAACATCAAATGCTTGGTTTACGTTAAGCTTTATAAATGGCGGTAATCATTTATAAGTTAATAAATAAAATAATTAATAAATATGAAATTATTTAAAGTAGTATATAAACAACAATAACAATAATAGCTTGACTAGAAGAAATAGAAGTTCATGACAATAGAACTTATGTGATAATCATAGAATTATGCGTCGTACTTCAATAATTGGAGTGATTAGTAGAAATTAATACTATAAGGTAGAGAAAAAGAAAAATAGCTGTATTTGATCAATAGAATTAGAAGTAACTGAAACGTAAAAATGAGAAAGTATTTAATTAAAAATTTCTTTTTTAGTTGCATTAGTGTTGTGCACAGATCTTCTGGTATTCGGTTGAACAGATAGATAACCATGTAGCTCAATGTCTTTTTCTCGAATTTATTGTTAAATGAAGGTTCGAAGTACTTAGTTTTGTTTCTGACGTTTTTATATCGTTTTTAAATAAATCATCATGCTTGAATTTGAGTGCTATTTTGTATATATAAAATACATTTGGTATAAGTTCTATTCTGTAATTTAGAGAGTTTTGATAAATGAATAGCTGCACTGGCTCCATTGCATTCAATTCCGTATCTTAATATTGATTCAAAGAATACTATACCTTATTATTAACGATTCTTTATGAAATGAAAATTGTAGACAATAAATTTTGTACTAACATTTAATCTTCCTAATATAATCGTAAGATGGGTTTCAAAGGAAAAGTTATTGTCTACAGTAACACTTAAATATTTTAGTTTATTAACAACCTTTAAAATTTTACAAGAACATGAGTTTTTTTCAAGATTATTGCTAAGACAAGTGCAACTTTTTCTCCACTTTCTGAAAATGAGATATGACTTTGTTATGAAGCCACTCAATAATTTAATACAATTCATTTTTCAATTAAAATAATAATAATAAAAGTATGTGCAGTTACTTTAACTTTCCGTCAAAAAGGAATACTTTTATGAAACTCAATGAAGAATGGTCCACATCCAATTTGAATCCAGAGTCAACTTGATCTTTCTTTTCCTAAAAAAATGGAGTTAAAGTATAGATTTATTATCGAGTAAGTAAGGAAAGTAACGGGACTTTTGTTTTATAGAAGAGTCAATAAAGTTAATCAAATTGATAAAATCATTTTTCATTGAGTTTCATAAAATTATTCCTTTTTGACGGAAGTTAGAGGAAGAATTTACTACCCTTAGTGTTAAAAAAAGAAATTAGAACTTAAGCTTTTCAGAGTTAATTGTCTTGGTTTATATCCGCCATTTTATGGTTGAATTGTACTTTCATTGAACAGTAAATAAGTATAACAATAAAATACTGATGGCTCTAGTCATTTCTATGAATATAAATTATATGAATCGAAACCGACCGAACAAATTACAGTTTTGGCCTCGAATCAAGCCTTAAATATGGGCCGAAATGTCGGCACACATTCATTGTAGCTAACCGAATTTTCTGGGGACCATTAGGTGCATGGAGAATATAAAACATGTCCTATTTTAGTTACCCTCAAATAGATAAATTTAAAAACATATTTAAATTTCAATAATAATCAAAGGTTTTTATACCACTTATTATTACTTTGGAATGAGACCGTCCATGTTCACCATTAAATTATGCCAGTTCTTGATTTCCAACTCTTGTAGAAACAGCTTTATAAGCGCCTGAAAGTAACACCAATAGCTTCTCGGAATCAATTTTGACCGAAATTCGTAAGTAGTTGTGGAATCACTGTATAATCCTTTAGATTCAAAACTTATATGTTTTATATATATAAGGAGTGTGGTAGCTCAGTGTTGGGGTACTAATACCAATGCTAAAGGTCCCAGGTTCGAATTCCGGCTCATGGATCATCGCAGGAAAATTATTTATTCTGTTTCATTGGCTGTGGTTTGTAGACTGTACTGGAGCACACCCAGCCTCTATAAAGTGGGCTCCCTAATGAGAAAAACCTGACATTGAGCGTGATCTCGGTCAAATCACCTCCTTGCACAACCGTATACCAAGAAACAGCGCTTTCCCTAAATAGTACTGAATTCAAGACCCATAATGGGTTGTAGTGGTACAGGTTTTATGATATAATCTTTTTTATGGTGTTACAATTTTAGACAAAAGTTTAATTTGCCAGAGCTATTTTCCGAAATGCTTTGCACTTTTTTTTTTGCGTTATTTTATTTGTTGAAAAATGGTGACTACAAAATGAGCGTAAGTGTTGGCATTCCCTCACACATGTGACTGTTTATGTAAGAATAAAAAAAAAGCTAGTAGAGGAATTCAGTAGCGAAGCCTTAGAGGAACAGGATACAAGGCAGCCAGGACGTCTTGGACCAAGGTTAGCTAATTAGATCGCTATTGGGTAATGAGAGCTATGCTAATAGGTGAGGTCTGCGCTACCAGCAACAGTCCTTCCTCAATCCAAGCCATTATCTCCACCGCGTTCATGAAAAACATATTCCCACCTCGAGCGGCAAGACATTCCGGAGGGGAGTTGCTCAAGAGGGCAAGATGGTTGAGGTTTCGCCACGACTTGGCAATACCCGGCGATATTTATGACGCGGGCCCGCCCTGGTGGACAACACCTGCTTGTAGGATCCATTGTCTTGCGTGGCACCATTCTTGTTCAGCTCGCATCTGTCACATCATTCAAACCCTAACTGCTCATTACATTCTTCCCGGGTTGGCTAATTATAGGCCTCTCCAATTATCATCTAACTGGCTTCGTATTGTATCTGTGGGATTTAAATACTGCCTCTCCGGCTATCCCCAATCATCCTTCATGATTAATCCTGAATTTTTAATTGTCTTAATTTGTTAAGTGTGTTAGCACAATAGCAATTTTCTTATTTGGCTACGAATCCTACATTCCAGATACCTTTTTTGACTTACTTGAAATATTTTGTTTGCGCGAATAGCTTTTTGAAAGTTTCAGCATTAGTAAATGGATGAATTCAAAAGAAAGGAACTCGAGAAATATAACGATTGTCAACTCCACAGAAGCTGTAAAAATTTATGTAGGAGTAGAAAACAGTCAGAAAAATTCTAATCTAAGTCTCCATAAATGTTTAAAGTGAATATGAAATACTAGTACAAATAAACCAATATTCAAAAAAGCAATGAGATTTAATAAATAAGAAATTACAGAATACCGACAAATCGTAAATAATTTTTACTTAAAACTATGAGGTTTACATTTATATCAAACAGAGCTTGACCATCGATAAGTAATAATTAAAAATAAAGACAATTGTGATTTATAAGTTATCACGTTAAACATGATCTGCTTGTACCCTTCTGATGTGACTTGAAAGATGTTAACACTTATAATCTTATTTTTTTTAGTTCACACATAATGTAGTACAACTTTACAAAATACTTTGCTGAATATTATGAAATAACAGATAACTGATTGAAAACACTCTGTTGTTATGTCACCAGTTTGGCCCCTTTTCAATGTTCATGTCCGTTAAATAAGTTGCGCTAACTGATTCTTTGCCTTTCATCGTTAAGGAAGACAGTGCCATCTCACGATGTATGTACTGGATTGTTCCAACTGCGGTACTCATCCAAATGAGCCCGACAATTTCATTTATTATTTTAAGAAAAAAGTTTGTGTTCCAACCAGTTTTTGAATCGAGGTCGTGCAATGGAATCTAGGCCCCGCCCACTTTGTTTTTCACTACCTCACAACTTTGTTTATGTTAAGTCTGTTGCTGCACGATTTGGACCATCAGTTGTTTAATATAGTTTTCCGTTCCAGATGCATGCAGGGTACAGGTTTTGGAGCGGAAAAGCTGTTTTCCACGTGCACTTGAATTCTGCATGCTAGTAATCTAAACTCGTGTCGGGACAAACCTATTATACAGTCATATTTGCATGCTATTAAAGAGATATTTAATTGTCTGTTTTAAATAGCACGTGTCCTTTAGAATAATATATAATCATCCATCACTTTTCAATATGTTCCCTTTTAAATTAACTTAATTTAAACAATTTATCATTTTGATTATTCTAATTTAGATATTTTAAGCTATACGAGGTTTGTCCCGGGCCAAGGGATAAAGGCGACAGAGTTAAAAGCTCCTTCAGCACCAGGACATGAACTCGTAGTAATGTTATTATCAAACTTTGGTTTATCTGGTTGCCGGTAACGCGAATTTTACACACTCGTTAGCCCGCTCGGCTACCACGTCTCTTTGCTGTTCATTCTATTGAGCCTGTTGAATATTAATTTGTATATTAATTTTAGTAGTATATCAATTTAAAATCATGTTGTTTTCATGAACATTTGCTTTTAGTGAGTATTTCTTTTCCTGTCATTCAGTTAATTTAATATATATTCCTTATTTCACCATTATGAAATATTGTAGAAAAATAACAAACGCTTTCTTATCTGAAACTTTTCAATTATATTTTGTTGATAATGAACCGACCGACGGATCTCTTTCATCTCCATGAGTTATGAATATTTCTCTCAGTATTCTATAATTGATTTCTTCGCCGAAAGTTATTTTCGTAAAAGCTCTTCCGAGGATCATCAAACGAGTGAAAAGATAAAATTGCTTTCCAGTCCAATCAATCTTTCAGAATGGCCTGAAGAGAGATAGGTAATTAAAAACTGTAAATTAGCAGTTGTGGATATTGGGCGTGTAGGTTGTATTGGTATTGCTAGTTGGATTTTCCCCTCCCCTTCCTAAATTTATGGAAATTAGATTTGGCTTTTTCTCCCACTATCGACTTGCAGATTTCTTAATCTGATAATTCTTGCGAACATGATGAACGGTTCTTAAACAGGTTAGCTGTCTACTGTTCCGGCAGATTGCTCCATCATCTTGCGCAAGGGAGATTTCGAAAATTTAACTACGCCGACGTTCGACATTCATATTGCCTTTCTTGGGATTAAGGTATTTCTTATTTTACAGCGATAACTTTCCCGCCGAACGGACAGGTTTCAAAACGTATCATTCGTAAATCCTACAGGAAGTATAGAGTTGATTATCATGTATTTTATTGATCGTTGATTTTAAGGCATTATGTAAATAAGTACAATAACTTTTTATTATTTCTGAATAGATGATTATATGAAAACACATCCACATTTTAAGAAATAAAGTTAGCTTTTCATACGCCTTCGCGAATTGCCTCACTAACTTATTCGTGCAATCCCATCAATAGCCAGTTAGTTGCTAGAATGAAGATCCGTCCTTGAGAAGATTGTGAAGAATTTCAATTACAGAAAGCTGAGCCATTGAGGTATGCCCTGGTTTGGCCGACAAGATGACGCAAAAGGTGCAGGAATGCTCGTCCCTGAGTGGCGACCTCCTACCGGCTCGAGAGTTAAGAACATGTAACTCTCTCTGAGTTTAAATGTTACCTATTGCGAAATTAAGGAAGGAAGACAGACATTCGTCCATGGCCCACCTTAAGAACATCGACAGCTCTTAGCTTCAATAAAACATTTGCTATCGTCTAATGGTAGGAGGATGTATTACATATCCTACTGCAGAAACATGATTGCCATTTTGTAACTGATAAGAGGTTGTATGTTACCATCATTTATATCAATCATATTCCAATCTCCGAAATATGCGACACTTACTTAAACCTTTGTTTGTGTTAATATCGTGTTCTTATAAATTCGAACTCAAACCTGCTGAAGGTAATGTGTTGTAATAAGCGAACCATTTACTCTGAAAGTCGTTATACTGATGAATTTACTGTTTTTTTTTTTGTTTTTTTTTTTTTTTTTGTTAACCCTTAATGATGCTATATTGTTATTCTAAGATAACTTACTATTGTGTCCTAAGGGGCCGTTTTTTAAATACTTTATGTCACTAGCGGATCCAAGATTTATTTTGGGGGAGGCTTCAGCCCGGAAGCTTTTTTTCATAAAAATAACGATAATTACGTTGGAAAAACAGAAAGATACAAACTACCTATATGAAATGGTGTTTAAGTGATTCTTGAAGCCCTGCTAAATGTAATTAAACGAGCAATAATACTTTAAGACATATTTTTTTTACCATAAAACATGGTTACATTTTACCATTTTGGGGGGGCTTCAGCCCGAAAGCCCCCCCCCGTAAATCCGCCTGTGCTTTATGTAGTAGTTTTGGCCATTATTTTATGCGAAAATCCTTGCTATTTTAGTGTTTGGAAAGAGGTTCTTAAATACTTTCATTTGTGTAAGTCGTTTAAAACTTTGACAAATTTCTTAACCATAACTCTCCTAAGTATCATATCGTTATTTTCATTTATATCCCATTTATTTTCTTATGAATAAAGAGTCACATCTTTTGAATTTCCTTTTGTACAGTATCTTATCGAGCGCTGAGTAAAAAAAAAACAGTATTTCATGTTTGTACATTGCGCATTCATGTTCGTTGCCAAAACAAATAAAATAATTTTAAAAAGGAAATTTTGAAAAAAATGGGGGAGAAATCCTTTCAGTAATTTGATAGCAGAGATGCTGAAAGGAGTCTATTTTTATTAAGTTACTAAAAATACTCCTTTTTTCGGATCGTTCAAGTGGAGTTCTAGGAGCGACAATACATATCACCTTGAGTGTTCCAGGATTTTCTTTTATTCGTCCTGATCATTTGCTATGAATTTGCTTGATTTACTTGATTCGCGTTAATTTTGTTATTATTGAAGGAGTAGGTTTCTCGGCCATTTTCTTTTTAATCTGCATCGAGCAGGTAATAGAGAGAAGGGAATTCAAAGAACTAGTGGGTTGAACTGATTTTGAGTTCAAGAATGAAATGTAGTGTATTTGTCGTGGATGTAGGATTTAACTGTTGTAATGTTTAAGACGTTATGTAGAGGGGTATTTAAAATATAATAAGTTTTCGTAGAATTTTTTATTTTGTTTATGTGTGTTTTGCCGAATCACAAAGTGCTGCTGCGTATGCCCAAATTGGTCTCAGTTAAGTGTTGTAGATAAGTCGGTTGTTTCGTAAGTGAGGATCTGTAGTATAAAAGATGTGAGAGTTGCGTTATATCATTTTGTCAGATCTTGTCTTTTTCATTTCGTATGTATGTTCCAAATACGTTTTTAGTCTAAGTAGAGATCGAGGTATGGTACATAGCTTTTTTAAGGTACTGGATTATTGTCAATGGTTATAATAGGTGGGAATGAGACTTTTTTAAGAGAGAAACTACGAGAAACCTGAATATTAGACCGAATATTATTAACCAACAGTTTTGCACGTGTTTCAGAAGTAAAGTTATATTTCTTTTGTGTTATAAACAACCGTGGCGTAAGTAGGCTTAACGAAATATCGCTTGCTCGACTAGGATCGATTGTTTCGCTGGGATAAGCTGACACTTGAGATATATCTCTGTTGACGTGATATGTTCACGTAGCCGTGTTATAAATGAGCGCCATAAGGTAAGTCCTCAGGAACGTGGGCAGTATGAGCTACAGAAACGTCGGATGTCCTAATTACGGCATATTTTTATAGACATATTGCTGTCGTAACTAGGGAACCGGTAGTCTTAGTCCAGCCTGACTCACTTGCATCTGGAGCATGACTCACTCTTGCCGTGACGTCGACGTTACCTACGTTCATTGAGCCGGCTAAGACCGTCCTACGCTAAATGCTTTAGATCTTGTTCTCTCATTCTGCCGCCCTAATTCACTTCCTATAAATGTTCGCATTATCCTTCTCTTTAGCATATGTAGCTCCTCAAGCTTAAGTGGACTTGTCATCGTGATCCAGTCTAGCGACGACGCGGAAACCGCACCTGACATGTTATTTTATGCTAAGCTAATTACTAAATTGGTGTAGTAGTAAGTAAAAAAGAAAGACGTTAGCAGAAGTAAAAACTATTGTTATTTTTTAACTTACTAAAGACTTATTCAGTAATGTCAATCAATTTTAGTGCAAGAGAATGTATGTGTACAAGGAAGGCAAAATATAACCCAAAGCACAGACGGACCTACCGGAGGGAGACGAGGGACTTTCAGGCTGAAACTCCTCCCCCCAAAATGGTAAAATGTAACCATGTTTAATGGAAAAAAATTAAGAATCATTTGAACACCTTATCATATAGATAGTTAGTATATTTCTTGTTTTTTCCAAAGTAATTATCGTTTATATATATATATATATATATATATATATATATATATATATATAAACTTTCGGGCTAAAGCCCTCCCTCCCCAAAAAAATAAATCCTGGATTCGCTAGTGACCCAAACCGATAAGGTAATAATTCTCTTATATTAGCTAAATTCCTTACTAGATATTGTTCATATTTCATAAATCAGAGAGTCTGATCCTAAAGATTTTTTAGTTTCGCGTAAGGAAAAGATTTTCAAAGTTAAGACAACATTCAAGATGTCGACATTCTTAAATCAATGTTATTATATTTAGATTAATGGCACCACTGATGACCTGACTCAACAACCCATTTTTTATAACCAAACTCCAGTTAATAGCATTATCTAATACCCTCCTTACGAGCTATACGGTTTTAGGAACTAAAACTCGAAAATCTTTAGGTTTCGGCCAGGTCCATCGTGAGTGAAGCTTATGACAATAGTTGCGTTTTAGTAAACTGATTGAGATATCGATTGTATGAAGATATCATGACAAATCAGAACATATAACATTTACACTTCGAGAGACACATGCCCATCAGTTCATATCGGCGACAACCAAATTCCATAGAGGGGCACTGTACGTTATCTCGGGTTAATATTTGACAGAAGGATGACTTGGGGCAAACATGTCAAAATGAAACGAAAGGCTTTAAACAAGCGACTGAAAATACTGTACTCACTTTTTTCTAAATCAAAATTGAAAATTAGACAAAAACTTAATACATACACTTACCTACTCAAACGAGGTACGTAAACAACAAAACATTACATAACGACTTACGGCAACCAACTATCGACCAACACATACGTGATCTGTACATCAGATTTCGTCTTAAACTACACGGACATCACAATGGACTTATTAACGACATGGCCACAGCTGACATGCTTATCAGGAGACAACTAAGGAGGAGCTGGATGAGAGACCTCCTTTCTTGAATTAAGGAAATAAATTAAGACCAGGAAGAAGTGCTGCTGGGTGCTATATTTTCTTCATGCCTAAAATGTCAATTTTTTTTTATTAGTTACAGCACATCTGCTTATTGTCAAGCTCATGACAGGTGTGGATGGAAATATGAAGAAAAAAAATTACACTTAAATAAAGTAAAATAACAGGAGAAATTTAGAGACTATAGATAGACTCAGATTTGTTTCGTTTGTCAAGAAGGGAAGGATAAGATGGTTGGGACATGTACATCGAATGGATCAGAAAAGACTCCCAAATAACGATAATAGAGGAACGTCCGGATGGTAAAGGGAGAAGAGATAGACCCAGACTGCGGTGATTAAAAGATGTCGAGGCTAACCTACAGCTTCTAGGTGTGACAGAATAGCTAAAAAGGGCCGTTTCGAGTGGAGGAGAATTGTTAAGGAAGCCAAGGCCCTTCATAGACCATAGCCCTGTCAGAGTTAGTTAGTTAAAGTGAAGTAAGGTGTAATAAAAATGGAAATGGATTGAACAGAGAATGCAATTCGGTATAACGCAAGAATTCCATTTAAACCATTTAGTGACTTTTTTATTAAAGAGAGCAATTATTGAGAAATAAAGATAAAAATAAAAAAACACATCCAGTAGTGGAATACATTTTTTGTATCTTGTCCTCATTTTCCGTGTAAGGAATAAAGTAAGATACGGCAGGGTTGTTTGCATTATATTAATGTTGAAAGGCTACTTGAATTTCTGAAAGCCGGAAGAATATCGATTAATTAGATATAACCCATCCCACGAACAATGGAATGTGGTATTTCGTGGGACATTTAGATATGAAAGTCAATCTTACTTGAATATGATATTTTAAAATATCTTTATGAGTATTTCAATTTTTTTTTTAGTGTACTTAATCGTATACAGGGGTGCTCAAAAGGCGGAACTTCAGAACTTTTTTTATTTGTGATTCTTCATATTTTAAATCTTAGAAGCTCTTGACTCGTTCATCTTAGACTGATTGTTTTCAAAGCATTGTCTTCTTTGATTGACTGATGACCTTAGCGAGTGTATTCTATGCTTCCTGATCTTCCGCCTGCTGGATATGGTTATATATACCAGCGGCGGCGGTGGGTAAATAGCAGCTGGATGTTGGTTCGCCTAGTAGACCTTTTTTGGCCGACTGTGATATTGTTGCGGAGGCTGGTCCTTGCAGCTCCTTATAAAGCGCTCGAGCTCGCGCCCACTGGAGCGCGGCTGCTCCTCTTGGCTATAATCGCTCCATTATAGTCCTCCTTAGTGGGATCTCATCCTCTCTTTATCTTATCCTTCATCTCTTTATTTGCTCATTTTTTGTCACGAAGGATCTTCGACCATTTTCGAGCATCGCTCCTAGGAGACAGGATAACTTCAACTTGCTCTCCTCCCACGTTGTGGCATTAAAAGATACAATGCCCATAATTCTCGAACGGTGACGTTGTTGAAGAAGAATGTTGTCCAGTGTGTTTTTGTTCTAGTTCCACCTGTTTGTTTGCCGAAAGATTTTATTTTTTTTGTTCTTGAAACTGTTTTAATATGATGACAAGGTGGACCTTCACAAGGCTAGATTCGCTATTATTCCTGAGGCTTTTTAAAGTTTTAGAAACGCATGATGGATATGATGGAAAATATGATGGAAGGTGATCCATTGTTATTTCAAGAAGCAGCTCCCAACGTATCTCATTGCTATCCTTCTGTATACTACACGTTTTTTAAACGTAATGATCAGTAGCATTTATTTGTGATAAGATCATTTACCATTTGTTGAACACTATTGTTGTCAAAAGATCGGATTTTACCTAGCCATGAAATGCACTCTTTATCTAAATGAAAATTTGTCAAAATACAACAAAATTCATTCCGAAATTATTAAATATTTATCTAACTCTTAAAGATAAAGATTTATAAAATTAAGCATTAAGAAATATTTTTTTCGTGTCTTTTGTCGATTTTGACGTCAGCGTCATAATAGTCAAATTATGGCTTTATACATTGAATAAAATCACTCTCCTTTTTTGTGTACACTATATAGCAATTGTTTACAAATTTCTTTATATAAATTGTTGCATAAATCATTTTTATGATTTATAAGCATTTATATATCATTTCACCTAATCTGCTTTTGTTATTCATCTATTTCATATCCTAATAAAATTGATTTATAATGAAGTATAGGTTTCATTAAGAGAAAAATTGCTATTCTAGACTCTTACAGGACAAAAACGTGTTTGCGTTTGTGTATGAGATTTTTTTTTTAATTATTCAACTTTACTTACAATTCTAATTTAATCAATAGATGCGTAATAGTTTTTCGATTTTGCAAAATATAACATTTTGTAACATATTTTTCTCACTATTAAATTTAACTTTTTTTTTATTATTGAAATTTACAACTGTGTAATAATAAATACAACTAGTAAATATGAAATAAGTAATTTGACATGTACAACATGAAGAGAAACTACCCATTGGTAGCACTCCAATTAAATTTAATTAATAGCGAATTTAAGTAACTGTTTCTCTATAACTAAAGTGTTCATAATTATAAGTTTATCTTTTCTCTTTTCACTAGCGTAGATTGCGAAACTTTTATTTTTTAACATGACTGTTACCTCTTTGGAACATTGTACTCCGATATATCGCAGAGGAAGGAGGCAACTATTTAACATTAATACGTTAAAACAGAGATTACGTAAAAACTACTAATTTTGTTAAATTAATGCCTTGAAAACGTTTAACTGGCTTTGAGTTAAACCGAATGTTCCATCAGATTGTATTAGAAATTAACATGATAATTGCTATAAGTAATAACCATTCGCCGTATCAGTCTATTTGTACAGCGCAGTAGTTATAAAGAATGGGGCGTGGTCTTTTGAATTAATTATACGATTGGAATTTAAAATAAATGATTTACTATAGTAAAAACAGATCGGCTTCGGTATTGGTATCTCATTTAAAATTCAAATTTCCTGGGCATTTAAATCCGCCCAGCCGATTTATATTTTGCCAGGTCTTTTTGAAACTCTTGCCACTTTAAATTGTTTTCTTCATAGAAATTTTTAGTTAATTCATATCAAATGGTAATTATTACTATTCAAATGTTTAGTTAATGTACTATGTATAATTTAACTAAATTAGAGATGTTAAAGATTATTGATTTTGAAACAACTTGAGGAAATGAACTGTTTCTTATATCAATTTATATACACTTTTCATTATGATAAAATCAAATTAATCTTTTTCCAGTTTTGTAGAAATTAAAATTTAACTTTTTTAAAAAATATTGAATTATTCAAGAGACGAGCCTTTTACACTGCCGTAAAATAGGTATTTGTGCATCGAATTTCTATATTTACACATAATAAATCAATAAATATGACAAATATTGTTTCTATAAATGGTGCAGATTCTATCCAATGTTTTCACTATAAAATTAGAACTCCATTACATGTACATCTTTAATATTTAATATTTCATTTAATCAATATTAAGTTGATAAATTATTTTATATAGAGGAAGAAGAACTTAGCTAATTTGGTTATGATTTTAAGAATCTTTTATGTTTACTTAATTTTTTAAATGAAATATATCAATATTGACTTCTCTGTACATTGAATTGGATTTGATATACATTCAATTAATAATTTTTATTCGCTTTTATTACTTAACCCGTAAACTAACTGTGATTCAAAATAATTAATATTGACTTAATGTGATTATGTGCAGTAAATTGCAACCATTAACCCTTGACTGTATTAATCAAACTAATTTAATATTTTTGTTTTAATCCAAATAATATTATATATATTTGTGGCTAGTGATGATGCTTTAATTGATTTTTTTTTTTTTTTTACAAACAAGACATAAGATATTTTGACAAAGGATGGGTGCAAACTTTGCCAAATAAGTTTTAAACTAGGAAATCAATATTTCAACCTCCACAAATTCATATGGTGCTGAAATCAGGAATAATTAAATAGAATCTGATTAATTTCAAATAAAATAATTATTTACCTCATATTTCTGAGCTTATTGCTGATCCTTTAAAAATTCATAATTATACTGTTCATTATTTTATTTTTCAGAATCACGGGAATAAGTGTTATTCACCACAAAATATAAATATAATTAATCAAATTTCACCTACTCTATTTCACGTATTCTACTTAGTGTTCAAATCTAAAATTAATTTTAAAAATATTTTGTCTTCCAGTGTGTTGTAAGTCACTTTACTTACATCTGAAACCCATGTTTTTATCTGGAATTTTAACGAAACCGAACAAAGATAGTGTACTTCCGTAATGATTATCAAATTTGGTGATATATATTATTTGGATTTGACTTTCTTTGCTGTAGTATGAAAACTTTAGCTTGAATTCTACAAGAATGAAGTTTAGAAAATAAATAACTTGAAAATTTGATATTTCAGTTTAAGGGATGTAACTGTTATACAAATTTTAATCTTTCAGGATGCTAATGACCTTTTATGATGAAATGATGAAAACTCAATTCATTCTCCGTTTTCAGAGTTCGAAATCTTCAATTTGCTATTTTTGTACTTTTTGATTAAATGCTTGTTTGCTTGTTAATTCCTAGGGGGAAATTTCATTGAAAATGAGCATAGCTCTTTAGATGTCACAGTAGTGAAATAAAATATTTTCATGAAATGTGATTCCAAATTTGTTGAAAAATGGGTTCAATTTTTATTCCAGGCACCAGTCAAACAGTACAAGCACACTTGGGAGACTTAGTAAATCGACAAGCAAGCTGAGTAGCGATAAGAACCCTGTTTCAAATGGAACAACGTTGTACTACAGCGATCGAGGGGGAGTACAGACCCTCCCGCGAAAACTACAAGAGCACAAGACTAAAAAACAGGTTCGTTTCCTTTTAGAAAAATCAAAACTGAAAACTAACCAACCATCTTCGTTCTTAACCTCTTTTTCTAAAATTTTACTTTTAACTAACTCAATTAAAACATCATTAATAACCTCCGTGTTTAAATTTTCCTCAATACAGGCAGGTAGTCTGGTGGTGTTTTTTAGCTATCTTCTACATAGTTGCTTTTAGCGGTGACAGACCTATTCTTTTTGGTTTAAAATCAATTTCAGTGATCCTCTTTTTTTCTCAGTCAATTTTCTTATTTACTGCTTCAAGTGTTGCTTGTAACTTAACTACTAATTCAGTGTATAGTTATATTATATTTAAAAATTGTTTGTGTTATTTTTTTATATCTCAAAAACTATCTTACCTATTCAAATAAATTATTATAAAAATTATGTAAAATAAAATCTTTTAATAAATTTATATGTACACAATACAATAAAATGACAAAGAAATTGTCAAGAATGGTTCACAGTAATTGTATTACCATGAAGATAAAGTTGTATACAATTTGAACTATCTAATTTCTTATTACCTTCAACTATTTCAAGTATCTATGAATAATACTAATAATTTATTAACCATATTTTTATTCAATTTAATAATTCAGGCATGAAATTCCAAATCCAGTCCTCTCCATTTTATTTTTTTTTTAACATTTTGATTCTAAATTATAGTGAGTTAAATGAATTTGCTCTAAAAACAGTTGAAATAGTCTGGTGATATCTGATTGGTAAAAGAAATCCTTTTAACTCATGATAATCTAGTGGCCAAACTGCTAATTAAAAATAAAAAAATTGAAAAAGGAGTTTGGAAGCTAGTTTTGGAATTCTACACCCTATTGACAGCAATTTTGTAATATTTTAAAGTCATATTTTGATATCTCTGTTTTTCTATTTTTTATTTATTGTTAAGAAATGTGCTTTTGAGATATTGAAAAATTTAATTAAACATTTGATTTGAAGTTGAGTTCTTTTGTTACTCAGTTCACTATTTTAACAGTTCTATAATTTTTTTTTAAGTCTAAAATATTATTGAAAGCTACTCATTTAATGGGCATCTATATAATTAGAATCAGAAGGTACAAACCACAGAGATATTGATTCAATTACCATACAATACTGTAATGTTTATTTTTAAGGATTAGTATTGTAGATGAATAGCTCTTATAACTGTTTTGATCTTTAATACAGAAATTAAGGTGTGAACAATATATATATATATATATATATATATATATACTACTCTCTAATGTGTTTGGTCCAATCATACATACAGGCATAACTAATCAATCATTAAATTTCTTATCTTAATTTAATTTATCCATTTACCATTTGGTTAATTCATTATTTTTCAAATATTTATTGAGGCAGCTAGTATAGTTTTTACAAAAAGTATCCTACGTTTGAAATTTATGGTGGATAAAGTTCATAAGTAGGATTCCATTAAATTTTATTTGATGATTCTTATTGATTAAATATTAATTATTTTATAAAGAATTAATTTAAGTCTGTACACTTATACGAGATCTTAATGAATATTATATATTTCTTGCTACATTAATTTCAGTTTTATTATACAATATCGGGATATGTTTTACAAACAGTTCAACAGCAATTAGTTAGCTGCCCAAAGGCATACTCATGGGCTCAGTGATTAAACTCACATTTTATTTTCTTCCTAACTCTCCGATATTACTTACAAAATATTTAGAAATATATATAATTGAAAGATGTGTCATATTCTTAACATATGTTACGATTAGGATGAAGGGAATGACAGACGAAAGAGATGATATTAGCTTAAAAAAAGAAAAAAGGCTATATAAAATCTATAGCATTATATTTCAAATTAATACAAATATAAAGCAATAAAATAATCCTAAATCAAAGTGTTTTGTACTTACACAGTTTCGGTTTCATTGAAAAATTCACTTAAAATTATAGTTCCCTAAGTGCATATTTTGATTTTTGTGAATAAAGCAATGAATAATTTACAACTAAATGTCCTACAATTTTGTTTCAATTGATTTGTGAAAAATGTAGAAAATACTATATATATATATATATATATATATATATATATATATATATATATATATAGTTACTTTACTGAATATTCTTAATGGAAACAAACGTAGGTCATAGATATTAAATTTAATCTGATGATGATTGTTCAGAGCAAACCTTTAAAAAAAAAAAAAAAAAGATACATAAGAATCTATTTCTATCAGGTTGCATAAGGAAAAATATAATTATGTCGTGACTTACTAAAATATTACTAGCTATTTATTACAACTGGCTACCATTACAGGTTTGACAACTGTTCTAACAACATGAAAATTACATACAACTTTATTCTAATTTTCAGCGTGAGACAGACTAATTTTGACTGACTGCGACCACAAACATCAGATTGTTCGTAATAAAAATACTGGTGAGTTTGTATTGATTAAATACATAATTGACAAAACTCTGGTCCTAAGAAATTTGTACAGTTGGGAAGGATTTTTACTTACAATTTCAATTATTAGTGCATGGTTATAAATTTATATATTTTCTTTTTCTTAAAAAAATTTATCTGTCTTCTAAAAGCCTTTTGATTTTCTTGAAGCTTTTTACTCAAATCTTCTGTGTAATATGTACATATGTATTTCCTACATATCTTTTTAAGATTGAATCCATTCTCTACCAGTCATTATTTACTTAAGATACAATAATTTGTTATCAAAGCCATCTCTACTATGGGTTTAAAAAGTGTCAGCAAAGCTCACTTTTTTTCCTCTGCTTAAAACTATAAATCTTTTTTTTAGCTACCATTTATTATTAAATAATGATTTGAAGTTTTGAAAATGTACAAGCTATGCCCAAATTAGCATTTGTTCAGTATTTGTTTTGTTGTTTTTTCAACCTCATTAGTCATTCAAAAATCAGTAAATCAATTTAATTTATTTCTTTTGGCGTTAAATTAACTTCAGTAAAGATGAAATATTCTTCTGGAATAGATTAAAGCAATATTCCTCGAATGTTTCAGCTAGAGCCCTCTTGTTCTATGACCGAAACATAAAAGTTTATTCTCTTTATTTTATTTTCACTTGAGAACAGAATGTTTGTTTTTAATCGAAAAGGAAAGTATTATTTGCGATTTTTTGTTGCCTAATATGTATCTCGAACAAGCAATGCAGACCAACTAATCACAGTACTCATTTCAATTATTTATAATCTTCTAAATATGTTGTGCCAAAGGATATATCTATAGAAGCTTTATAATATATTAAAAAAAAGCAAGAGCTGTTTTTTATTGTTTTTATTTTTACACTCAATTCAAATGTTATTTAAAGTAACTTTTTTAATCTACACAATGATTACTACATTGCATCCCTTTAACTTTTAATAATATTTAAAATAATTATTAATATTATTTATAAATATTAATATTATTTATGGTTGATACATATAAATCAATTTTTAAACTTGTTAAATATTGGATCATTAACATTTACTGATTGATTTCATGACACTTTGTTACTCAATGATCAATAAAATCAGAAGAATTATTTATTATTTGAATTAAATTAAAATGAAATTTAAATAGATACATTATTCTAAAAATGAAGATAAATTGCTCAGAAAATGAGAAAAATAAATAAAACCTTCATGATTATAAAAAAGTTAATTTTTTTTCTTATATTATTTAATGTTTATAATTTATTTAAGGAAGAGTTTTTGTGTTATTTTAGATACAAAGCATGAACTTTTCTCTTACTTATAAAATAAATAGCATGTGATTATGAAAAACTGACTAAGTGTAGAAAAAACTGCTGTTAAATAGAAAAAGACAAATGTTAATAATATACAGGAAATGCAGGAAAACATTAATAAGTGAATAGTAATGTCTCTGAAGATGGAAAGAGTCCGATACGTTGGACAGAATAAATTCAAATATATATGGAAAAGAAAAGTTCATGCTTTGTACCTTAAATTATTTTGTTTACATTTGTCAGGAATTTTTTTAAAATTTAAAATCAGACTAAATTTTTACTTATCTAATTATTCTAATACATATTTTTTATTTAGTAATTTATAAAAATTTAATTAAACATTTTCTATTTTCTTTATTTTTGCCTCTCTTTTTCATGTGTAAAACAAATTTACCTTAAAGTTATAAGAACTCTTCCAGAATTCAATTTTCACATCATATTAATCTCACTCCCATATCTACACATTTTATTTAGAAATCTCAATAAATAAATTTAAAAACTACAAATAACAATTATTAATATAGTCCACATTTAGGTAATTGTTTTCCTTTTTTTTTGTTACAGGTTTACGTGACAAGAAGTAATGGTGAAACAAGCGGCCACTCTGATAGGTACAGGCTGGGAAATAACTCTAGTAGCATGTTCAATGTTTCCATTGTGAATAATGTGAGCAATGGTGGTCCAGCTAAACCAGCAAGAACATATCGAAGCAATCTTCTGAGAAGTAAAAGCTTTAACGTCCACGCAGGTGACTTAGACAAAGGTGCCAGTCGTTATACATCTAATCCTCATTTGCACCGCCTCGATGAAGGTGTTGAACCTCTTAAAAGTCCAGGAATAGTTACAAGTATTAGTAGAAGTACACGTGATTTATCGCAGGACGATGAAAGAAGACCATTAGGTTCATACGATCAAAATAGAATCCGAAATGGTTACAATAATTATAGAAGTACAGACACAAAGAAAAAAATATTTATGAAAGGATTGATGGACAGAGCACCCGAACTATATAAAACTCTTCATGGAAATGAAAATGGTACACCCGAACCTGTACGTACCAGTACTCCCCTCAAAAATGGCAAATTAGAATATTCGACTTCATTCAAATCAAGCGACACAAGCTCACCGATCCATTCACCTACTTTTAGCGCATCATACAGAAGCTCACCTGATGTGAACAGAAGTATTGTCAGAAGAGGAAGTAACGACTACACAGAAACTTTAAGCTACACTACGAAATCAGATGATCCTACTAGACCTTCTGTCACTAATACTGTACAGAGCTTTACAAAGAAAACAGTACCAATGCCAGGTGGTAGAAAGGAAAGAATCGAGTCAACTGAAACTAAGACAATTACAAAAAGCCACTTCAGAAGTGCTACTCCAGATCTCAGCTTTGACAGTTCTAACAAGTATTCCCCAAATGGAGGTGTTATTATCGAAGTTAGAAATACAAGAAAATAAACTTCCAATTCAATTTATTCATTTCTGTGTTGGAAATGATAATCCATTGATAAGCCGTTTAAAATCAGTGCCATTGTTAAATGTTTCACCTTGTTTATATTGAAATGTTCTACATTGTATAAAGCATGTAAAGACTTTAGAATAACACTAATTAAAATGTACAATTGTTAAGGAATTTAATTATTAACCTTTGTTGTTTTTGAATTGTAGATTTTTAAATGATTTGAAAGAACTTAATTTGTAGAGTAATTTAGTGATGATATGTCTAAATACCCAAAATATTATGCACAACATTTGTCTTTATAATAATGTTATTTAATTTATCAGAAATGTGAAGCTAAGTCATACAGTACGTTAGGACTTTAATCAATCACATGTTATGTATCTAATTCATTTACTTTAATATCACTATTTTTTTGTATGAGCCTACTTATCTTAAAATATAAAAGGTAACCTTCTTTCTCAATTATTTCTAACATTATTCCTTCTCCAATAAATCAGTACAGAGGTAACAAAAACCTGTAATGAAAAAGTTATTTTTAAAAAAAATGATTTGACAGACTTTTCTTGATTTCTCAAAAAGAAACCTTATAACAATGTTAGTTTTATTAAGTATAAATATTTATGAACAACTCTTTCACAGGAGGAATCTGAGCAAAAGGTGCAAGTAGCAAAAATTGCTTTTTTTTTTTTAACAGCTGGAAAGTGTTTTTCATGATTAGTCCGAATACTGTTATGTAGGTAGCACAATGATATTAAATAAAATATATTTAAAAGACTTTTACAAAAATTGAACTATAATGTATTCACAATAAATTGTTGTATTGTGCTATAATTAATGTGTTATTATTAATACCAAAAGAGTTATTGGCATCAATTAAATTTTTAATTTATTAATGAAACAACTATGTATAAGTACCTGAGCCCATTTATTACTTCCCGCACATGAATTATACTTATAGCTTTCTAAAGCAATAATTTTCTTTTTTCATTTTCCAAGTTTAATTCTAAACACACCCTTAGGGAAGACTTTGGAAAATTTAAAATACTCCTCCATGTAAAGTGCACACTAATTTTGACAAAACAAAACTGAAGTACTTAGTTATAGACATGAATAAATTTTAAAGATGCTAAATATAATTTGAAAATTCCAAACACAAAACATTGAGTCTACGAAATTCAGTTTAACAAAATAACCCACAAATTTCTCATCAATTCAAGCACCCTCAGGATAGAAACAAATGAAATAGCATATATACGCGTATGTGAGTTTTTTTTTATATTAAAAATAAAAACATGTACCACTTCAATCAATGAAGAATCTGAAGTTCAGTACTTTTTAAGGAAGCACTTTTTATTATAGGCAATCAGTTGTGCAATCAAGTAAAAATAATAATTAAGAAGGTAAATGAAATAACTGAGTTAAAAATTTTCATCTATTTTATTTCATTTATTTATAATTTAGCAAACTTCGAATTTCAACCATAAAATAAATTACTTATGCTATTAAATAAATGATTATTGTCAAATGTATCCTATATCTATATGAAGCTTCAAGTTACATTAACTTAACTGAAGAGATGATGAGATTATTTATTATAACATGGAATTTCACTATTTGGTTAATTCCTTTACACTAGCTCACCATGTTCAATTTTACAGTACATTTAAAGTGATTTAATTTATATAGATTCATTCTATATATTTTTTTTTTATTTCACTATACCTACTTGCAGCTACACATTAATTTAATACAAATATAAATATTAAAGCAACCTCAATCATTTGTGAAGTCAATAGATACTGACAAAAATTATTATAAGCAATTAAGCATATTTAGTGGATAAATAGATATATTGTATTTATAAAATAAACAGATAAAAATAAAATAAATAAATCTTGTAGAGAAGTAATGTAAAAAAAAATCAGGTTTATTTGATGGTGCTAATACGTAACGGCAATTATTCAAACTACCTTCTAGGCTCACTGAGTTAGTCCAGGCATTTTTTCTCTCTCTTTATTGCTTAACTCATAACTCAGTGTTACTGATAGCCAGTGAATGTGATTACAGTAATTAAGTACTATGGAATAAACAGGGCATGATAGTCATGAGGAAGAGAATCACCCAGCAGCTAATATTTGGCCCTGTATCTTATTACTTAAGGGGGTCTCTCATCCAGTTCCTTTTCAGCCTTCTTTGGATGTGATTGGGCATGTTTTTCCTGGTCATGAATTAGTCTATTGGGGGTGACCTTGAAGCTTTTGGTGAAACCTTTTTGGTGTAGATCCATATGTATTTGTTGACAGTTGGCATTCTTAAATCTTTGTGGAGAGTGATATTCCTGACTTACCAAGGAGCTTGTGTGATTCTTTTAAAAGTTTTGGCTGGCAATATTTGTTGTTAGTTTACAATATTGCAGCACTTCAGATTTTATATTTGGATCTTTCAGGAAGGACCCTAAACACTGTGAGGAAAGCTTTTCAGGCATCGGAGAAGTCTGCAACTAATTACCAGTGAAAATTAGCAGAATAGCTTTAAAAGTCTACAATCCTTCATTTACTGAGGATCCCAGATTAATCAAAAGAACAGCTTAGAAGAAGAAATTCAGAGAAGGATGTTCTCACCTTTTATTTTTTCTCCAAAATACCTATGATGTTTTGCATCACACAAAACCTCAAAATAAAATATACCTAAAACAATAATCCAACCAGCACTTATATACCACTCAAAATGTTGACCTAAATATAAACAAAAAAAAATCCTTTGTCAAGCCACATGGAAAAGAAGGATGAATGGCAATATATGAATATGAATTGGAGGTAACAACATTTATGAGATATATGTAAAGAATATGACTGCTTTGGATGGAAGTTGTCGAAGGATATGGGGGGTAAGGAGTTCATATCCAATAGATTTAGGGGGGATTAGTTTTTGTAATTGGAATTTTACTTTGGAAGGATGAATCGCTTTAGGGGCAGGGAGAGTGGGATAGGTGATGTAAGAGATTCCTCGACAGTTACGGTGATGGCGAACTCCTCGGCTTTATCTTTACTTAAATATAAATTTTATAACTAAACTTTCAAGGTATTTGGAGGGGAATGTTAGTTTCAATTCAGTATCATGTTAGTTTGCCCTTGGTCTACAATGTTCTTGCGGACGAGCTATCTTGATTACATTTATTTTTATTTACTTGTTATTGAATTTCAGATGCTAGCTGCAAATATCCAGATATAACAAAATATTTAATCATGCACCAAGGTCTTGGTTGCTTAAGCTCTTCATGTCACCTCATCGCGAAACCTTTCTAATTATATTAATAATTTTAATGAAATTTATCTAATATAATAGTACAATATAAAAGTATGAAAAAAAATTAAAATATACCATGAAACAGAGCTTTTAATTAATTTGTCACCACATGTTTAAGCAACAACGTGAATATAGCAACTTTTCATGAGACCAAAGAAGAACTTAAATTTTAGTTTTAACTCTCACATTATGATCAACTTTTATCTGAGAGCCTTTTCACTTCATTGATCCAAGATGAAAATTTATTTTACAATAATTATTATGGCAAATTAATAAAAGTAATTAATTCTTATAGTGTGATCATTTACGTTTGATACCTAAATACAGTGGTGATTTATATTCATAAACAAATCCAGATGATATAATATACTGTTTATAATCTACATTTCTTCCAATTTTAACATGCTCTTCAGAGTCTTGGACCCTAACTTCCAGACATAAATGCCACCGAAATGAGGTTTCTCCGAAAAGTCAAAGGAAAGACAAGAAGAGACCAGGTCTGCAACACAACAATTAGGACAAAGCTCGACCTAAAGCACACCACGGAAGTAGTAGAATAGATTAGGTTTAGATGGCTTGGTCATCTACTACGTATGGCAAGCTTTACTTATAATACAAGAGTGAAAGGTAAAAGATGAAGAGGAAGATCTAGATTTAAGTGGGAGGACCAGGTGAAAGAAGTATTGACAAAAAGAGGTTTAGATTGGTCCAAGAGAATGAGCTGGCACAGGCAGGGACAATTGGGTCTAGCTGTACAGAAAGACTCCTCACATTGCCCTAGATGGTAGACAAGGATCGATTATGATGATGGTGATGAAATAAATCCAGATGTAATTAGGTGTTGATCAAGCAAAATCTAAAATAAAATATAATAAATAAATTCAAATTAATTGTGTACCAAAAGATATTTTTCAATAAAATATGAAAAATGTTTTAAAAAACAAAGTGCAATTATCTAATTTACAGTTTTATCCTTATCTACTATAATAAATAAAAAAGACAATTTTAAATAAAATATATTTTAATTTTATTTTGTAAATAACAAATATAATTATTACTGAAAATTATCAATTCATCCATTATTATTTATTATTTAATTGTTATTATTTATATGAAATAAGTCTTATGTTGTAACAGTGATACAATCACAATCTGAGTGTATTAAAATAAAAATTGTGATCTATGCAATAAATCTTTAGATGTAACACCAGCATACACTGCATACAACAATTTGAGACATCAAAATAAGAATAGTTCTGTTTTTTTCCATTATTTCAATGTTTTTAGCATTAATTTTACACTTCATATAATATTTATGGAGTGGCGAATAAAGTTAGTTATCCTCACTTTTCTTTTCTTTAGTAGAATATTCACCACCATTGTATAAATAAACTTTCTTAGTGTTCAAGATCTCTTAGGTCTATTGTGTATGTTGGATGATTAAGGAACTTTTCATCATAAGCAGCAATATTGTAAATGATGAGCAGATATCTTCTTTTTTTTTGTTCAACAAACACAGAGGATCAATGAACAATTAAAAAGAAACATGAAGTTTGTTATATCTTAAAAATATATAAATGAATCCATCAATTTTCTGTTGCAAAAAACTAGTTTGTAAGTTGAAAAGTATTAGTTTTATAAACTAAACATTGTAACTTAAGTGCATTACATTCCATATCTATAATTCATTATTTTGTTTTTATTTTTATGAATTTAACTGACCTACTTGTATTCTTTAAGTAATGAATATATATATCATAAATGAGAAAAATTTAATGTAATATAAGTGGTTATTTTTATTTCTCTTACATGCTGTTTGTAATTTTGTAAAATATATAATAAATAAACTTGTGTAAAACTTGTATATATTATTACCCAAATTTACCACAAAAAAAAATCCAACTTCAGACTGTTTACTTTTTACCTTCTTTTTCTTTGATTCAAAAAGAAAAATAATAACAGTAATTATCGAAGAATTAAGGGATGAGGACATAAATAAAGTAAAATAATATATATCTCTATTATTATTTATATTCTTGCTACTCCCTCTATCCTTAATTTGCTTGTATTGATTATCTTTTTGTTATTTATTTCTGTCTATACTATTTTCATTTATATATCTCTTTATATCTGATTTAATTCCACCCTAAAGACACACAAGTTTGCATAGAGATTTTTTTTTTTCGCAATAAAATCCTGAATCTTGATAATTTGCTCCATGATATAAACCACAGTCAATCAACTACAATCAAAATATCCTATAGTATTAGCAATAAGCAAAAGATAATTTTTAAAATGTTAAGATTTCAACTATTATAAGATTATAAATGAAAACCAGGGTCAAAATTTAAAAGGACAACATTGAATGAGAAAACCAAGAATGAATTATTCCTCATAAACATGTGTAATTTGATAGATAGAAACTTACCTTCAACATTTGAAAACAAATTTAGCAAACAGTCTTAATTTTAATTAGATATACATTCAGAAGATATAAATATGCAGTTAATAATACAAACAGGAATGAGTATCATTGTTTGATTATAAAAAAGAATGGGATAAACTAAAAACAACTCTTCACAGAAACACATTTATTTGTATAATTCTATTATTATGTTTTATCATACACATAAAAATTTATAACATAATTATTACACATCCATTATATTTATAAATACAGTTCTCTGTTAATGTCACTAGATGCATTCAAAACTCAACTTCACTCACTCCATACACTTTAGAGAAATATAATTATTTGTTTTTGACTATTGCGGTTTACTATATATTTAAAAACACGTAACGTAACTATTACAATCTGTATTTATAATCACAGTTCACAGTTGATATCCCTAGATTCATTCAAATCTTCACTTCACTCACTATGTACACTTTTGAGAAACTAGCGATAAATAATTCTGTAATTTATGGTGAAAAAAACATCATTAAACAATGTATTGTTTAAGATATGAAAGAATCAGGCACTAACATAGGCTATATCGTAGTTGAGACAATATATTTCAGGAAAAATGTTTCATAGAATTTACTACACACAATTTCAACTCATTAACATATTATGGAAGGTTGTGGGGCCAGTCATGTTAAGAATTAAATTAATAAACATTTGAACAATATAACAAGGCGAAAGCAACAATTTTAGTAATTGAACATAAATTTAAACGAATTTTTCATAACTATAGAAAAGTAACAACAAAAAGTTTGAATAATAGTATTAAAATCCAATAAAAGAGAGCAGCACCATCCAATAAACGTTTAATGAAATACTACTTTCAAAATTCGCTAAAAGAGGTCAGCACTATCCAGGGAAATGAAAACGGCACTTAGTTCAAAAAGTTGTTGCAAGATAGCAGCACTATCCAGGCAGCAAACACGAAACCCGATTGTAGTTCTAAAAGTTACCGCAAGAGACCAGCACCATCCAACAAGATAAATATAATTGTAGTTCTAGAAACTGCCGCTAGATAGTAGCACTACAAAAACTCCTGGTAGCCTCGAAAAGTGAGCTCCTGCAACTTCCTAATATCCTAATACAAATCGACGAGTTTCTCGCTGAAAATTCAAATAAAATTCGTAGTTCCTATGTTTTGCCAACAGATAGCAGCACTACCGGTATCAGGACCGTCTCGAAAAGTGAGCTCCTTTTATTTCCTACTTTCCTAATACAAAATAAAGATTTTCAACTCGGAATTCTTGCGTCCGAAGCTTCTGGGACCAGTTTTTTTTTGTTTTTTTGTTTATTCATGATTGAAATTGATCAGAATATTTTAAATACTTTCTTTTTTTTCTTATTTCACCCAAAATCTGCAAATTTTCACCATTTAATAAATTTTATAGTATAGAACTTATTTTTCATGCTGTGAATTTTCAAATATTTATAATTGTTTGAAAAATTCAAAGTGCTTCCTTTTTTTTCTCATTTCGCCCAAATATAAGAAAGATAATTACAAATCTTTTTAATATGTGTTATTTTCACCATTTATTAAATTAATGATTTCTTTTCCTATAATATCTATTTCTTATATTATACAATATAATTTTCTTGTTTATTCTGTTGCGAATCGATAAAATATTTTAGAATTGTTTAAAAAATTCAAAATAATTCCTCTTTTTTCTCATTTCGTCCAAATATCAGAAAAATAACAGCAAATCTTCTTAATAAGTGTTATTTTCATCATTTATTAAATTAATAATTTTCTTTGTCTATAATATATATTTCTTATATAATGCAGTATAATTTTCTTGTTTATTCTGTTCAGAATCGATCAAAATATTTTAGAATTGTTCAAAACAATTCCTCTTTTTTCTCTTTTCGTCCAAAAATCAGAAAAATAATATCTTCCAATTAAGTGTTATTTTCACCATTTATTAAATTAATACTTTTCTTATGTTGTATTTCTTAGATTAACTAATATTTTTTATATAATATATTCGTTTTCTGTTTACATCATCTTATATTATTCTGTAAAAAGAGTGATTCCAAACAATATAATTGGAAAAATATTCAAAACAATTCCTCTTTTTTCTCATTTCGTTCAAATATCAGAAAAATAATAGCGAATCCTCCAATTAAGTGTTATTTTCACCATTTATTAAATTAATACTTTTCTTTCCCTTTTCTTATGTTGTATTTCTTAGATTAACTAATATGTTTTGTATAATATATTCATTTTGTTTTCACATCATCTTATATTATTCTGTAAAAAGGGTGATTCCAAACAATATAATTGGAAAAATATTCAAAACAATTCCAACAATATACTACATAAAAAAAAATTATTGTTCAAGGAAAGTGATGTTTTCGCCATTGTTATATGAGAGAATCTGAAGTTAAATTCCCTATTTACAAATTGGTAACTTGTTATGAAACTTAAACTTGATGAATTCACTCTTTTTATAGAATATCGATGACATACTTTTTTTTTTTTAGTAAATATAGCAAATCAGTCAGTATGCTTAATGTATTTTATTTAAATTACTAATTAGGGATTGTATCCTTATTAACTGAGTAAATTATGGAGTGAAATTAAAAAAGGGAAGGGATAGAGGGATTCTACAGGATTTTTCAGAATTCTTCAGGTTTAAAAAAGAAAAATAGAATAATTAATTTTTTTTTTAATACATTTATTTGTAACAAAATAAAAACAATTCTTGTAATTTCTCTACAGAAGCACTCAAGTAGTGAATACAAAAGCAAAAATATATAGAAAATGGTTCCAATATTTGGTAAAATAAAAGAATAAAAATAATCTACACAGAATTAATAAATTTTCGATTCCTATTGAATGATCTTCATTGCAAATGTAATTTTTATATATCTTAGATTATGATAAAATAATTTCAATTATTTATGAAACTATTACATAACCATGAAAAATCTAATGAATAATACACACAAAATACATCTTTCAATAAAAGTATTAAGAGTAGAAGTAAATATAAGATTTTGGGAGGAAGATAAGCCCATTTCTTTCCAACTCTTGTGTCAAACACCTTTAAACGTTTTCCTGAAAAATTATTGTTTTACTCATTCTCTTATTACTTTTCGTTAAGTATACACACTTATCACCTGACCATATTGATTCAAACTGATGTAATACTTATTAAAATATTCTTTTTTTATTCTATAATAATTGCAAGTATTAAATAACATGAATAATTACAATACCAATATTTAAATTATTATAATAATGATCTTATGATTATCCTGTCAATTAAAATAATGAATACAAAAATTTAGGAGAAAATTCTTGTCTGAACTTCAAAGTTTTTGTCAAGCCTTGATGATGACCGACCCATGTGTTTGGGTTGAAATATAGGCAAACTCAATGAACACATTTTTTGACTAAAGGTTCTGACCAATTTTCATCCTTACAATTTCGACAGTCAACTAACTATATATCCATCACTAAAATACAAAAAATAAATAACATCAATACTTTTTATAATGATTACAAGAATTAAATAATAAGAATAATTACAATAATGAAAAATTACAACTATACTACATAAACAATTGTAATGGCTCTCAGTATATGAATTATTCTTTTGATTTTTCCTTCTTTATCTTCAAGTTCTTTAGCCATATTGGCAATAATGCAGTTTCATTCTGGTTTCAGATGTATGTTGCATGTTTCACAGAGTGGTGGTTCCAAGCCTCTGATTAAGAATATATAGGTGAAGACTGCAAGCCCCTGATTTGGAGTCTTGAAAATATTAATTTTTCTGATGTGGACTCAACTGAAGAAAATTTCCATGGCAGAATATCTTGTTTCCTTTGTGATTTGTTTGTCAATGGTCTCATTCGCATTTTTGACATTTCTGAGCATCCTTTTTGAGAAGGTGGTAGAAATCAACTAAATACCTAAAAAAATAGATATTTGAGTTATTGTTTCATTATAATTAAATTGTTATATTAGATAAGTTTTTAGGCTTATAAATTCTTGGTAAATAAATACTTTGTATTGTATACAAAAGGCTTATTTTAAATGTATTGTATAAACCAGCATTGAGCCCAGCACAAGTTCAGTTAGGCTTATTTTACATTAGGTTGAAAACATTTCAATTTAAATATTATTTTGTAAGTAATAAAAATAATTATAACTGAAGACTGTCAATTCATCTATTATGATTTATTTGAGAAGAAGTTGGTTGGGGTGCAGTAAAATTAAATAATATATAATAGTATTTTACTGTATATGCTTATATAATTGTATTTAATTTGATCGCATCCCAACCAATTCCTTCTCAAATTATAATCATGATCAACCATCTCCACACTATTGTTGTTTATGATTTAAGGTAATTATACCAGTAATATACAGTTTTCAACTAATTAACTAATAATAAGCTTTATATACCAAAAAGAGAGTGCAAATAATTTTAAATTTTTTATTCTTTCATATGTGGTTGGCTATTTCTTAGTTTCACTCTGTGGGGATTTGTTTTGGGTCTTTTTAAATATTTAAAAGCATATTTATCCCAAAACCTAAGTGTCTATTACTGGTATAAAATCTGTCAGGATTCCTTAAGTTTTTCAAGAATAATTAACTAATTGACTGTTTATAAAATAAAAAACAAGATAATAGACTAAATTCGGTGTCAATTAAGTCCATTTGTAAAGATCCCACCTTCAGAACTATAGCTGAAGTTCATATTAATGGTGAAAAAGGAGTTGGATGAGAGATCTCCTTAATTAGCCTCAAACATGACTGAAGATAAACCACTGGGTTTTTCTCTTCCTCATGCCTGTCATGCCCTTTCTCCTAGTCTATTTGTACAGTTATCTCATTCACTGGTTGTCAGTGGACATTGACAGTTGTGAATTAAAAAATAAAGAGGAAAAAAAAATATTAATGGTGACAATGTCTCTTAAAGTGTCTATTACCAGTACATTTACCTTAATTGTTATTATTTATATGAAATAAGTTTATTAAGTAACAGAGATATATTGATAATCCAAAGGGTATTCAAGAAAAAATAATTGTAAGTAAAAACCTTTATATAAGCAAACTGAGATATAACACCAGCACATACAATGATCTGAGATATTTAACAAAATTTAGTCCTATTTTTACATAATTTATAATGCTTATTAGCATCAAGTTTACAATTCATGTAATATTTATGTCATTGGTAACAAACACATATAAAGTAAGTATGAATAAATAGGATTTTTATTCAATAAATTGTGTTAAGTATGATTTTTGACATTTTCCTTTCAATTTTCCATTGTTCAGTTCCAATTACTACGAGAAAGTTAGCTATCCACAGTTTACTTTATTTTAAGAAATGATTTTCTAGAATATTCAACATTGTTGGACAAATTAACTTTCTTAGTGCTGTAGATATCTTGGATGAATTGCGTATGTTGGATGATCAAGAAATATTTTATTATAATCAGAAATATTGTAAATGACAAACAAGTATTTTTTTTAATGCCAACAAATATATAATTAATTGAATAAAAATTTAAATTATGTATAGTAATTGTATTCTTTATGCAGTAAATATGTATTATAAATGATCATAATGTAGTGTAATATAAGAGGTTATTACCTTCACTTACATATATTTGTAATATATAGTAAGGGGAAGTATTGCGATCGAATTTTTGAATCTGAGTTTTCAAAGGAAATACACGTTTTGAGGTTCCCTGAGTCCAAAGAACCAAGTCCCACAAAATGGTCTGTGTATCTGGGAACAGTCTAGCTCAAAAACGAAAAGTCATACGAAACTTAAATTGCCTATTTAAGGTTTTTATATAGTTCCAATGTGACACACATTTTTGACAACAACAAATCAGCTAATCGGAAGTGCCACTTTATATCAACGGTAAAACACATTTTTACAATTTTCTCAAAAACCGCTCGAATGATTTTGATTAAACTCGGTGTATCATTGTATAATGAAGTGATCTTTAATATCATTTAGGTATTATCCACATCAATGTCACTTGTCAGAGCTTAAATGCCCAATGTGTCTTCCTCTAATGAAATATGTCTTCCTCTAAAGTACGTTTAATACAGATTATTTTAAAAAATGAACTCTCATTTATTGACAGTAACTATAAAAAATGGCTAAATATGAAGTTTGAAAGAATATGATAATTGAAAACGGGAGTACAAAAGAAAAATGCTTTTCCAGGTTGAAAATGAATCTCTGGAAATACTAGTCAGAAGGTATACGTATAATATATATCGTTAAAAAGCAGAGAATTTTAGAAAAATTAATATCAAATAAATAAAGTTCTAGAAGATAACGGATAGTGAAAAAAATATATAAATAATAATTTCAGAAAACCAACATAATTTAACGTAAATCACATGTTTCCAAGAAAATTAAATGAAATTTTCTTACTATAGGTAAACTTTTAAAATATTGTTGTTTGAAAAAAAGGTATATAAAATCCTTCGAATCAAGCAAATGCCATTGTTTAAAATACTATTTCATTGTACTTGTGTGAAAGAAGAAGTGAAATATATATATATATTTCATGGATATGTTTATAACCTTAAAACATTTACTGAAGTTCAATAATGCTAGGTATGATATATTTAAAGGTATCTATTGGTCATTTTTTCCAAAAAATCATCATGTAACCTTTTCGAAAATTAAATTAGTGAATCATTTGATGAATTTTGCCTTTGTGAAATCCCAACATTATCCACTTACAATTAGTGTGACAATTCTTGAACTATCCATAGGCAGGCAATGAAAATCTCTTAATATCATTTTAGTAAACTTTAAAATAGAAAATAACAGTTTAATAACTAATAGTTACTAATACCTACAATCTATTATCATTTATCGGTTAAATATTCAGATATACTCTCAAATCTCTCAAGGCATATATGTGCCTTTCATTTGACAGAATGACTAACTCCAATTTCAACATTCTTTATTATTAATTTTAGTGATGTTTCTAATGGCAAAATGTATACCTTTATTCACAGTTCTATATTACAACACTGCAATCACCTACTCTGGAATCAACTTACTGACTGTCTATATAGGTACTTTTCCAACAAGAAATATCACTAAAATATTATTAGGTACTAATTAAACCTGATAAAAAGGCTTCTGTATCACGGACTATTATCACAGATCTAGAATTATTAAACTACAGTAAATGTATTTAAGGTTATAAACATATGCTTTATACTTCCATAAAATATTTTTATATTTCACTTCTACTTTAACACAAGTACAATGAAATAGTTTTTTAAACAATGTCATTGCCTTGATTAGGAGGATTTTAAATACTTTTTTTCTAACTTAACAATATTTTAAAAGTTTACATTTAGCTAGTAAATTTCATTTCATTTCCTTGGAAACATGTGGTTTCCGTTAAATAATATGAGTTTTCAGAAATTATTATGTATAATTTTTTTGCCACTCTCCATTACCTTCTAAGATATTGTATGTTCGATATTGATTTTTTCTGAAACTCTCAGCTTTCCAACATTATATTATATGTCTACCATCTGACTGTTCCGATAAATTTCCGAAAATTTATTTTTGACCTGAAAAAAAATTCTTCCTATTTTCTCCTTCAATAAATTATCAAAATCTTATCTAACTTATCTAAGCCTCTTGTTGTTACTAATAACATTGAGAAGCAGTTAATTATTAAAAATAAACCAAATTAAAAGTACTTTAAAGAAATTTCGAAAATTAGGCATTTAAGCTCTGTTAGTTGACATCAATTACAATAAGATCTATCTGATATATTAAAGACCATTTCATTGTGCATTGATATATAGAATTTAATCAAAATTGTTAGAGCTGTTTTCAAGAAAATTGTAAAAATATGTATAATCGATGATATGAAATGGCTCTTCCCTGAAGCCGATTTTGTCGAAAGTTTTTTTTTTTTTTAGGTTCACTCCTATTCAACAATAAACAAGAAAACAAAACATTTTTTAGTTTCTTAAAATTCATAGTTTATATCAACTTTTTTTTGTAGCTCTTGAGGTCACTGTCAGATCTTTAAATATTTCTCTATAGTTACAGGACACACTGTAGATTAAAAATTGCCATGAATGAATTAGAATCTCAGGGTTTCATGCAGGAATTTTAAAAGTCAAAGAAAATTACCTAATAATTAAGAAGACTATGTAGAACAATTATTGTTTTTAAAAATAGGATGTAGGTTAAAAACATAACAAAAACTTCCACAAATATTTTTTATAAATAACTATTTAATCTAACTATAATAGATGCATTGAGCCAAATAGCATCAAATAAGTGAAAAACATTACAATATAAAATAAGAGAGAATGAATTCACATCCACAGTTTAAAACAAAGTGTGAACAGTTTAATAAAACACCACAATGAAAATAGGATACATTTAAATTCTAAAAAGTTTGGATGTAATATATAGGGACAGTAATACACAAATATTTGATATTAAAACATAACAAATCAGTTGTATCATAATTTCAGTCTTGATTATTTATTCATATTTTAAATAAGAAATTTTTAAGTTTTTTTTTTTTACATATTTTATTTAAGTACAAATAACTTTGCAGTATGCATAAGGTACATAATTATTCACATTTATATACAAATTTTATTTATATAAATATTATAAATGCTTACACATTAAAATAAAAACAAATTTAATTATATGTTAATTACACATTGCAAAATGATGTTCCAATGAAAGCCATTAGAACAACTAGTATTTTTTAAAGTAATTTTTTGTTTCAATCAGTGGGGAATAGTACACAAGAAAACTTACACATATGCTAAATTTAGAAATAATATACTATTAAAATTATTGTAGAAATTGGAATTTAAAAAAAGTTTAAGCTAAAAAACCTAGAAAATCATAAAATTGATCATTACAACAAAAAATATTTCAACTGTTAACCAAAGAAAGTTCAACCTTCGCCTAAACCAGTCTCAATGTTAACAATGAATAGTTTTCAATAATGTAAGTACCACATACTTCTTTTAGGTTTAAAATCTCTATTTAAAAATAGACTATAATTATTTAATTTATGTAAAGATAATCCAATGAAAGTCAATATTGATCATAAAAAATATGAAATATTTACTTAACATTGGTAATTGTTTATACTTCAAAGTAAACAGCATTCATTCTGTATTTCTAATTTATTCTTAAGGGACAACGGTGTCAGAGTAATAAAAAATATTTTCATTTAGATATATTCTAAATATATTTTGAAATTAAACACAAAAACATTATATAGCCAACCCTTTGTAGATATTTCAATAAATAAAAAATAATTTTTACAAGACAGTTTCATAATGTAATGTTTATCATTACACATAGAACATTAAACAAAAAAAAAGTATGAAGAGCCAATCTGCAAGAAAAATCATTCTAGAAAATTTATTTTAAGATAATTAGCTATAACAAAAATCCAGAAACAGTCTAAAAAAAAAATGAAGATGGCCCCTTAGGGCAAATACATCAATTATATAATAATATAATTATATTACACACAAATGTTGTTTAGTCTTTTATTCTTCCTTGTCTTGATAACTCATTATTATATTATAATTGTGAAAAAGAATTATTTTTTTAGTTTAATTATTTAATAATAATGTTTATTAGTTATAGAATTACATAAAAAATTACTGCAAATTTAGGCTGTAACATTGCTGATTTTTTAAAATATTTTAAAACAATTCATTAAATAACAAAATTTATTTATTGATGTAAAAGAGATAACATAAAATACTATACTCTTATCAGCTCAAATGCAAATAAGAATTGTTCTATTTCTGTTAAAAATGTATTTGAAAAATAACTATGGAGTAAGGGAGAATAAGAGAATATGTCCAATTTTAAATTTAATGTTTCTCTACTCAAGTCCTTTATTATTCACTCCAATTAAAAGTAGAACTGATATTAATTTAATTTAGACTTCAGGATATTTTGTAATGGATGAACTTATAAAATTAATTATAATTATAAAATACAAAAAAAAAGGAAATTAAGGGTTAGCCATACTGGGCATATTTTTGAATACTAATTAAATTTAAAAATAATTGTAAGAACAAATTTATAAAATTATATGTCTTTAAAATTCTTCAGTGGTAAAATGTAAGTACATAGTATTTATTAAACAACAAAAGTCAAAGTCCTCAATGAAGGTAGGTACATAATTTTATGAGGAGCAATAATTATGGCAGGTTTGAGATTGTTGAAAGAAGTAAAAATAGATTATTTTTTAAATATTAATTTAATAGCTACAATAAAAAAAGTATAGAGTTTTCAAGTGTTTATTTAAATTTATAATATATGTAATTTTTTAGGTATATTACAATGAATTCCTCTCGTACCTTAAAACTTAATATAAATAATTCCTAATAACAGCCTTCCCTGTAGCCACTAATTTATGAATATTCCTCATGACATAAAATATACAAACAATATTTATTAGTTTCATTAATTTTCATCTAATGGAGGTAATAGTCAATATTCCTAATTATAATAAAGCCAATAGAAAATTACAATATCATTAAAAGAAAAAAAGTAAAATTATATAAATGAAAATATCCTAAAATTAATCTTTTGTAGCTTACATTATTTGACAAATAAATAATACCTATATACAAATTTGATAAGAAAACACATAATCACAGTTATACTCATTTAAGATACAAATACCTTCCACCTTCCTTCTCAAGGATCCCTTCGGTTGATTTCAGTTAAATGCCATTAACGAGGCTCGTTATTTCGGGTAAGTAAACATAACTGAAACTGCTGAAAAACTCTTTACTATTCTCTAAAATATTTCACTGAATTATTATATTTTAAATCAGAATTAATTTTCTTATATATATAAATAAGAGATGGATTAGATAAATAAAAAAATTCTAAGGTCTAAACAGGAGGGAATAAAAACAAATCATGATCTAAAGCAAGATCCAGCGACTCAGCCTTGGAGCATTTATGAGCTCGTAAATCTTCTTCGAGAGTAAATGTTTCTGCGCATTCTGAGCAAGTGTAATCTCTTTCTAATTCATGATCTAAGCTATGCAAGTCGAGATCAGACTTAAGCTCGAACTTCTCTGGACACTCCTGAAAAATAAATTGTATCATATTTGAAAGTTTAAAATAAGATATTTTATTAAAATATTAATTTTCTGCAGTATTGGATTTTTATCTATATGAAATTAGAGATCGAAAAAAAAAAATTATATATATTTCTTTCATAAATATTAATATTCTCTGATAGTCATTTTTATTGTTATAGTACCCTAATAACAAAATTGAACTTGTTCGTTTAATACTCCTCTCATAGATTAAAAAAATTTGAATTTACTATAAACTCATTTCTTATTTACATTCTGAGTATCTACTTCGCCGTCTGGAAGAGTTCAGGTTTCCTACCACTCTATGCCGACTGATCCGAAGCTACCTCAGGGAAGATCTCTCGTCGTACGAGTTGGTACAGACTACTCAAACCCAGTCGATACCACCTGCGGAGTACCTCAAGGGTCTGTGTTGGGGCCAATACTGTTCGTCGTTTTCACGGCGCCGTGGTGGCACTCAAAGCATCCAAAGGCGGTGGAGCAGCCTATGCGGACGACATTGGCATATTGCTTCCAGCATCAACGCGGAGACTGCACTCACTCTGGCACAGAATGCTTCAGCCACAATTGTTGAAGAGCTAGAAGAGATCGGTATCAGAGTGAATCCTGCGAAGACTGATGCTATTGTCATGTCGTTTCAGAAGGGAAAGAAGCATCTAACCACACAATTCACCGTTGGAGGAGTTTATCATAAAATTTCTACCTCGATTGTCTACCTCGGCGTCACGCTAGATAGACATTTGACCTTCTCCAATCACGTTAGGCAGATGGATCAAGCTGGCACGAAAGAAGTCGCACCGCTCTACCACCTATGACGTCGCCGCAGCTCTCGCTGAGAACTCAAGCTCCAAATTTATAAAGCTGTTATAAGACCAACACTGCTCACGGGGCCCCTCTCCTGCGATACCTATATAAATCCACGCTTAGAGTCTACAGGGCTTCCAGAACTCTATCTTCGGCGAATTGTCCGTGGCACCACCCTACAAAGGGCTAAGAATCAAACAATACGCGAGGAGCTCCAGCTCCCTCGGTACCTGAGTTCATAGGCCGGAGGCACATCAAATTTTTTGATGGGTGAAGCCTGTGCAAACCCACTGTTCAATGAGATCTCACCACCACCCAGACCTGGGAGGTGGCAAGGTAAACTCCCTTTGGTGGACATACTCGCCGAAGGATGTGGTCTGGTCTCTGCGGTCCAAACTCATTAATTTGTATATATTGTAAATAATAAACATTAGCAGAACGGTCCTTCCCCGTTCAATGTCAAAGTCACAAGGCCTTCTGCCACATATGTAACCTTTAGCTATCCCCAATCCTTAAAATGCCCTCGGGCAGTGGAAGGAATTTATTACATGTTTATATTGTATTATTGTATACTATATATGTAATTGTTTCAATAAACTTTTGGAGGGTAAGAAAAAAAAAAAAAAAAAAAAAAAAAAAAAAAACATTCTGAGTAAAATTTATTCATATCACAGTTTTAAAATTTAAAAAATTCCTATTTTATTTTTAGTTTAAAAAAAATAGTAATATTAATACTTAAGTAATAATATATATTTACGTAATAAATAAATTTTTGATCATATAAGCCGCATAATATTGCTGTATCAATAAATTACTTGAAATAATAAAAAACAACAAGAGTCAAAAAGTATACCTTATTAATTTATAATAGTCTGTGGTATAGACACCTTTTAATCAAATTATTATCATAATTTAGTGCTTACAATGTATACTGAAATTAAATTTATCATGAAACATTGAATAATATTTAATGGAACCACATTATGGATCTGAGTTTTCAAAGTCAAGTGTGTGTTCATAAATTTTCTTACTGGAAAATATGGTTTTTCTTTTTCGCAAATTTATGGACACTAATTGGGAGATTTCTTTTCGAAATTCCAGCATATTTTATATGATCGATTATACTATCTATAAATTCATCAAGCAATCCCATTCCAGCAACGTTCCTACAGCCCCACACCGTAAGTATAATCTATCTATACTCTATGTTTAACAGCCATTGTGCCATTTCTTTTCCTTCAGTCTTTTTAATTTCCACTGTTATCAAACATCTCAATGATATATTATTCCAAAAATCACTGTAATGTTTTTTTATTTTGTCAATATATTTGGCTGAAAGATAAACCATATTTATGAGATGTTATTTATAACTATATATTTGACACGATTTTTCAAGCTCTTCTGCTATTTTTTTGTTCCGGCAAAATGTTTCTCCATTAATTTGGGCATTAATCTTTGGATCTTTTTCTTTTCTTACAATGTGCCTTTTAGTTGTGGAAATGTTAGTAGGGCATCCTGTTTTCAACTTTGATAGCCCTACATCACCATCTTTAAAACGCAAAGGGGTTGTTTTGGAGGTACAACCAAACCTATTTTAACAAGAGTGGGAAGATAGAGATTCATTCCATGGGTCCGCCACGAAACAAATTTTAACTTGCCCAAGCCAGATTTTCTTTATCAAACGATTGTCTTTAGGCTCAAGAATGTTATCAAAGTTTATGCTTTAACACGCTCGGTCATCATGACCTCATCCTGTTTTCAACTTATAAATACACGTCTATCACATTCTTTATTGGTCAATAATGTATTTCTCAGTGGAATAGGATCTGTTCATTATTTTGTCAATTTCTCCAGCATCATCAGCACTCATTGTGTAGTCACACTATAGTTTTCTTTTTGGCCTCAGTTGTTTCCTTTTATTTACACACCATGTAAACAATATAGAGCAGTAAGAATAATACAAACAGCTTCACAGACCTATATAGATCTCACTAAATATCAGTAAAAGTTTTAAGATAAATTTAACATAGTAATAGAGTGAATTACGAATCATAAAAATTATGAGTACGAATACTTTTGATTTGTTTTGTTTATTGAAGTTTATTTGAGCAATTATATGCGGTTTATATGATCATAATGTATTAGATTATTGATGTTAATATTACCTTGTTTTATTTTTTTAATTAGCTCCCTTCTAATAATAGCAATGTTATTTTAAACAAATACTTTTGTCACTGACATTAATTTAAACTTGACAGTAGTATAGATTTTAAACCATCAATTTTTAAACTTATAACTTTAATTTAAACCTCGTTAGATGTACAACAATTAAATAAATTAGCTAAATTAGAAAAACTATAAATTAACAGTTTACCAACTAAACAAAACTAAGAAAGCAATTTCCTGCACATAAAAATGAGAAAACAAAACCTAAAATACCAATGTCACAATTATATAGTGAATTAAAATATATTTAATCATATTAGACCACAAAGTAAAACTAAAGTTAAAAAAAAAAAAAAAAAACTTACATTACACTGAAATGTTCCATTATGGCATTTCTGAATGTGTTTATAAAGACTAGAATGCTTTGAGTAAACTTTTTTACAAAATGAACAACTAAATTTTCCTTCTTCGACTAATTCGACCTGTAATTAAAAGAAAAATTGATTAGATACTCTTTGTCAAATTCAAAACCTAAACATAACAATACCTATCTTCTACCTATGTTTTGCCTATAGCTCCAATTTAATAAACTAGTAAAAAAAAAACGAAAAATTCGCACAGCATATAGTTATCAAATGCCAAATTAATAAGAAAATAAAATAATGCAACGTATCAAAAGATTAAGACATCAAATGTTACTTTATCAATAAATATAATCCACAAAGAAAACAAAATCTTTAAGATCCAGTTTGTCCCGTATCGATCTACAGACCTACCACCGTTCCATTATTGAAGCCTAGCAAACGTTTGTATCGACTTTATTTATTTTAGAAAGAAAAACAAAAGTGGAGAATACGATTCGCTAACCCCCCGTGAAATTCTGAATCCAACGGTACCCCATTCACGGTATTTGAGCATGACAGGAGCTTATATTTGGTACAAAACCGATTTCGAGCCTTACTGTAATAATATATGTGGGGATTATCAATCGAAATTTGTAGATTATTCTTTATTAATTTGTAAGTTTCAGGGAATCTTTGTACCCCTCTTCAGCACGTGCATCAGTAATGAGTAAGTCCTAGTTATCAATAACCTAACTAAGACTTACCTCATACTAGGGCATATTCCACAAAATGTACTAATTAATGAAGAATAATATACACATTGAGAGTGATTATTTATTGAATTAGACATATAAGCAAAAAGTAGGGAGAAGATAACTGATGAAAACAGGTCAAAACTGGAAACTGGTAAAAACAATGCCTATTTCTCCAAATTTGAATAAAATAACTGTTAAATACAGGAAATAAACTTTTATAAGATATTGAAACTGGTTCAATTAAGAAAAAAATTAAAATTAATGAACAAAATACCTTAAATAATTAAATCAATACTTAATATGAATAATAAATTAAGGTTTATAATAAGCATTATAAACAATTATATATAGAGTGTTGTGATGACCAAAACATTATTGAATTTCAATTTAATAATCCTAAAACCTTAGTTAATGTATATCTAACTTAGCATTAAAACAAAGTACATTGATTTTCTTTAAATAATCTGATTAATTAATTAAGAAAATTTATTAGCAGATTAAAGTAATATAAATATTAAAATAATAATAATAAAAAAGGAAATATTAGAAATGATCAACATTTGATAAAAGGCACGTGATTTAAGATAAAAATTTGTCCAGATTCAACATATAATAAAAAAGAACTAAATAAACAAGTTTTTTGTTTAGTTTTATTTGTTTATTGCTAAGATCAATGTTTGTAGGCAGAGGTAAAGTACTCTAATGTACAGCACTTAATAACAATACAATATCATTTAATTTTTTTTATTTATGAACAAATTCATTCAACTTCTAAATTTGTCTCTAATTATTTTTAGTATGTAATACATACATAGTACAGCTAATAAGAATTAAGGGAAAATACTCAAATATCAACATTTTGTTTTGGTCATATATCAATATTTAAATAATAAACATTAATACTTTCATAGATGTTTAATAATTCATTCAATATTAATTCTTCAATTACTTATATTCTATTTATTTACGTTTAAATTATTTAAATGATTATTTTTTTCTAGTGTCAAATAATAATTTTTTTATTAGAAAATATTTAAAAAAAATAAACAATATATTAATAAATTGATACTTTTTGTGTGATAAGTAATATATAAATATTTAATTGGTATTATAAATCAAAGAATTCAATCAAATACTTATCATGTTCTACTTCTTTCAAGGAATCCTGATATCAAGGAGGTCCGATATATTGAATTATTATTTTGATATTCATGAAAAATATGTATATATTTTCTCCAACACATTACAGGTGAACCAACGAATAAAATAAATAATAGTAATGATCTATTCTATATATCAACATTCCTATCCATCTAATTTTCTTTACTTTTTTGAGCGTGCATGTTCAATATATTTAAGTTGGATTACACGATCTAACTGCCTTAAAAATATACGTAATAATAATAAAATTATTTACCTGATTCGCACTAGATGCATTCTGAGCAGTATCAGAAATAATGGTAGAAATTCCTTTTGTAATTGTGACTATGATTTGATCATCGCCAAGCTTCTCTACAATATAATCTTCATCAGTGCCACCATCTTTAACCGATAGAAGATATCTCTGAGGTTCGACTGTACCATTGTTTGATTCATCAATATTTACAAGATAATCCGAAACAGTCTTCTTTTCTTCTTCAGAAACTATGCTTTGAGCATTCAATGGAATGAAATACTGAGAGGCTTCAATATCATCAACAGGAATCGTATCGCTGCTAGTAGTATTGGATTTAATGTTAGATAGATATTCTGCTTCTCTTAAAATATTTTCTAAAAAGTTACTATCAGGTTCATTAGTTTTTTTACTAGATTTTTCTCCATCTTTTAACTGATCGAACGTTTCTCTTAAATGTTTTTTTAGATGAGCTTTCTTATGTCCTGAAGTTCGAAACTTTGCATCACAAAAACTACATGAAAAAGGCTTCAGACCTACGGACAGAAAAAAAAAATACACATTACTATGTAAATTATAGAAAATAAGGTTATATAGTTATTAAGAGTACAACTACATTATAATGAATGCTTTGTGAAATCATTGCTGAGTAGATATCAGGACTGAAGAATTAAGAGGGCGACACAATACCAAACTGTTTGAACTGAGGTGACTGAATAAAATGGGGATATAAAGTTGCTATGAAGAGTAACGAATGAATCACTAAATGTATAAGGAGAGTTAATATGTTTATAAGTGTTCTGGAGAACGAAGCAAAACTATATGGTAGAATAATATTGGGCATAGTCTAGGGAATTTGGGTATTGAAGGAATTCTGAAGAGGGAAGTAGGGAGGAAAACTGTAGATATTTATCATGGGTGATAAATATTCAGGATGCAGTCTTTTTTAAATTTTTTTATTTTTGCCAATGTTTGAAGATATTTGTAGTAGGAAACTGAGTATTTATAGACATCCAGTCCTCGGATTCACTAAGCATTTTATATATTATTTTTATCAATATGAAAATTAAAATTACCTATCCAGAGCATCTGAAATAGTGATTTTAAGAAGCCTAACAGATAAAACAGCAGCTCTGACAATAGTATAGAACTAAGATACAGTAGTATAGTATGCTACTATTACTAGTCAAGTAATGGATCATCTATCTCCAAAAAGAATGTTTAAATTTACTAATTTTGTGGTTGCCGATTATGATCATCAAATCAGTTGAAGCTGTGTGCTCAAATAAATCTTTGCTGATAATAATTTGTCCAAAAATAACTTGATTTTATAAAAGAGATGGTCTTGTAGATATGCCATACACGATCTGTTAAAGAATCTTTATTTATTTCATTATGTAATTTTTTTATTTTTTTTTATTTTAATGAAATTTACAACTCTATTACATAGAAAATACAACAAGTAAATGTGACATTGGTAACATGACATGTACAACATGAAGAGAAACTACCCATTGGTAGAACTCAAATTAAAGTTCTATATTAGAAAGTCCCGAGGCCATCTTCTTTTCAGACGCCTCGGAGGGTCTAATATTAAAACTCGAAATAAGAAAATATCAAAACTTAATAAATAATATAATTGCCTTCCTTCTAGCACTAAGCAATGGTATAGTGAATTAAATCAATATTATCTATAGTGCTACACAAGAAGTTGGACTATTTATCACTAAATAAGTCCTGTCATTTCTATTATAAGTTTAACAATTGTAATTTATAAAACTCAATTAAAGAAACAATACATTATTATAATAATTACATCAAATATAAGATACCCTTGAATTTAAGATGCATTTGTTTTTCTCCATTGGTGTAGTAGGAAATTTGATAAGTAAAATAATGGTGAAAAATAAGGATCAGGAAACTTTGGAAAGATTCAATTTTCTTATATAATTACTTTTAGTGTATTTAAAGCAATTGAAAAATAAAATACATTAAATCTCAATCAATAAAAATTATATACCTATTTTTAATTTATTTTAAAGTAAAATAAATATATATATAAGTATAACATTTGGTGTTAAAAATATATTTTATAAATGTTTAGATTTAAATTTAATTGTGCAAACTGACTTAGTATTACATTAGAAACCTATAAAGGTAAATTGTAAAAATCTAAAATTAGGATGCAACAATGAAAAAAAAAAGTCTGTCAAGTAAGGTCAGTATAGCTTCCTCACCATTTTTATTTACTAAAAAATATCGATTACAAGGTCTAAAATTATTGGTATGAGAATAAAATATCTGGAAGAAGCCGTTTTCAGAAATTCAGTAATCCTTCAACATATACAGACTTGTTATCCATGATTTTTGTTTATCAGCAAATACAAAAATGTGAAAGAGTTCCACATTTGTTGATTCCATATTTGATGATTCATAATTTAAAAAAAAAATTCCAGTGCATACTGAATATGCATATCACTAGTGGAAATGGTAGTATGTAAAAATTGAGTGTTTTATATTTTATTGCCCTCTGCTATTTTTCATAGTAGTAGACTACTTATATCAATTGTAGACAACATAATGTCTAAAATAGAATAAAAATTGAAAACTTTTACATAACGTACGCACTAACAGTAGTGGTATATACTTAATAGCTATATTTTCACTCGTAAAGTGAATGGAACAACTAATCCATGAAACAAATAATTCATAGGAAAAATTCAACTTTTTGTTTGTTCAGAGTTAACGAGACCAATACTTTTCCTCAGTCAGAACAAAACTAATTAAGCTGGAATATAAAAATATGTGAGAAGTTTACACAATTTTGATATTTAAGGAGGAAATTGAGACCACGACAAGCTGGTTGAACTTCAATAGAAATAAACACTATCACAAACAAGACTTTTTTTTTACGAACTCAGAGTAACAATTAATTTTTTAATTAACACCTATCTTTTATCCAGCTTTGAGACAAATTGAATAAGCCGTTTCTGAAATACTGGCATATCCAAGAAAATACATTTACGCCTACGCAAGCGGAAGTACTTGATGGAATTTGATATGGGGCCATCTAGACACCAACCCACACAATCAGATAAATGGTAGTAGGTGATATGCCCGTTACATAGATTTGACTACAGAGGGTGGGTGGGATAGCCGAATGGGCTAAGGCGCGTGCACTGCACCGCCGTTGATCGGCAACCTGATATCTGGACAAATGATACAAAAATATCCACGAGATCGCGTCCCGGTGCCGAGGGAGTCTTTTAAATCCCCGCCCACACTCCCTGGCCCGGGAAAACCCTGTATAGCCTTAACGGCGAGGAAGGGGAGAAGAAAAAAAGATTTGACTACAGACAAATACTAAACTAAATTTGATCCTTGATGTCTGAAACGTAAAACGGGAGAGAAAATTTTCGATTCTGAGCACGAAATTTTTTGTAACACTTCCCACGATTGCAAAGCTTCTTTAAATTCAGTAGTGAGGAAGCAAAAAAGTGCTCATAAATTTGATGCAATATAGTAAAAAATAAATAGCAGAAAATATAGACAACAATCAACTATATAAATGATAACTAGCATTAATAAAATATTTAGATCCAAAAATTGTACCCGTATGAAGTCGCATATGTATCTTCAAACTACCAGTGGTAGCGAAGTTCTTGGAGCAGATGAAACAAGAAAAAGACCTATCCTTGGTGTGGGTTTTCATATGACTTGATGCCGTAGATTTGATAGAAAACCGTTTATGGCAGGAGGTACATTGGAAGGGCCTCTCCCCTGTGTGGGTCCTCAGGTGTCTTGTGAGGTCTGAAGGCTTCTTGAAGCTTTTAGGACAATATTTACACTTGTTCTGATGTTTCTCAGGTGCTCTCGGCTCTTCTTTAACCTAATTCATGACAAATTTCAAATTATTATTATATAAAATATAATAAATAAATAATATGACCTGTCTTACAACCCATGAAGGGTCTTGGATTCAGTACTATTTAGGGAAAGTACTGTTTCTAGATCAACGATTGTGCAAGAAATGAACAGGAAAAGAACTTTTAAAAGAAATTGAATGGCTTCATATCAAAGATGGACATCTGTCATTTTCAAAAGTGGAGAAAAAGTCAATTTTTGTTTTAAAGATTTAACTGAAACTGTTTCTGATGATTTTATTCAAGAATGTCCAAGTTAATTTTTAAAAATGACAGATTCGACATGAGGTCACACAATATTTCTAGCAAATGACATTAAAAAGTTACATTTGTACTTGGACAAGGTACAAAATAATACTATAGCAGGATGTCCAGTGATTCTCCTCCAAAAAAATGTCCTTACATTTTCTGATTTTTCCAGATTTCTCCCAGTTTTTCTAGAATTTTCTAGAATCTCTCTGTTTCACATAAAAATATTAATAAACACTGTCATGTGTAACGAATTAAGTAATGTAAGCACTCATTACAACCTATACTCATGTTACACTTTTTATTTTATTTTATATAAGGAATACTTGAAAACTGGTCTGCACAAAATAAATGCGAACCATATACAGTACATTCTCAGTAATTCGAGATGTCTTCTTCCCCCAAAATTCTCTTTTTAGACCTTTTATTCTCAAAAATAATGAACTGTTGCATCTAATAAGTCATCAGGGAGAGGGGTGGGAGGACAGACTGGGGATATATACAGGGTGGGCCTCCTTAAGCTACTGAATTTATTCCTATTTTCTTATAATGTCGAAAACAGCGAAAATGGTGATAATAGTGAAAATGATCAAACAACAAAAATGGCGAAAATTCTGAAACCGTGATAATGACAAAAAAGTGAAAGTTATGAAAAATTTAAAAATCTATTTAGCTACCTAACTTATTTCTATTTTTTTAATGGCGAAAATCATGAAAGTTATGAAAAATCTTTAAATTTGTATTTAAAAATACACATAAAGGCTTTTTGCAATAAACTGACAATATTATCATACTTTTTCTTGCATATTATAAATTTTTAGGCATATTAAAATTTTTACCACCTAAATCAGTGCCTTGATGATGACCAATAGTAGTAAATTATAAATGTTTAAGTAAAGAATAAATAAAGAAATAACAGGTTGAATGATTCTTACAGGATGTTCATATTTTTCTTTTTCAATCAATGACTGTAGTAGAACTTTCTCCGATATAGATGCAGTATTAGAATCAATAGCCGAGAGGACTTTAGTCTCTTCGTCTGTCAGCCTTCTGGCAGGAGGCCTCCCTGGGGATCTTGCCTTCTTTTTTTCTGGTACGTTCCTGCAACACGTCCAATTAACAAATTAATAGCAATGCAGAATCATATTAAAGTTAATATCTACTCTGAAAGTTATTTAAAAGCTAAATTGAATGACATGTAAATATATAAATAAGTTCTGGTTTGTTTTTCAGCTGTGTAAATATGAAAATACATGTTTGATGGATAAAAATGTTAAGAATATTATATTCTAAATTTTTCCCACCTCTAAAACAATTTCTTAATTCCATTACCAAAAAAAAAAAAAACGTTGCTCTTTTGTAATGAACAAGTCATCAAGCTGTTTTTGTACATTATAAAATTAAGAAGTGAACTGATGCTAAGCAAGTATATGCTCCATGTGCTAATATTTCCCAACTGTAAACATCGATCCTTTTCTTCACTGTTTTTGTAGTGTGTGACTGTTCATTATCAAGAAGCAAAATAACTTTATGCTGTCTATTGTTCATTACCGTTTGAAGTTCTTTTTTGATATTTATGGACATTTTTCACACAATACTTAATTCAAATCGATCATTTTTTGTCGACAGAGTTCAGTATCAACAGTTTTAGCTTCTCTTAATAGATCATACTCTTCTGATCGCACCAAACACTTGTCTTCTTTCCATAGTGACTTGGCCTTGCAATCGATGTTCATGATTCACCTTGGGTTACCTAAGTTTGACGCTTAGCATTCTCAAAATATATCCACTTTTTATCATCTGTCACGATTCCATGAAGCAATGACTTTAATTTGTACCTGGTGGGCAGCATTTTGGAAGTGGTTTTCTGAGTTACAAGCAGTATTTCATTCAATTCATATGGAACCATTTTCTTATCTTCTGGATCTTTCCCATGACTTTCAAATATTCCCAAGCTGGTAAAAGACAGAAGTTGAAGATCTTTGTCAACTGTTAGAGAAGCAAAATGGTGCCAATAATGCGTTTTAACAGTAACTACATTAATAACTAGAGGAATCTATGGATAAATTCTTGTTTCATATTGAAATACATGATACAAACAAACACAATCATTATTAGTTTGTTATAGTATACTTTTGAAAAAAAAACTTATTTCTTCTCTTTTGAGGCCTTTCTGTTTAATTAATGAAATATGGTTTTTAACATCACATATTTAATAAATTCATCTAAATTAAGTAAAATCTTAATTATGATTTATTTGCCTCTAAAGGAGAATGGTTCAGGCTGGGAAATAAAAGATGGTGCCTGGATTTTGGTTCACATCTTCTTTATCCAAAATAACTTCTTAGTAAAAGTAAAGTAGTAACTGGCCATAGATTAAAGTTGTTTTTATTCCTGAGGTTGCTGGCCATCACATAACAGTTAGTGCTTCTACTGAAGAGGTATCAAGTATTAAACAATACTTTTTGATAACAGTTTCTCCTTCGACTAATGAAGAAAACAATTCCTTTATAGAAAAGTACCAGTATATTCGCAGCAATTATTCCAGGATCGTGCGGGTGAGCTGAGTGAAGTCGTTAATTCCACTCGTATCAGCTTTTTGTTGACCTCAAGTTATTTGGTGCTTCAGTCAAAGATAAAACCAAAAACCTTCCATAACAGTAAAAATATCTACTGTTTATGGCAAACCATTTATTTTAAAATTAACAAATTAATAGGGAATGATTAAAAATGTCTGCCAAATAAGATCAGTATAGCTTCCTCACCATATTCACCAACATTTTCCATCAGTTAGAACAAAAGTAATCCAAGAAGAAATACAAGAATATAACTGAAGTTAACAAAATACAGAAATTAAAAGCCTATACATATTTAAAACTTATTGATGGTTACGTCTTATCTTTAACCATAACCTCAAAAATATTTGTAAGAAAGCCTCTTACTCCTTTGGGAAATCGAGATCACTACTAGTTGGTTGAACTTCAAAAGGAACATACTCACAAATATGATATTTTTTTTACAGCCTGTGCAAAATTTAATTTAAACCTACACATATACGGAACATATAGTAAAGGAAAATTGCAAGGCTAAGTGAAAGCTGTGTATGGCATTCAGCAAAATCTATACTGGACCATCTAAGTTTCAACCGTCACAAACCACTGAAAATTACATAAAATCTAATTAACGGCAGTAGGTGTCATGCCAGTAATATATAAAAGATGAAACATACAGTTTGAATTAACTTTTTCAATACAGTCAAAAATTTTATAATCTCATAAAACAATACTGTGGACATAACCTTCCTTTTACATTACCAATGCCTTCCAAATTTCACAGCCATTATATTTCTAAAAGTTATTTATATTAATTTTAATTGTTGAATAGAATTCAACGAAATTGATGCTAGGGAATTTCTACACTATTCTCCGCATTTCCTTCAACATTGGGTCAAATAAAAAGAGCCGTTTTCTATAGGCATGTTAAAAACAATACGTTTTAAGATTCGAAAGCAAAAGTGTTTTCTGAAAGTAGTCGATGGAATTTTCTGAAATTTATATCTACTCGATCATTTTTTTATCAATTCCTAACTTCCCTCCAGCTTTGAACCAAAAGGAACATGCGATTTTTAAGATAGAAACGTATCACGGAAAATATGTTTGGGCATATTTAAGAGAAAGCAATTGACGGAATGCAATGGAATTGATACAGCATAATTTTTTTACAATATCTATCTTTCTTCCAACTTTGAGTAAAATCAAACGTTTCTGAAATATTGGCATATCCAAGAAAATACATTTGCATGTGCGTAAGCGGAAGTGTGGGATTTAAGTGATATGGAACCATCAAGACACTACCCGCACAATCCATGAAAATTTCATGAAAACTGGATAAACGCTAGTAAATAAAAATTATTTTTAGTCTAGCAAGCAAAAAATAAGAGGTAAAAAAAACTAAAATAAACCTTTTTTTTCTCAGCATACATAACAAAAAGGAGGCCTATAAAAGATCTTTGAACTATTCACCTTAATAGTGTCGATTGATTTTGAACAACTGAAACTGAACCAATTGTTTCTATATTGTGTGCATCCAAAATTTCTGAAGCAGCAGGCTCTTTTTTCAAGTGAAATTTCATATGGTCCTGTAAAAGCAAAAATGTATTATAAATATTAACATTAGTTATTAACAATATTAAATTTCGATTAAGAAATCAGTCCGTAAAAACATATTCATTTTGAGCTCAAACACTCTATTCTACTCTCAAGTACCAGCCTTACATCATAGCCCAATAAAATTACGAATTAATAATTAAATTTGACTAATATACAACTTTTAAAAAATATTTAGCCAATTATGAGACACATTCCTAGAAAAATTAAATGTAACAAAATGGATTCAAGACAAAATTTATAGATACAACCAGAAAGACAAGACATAATGATTTCACTTGTACCAATAAATACACAATCAACTCGAAATTTCTTGACATATTAAACTAAGTTAATCTGGTATAATAACATTTACAGTTTATGAATTGAAAATAAAAATTACAATTAACTCAACAAATCAATCAATCCCACAAGAACCGATGAAAAATCAAAGGTTTAGACATTAGTAAAGGCGTTTGATTCTCAACCTTAAGAAAGAGTGGTTAGTATAGTGTTCCCACCACTATTTACTAATAACAAACACCTATTTTTCAGCAATATGGATCTAGGCAACAGTTTTCAAGATTCTTAGCCAGATCAATTTCTTTTTAAGAGAAACTTCAGTGATGAGTAGAGATCTGAACCAGAATTTTTGTGGAGAATATGAATGAACCCTAAACTCCATTAATATTGCACTTATGAATTATAAATTTACAAGTATAAAAAAATTAATTGTGGTGAAACTTACCTCATACTCCAATGCTGAAATAAAACTCTTGTTGCAGATTAAACATGTATGAGGTTTCTCTTGCGCATGAATCGCTTTATGGACTGAGTACTCTGATTCACTTGTAAACACAATATTGCAAATATCGCACCTGTCATAAAGTCATAAAAATAAAATATTACAATGAAATATAAGACCTTTAACAAAATATGCAAATCCACAAATGTTGGATAACTTACTTTTCCAGGGTCTGTGGTAGAAGATTACCGATGCTGTCGGTGATAACTGCTCCTTCTATTCCTAAATTGGGCTAGAAAAAACATAAAATTCCAATTTTAAAAGATTGAATAACAACTTCACTATTATTAAAAGGAGACATTTTCAAGAATTTCCCATCATATATCCCTCATTTAAAGATAGTTAAATTTAAGTTATCATCTCTTTTCAACTTCTAACTGGAGTGATATGTTCAACCACTCTTTGTCATATTTTAAAAATTTGTGGAATTCCCAAAATGCATAGATACTTCATATTATTATCAAAGCATACCTTTACCTCTTCAATTCTTAGTTAGACAATCAGTGAATTTGTAAGTATTCTTAAGAAAAATAGAAAAATAACCACACATTTACCTATTTATAATTCACCCAATGAAACACATTTACTATAGTAAACAAGGCAGTTATTGATAAACTAATTTTAAAAATAAAAAAAAAACTTTTATATAAATGTTCAGTTTCACATAAGTAGAAGAAAAATGTCTTGTGAATCATAGAAATAAGATGTGTTGAAAGATGTTTCAAACTGTAAACATATTAAAAGTGATGGAGTAATATAGATCCCTTTTTCAGATTTCAAGAGTGATGGATTCTGGACAAATGGACTAGGATTTTGTCAAAAGAAACAGAATCTCATCTAGAAGTGACAAATCTGACTTTTGATGTTTAAATTTGTTGACAACTTTAATAAAAGTCTTTGAAAAATTTATTATAAAAGGAGATTTGTTTAAGAATTATGACATCGTGTAACCCTCATTTAAAGATAGGTGAATTTAAACCACCAATTCTGCTATAGTGAATTTCACATCATTAAACCTCCATTCAACTCCTAACTGAAGGGATAATTCCAACCTATCTTTGTTGTCTTGTAAAAATTGTGGAATTTCCAAAATACATAAATACTCCAAATTATTATCAAACCATTCCTTTACCTCTTCAATTTTCAATTAGACAATCAGTGAATTTGTAAGTATTCTTAAGAAAAAGAGAAAAATGCACTTACATTTACCTACTTACATTGTACCAAATGGAACACATATTATGCAATAGATAGACTAATTGATATTAGTCAATACTAATTGATATTGATAGACTAATTTTGGATTTAAAAAAACAAGTTTGGGGCTCCACTAAACCATCGAATTCCTCTCGTATCCAATCCTTACAATCCAAAATCCTTCGTAAAATCCTCAACGCTTTCAACAATTTTCAAACTGTAAACACATAAAAAAAAAAGAAGTAATATGGCTCTCTTTTCCGGCTTTCAGAAGTGATGGATTTTGGACAAACTTCAAAAGATCGACTTGGATTTCGTCAAAAGAAAGGAAGGTAACCAAACCCTGTGTTTAAAGCCCTAAAATGAACCATTTTAGAGATAAATTACAACTCTTAAATCCTCCTCGATGCCATGGTACTTAGTGATCGAGTACATATAATGTCATTTAGGCTTTTAAAAATTAAAATATTGTTATTTATTATGGTCTACAACAAACTAAAAATCTATTGAAAAGATAAACGAAAGAGAATAATTCTGAGATTCCTTATTCACCTCAGATAATATAGAATGAGGCTTTTTGATATATTTTGATAAAAAAAAATTTTGTGGACATATTTGTGAAATGTTTAGTACAAATATTGCCTTAATGGTGGCTTATTCAACCTATTAAACATGAATAGTAATGGATAACCCAGGACTGTAAAGAATAAACAAAATTGAAGATTTCTTTCAAACAACAAAATATAAATAATTAGATTTAAATACATATAAATCTTCCAGCTCTTAATGCCACTGACCGCATCTCTTGTTTGTTTGTTTTTTTTTATTTTTTTTTATTCGTATATAATTAAATCTGTACCTATAGCTAGCATTTGACAATGACGAGTCTACATATTATTCATTATTTAAATACACTGACATTTTATATTGTCAGCTTTGCCTTTTCTTTGTTAGCAGAAACACACCTCATTTTAAAGAAGAACTCAATATATTTTTTATTATTTTATTTTTCAAACGAGTATAATTATAATTTTTCCTACTGTACATAGTCTTAAGTGTTTTATCATAGTTTTAAGTGTTTTGTATATAGTTTTTTTTTTTTTTTGTATATAGCTTGTTTAACTAATATTTTCTTTACTTTCTCTTTTTTATTATTGTTTTATTTTGGCCAGATGTAGTATTTTAATTGTGTTCTATTATGTTATTCTAAAGGGACTTTGTCCCAGGATAAAGTTATTTTCTATTTCTATTTTTCTATTTCTATCATACCTGTAAAAATATACAATTATCTAGCGAAGTTTCAAAGATCTGTTTTTGTGATGAAACTGCTGAGTTGAATAGGCTTTTCTCTTCAATAATTGTATACTGCCCATCGACCTGTTCCTCGGGAGTTATAGCAGACAAAGAAAAACCACCATCTTCATTTGCTAAGAAAAAAACAATTTTTTATATTTTTGACACTTAGAAAATCTAACTTCAATATTAAATGAGATTGAAAGGTAAAAACTATTTTTTTATCAGAAAATTTCCCACATTTTCTTTTATTGATAGAAGTAAATAAAAAAGAGTAAAATTCAAAGCAATAATAATTAGGTTTCATACTTTTAAAAGACTTTTGTTCATGCATTTCAAAGCTAATAAGTAATCTTATAACTAACTAATCACAAAGGGAAGAACCAATAAAAACATAATGTGTATAAACAAATAATAAAAAAAGCTATTTTTTAAATTTTTTGAGAAAGACCTGTTTCTTTTTTCTAACTTAGTAAAATTTTTTATTCCAATGAAGTAGAAAAAACAAGTCAAAAAGAAATTTTCATTCAATATAAATCCCGACCAAAATAAATCCAAATTATGTTTTTCTAAAATATGATTTGAAATTACGATTATATAATATATTGTTGTGATTTTTCTATGAACTTTTGGAATTTGAATTTATAATTTCCACCAATAGATAAATATTGGAACTGAGATGATGGTCTCAAAGCCTCGACATCAATCTTTCTGAGGCATTCGGCCAGATAATAAGTCAGTTGCTAGCCAGTCATTGGCCATCACACATAAGTTTAATCCTGGCCTTCGGCTAGTACAGATCAGTTAGCGGCCGACTTCCTCAAGTCAACAGCTTCTTTAGTTTTATGGCACCTAGCTCACTCCTCAATACCACTTAGTATTCACCCTGGAGTGAACCAAATTGATACATCATAATCAGAATAAGCATAGCTGCCAAGTTACAACTATATCTGAGAGATTCTATCAATTAAAAGATTGTCAACATTCCTGGGCATGTATAAATCATCTATAAATTTTTCTTTTATAAATTATAGTTCTATCATTTAATAGGCCTCAGATTCTTCATAGTAACCGAACAATCAAGCCCTCAAACCTTTAGATAAAAATAGTTTGAAGATATTAATTTCAAACAGTAATTTTCTACCAAAAATTTTAGTTGGATAATAATAATTTCCATTTATTTTAATAATAAGACATTTATAATAATTCATAAATTTTACATGTATTATTGAAGTGAAAACTTCTTTAGGAGCGTGTGGAGAGTGAATTAGATTGATCAATCAGATTTCATTCGGCATTAATGCTTGGGCAAAGTCGGCTTGAGTCGACTAATTAAAATATTTTTACATGTGAATTAAAATATCTCAGAAACTATAAATCGGGCCTACATTCTGTAAGCGTGGAAATTGTTCAGCATTTCATCTTCTCTGTACTGGGCTATGATTCAAAATTGTATCTTAACGCGACGTCATGTTAGGGAGGCGAAAAAGGAAAAAATAGTGTTGAAAACCAAATGTTAAGGTTAGTTGAACTTATGGATTAAAATATTTCAGATACTACAAATCGAGTCTGTATACTATAAGTGAGGGAAAAGTTCAGCATTTCATCTTTTTTGTAGTGAGCTATTATTTATAATTTATATTTCATATTATTAATCTTGCCTTGTTGATGTTTTCACTTATATCGTGTGGTCAAAAGCACACACCTTAATTTTTTTAAAATTATAATATGCTATGATATTTCAAAGTTATTGAAATTTTAAAAAGCATTAGATAAGAAACCAATTGAGATGATTAGTGTCAATTGTTTGCTGGAGTAAAGTATTACATTTTTATCGTGGGTGATAAATATTCAGGACGCAGTCATTATTAACTTATTATTAGTGCCAACATTTCAAACCAAACATGTGGGCCATCATCAGTGTGTGGTTCGAGCACTAAAGGTAGTCAATTACTCAAGTAAGTAGTCAGTACTGTAAAAATACCACAAACAACTTATGTTAATCCTTCTATTGATCTATATGCCCACCAATCAGAAGATTTTCTTCTCCTCTTTACCTACCAGGTATTCGTGGTATGCCGCCCTTAGAATACTACTTGTGAGCCACACATAGCAAATGTAAAACATTTTATATTAACAAAGTGATGTTATCTCTCAAGAAGCAAAGTATGATGGTACTTTAGAAATTTAAAAAGAAACAGTGGGATTTTATGAGCATATCCATTAGTTCCAATAACATTACAGGAAGAATTTAAAGATGATGACCAGCACAAAGCCATATCTGATAAAAGTTTGAACATAAATAAATTGTCTAGCCATGTTTTTATCATAAATTGAAAACAACGTAACAGAAATGAACAATAAAGGATAATATTTTGTGTCTGTATTATCACGCATTGGTAATTAATAATAATTGATTCCTGGACTTTAGAATTTTTTTTTTTTTCTATTATTAGAAAATTTCATGATTGCAGTTGCAGTAGTGAACATTTTAAATTATTACAAGACAGGTTTTATAACCTTTAAACTATCTGCTACAATTAAATCTATCTGGGAATTATGCATATTAAAATTTATTAATAACATTAAATGGACCATCACTTCTGAATACCTGTAATAGTAAAATGCTGACCAGCAGGCAGAGAGTTGATGAAGTCTCTGAGATCATTTTGTAATCCATTTTGACTTTTACCTTCATCAACCTGCTCTTCTTGTTGAACAAGTTCTTCGTCATCTCTAGAAGGGACTATTTCTTCATTGCTCGATTTTCCTCCACTGTATTCAACAGGCATTGGTTTGTAAGTCATCTGCAGCATACAGATCAACGTATGAACATAATTATATTACAATAAATTATATTATATTAAACTATCAGTGTTGGTACATGCGATAAAAAATCAATTTAGTACAACTAAATAATTACAAGCTGGTACTGTTGAACTTAGAATGAAAGTTCTGAATCAAAAATATAAAATATTTACACAATCTTTCTTGTTTTAATCCACAGAAAATTATCCACCAATAAATTTTAAGTGATCAACAGAATATAATTATTTTTATAGGATGTAGTAGATGTGAATTTCTTATTTTTTCAATACATTTTGAATACCATTTTACGAATAAAGATAATATTTCTTTGTTGAAAATTGTAAAGAAAGAAACAAAGTTTAGAAGTAGAAAAAATAAATAAATAAAACATTACTCCAAAAAAATTAAATTAAATAAAGGGCTCGGTACGACCATAACATAAAATATTTTATTCAAATTATAGATGAGTTTAAAAAAAAAAAAAAAAATTGCTTCATTGATTACAATTCTTTTAAATTATTAATACCTGTAATACCTTAATATTAATCTTATTATTAATACCTGTAATTATTAATACATGTAATACCTTAATAAATTATTAATTCTTTTAAATTATTAAAATAAAATAATTACTATATTTTAATTTAGTATTTATCTGACCGCACCCCCGACTAACTCCTTTTCATATTATATCAACGGTCAACCATCTCTACATGATTACAATTCTTGTTTTAATTTAATTAATTGAAGAAAAATCAATACTTACAGAACCAATTTTAGGATGAATCGCAATATGTCTTCTACAGGATAAAGATGATTTGAAGCCCGCACCACACACTGGGCAAGCCCAAGGAAAGCCAGGTAGATGATTTTCACTATGCCTTTTCAGAGCAGTTTCACATGTAAAAACTTTGTTGCAATCTTTGCATGTAAATTTTCCAGCAGTCGAATGCATCTCCAAGTGTTTTTTCAAGAGAGTTGATCTAGTGAATGAGCTTTAAGAAAAGAATAAGTATAATTTTAACAAGAAAAAGACAAGAAAATAATGATTAATTTGATATTCTGTCAATTAAATAAGAAACCTTGAATAGTATATTTATTTAAATTATTTATCCATAGAAATATTAACAACATGATTGAGTAAAATGTTCTGTAATTAATTTATTAATACATATTTATTAATAATAAAGGATAATGGGTGTAATATTTTACAATATATTCATTCTTTAGAAGATTGAAGCCACCTATATGAATATATAAAACATTTTTTTTCTCTTATTTTTTTAAATACACAACTGTCAATGTCCACTGACAACTAGTGAATGAGATTACTATATACAAATAAACTAGGAGAAAGGACATGATAGGCATGAGAAAGAGAATAAACCCATTGGCTAATCTACTGTCATGTTAATGGTTAATTAAGAAGATCTCTCATCTAACTCGTTTTCAACCTTCTACGGATGTTATCGGGCATGTTTTTATCGGCCATCAGTCTATTGGGATGACCATAAAGCTTTTTGTGAAACCATTTGTAATAAGTTTGTATGTGTTCAGTGATGGTTTGCAAGCACAAATCTTTGTGGAGAGTTATGTTACTAACATACCAAGCTGCTTGAGTAATTGTCCTAAAGGCCTGAAATATTTGTAGTTTCTGGATGCGTGTTTTTTTAGTAATTCCATATATTTGTGAAGCGTATGTACAAATTGGTTTTAATAAGTAAACATAAGTGTCAAGTTTTTGTCTTAGATATAATTTTGAGCAACGTTCCAATAGGGAATATAATAGTCAAAATCAATGATTTAGTGTTTTTGCTTAGCAGTGATGTGTGGGCCCCAAGTCATCCTTCTGTAATGTTAGATCTAGCTGTGTACTTAGTCATATTGGGGGATATGTTCATTGTCAACATAGATAGGAGGGCAGCTTTAGCGTGGGAGTGAAAATGTTATGTGTTGGGATTTGTTGATCTAGTTTTATTTTCCAAATTCTGTACCAGTTGTGTAGAATCTGTAGGTTATTTTGAAGAATATATGATGCATGTGTTGGGTCATTGTGTCTTGTGATAATAGTAGTGTCATGAGCATAGGTGGCTATCAAAGTGTTACTGGAGAGGGGTATGTCATGTGTGTATATTATGTAAAGCAATGGTGCAAGAATTGATTCTTGGGGCACTCCGGCCAAAATTAGTCCAATAGATGAGATTTCGGAACCTTGTCGAACAGAGAAAAATCTATTTGATGATTGCAATTTGAGATAGCATGTGGAAGGAAGTATTTTCTCAAGTTTATAAAGAAGTCCCTTGTGCCAGACCCTATTAAATGCCTATGCAAATGCTGCCAGAAACACACCAGTGGCATACATCTTTTGCTCTAGTACTGTTGCTATGTAATCTGTGACTCTGTGCAACTGTTGAGTGGTAGAATGTAATGATCTAAATCCAAATTGATGATTGGGTAAAATTGTTTGGTCTGTTAATAAAGTATGGAGTCTTTTATATATATAGTAATTTTTCAAAAATGTTGGCACATGTAGGAAGTAAATTGATAGGTCTATAAGCTGAAGGGAAAGAAATTTCTTTAACTAGCTTATGAATCGTGGATATATATGAGTACTTCCATTGAATAAGAAATTTAGAAGTCCTCAGTATAGCATTAAAGATGGTAGTTAGAAACACCAGAGCTTTCCTGAGCATTTGTTGGAGCACTTCAGCATTAATTAAGTCATAACCAGGGGTTTTCTTTCTTTGTAACATTTTAATTTGTTCTGCTACCTGAGATGGAGAAAAGGAAGGGGAGAGGAGGGGTTAATTATAATGGAGTGTCCAAGGAATTGAGTACAAAGTCATCATGTTCAGTGTTTGACAGATTAATATGAGGAGTGAAAACTAATGAGAGATGATTACAAAAAAGATCTTATTTATCTAAGTCAGACACAGCCCAGGAACTATCATCTTAATGAAGTGGTGATGACACCTCCCGGTGTTTTAGCAGCTTTTTGGTGTGTCTCAACAAGCTTCCATCATATGTTGATGTATAAGTGATACTTTTCTCAGTTGAATTTTTGTATTTCTTGATTTAATTGGTTGCTTAGTCTGTTAAATACCTGTCTATAGGATGGGGGTCTGTTCGTCTGCCAAACTTTTGTATTTAAGCTATTTTTGTAGCAATCCCAATCAATTATTCAATTGACAAGGTTTTCTTATTGCTTCACATGGTTCATCCAGCAGCAGCAGATTCACAAAGGGATGATCGGAGCAAATGTCAGAGCTAGTATAGACAGAATGTGGTATAGTTGTAAGTCCTTTGGTAATAAATAAATCCAACAGATCAGGTATTTTATGTCTAGAAGTGGACCAGTATGTTGGAGGGTTTGGAGTTATTGTGTCCAGTGAACGCTCGTCGTGGAGGGCTTTCCCATGATTCCTTTCCCTTGGAGTACAAAGTCGATACCTCCACACCTAGTGTTTTGTATTGTAGTCTCCTTCGGCGATAAAACAGTTTCTTAAGTGTTTAAAGAAGCTACAAAACATGGCAGATGTCAGAAAATAACTAGGGGGACTATAGATTGCAGCAAAGGTAATAGTGTTGTGTTTAGTATACAGTGTTATGCCAGTAGCTTGTATGTCAGGTGTTACTGGTAATTGTAGTGGATGGTGTTTATTAGTATTGCAGTGCCACTGTGAGCTGTGCTGTCTGGATAGTCTGTTCTGTATGTTTTATAGCCTGGGTTGTAAAATTTGGATCTGGGTGTCAAGTGAGTTTCAGTGATCAGTGCAACGTCAATTTGTTTCTTATGTAAGTATAAGCCAACTATAAAACTAAAGACTTTGTTTGTTTCAACACATCAATTTTGAAAAAATCTTAACTGATTTTAAAAAAGCTTTTTGTGTAAGACAAAATTTAATTGTAAGACAACATCAAAGCATATTAATTTAAATACAATTTTAATTATTGGTTTTATTAATTTTATTTTTTATAAAGATTATACAGATTGCTTACCAAGGGCAAAGATTGCATTTGTATGGGATGTCACCATGATGTTTGCGACGATGGGATTTTAATAGATAAAGTTTTCTAAAATATAAATTGCAGTCACAACATTTCCACATGTCTCTTTTAATTTCATCCTTTTCTTTTTCTTCTTCTTCAAGTTCACTGCTAATGTCTACGATACTACCTGTAATTAAAGGAGCAGATATTTTATAAAACAGATATTATAAATACTAAACAGTCACATATTAAACATAGAAATTGCATCACCCAGTAAAATTTTTATTTTATTTACCAGATTGCTATCTGAAAGATCTCTAGATAGTTTTTTGCTAGTTTTGAAATGATATGCTAAAAACACATCACATCACTAAATGGTAAAATGGTTAGTTTTTTTTATCCTCCCAGTTTCTTTCTTTTAATCCAGTGATTTTTTTTTCTTCAAAACTATGACTACCGTTGATTGGTGAAACACTATTCTCGTTACTATTTCCCATGAAAATTCCTGTACTTCATGTAACATTACAGTTTTAATATTTTCTGATGAGGGCTGTTTTTGAAAGAGGCCATAATTATAACTTTTATTCTGGCATTAGTTAAAACTGAACTGAGAAACATTTCTTGTAATCTCAGTAAGCAAAGAAAAACAAAATAATTCAATGGAATCAATGTTATCAACATAAGAATCAAAAGAAATAGGTGATACAATTTCTATGACCGCGACTGTATACTATAAAAAAGTTTCTAGTGATTAAACTTCCATTTTGTTCAAGGTAAAAATTTGGTAATACTTCATCAATGATTCTTAATTAGGTGAATCATTGACACAATTATTGTGCATAGTTATTTATTCTATTAATTGAAGGAAAAACCTAATGATAAATAACTAATATTTATGCCAACCTCAATTGGCTGATTAAAAGATTATAAAATTAATACCATTTTGAGTCAGCAGAACACTTCCATTAAATGAAGGAACATCTATTTGGTCAAGGGAAACAAATGAGGTTGGCACGGTTTCTTTTACATGGGACGCTATTTCTATTTGTGATAGTTCCATTGGAGCTCTTGTTTCAATTTCATCATGTATTTCAATTTCATTCAGATCTTCCTCAAAGATAATTCTTTATTTTCTAGACGTCTGCTAAAAAAACCAACAAAAGTTCAAATGAGATAAATTTAAAACAAACATATCAACATTTTTCATCAAATTAAGTTAGATGGTGAATTTAATATATTTAAATTAAAAATTCATTGAAAATGTATAAATTTCACAATATGTTAATACATATTACCCTTAACCTTATTTAATATTCTTAATATATAATATAAAATGGGTGATAATTATTCAGGAATCAGTCATTATTAAGTTTTTATTGGTGCTGACGTTTCAACCCAAACATGTTGGTCATCATCAGGCATTCGAGTACTTAAATACCTTCAGTGTTGAAAACACGCCCTGATGATTACCCATGTTTGGGTTGAAACGCACCAATAAAAACTTTCTAATGACTGCGTCCTGAATAATTATCACCCATGATATGTAGAATAATCGACTAACTTCCATCAATAATTCATAATATAAAATAAAAATAGGTTTGTCATGTTTTATGTTCATTTCAATTCATTGAATGAATCATATTTATTTATATTATTGATATTTAGAATAATAGACGTTCTGTAGAACTTTTTCTATTTAATATAGGTTCCGTAGAACCCCATCCCACTTCTACTTCACCTACTCAAGTATTGTCTAATTTCAATTCTTTTTATATCGACAAAACCAAAAATCATCTCTCAGCCTACATCTTTCAACATAACATCCATCTTCAACCTAATTCTATCAATAACATAGAAAACAATATTTTTTCCTCAAATACTCATTTATCACAAATGAAAAAAAAAAAAGAAAACTTTTTTCAGCCTCGCCAGACAAACTCTATAATCGGCCACCTTTTTTAATGAACAGATATCTGCCCAATGACTTAACCTGTTCATTTTCCCAACCCCACTTCTCTTATTGTTCTGTCTTTTTCAAGAGGCACTACACTATGTCCCATATTACTTCAAAATAACCAGATCACATTGGCACCCACTAACTACTTGGATTTCGCCCCTTTTTGATAAGGCATTTCATTTTACTATATTTATCTAGGTATTCCACAGTTTTACTTGCTTTTAAAGACAGTTAACTTCCTGTTCTTAATAGAATTTATACCTCTATTTACTTTAAAATTAACTCATCCAGCTGTTATCTACATTAAATTGATATACTAAAAAAAAGTTATCAGTAACAGCAAAGTTCTAAGCAATTACCCATAGGGAAAGAATTGCTACATAAATAATAACAATACCTCTTTATTTTATTATGCAATTTCACAGGACCAGCATGGTTGGAATTCCAAGACAACGGTTTTGGACTCATTTTATACTGAAACAAAAAAATAAAATTAAAATTAATGAAAATAGTTGATTTAATCATCAAAACATTTTATTTAATAATGTTCTGTACTTTCATATAAAACAAAAAAATATAAAATATAGTAAAAAATAAATAAAGGTAGCATTTAATTTTTTTGTTACGAAAAAGCAAACCAAAATTGATACTACAAAGCTTGATAAATAATAATTGCAAAAATAAATAAATACATTTTTTTTGTTGAATTTGATTTTATACTTAAAATTTTTAAGGAAAAGAAGTTAGGCTTTTGTAAATCTTATGTAATATTATCGGCAACGACCGATAGATGTGACGCCTAGTCAGAAAAACTATTATTATTATTAAATAAATTCTGATATAAAGAAAAACTCTAAACTATATTAGCAATGATATTGATAATTTTTCACTCTGCAATAAAACCGTAGGCTCTATCTGAATTGAAAAAGTAATATAGAAGAATACTTTGCCTTGTGTTTTCGTCAAGATATGAAAATTCTTGAAACAATTGTCAAAATAAGTATAGTAAAAACCCAATATTACAAGAATATAGGTTGGTTACTTATTGTGTATCAATATGGGTTCAAATAAATATAACTCAATATGATTGATAAATTATAATGTTTATTATAATAAATATAAATCTTGTTAAAAGATGAATGATGAGAAAAATGTTAGGAGATATTGAAAATCAATTACAATTATAATTACCTTCATCTGTTTCTGTTGATTATGTATTCTAACATGCCTATTCAAATCTGAGGGCCTCTTGAATTGTTTGGTACATTGATTGCAACTGTACAACTTATTATTAACTTTTCTATTGTCAACAATAACTTCTTTCATATTTTCATCTTCTTGCAAATTAGTTACAGTGATAAACACCTTTGCCAGACCACCTTTTCTCACTTCATTTTCTGTAACAATAGACAACAACAAAATTATAAAATCATAGATGATATAAGTTCAAATTTACAATTTACACAAATATATTACAATAAGGTTAGTACCCTTATTTGAGGAATCTGAACATGTATCAGCATTGACATTGACTTGATTACTGTGTTCCTTTGAAGAAGTATCTGTTTCCTTATCTTCAAGTCTAGTCAAACTACCCTGTAATTATAAATTAACAATTTAAAGTACAATAAAATTTATGATTATTAAAAATAAAAAAAAAAAATAATACATTTGAAAGGCACAATTAAAAAAATTTAAGATTTCTAGATATAATATAAGTATTCATGCAACCAGTGCTAAGTATTGTAAACCTCTCGAATGTGTTCAAGTCGAAAAACTAATAATGTTAAATATGGAATAAGGTTTTTTTTTTTTTACATTACTGAAATTGAAAATATCATTTAAAAAAAAGTGTCAAGTAAGGCCAGTATAGCTTCCTCACCATTTTCATTAGATAAACAATATCTTACAATATCTTTTTTTTTTTGTTCTTCCCTACCTCGCCTTATAGGCTATACGGGATTTTCCCATCGCTGGGATTTTATCATCTCAAATCTTTGTCTCCGGTTGCCAGGGAACTCGCGGTGCTGTGCACATGCTTTAGCCCATTCGGCCACCCCGCCCCCTAGATAAACAATATCTATATTTCAAAGTCTATAATATTTAGTATAAGAATAAAATCTATGGGAGAAGCCGTTTTTGGAAATACAGTAACTTGTTAGCATCCCCAGGTTTCATATCCACCAATTTTATTCATCAGTGAATACTGAAATATGGAAGGGTTCCACATTTACAAATCGCATATTTGTGAACCGTGATTAAAAAAAAATAAAATCTCAGTACATAATGAAGATTTATATCAATACTATTGGTGCAAATGGTCGTATTTAAAAATTGAGTATTTTACAGGAGAGCATAAAAACTAATTATTTCTTTATGATTTATTAGTGTAATTTCATATTTTATTTTCCTCTGCTATTTTCCACAGTAGCAGGCTGCCTATATCACTTGCATATTATGAAATGTCACCTTTAGCACCAATAGAATAAAAATGGGAAATTGTTACATAGGAATTTTGTACGAACAGTAGCAATATATATTTAATACGTATGTTTTCACTAGTGAAATGGTTTTGGAGTTAAGGTGACCAATATTTTCCCTCAGTCAGAACTAAACTAATTTAAAATGGAATATAAAAGTATGATTGAAGTTCACACGACTTTGATGATTAAGGAGGAAATCGAGACCAGGACAAGCTGGTTGAACTTCAATAGAAACACACACAATCACAAATAAGACTTTTTTTTACTAACCAAAAAAAGTAAAAGTTAATTAAAATTTACTGAAAATTACATGAAATCTAAGTGAAGGCAGTAAGTGTCATACCAATAATGTTTGGAATCGACCAAACAAAACATTATACATTATACTTTTTGAATAAAACCTAAAATGCTATAAATAACCTCATAAAAGTAATGTATTAACCTAACCCATATTCCATGAGATCAATGCCTTCCACATTTCACAGCCATTATATATAAGGTTTTTTTTTTACATTACTGAAATTGAAAATATGATAAAAAAAATCTGCCAAGTAAGGCTAGAATAGCTTCCTCACCATTTTCATTAGACAAACTGACAAACTGTCTTCACACAAGTGGAAATTTTTGATTCTGAGCACAAATTTTTTTTTTAACCTCTCACACGAATACAATGCTTTCCCACCTTCGGTAGTGAGGAAGCAGAAGTTGTGATTTCATACACTAATTGCTTCCTAATGTTTCTGTTTCAATCTTTGACTATTTGAAGTAGTTTATTTGTATGACTTCGATATGGATTAACTTATTTTTATTTAATATTTGAACTACATATTCACTAATGGTTGTTTCTTTATTTAAATCGGTGAACAGAAATTACCTGAGAGCAAAGCGCATGAGCTTTAGTAAAGTGAGCATTGAGGCTTCCTAATTTCCTAAAAACGCAACTGCATAATTTACATTTGAAATTCCTCTCATCCCCATCAGAGCTTAAGTGCAATCGCTTTATATGGGCTTGAAGATTTCCTACAAACAAATAAATAATCAGTAAATTACTAATAGAACCATTTTAACAGATTATTTGCATAATCATATTGAGTTTATTCAATTAATAATAAAAAAATAAAAAAACAATGGTTGAATATTTTTTTTTTTTTAAATTTTATTATGATATTTACAACTGTATTAGTATGAATACATCTAGTAAATTTGTACAGAGAAATATTATTACATGAAACACGCTTGTTGAGAAACTACCCAATGGTAGCAATCTAATAGTTGAATATTTAAAAACAAGATAATCAGCTAATAACTCAAATTAATATAGATTGTCAAATTGATATTGTTTTGAATGACTAATGTAGGGAGATATCAGAGTATTACTATTATTTTATTTTTTTAAATTTTATTTTATGAATACATGATCGTATAGTATCATTATACTGAGTACTGTAATATAATATTGCAAATATATAAATATATTATTACCTATTAAGCTTCTGTATAAGGTTATTATACTAATACTTAAGTAAAAACAAAAAAGAAAGTAATACCTTTTTGACTAAATGTTCCTTGACAATACTGACAGACATAAGGCCTTTCTCTGGTATGTTTCAACATATGTATTTGCAGAGAACCTTTCTGATTGAAAGCTCTGGAGCAAAGTTCACACTAAGGGGGAAAAATCAATGAAATATAATCATAATAAACATTTAGGAAATAGAATCTTTATAAATTATACAGAAGGTAATTTTTGTTATACATTTATCAATTAATGTTAAACACAAACCGTACTTTCAATTTTTCTTTATCTATTCTTCTGCATGATCTCTACACACTTTTGGCACTGATTTGGAAGCTTTCTGATCTCAGTATACACATGGCAGAATGGGAGATTCATTCGTGTATTGCACTTATACTCCCCCAAAAGCATTTAGATGACAAGCAAAAGGAAAAAATAAAATTTATGACCAATACCCAAGTCTTATAAATGACAACATTGGTATCATTTGAGAACTTACTGAATATTATTGCCAGTTCACTAATGAAGATATCTCATTAGTGGGAATTAAACAAGATTTGCTTATTTTTTCCAGAAAAGAAAATAAGGTATACCATTGAAGATTTGTCTTTCTCCATGCCAATGCCAAGGCTCACAGAACTGTCTTGGTAAGAGATATATTGGAAAAAATGGGCTGGAGATCCCTCGAACATACTCCTTATAATAGAGACTTGTTCCTCTGACTATTTTTGTCCATACACTCGAAAGAATCACTTGAAGGAGAACAATTAAAAATAAATGAAGAAGTCAGGGAGCATGTGCGTAATTGACTGACAACCCACTCTCCAAATAATTTCCAAGCTTCTAAATTGGTGCCAAAAGTGTGTAGGTTGATGCATGAGAAGACACTGAGAAATGCAGAAAAAGTGATTTGTACATAAAATTAATCAATAAATGTATGAATAATGATTACCATTTTTATTATATTCACGCTCATAAATAGAATCAATTTTCTAAACAAAACTGATTTTAAATGCCCATATAGATAATTTTTTTTTTCTCGTTCATCTTTTTCTTTAGTGAACTGAATTAAGAAATGATTTATTCATTTATTATCTTTTAATATAAACTGGATTATATAATTCAATTTGTTTTGTATTAACAATTAAATTAATCCAATCATTTAATAACTCGAATAATATTTTTACAATAAAATAAAATTATTTAACTTTCAAGATGTAACCGCAGTTAGTACTCTATACTTATTTAAGCAGAAACTAAGAATTAAGAACTCAGCAATAAGATATGCTTTAAAAAACAGCGAAAAAGATATCATTAAATTGAATGGCTTTATACCAAAGATGGATATTTGTCATTTTTAAAAAGTTGAGAAACACCTATTTTTGTAGCATCGCTTCAATTTAAATCATAGTCCATGGTACAGACCCCCTTTTTTTTTTTTTTTTTTATTAAATTATTAACGTCTGCTTGAAACTTCGTGAATAACTTTATCTCATCGTAACTTACAACTATTTTATTTACGAGAACTCTTGGAATTGGAGCATTTTCAATCTGGAGGTCAGCAAACTTTGTCTATTAATCAGGTACTAAAAACTCGTAAATACCCATTTGCTTTCCACTTGGATCTTAAGATAATTTGAACACAAAATTAAGAAAAAAGGTGGCCTACAAAAATATTGGCTCATTAGGACAAAATAACCTCGTTATTTTGACATTGAGACACCCAACCTCATGTTGCTACGAACCATGGTCTCCATGGTGCAGCGACAGGCCACCTGTAGCTCCATAGCAGATCCCTTTGGGGCCAATCTGGCAGTGTCTTTTCCACCAACACACTCGAGTTCAAGGAGAGTGACAAATCGGACTAGATCCATGGATTATGGCTGCCTAGAGTCAGCAGGTGCACGAGGATCTATATTTATTTTTTCGAAACAGACCGTCCATGGACCTCAGGGAGGCTACTAACATCCTGGTAAACATCCCTCGACATTGCTTAACTTTGATTACCTATTGCAAGCAAGTGCTTTAGTCCGTAAGGCTACTCCGGCCCCCTAATATACAAATATAATGGATGTCAATTACTTTAAAAGGGCGCTCTCCAGTGTGGATACGTTTATGACGCAGGAGTTGACTTGGTTTTTCAAAACATTTCGAGCAAAATTCACAGACATTATTTCCTCTCCTTCTCTTACTAGAATAAGAATACTTCTTCAACTTTCGAGTTCTTGCAATCTGAAAAAAAAAAAAAAACCTTTGTGAGTAAAATACTTCAGTTTAAAAAAATGTAATTATTGTATCTCATAACCAATAAATAATAGGATAGTAATAACTAGTTTTCAAATAATTTGAACTGATAGTTGAGAAACAAGGGCCTCTATCATATCACGCCTATTAAACTATAACTGGTGAGAGTAACTAGCTTCTTTGAGCTAAAAAAAAAGATATATTATTATTATTATAGTAGTTTCTGCATCTAAAAAATAAATCTAAAAAATTATTGAAGAGAAAGATATTTGGGGTGATCAGTCAAAAATAAAAATGGCAAAACTAAATAATAATTTCTCTATTTCTAAATAATAATTTCTTTTCTCAACCCTGATGAAGGCCTGAACTTCAGTGCTAAAATAAATATTATTTTTTATTTTTGACTGATCACCCCAACTATCCTTCCCCTCATTTCACTACAGTCAACCATCAACCAACAATTAACTAAAAAATTATTTTTTTACTTTATATGTGTATGATCTCACATTTTTCCTTCAACTCTCAACTTACATCACTTGTAAGAATTTCCAGTAAAATTGATAAATCTTTCAATCGACAATAGTAAAACTTAAAAATATTGAAAAATAATACCATACATGCTTTGAAATATTTTCATTGAATTTTATTATCCACAGCATATTTTTATTTACATTTTTTAAAGGTTGGGTAAAAAAAAAATTTCTCGAATGAAGTTTGTTGTTTAACCCAAAATTAATTCAAATTAAAAATTCATTGGTCAATTTTAAACAAAAACAGTAAGTTTTAAGTTTTAGAAAATGTTATGTAATGTATGGAGAAAAAATTGTGCAAACACATTTTTACAAATAAGAATTAAAAATCCATTTTCATTGTTAGTGTCAAAATATCACAAAAATTGACTTAAAAAATTATAGATGTAATAACAGTAAATTAATTTTTAAATTGCCAAATTGACTTATTTTGTTTCTTTAAACAGAAATCGTATTACCTTATGAAATTCTTTCATATGCTCCTTCTTTTCATTGTATGAATTAAATTTTGCACTACAGCTATTGCACTTAAAATATGTCTTAGGAGCTACTTCATTGGATGAAACTTTTTGTTCCTTGTGTTCTCGCATATGTTCTTGAAGGTATACCTAAAAAAATAATTAAAGATCCTAGGTCATTAGAAAGAAATTAATTTCATATAAGCATTATTGCCTATATATATATATATATATATATATATATATATATAAAAACCACTCATCTTTCAAATCAATGAACTCCATTAAACAGAAAGCGAAGAAAGTTGATGAAATAATTTATATTGTTTTTAAAGTTTTTTTAACGATTATACAATGCATAAATACAGACGTAGTTTTAAGTAAGAATAAGATAGAACAGCCTTGGTGTGATCGTTATTAATACACTTTAGGATGGCAAAAGGAGTTGAGCGATTATACAAGTGAAAAACATACATCAAAATCAGTCTTTAAATTATATTTTTATAGCCAAAAAAAGTTTTTTCTTCTATTATCAAAAAATTAAATAACTGCCGTATTATAATATGTTATAATTTGAAGTAATAAAAACAGTTGAAATAAGACAAACCGAGTCAGGTAACAGGTGTTGAGTAATGTTAAAACTAAATTTACTTTTTTTTATTCTAATAAAAGACTTTCTTGACCATATTCAGCACAAAATCCAAAAAATATATTATTTGCTTAATCTTCGCTAATATTAATCCAACTGTTTTTTTGTTTTGTTTTTTAAATTTAGCTTTATATGCTATTTAATTAACTCTCAAAATGAATTGAATGTCAGATGTATGGTTTTTGAGATACTATAAAAAAAAATCTTTACCCTAAAAAAAAATAATAAAAAGAAAATAGAATCGGTCCATCCATTCACAAGTTTCATAACTTAGAAACAAAGATAGTCACATTAACTGTTAAAAATTAGGATGCTGTAAATTTGACTCTATAATAGTAGTATTGAAAGTAAGAAGTTATAAAATTCTGTATAATTTTTTTCTGAGAAAAATTTATTATTTTACTATTTTTTTCTTCCTTTAACTTTTACATTGATTTTTGAACAATTATAAAGCCATTTTTACTATTTCAACTTAAATAAAAATCAGAATTGGTTTAATAATCATTTACAAATAATTTCTTTCAAATCAATGAACTCCATTAAACAGAAAGCGAAGAAAGTTGATGAAATAATTTATATTGTTTTTAAAGTTTTTTTAACGATTATACAATGCATAAATACAGACGTAGTTTTAAGTAAGAATAAGATAGAACAGCCTTGGTGTGATCGTTATTAATACACTTTAGGATGGCAAAAGGAGTTGAGCGATTATACAAGTGAAAAACATACATCAAAATCAGTCTTTAAATTATATTTTTATAGCCAAAAAAAGTTTTTTCTTCTATTATCAAAAAATTAAATAACTGCCGTATTATAATATGTTATAATTTGAAGTAATAAAAACAGTTGAAATAAGACAAACCGAGTCAGGTAACAGGTGTTGAGTAATGTTAAAACTAAAACTAAGGTCAGCTGAAGATATTAATTGACAAATCAAATACTAAACTGTAACACTATAGTTGTATTTAGAAAACTGCTTACCCTGCTTGTGAATTCTTCACCACATTCATTACAAAAAAGGCTTTCCTCCTGCTCATGAAGCAATATGTGTGCCTTAAGTCCTGCAATTCTGCTGAATTTTGTTTTACAAATAGGGCAGAAAGGATTGTCAACATTGTGTGTTGCTGAATGTAAAATGAGATTATTCTAAAAAATAAAATAAATAAAATGCTTTATGAAAAATATTTAATTTAAATCGATCTTATTGGATTAATCAAATAAATGGCTACATTAAAAAATGGCTGTAGACAGAGGTAAAATATGCAATTCAAAGACTAAAAATATAGAAATTGTAAATTTCAGTCACTTGATTATATTTTCAAACTTTTTTTGTTTTTTTTTAAATACAGTTTTCAATATTTGATGATATAAACACAAATGCAAAGTTGATAAAATGACAATTTTTCATACTCATTAAAATAGATTATCTACATTAAACTATCATAATGCATATATTAGTATAAAACTAGATTATCTATTTCAATTAACATGAAAAATATCTTTCATGATAGATAAGCCATCGAGAGAAATACATTTACAAATAATTGATAACAATAAAATATGCAGTTATAAATATTCAGCACTTACTTCATAATTAAAGGACTCTTGACAAATGTTACATTTGTAAGGCTTTTCGTGTAGATGTTTTATTTTATGTTTTCTAAACAGTTTCCAAGATGAAAACTCCAGATCACACTGCTCGCAGAACAATGGACCCTAAAAATGATCAAAAAAATGTAGGTTAATTATTCTAAATATTGAAGGAACAGTGAAATAGGTTTGGTGCATAGGTATATATATAGCTCAACTAGAATAATAATCCGGGGCGACAGCGATCTCATACAGCACTCATTGCTGAATGCGATCTGACATAGCACTCACATGAAACTAATATGCACTCCAATTTAAGTTCTCCATAGGTTTTGCTGGCTCGCATTCATATATTTATAGGTTAATTTATTTATGAGATTATTTTAATATGCTAATTATAGTTCACCGTTCATGTGTATATATATATAGGAGGAAGAGAAACTCCCTCTCTAATTGACAGATCTAATTTTTCTGCTGTCATGTTCTAGTGGTTGAACTATAATATCCCAGACTAAAAAACTAGGTACTATTAATTCGGATTCTATATTCATTGTTTTTTTTTTTGTTTTTTTTTTATTAACAATACAAATATAGAAGTAGTGGCTTATTCAAGGAAAATAAAAGCTGAAATTGAGAGAGATTGTGTACGACTAAACTGCTTTTATAAGCCAATAAACAACAGAGTGGCTACTATTGCAGTAGGCATCGTTTCTAACACTCACAGAGATGCTGTGCAATAATTGAATTAAGTTCTGTAAAGAAACTGGATATCAATTTTTTCTTTGTTTATGTTTATTATTACAACTAATAAACAAAGCAACTATAAACTAACCACATTTCTGTCTATATTTTGTTTCCTTTTTAATAAATCAGCTCTAATAACATGATTTATATTTAGATATAAAAAAAAAAATTGATAGAATAAGAAATTCACATTAGTGTAGCAGGATGGCTACCAGACAGTTAATGTAAACGTCCCTGACTTTTCTCTATTCAATGATAGTTTTCCCTCACCAATATGTCTGGGGACACAAATATTAAAAATGTATTATTTAAAACTATATTCAGGATTATTCTGGAGATCCAAGGAGTACAGGATGACAACACATCATCTGTTTGTCAATTTCAAGAGTGCCTACGACAGCATTAAAATGTCCAAGCTATATGAAGCGCTGTATATCTACCAAACTGGTGCGTCTAATAAGGATCACAATGGATGAGATGAAATGCTCAGTATGAATTCAGCGAGACATCTCACCAGAATTTGAGTCCAGGAGGGGGTTAAGGCAGGGCGATGGCCTCGCGTGTCTCTTGTTTAATCTAGCCTTGGAAAAGGTAATTAGGGATTCTGTAATACAAATCTCTAGAACAACTATTGACAGGCTGGTACAGGTGCTGGGATTTGCCAATGACTTGGACCTGGTGGCGAGATCCTTTCAGGCGTTGATGAAGGCATTTCTGAGGCTAGCTGAAGCAGCAGAAGCAATGGGCATGACGGTGAAAAAAGAGAAAACTAAATATATGCAAGCTGGACCTGATGTAGTGGCTACTGTTGGAGGGAAGGTGAAGATGGGTCCATTTTCGTTTGAATGTGCAGACTAGTTCACCTATTTAGGCTCAGTGGTCAGCAGCAATAACAGGATCACCCTGGAAACAAACCAACGTTTCAATAAGCCGACAGATGCTATTTTAGACTTAGGAAACACTTGAGGAGTCGAGTTGTCACTCACCGCACCAAATGCCAGCTCAACAAAATACAAATCCGGCCAATCCTCACTTACGGATCGGAAGCCTGGACTCTGACAAGTGCTGAAGAAAAGATCTTGGTCTTCGAAAGAAAAATTCTGTGCCGAATATTTGGTGGTGTCAAGGTAGGCGAGAATTGGAGGAGGCGAACCAACAGGGAGGCCTACGAGCTGTTAGGTGAGAGAGACGTGATGCGGCACATAGGGCTAAGGAGGCTGCCCTGGGCTGACCATGTCGTCAGGATGCAAGCGGATGAGATCCCGAGGAAGTTGCTGGACTGTAGGCTGCATCGGACCAGAGGAATAGGCAGGCCAAGGCTGAGATGGGAGGATGCTGTCATCAGGGATTCCAAAGAACTTCTGAATGTCCGCAACTGGAGAGTGGCCGCATAAGACTGAGCTACATGCCAAAGGCTGATTGAGGAGGCCAAGGTCCAAACTGGGCTGTAGTGACACAGATGATAATGAAAGAGTATTGGTATGTTTTTCTTTTCAAAAAACTGTTGTGCCAAGTTCATTTTGCTTAAATTTTATTCATTACCCTTGTTTGATTTTAATATAACAACCAGTGCCGTTATTGACATTCAAAGGTGGATGAATATAGCAAACGTGGCCGTTTATAACAAAGAGGTTTACCCCTTCAAGGCCATTATAAACAGCCATGTATATTTATTTCTAATTTGAAAAAATATTTACATACTAAAAAAATCCCTGCCTTTAACAATCTCTCCCTTACTTTTCCCATTTTTCCAGGTTGGTCGCTACCCTTTGTAAGGAATAAGATATCCATACTAACTTCTATAAAAAAAATACAATATGTCTTTTTATAAAAAACTATAAGCAGTTTAGCCTGTTAGAAATAATTTAATTAAATGCCAAGAGTAATTAAAAAATCATAATCTAATGAGGAAATGCCAAAGAACACAAACATTATGGTAGATACTAGAAGTAACTCTTATTGAACACCTATCAGCTTGTTATCAACTAGTTCAGCCATGAAGTATTTTTAAAGAAATTTGATAGTGAATACTTCTTTTGTTAGAACTACTAAATATTAAAAAATAATTGGAAAACAAAAATTAAACTAACATAAAAATATCCTACAAGCTACCAAAATAATACTTATAAATAGAATATGAACTAATTGTAATTTTTTTTTAATTTCTATTCATAAATAAACTGCAAAAGAGGATAAAATAAAATAAAACAGAAACTTTTATTTGTAATTTTAATTTTACAATTAAGATTATTATCATTAAATATGAAAAGAACTAACCGTTTTATCAGGGGGATCAACATCCTCATTGCACACAGATTTGGCTTCTTTTGATGAACTGGCAACATTTAGCACCTTACTGTAACTTTTACTCTTACTTACTTCTCCTACAGTATCACTAAGAAATCCAGAAAGACAATGTTAAAATTATAACAATAATTACAAAACATTAATTTACCATTTATCAAAAAATTAATTTAAATTATTTAATTCAGGCATAGGTTGTAAAATACAAGTGAAAAAAAGAACAAAATTGCTTAATTATACTTCAAAAACTAACTATGATTTAGCTTTATTAATTAAATTTCATGCGATAAAGAAACAAACTGTTTTTATTCAGTTTCGAGAAAAAAATGTGTCGATTATTGATTAATCACTCCTTACAAAAAAGTTAAAGTTAAAGATTTGATGAATTTACCCTTTATATAATCAGAACACTCTGTGTTTAATATTATTATTTTTGACATAAAACGTTTGTGTTATTTTGATGAATTTAATGAGTTTTTATTTAGATAAATATGATTTTCTATTCACATTTTTTGAGTTCTAGTTTAGTTTAATTTAAAAAAAAAAACACAGATAAGTATGATTGGGATTAAACAATTTTTACTTAAAGGTTTAGTTCCAGCAGAAGTTTAATTAGTGCTTTCTGCAATAAATTGATGATATATTTTATGAAAAATTCTACATATTCAATTTAAAGATAAGTAAATTCCATTGAAAAACAAACAATACTAACAAATTACCACCAGTTTTAAAGCAAAGATATTTAATTTAGTAACCATGTTTTTAAAAATATTTCCAATATTTATGTTCCCATGAAAGCTTGTTCACTTTTTTACTTTTTGAATAACGCAAAACCTATATAATTAGTGGAACATTTGAAAGTCATGTTTGAAAGGTCAACAGATAATCTAAAAAGTCGAACTTGAAAAAAAAATAAAGAAAGAAAGAAGACACATTAATTGTTATGTGACACTTATCTAAAGACTTTTTATTCTAATAAAAGACTTTCTTGACCATATTCAGAACAAAATTCAAAAAATATATTATTTGCTTTATCTTCGCTAATATTAATCCAACTGTTTTTTTGTTTTGTTTTTTAAATTTAGCTTTATATGCTATTTAATTAACTCTCAAAATGAATTGAATGTCCCTGCAGATGTATGGTTTTTGAGATATTATAAAAAAAAATCTTTACCCTAAAAAAAATAATAAAAAGAAAATAGAATCGGTCCATCCATTCACAAGTTTCATAACTTAGAAACAAAGATAGTCACATTAACTGTTAAAAATTAGGATGCTGCAAATTTGACTCAATAATAGTAGTATTGAAAGTAAGAAGTTATAAAATTCTGTATAATTTTTTTCTGAGAAAAATTTATTATTTTACTATTTTTTTCTATTAACTCCTTTAACTTTTACATTGATTTTTGAACAATTATAAAGCCATTTTTACTATTTCAACTTAAATAAAAATCAGAATTGGTTTAATAATCATTTACAAATAATTTCTTTCTAAATCATTAATACTACTTCATTCTGAAAAGATGTTTAGACTTTTACAGATCAGCAATCATAAAAACATTTCATTATAAAAGTTTACTGATTGAGTGAATAATATATTTCAAGAATCAGAATGTTATGAGCTAAAGAAAATTATAGTAACCGACATGACACAATATTGCTTTAAGTAAAGTCATTTCAAAGATACTTGTTTAATCGTTTAAAATACAGTTTATCTTTAAAATAATAGAACTTACCCAGGAAGTATAGAAGAATCATTTGGTGAGCTCCAACAATCAGTGATTTCATTTTTCAAAAATTCTACTGAGGTTTCATCAGATGAGTATTCTGCTGTGTCAGTGAAATTTTCTTCACTTAAAATAACAGATCGGTTAAGGCGCAGCTGCAAAATATAATATATTTACGAAATTAAAATATAGAAATTCTAAAGCAAATGCTAAAAAATCTCAAATTATTATAATTTTTTATCACAAAAATGAAATTATTTTCCATAAACAATTTTTTTTATTGTATTGAGTTGAACATATACATTTTTAAAACTTAAAATAAAGAACAAAGTCTGGTCTAACCTGATTATTGTTTATCAAATAACCAATATGTGATGAATTAGCATCTTGAACAATTTGCACAAGATTAGGTATAGTCACATATGTTACCCGATTCCCATTATTGGAAAGGTATTCTGAAAAAAAGATAAATAAATAAATTAAAATAATGAAATTAATTTTTAAAAATCATTTATTATTTTATTTAACCAGTATTAAGACTAGTTTATGTTGCTTTGTTGAAAATTGTTGTAGGAAAATTGTCATTTGCTAGTAATACCATTGGTACTTGTTTTTGGTGTTTGCTATCAATGCAAACACCATATGTACCTCTCAATTCAAAGAAACTAATAATGTCTAAAATACTGCTTCTAAATATGGATTGTTTCTAGGTCAATGGTTGTGCAAAGAGGTGATTTGGCAAGGATCAGGCTCAACTACCAGGTTTTCCCACAACTAATGACACCCACTTCATAGATATTTTGAGTGCCTCATGAGGATTTCTCAATCCCAGAGTTGAACAACAGCTAATATATAATAAATAATTGTACCTGGACCACCTCAAATTTTTAGAAACAAGTCCTTATGATGTTAAAAGGGCTTTTAAATAATGAAATAATTGGTATTAGAATATTTATTGTGTAAAATTGTAATATTTTCTTCATAAATATAATGTGAAAAAAGGTTAGGTTTAAATTATTGAACAACTTCGCCATAGCCAGTCCCAAGCTCTGGTTGAGAAAGAGAGAGGGTTGGACCTTTAGAGGTCCGTAAAACTGATAGTACTGCTGAGGCACAATAATGCGGCAAGGAAACACATCTGTGGTTAGAAAAACCCCTAATGAAAAGCCATGTTGGGAGGCAGCAGCGTCAACATTGCTTCTTTTTTGTGTAGCATGAAGGCCTATTGTATGGCTCTATTAAAGTCACTCCTAATAGGGAGTAATTTCTAGAGTCTCGATAAACCGAAGTAGGCTTGTTTGGTTGATAAGCTCATTTGTCTTGGGATCAATCATCCTATCAATGCCAAATAAATGGAATCCCAGTTACAACATTACTTAATTGGAGCCAAAAAACTTCAGTTGCTTCGGTCCTTGAAGATAATCATCAGGCGGAGCGCCGATACCGCAGAACGGCTGAGGAACTGCAGAGGGATCTACCCCCATTAGAAAAGCCTTTTCACTTGAGGTCAACACGTCAACACTTTGTAAAAATAGCAGAAACAGCCAACTCTAGTTCCAGGAGACTAGTGAGCTCATTATATTAACACGTTAGCAGTGGTTATGGTCCCCAGGTTCCGATATTCGTCTCGACTTTGGTTGCGATTATTTCGAATTTCGTCTGTCTTACAAATCTCTAAAATGGTCATTTAAAAAAATATCTCAATGAGAGTCCGATATAGGTAAAGATAGATACAAACGTAAATAATCATAACTGAAATAAAGCTATAGGACGCAGGAGACCATAACCGCAGCTAACGTGTTAACATATTCATATTACTGTTTACTTTATTTACATAATTACTGTTAAAATAGTCAGTTATTATGTTTCTTAATTGTTTGTCAAATAAAACTATTTAGTATGATTTGCTAACATAGGAAATTTCACCTGTAATAAAAATAAATATAGCAGGATGGTGGGTTTTGAGACATCTATTCGACTGTTGTAAGCATTAAAAAAAGTTACCTGAATTGACAATGGTCCCATCTGGACTGTATAAAATCGGTTGGGAATCAGTAATATCAGAAATAAAAGTACTAGAACCATCAATAAGTCCCATTTCTTCTAAGTCAACTGTATCCATGAGGATACAGAATTACATAACCCTGATCTGAAACACTACAGAAATAAAAAATAATTATTTTATGAAAGAGGCAGTAATATAATCAACATGAGGAAACAATTGAGGTTGAGGAACCATAAACACTTATTAGAAAAAATATTAATAATAATATAAACTTAAAACAATCATAATAATAATATAAATTTAAACAATCAGACTAGAACAATGAGAAAAAAAGGGGCTTATCAAATGAAATCTATATTACTCATCTAATGCCACCATCAAAAGTGTATTGATCAAATTACAATCCTTATAAATAACAGAATCGTAAAAGATAAAAGGTTTCATTACTAAATAAATAAAATAGAATAATAAAGTAACAATTATTGTTTTCATTTAAAAATAAATAATAATGCTTAGTGAACCCAAAGGTTTGGTGCTGATATGACCAATCACTGTTTCATTAAGAATAAATACACAAACAAAATTAACCATTAATTATACTTAACTTAATTAATGTATTTCTTGACAAAATATAATTTTTGATAAGCATTTATAATTATAGATTGTGAACTAAAAACATCCTTCCTCCACCAGTTTTGAAATTTTGGATAAACTATTTTTGAAACAATAGAATGCTTCTTTCCCAACAATATACAATCAATCATCATTCCATTCTCAATCACAGCACCATTATAATTTGTATTATTTTTTAAAAACTGTTATTCATTACTTTATTTATTATTATTTACTATAATAATGTAGATATGGTTGACCGTTAATATAATATGAGAAGGAATTAGTCGAGGGTGCGGTCAAGTAAAAAAATTAAAATATATAAAATAATTTATATATTTTAATTTTTTTACTTATTTGACCGCACCCTCGACTAATTCCTTCTCATATTATTTACTATAGATTACTTATTATAAGATATGAAAAATCATCTGACTTTGTAAAATGAATTTAATAGCTAATAGAAATTAATATTTTCTGATCTTGTTTTAAATAAATTCGTAGGTGAACGTATATTTAAAACTTCTATATGAACAATCCTATAGTTCTATAAAATAAAATTAATAATTGACTAAGTACAGGTTTGTGTCTGGTGATGTTATACAAAGCTCAGTGCCCTGCAGAGGTTTAATGATCGGCTGTATTTCATAGGGATTTTCAATATTGAATATTTAATAGTTGACTGTTGCATTATAAAGGAAGGAGATGGTCTGGGGTGGTGGTCATAAATAGGCTAAATAGTGGTAAAACTATTTTATTAAAAGCCGATTATCAATATGTATAAATTATAGAAGCGATTCCTTTCTTGAAGTCAATAGCAAAAAGATACGCATTCACTGAATGTGTTGACTTTTTACATTCAATTCTTAATTTTAAAAAATAATATTCTTCAGTACTTGATATGCTAAATTTTCTTAAAATACTGTCCAACTAAAGTCCCTTTTGTCGAAACTCTCATAGAACTTTCCTTTAAGGAAAGAGATGAACACATAAATTTTCTTCTTTTCCCTTCCTTTTTAGCGTGATTGAAGTCTTTAATTAGTATCTTAAGAGTGGATCCAGAAATGTAACAGATTTTCTAAAAGCTATAAATAGAAAAAAATGTCTCTTTCATGATCTCTTCCTTTAAAAGGTACAACCCTATTTCACTGGTACTACCCACTACGCCGACTGCTAACATTTGGGTACTGCTTTAGAGGAATAGAGAGAAGCATATTTCGTTGCTAGTGTTCGGCATTCTACGTATGACATCATATCTTTCTGACTACTCCTAAGGCAATATAGCTGTTCAAGGTACGTCGGTTCTATGTTATGTTATCATATCAGAGAAGAGTTTTGATAATAACAGTCACCTTATGACATTTTACTTCTTTTATAAAGTCAGACGAAATTAAATGAAAAATGTTTAAAATTTAGAAAAGCTAAAGTAAATAATTTTTGTATAGTAAATAATAATAAGATTGAAGTAACAAACTAGGATGATAAATGCATTCCACTGCGGTGAGCAGTTTCAAAATACACAAGCAAACAGTAAGCATAGGATGGTGGTAGATACTGTGGGAAGTACCATTGGAATAGTACTTCAGGAGAGAATAATATTGTAGATAATTAAATTTTAATAGTAATAGATTCATCTATGCTCTATGCTCATATATAGAAACACACTCAATATCTACATGAATATAAATTACAAATAATATGTTCAAAATTGTTTTAAATTGCTGACATCATATCCCATTAGAAATGTAATTGATCATTTAACAATGATAACAAATAAGTGGTTCAATGACAAACCATGGGACAAACAGTATGAATGTTTAATAAAAAAAAAATAATAATTTAATTTTTAATTCTATGGACATTTAAGAAGAGGTAATCATTCTTTAAAATGAGCAAATTTTCTAAAAACTAACAATTAAAATAAATAAATTTTAGAAACCTGAAGAACAGTAAGAATTTCAATGAGAAAAAATATCATAAATATAAGTAATGAATTTATGTTTGATAAGGAATTGTTTTAAAACATCAAATATTGAAGAATGTGATTATGAACAGTTGGTTGAACAAATAACAAATATATATTTAAAATTTAATTAACCTACAAAATAGTATAAAAATTGATGAAACAAAGTATGTAAATCAATAGATCAATGAATATCTTCATTGATATATTAGCAAACAGATTAATATTGATTTAAGAAGAGAATGAATAGCAAACAGCAAGATATAAGCAGCCAAAACAAAAAAAATAATAATTGTTTAAATGTTAAATAAATCAAAGTGACAACTGAGGTATTATTATACTTAGAAAACATAGATTTACTTAAGAGTCAACAATTAAAAACAAACCTTAAGAATATTATTTTGTGTTGGCTTTGCCTCAAACTCATTTTAAATCGTGATTACATCATAATATCAAACAAAATCCCGCAATTAAACAATAACGAACCACAGAAACAGGATTGTTGACATATTGCTAAACATATGATACAACTCAATGAACATCAAAGAACAGGTTTCTTTTTAGGTTATACCTCTTTGTCATGCCGGCAAAAATTCGTACCTATTGACAGTAATTAAATAACGCCCCTGCAAATAAGATATTTCTTTCTGCTAATAATTATTTTTAAAAACTTTATTTACTACTTATCTGCTAAAAATCGAACCATTGTTAATATAAACTTGTTTGTAGCTCTAGAGGTCTACTAACACTCCTTTAAATACTTCAATATAGTTACGGAAAACCCTGTATTTAGGTTTAAACATGTAAAAAACAAAATTGCTAACATGGGTCACCTAGAGAAAACTTTTTATAGCCAAAAAAGCCGATTTTTTCGATTTTTTTTTTATATATTATTACTAGACAGTGTATCGAAGCGAAAAACTTATTCTTTACTAAATAAAAGGACATTAAATTGTGCATCGAGCCAGTACCTAAAATTAATAATTTGATTATGTTATATGGTCGATAACCACGGTCAATGATCGGTAATTTTAACCAAATTTGTCAAATATTGAGAGAGGTTACCATAAATGACCCTGCAGCATGGAAATGAGTTCTTTAAGAGAAAAAAAAAAATTCTAATTCCGATCATGTCGAAGACCAGATAATTAATACTTTTCTTCATGAAAAAGTTTTCAATAGCAGCTATTTTAAGAAAAGAAAAACACTTTCTAATGAGAAATATACAAATTATTATCGTGACCAGTTTTAAGAATTGTATGGATTCTTCAAGGAGACAACAGTTGGAGGCTGCAATGCGTCCAGATCTATTGGAACTGATTAAAAACTGGGGCTATGAGAAAAAAAAACGTGTTTTCTTGTGCTCGAATAAAATGATGTTCAAATGAATAAAGTTATTTTTTTTTATTTTTTATAAATTGATATTCCTCTATCATCTATTTCATCTGCGAAACTGAGTTCGGAGTCAATAGGGCTCCGCTTGCCAGCCTTCGCTGCTCATGGCGCACAGAGATTGAAATACAGAAATTTTTTTTTGTATTTTAAACTATTTTATGGTATTTAAACAATTATTTTCTTTTCGTCAATAAAAAATAGATTTGTTGCCTAAGATATTTCACTAATTCTATTAATAAAATATTGATTTTTAACGTTGTATGAGCCTTTCGAATCCGACCATGGAATAATTACAATGAAAATAGTTAGACATTATTAATATTATTTTCACTAACATTTTGTATGTTATGGAACTATTTCTTTTTATAATCATAAACAGCTATTCCAAACGATACACTGCGTGAAAAAATAAATTACTTATTCGTATTTTCAAGCCCACTCACTATATTATTTTGAAAAGTACTAAAATAAAATAAAAAAAATTGATGATTCAGACCTTTGTATCGCAGCCAATCGCAGGTCTAACATCTATTTGATTATTGAGACTAGAATCCTTAAAAAATATTAACACAGATTCCAGCTGCGTGTGTAATTTATGAATAATTAATTCTTGCAAATTGAATTAAACTTATTAGTTAATTGTTGAACGATCACCTATATGAAATGAAAAGACTTTTTCAAGTCATGACCCTAAAATAAACGAGTATATGATTTTAAGTACATCCGCAAATCCAGATACCTATCCTTCCATAATAAACTTCATAACCATCCGAATCCTCTTGTTTCTAACCTTGCTTCCTCTTCGATTCCTGATAACCCTCCGAGGCGTCTGAAAAGAAGATGGCCTCGTGATCTTCTCATGTAGACAAATTATTAGAGTGCTACCAGTGGGTAGTTTCTCAACAAGCGTGTTTCATGTAATAATATTTCTCTGTACAAATTTACTTGATGTATTTATACTAATACAGTTGTAAATATCATAATAAAAGTTTAAAAAAAAAAAAAAGTACATCCATATGTATTATATAGATTAATATATCTTTTTATTATATATTAAATTAGTAATGGACCCCTAAAAATATAAATTAATTGTTAAAAAAAAGAATTGGTTAGGTTTTATTTATCGCATTAAAAAGTATTTTTTAATATGATATATAAATTAGTATATCTTTGTATTTTATTTAAAATCTTTCGCTTAGGTATAATTAGATGTTAAAAAATATATATAAATAAAACAAAAATTAAATTAAAAAAATGTTTCTTCAGGTTCTACTTATTTCGTATAAAAATGAAGAACTCCACCGCATTATTGTCATGTACTATATAAGTTAGTAAATATTTAATTAATTCGAATTTGGAAAAAAATAGTTGTTAAAAAATAATTTCATGTAATGAGGTTTTGGTATTTGGTCGTTCGGAAAAAAATCATAAAATGAAATCTTTCAACCGTCCATGTCTTAGCAATATTTCTTTTATTAAATTGATAAACGATTTCATTTTTTTAAAGAATATACCTCTCATAAATTGACTAACTACTTTAACTGTAAAAAAATGTAAACTACAATACCATTTCGGTTATCCGTCCTAGTCAGAATCGATACATCACCGGTTAAAATTAAATTAAAAATTAAAAGTGTCTACAAAAATTAATTTATAGCTTGTATGTCTATTAATATATGTGATTATGATGGTATCAAAACTATTTTTCTGTGATCTACAGATCAGTATAGCTAGAGTTATTTATCCGAAAAAAGCGGAGTTTCAACCACTGGGCGGTGGCCCAGAAACAGCATCACTTCGCCCTGCTTGCCAACTTTTGCTCTTACATTCTATTGTTTGTTTCACAAATCTCGCCATGCAACAAAGCACTGGCGCAAGTTGGTCCACAGCCTGGTGAGGTGACGTAAGATTAATAAAAAAGTTCATGATAATAATTTTTTTTAATATCACATAAGAAAATTTTACTAGTTTTTTTGGAATCCCATGCTCGATTAGAATATTATAGTATCTGGTGGTGAATAGAATCGTAAACCTTTTTTGAAATCGATATACAGCTGGTGAACAATACCGTTGTATTCCAATGTTTTCTCTAATATTTGCCGAAAAGAAAATATTGGTCAATAGTCGAACGATTCCGTCGAAATCGGCATTAGTAGTCTCCGATAATTTCCTCCGTGATTCTACTAGTTAAGATTAAAGTGAATATTTTATAACATACCGGAAGGAGTGAAATTCCTCGATAGTCATTACAATCCGTCCTCGGACCCTTTTTGTGAATCGGAATAAGAATAGATTCTTTCCATTCTTCAGGTAATTTCTCATTCTCCCAGATCTATTTAACCAACCGATGTAATTTAGAAACTGCAGCTTCCCCGCATGCCTTAATTAGTTCAGTAGGAATATTTTCGATTCCCGCTGCCTTATAAGATTTTAATTTTCTGATAGCTACTTCAACTTCCTCTTTACTTGGTCCTTCTATTAACGGTTCAGCACTCTGGTACTCAGAAGGAGGACACAGATCATAATTTCCCGTATTTAAAATATTGTCAAAGTGGTACTTAAACTTATTTAATATGTCAACCGGATCGGTCAGAATATTGTTATTATCATCCCTAATACCAGACGTTACGGGCCCTACACATTTACGTGATCTGTTTATACCTTTGTACATGTCTCTTACGTTATTTTCGATTCTATTAGTTTCTATTTCAATTATATTATTTTTAAGATACTCCCGTTTTTTATTTTTGAGCAATTTGTCGTTTCATTCTTTGGTGTTCGGAAGTATTCCAGATTGACTTGATTAGAATTATTTCGAGCATTTAATTTAGCGGCTTTTCTTTTTTCGTACATGTTTAAGCAATCTCCATCAAACCACGGTTTGTTATTCTTACTTTCCTTTTTTCCTAGACATGAGGTACCGACCGCTTCTATATCATCTCTGATCTCTACCCATAACTTGTCAACATCCTCGCGGTCCTCGTCAGAAAGCTCTAAAGCTTCAAACCTATTCTTGACATCTAGCTCGAATTGGGTTCTTATTGATGGATTTTTTGATTTTTCTAAATTAAAATTCTCAAAATCGAAACGGTTTTCTTTTCTCTTTTTTATATTAAGTTTTTGTCGAAGTTTCGCTATTACTAATTCATGACCCGACCCACATTCTGCTCCGCGATAAGATCGTACATTAATTATACTGCTTTGCCAGCTATGTTGTATCAATACATGATCGATTTGATTTCGTGTTTGCGAATCCGGTGAAGTCCAAGTATATTTATGAATATCCTTAAGTTTAAACGTAGTACTTTTAATTATCAAGTTTTTCGAGATGGCAAAGTTTATCAGACGGATCCCATTATCATTACTATATTCGTGTCAACTTTCTTTACCAATCGTCAGAACAAAAACTTCTTCCATTCCCATCTTTGCTTTCGCGTCACCTACAATTATTTTCATGAAGTTTCGCGGTGGTTTATCATAAACCCATTCGAGTTTGTCATAAAATTCACATTTCACTTCATCTTCACTGTCTTCGGTCGGACAATGTATGTTTATTTTAAACCAACGTCCCTGAAATATAGCTACCGAAATTTTATCACTAAAGAATTGTACTAAGCGGATAGCAATCTATTCCTAATTAGAAACTCTGTACCTAAACAATAATTCCCACTTCCTCCTTACCAAATAGTGTACTTTCCTTCCCTCATGGAGCTGTCCCCTGGCCAGGGAACCTCTTGCAGAGCCAGGACATCCAAATTGTAACCATTACCCTCATTCCCCAAGATTTTAACCCCATATTGTTTAAACTCCTTACGTTCCAGGAACCAATATTTAAATCTCTATTTTTCAACTTGCACCATGAATCCCCTAAAGCAGTTTCCACATGGAGACCCAAATAGAGCACTAGTATACCTTTGGATAATGAGCGTTTTACCTTAGGGAGATCCATGACTATTTGTGGTGTATGGTGAACTAAAAATATGTGAGTAGGGCATTCAATCCTATGTCACACCCTCCAGCAAAACTGGAGGGCCCCTCTCATTGTTGGTCAGAGAGTCCATCAGACTTAGCCGGGAGGAACTTCCAGGGAATTTCCACTGATCATCCCCACATCCACCACCCATGGGACGCTCCCCATATGCGGTAATGAGCCTGCAGGAGGAGATGTATAATATATCAAATTAAAAAATCTGGTGTAACACACAACTTTCACTTACCGCTCAACTTTGAATAGAAATTATTTTCTGATCATGTTGGGCTATTAAAAATTTTTTTAATTGCATTTTTAACTGAGATAAAGCTAAAATATTACATCTAAAAATAATCATAAATACTATTAAAATAACAAAAGTCCTATTTATTATATTACCGGTTGATTATGGATTGTAGGACTATTAGTTATTAAACTGTTATTTTCCATTGCAAAGTTTACTAAAACGGAATTAAGAGATTTGCAATGTCTGTCATAGACAGGTCAAATGTTGGAACACTGATTGTAAGTGGATTCTGTTGGAATATCGCAAAGAGAAAATTTATCAAATTAATCACCAATTTAATTTTCTAAAAGATTACATGATTTTTCGGAATGAACGGACGATAGATAAACTACAGTAAATGTATTTAAGGTTATAAACATATGCTTTATACATCCATGAAATGATTTTATATTTTACTTCTTCTTTCACACAAGTACGATGAAATAGTTTTTTTAACAATACCATTGCCTTGATCAGGTGGATTTTAAATACTTTTTACAATTTTTTTTAAAGTTTACATTTAGTTAGTAAAATTCATTTAATTTTCCTTTATACATGTGATTTATGTTATATATTATTAGTTTTCAAAAATTATTATTTATAATTTTTTTGCCACTCTCCGTTATCTTCTACAACTTTCTATATTAGATATTGTTTTTCTAAAATTCTCCGTTTTCCAACGATATATTATATGTATACCTTCTGACTAGTATTTCTGGAGATTCAATTTCGACCTGGATAAGAATTTTTTTTCTCCTTTATTCAATTATCAAGTTATTTTAAAAGTTATTTTTAGCATATTTTCGTAATTTCTAATAATGAGAGATAGTTAATTGTAAAAATGTGTTTCAGCGTTGATATAAAGTGGCACTTCCGGTTAGGTGATTTTAAGAAAAAAGTTGCTAGGACATCTAAGGCATATACCTATCTTAAATACGTAATATCAGTTTCGTACGACTTTTCGTTTTCGAGCTAGAGTGTTCACAGACACATAGACCATTTTTTGGGACTTGGTTATTTGGACTCAGAGTACCTCAAAACGTGTATTTCAGTTGAAAACTCAGACTCGAAAATTCACTTACTATATTATACATATATAGGTAAGTGAAAGTAAAAAAGAAATATCAGAAATAAATTTCAAAATTCTGTCAATATAAGTAATAAAACTATAAAGATTTAAATGGTGCAGGATAGGTAGTTTGTTAAGAAAGATATTTAAATATTTTAATTTATCTTGTTTCACGGCTGACTTAATTATTTTAAATTAAAATATAGAATTTGTCATTTTGGTCTATATTTAATAAATTATTTGCTTATAACAATATAGTAAATATTTTATTACAGTAAATTATATAACAGAAATATTTAGTTTACAATTCTAGGTAATTAATTATTTACTGTAAGAAAATACTAGGTTTTCCTGCAAGAATAAATCTACTTTTTCTTAGGAGGGCACCAGGCTTCTATTTTCGGCCTGGTAGTAGAATATGGTACATATTGCTTAGCAGTTCCTGATAGGTTTTCCGTGTGATCAGCCATCCATGGATACTTTGGTCTTGAGGGATCCTGCAATAATAAATATGTTCATTTCATATAGGAGTGGATGAAACAATGCCTATATTATTTATAAATTTAAATTACAGCAGAGAGAAAGATAAATAGGTCTGTAAGATTCAGTTCACTGACATTTTATTCTTTTGTTAGAAACAATTTTTTACCTTTACATCAATAAACTAGAAAAATGAAAATTTTATCTTGTTTCCATACTGAAATACTTTATTTTTAAAAATGTGTCAAGTTCTCAGAAAAATAGTAGTTTCTTGAAAAAAATAAAATAAAATGGTGGATGCAGTAGAACTTTAATTTTCAGATCATGTCATATAAAGAGTGTGTTACTTAAGTTACAAAAAATTAGACAATCTGAAAATTTAATGTTCTACCTTCACACATCCACACAACTTCTCTCTAATCTATTACCATTTTATCACAGCACTAGAATATTTTGATAAATTCTAGAACTTCTCTTTAAACTCAAGGCTCCAATACTACTGGGTTCTACAACTATCCTATGCAGATGAGTTTCCAAATTAAGATTGACAAATGATCTTAAATGTTGCAACTCTAATAGAAGGAGAAGTACCCGAAGCCTTCATGAATACATGAAATGGAAAAGCCTCTACACAAGAATAAAGTCCTAAAAAGTTGGCAAGAGACCATTTAGGAGGCAAAAAACTAGATGGATAAGTAGAATCAAAAAAAAAAAAAAAGAGATGGTGTTGAGCTGCACGTTAACAAACTGGAAAGTTACAGCTAAGATAGGCACAAGTATAGAAGGTTGGTTCAAGCAGTCAAAAAAAAGATTAGTAAAGCAAAGAGAAATAAAAAAAAAAAATAATATATATATATATATATATATATATATATATATATATATATATATATATATACCATTCTTACCAGGTGAGGAGGTAGATCTGTCTTATAATGAAGCCAACCAAACCATTCAGCAGGTACTTGACTACCGTCATAATCTAGGTAATAGTAGTCAGCATACTCGACCCACCTATTCCTGCCTGAAAATAATTTAATTTTACTTTTTTCTTTCCTTCAGTCTTAGAAATTATGCACTACTATTGAATGAATATACAAGTAATAAATTAAAATTCAACAGAAAATACCAAATAAAAATGAAACATTAACGATAATAGAAAAAAGTGTACTTTTTCAACACTTATATTTATGAAACTGCACCAATCAAACTTAAACATCTATATTAATTTAGATATTAGAAAAAAATAAGTAATGATGAGGTAATGAGAAAAAGCTCATCTACATCTGGCTCGTACTACTCATTGATTTCACCATTTAAAGATAATTTAACAGGAAATTTTATATTTCCAGAACTAAGCTCACAGATCAAAGTTATTTACATACTTTTTTTTTTTGCTCTCCCCTCTCTCGCCTTTTAGGCTATATGGGGTATTTCTGGCCCCGGGATGAGGGTGGGAAATAAATTCCAGAATATAAAGCCCCCTCTCCCCCAGCACAGGGACACAAACTCACAATTTTTTATCATAGTACTTTGGTTATCAAGTTACCAGGCAAGAAAAAAAAGATGAAGATGGCGGCTGCTAAGACCCAGTCCATTCTTTTAAGGGGTAAGACTGATAAGGTCCACCCTATTATTCTCAGAATAGAAGGAGAAAGGATACGTCCAAATGAGACTGTTACTTACTTTGGCATAAGAATTGGGAGAAATGACAACGTTATACCTCACTTGGACTACATGAAAAGTAGAAAAGTAGGATGGCCCTGGCTCTCAATGGACTAAGTCGAATCGGGAGCCCCTTTTGGGGTCTCAGGTACCAAGCCACGTTGACTATTTAAGAAGGAGTTATTATGGGCATCCTGAGATATGCGTCTCCTGCATGGAGTCATCATCTCTCACTCCAACAGAAGAAAAGGTTGGCAACAATCCAGTGGATGGCTCTGCTGTGGGTCACTAGAGCATACTGGACAGTGTCTTATGAGGCGGTACAAGTCTTAGCCAGAACTACTCCTACTGATCTTCTCCTATGATAAGAATACTTTCGGCATAAGATGAAGAGGGAAGGCCTGGTGGATCTACTGGCGAATCTCCGTGTGAGGACCAGTGAAGACCCTAATAGATGGAAGAGCATTCTTCGGGAGAACTGCTGGGGGATTCCGAACTTCTGGAAATGGGGGTTTCCGAGTTCGTTGAATATGGTAAGAACATTGATCCCCTATGCCCAAGTTGCAGAGTGGCGGATACTACCGAGCATATCGTCCTTGTCTGTACCCCCTTTGAGGCACTAAGGGCTAAGTTGTTGAGGGAGACGGGGCTTTACGTTCTGACGGAGAGAGATCTTCCTCAACTAATGAAAAAGGAAAAATATCTGTACTACAAGGCCTTCGTATACGGGTGGAAGGAACTAGTTGGTTCAACCCACTTTTTATTGGGAAAAAGAGATGGACCTGCATCCGGAAGACCACCAGAGAGGGTGGAAGAGGACACTGGCTAAAAAGAAGAAAGAGCAGGCTGTGTGCACAGCTGAAAAATAAAAACAAAGAAAAGAAATGTAATTGGTCTGAATGCAGCAGTGAGTTGTAACGCATGCATTGCTCCTCACTGCTGCATAACAACCGTATTGCCTTACCGGCAGGGAAGGGTTAAAATAAATAAGTTGCCAGGCAATATGTGTTTTGCACATATGTTAGCCTGCTCGGCCATCTCCCTTCCTAACAATCTCTTGAATAGTTACAAATAACTTTTCCAACATTAAAATACTTGTATGCTCTTAACCATCATGAAACACTGAGATATTCTTCGTCAGCTGTAATCCTCTCATGTTTATACGTTCCTCAGAAATAAATATCAGAATGAACACAATTTGTTTAGTTTTTATAAGACTGATAACATTCAGTCTTTATTTTCTGGATTATAAAGTAAGATAACTAAAAATAACAATAATTACACAGCTAATTCTTGGTTTTTGTGGATCTATGGAGGAGCTTTTAGTATAATACCCTTTCTCAAAATAGAAAAATAATTTTTTTTCATTGATCCATATTTTTTTGTTAGTGATCTAAGCTAAATACTTACAACCACAGTATTTAATCTCTTTACATGTAAGCAGGTGTATAATAACATTTTATTTTGGCGAATGCTTGTTGCAGGTCAAAAACAATGACCTTGGAGTTTTCAATGTATTTACCATCTTTCATCAACTTATAAAAATTGATGGTCCTCCCTTTATGAATTCAAAACACTTCTTAATCTTTTATAGGTATGTGCCTTATAAAATAAGTATACTCTTAAGCAGTATCAAATGTGCACGATTAAAAAGTCTGGTTAAATAAAACTTTAATCAAGTGCACGATTTTTTGGTACATACCATAAAAATACATATTGTTTTCATAATATTTGTTGCCATATTTATCTTCCCCAACTAAAGTTCCCAGTTTGAGCTCATCTTGTCTGAAACACAAAATGTGAATTATAAACAATATCTCGATTCTTTGAATTAAATATAATAGTACTGATTAAATGAACTATATTATCATAAGTGCAAAAACCATATCAAAATAATTTAATCTTATTTCACCAAAATATACCTGTAAAGTTTATAAAGGGAACCTTTGATTCCACCATTCTGCTTAATAATTTTAGCAAAAGTTTGTAACTTGTCAAGGCCTAAATATTTGGCCATTTCTGACAGTTGAAAAACTTAATGATATTGAAAATACCTAGATAAAAATTTTTCACTTTTGAACATAGTTCATTCGTGAAGGATTAGTTCCAAAAAAATCATCTTTCTTGTTTGAAAATAAACATTTAAAAAAGTGATTTGTATTTTTATATATAAATATAATGTTGATTTTTTTTATTTAGAGCCTAAAAAATAAATTAATTTTACTATATTTAGTTTAAATAGAAAACCCAAACAAAACCTCTTTGTGAGCAAAATTGGTTTTTGCAGAAGGTTTCAGTGTGGTTGATAAGTAATCACGTGGGTTTTATGTGTCAGAGAATTTCGCATCTTTTTCCATTTTTTTAGTTAATCTATATACTTTTTTTTTAATTAGCTTTAAAGTTAAGCAACTGTGGATTAATCTTTGAGAAACATATTATGGTTTTAGAAGTTTCTTGTCATCATGTCAAGAATTATCATAAAGAATTTGCCAACAAATGTAAGTTGTATTTACTTAAACTTATTTTCAATTCTAAGGTAGTATGTTGTGATTTATATCATGTTCCTCTGCAATTTCCTTAAGAAAGTTGTTTAAGTCTGGGAGTAGTAAGGATTCAGTCCTTTTCTTGTCATTATCCAGGCACCATATAGTTTTATGATCTGTACTGTTAGATTAACTTATAATTATTTTTTTCTAATCATTCTCAAGATGATTTATTTTAGAAATTCTTATAATCTTTGGACTCCTTTTCCTGAACATTTTTTTTTTTTTTTTTTTTGTGGGACTCACTGCACTTATGTATTTCAATTACTAATTATGTTATTGATTAGTAAAGTTTCAACAAATACAAAATATATTGACTTTGCAGGATTTCAGTTAATTAAATTATTTAAATAAAATAAAAAAACTTGAGGAATGTGAAGTTAATGTCGAAAAAATGGACCTAGAGGTGAGCAGACTGCAAGAGGCTTGACCCTTTGTACTTTAATCAGAAATCGAGATATGGTTTCCTATGATGTCAGAATTTTTTTTTTTTTTTTATTCAGTCCGGCTTCTTCTCTTTGAGGTTTCGTAATAAGATACTTTAGGGGGGGGAGAGGAGTGGGTTATCAGCCCACTGCCCCCGAGTCAGGTAGAGGGGCTGCCTCCTCCGAGCATCCTGACTAGCTCCCCCATCCGGGGCGGCTACCTAGGGAAGATGACCCTAGGGTGTGTACTGTAGGTGACCTTTGTCTGTAGTGTTTAGGTGATGTAGTGTGCTGTATAAAGTGTACTTGGTGTGTGAGTGTTCGTGTAAGTGTTTCCCCAACCTGGAGGGCCAGTGGCTGGTTGCGGTACAATGACCGGGCGATGGGACCGCCATCTTCCTACGCCTATAATAGGTAGGTCTGAACGGGCTCTCAGAGAAGCATTTGTAGGCCTTGAAGCAGCAGCAAGACCACTTGGTCTAGAAGTCAACGAGAGGAAAACTAAGTATATGAGAGTTGGTGGTGAGGTGGATCTGAACTCTCCATTTGAGGTAGGTTCTTTTAAGTTTGAGAGAGTGAAAAGTTTTATATACCTTGGATCTGAAATTAATAGCAAAAATGACATGGCTCAAGAAATACAAAGAAGGATCACGGCTGCCAATAGATGTGTCTTTGGACTTGGCCGATACTTAAGAAGTAGGTACCTCTCAAAGAAGACCAAGCTGATCATATACAAGACCCTTGTTCGGCCTGTTTTGACATATGGCTCAGAGGCTTGGGCGATGACTAAAAACGATAAGATGAAGCTGAGTGTGTTTGAGCGAGGAGTCCTCAGAAGGATTTATGGTCCAGTAAAGGAGGGTGATGTCTAGAGGAAAAGAAAAAATAGGGAGCTCAGTTCTCTCTATACAGATATCGACGTAGTCACGTATATTAAACTGGCCAGACTAAGGTGGGCAGGGCATGTGGCCAGAATGAGCACCGTTGAAATACCAAAGAAAATAATGATGGAGGAGCTGCACCTCGTAAGACGGGTAGGAAGGCCGAGGACGAGATGGTTGGACAACGTGGCCTATGATGCGAGAGCCCTGCTTGGTGTACGGAACTGGAGAGCTGCAGCAGAAGACAGAGCCAACTGGCGGAGGCTCTTGGAGGAGGCCCAGTCTCGGTAATGGGATGTCGTGCCACATATGATGATGATGATGTCAGAATTTACCTAAAGGTTTAGTCCATGGACAGTCTGTTCCAGAGAAAGAAATATAGATCCTTGTATCTCTGCTGATTGTGAGCAGCCATAATCCATGGATTTAGACTGCTTTATGCCTCTCCTTTTACCCGAGAGAGTCGGTGGATGTATTGACTCCAAAGGGATCAGCTATGGAGGTATGCTAGAGACCATGGTCTATCAATGTGAGGATTGGTGACTCTCTCCGTGCTACCTATGCTCCCACAAGCAACATATATTTGTCAGAAGACCATAATGAGTGGAAAAAGATCTACATGATCTATAGCGCCTAACACAAAAAAAATTATATATATGTGTATACACACATATGTAAATATACTTATTTCACGAATGTAGTATTAATTATTAATTTGAAAAAAAAATTTAAAATATGAAAATTATCTTAACATTTATTTTGGAAATTTATTTTCTATAACTAATTAATAATATTTTCTTTTCTTATAATGGTGTTCCAACGAGGGTTGCCTTTTCACGCTAGTGCTGAGCTCCACAGGTCGGAGTCCATCTAATATCCGTCGCAAAGACCCTGGCCAGCCATCTTCTCTTCCACTTTACGTATTCACCTTTTTCTAAGTCATCCTCGCCTCCGTCTTTCTTGCGATCGCCACTCAAGAATTCGGTTAGGCCATCACACAGTAGACATTTGTCTTACATGGCTGTACCACACAGCCTTCGCCGTTTATTTCTCTGGTTGACAGACACTTGAGCTTCCATTCTGTCCATAATGACCTCATTCCTAATTCTATCCATCCTTGTCACTCATAGGCATCTCCTTCAAAAGTCTATGTCCACTGCTTTTTTCATTAAATACAGCTGGGATGACATGGTACAGGTCTCAGCTACATACGTTAAGGTAGGTTCTTCATATGGTATATTCTTCATTTGTTCTCTTTTAGAATTCTGTCGTTCAACAAGACAAGATGAAGCATGCATGTGGCTTTCTATGCTTCCTGCACTTTTCTCCATACGTCTATTTCTGATAATGAATAAATACAAGATTTTTTTAAATTATGCTGTCTCTTTTTTTATATTTAATGTTATTACTATATGAAGTTTATTTTTTTATGTCATCATCGAAATCCATAAATTAATTTTCAGGTATCTACAGATAAATTAAAAGAAAAATTCAGTGAATTTGGTAGAATTACGGATGTTCAGCTAAAATATACTTCTGATGGAAAGTTTAGAAATTTCGCTTTTATTGGTTTTGAAACTGAAGAAGAAGCTAGCAATGCTATTGCAGCATTAGACAAAAGTTTTATTGGAACTCATCGAATTCAAGTTGAGACATGTGCTGGATTAGGTTAGTATCTGTAATAGATTAATACTTATTTCATTATATTTTTGAAATATATTAGCTTTAAGTTTCATTTATAATTTTCCTTGAATTTATAGTGCCTGTGAATTATTAATTCTCGTTTTTTTATTAGATTATCATTAATATTTGTACCCTTTCATATTATATTTTTACTTGTAAAACTGGAATTATTTTATTTATTTATTATTTTTAGTTATATATTGTTATTTATTTAAAGAATATTCCTATTCTAAGAATATTTCTTAATCTGAATTTATATATTAAATATATATATATATATATATATATATATATATTTAATAGATTTAAATCGTGGGTCTCCAAACTACAGCCCATGGACCAAATCGGACCCACAAACAATTCCAATCCGGCCTGCAAAAGTTTCTTTGATTACATGGCAATATTGAAAAAAATAAAATATGAAATTTAGTAAATCACTTGAACAGGAGGTTTCTACAACATTAATCATATGACTTATTTCTCTTAGAAAACTCATTCCACAACTGGATTGTCATTTATAAAGCAAATTTTTTTTTTCGTCACAATCCATTACCCGCGGAACTTAATGGACGTATCAATGGGGCTCGCAGATCAAAAAGTTTGGTCTGATCTATATTGAGAATTTATAGAAAATAATGTAATTTTTAATTTACTTAATTTTTAGGTGGCAGTAATAAACCTAAAGCTTGGAGTAAATATGCACCCGACAGCTCAGCATATAAAAAAATACATGGAAAACAGTTCGAAAATATTAATAATATCTTAGATGAAATTTCAACTAAGAAAAAGAAAAAAAATATTAAACCAGAAATTATTGAATCTTTAAAAAAGGTATTCTAATGATTAATTGACATAAAATGGATCCTTCCATTAAACTGATTTAAATGTTTGATGTTACATACGTATGATATATTTAATATTTTTCAGCATTTAGAAGATCCACAGTTTTTGGAATATCTTGATGTTTGTGGGAAGAAAAATTTAATTACAAGAATTATTAAAGATCATGTCGAACCAGAAACTGAACAAGAAAATTCTGTGCAAAATCATAATCTAGAAATAAAGAAAGAAGATGAAAAAGAACAAGATAAAACTAAGTCAGCTGCTTTTTCTTCTTTATCTGATTTAGAGGTCAGTTATAATTTCTTTTTATATGTGTGTTTGTGTGGTGCCCATGCAATATAAAGGTTTGGTTAAATAGATTGTTTTTTAAATGATCAAGTGCTCAATTAATCAAACTTAAATTTGAATACCCATTTATGATCCTACAAAAAAAATTCCTTTAACCCTTCTAGGATGAGCAAATTTTATTCTAAAAAATAATATTTGATAAATTTTTTTTTATTATTGGACATACTGAAATACAGAAAAATATATTTTAAATAACTCATTATTGATAAATGTTTATATAATCTTTTAGATCTTTCCCGGAATGATATGTTCAGTGGTAAAAAGAAGTTGTGAATTTTAAAATTTGTAATAAAATCAATATTTTCTTTTAACTTATTTAATTACTACAAAGAATTAAAAAAAAAATTATTATTATGTTTCTTTGTTTTTTTCTCCCCTCTCTCGCCTTTTAGGCCATATTGGGTTTAGCCGGGCCAGGATGTAGGAGCGGGAATTAATGCTGGAGTTAAAAGCCCCCTCCCCCCCTCCCCCCCCGGGCACCGGGACAGGAACTTGTAGTTTTTTTTTATTTTATTTTTTTTTAGGTCCTCCCCTAATCCGCTGTTAAGGCTGTACGGGGTTTTCCCGAGCCAAGATGTGTGAGCGGGGATTGGAAACGGGGATTGCCCCCTGGCACCGGCACGCAAACTCGTGACTATTTTTATATCATTGAGTCATATACCAGGTTACCAGGCAATGGCGATGCAGTACACACTCGTAGCCCATTCGGCCACCCCGCCCACAATGAACTTGTTATTTTTATCTAATTATCTTTGATCTGGATTGTCAGGCAATGCGTGGTGCTTGCACATGTATTAGCTCGCTCGTGCACTCCGCCCCTATTACTATTATTACTATGAATCTACAGAAACCTTTATTACACTCGGTGCATATAATCTTGCAATTTTATTCAGGTTTACATGAATAGAACACAGATAATGGCATGAACAGATTTATAGAGAAACTATCAATTGTTTGCATCTAATAACAGTTTTTAATTAGAAGATACTGAGGCAATATTATTGTCAGACACTTTGTAGAATTATCAGAAATATAGGAGCAAGCAACTTTGAAAACAAGTGGGTTTGGTATATAGTTATCTTGACTTAAATGGTGTTTTGCAGATGCCCTGGTATTAAAAATATTGTTGACGTCAGTATTGTTTGACTTCTTAATAGTTATTTTAGTTTACACAATAGGTACGAAAAACCAAAAGCAAACAAAAGAACAATAGTATTAGAATAGTTTTACTATTGCTTGAAAGGGTAGAGAGTGGAGTGAATTTGAGAAACTTTAAAAGTTAGTTAAATTTTAATACGTACCCTTTATTTTTCCATTTTTCCAAAAATGAGAAATGTTCAAAGAAAAAAAACAGATTATCAAAGAAAAAAGTTTTTAAGTGATTAATTTTATCATTAATCTGAGAAAGAATCAGTTGGAAATGATACAATCCACAAATTTTGTTGTGAAAAATTATCATATGATTGCACACTTAGTGTCACCTACATATAAATCTTAAAGACTATTTTATTCTAATGAAACTAAATTAAATGAAACTATTAAAATATATATTAGATTACCCAGTACTTGTTCTGATACAGATACCCATGCTTCCTCTGTAGCGTTATTGATTAGCATGAATGTTGCAAAATAGCTCTACAATTGAAAACCCTGTACTACTGCAATCCATGAAGGGTCTCGGGTTCAGTTCTTTGTAAAGGAGGGTTTCCTGATCCCTGGGTCAATCCATGGCTGATGTAACAAAATAAAAATTACCTGACATCAGTCGAATACAACAATTAAACAATAAAATAGAAATGGTAATATAATTATAATTTTTTAATATTGTCAAAAATCAAAATGTCAAGAATCTTTTCATAACAACCTATGCAATATTTAATTATTTATTCAAGATATATGGTTAATACATTTACGTTGAATAATTCTTCATTACTATTAATCCGTTCTATTCATTTTGAAACTATTTTCATCATTACAAACACTGGGATTTATTCATGTTAGAATATTCCTTGATTATGCTATCTTTGGTGATGATTTTATTTTTTTCATGCAGTATTGAAACTTAAAACCAAAAGGATCTCTTCTTTAAATGAAGTTCTTTTCAGCAATACTGAATATAAACCTGTAACAAAAATAAATATCAATCAATTATTTAATATTATATATCAAAATTAATAATTTACCATTAAAAACAAATTAGACAGAGTTTCTCACAAAAGTTTCATTTTTGAAAATATTTTAATCATTGAACACAGCTTACAAACACTGGATTTTTTGTACATTACAATATTCTTTGATTTTGTTATCTTTTGGTAATGATTTTATTTTGTTCCTACAGTATTTGAAACTTAAAACCAGGAATCTTTTTTTTAAATGAAGTTCTCTTCAGCTGTACTGATTATAAACCTGAAATAAAAATATATATCAATAAATTATTCAATATTAAATATCAAAATTACTAATTTACCATTAAAAACAAAGAAGAAAGAGTTTCTCTTTTTAAAATATTTTCGTCATTTAACAAAACTTACAAACACTGGGATTTATGTATGTTACTATATTCATTGATATTGTTATCTTTTGGTAATGATTTTATTTTGTTCTTACAGTATTTGAAACTAAAAACCAAAGGAATCTCCTCTGTAAATGAAGTTCCCATCAGCTGTAGTGAAGATAAATCTGAACCAAAAATAAAGTTATTCAACATCAAAATTACTAATTTACCATTTAAAACAAAGAAAAAGGATATTAAAGAACTTTTAAACCCTTTGGTACCAGCATCTATTAGGTTCATTGGAAACGTCAAAGGAGTTGCTTATGTAGGATTTCAAACTGAAAAAGAATTGAGACAAGCTATGGTTAAAAATAAAACTTTCTTGAGTATGTATTTGCTCTCTGGTAATGACGATCTGTATATGTTTTGATTTTATATTTACTATGGTGAAATTTCCCTTGTTTAGGTGGCAAACAATTATTGTTCCGTAAAGTTGAAGAAAAAATCCAATCTAAAAAACCAGACAAGTAAGCTAAATGTTACTTTATGATTTTAAGTTAGTTTATTTAATAAATTTAAATCAACTCTCTCATTTATATATTTTTTCAATTAAATTTAAATTATAACTCGATAATTTATATAGCAATTTGTTCAAAACTAGGTGGAAAAAACAAGAAGAATCTCTGAAAAATGAGGAGTCTATCGCTGAGTCAGGAAGAGTTTTTGTCAGAAATTTACCATACTCAGTGAAGGAAGAAGAATTAGAATCCTTGTTTTCAACTTTTGGACCTATTACAGAAGTAATAGTTCCAGTTGACAAAATTTCCCGGCAAGTAAGTTAGTTGATCATTTAGTTTTACATTTGTATTTATATTTATTTTGTTTAATTACATTGATTAGGATTTTGTAGGTTAGAGGTTATGGTATTGTAACCTTTCTGATGCCTGAACATGCTGTAGCAGCTTATTGCAAATTAGATGGAACTGTTTTTCATGGTAGGATGTTGCATTTACTTCCTGGAAAAGCAAAAGAAGATGAAAAAGGTATCAGCAACTGTTATTAAATAATTTAGAAAAAAAATTACATATAATTAATATCAGACAATATTTTTTACAATAATAAAGTACAGTATAAGTTTCCTACTTTTTTGGATTTATTCTTATAAGCTTATTAACAAACGGAAGATAGTAGCAGTTAGAGCATAGTAATTTTTCTAGTTACAATAATTTTGAATTTTATCCTTAAAAGGTGGAGAATGAGGAATTATAGTTTTATTTGAAATATTTACAAAAACTTTTTATCTGATTATATGACAAATCTTATTATTTTTGTGGGTACGGGGTAGCTGAGCAGCTAACGCTTGTCCACAGCACCGTGTTGCCGGGCAACCTTGATAGATGATAATTACATAAAATAATTATGAGTTTGCATCCCCGTGCCCGAGGGTGCTTATAACTCTGGTATAAATCCTCCACCCTCATCCCTTGGTCTAGGAAAACCCCGTTAGCCGCAAAGGCGAGGACAAAAAAAAATTCTTATTTTATTTCTTAAATTAAAAAAATCATAAGTTTTTTATTTTGTTAATTTATATGTACCAAAATTCAACTTAAAAATAAGTGCACTAGCAGCCAAAAGTTGCTTCTGAAAAGATAAAAATAAACTTTACTGTAAAATCAGACGTATTTTTAAAGATTATTGTGCTTTAGCATGTTTTTTTTGTTTTTTTTTATGTCCCTCCATTTTAGGTTTGTTATGAAGAGTACATTTGTAATATTCTAACTACAACAAAGTTTAATATTAATTTCTTTCTTTTATTTTTTAGACTTAGATGTTGATGCGCCTTACAAATCAAAAAAGGAAAAGAAACTTAAAGCATCTGCAGGTTCTTCTCATAACTGGAACACTTTGTTTTTAGATCTTAATGCAGTGGCTGAAGTTATTGCAGGAAAATATGAATGTACTAAGGAAGAAGTAGGGATTTTATTTATGTTTCACCTATTTTAACTATTATCAAAGTCTCTTTTTTTAAATTAGCTATTAAACATTGTAAGTTAAGAAAGGCTTGTGTTATATTATGTTTTTTGAGATCAAGTTTGGATATTTGATATATATAATTAGTTACTAATAAGTAAAAATAAACTTTTTTGTTTATATATTTTGAATTATTTTATTATAATTTATATTTTTTTTCAAATATTCAAAATAGTTATGTTAAAAATTCATTATTTTTTTATGTTAAATTTAACTAGAGATCTTTAAACAAATACTTCTATGAAATGTTTTAAGATCAATTGATTTATTTGTAAATTCTAGGTTTTGACTAGAAAAAATGCAGCTGTAAAATTAGCTTTAGGAGAAACTCAACTGGTTAATGAAACGAGGCAGTTTCTGGAGGATAATGGAGTATTGCTTGATGCATTCAATCAGGTAGTAGAATCCTTGGTTAGTGAATGTTTTATTTATGAATGATTTATTAATTATTTTTTATGATGTTTAGGAAGTTAAAACTAGGTCCAAAACAGTTATTCTTGTAAAGAATTTGCCTGCAAAGACTACTGCTGCTGAAATCAGAAAGATGTTTGCTAAATATGGAGAACTTGGAAGAATAATTTTACCTCCAACTGGGGTTACTGGTAAAGGCTTTATGTTATTCAACCCTAGATATATATAATCTAGCATTTTTGTTTTACAAGTCATGACATGACTTTATGTATTTGTCTCATATAATAAATATTATCATAAGAATTTACTGTGCACAAACATTTAACAAGAAATAAATGCACCAGTAATAAGTAGAGAATATTCAAAGATTAGATAGCAGATTCAAAATTGATATAAAACTTTTATTCAGCTGGTTTCGATGCGATCGCTTCTTATCTGAACTATGTTAGAGTTGATTTAGTTTTAGTTGCTTCATCATAACCATGTTAAATATAGTATTGTGTGTTCTGTCTATTTATATTATATAATCTTTTCTTACTTTAGATATGATATGTTAATGTTTGAGTCTATGTTGGCCTTTCTGTTTGTCTGTTTGCTTGGCAAAGATCAATTTGATTAACAATGTCTCCATCTGCATTCCTAATTGAATTTAATGAATAACTAAATTGTTTACAAAACAAAATCCTTTAACTGGTTGTGATAATTATAAATTTATGAAACTTTATTCAATTACTTTCATTAATTATTTCAAAATTTGTAGGTATTGTCGAATTCTTAGAACCTTCAGAGGCTCGAAATGCATTTAAACAACTTGCCTATACGAAGTTCAAACATCTTCCCCTATACTTAGAGTGGGCTCCTAATAATACATTTCATAAATCTAATGAAGAATCTGAAGAAAGTAAGCATATAATACATTCTTCTCGTCAATTACTACTTTTGTTTTTTCTATTAAAATATGTGATCTTGTTTATAAAGAGATTAATGATTCGACCATCAAAGTTGAGAGTAGTGATGATAAAAATGTGAAAGAAGAATCAAAAGATGATATAAAAGTTCTTAAGAAGGAGGCTGATGATGAAGAGGACATTGTACCTGAACCTAACACCACTTTATTTGTTAAAAATCTCAATTTTGAAACTACTGATGAAAGTTTAAAGCAGGTATTTTATTTTCACACTTGTATGCAAATATGATATTACAATGTGAAGAAGAGTTATATTATAGTACTTCTAATTTAAATGATATTTGATGTAGGAAAAAATCAGTTTTATTTTTTTTATTCTTTAGATGCATTCTTTTAGGAAGTTGCTATGTGAAAAAAGATTACATATTATTTATTTATTTTTTTACTCCAATTTCATGGAAGAATACAGCTTTTAATTCTGATTTCTTTTATAGCAATAACTCTCTTAAAATGGGGAAAAAGTTTTTCCTTCATTTTTAGTATCACAGTCTTTATGACATTCTCAATTTAATTTTCATTTTTAATAGTGATATATATTTTTATTATAGCATTTCAGTAGTTGTGGGAAGATTGCTAGTGCCCAAGTTTCAAAGAAAAAAGATGCACGAAATCCTGGAAAATTGTTATCTATGGGTTATGGTTTTGTTCAATATTATCAACAATCCTCAGTTGTTGAAGCGCTAAAAAACCTCCAAGGCTCTAAACTAGATGGCCATGCTTTGGAACTAAAACGTTCTAACAGGACATTAAGGTGTTTGCATTATTAATTTGGTATTATTTAGGTAAATGATATATTTTATTTATTATTATTATTACTATGTTAATAATTGTAATTATAGTTCTGAAGCTGTATTTACCCGAAAAAAGACCAATCTTCAGTCACAGACTGGAAGTAAGATCATTGTGCGAAATATCCCATTTCAAGCAACAATTAAAGAAATTGGAGATCTTTTCAGGTTTGTGTAGTATATATAAATTATTACTAAAATTCAGGTTTGTCAAATTTGATTGTTTTAATCCCTCCTATTACTAATAATTATTATTTTTAGAACTTATGGAGAACTCAAATTTGTCCGCTTACCTAAGAAATTGGTTGGTACTGGACCTCATAGAGGATTTGGTTTTGTTGAATATTTAAGCAAACATGATGCTAAAGTAAGTTATACATTTAATCTATAAATATTTCTTAGATATAGCATGTCTTATTTAGAATTTTTGTTTTATATTTCTTAAATTTATTTATAATATTTCATAGTTTTAATAATTTCTTATTATAAAAGTATTTTATTCTCAAATTATTTGCTAATTACGATGCAATACTAATTGAATCATGTAAATTGAATATTATTATAGATATTTTGTGTTCATTTTTATCAAATAAAATCTCTATGTATTATTCCGTTCCAGCTCTTTATTGTATGTAATATTTTTTTAAATATTTTAGCGAGCTATGAAGGCATTATGCCAAAGTACTCATTTGTATGGTCGTCGTCTCGTTCTGGAATGGGCAAATGAAGATGAAGGTATTAATGAATTGCGAAAGAGGACAGCTCAGCATTTCCATTCTGGTAAAACTTATTTTTATAAAATGTATTAGCAATGATCTAAATACTTGATAGTGTTCTCTCTAGCCAATTCCTTCTTTAAAAAACTCAAAATTTCTGAGCCTTATTTTAGTAGATAGGAACTTTGAAAGCAATTAAAGTTGTTGAATAAATTTTAACTGAATTGAATACACATTAAATTCCATTTGATAACTTCTTTGAAACCTCCCTTGTCAACCTGGTCTCTCTTTACAACAAAATTATTATCACCGGTGATTTCAACGTGAATATGCTTTCACCATCTCCTGAAAAATACTTCCTAACCGACCTACTGTTTTCCCTTAACCTTTATCTTGTTCCTTATTCTCCTACCCATCACACGCATTTTTCCGACATCTGGTTAGACCTCTACATCGCTGACTCGCACATCAAAATCCTCTCCTCTTCTCAACATCCCATTCCATTTCTTTCATCACACGACCTGATCCAAATTACATACGACCTACTCTTGAAATCCTTTACACCCAAAATAGTTTCATACCATAATTTAAACCTTCTGTCCTATGAATCCCTACAACCTGACCTTGACTCTTTCCAGTGGGCCATCATATCTTCCTACAACTCCATTGATCCTATGGTATCTACCCTAACCTCAAACCTACAATTCTTATTAGACACCCATGCTCCTCTGAAAACTAAAACCTTACGTCGTCCCACTGCACCTTGGCTGACTCCTGAAATAAAAGAAATAATGAAAAGAAGAGATGCAGCAAGGCGCAAATACCGCCGAACCCGTTTGCAGCTGATTATGCGTCTTTTAAGAAACTTCGCAATGGAACCCAATCCACAATCCGACTGGCTAAATCCAACTACTAACATAATGCCCTTTCCAATGCTCCTGATTCCAAATCCAAATGGAAAATACTCCGTAACCTATCCCTACCAGAATCCAATAAACTCAGTTCCATCCCGGTGACTCCAGATGATCTCAATGACCATTTCCTATCCTTCACTCACAATTCTTCTCCTACTTTCGATATTAAACACCACAATTTCAATCCTGAAGACTTCTTTTTCTCCCATGTGACCTACATGAATTACTTTCCACTATCCTAAAATCCCACACTAATGATTATGGTCCTGATAATATCCCAGTAAAACTAATGAAATCCAGCCTTCCTGCCCTGATTCCTGTTCTTTACCATATCTACAACTTTTCATTGCAAAACTCTATATTCCCATCCTCCTGGAAAACTGCCCTAGTCCGACCTTTGAATAAAATTCCAAACCCTACCTCACTGCAAGATTTCCGTCCTATTTCTCTCCTATTCAACCTTTCAAAGCTGCTAGAACGTCTTGTCCAAAATCAACTCTCCAACTTCCTAGGAGAACGTTCCCTTATCAATCCATTTCAATCTGGCTTTCGACCTGGCTATTCAATGCAATCCGCTCTCCTTAAAATAACCCATGACCTCCAAAACTCCATTGAACACCAAAACCTTACCATCCTCATCCTTCTAGATTTTTCCAAAGCATTCGACACAGTTGACCATGACATCCTCCTTACGAAATTGCACAATCTTCCTCTATCCAACAGTGTCCTGCGTTGGTTCAAATCGGTCCCAGTATGTAGTAGTCCCAGGTCAACTCCCATCTAAGACCCTCCCCCTCTCCTGTGGTGTCCCTCAAGGTTCCTCTCTATCTCCTTCTCTGTTTGCCATTTACATTAATGACCTTCCACTCCTGATCCGTCACTCCCAATACCATATCTACGCTGATGATTTGCAAATATACCTGTCCTTCCCGCCCTCCGACCTATTATCAGCCACAGAAAAACTTCAAGAAGACTTGGATAAGATTTGCCACTGGGCGAGTGCCAACAAGTTGAAGTTGAATGCGGAAAAGACAAAGGCAATCTTAATTGGCTCCAATCACCTCCTTAAAACTGTTTCACATATTCCAACTCTTTTCCTACATGATAATCCCATCAAATTTTATCCTACTATCAAAAACCTTGGAATAACCTTCGATCAAACGCTTTCCTGGAAAAACCAAGTATCCAACAACTCCTGCCGGACCATTTCCACCTTAAAATGCCTAAACCACTTCCGTCACTTATTTCCCTTGAAACCAGAAGACTCCTGGTCACTTCCTTAATTTTTCCCCACTTTGACTATTGCTGTACGGTATATGGGGGCGTCTCTGGGGATCTCGAGGCGAAACTAAAACGCTTGATAAATTGCTTTGTACGATTCATCTTCGGGACCCCAAGGGACGCCTCTGTTTCCCATTTTTATGCGGAGTTAAAGTGGCTTTATCCCTTCTTACCGTCGTAAATATTTCCTGGCATCCTTCCTCTTTCAAGTCATCCAATCCCACCGACCTTCATACATCTCCGAGCTCCTCCAATCAAATCCTCTGTTCGCTCCCGCAATACTCGTTCCAGGTCTTCTGATTTATACATAAGGGCCCACCGAACCGCTGCTTTCGTCAGATCATTCATTATCCTATCCTCATCCTTATGGAACTCCATCCCTTCCCACATCCGTCAATCTATACCCTTTCTACCTTTAAATCCCGCCTGTTCAATCATTTCTTATCCATCCAGTCCCCATGAAATCATAAAATTGTAAATAGATACCACTGAAAATATGTATATAAATTATTAGATTGTTCTTCATTATTTTTACTTTATTTTAAAATTTTTTATTATTAACTTATTTAAGTTAGAAAGTAACATATAATTTTTAATATGACTATTTTATTACTCAACATTTCTTCTTATGTATCTCTGAGGCTCCTTAGCCCACATTACTGTCCTTATGTATTATTCTAAAGGGACTTGTCCCAGAATAAATAAAGTATTATTATTATTATTAAATAGAAACATTGCCAATTACTTCATAATTTTTCTCTTATTTATTGTGTAAATCCTTATCCAAATGATCACTCATGAGAAACTACCAAAATATATTTTACTACATAAAATTATATCATTTAAGATAAACTCATTTTGCTATAATAATTTATACTGTTATTTCAGATACAACTGATAACAATCACAAGAAAGCTAGGGCTGATATACCCATTGAAGGTGAAGAAGAAGAGCAAGAAATGTTAATAGATTTTTAATTTTAATTTGTGTAAATATCTAAGGCTGTAAATATTTGCTACATATATTTAAAAAATGTATAATTGTAAATTTTAATAAGATATTTTTAATTTAATGTGTTGTTTCTAAGTACCTTCCTGATTATCTAATATTCTAGCTACATAGATTTATATATATATATATATATATAATATATATATATATATATTATATATATATATATATAAAAAAAAAGTTGATATGATGTATGTATGCTATGATGAAATCGTTAGAACAAAAGTATTTTTATGCATTACATATAAAAAAATAAATTGTCTAATTTCATTCACATTATAGTAATAGGGCAGCTCAGTGGTAGGTCACTGAGCTTCCAATGCTAAAGGTCCCAGGTTCGAATCCCGGTTCATTGCAGAAAAATATTTATTCTGTAGACCCTGGCTGGGTAGACCATACTGGGGTACACCCAGCCTCTATAAAGAGGGTACCCTTAATTAAATAATTGAGAAGAGAGGGAAAACCTGGCGGCTGAGCATGATTCTGTCAAATCACCTCCTTGCACAACCATAGACCAAGAAACAATGCTTTCCCTAAATAGTACTGAACCCAAGACCCTTCATGGGTTGTAGTGGTGCAGGTTTTTATTCACATTATGCCCAGTCTAATTAATGACTGTTATTTATTTGGTATTCTATTCTATAATGGGACAATTTCTAACATTTAACCATGAGTTTTTTTTTTTTTTATCATATGTATTGATCTCCATTCATCTTAAGTATATCAGTGAATCAATCTCTTCCTGAAACACGCATTGAATGACTTCCTTTATGTGTCAATGTAGCTGACTATTCTCGAGAAACACTCATTCTCTTTTTCTTTGTCATAACTGTCTGAAACTGCTGTTGCTTATAGAATTATACTAATACTACAAGACATTTATTAGTGCTCCTCCATTGTTCTGACAGGAGGTTATGAACTGTGGTTATAATCCATAATGAAAGTCAATATAAAGTTTTTTTTTTTAAGGTATCATTAGTTTTCACCATAATAAACCTTTTGTTTTAGTGAAGAACGAATATATTAATATCTCTGATTACCTTCTATTTGAAATAGGAATTTTCATCAACATACTTTGTCATTCACAAATCAAATTAAAAAAAAAAAGTTTTATTGCTATTATATGTTAAGTGTATTTCTCCAAAAATAGAATGAAATAAAATACTTTTATAATGTTTTTGTGTCTTTAATTGCGTTTTAAATTTTAATCTTATCTTTCCTCTAGTCTTTAAACATGAAATGTATGGAATGTATATTCATTGAAACACTTCAGTAAGTGGTGATTTAAACTTTTATAAAGACCTAGTTGGCTCCATTGATAAAGCAATTGATTGCTAATTCCCTAGTTCAGATGGAATTGGGCTGTAAAAAATAATTTAGTATCATTTCAGTCAATTATGGAACATAGTGGCAGGACTCTCCTGGAACACAACCAGTTCTATAAAGGGTCACCTGTTTTTTTAATTAGTTGGTATTATAACCTGTTGTTTGAGAGCAATATTGACCTCATCATCTAGTATAACTATCTAAGCAATGGATTCTTACACTCTTTATAGGTACATACTATCCATATTGAATTAAACATCTTTCTCTTCCACCCATTTGCCTCAGCATGTGGGTGTCTCCAGCCAATGGTGCGAGGCATCTCGCTCCCTCACCATGTTTCTACAGTAACTTGTCTACCAATTCCTTCAATGTGACCCAAATAGGAATTCCTGGTTCTACCTCTAGGCCTCCTGCCCAGTGATTTCACCTACATCGTTTTTATAGGGTCTCCATGATGTTCCATGTGGCAGAGTTTTCCAAAGCACTTAACTGTATGTTTTCTATTACTTTCTGGAGAGAACAGATCCTTAGTTCTTTCCTGATTCTCTTATTTCTTATGTGATCTCTTCTTGTATTTCATATTACTCTTCTCAGAAACCTCATATCAGCTGCTGAGATCCTGCTCTGCAATTTTTCAGTCAGAACCCAGTTTTCAGCTCCGTAAAAAAGGAACAGGATGAAGATAGATTTAAACAGGTGTAGCTTTGTGTCTTGATCCACTACTCAGATAAAGCTTCAGATCTGTAATAAGTAAATTCCACCTACCTATATGGGTTCGAGGAGTGTGTCGGCGTCCTGGGGAAATTTCCCCGTTGCCTTACTCTAAGGCACTGGTTCTTACTAATTCAAAAACATTCCTCGGGAAGGGAGAAAAAAAAAAAAACATATTTCAGAACACATTATCCTGCTTTTATAATTTAACAAATATACTCCGTTATTTTCCATTATATTTTCCTGATCAATATTTCTCATATCTACCTCACAACATACTACGGGAGGGGGAGTGGGGCTTTAGGGCTGAAGCCCTCTCCAAAATGGTAAAATATAACCATGTTTTAAGGAAAAATATATTAAAAACTTATCTCTTAAAGTGTTATTGTCCGTGTGATTACATTTAAAAGGACGTAAGGAATCACTTAAACATCATTTCATATAGATAGTTAGTTTCTTTTTTTTTTCCAAAGTAATTATCGTCATTTTTGTGAAAAATAAAAGCTTTCGGGCTGAAGCCCCCACAAAATTAAATCCTGGATCCGCTAGTGCAACATACCTAAGCAGATGATAAAACCATCATACTAGCCAATTCCTTCAATCTTAGACCTTTCATAGCACGAAACATTGTCAGAAGATCTTGACGATATCCAGTGGGATCCCATCTACTCTTCAAAATCCATAGACACTATGGTAGAAACCTTTATCACTCAACTTCACTCTATCCTCGACCGACATGCTCCTCTTATCACAAAAACCATCCGATATCCTCCAGCTCCTTGGCTCACTCCTGCTTTGAGGGAGTGTATGAGAGAAATGCTGCTAGGCGACGGTTTAAACGAAGTCGACTTCCTGATAATTTTCTCTCCTACAAACAACTTCGAAATAGCACTCAATCAGCAGTACCTACGCTACTACCATCATTTCCTCTCCAACTTTCCAATACCAAGGCCACGTGGACTATTCTTAGAAAACTGACCATTGGTAATGCATCCCAGTCTCAGTCCAATTCCGTTTCTGCTGATAACCTCAACGCTCACTTTGTCTCCTGCCCTCTTGCAACTCTCCTACGTCCAGTCCGGCTCCTATGTTCTCTTCCTTTAATCCTGATCACTTCTTCCTTTCCAATATTACACCAGATGATCTCCTTAAATCCATTCAGTAGTCCCATACCAATGATTACGGTCCCGACAACATCCCAGTCACACTGATTAAAGCCGCATTGCCATCCATTCTTCCGATCCTTTATCATATATATAATTATTCTCTTCAAAATGCTACCTTCCCTAAATACTGGAAAACCGCCCTAGTACGCCCCTTGAAGAAGACCTCAAACCCATCAGCTCCTAATGATTTCCGATCGATTTCCCTCCTTTCAAACCTCTCAAAACCTTTAGAGCGGTTAGTCCAATCCCAGCTATCCCATTTTTTAGAGGACAATAAGCTCCTAAATCCCTACCAGTCCGGTTTCAGGCATGGTTATTCTACTCAGTCTGCTCTAATCAAAATTTCCCAAGACCTTCACACAGCCATAGATCAGCAGAAACTAACCATCCTTATTCTCCTAGACTTCTCCAAAGCTTTTGATTCAGTAGACCACAACATCCTCCTAACCAAACTTAAAATATCTCTTTTCTTTAGTTCCTTAATTGGTTCCAATCCTTCCTACCGGTCGCTCCCAGTACGTTGTAATTCCTAATAACCCCCATCAGAATCTCTACCTCTGACCAGAGGCGTCCCACAAGGCTCTTCCTTATCCCCCACCCTTTTCTCCATCTATATAAATGACCTCCCATCCTCTATCCTGCACTGTCATACCACCTGCCGACGACATTCAAATTTACCTTCCTTTAATCCGACAGATATCTCAGATGCCACTCAAACTTCAGGAAGACATTGACAGAATAAGTGCTTGGGCAAACCTCAATAGGCTCACTCTGAACGCCGAGAAGACAAAAGCCATCTTGATCGGATCCCCTCACTCCTCAAATCCTCCCCAGTATCCCCAATCTCTCCTGAACAACTCACCTATCTTATTCCACACCACCGTTAAAAACCTAGGTGTTACTTTCGATCAATCCCTATCCTGGAAACCTCACATCTCCCAAATTTCCCGTCGCACTATCTCCACCCTAAAACAGTTCAATCGTCTACGATATCTCCTTCCATATAAGTCCCGTCAACTCCTAGTTTCCTCCCTTGTTTTCCCCCACTTCGACTATAGCTGTATGGTGTACGGTGGACTCTCGGGAGATTCCGAGGCCAAACTTAAACGCCTAATGAATTGCGCACAACGATTTGTTTTCGGAATCTCAAGGGATACGCATATTACCCAGTATTACACTGAGTTGAGGTGGCTCTACCCATCCTATCGCCGTCAGTACTTCCTAGCCACCTTTCTGTACCAAATTAGAACCCATCGACCCTCCTATATTTTCACAGCTTACAATTCAAATATTCCATCCAATCCCGTCCCACCAGATCTCGTACTTCCGACCTCTATTCTCCTCCTCACCGAACTGCTGCGTTTGACAAATCCTTTGCAATACAAGCCGCCTCCCTCTGGAATTCCATCCCTGCTCATATTCGACACGCTCAATCAGTTCCCTCTTTCAAACCTCTCTCTTTAAGCACCTACTCCTTTCTCAATCAGACTGATTGTGAAATATACTATAATATAATATCTAAGAACCGCCAGAGACTACCTCAATTTATTAAGGTTATTTTAGTTTCTCATATATATGTACAATTTACTTGTTTTTTTCTTTCTGTTTTCATTATTTTTATCTTAAGGCAACTGTTATTGTAAATATACAATTTAATTGTAACCACACAGACATACAATTTGTATTTATATTTTGTTCTTAAGGGACAACAGTCCCAGAATAATAAAATATTTTTTTCATTTCATTTCATTCACTTTTCATTAATATAGCAGAAGATAAATATACACATATTTCAAGTATAAATCCAATTTTATTAAATAAATACTATTAAATTAAATTTTCATAGCACCACGCATTTTTTTTTCAATCTACTGCATCCATACGAGATAATTGCTTTGAAAATTTTATCTGTGTGGTTTATTCTCATGTACAACATAAGTGTTACTTTTTTTCATGAAATTGAAACATTAATTTCCCTTGGCCTACCTAATTTCTTTCGACTGTTGTATGACAGTGCTGAAATCACGATCTGTCCATCCCTAGGAAACTGTAGAATGCAGTGGCTTAAAGCAATACCTTGGGGCACTATAAATAAAATACTTAAATAATTATTATTTATAGTTAGCGTAATTATCCTCTATTTATGATGGAGTTTGATAAATGTTGCAACGAGGTACCCTGAAAGCGGTTTCATGGCGCAAGTTGCATCATAAAAATTTTTGAGAGGGCCCATATCACTAGCGCATCCAGGATTTAATTTTGGGGGGAGGGCTTCAGCCCGAACTCTTTCTTTTTCATAAAAATGACGAGAATTACTATAGAAAAAAAGAAAGAAATTAACTATCTATATGAAATGGTGTTTAAGTGATTCCTTGAGTCCTTTTAAATTTAATTACACGAACAATAATACTTTAAGAGATAATTTTTTAATATATTTTTCCATAAAACATGGTTATATTGGTCCGAAAGACCCCTTCGTAGATTCGCCTGTGGCCCATATTGATAGGATTATGAATTTTCAGAATGAAAATATAAAAACCAGGGGATAACATTGAACAGACCGTAGTAAATCGAATTGGTAATGACATTAGTTTGAATTGGAAAAGGAAATCCAGGGCTTATTTGGATGCATTGAGTAGTGGTGAAGATGAGAAGTAAAGAGTGTAAGGACATTGGTGATGAATTGGAGTAGTTTCAGCCAACATTTTAAATGATTCATAAATCTATGAATCAACAATTTATCAACCATTATATATCACAATCAACATTAAATATCTTCACATTAGTGTACATTTGAATCCGAGATGTAAAGATTCAATGAGAACCAGTAGCGGATCCAGGATATCATTTTTGGGAGGGGGGCTTCAGCCCGAGATATTTTTTTTTCATATACATATAACGATAATTAATTTGAAAAAAAAAAAAATTAATTACCTATATGAAATGGTGTTTAAGTGGTTCTTGAAGTCCTATTAAATGTAATTACACGAACAAGAATACTTTAAGAGATAGTTTTTAATATTTTGTTCTATAAAACGTGATTATATTTTACCATTTTGGGGAGGCTTCAGCCCGAAAGCCTCCCCCCCGTAGATCTGCCTGTGAGAACCTCAGACCATTATTTACTTAGGAAAGTCACCCGCAGCAATGCGGCTCCACGGATAGCAAGAGTACTGCTGACGCGGCTAGGAGTGTGTGCGGATGTAGTACATAAGGGGAGTGGTACGTCATGTTGGTGCTCATCAACATATCCTCCGTCTTTGGTAACATTTGCGAATCACTCGTGCTTCAGCAGGCGGAGAATTTTGAAGCCACCAGCCACTTATATTCCTTGATGAGCAGCTACCTACAGGATAAGCGTGTTAAGGATTAGTCAGAAATCGAGTTAGTTCAAATCAGCAAAAGCTTAGAGAAATAGGATGCTCTCAAGAAGTGCTAGAGGAAGAGCGGTTCCCTGACATTGGTTTTGTAGATGATTTCGCGGTAGTGATGTTCTCCAACAGCAGAGTAGGATTGAAGTAAGAAGTAGGACGGTGCACTAGCGAATCCAGGATTTAATTTTTTGGGGGGAGAGCTTCAGCCCGAAAGCTTTTTTTCTTCAAAAAAATAACGATAATTACTTTGGGAAAAAAGAAAGAAACTAACTACGTATATGAAATGGGCGTCTAAGAGATTCCTAAAGTCCTTTTAAATGTAATTACACGACCAATAATACTTTAAGAGATAATTTTTTTTCATAAAACATGGTTATATTTTACCATTTTGGAGGTGCTTCAGTCCCAAAGTCCCCGCCCCCGTAGACCGTGCGTTAAACTGATAGGAGAATGGTGTAAAAGAAATACGGTAATGTGACCACTTGGAAGAAAGCGGGTTGGCAAAGTTGCTGCGAACGGCTCTCAGGCGAGTATTAGCGAGAGGGGCGTCTCTCGATTCCATCTCACGAGAATTTAAGTTGAAATATAAATATAAAAAGAAGTATCAACAGGTCTATCAAGAAATCTCAGAATGAGTGTTGATGTGAATCCCAACAAGCGGAAAAAAATGTTGCGGTGGCCCACTAAAAATGTTGGAAAATATCAAGAATAATGAATCAGAATGCTTTACAGCTATAACCATCCTCAGTGAATCCGATACCGACACCACTAACCATCATTACCTAGATATCTAGACGGTCAGCATCATAATTAATCTTACTTTTTTTTTAAATATCTTAATTTCATTTCATAACTCATAAAAAAATAAATAAAGAAACCACAGGGAAAAACAGTTTATTGATAATTAATAGGGATTTTAGAAGTAGGGTCCATCAACTTATTCCATAATAAAATTAGTATTCTCAGTTGTCTTTTTGCCTTGAGAAATATCTAAGTTTTGCCCTTAGATCCTTACTCTTTTGTCATCCCCTTTTAGATAAAAGATAGAATAGATCTTATGGCCCATACCAATTCTGGATCATAATTTGTAATATTCACCGGTTTCAACATAACCTCTGAACCATTAATTACTTGTCATTCATGATGTTCCTCTTGCAGGATTCGAATGTCCATTACTGGAATCTGCAAAGGAGTGGCTGGTGGGGGTGCTGGCAGCAGGGCTGGTCCTACCGTCAGTCTTGAAGTGGAAAGTGAACTGCTATGTGCCCTCCTCCAACTCCAAGTCTTTGATTCATTCGTCTTGCAAACCAAGTCTCAATAAGAAGTCTTCTACATCGCTAAGGTAAGCGGATTACCTAGTTAACCAGGCGATTATTGGAATGTAAAAGCATACCTAAAAAAAATAATTGAAATTCATTAATAAATACACATACATGTAAAAGTGTGAAAAGAAAAAAGAGATGACGAAGAAAATTATTGATAATTTTATTATTATTTAGATGTTAGTGCTGATTTTTTTTCTATCTGAAATTATTACTTTTTTAAATTGCAAAATTGTTAATAGTTCTATTTTATATACATATCTATTATATCTATTGGATGTATAAACAAATCAACGGTCCTTCCAAACAATAAAAAAAAAAAAAAAAAAAAAGAAAGATGTTGAAATATGTGTAAAATCTACATAAATCCACACACGCAAGTACTTGTATTGTGAATTTGTAAAGCATATAAAACGTAAAAATAAAAGCAGTGGGCTACATTGGCATTGAAGTCTATTCAGACTTCAACGAGGGAATATAACAGTAGGCGTCGAGTTGTTTGTGTTTGCTGAATACTTTATCCAAGACTCTTCAAAACTGGGAAAAATATTTTACTAAGTATGAATACTAGAACTGTTTTATTTAGTTCATTTGTAAAATTTAAAAGAGATCTCGATTCTTGTCGTTTTGTTAATAATATATTAACGATAAATTTTAGAATTTTTTTTTTTCAAGTACATACATGAAGACAAGAAATTCAACTTAGGAACCCCCTGGTTTTACCTTTGACTTCCTGCACGATCAACGTGTTTTAGTCAGACTTTCTCTTCACGTTTATTGCCACGAGAAATGAATGTTTACTGCTGCATTAATGACAAATTATTTTATTTTCCAAATTATAGATAAATAAATATATTTTTTTAAAATATAAAGTACATAGTATTTTTTAAAATTAATATTATTTTGCAATTAATTTGTATTATGTAAGTCAACTGTTGTATTTATTGAAAGGTAATAGAGAAATGATTTTTTCCATATTTTAAAAAGTGATCTCTCAGGATATCAGTCGTAGAGAATGATTTCTGCCGTTACGGCTTTTCGGCGTAAAATATCAAGGTCATCAACACCTGGAATTTTACGAGTATTTTCTTGTAGAAGTTGAATAAAACAAACAACGTTTCGAATTCCTATTCGATATAGCAAGATAAAATTAGAAAAATAGAATATATATATATATATATATATATATATATATATATATGTATATATATATATATATATATTATTTATCTTGTACTAAGTAATTCTTTTGAAATTTGTTTATGAATCAATACCATTCCAATACCAAGTAAATTTATTATATTTAAATACTGTATTTTATCTTGTTTATTTCAATATGATAGATTGCCAAATCTGTACATTGCTAACAAAAAAATGAATAACAGAATAGCTTATTGACATTATTTATTTAAAAAATTTATTGTTGCCTATTTTTCATTTATTTATTCCAACGTTTTAAACATTTTGTAGCTATGTAATATCTATTGCTCGATCAGAACTACAGCATTAAATATTCTTATTATATTCTATATATTCTTCTGCTATTTATATTTGAATGGTTCTTGACATGTATAAAATTTAATATGATGTTAAAAATAATGAGTTTTGCTTCCTCATTCAGAAGTATGTTAAATGGCCAAAAATTAAATTGAAATCCGAAATTCAGTTTACAATTCTTATGGTAACCGCCAGTTGCATTTTTCTCTCTTCCAACAGGAGGCGATTGAACCAATAAATCACTATTAACTCTCGTGCCAAAGAAAATTATATATAAACATTTATTCATATTTACATTATTATATTTATATTTATTTATATTATCGAGGTATTGAATGTTTAACAATAAAATACTATTTTAATGGATAACATTTATTCATATTTACATTATTATATTTATATTTATTTATATTATCGAGGTATTGAATGTTTAACAATAACATACTATTTTAATAGATGGTATTTATTTGACCGCACCCCCCAGCCAACTCCTCATATTGAATGTTTATTTATTTTTTTATTTTTTTTATGGATGTTCTTCATCTATTATATTAAATTCGATATCGTTATGGCTGCTCGGATTTAATTACTATTTTGGAGTTTGAAGTCGTTGGGGTTCGAATCCGGTCTGGATAGTTTGTAATGTTAAAGTGTTAGACCCTCGACATAAATCTCGTATTTCTCCCTGGAATAGATTTCAGACCTGTAAGGTACATAAGGACGTTTGATCCCAAAAATATTCATAAATTATTTGAAAGGACATTTGAAATAAAAGTGTTATTTCAAGGTTTCGCTGTTTATATTTTTTCTTTTTTTATGTAGACTTTTTTGAAAATATTTTATAGGTAAATTATGCATCAACGTAACGCGAGAAGAGCTTCGACCTCTTCAAGATTTAAAAATTGTATGTTGCAAGTCCGAATTCAAATATTTAATGTAAATAAATGTGGAGCAATAATATTAATTCTCTAATAATAAGTTGTTAAATATGAGCTTTAATAACATAAAAAATAAATAACATTCGAAAGAAATATTTCAAAATTTGTTAATAAACTTTGAAACGCAGTTTTCTCGGGACCAAAATGTACTTTGTCAATCCTAAGAAAAAACAATTATTATTTAAATCATCAGAAAGCATATATAAATAATAATTTAAGTATAACGGATATACTACGGATTTTTAAGAGAATTTGTATACCTTAATTACTGGAGGTATGTCGAACATACTAATGGGTACGCTTTGCAGTATGAACCAGAGGGAAAATTTATTTCATTTTTTTGCTATTTATCCGGTATTAAGAGAGTTCAGGGTAAGATGGTTTTTGAAAAGTAATTTAAAAAGAGCAAAATCTGAAGAATATTTAAACTGAAAAAATAGACTGCTCTGATTCATTTCTGTAAAGAAGTCTGGATGTATAGATTTAATTTTGGAATTTAATGGTTTATTACTTATGAATTATTATTTGAATTTTTTTAGATTTAAATTTACATAAAATATTTAGAAATTTATAATAACAGAATATACAATGTATTTACACATATTCAATTAAATGGTTAGATTATGTTGATTTTACTATGTTCAGTGTTGGTTATTGTCTTAATATATTTTATAATTATTATTATAAAAGTCAAAATTATTATTATTGTTAAATCTATTTTCCTAAGTTTACCTATGTTGTTGTTGGTAGCTGGACAGAAATGATTATTTACATAAACTTTTTCAACTATTTGCAAAGAAGCGTTGCTCCTTTCCGTAAAGAAAAATCTTGGATGTACCAGAATTGATCTCAATACAAATATACCGCAGTCACATATCTTATTGACCTAACTCGATTAAAATTGTTTAATTTTCTATTAGAGCTTTTTCTATAATTAGGAATGTTATTATAATTTATGATTGTGTTGTGACGTCCTATTAGATTGCCTCCAGTCTCAAGCTCCACCCATCTTGGCCCCCTTGCCTTCATAAAAACTTCTTAATAACTGTTACAAATACCTTTATAAGTAGAAACTATATATCGTAACTTCCATTTCGAACGTTAACATACCGGTTCGGAGGAAGGATCTGAAAGAGAAAGTTGTGTACTTTTCTTGACTATCAGACTCAATGAAAACCGACTCAGGTGTGACCTATTTCCAGGTATCAGCTTAGTTTTACAATATGATAATTATTTTATATAATACTAGAGTATCTATTATTCAAAAATAAATATAATATGTTCATTATTATCATTGTAACTAATCAATGGCAACACATCTTTCTGTACCGTATCAATTTTTATTTTATATTTACAATTTAGGATATTCAAGCACTTGGGTCATTTCAGCTCTAAATTATTTGAAATTAAAAATATGTTAAATTTACAATAAGAAGTTTATATAAATTTAAAGTTACTAAACTTTAACACAAAAAGTTACAAAAAATAATAATTAAATTTTAGAATATAGTTCAGTCTTTTAAGATACCAAAATAACTTTTTTGCCATGTTCATATTTTTCAAAATTTTACTCTAATCATTTCTCAATCTAACATTAACCCGCTGAGATTCATTCACATATATGTCCGTTAAGATGTCCGACATGTTAATTAAACTTCATGTTAGATGTTTATATCAGAACTATATAAAAACTTATTCGCTAAGCAGATTTTAAAAGTCTCCTCGATAAAACTAAGAGATATAAAGTTAAAAACGAGTTTTTTTGTGCAAGTTTTGTTTTCTATTAGATGATTGAAGCTTGAAACAATACTTTTTTTAATGGATTGTCTACTATTTTTTTTTTTTGTTTTACAAACTGTCATATTTAAGATAACTGATAAATAGTAAATGAATGAATAATTCCATTCATACCATATTTAAAATCATTAACTTCCCTTCTAGAACCTGTGAAATATTAATTTTAGGATACGTTTTATATTTCTTCTTCCCAGTCCGCTGGTGTTCCTCAAGGTAGTATACTAGGCCCTATCCTCTATACAGTTTATACAGCTGACATCCCTACCTATCCCAACTCTGTCATCACCACATATGCAGATGACACATGTATCCTATCAGTAAATGATGACCCAGCAATTGCATCCCAAATGCTTCAATCGCACATCATAAATCTAGAAGAATGGTGTCAAAACTGGAGAATTAAAATAAACTCCAATAAATCCCACCAAATTACCTTTACCCTTCGTCGTAAACCAACAACTTTCTGTCCTACAGTTTCCTTTAACAATACTCCACTTATCCCTGTTGAGCAAATCCGATACCTAGGACTCCACCTGGACAAACGACTAACTTGGAATCTTCATACTAGACTGAAACGACAAGAAACCGCTCGACGTTTCCGATTACTTCAGCACTTACTAGACAAACGTTCTAATCTTCCAATTGATTACAGAAGACTCATATACTTGACTATAATAAGGCCTATTTGGACTTACGGAGTTGAGCTATGGGGCTCCACTAAACCATCGAATTCATCTCGTATCCAATCCTTACAATCCAAAATCCTTCGTAAAATCCTCAATGCTCCCTACTTTGTTACAAATAAAACCATCCATAATGACCTTAATGTTCCTTTTGTTTCAGATTTGGCCCAATCCAGATACCTATCCTTCCATAATAAACTTCAGAATCATCCCAACCCTCTCGTTTCTAACCTTGCTTCCTCTTCAATTCCTGATAACCCTCCGAGGCGTCTGAAAAGAAGATGGCCCCGTGATCTCCTAATGTAAACATATCAACATATGAACAACCAAGGGGGGTGGTTCATACACTATCGCCCTTGGAAAGGGTGGGTTCCTGGTTTACATAAATTTTAATATCGATTATTTAGGTATCAAAGAGTTCAGAAACCATAGAGTAGCGATTTTAAGTTGGCAATTATTCCAATGAATCTTTAGCATGTTACTTTAAATGAACACTGTTTATTAAATTTTATTGTTTGTAATAGACATGATTTTTTTTTTTTTTAATAGCGCAATTTAGTCGAGCAGGTAGAGTGTAGTAAGTAGAGAGCTTTAATACGCTGCAATAGATTGTAAAAAAAACAATATTAAGGTATACTAAAACAATAGATCTATTACATAGAATAAAGTTTAATCAACCAGAAAAAAATGTATTTAAAATATTATTTATAATTAGATACGTTTTTTTTTTTTTGTAAAATATTTTACGAAATAAATAAATTTATCAATTATGATATTATATAATCAATATCAATTATTTATCTGTCATTTAATCAAATATAATGTAATGTTTGAGGGGATAAACGTTTTCACAGGTATATAAATTTTTGGTAGGAAACATATTTTTGTGGTGCTTCAATTTGGAGGAAATTTCAGACCACGGTACAAGGAAAAAACCTAAACTACAATACCATTTCTCATATTGTTCAACTTTCCATTGCACCATTTTTAAGAAGAGAGCAATCAAATTTCTTATAAGGGAGGGCATGCGCACTTATGTCACTATTACTATATTTAAGCACATAGAAAGAAAGAAATATAAAAAAATTATTCCTATAAGCTATTATCATTTCTGTAATTACCATTTTTATTTTATTTTTTTTTTTACCTTGGCCTTCAAGGACCTCTTAAATTTCGATTCATATATTTTTTCCAGAGTAAAAATCATAACTAAAAAATCCCATCCCAAAATTACATTCTAGATCCACAACTGTTTTAAACTAATCACAATATTTTTTAAACATACTGAACAATAGATACACGAATGGTTATTTTTACTTATATTCCATTTTTATGATGGTTAGTCCAACGCTCCTTAGATATAAATGGTGATATCGATATATTACATAAATTTTTCTCCATATAATTTTTCTTCAACATTTTAAAAAGAGAAAAAAGTGCATAAAATAAATTCAAGAATTATTATTCTGTAGTTAAATACCGAATAATGTTCACCCGAATTAATATTTTAGTAAACGCATAACACATTCTCATTTATATTGATATGGTAAACTTATTGTTTTTCTTCAATTAGATAAAAAAATAAGTCAATGTCAAACCATTGAAGCACGTTTGTTGTTTAACAGTCTCCAACGTGACTTAAAGTTATAGGAGCCGTACATGGGTTATATAAAATTTGAAGAAATAAAATGTTTTAAAAAAACTGTAATTTCAATTAAGTTATTTTGTTCAAATAATTAAACATTATTTTTTTATTTCAAGCCCTGATTTTTATAATATCGCCATTCTTTAAGCTGCTCGTTATTTGCAATGCGTATGAAATTATCGTTTCTTAATTACATTATGTTAATAATATAATTAAGAAACAATAATGAAAAAAATCTTAACGGCTCTGATTTTTCTCCGCGAAATTCCGTCCATCGATTGAGAAATTTGGAAAGTACCGCAGTATTGGGTTCAGTTTCGTAAAACATTTTTTTGGAAAGGAAAGTGAATGCATTATAAATTTGAGAGGAAGATGATACCATAGAAAGTTAGATATTAGAACAAGTGTAAAGGGCAACTTGGTTAGAAAGCATCGCACTCATGGCTTTTAAACGCAATTCAGATTCCGCAACAACCGGCAAGAGTGAAACTAGTCTGCCTTTCGATATTAAAAAATGTTCAATTGAATCAATATTATTATAAATATTAATAATAATAATTATAACATACGAGTCATTTGGTTATTAATACTTATTCATCTTTCAACAGAATCACTAGTGGGTCCAAGATTTAATTTTGGGGGGCTTCAGCCCGAAAGATTTTTTTTCATATATATAACGATAATTACTTTGAAAAAAAAGAAAGAAACTAACTACATATACGAAGCGGTGTTTAAGTGATTCTTGAAGTCCTATTAAATGTAATTACACAAACAACAATACTTTAAGAGATAATTTTTCCATAAAATCTTTTTATATTTTACCATTTTTTGTGATTGGAGGGGGGAGGGGGCTTAAGCCCGAAAGCCTCCCGTAGATCCACCTGTGAATAGAATGTACTCCTCGATGCAGCTTTCGGGTTAGTATTAAGAGCGTGGGGGCGGTGGGTAGCCGAATGGACTAAAGGGTGTGCACAGCACCGCGAGTTGCTCGGCAACCAGATATATGAAGCTTTGAGAGACAAAAAAAAGTACGAGTTCGCTTCCCGATGAAGGAGGGGATTTTAAATTCCCCGCACACCCTCCGGCCCGGGGAAATCCCGTATAGCCTAAACGGCGAGGTAGAGAAGACAAAAAAAAAAAATGTATTAAGAGCGTGAACTGGCTTATATTAGGAACAAGGTAGATTAACTTGAACATCCGATAAATTAGAACTGTATTTTGTTCCAACTACAGCCATTAAAAAAATATAATAATAAATTTACTGAATGAACATTTATAATATTGTTATTAATCTATTTTATAAACTCATGCGATAGTTTAATAGTTGTAAAAACAATAAATTTTATTAAATATTTGAATGGAATTATTCAGTGTATGAACTCAGTAATTTCTAATGATAATTAATGTTTACAAATGATCAGTGGAGAAAAGCGAATCATGTTTGACTAGTTAATTGTTTAAGAAAAAGGTTTTTTTTTATTCATTGATATTTACAACTGTATTATAAAAAAATACAACTAGTAAATGTGCACACAGTAATAATACAATCACATGAAATCGCTTGATGAGAAACTACGCATTGGTAGCACTCTAATAATATATTTACATAAGTAGATTATGAGGCCATCTTATTTTCAGACGCCTCGGAGGGTTATCCGGGATCGAGGTGGAAGCAAGGTTTGAAACGACAGGGTTCGGAAGGTTCTGGAGTTTGTTATGGAAGGATATGTATCTGGATTGGGCCAAATCGGAAACAAGGAACATTAAGGTCTTTATGGATGATTTTATTTGTGACAAAGTAAGGAGCGTTGAGGATTTTACGAAGGGTTTTGGATTGTAAGGATTGGATACGAGAGGAATTCGATAAGAAAAATATTAATTTAAAAAAATTGTCCTTTTATAAAACGATGATGAATCCAATCTAGTTATATAGGTGACCTCTAACATAGCATCATTAATTAATATTTTATGATGTTGTCCTTTAAGAACGAAAAATATAAGAAATAAAATCTAGGAATAATACAACTTATGGAGGTTATAGTACTTAAGCTAGTAAGAAAGTAGTGTTTCTTGGGGAACTGTCGGGCAAGGAGCTGATTTACACATCACGTTCTACCGTATAAATATTTTCTCTCTTAATTAATTATTTAACTGAAAATAACCTCTTTACAGGGGCTGAGTGTGCCATAGGAGAGTCTACCGAACTCAGGATCGATTCACTAGTGGTGAAACGGAATAAATAATCACCCCGCCACATTCGACACCAAGACCTAGAGCATAACAGTGCCTTACTTACTGAACGTTCTCCGTTTTAATAAAACATTTTAGTTAAAAATATCTAACAAATCAATATCATTCAGAAATTTGTTATAACTATTTTTTAAAATTACAATCTTTATATATTCCAATATTTATATTTATTTACAATTAGATGATATTCACAGGTATGAGGCAGTGGATTAACAAACATCCAATGTTCATGAAGTCTATTATGGCCTGATAAACAAAATATTTAAAAACAAAACAAGAAATCAATTTTTATTGAGAGGAGTGAATTGCAATAGTTAAAACAACCTAACAGTTTTTCTGTACTTTTTTAAAATTTTATTTTATTGAGATTTACAACTGTATTACATGGAAAATACAATAAGTAAATGTGACATTGGTAACATGACATGTACAACATGAAGAGAAACTACCCATTGGTAGAACTCAAATTAAAGTTCTATATTAGAAGGTCCCGAGGCCATCTTCTTTTCAGACGCCTCGCAGGGTTATCAGGGATCCTGGAAGAGGAAAAAAGGTTTGAAACGAGAGGGTTCGGATGGTTCTGCAGTTTGTTATGGAAGGATAGGTATCTGGATTGGGCCAAATCGGAAACATATGAAACATTAAGATCTTTATGGATGATTTTATTTGTGACAAAGTAAGGAGCGTTGAGGATTTTACGAAGGATTTTGGATTGTAAGGATTGGATACGAGAGGAATTCGATGGTTTAGTGGAGCCCCAAAGCTCAATTCCGTAAGTCCAAATAGGTCTTATTATTGTCATATGTATGAGTCGTTTGTAATTGATTGTGAGCTTAGAGCGTTTGTCTAGTAAGTGCTGCAGTAGTCGAAAACGTCGTGCGGTTCCTAGTCGTTTCAGTCTGGTATGGGGGTGTCAAGGTGGAGTCCTAAGTATCGGATTTGTTCGACAGGGATAAGAAGGCTATTATTGAAGGATACTGTAGGACAGGTAGTCATAGGTTTACAACGAAGAGTGAAGGTAATTTGATGGGATTTATTGGAATTTATTTTAATCCTCCAGTTCTGACACCATTTTTCAAGACTTGTGATGTGTGATTGAAGCGTTTGGGATGCAATAGATGGATCGTTATTAACTGATAGGATACACGTGTCATCGGCATAGGTGGTGATGACAGGGTTGGATTGGGTTGGGATGTCAGCTGTATAAACTGTGTAAAGGATAGGACCTAGGATACTACCTTGAGGAACACCGGCAGACTGAGTAAAAAGTGATGAATGAGCATTGTTATGATTGACTTTGAAGTGTCTGTCAGTAAGGTAGGAACGGATAATGAGGAAGTATATAGGTGGTACGAATTTACAGAGTTTGTACATCAGTCCCGGATGCCAGACTCTATCAAACGCCTGTTCAACGTCAAGAAAGACTCCCGTGCAGTACATTCCACGCTCCAATGCAGAGGAGACTATATCTACCACACGATGGCATTGCTGAATAGTGGAGTGGGATGTGCGGAATCCAAATTGGTGATCTTTTCTGTATTTTAAAATATATTTTAATTACGAAACTATATTGAAGGTGATGAATTCGAAAGATCTTTCTCAAAAATTATATTCCACCATTTTGAAATTTATACTGTTTTTACCTAAGCACGACAGGATTGTTTTAATAAAAAAAAATATATAATTAAAAAATTATTGCTCCGAAGGGGGACTAAATTATGGCACGATTGTATTTGGTTTTGAAGACCGTGTTCTACTTTTCCATCCAAAGAAGAAAATTTTTAATTCTTCCAAGTTACCGGTTTTTAATGAGAAGGGATTACTTCACTATGTATTAAAAAAATTCATCATTTTCGCCATGGCTCCTTATTATGGACTGTTTCCAAAATTCTTTTTTAGTCTGAAAATAATTTTAATTATAAGGCAATACATAATTATGGGTTGCGACGAATCCAATTGCACAATAATGATGATTACGGATTTCCGTTGATAAAATAATTAAATTAACCTCATGCTTATAAAATAAGATTCCTTAAATATTTTGGATATTTATGACAATTAATACACACAAAAAAAAACAGTGGAATAGAACATAAAAACATGACCCAGTCTTCAAATCCAATACAGTTTAGTGTAAGATGGACTACTTATTTTTATTTTAAACCAATGTTAAGTGTAGTTATATCCTTTTATTAGGAATTTATTAGTTGATTTGTTGACTTTTTAAAAAAAAATTTTTTTATTATTTTTGTTGGCTGTTCTTGGACCTTTCTGCATCTCAAATGCCAACAACCTATTCTTATCACCTGAATGGCATTCAATGGCGTAATATAAGGCTCAAAATATCCCTGAGGACACAAATGTTTCTCAATAAGCTGGACATTTCTGATAATTTACACCCTGTGATTTAGAAATAGATTTTAACATCGTTGTTGAAATATTTTCATGCCATCGGCTTTCCCAACATCTGAAATTGCCGCATGTTAAAACAATCCCTTAATCCTTTTGTGCTTAGCGAAATAACAGTTATTACTCTGGAAGAAAAAAAAACTACTTATATAATATATATGAAATGGAATAAAAATTAATAAAACGGTAATTACAGGAACATTATATTTAAGAGATGAGTTTCTTTTATTTTTTGTTGACATGTGCTTAAATAGAGTAGCTATTTCTTCATCATAATTTAAAAAAAGAATATATCGTATTTGTTGAGGTTAGATCGCACAAAAAATATAGACTAATGAAAAAAAAAAAAAAAAAATTTTCCATTTTGGGGAACCTCAACTCGAAAGTGCTTTTTATAACGCGCTGTGATAATCTAGGTATATATAATTAATGAGTCTGAATATGAAATTCTCTCAATGAGATGTAAGAGCAAATAGAAATATTGGAATAGTAGGATTTTGGTTTGTCGAAGTTTAACACTTTCCAAAAATCTTGTAAGTGTTTTGATATTGTTCCATTCAACTATTAACCTCCTCTTTCGCTACAATTAATAGATAAAGAAAACGATGATAATAGTAATCAGCAGCTGTCTTTTGTAAAATCAATCCTTTAATCATGAAATGGATGATAATCCTTCTAACATCAATTACTTGAACTAATAGAAGATAAACTTAACGCGAATTGTTCTGTAGTTTGTAAGTCTGGTTATATGCCCAAGTAAAATTTGATTTTATTACAAAATATCCGGGTCATCGACTCTCAGCCCCGTTGTGGATAATTTTGGGCAGACATATCCCACGTCGGATAACCAGAATACATTACTGATCATGATTGAGAAAGTATTGTTCCCTATTTCATCTAAGAACCTACTTACTTAAGGGGCCTAACATCTGGAGAATTTTTTTTTTTTTTTTGGAAGATTAATTGATTCTTGAGTTTAGATTAAAATTTGTGCCGGTACCATCTTATCATCAGCAATATGTAAACATGAGATATATATTTACTAGAATGTAATCGTTAAATAATAATAAAATTATTATTGAAAGCCTCAATAAGAAGATAAATAGTGTTCGTTTTTTTACGTAAATTCAGAAATCAGTAAAATAAGAAACAATCTTGGTTAACGGCATAAATTAATTAATTGAAGAGAAGATTGGTTGTGGTGATCAGTCAAAAAAAAAATAAAAAGTAAAAATATATAAGTATATTTATTTTTATTTTCTCCGACCTTTCGGCCCAAAGTTAAGGCCATCATCAGGACTAAAAAAAACCCAGAGAAAAATAGGTATGAGAAACTAATGATATTTAAAAATTAGAAATAAAAATAATATGTAGGTGAAAGGTATAGTCTAAAAAAGTAGATAGAATAAACTTAAAGTAAAAGAAAAGTATGTAGAATAAAGTTAGGAGTAGAAAGTAGCGGAAGTAAAGTTAGAATATATAACATAACGGTAACTAAGCTAAGAAATTATGAATTAAACAATAACAGTAATAGAGAACTATGAAATAAATAATAAGTTTATTCTACCTACATTTTTTAGACCATACCTTTAACCTACATATTATTTTTTCTTTTTAATATTAATAGTTTCCCATACCTATTGTTATCTCTTTTTTTCTTAGCCCTGATGAAGGCCAAAACTTTGGGCCAAAACGTCGGCAAAAATAAAAATAAATGTATTTATTTATTTTACTTTTTTTTTACTGATCACCCCAACCAATCTCCTTTTCAATTATTCACTACAGTCAACCATCAATCTACAATTATAAATTAATTAATGGTGGTTTGAACTTGTGGAGAGTTACATAACGTCATTGTTAAAAGATTTAAAGCAGTGATAAAAAAATTATCGCCTGCTTAAAATTGTAATTTGTTATCATAATGTTATCATGCAAAAAAATATATATATATCTCCTGCTGTGAGGCGTTAACAAGAACATCCACTGGCTTTAACAAGAACATACTTAACTTGAATCAACAAAGTGTCAAACCCACGTTCATTCTCTCCTTTGATTCTTGAGCTTAAGCTTGCTCGAACTTTACTTCAACGCTGAAACCTTTATCGTGTTCCTTTGAAAAAGGAAGTTGTAACACGTTACAGCTTTTAAAAGAGATAGCGAAGAACATCTAGGAATAAAAACGAAAGTTTTCAGATCTTGTTCATTCCGTAAATTGGTGCCCCGAGATACTCCCATGTCTCTCTCACCACTACACTGAGATAAAGTGGCTCTTCCCCTCCATTCGAAGACAATATTTTCTAGGTACGTTCCTCTATCAAATTATCAACAATCATCTTCCTTCTTACGCCTACAACCTTCTCCAATTCAAGTCATCAGTCCGCTCCCTTTCCACAAGATCTCGACCTTCCGACCTTTACATTCCTTCTCACAGATCTGCCTCGTTCCAAAACTCCTTTATTGCTCGCTCTATTAATTTTTGGAATTCTCTTCCTATCTCCATTCAAAACCCTCCTATTCCAATTCCTGTCCCAAAAACAATCAGATACCCCATAACCTTTTATGTAAAATTACATATTATTCATAATGATGTATTTACATATAGCTCATCACTTAAATACTCACTATCAGATTCGACTTTCTTTTTCTTTTTTTACAACGGAAACACAGAGTTTACTGGTAAGAAGAATGTAATGTATTTTTTTATTTTTTCTAAAAGTGTATAATTATATTTTACCATTGTACATAATTTTAAATGTCTTGGCATGGTTTCAAGAGTTTTGTATATAGATTTTTTTATTTATTTTGTATATAGTATGTATAACTAATATTTTCTTTACTTATTTATCTTTATTTTTACTTTTTATGTTTGTTTTTATTTGGCCAGATATAATATTTTAATTTTGTACTTTTTTGTTATTCTAAAGGGACTTTGTCCAAGAATAAAATTATTTTCTATTCTATTCTAAATATTTATCAGGAAAAACTTAACCTTTAATCACATCTTTTATTATAGACACGAATTCCTCCAATTTATTTAAAATAATGGAGCTGTTCCTTGCGAGTAAATTACGATTGATTTTTACTAGCAGTGGTTTCTGATGAATAGACATGAAGTAATTTAGAACTATCATTATAATATTAGACAACGCCGAAAAAAAAGAATAGAAAAATAGGAGAAAGACGTCCTTAGGTGGTGATGTAGGGATGTTCATATTGCATAACAATGTTCCCGCCCTATCGCCTTGTGCAACTCGCCGCTCTTCGTTTATTAAAGATTCCCTCGGGACTAGGTTGCATAATATCTAGGAAGTTACACCTCTACGGGATCACACATGCGATGATGCGTTAACTCGAACCCAGACAGAAATAACTCAGTAGCTGGCGGATCCTGGCCACGAACCTCCGCTAGGAGAAACGATAAAGGTGAAGGTTGTACGACCGCTGCATATGGATTAGATTTTCCTTCACATTAGGCGGGGTAATCAATGCTGATTAAAATAGCACTGATGCATGGAATCTTGAGAGATTAGTCTCTTATGCGATAATGGAGCGTACAGCTTTTAATTAGTTGAGGAAATCGAATACAATTAATTAAACAAAGATTAAAGATATAATAACAATAATTGCTACTATAGTTATGTATGGTTTTTTTCAACAACAATTGAAAGAAAATGTATACATATAATTTGGAATCCTTGATAAAATGCCAAGCCATAGTGTTTTAGTACCTTGTAATCAGAGGCAGTTCAAAGGTGAAGGATGCACATACCATAACTGATTACATTCTTGTAGACAACCAAGATAGGATGCAGTGAACTGTGTACTTAATAAAATATTAAGCGCTCTCGCTCAAACTCCACTGGCTTTAGCACCAGTGACGCGGTTGAGAGAGTAGAGCAGGGATCTCTTGGAGTCCTGCTTTTCCTTCTATAGTTGGAGGGAGAAGCCTGGCTTAGGGTTCCCTGCCTGATTGTATACATTGTATATAGGTATGACTGTTATTTTAATTTACTTATCATTAGGTTATTTTATTTTTTATTGTGCATAGATTTTGATTATTATTTTACTTTTATTAATTTTATATTTTCTGTATATATGGTGTGAATGTGTTCATATATCTCTATAATTATTGTCCACGTGACATATTACTGTATTTCTAAATGAATAAAAAAAATAAAATAAAATATTAATAATGAATTAAAAAAACATTAATATTCATAAATTTCTTTTTACATGTGATCGTCATGAAAATCCTAAGGATGAAAACTTAAAATCAGGACTTATCCTAATCCTAAAACGTCTTGGCTATCATAAACATAAAAAAAAAAAATTCAAGCCTTGCATATAGCTATAGTATGAGTACATTATTGAAACAATCTGTACTGACTGAAGGAGCAAAGTGGATTAAAATATTAAGGAGAAACGAAGTTCATATTTGTATTTTTCAACACGAAAAAACCCTTAAATACGCAATTTTTATCGCAATAAAAAAAATAAAATATTTCACTCAAGTTTTGTTCAGAATTGTCTTAGATTTTTTTTCAAAATTCACAAAAACCATAACAACTCAATCATGACTCAACACGAAATTTCGCTTGGATTTCCTATAAGTACACGAAGTTTCACAGATAAGACCCTGTAAACAAATTATACTGAGGATATAAAATAAAAAAGGTTTGAGTTTTTCTTCTTTTATTCCTTATGATCTCTTATAATCTAAATGTTATTTGTCATGGTTTTGGGGTGAAATAATGCAACTTTCAAACATTTGTAGTAATATAGAATTAAGAGAAAATCCTGATGAGTTATGTTTGCTTTAGTTGACGCCATGAAAAAACAAAACAAAAAACGCAGAACTTCAAATTTTGAGAAGGGAGGGGTTTTAGTTTTTGATCGATCACAATGGTTCCTTATTGAAAATAATAAACCAAACACATTTAAAAACCGCGATGTCTTTACTAATAGTATACATTACAAATACCGGCAAAAAATGTATACTTTTTGGGTTATTCTACATTCTCGATAATATTATTTCGAGCTTCTTTAAAGGACATCGAGGACAAGTATTTAGCCAAGCTTCATTGAAATAGATACATTTGGTAAGACAATTCAGTCTATGACAACACGGGTTTTTCGGCCGCCATTTAGAGAGGAAAGGACAAATTGTAATGTCGAGGTAAGAGGATTAACCTCGGGTGACTTTGATTCCAAATTTGAAAGAAATCTGCCCAGTAGTCTCGGAGAAAATGCGCGGACGGCGGACGGCGGACGGCGGACGGCATACGGCATACGGATAAATTTTATTTTTCGAATTTCGTGTTATACGTATTCTAAAACGTAGAATCTCAAATTCTAAGGTGAGGTTAAGTTTTTGAATTTTTTGGTCGATAACAATGGTTCATTATTGAAAATAATAAACCAATATCTCGTGTAATAATTCATGTTTCTTGATTTCGAAACAAATTTGAATTTAAGAGTTTTAAAGGATGCTAAAAACAAATGTGAATTGCTTCTTCATTAAAGAAATTTTCTTGGCTGACTATCGGAAGCGTGGTATGGTTTTAGTAATTTATTACATATTTGAATTCGTTTGATACAGTCAGAAATATGTTTTTCTTATTTTACAGAAAAAAAATCGATTCATATAATCCATTCTAGAAATCCATACAGAGCAAAGCCAGAAAGCAATAATATAATCAATGTAAAACATAATTTTTTCTCTATCGGCTCCCAGGACGCATTCGCAAAATCCCTCGGACATGGGACTAACATTTTTCTACCTAGTATCACCAATAAAAGTTTCATTTAATTCGATGACGTCACGCGTGTAACCTTCTCTTGTTAGTTAGTTTAAAGCTGTAATTAAAAAATTAACAGTATAAAGTAATTCGAAAGTGATTTTTATGCATCGTTTTGGATTTTAGTGCTGTCCATGATTTTTGTTGTTGTAAATTCCGTAGGTCTCATGGGCTAATTTTGTTAGTATACCTCAAGGTACGTTAATACCGACTTTGTTGTTGTATCCGTCATTTAACGGTAAATTCATTAAGCAACCTGAAAATTTATATCGCTTCATCGCTAGTTCATCAAGTTACAAATTTATGCATCAGTTTAGTTGTTGGGCAAGTTATCTTCGATTTGAGAGTTTAAGTCTATAAAAACAAAAGTGCACTTCAACTTCACATATTTATTTTCTACGAAGTTTCGTTGCGTTGATATTACTGGTCAATGTTGAATCAGACATCCATTGCGCTTTTGAGGACAAAGACTTGCAGTGACCGCACCCTCTTGAGGAATTCCTTGGTCCCCACCCTTGGCCCCTCTTGTAATTTTTACATAATACTGATTAGCGAATTGAAACCGTTATTCGAAAAAAAAATCTTTCACTCCGAAAAAAGAAACATTTTTTGATGAGGTCGTTAGTTCATCAAATGTCTTGTATAATACCTTCAGTTTACTCATTACCTTTGAAATATGGAATGGCTACCGAAGTTATGATAAATTTTAATTATTATTTGAACAGTTTTTCTTTGAATTTTTATAAAGTAAAACTACATTTTTTCCTCGACAAATTGAACGTATTTCAATAGTAATTTTTTTTTTTTTTTATATATTTCAGGAAAAAGGTTGTTTGTCTTGTTTTTTTTATTATGCATACTGTCTGATTACCTAACTTATACAATAAAAATATTATGTCACTGGTGGATCTACCGAGAGGGAGAACTATCGTGCTTAAGCCTCTAAAATAGATAATTTTTTTTTTCATTGGTCTAACTAAATACTTAAACAATTACAATATGTACTCTTTTTAAATTATAATCCGTACATACCTAATAAATTTGAGCTGATGACAAGAAAAAAATATGATAAAATTACTGTTTTGTTATATTTTTACTTATAACTGTTATACATGTATATATATAAAAAAAATTCTAGATTCGTTAGTACTATAAACAATGCAAAAATCAAAACTAAAGAATTCGTTATTATTGAATTATAATATTTCCATATAAATTGATTGCTTTTATGAAACTAGTACATTTGAATATATTCTCATTGAATTTTTTTTTTTATACTTATGAAAAATAATTATTTTTAGTTTTATCTTGAACGAATTATCTATCATACATAGTAAATGTACAAATTAATAAAGAAGTAAAAAATAATTTTTAGAGGACCAATTTTAAATAGATAATAAGGTAAATGAAATTATCCAAAAATATACAATTTATATTTTATTTTGATGTTTTTAGGTAATATTTAGATAAACTTGTTCGAATAATACAATAATTATATTATTAACATAAATATAATTAAGAAATAATTATATTAATAAGTAGTACATTAATAAATGGTATTAACAATAATAATTAAATAAAATACAATTATATAATTTTTGTTTTCATTTTTATTATTAAAAAAAAAATTTTTTTTTTTTTTTTTTTTTATCTTTTCCTCCCTCATCATCTTTCTCATATTTGTTTGAGTGCTCGTATGAGTTAGTGTGTATATTATGTATAAGTGAAAAATCCTTAAATAATATGTGCACCATTTTGTAATTTTCAAAATTAAAACTTCACACTAGTAAGAGGACTGAATTACGACAAACTTTTTCAGGATTAAAAAGTAAAAATATCCGATGTTTTACCACAAGGTGAAATCGATGTAACCATCTTAATCGATAATATAGCTTCGTCTTCAATATCTTATTAAGCATTTAGGAGGAACTAATGCGATAAATTTGTTCCGATAATTTCTTGGGAAAAAAAATTGGCATTTTTTTCGATGCATCTATTTCCTGAAATTTATTATTAAATGGGGCAGTAGGCAAGAGGGTCTCCTAAAACATCTACAGGTTCCTAAACTCAGCCCTGTGCTCATCGGAAGCATCAAAAATCCATCAAACCATTTCTATACTCATCGAGGTTCGATGGATCCGCAGGATTTGCTCTCATTATAATATTCACTCACTATCAGTATTGTTTTTTTTTTTCTTAATTTACCTTACATATTAAATTCAATTTATTTTCTATTCCTATTTTAATCTTTTTTGAACTTCAAAAATTCCTGTTATATTTACTTTATTTTTTATTTATTTTGTAACCATCCGTTGAAATATAGCAATTCGTTCCAAAAATTAATCGGATCCCTTCGATGAAATTAGCACTGAGTTTAGGAACTCGGCCTATAACTTGAAAACGTTGTGTGGTCTTCTCGCCTTGTTTCTGTAGTAGAATTAATTGAAATTTAATTAACTTATATAGAAATATTTCATTTTTATAATTCAATATAATTTATCTGCAGAGTATTATTGTTCGTTATTTTAAAATGAATTTAATATTTTTGTCATCGAGTCGAATAACCTTCATAGATAGTTTCGATGTTGGACCAATTCCAAACAGAACAATAGGATTGTCATTTTTTTCTTTTATTATATATTCCTTTTTACACAACATAGATTTTTCTACATCCTTGAAGTTTATAAAACTGTTCAAATCTTCATCTCTACCTCCTTGTATTCACAAAATAAACAGATATGACTTTAGCTTATTATACTGCTATTTTTATTTAGCTTTTTTACTTCAGTGTTACAAATTATGTATAATTGAAGAGCATTGTATATAATGATCGAAACAAAACAAGTCTTACGTTAGGTTTAATTTAAGAGTTGACTTGATCATTACCCCGTCAGACAGAGCCTTGCCAACTCATTATGCTATACCCTTTTACTCCTCTGCAAATTTCTTTTTTTTATTTGCCAGTTCTGAGTAGCTAATTACCATGATTGCTTCAGAGCCGCACACTACTTGGAATAGTAGTGAGGAATACAATATTGGAGAAGAAAAACTTTCTGGAGGATAACTCAAGGATATTTATTGAACCAATCACATCTAGAATGCGGCTGAGAAATAAATATACAGACATTTTAGCTGTCTGAAATATGCATTGGTTGTTTGTTTCTTTATTGATGTTCCGATCTTTTTTAGATGAGAGAATATTATAGGGCATTTCGGCGTCTTTATAGTAATTTTCTTGTAATAAGTAGATGAATTATACCACTCAATTGAACGTATTTAATTTTTGTTCAAGGATCGCACTGGACCTTGAGTGTATCAAAATGTCGTACAAAAAAATAATAAATAATAATAATTTAAAAAAGTGGCCCAGGACTACCTACGTGGTTCCTCGACCACAAATTAGTTCCAGTAATGACTAGTTTTAACCTGATTTTTTTTTTAATCTACTTTTTCAAAGCAAACATGTTTCAATTTTCAAAAATAATATATTAATGAATTATGCCCACTGTTCAATTTTATCCTCTACAAGTAGGGATCCACAATAAAATTCTGCAAGTAGGATTGTTTTTTAATATCACTTTTTGAATCCTTAAACATATAATAGTCATCGCTCGAAAGCATGAAAATTTAAAATTTTCATTTCAGATTAAACTCTTTAATTGAAAAATATTAAAAGCTAAAGTATTCAAGGCAAATAACTCTGAGGACTATAGGTATATATTCGTACTAATAAATGTATTTTAAAAAATATTCAGTAAAAATAAATAAAACAAATAAACAAAACATGAGCAGCAGAGCTCCTATATAATTTTGAAGCTTTGCAAATTAATTCACAATTTATTATTTCCAATAGTTATTTTATCAAATACTCCTATGTGAGACGTATCCTCTTTTACGAATTTTCTTAAGATCTAGGAAAAAAATTGTTTGCTAAAATTGGCCTATCTTTTGGTTTTTAATTTTTCTGTTTACTTACGTAGGCAATTATATCAAATGTTTTAATCGAGTGTATATAATATTCCAATGGATTTTCAGTTTTAGATTTACCAAAGAAAACAAACAAAGGAGATCTTATTTGTACGAAAACATGTGTATGAAGTTCAAAACGCAATGTTTCTGCAACGAATGATCCGATTTCAATGATTTTTTTTTTCATTTTTAGAAAATTTCATTAGCATAAACTAAATATCAACACTCTTAAATTATTTGGAGATTGTATGGAGGTGTGCAAAATCTTAATAACAGATAAAAAACGTGAAAACCGTTTTGTTCTACCAACATTTGGACTTTTGACAAAAATTTATGGTATAGTTCTGTCAAGAAAATAACACTACTAAATTTCAGCTGATTGGGTCCAAAGATGACCGCTGAATGTGCCATAATGTAGCGAGGAAAAGAAATATACATTAAATATTTTCCAAAACACCATAATCGTGTTCTAAGGCTTCCAAAACGAACTTAAAATATACCCCCAATCTCCTCCGATGATCTTTGATATAGTACAAAAGTTTGAATCAGTGCAGAAGTATTTTTTTCGTGAAAATACGGTAAACAAATATTTTACTGGTCTACTCCCAATTTTGATGGTTTTGAATTTCTTAAATTCTTTTTGAAATCTTTTAAGTTCCTTAAATTGGGGCTAATTAGGCTTAGCCAAAAAATATGGTTGCAAATTACTCCTGGTTTCTCCTTATGCAAATATAGACAGCGTTGTAATATTGAGTGGTAATTCAGATGGCCATGTACAGTTATGATGAATTACACGTGATGTTATCTCATGTGAATTATTGTTATGCCATCATTATCCAATGAACAATACAAGGATCATCAGATTGTTCCTTCTTTGAGAAATTACGCAAGGCCCTTGTAGTTAGGAAGGGGTCAATGAGCCTATAACATGGAATGGGCAATTCCGTATTCGAGTTTATTTTCGTTATTATTATTGTGTTGTGTGATCTCCACTCAGACTTAACCGTTGTGGGAAACGTCTGAATAAACGGATAATCTAGGTAATATGATCATAGGTTATACGAATACTAGTAATCGTAAAAATCTTATTGAATATTTCCAAAATAAATACTGGTAAATGCCTTATGACCTATTATGCCTTACGAGTCCAAATCCATATAATCAAGGTATCACGTGTACAGAAATATAGCTATATATACAATGCCTGCCATATAGACAATAATTATAGTAAGGTAAGATCACATTCATTCTACATGTACAGAAAATATAAAATAAATAGAAGAAAAATAACAATCAAAAATTATATACAAAAAATAAAATAATTTAAAGACAAGTAAATTAAAAAACAACACAGGCATGCCTATATATCAACAGAAAAATATAAATTCATAAAAATGAAGATCGATGAGTACCGAATTGCTTTGGAGTCATGGAATATCTTTGTTTGATTAGATTCTGTTGAGGTGAGATGTGCTGCCTTGGTTTGGATTAATGTTGCCTTACTTTCTTCTGACCTGACGGTGCCTGAATTGGCGAAACATCGATTGTTTAGTTATTTAATGGAATTAGAAGGACTGAAGGGATTATTTCGGCATCTTCTAAAATAGCTTAACGAAAATTTTAGTCTTTTAAGTTTGTTTTCGCTGCCTAAGATCAAAATGAAACTTTTACCATTTAATATTTCGTATCAGAATATCCATTTGAAGGGCTTTTTACCAATTCAACTACTAGTCATTCATTATTTGTAAATGAATAGTGAACATAACAATGAACTATATATACAGAACAGTCTCGATATTCATCTGTAAGTCAGCTTAATCGATTGTTTAAATGGTGGATTAGACAATACGAATAATTATAATTACACACTGGCGGACAATAGCAGTAGCGGATCCAGGATTTAATTTTAGGAGGGGCCATTTTCTTTTTTCGGTAATCAATTCGAGATATGTTTTTGTATAAAATAAAGAAAAAGAAAAAGAAAAAACTGTTCATCACTTATATGAATTAATGACTAAGCGGTCCATGAAGAAAAAAAATCAGTAATTACACAAATAATAATGGTTTTAGAGATAAATTACTTTTGGTTTATTATTTTCAATATTTTTCTTGGCTTACATTTAGTAGCTATATACACATTATAATTTTAAAAGTGAATATATTGTGATTACTTAAGTGTTTAGCCTGGATCATTTACACAAACAAATATAGATCAATGAAAAAAATATTGTTTTCATTTTGGGCATGAGTTTAGCCCTAAAGCTCGTTTAGCCCTTCTTCTCTCCGCCTGTGCTAAATGGTAATTGTTATTATTCCTTACAATTCATTGATGATCTTCAAATATTATCTTTTAAATGAATCATGTATTAGAAGAAATGAAATTAAAATGAGCCATGAATCGTCGATAACAAGGCATTGAGGAAGCCCATACTACATAGACCAATTTTGAGTTCTACTGTTAGTATAAATACGTAAATGGACTTCTTCTCATGGGTTGTGGGATACCAAAGCTCGAACTTACGCAATAGGTATTAGGGTCGTTCACTGAAGACTTCCAAGCCACGTAAGAGTCTGTTGTGGTAAGAATGGCTATTGTTAGCTTCTGGGGTTTTCAATAGCTCCTTGACAGGACAGAAAACTTTTTTTCTTTTATATTTGTTGGGAATTAATGACGTATTGATCTGCTTGACGTGGTGATTAGGCCCTGGATCCATGAATCCATTCTAAGTGACCCCAACGATTTTTCAATTTAAAATTTTATGTTGCTCATCGGGTTTTACTCATGCCACTGATACCGTATCATCTATATTGATAATTCAGTGACTTCTTAAATGAATAAGTTACGGAGCTAACTGAGATGAAGTATGTTGAAAACGAATTAGACTGTCCACCATGTAATTACTTTATAAGAAGTCAAACTTGAGTTTGACTATGAAGCATTTCATAGTCAAGTTATTTGGTTGTTCTATTAGTAGAAACACAAGTATTTATGAATCATTTTTAAATATGAGGATTATCATTATATCTAAGCAGTGGTGTACCTAAATAACTTTAGGTCCGTTATTGATTAATTATAATTAATAATTTATATAATTTGTAATTATAAGCTTAATAATTATTAAGCTCCCTAAAAAATGTCTCTAGCGTGGGACCGCTGTATTATGTACGTTTATTTTTTGAGAATCCCTGACAAAAATAAAAACTTCAAATTTAGAAAGTAATATTTCATCATTTTCATCTTCCTTTTTTTATTGTCCTCTCCTTCCTCGCCTATATGGGTTTTATCCCGGGCAAGGGGAGAGATCGGGGAGACCAATGACAGAATTAAAAGCTCCCCTTGTAATTAGTTCATCATATTATATTCAGATTATCAGAATTCCGTTAAAAACAAATTAAAAAATCTTTTGATTTAAGTAATTTTTTTTTTGCAATAAAGTTATTCTATTTAAAAAAAATCTCTTTTTGTGGAGGCGCAGATGAAACACCGAATACAAAAATTGTGTATCAACTGTATTGTTCGGATACAAAGTACATATGAATACACAAGTTAGTGAATGTCACTTAGTACTTAGTCTGATATACTGCCATAGAATGAAAAGTATTTTTAATTTTTTTTTTTTGATAATCTTTTACTCGAAAACATTGTTGTTCCTCTGAACTCAAAAATAATTTTAAGAAAGCTTTACACGGGAAAAAGTGGAGATATATAAGAATAATAAGAGATATAAAAGAAAAAAACAGAGGTATACAAGAAATAATTTATACTGTTATCACCGAGGGTTATATAAAATGATATATTTGCAAATGAATAATGTCTGCTGAAAAGCCTCTAAAATACTTGTGTAGAAAGTTGCAAGTACTGAGGACAAGGTCGCTACCTTTCTCTACTCAATAACTTACTTCTTGTACCACGGACTTGAATGCTTAGCATTCATGAAGTATTCATTTTTTTTTCTTCGAATATTTATTGTGTAATATATTCATTAAATTTTTCTTCATAATCTTCCCTCTATAAAAACAAAAAAAACTAGTTATAATATATTTGTTTGCTCACTGCCGAAGGTAGGGTACAATTTATTTATGCAAGAAGTGTAAAAAACATTTGTCCTCAGGATCGGAAATTTCCTAGCGTCATACAATTTAAATAACAAGGACGAAATTGGTTCCGTATTGTTGAGTCTGCTGCCAAATCCATAAGATCCATAAACGTATTACCGTTAATCCAATTTTGATGAAATTATCTGGGGTTGTAAGAGTTATGTATATAGACGGTCCGACACCTATAATATCATTTACTTAGCTCGAGTATTCACAAGAGTACTTTTCTTATCACGTCAATATTTCGAAGAAATATTCCAAACTAAAACATCATTTTTCTAGGAGGAAAAACATGAGGTTGCGAGATCCGTTCTATACTCCTCCTCTCAACCTCCAAAAAAGCAAAGATCGTTAAGTTCTCTTGAAATCTAATTCATGTCACTATGATTTGTTGTATGGGCACTTATAACTAACTTGTAATATTGAAATACTTCCACAAGAAAATAATTTTTATTTACTATTAAAAAAAAAAAATCGCTGAACCTTTTAATACCTTTTAACTGGCTTTTAATACCAGTGACACGGTTGAGAGAAAATCGCTGAGATATCCTAGAATTTTGCTTTTCCTCTCCGAATAGAAGGGAAAAGCCTGGTTCAGAGTTTCACTGTCTGATCGTAAAAATTATATATAGGTATGATTGTTTTAAAAGTGTTATTTTACTTGGTTTATCATTACGTTTATATATCTTTAAATATTGTTCTTTTCTATTTATTTATTTCTTTTCCATTTTATTTCTTTTCTGTTTATTTTTTTAAAGTATTAGTTTTACTCTGAGCCGTGGTTCGATCATAGGGTCGGGGGATCCTCCTGGGGCACACCCAGCCTCTATAAACTGGGTATCCTTAAGTAAATAATTAATTAAGGGGGAGACCCTTGCAGTTGAGCGTGATCTCAGTCTAATCACCTCTTTGCACAACCGTTGACTAAGAAACAGTTCTTCCTTACAACCCTTCATGGCTTGTATTGGTACATTTTTTTGTTTTGTTTTGTTTTATTCTCCATATCAATGGTGTGATTGGACTCTTTACTCATTGTCATCATGTCCAATATTGTAACAGAATGTAATATTACTCAATAAGAGTGTTTATTATTTTTTTAAATGTTTGTTTTAATCTTTGCTTTTAAGAAAACATTGAATACTTTCATACCTCATTTCGAGAATGGTAAATCATGATCACACTCATTATTGCATGCCAGCTATAACGCTTCAGCTTGAGGATATTAATAATTTATTATTTAACTAAATTAATAAATCTGTTTTTAAAACTATGACCCTCACATTCTCTTTTAACCTTCAGTACAAGTGAAGATGAAGACGTCGAAGATGGGGTCGTAAGACTCGACAGGTTACATAAGGGTCGGGCGTGGCGGAGATTAAAAACTCGGAGGAAGAGATGATAGAAAGTTGGGCGAGAAGAGGGGGGGAGGGAGACTCTGTCCCAGAACGAATTGAAGGGGCCCCTGATGACGGATGGGAAATCCGAAAAATAAACAATTAATCTCAAAGGTTTTTTCTCCGCCATGGACCATTGTCTGCTCAGATTATGCAAGATGAGCAGAAGACCACGGTAAGGAGTGAAGAAATTTCAAAGCGGCATATTTTCGCCGGGTTCCGAAGTAGTTTCACTTTTATGTAAATTTATGTACGTTGGCTCCAGCGGACACTTTCAGTTTCAGTGGTCGCATTAATTTAGCGCTCGTAGCTCTTCAGGCTCGTTCATCAACTTTCAATTTCAAAGCTGGACTTATGCGAGATGGGTTTAGAGAGGAAGATGACTTTTTATTTATTCTCTTATATTAAATTAGTTTTCTTAATTTTCAATTTATTCCAAAACTATATTCTGACAATACTTATCTTACAAACGTGCTCATTCAAGTTTTGGATTTTTGATACAAATGTCCAGAAAATCTTTGGCGGCTCGAAAAGTGTGCCATCTTGCAATGCGTTCTTGCCCCACCGCGCCACATTGATGATATAACTGCTGAGCTTTTACAATATGCATAAGAATATTCCATTCATATTCCCTCTTGTGAAAGTGCAAGTGGCTGTGACATCCGATCGTATGGGACAACGTAAGAAAAATCGTTCTTCCAAGTGCTATTGCATTGTTTTACTTTTTCCCCTCGATGAACATAGGAGAAACTGCTTCTGTGCATTCTGTTCAATATTGTTTTTTTTTTTTTTATTGAGTAACATAACATTCTGCCACATAAATAAATATTATATTTAGGCAGGTTTGTTTAATATAATGTTGTTTTTAAAAGTGGAAAATTCCTTGACCTTTCGTTTTTCAAAACCAGGCGTCATTTAATTTAAAAAAAAAAATGTTTCGTCCTTGTTGTAGTTATTATAATGTTTTCCTGTCCAAATGGAGCTAGTCTACGTAAAATATTACATAGCTTGATTAATTATTCAGTAAAAAAAAAATTAATACAGTAACTTATCTTTTCAGATCAGGGGTAGAAAGGGTAAGCGTTTGAGACTCCTAAAAAAAATCAATATATAAAATAAATAATAAATACAAATTATGATGCATCATGGTTATTTGTTACTTCATTTTATTAATGTAAAAATTGTAACAGTTAATATAATGTAAATATTTTTTTATTTATTCTGCATCGTAAGTAGTACCGGGAGCGAACCGCAACAGATAAAAAATGATAATTTAAAAAAAATGTATATATGTTTTATTTTTAAATAGGATGTAACGATTTTGAAATAAAAATGTAAAATTTACAAAACTTGAAACTGCAAATGTTATCTAATTTTTGTTTTTCTTAATAAACCTATTGTTGGAGTTTTTATAATTTTATTTCTCGTCTTCCTATTCTTATATCGTCGTTATTTTGAAATTTACAAAACTATTTAACATAAACTTCAATAATAATAATTTTCTTTAATTTCCCAAATTTTAATATTTATTTGGCATTGCATTTATCGACCGAGAAATAGGAACCGTAAGATATACATTTGTTTCAGGCGGTACCTCTCAACAAAAAAATACCTAAAGTGAGTGAAGTATCATTGGAAAAATTGTTTCAATAAAACATGTGTAAATTAAAATTCATTTCGCTAAGTAAGATTTGAAGATTTTTGTTTACTATTGTAATTTAACAGAATAAGATAAAATAGTGAAAGAAAAGTTCTAAAATATTGGTCATAGCATTTATTATGTAAATAATGGTGTAGAAATGGTTGGCCTTGATTATAATATGAAAAGAAATTGATCTGGGGTGCAATAAAATAAATATTATAAACTAAAATAGTATTTTATTTGCTACACAAACGTTTCGATCCACTTGTGTTGACTAGTCGGCTTTCTGCAGTGCCTGGTACCCTGATGAAGACCTACAAAGTGGGCCGAAACGTCGGCATAACCAATAAAATACTATTTTAGTTTATAGAATTTATACCCCGACCAACTCCTTCTCATATTATGTAGATGTATTAGAATGTAGAAAATTCTTTAAAATTATTATCTTCGTCGTAAACCTGTTACTTTCTGTCCTACAGTATCCTTTAATAACCCATAGCACCCCACTTATCCCTGTTGAACAAATACCATATCTTGGACTCCACCTGGACAAACGTCTCACTTGGAATCCGTATACAAGACTGAAACGACAAGAAACTGCCCAACGTTTCGGCTTACTCCAACACTTACTTGAAAAACGCTCTAAACTTCCAATTAATTACAAAAGACTAATATACATGACTATACTAAGATCTATTTGGACTTGTGTTGAGCTCTGGGGTTCCACTAAACCATCAAATTCCTCTCGTATCCAATCCTTACAATCCAAAATCCTTCGTAAAATCCTCAATGCTCCTTACTTTGTCACATGATGATGACCTTAATGGCCTTAATGTTCCATATGTTTCCGATTTGGCTCAATCCAGATACCTATCCTTCCATAATAAACTTCATAACCATCCGAATCCTCTCGTTTCTATGAAAAGGAGATGGCCCCGTGATCTCCTTATGTAGACATATTATTAGAGTGCTACCTGTGGTTAGTTTCTCAACAAGCATTTTCAAGTCATTATATTCTTGTGTACACATTTACTTGATGCATTTATAATGTAATACAGCTGTAAATATCTTGAATAAATAGATTAAAACAAAAAACATTCTTGTTGTACATACAGATTTAACTTTTGGCCAGAAAGATATCCTGAAGCTTTCCAAACCTGCAGGGCTAGATAGGATTTTGGATTCTATAAAAAAGAAGAGGAAATAACTATTAAGAACTTTGATTTTTTTTCTCTTTTTTCATCAACTAGCTGTTAGACTTACCTTTGAATGAGAGAAACCAACTTTTTTTCTGTGCTAACTAATGGGATAGTAAGACCTAGTTATACTAAAGGAGGGTGAAAGGAATCTGAAAGGAGACCAGAATACAGAACGAGTCGGAAAGTGAACTTTAGCGGATGGCCTTATGGAGGAAGGAATGCTCTGACATGATGCAGCTGCACCTCCAGTCTTTCAATCCTTCAATCCTCTCCTTATTCTATTGTTGTCGTGGTTATTTCGTGTTCCATTTCTAGTTCTGTTATTATAGATAATTGGTCTCACACTGTCAGTTATTCCGTAATTACAATATTTTGTAGATCTGTCATGTTTTATTTTAGTTTTCTGAAGCTTAACAGTTAATGTTTTTGTGGAATAGGACAAAACTAAGCAAATTTAAAATAAAATCTGATAATGTGAGTAGTAAATTTTCTGTAAGATACAATCTTTTTTTCAGAAATTCGTTTCATTATCTGTGAAAAGAACTTAATTCATGGCTTAAACAATATTTAAAAAAAAAAAAAATTATATACTTTTAATTTAATTATATAGATACTATAAAAGCAAATACTGTAAAGAGTCAGGTAGTTGGCTTAATAGAGATTTATGTTTGAGTTAAATACACTACACTGTTCACACATGAAACTGTGCGTTCTCACATTTGAATTATAAGGTTCCGAAGAAATGAGCCAATGATGAAGACTTATTGTTATCCTAAATAATAAATTAATAACTTTTAACTGGAAAGTTAAGTTGTATTATTGGCTTGTAAGTTTAAAATATAAAATTATGAATAAAAAATAATTAATTATTATTTACGGATATTGCACAAAAACTAGACGAAACAGCTCTATTTTTCCTTTTTATTTCATATGTAAAGTTAAAACATTTCTCCTCACAAAAAAATAAAATAAAGTTACGTTTTCATCGTATATTATTTTTTATTTTCATAAAATAATCTTTTCTTTAATAAATTACAACTAATTAGTCCAAGCGAATAATTTGTATGGTCCGAAGGTGGAGAACCTTTTTATCATTAGAGGACGCAGTAAGGTTAGATGCTAATGGAGGCCGCAACAAGTTTTTATAATATAATCAAATTATTCTAATATTTTTTAAATTTTCGTAACCTAAATAATTAAATATTAATTAATTGTAGGGCTAGATTTATAAATATCGTTCAAAAACATTTGGAGGCCGCAGCTACGTCAAGGAGGCCACATGCTCCCTAGAGGCCGCAGGTTCCCACCTATAATGTAGTGTATGGGTTTGTGAAAATTTGGAATAAGTAAATGCATAATATTATGACAGAAAGGAATTATTTTTCTTTTAAAATAATAGATAAAAACTTGTGTGAAAATTACAACTGGGCTTCATCTAAGCTTAAAGAAATCCAATTTCGAAATTTTTCTTGACACTTTATTGCGAATTCGGAAACTTTACTATCAGAGGTATAACCAACCATCAACAATTTTTGAGTTTTGCGTAAATAAAGGTTGGTTTTCTTCATAATTATTATTTATTTTTTTCTAAACGGTGTGTTTATTGTTCTCACCTGAAAGAGAAGATGATCTCTAAAATAACGGCTCAATCATTGGATTTGATAAAGAATTTATGGCGTTAAAAAAAAATTATATTACGTTATTTTGCATTTTAATAAATACAAAATTGTTGTATATTACATACCTTAATTAAAAAATTATTTTTCCAAATAACTTTCGTCACAATCTATCCGCACATACTTTTTTCCCTTTTAGTTCATAGGACTGAAATGTCTGATTGAAGTTTTGCAAAATTTAATCATATTTTTCATTGTATTTTTATTTTTATTTTATTGCTGTATTAATTTATTATACTTCCTTGAAGGCAAGGAGAGCAGATAAATACTATAGTTTACCTCTTTATTTTAGTAAGACTATGAATGTTAAGATTTGTTTCACCGGCCAGTTAATAAAAAAAAACATTAAAAGGTATTCGAACCGCACACGGTGATAAATTAGTTGATGGAATGAGTATCAAAGGAACATTGAGTGCCTTGAAAGGTAAACTGTTAGTGTCTTGAAGAATATAAACGATGTTGAAAAAACGAGTTACATGTCTTCGGATTTTGGCTTATGAGGTTTAAAAAGTTTGGACTTAAGAAAGGGGAAAGCTGAATTACTTGTTTTTAGATTATAAAAAAAAAAAAAAAAACCTGTTAGTAGCAGGAAAATACGTTTATGTATATAATATAAGAAACAATCGGCTAAAAGAAAAAAAATACACTCGAAATGAATGATGGAACAAGTAAGAAGTACTTACTATTTAATCCAAAGCAGTTTTTAAAGCTTTGCATTGAGAAAAACGAATTAAATTTAATATTTTTATCGTATATTCCTTTAATTTTCTTGTTTATAACAACATCATTGGTTAAACACATTTTTTATTCTTCTTCAGAAGTTGTGAATAAAATCTGTCTCATCAATATTTCAATTCGGATTTTACTCTACACATTAATACAATATTATCTTTAAGGAAGTTAATCTTCCTATTTCACTTCGTCTAATACACCATTAAAAAAAAATCTATTACGTTGACTATTCATTTACGAATGATGGATGACTTGTAGTTGATTTAGTAAAGATCACTTCCATTGGACATCCTGCTACAATGGGTTAATTTACAGAGCGTTAATTAAAGATACCATTAGTCGCTGCGATAAATAAACTAGTGAATTTAATTACTTCAATTGTTAGACTGTTTTGTTACTGTTTTTTTCATTTACAAAAGAGAATATAATACACTTATAATCACCCCTTGTAAATGTGATCTGGCATAAAAATATATTTATTTACATTAAAGCAATAGTTTGTGATGTTTCGATAGTTTTTCTCAGAGATGAAAGAATTATGAAAATGTATTCGTTTTTTATTAATTTTTTTTATTTATTTATAATTTTTTTAAAGCTAAAAACTTTAATAGATTTCATCAAGTTCGCAAAAAAGAGAATCTAAAGTTTTAGTTAGAGCCGTTTTGGCCTCTGCAGTCTATATCAAAACACGTTTTTCAGCTATTACGCACAATGTACCCAATTTGGAACACAAGTATAAGTGGCCGAAATCCTGCAAAACCAGAAAAATCGCCACAAAATGTTTCTACCTGTTCGTACCACAGAAAGACTATGGCTATAATTTATATCCATAATAGAGGAAACACTACTGGGAGGTATTTAAAGAAATAGAATAGATAAAAAATAATGTTCAATATATTTGAAATATCAATAAAGAAGGTTTACAAGATTTATTAAGGATGATTAAAGATCACATAGAATATTTTACCAGATTATAGTATATTTCTTAGTGGTTAAAAAACAAAACATAAAATTTCGGTTCGTAACACAACCAAAGGCGGAAACATTGACTGAGAACGCACTTAGTTTATTCTAATAGAATGTAATACAAAAATTCAGATTGAAAAGAATTATGTTATATGCCACAGGTAGGGTGGGGGGAGAGAGAACTGTGAGATGGTTGCGGCTTCTAAACGTTTTTGTGCGATATTTATAAATAAAGCACTAGAATTAATTAATATTTACTTATTTAGGTTACGAAAATTTAAAAATTAATAGAATTAAGTTGAGTATATGTATATGGGTGTGTGTAGTTAGTGATAAATAAAATTAGGAATGGTAAAATATATAAAATTGTTGCGGCCTCCATTAGCAGTGCCTAACCTTACTGCGGCCTCTAATGATAAAATGATTTCATATGTTCATTCAAAACTTACTTTCATTCTTAAACCCATTGCGCTACATTATAGGACTACTGAACCATAAAAAATAGTTAGAATTCCTTATTTGATTTATCTGAGAATCGAAGTTTGTCTTCCCTTAGTAAATCGATTTTACGGCCATTTTAGCGTTCCGTTTGAGTAGGATATAGGTAAAGGTTAAAGTGCTTGATACAACATATTTCTCGCTGGACTACTTTTCTTGGGCCAAGATGAATAGTTAGTTAAGAATTTCAACAACGGAATATTGATTGTTTTGTGGTTCAAGTGAGGATCACCCATCTTGTTTCTATATAAAATTGTTAGCATAAAAAAAAGCTCCATATTAATAAATTAAAAGAATTTTTTTCAAACCCTGAGAATTTTAATCAGAAAATCGATACTTACTGAACTAATAAACATAAAATTTTCATGATTTAAAATAATCTATTGAAAAGTTAAAAATGTTTCCAATCTATTAAATCCTAAATGGAACCATATTTCTTGAATGTTATTGGAGGCTCACGTATAAAAAGTCCTTAATAATTTATAGTAGTTGTGAATTTTGTCTTTGGTTTGATGTTCGAGTACTTGAATTATTAAGTTATATGACTAGATGTATCGATTTTTACACATTACAAATTTTTTTTTTTTTACATTTGGTCCACTAAGTGGTATAAATCCGAGTTGAAGTGGCAATGGTAATTCAATCGAGTATTAAAAATGAAATTATTATATAAAAAAATAAAGAATTACAAGAACAATTAAAAGTATGTTATCAGGAATTTCAACATAATTGTTTTATTTTAATTAAGACAACGACCGTAATTAACCGCATATTGTTATTAGTTTGAGATTTTTTCTTAATGTTTTCAACTATTATAAAAAATAAATTAGTATTCAATCAGCAATGTATTAATGTACAGCTCTGCATTTTTATAATACCAGCGATAACGTAAGTTAAATATGTTGTTTCAAGAATTCATTTTAATCAGTTATTAATTTTTTTTTACATGAGGCGTCTACAAACAAAAATGTATGAATAACTTCATTCCAATTTTATTCGAAAGTCGATTTTCGAAAAAATTATTACTTACTTGAAGTAAACATTTACTAAAAAGTTTCTTTACACTCTTTTTTTTTCTTCAAAAATTTAGAATTGTCATCCATTACTTTTTGTTATTAGACGTTATTCATGCATAACAGAAATCTGTTGTATTATTTATATTATCAAGATTGTGATAACATGATTGCAGAGTGTAATATAAGTCAAATAATAATAGAGCTCCTACCATTTGATGATTAATGCCAACTCAACCCTCAACCGAACGTCAAGATCCTTGAAGAATGTTATCTTAGAATATATATTCCATCTGATTCTCCTTATTTTTATTTTTTCATTCAAGTACGAATAATGATATCATCAGCCCACCGACTGCCAGAAGATCGCGTTTGAGTGATATTTAAATGAAAAAATTGATTCAAAGGTATTAGACCACAATTTCGTATTTCTTTTGCATCTCAGCTTTCACTGGATAGCGTGTTTAAATGTCTTCTTAAGATAATGTTTTTACAACCATACAAAAAAAAAAAATAAATAAAATAATCTTATCGTCTTATTATATTTTATTTTGTTTCTTTTTAATCAGCAGTATAAGTTGGGGTTGATAAAATCGTTTTTAAGGAAGAGGATTTGTGATAAGCAAGGCTCAATACTATCTAAGAGCAGTTGACGAAAGTATTTCAGTTTAACTTCCGTGTTTACATCCACATTATAAAACTGAAAAAAAAAATCCTTGTGACCTTTCTGCTTGTTAAGTGCTACAAGACCAATGGGGACAATGTGATTCGGTAATTCTTTTGAGCTTTCACAGCGGTACGTAAACACAGCACGTGCCTGGCTTTGAGACAATTGCACAATCCTCTAAATTGGTAACACTGTTTCCGTGAGACGACCGCTTCCGAGTTCGCACGGTTCCTTTGCTAAAGAAAACCCTCCACCAAGGGCCAGCCATCCCGTTAATTAGGTTCTGCGGTTAATTCTAGAGATGAAGAGGACTGAAGTACTTAAGAATACACAAGTACTACTTGAGCTCGTTTGTTGTTTGTTGGAAGGTTGTAATGGTGATGCAACAGTGTTTACATAAGGCTTTTCAGCTGTGTTAATTGGGTTAGTTTGTCCTGGGTCGAGAGATGGAATTTAATACAAGGAAGTGTCGAAAAACGGGATATACCTAATATACTTTTGGGTGTTTCTGAACTTTATCAATTATGTCCATGACAGAAAATTGTGAATAACAGGTATCTACAGAAAGAGAGATGAAAATATTAATGCTCAATGGATTCAAGCTGAATTCAACACAATAGTGTTACAAGTAATGTTGAGTGGCTATACAAGAGAATGTCCAATGTTAAATCTCTTTATTGTAGGCTGATGACCGCATAAGTCCAATATGGTCGTCTTGTTTGACATCTACTCAATTCTTAGGGATTAATTCTATTTTGATTAATTCCTATTTGAATTTGGCTCTGCTGTGCTTCTTTCTTTCCCATGCTCAAGTATGTTGTTTAACCAAAAGAGCCGAATACCCTGTAAAATCAGAGGAGCTAGGAAATGGATTCATGCTTCAATACAATAGTGTCACAAGTAATGTTGAGTGGATACATGATTCGCATTTGAGGAAATAAAAAAAATAATCGTAATGTAATAAAAAAAAAAAATAAATAATCGACGTTATGTAAAACATTTATGATCAAATGTTATGCCATTTGTCAAAAACTTGTAAGAATAACTTTGTCTGTTCCAACACTTCCTAGATATTAGATAAATAGGGATTTTCCCGGGCCGGGGGTGAGGCCGGGGAAATTTAAAATCCCCTCCGGCACCGGGACGCGAACTCGTACTTTTTATATCATCTCAAATCTCTGTTATCCGGTTGCCAGGCAACTAGCGGTGCTGTTACACACGCTTTAGCCTATTCGGCCACCCAGCCCCCACACTTCCTAGATCTTGTGTGGTATCTACTCAATTATTAGGGATTAATCCTATTTGGATTAATTCCTACTTGAACTTTGCTCTGCTGTGCTTCTTTCTTTCCCATGCTCAAGTATGTTGCTTAACCAAAAGAGCCGAATACCCTGTAAAATCAGAAGAGCTTTTTTAGGGACTGCAGCTTGTCATCCTCTTATAAACATCAAAGGCCCTCAGACCCGCTGCATTCTACCACGATGCGATAAGGAAGAGGTTGAGGCTTCTTTGCATTCAAACAGGAAGCTTGCCTCTCTTGAATTTTCTACTGAGGTGAGTCATAAACGCCAAAGGAATGATGTTTTGTCCCCCCTTTTGATGGTTCGTAAAATGTTAATACTGTAATTTATTTTAATGTTCACTTTTCGTATGCCTCCTAGCTCCTTCATAATGTCGTGACCTAAATGTCCAACCCATTGTTCTGTCACGCTTCTGAGTACACAAACCATGCCGTTAAGTGACGGCTTTTTCAGAAACTAATATATTGAATGCATAATCCTTGTATTTAAGAAAAATAAAATAAAAATCAAACTAACTAAATGAAATGAAACAATGTTTGAATATATTTCAGGCTATTCATTGCTACTTCTTTTTACTTTTTCGAAAAGATATAGAACGTTTTCATCTTACGCAAAATATTTTTTAAACATATATTAAAAAATTGAGTGCAAAATACACTAGCCACGTCTTTGCTAATTATGATCCGATTTAGAAGATACTTTCAATTTATTATTTAAGATATTTCAATGACATTTTATATGGTTATGTGCATTTTACTATAAAATGCTAACTTTATGTCCTCTTTTTTCTCGGGGATGCACCATGTACGAATGTGGGGTTCAAAGAGAACTATGGACAAGTTTCATCAAAATCGTCAGACCCGCAACACACGTTTTTTTATTACTGTCAATAGCTCCATCTAAACTGTCCATAACTCTAATCTATGTCAAATTACAGTTTCTTTTTCATTTAATGGAACACTGTTTATGAACTTGATTGAATAAATACAAGTTAAACTCTTACCATAAACCTGGATCTTTACTACATAAAAGTTCCCTAGAATTTTTATATTAATAACTTTTCCTAAAAAGTTTTACAGAAATTGTTAAAATGAAACCTTTTATAAAAGGTCCTAATTATAAAAGGTTTTATAAAAATGCCAACCACTGATATATATATATATATATATATATATATATATATATATATAATATATATATATATATATATATATATCCATATTATTGTTATATATTTGTATTACTCTTATAACACAGGTATCACTGTTAATTAAACCCTAAGAATTCAGGACAGTGTAAGGTTTATTTTACTTTCCTAATGAATGTGACAGCAAAGCTAATCGATTAAATTAAGTATCGAGTAAAGTTAAGGATCGATTCCACAGATGGTAGAAATTAGTTGGTACTACTGAAGTAGCCGGCTTTTAGAAACGAAACACCATTCCAGAAATGTCGAAAGAACATGCCGAGTCCAGATTATTCCGATCCAGTTGCTCATGAGCTAAAGGACAGAGCTATTGGGTCACCAGTGGATGGATACCTTCTTGTGACATGTAGAAACACTTAAAAAGACCTCCTCTGATGAGAAACCAGTTCTCCTGATAGCATCTTAATATCTCCACTTTCTTTTCTTCTCAACGACGATAATAATGCCATAATAATTATTCCACTCGACATCGACAAGAATTCGGCGAGTAAGAATCATTTTCTATCGATTTCATTTTAATATGCCAATTTAGCTAGTTGTGACGTAATCAATGTTACAATCGTCGGATGATTACATGTTTTGGAATTATGCAATACATAAGAAGAATATAGGACGGTGAGTACCGATAGATCGAGCGCATCCCTGATAATGGAAAAATAGCATGCTCCTGGAGATTCACAGAATTTGAGTATTGAAAATGAAATGAAATGAAAATATATTTTATGTGATTCTGGGACTGTTGTCCCTTAATATTGGAGTGATTATAAAATAGAAAAGGAAGCTTGATTAAGATATTTCTTCAAACACTGTTCGAGGAAGAAAGATTATAGGGATCCTAAACTCGGTTCTGTGGAATAAGAATATTTCCTTGGAAAAAAAAATATAGACAGGATTTCTTGTATGTAGAGGAAAATATTTATAGGGGTGATAGCAGACCTCAAGAGTTACCAAAAAGTTTGTATGAGTAATGGTCCGATTTCATGCAGAATTGTAGGTTTTTCTGTTTTTAAGTGTCGCAGTTTTTGGTGAATAGGAAACTATCAATAGTGTTGCCCAAATGCGAGACCGAGACGAGTTTTGGTCTTGCAAACTCAGTCTTGGTATAGGTCTTAGTCTTGCACAATAGTCTTGCAACGGTCTTGGAGTTACCTAATAGTTATTGTAATTATTTAGATAGGGAAAACTTAACTAAGCCCGAATGAAAAATTAGAAGAGTTAAATGCAAAAGTATATAGATTATACCAATTCTTTACATAGTAACTAAAATTGTCAAGCATTATTAACTGTTTTGCCTTAATTTTTATTCAAAAAATCGATTTTTTTTTTACCAGTCTTGGTCTTGGTCTTGCAACAGTGAGGCGGTCTTAATCTTGGTCTTGCAAAGTGCAAAACTAAGACCGATTTTGGGCGACGCTACTTCTCAGTTAACTAGACAAAAATAACTTTTAAAAACAGTAGATCTTGACATTGTCAAAACCATTTAAAGAGGACTTTAGGGCGGCTAAACTATGCTAAGTTTTTTGTTGAAAAAAATCTTGAGTTATTCGCAATTTTTTTTTTATTATTCCCAAAGTACAGATACCCATATTTTAAAAACTCTCTTGTCATAAGCTTTAAGTCTATATTGATTAACCCAGAATTTATTTGGGAATCAGTTGAATTACACCTCAAGTTGTGTAAAAACATGATGTGATTGGGTATATAGGGAACATAGCAGCCTAAAATTACCTTTTTAAAAAACAAAAATGACTATTAATAATTCATTGCAAAGTTTTTTTTTTTCATTGCCTGGAATGTATTTTATAACAAAGATAAATCCATAATTACCCCTAAAGAAAAAAAAAGAAACCTGCCACATAGATGTAGAAGAGGAAATGGCTGCAAGAGGATTGCGAAAGAAGGAATGTTTCGAAATGAGAGTGTGTCGAGAGAAAATTATGGATATCGGAACACAATAAGTGTACAAAGCCGAAAATAAAAAAATGAAATAGAATTGAGTTATGCATTAATTATTTTATAATTTACGAACTCCTAGTAATTTATTTTATGAATATGGAAATCTACTCCTACATGCCAGTATTTTAGAAAGGATTAATCAATTTTTCTCTTAGATTTCTTTAAAATATTCCAAAGGAACACTAGTGGATACAAGATTTAATTTTGGGGGTGAGAGGCTTCAGCCTGAAAGCTTTTTTTAAAAATATATATAACGATAATTAATTGGAAAACAAAAAGAAAGAAACTAACTACCTATATGCCATGGTATTTAATATGTATACTTAAAGAGATAGTTTTAATATTTTTTTTCTATAAAACATGGTTATATTTTACCATTTGGGGGGAGGGGAAGAAGAGAGCTTCAGTTCGAAAGCCCCCCTCCTCCTCCCTAGTAGATCCGTCTGTGCAAAGAAACACTTATCTCATCTCATAACACTTACCTCAACAACAACTTAAGGAACACTTACCCCATCAACTCACAAAATTTGTTCATAAGTAAATCGAATCAATATTTAACAATATGATTAATTCTTTACAAATCGATTGCACCTTAAGTTTCGACTTCGTTACCAGTACTGAATCGTTATTTCCTTTAGGGTTTTGTCTAGATTTTCAAATTAAGTTCCTGAAATTCCTATCACGAATGTTATGTAAAAATCGAGTTGATTGTTAGTTTGGGTACTTAACTTTTAGTTGGGTAACTTTTCACCGTGTCACTTGAAATATTTTATCGAACGAATTCTTTATAGCAAATAATCATTTACTTGCCATTTGAATCGTAAGTTGATTTGATCACAAAATCAAGAAAAAAAAGTGGGCTACAGAAGGATTGGGCCGTTTGGTCAATATAACCTCATTATTTTGACATGTTTGGGGAGATAATCTTCGTGGCTCATATAAATCCAATTATTATATTTTACAATCCTGAAGGATTATATCTATTTTTGTTAAAAATATATCGTCAGGACCATGTTAAAGTAACGTATGTTAACCTGCCCAATTTGGAAGCCGACGATATTTACTTCTTACGATATTCTTATTCTGAAATATAAAAAATCATGTACATTCAGTATAAGCGAACTTTTTAATCCGCAAAAATTGAACATTTTATGTAATATAATGGAATGTAACCTTTTGTTGATGACCTCGACTCCCTACTTTCTTTTTGATATATTTCAGTTATTGATAAAAGTATATTCATTCGCCTTCGAGTTGTTGGTCCGTTGATTGGTAATTTACCTGTTGTTCAACCAATACCGTTTAGGGTGCGACGCCGACCTTGGTACAACTGGGAATGTTGGAGTACATTCGACAGACTAATATTCCTCGCAACATGTTTAGCAAGAACATGTCGCTAAACGTGATAAAACTGTTTTTCATATAAATTGTTTCGTTTATATAATGTAGCTATAGCAAAGCATTGTTAAATATTATCTCAAGAGCTTATTCAAATTTAATTGGACAACTGAGAAATTATGTATATATACATTGTTAAGGTGTTATATATATATATATATAAAAAACACCTTCCCCTTCAACACTTATGTAAGCCTAATGTGATTTTGTTTGTCCGTTGCATCTTTATTTTTTTTTATCCAGCGGACTTTTCTGTAGACTTTTATCTATTCATAGGTTATTTTATCCTAAACAACTGCTTATGGTTTTTTAATATAAATAACAATAAGATGCTAAGAGTTTATTGCTTGATCGATAAGATAGCAATGAATAGTAATGGGACAAGAAGAAATAAATAAATGAAATAACAAATAGTTGAAATAGAAGACTGGTTGAGGCAACTATAATACTATGGACTATTCGATATCAAATTATTTTATCATCAATTCCTCTCAAGAACTCGATTCCATTTTTAGGCAAAGAAAAACTTCAAGGTATACTTAATTAACAATTCTTAAACACAATAATCGATTGCACACAGACACACTGACGAGCGGCAGCACTGCATTCACTCTTCACATCAAGATAGTTTGTTAGGATGTCATTGGGTGATACAAACTTGCATTTCTGACCTGATGTTACCTGAATTTGAAATCGTTGTCTTATTTTGTTCTTTACCTGCATTTTGCAGATACTTGGCTATGTGGTTGAAAGTTTCCAATTATAACGTCTTATTTCTGTCTCTTGCTGCGTTTTTTTATTCGTTTTCATTAAAATAATTGTAATAATATAAATACGCAACCTACTGTAGTATTTTTTCTCAATTAGTTTGTTGAAGCTATGGACCTGTTTTTGGTTATTTTGGGAATATGATCCATTGTTTAATGTTTCCAAATTCAGTTTCATATATTTTTTAAATAATCTTTTCCTTTAAGTTCTGCTTGTTGGGTTGAAATGGATTTTTAAAAAATTTACATTTGCCTTTACATTACATTACATTACTATTGGCAATAGTAATTAAGAAACCATTTTTATTTTTGTTGGAATTTAGATGGAACTCTCATCTTGTTTTTGAGCTCTATTTTGCTTACTTTCTCGTTTTAAATTTTATACTCGAAAGCTCACGCTGCTTGAAGTTTTAGCATTTCTGCGAAATTGAGCCATAAAATTGTGTGCTTATGATGCCTTCCCCGCGCGTGTCGGAGTGTGATGCTGGTCGAGTGAAATTACTTTCCCTTATTTATCTTGGCGAGATACTTTAGCGGTGAGCGTGGCTGTTAATAGTTGAAAGGGCTCTCTTACTTTGTCTTTTTATAAACGACTCGGTTACTTTCGGTTATGGCCGATGATAAATTAAATTTCCTAACCGCAAGAAGAGAGATATGCTTCTGCGATAATTCATATTTTCGTTTATTTGCTGGGTCCTACCACATTAAATTTATTGAAACATATTTTTTTTTTTTTAATTTTACTATTGAAATATGGTCAGCTTTTTTGTTGGCTTCAGCCCCATAACCCATCTCCCTCTCCGCGCAGATCAGCCTGTTGTTGTAACCATTTTGTGACAAAGCGTTATTTAAGAAAACAATATATATAGTCTTTGTTCGTCCATGGCCAATGTATTAAGTATCTAGAGAAAAAAAAAGAATTCTTATCTGTCGAAGAATTCTTATCTGTGGTTTCCTGATATTTGGCATTGAAATGTTGATACTGCTCCAAAATGCTGTCTTATGTTTCTTTTATATAGAACAATGTTGTCTTTTTAACAAAAGGAAATATACTAGCGTTTTATCATTAAATTCCAATCATGGCAGTGGTTAAATTCTATTTAGTCCTTACATATCGACCACAAGGAAGTCTGTATAGCTTCCCTCAAGGTCGGCGCTACAGATTAACCTTGTACAACACTCTCTTGGCATGTCCTGCAGGACAATGCAATGGTCACCAATGTTGGTCCAACGGTTTTCGTCTAAAGACGTGGTATTTAGTTTATAAATGTAACAATAGATTGTATATATATATATATATATATATATATATATATTCTATAAAGTAAATTTTATTCTGGTTATAATCATCTAAGAATAATGGTAATGCACAATAACAGTTTCATATGTCTGGCATGAAGCAATATAAAATTATGTGATGATAAAGTTATAAAATAAAAACTAAAGACAAGATATAAATATTTATAATAAATGCATCATAGATAAATAAAGTCAATGTTTGCAAATGTTCGCTTGTAAGCAATATAATTGACAGCAGTAAAATAATAGATATGTATAAATTATGTATTGTTCTAATATTACGTAACATAATTCTTACATATATTTGGAAAATTGATTTTTGACGAGATGGATCGTTAGGAAGTCTGTATAGCTTGCCCCAAGGTCGGCGCTACAGATTAACATTGTCCAACACTCTTGGTATGTCCTGCAGGACAATGCAATGGTCACCACTGTTGGTCCAACGGTTTTCCTCTATTTAGTATATAAATGTAACAATAGATTATATATATATATATATATATATATATATATATATATATATATGTATATATATTCTATGATCATACCAGACTGAAATGACAAGAAACCGCTCGACGTTTCCGATTACTTCAGTACTTACTAGACAAACGCTATAAACTTCCAATTAATTACAAAAGACTCATATAAATGACTATAATAAGGCCTATTTGGACTTACGGAGTTGAGCTATGGGGCTCCACTAAACCATCAAATTCCTCTCGGATGCAATCCTTACAATCCAAAATCATTCGTAAAATCCTCATTGCTCCCTACTTTGTTACAAATAAAACCATCCACAATGACCTTAATGTTTCTTTTGTTTCAGGTCTGGCTCAATCCAGATACCTATCCTTCCATAATAAACTTCAGAATCATCCCAACCCTCTCGTTTCTAACCTTGCTTTCTCTTCAATTCCTGATTTACCTCCGAGGCGTCTGAAAAGAAGATGGCCCCGTGATCTCCTAATGTAGACATATCATTAGAGTGCTACCATTGGGTAGTTACTCAGCAAGTGTTTTCATGTCATTATATCCATATGAGATGAGGTTTTCCGTATGGATATGTGTAACTAATTCCAGAAAAAGAAACATGCATAATGAATAATGGAAAAGCAATTTTTCAAAGGAAAATTTCTGTCAAAAGAAATATACTGGTTTATTGGATTCCCTCAGTCTTGTTTAAAGAGTAGACAGAAGGACATGAGATGAACAAATTAAGAATGTAAGGAAGCTTTTTGCTTTTAATAAATCAGTAAATGTAATCGCCATGGATGTATTGCCGTCGAAAGCCAGAATAAAGCCATACCAACTGGTATCTCTGTAGTTAATAAATTCGAAGTCGGAATGAAACAAACGGTAAACGTCACCAGGTCAGGCCTCCGACCTTGTCAACTTAACGGGTTTTAAGGCTCCCATAGTTCAAGGCAACTTATCCGATCCGTATCGATTACTTCGTTTTATTTTTACATATCGATTCTTCCTAATCCTCTGAGCTTAAGTCTTGTCACTTAGCTTCATATGTGTATGTTTCTTTCTTTGCCAACAAAATTAGTACAATTGTTAATGCAATGACGAAACATGTAATGTAAACGTTTGGGGTGTTTAGGAGTCATGAAAGTCAAATTATTGTATTCAAGTTTCGTCTTTGAGTGGAGCAGCCGTTCTAAAAGATTCACACCAAATGAAATGAGCAAGACAAACTAATTCGTACCTACAACCAGGCAACACCACATGGATTTTGCAGAAGAAAAATAGTTTTATTTCATATTAATATTATGTGACCATTTTTAAGTATCTAAATATAATAATTTTTTATAATAAATTCTGGTTATAATAATCATATCTTAAAAATAACAGTAATTGGTAGGAATCTTGTGTATATGAGGTCTATCTTTCTTAGACATTCTTCACAGTGTAACAGGTTTGTATAATGGAGTCTCGTAAGGCGTAGATTATAAAGATACAATCCTATCCTACAATGCCTAAAATCCAATTAAATGTTCGTTATTTTTTTAAAATGTATGTATAATTTAATTATATCAATAACCATATAAAATTAATTTTTGTGACTGTTTAATTTACATATAAATAAATTTTAAAACTATGATGGTAAATGATGGCCTTATATTTTTCAAGAATTTAAAATCTTTGAAGAATGTGCTTTAGATTAAATTTTTTATAAATGAAAATAATAATTTTTCAAACATATTTCTCTTTTCTTCGGGTCCAAGAAGTCCCAGAGACATTTTTCTGAGTCTATTAAACATCATCCTGAGATGAGCTTATGTAATTATGTTCAAATCCTTAATTTGAAATATTGAAGGATGAGTATAAACATCTTAAGAGGCTATAAAACTTTCTAATCCGAAGCAACCGCGTCCTTGAGTCTTGAAGGTAGACAGATCATTTCTTGGTTGTTTCATCATGAACTAATGGTATCTTCAGCGTCCGTCAAAGTTGAAGGCCGAAGATCGGAGGTCAAGCGCCCAGAGTCCGGGTGTAAATCTTGTCGAGGAAACCAAAGGGAAATTGCGATATAAACAAGGCCAGTGTTCTCTATAGCAAAAGATTGTTGGAAATATATATTCCTATTTATATATTTTTTTATATCTTAAAGTTATCCTATGACTTTCTTTGGTCATTCAAGAGGAAAATGCATTATAATTAGGTTTTAAAATTAATTATTATGGTGATTAATAAAAATTCACAACGCAACATTATTGATTTATTATTCTTTACGGCCACTTGGGTCATATACGGTACAGTTTCAATTAAAAATTCTTTTAGAGTTACCACGGAATCCACGGAATATCATGAGCTAATAACTCGGTGAGTCACTTACAATACTGTTTCATCATTCTCCAAATAGCAACAAGTTAATAAAGTTTTATTTTTCTTTATATGTCCATGGATGAAACAGTATGTCTTATCCTTAGACGCGTAATAACCACCTCTTCTCCCCGCGTCAGCTTCGAATTTTCCTTTGTATGTTCCACATAATGTTATACCATATTTAGTTTATTGTCTCTCATACTGAACCATTCATTTTGGTCCTCCAGCCAACAGTTTTCGTTCATATAGTTCTGTTCTGTTGTTGAGAACACCTGGCCAATTATTATCGCTAATGTGGAATTTATATATGCATTTTCATTTTCAACTATTCTACTGTGGCTAGGCAGCCATCAAAACAAGATCTTATTATTTGAACCTTTCAAAATAAATTTAATTCATCTAGACTTTTTTTTACAATGCATCCATTCATACTAAATACTACACGCAGCATTTTACATTCCTGTATAAGTATATCTTTATATACCTTTTTCCGTTTACCAAATATACAAAAAGTTTGAGGAATAACTTTTTTTTTATTATCACGGTTCAAAATTACTTTTATCTACATTTTAAGTTCAAAATTCTTTGGGCATAGTGAATTCAAGAACATAATTTAATTTTCCAGGTATTTTTGAAATAGATGCAAATATATTTTTATTTCGTCCAAGAACACTTGGAATTAAAATTATTATTGCTACCACATATTTATAACTTTGTTTCCAATTTATTTATTAAACATTAATGATCTAGGAGAAACAAAAATACATGTAGCATTTTTTATTGTTTATTGTATTATTTTTATATTATTTATATTGCTTTTTATTCTTTAGTATACTACTGTTGAATATATGTTTATGCTAATGATTAAATACTATTGAAATAAAAGTACAAAAAATAAAATGGTATAACTTAGATGGCCTCGAAGTTATAAACTCGATTTATTTTTAAATTTATACGGATTTACTTATATAGAATTCACATGAGTGGACACACAATAATTTCTATGATTAAAAAAGAGAACTTTAATAAATTATTGAGAAAAATTATGAAAGTAATTTTCATGCGAGAAAATATACATTTATCATTGAGTGAAAGCATGGTTATTTATACGCATGGTTTCTCTTGCAAGTATTGCTTTTCGATTGTTTTTTCAACTGAGTCCTAATCGATAAGAGTGCGGCGACAGGACAGTTCCTGCGGAAGTGGAAGGCCAGGAAGTGGACGGTGGAATGGTTGCTATAAAACCCTTCTTGAATACCCTATCGGGCGTTAGAACAATGGACGGACCGTTAGTGGAGGAAAAGTCTATGGTTACCTGACGTGCCACGCACCCAAGCAGCTGTCTTGGAACCAAATGGATCTTTCTTGGTCTTTAAGGAGAACTCTGAGGTTCGGCACTTAACCGGAGAGTTCTGATATACTTTAGCTGCGTCCAATCATAATCTTTCTATATAATGGTGCCTTTCTCCGCCCTCATGATATGGCTCAATAGGCTTTCTCTTCAACAAATATCATTTTATATACTTTTTTTTTCTTATTCGAACATAAAGAGAAAGTGACTTGAACCGTACAATTGTTTAATTAGAGTATTAGATTAGTACACCTTAAAATGTTTAATATCTGTAGAGATTTATTTATTTATTGAAAGATATAATAATCTGTCACGCGGACAATAATTATAGTCAGACATGAACACATTCACACCATATATACAGAAAACATAGTAAAATAAAGTAAAATAATAATCAGAAACTATGTACAATAAAAAAATAAAATAACATAAAGATAAATAAATTAAAAACATAAAAACATAGTCATACCTATATACAATATATACAATCAAGCAGAAAACCACAAGCCAGGCTTGTCCCTCAAGCTATAGGGTGAAAAGCAGAACTCCAAGAGATCCCTGCTCAACTCTCTCAACAGCGTCACTGGTGCTAAAGCCAGTGGAGATTGAGCGATAGCACTTTAGCCACATACACTCATGTCTTGAGTGGATAATCTGACCGTTGCCAGAATTCCAAGGGCGTCTAACTAATGTTACTAGTTGATGCACGGTGTATTGGTCAGTCATCGAATGGTTATAAAAAGAAGTAAATAAAAGTATTGATGTATCAATAAACTACATTTTGTTTTGAGGGATACGGAAAGTGTCACGTACCGTTTAGTACGTTTAACCTTTTAGTAGAATTTTAATAGTTTAAATAATTTCGAATTTCTTTTTTCTTTTTTGACGTTGAAGGTAATCTCCAAAATGGTTACTTAATCATTGGATTTGATGAAGTGTTAGGGAAAGTACCGACATAAAAAAAACTTTGTGGTATGTATAACGATCAGGATTGTCCAGAAGGGTGTTTGATGACGGAAGTTACGTCATCAAAATTTTTGAGGGAGAGGCACATTTCTAGGGAGTTATAAATTTTTCATGGAGTAGATATTTAACGGAGCTAAGCCTTTTTTTTTTTGTTTTCTTTTTTTTTTGTGGCGAGGCCATATTTTTTAGGCTTCAATTGGAGAGAACTTTCAAACCAAGGGAAAAAAGTTAAAATTAAACCGGGTTGGCGGTCATAAAGAGAATAAAATAGAAGAAAAATTATTTTATTCCATGCCAACGGTTCGACTCGACAGATTTAATTAAACCTCTTGCAGAACGCACCCCCCTGAAGAAGACCAGTAAAGTCGGGTCGAAACGTTGGTTTGAAATAAAATAGTTTATCCACTCTTTTAGTGTATTTATGACCGCCACCTCGAACCATCTCCTTCCTCAAACATATACAACAGTCAATCATTAAGTATTCTATTGAAATGAAATCCCATTTTTTTTTTAGTTTTACTTTCATTTGTATCGATTTTAAGAAGAGAAGTCTGGTTGGGAAAGAGAGGGCATGTGCTATTGTCCTCGGGAGAATGGGCATCCCTCTTAACGATTATCTAAAAATACTCATATTTTAAGCTTGATCTAGTAGATGCTTGATATCTCTGAAATGGCTTTGGAATTAGAGGAATCTTATTTTTAATATATTCCAAACTTCTAAAAGAAAAGACGTTGAACATAACTTCTGTGAGATACGAACAACATTAAAAAAGATATCCATCGATTATTAAACCTGTTTTCATTTATTATATAAGAAAGGAAGTTTACGATGTTCATTCGGGAAGGGAGATGAAGGAACTAGTTCTTAGTCTTACAATGATGAAGATGTTGATGACCTCTATCAAAATTAAAAGACACTCTAGATCTCCTCTTCCATTTTATTTTTTTTTCTTTTGTTTATGATTATTTCATATTATTATAAAATTTTAATCAAGAATATCACAACCAAAGAAATTATAATCGAGTTGATTTTTGAATTTATAATTTTTAAGACAATGTACCAACAAAACATTCCAGTATTTGAATATCCAGGAAAAATACTTTAAAACGCCTATTTCCCACGGAGGACCTTGGACCAGCGCTTAGATGAAATGAGTGAGAAAATTAGGGAATGGAAGATTTGAAGATTACACTTTGAATGTAAGGTTGATCTAAAGATAAACGTCCAAATAGTAGAACAAGGGCTTATATATTTTTTAAAGTGTATAATTTTCTGATGTTGTAATTTGAACTGGATCGTGATAATGATATGGGATTTAAACGCACGTAAGGTGAAGTAATATAAAAAAGTAAATAAATAAAAAAAGTGTTGTATAATTTTCTGATCGCTCTAATGCGAAAATAAGAACATTTTAGGAATATCAAGGTTGATATTGTATATAGGGACCATAAATATAGTTATTGTATGTTCTTTGTAAACCTATAAATACCAAAGAATGTTTGACAATAGATCGTTTGTTTTTTATAATCCTATATAATTATATATTATTTGAAAAATTGTCGATAATGATTAATAAGTATGCTTTGTTTTTAGCAACCCAATGTAATTGGGCAGGTCTATTTTATGATAATAAAGTGATTCTCTCTCTTCTTGACTATTCAAACATTTTATTTTATGAACACATTTAATAAATCCTTTTTTTATTCTTAAAGCTATTTTAGAAAAATCTGATAATTTTCATTTTGTAGCTTTTCAAAAGATATTTTTCACGTTTGGTGCTAACAGAAATTTAAATATAATCTTTTTGCTGCTTTAGGATACCTCATTTTTTCTTCAGTATCGGGTACATAACTTATTGTAGCGGCGGTTCCATGTCATGTTGGTTCTATGACCCACTGAATATATAGAAACATTCTAATTAATAATAACTTTATTATACAAAAATATTGAAAACTACAGTTAACTTGCAGATTTATTTGTATATATTATTTCTCACTAGTCCTTTTTTGTCTTCGTTAATACTTTATCAAATGTAATGAATACATTGTTTTCTGATTCACTCCTTAAAAAGCAGGAAAAAAATATCATAGAAATAAAACTTTATTTGCGCTTAACTCTTTAAGTTTACAGTTTATGATTCTACCCACGATAAAGGTTTATGAATTCCTTATTTTAAAAGAAATTAAATAAGAGCATTGGCTACATTTATTAAAAATATTTGTGTTTACTCTGCCAATATTCCATGACTTGCAGGTTCGAAACCTTTATCTCTTAGTAATATACTGTCTATAGTTGATATATTTTTCGCCCAGAATAGATTTTTTTTTTTTATCGGACCATGTTTGATTTTGTAAGTGATCTGAAGTAAATACTTTTTTTTAACTTGTAATTTTTTATTCACACCTGGCATAATAGTAATTACTATTAGTGAATTAGATGTTCTTAAATATATATATATATATAGGCATGAGAGGGATGAGGGAAAACTGTAGTAGGAACTGTGGTTGAACCAGCGATCTCAAATTTACATTAATTGTTAGGCGAAGAGATCTCTCACCCAGCTCCTCTTCAACCTTCTACGGACGTTACCTGGTATATGTGATGTGGACATGTCATTTATGAGTATATTGGGGTTTCTTTTTAATTCTTTATAAGCTCTTAAATACTAGATGTTAGCTCCTTTATTTTTTTAAAATTAATTAGTTTAATTTAATTACTTTATTTTAAATAGGTCTTCAAGTGCTACTTCAACACCATTTCATATTTATTTTTTTCATTCAGAGAAATTATCGTTAAAAACAGAAAAAAGAAATGAATAAAAGGGTCCCCAAAATAAAATCCAGAATCGGTTAGTGCTTTTGATGTTTCCTTTCTTGGCGAAGTGTCGACTAGTTGTTTATTTACTTTCTTAAATTAAAAATTACACTCCTGCGGAAATCGTTCACTCATCAGGAATGCCTCGATTGCCTTCTAATATGAATATTACAAATATTAAATGGACTATAAATAAGTTTAATTTATTTACGCGGTAGATAGCGGCATACTTACTTCATGCAACTTTGAGGAAATTATTGAAAATAGCCGGAGCTAATGAAGTGTAAACCATAAAACGAGCTTGAGGATTGTCCAATGACCGCTGCTTGCTTCTTTTTATGTAAGAGGCCTCAAACGGGTCAAAGAATGCGAGGTTTCTCCAGTCAAGTATTTAACCGAGGTTAGGTTACAAAAGTTCTAACGTCGGCTCCATTCTTGTAAAGGGGATCCATCGACAGCTTCCTATGTAGTACAAGTATGCTCACTGCCCTATTTCAGCCAATAGGACAATCGCTTCTCCAAGGGCCGTTCTATACTTACTATTACTCAACCCTTTGGAAGTAGCTCGATGCGATCGTCCAAGGTTGAGAACTGCAATAATTCCACTCAAGGTCTCATATTACTCTCTTAAGAATTCATATTGAACTTCTAGGAGAAAAAAAATCATCATCTACTCTATTAAGGATATACTACCAACGATTTTTTAAGATTTGGTTATTATTCTCATAATTCAGGAATAAGTGTTTATATTAGTCCTTCATTCACTAGTTTCTCTTATACATAATAGTTTCTCTTGGCTCATAATATCAATGGAAACATTTTTTACACCACTTGGAATGACTTCTAGAGGGTGTCACATAAGTAAGTATTTCAATACATGATGATTGAACCTAAAATCTACAAAAAAACACCCTGCAGAAATGTCTGTTTCTTACATAGAAAGTCGTAGAAGATAATGGAGAGTAACGAAAACATTATGAACTATAATATCTGAAAATTAATATTATTTAACGAAAATTAAATGTTTCTATGTAAACTTATGAAATTCCCTAATCAAATGTAAATTTTAAAATTAAATCAAGTTCGAAAAAAAATTAAATATAATCAATTGAATCATGGAATTTTTTAAAACTATTTTATTTTTATTTTGTTAAAGAAGTGAAATATATAATAAAAATATTTCATGGACGAATGAAACATATGCTTATAACCTAAAAACAATTACTGAACTTTAACAACTTTAGATCCGGTATCATATTTAAATCGTCAAGCCAAATGCTAACTATAGAATCTGGAAATCACCACTCCGATATCATTATTAATTCAGCCCGAATAAGTAGGATATTTTGTTTTCCACAGTATGGATGTTTGAAGATTTAGTATTCTCTCTTTAAAATTATTTTTTTAAATTACAATTACAATCGCCAGAGTGCAGGATTAAAAACTTTTCATATTTGCATATCCAGCAGTTAGCAATTGTATCGACGAAATAATTAGCTATATATCGTCGATTTATTTTTTAAAAAAATCAAGTAACATTTAAAAAAATTAAATTAGTCAATAGAGTGCTACCAGAGGTTAGTTTCTCAACAAGTGTCTTCATGTCATTATAATCTTGTGTTCATGTTTACTAGATGTATTTATACTTTCACTAAGCTATATATGAAATATATAGTAAGGGACAGTATTGCTATCGTGAAAATTTTCGACTCTGAGTTTTCAACGGAAATACATGTTTTGAGGTCTCCTGATTCCAAATATCCAAGTCCCGCGAAATGATCTATGTGTGAGCGTATAAGAACAATCAAACTCGTACGAAAGTGAAATTTCATATTTAAGGTTTGTATGTTACAGCAACTTTTTCGTAAAAAATGGCTAACAGAAAGTGCCACTTTATATCAACGGTGAAACAAATTTTTATTTTCTTAATACAGCAAATATCATGAATAAAAGTTTAAAAAAAAATTAGTGAATAATTTTATGAAGTTTTCTTCTGTGAAATCACAACATTATCCACTGTGACAACTTTTGACCTATCGATGCTGTGTATTGAAAAGGTCTTAACTACATTTTGGTAAATTTTACAAGTTTAAAGGGGAAAAGAGTTTAAATTAAAGTAAGAAGTAATAGAGAATTAATAAATAACAAGTAGGGTTTGTGTTATTTTAGTGTTCTTAATAAGTTTTTGCATTGATTAATAGAACCACAAATGTATTCTTAAAGGGTTAGTTGCAATGGATATATAATCAATCCGGATAAGGTGATTTCATAAAATATCCGTTATAAAGTTACCTTATCCTGAAATATATTTAATATTTTTTACTATTTATATTTCGTAGCTTATTTATATGGTTGGCAAGTCGGGCTAATGACATAATGGTAGGTTGATCATTTCTTAACCTCAAATTGCGGTCGGCCGAATCTGTTGGCTTCTGACCACATCTCCGAAAAAAAAAAATGACTTATAAAAACATTGAAAACTTAGTGACATTCTCGGTTTTAGATATTGACGATATTTTTGTAGTTGTCCCTCTAATTCTCTGGCGAAGGGGCAAAGAATTTTATTTGCCAGTATCGCATTGAGGTTTTTCTCTGAATACTGACTGAACTTGTGAAACTGGTTTCCTGAAACATTCGAAATTAGGTTCCAGTATCTTTGAGTTAGATATTCACATGCTTCTCCCTCTTATAAAAATTATTTTCTTGAATAAATTTATAATTTAATTTAAATTGAAATCCTGTATTTTATCTTATTTTTATGATATAATTTGATTCGAATTACATTAAACAATTTTTTTGCAAAATTGTTTTAGTGATATGTTCTTAAATTAAATAATGGAGATGAAAATTAAGCCAATTAGTATATTCGATTTCTTTCAATTTTGTTACTTTCTTTTGCATGCTGCCTATTCCCATAACTATTATTACCTTTTTTCTCATTATTCCTGTGTGAACAATGTTTCTCGATTAAGTTTATGAACAATTCATAACGGAACAATAATTAAGACGCTATTGATTTTGAAATGATAGTTATCTAGTTGTTCGATCTACTATCAGTTATTATATATTAATTAATGTATGCGAATGAGAAGTAAATTTTTTTTTTAATCTTATTTATTGAAAAATATTACAATCTGTCTCAAGGACATTTATAATAGTGTTCACAGATCACATTCACACTCTATGTACAGTAAATAAAATAAATTATACAGAAAAATAATATATATACAATAAATAAGAATAAAATAACCTAAAAATAAATGAATAAAAACAACACATACATACCTATGTACAATATTGAGAAGTAAAATAAAGCTTAAAATTTAGTCATTGTTAATTAAACAACTGAGACTCTTTATTAGAAATAAAATAGATGACTTTGCATCCCAAACTCTTCAATCACACATCACAAACCTTGAAGAATGTGTCGAAACTGGAGGATTAAAATAAATTCTAAGAAATCCCATCAAATTACCTTTACCCTTCGTCGTAAACCTATGACGTCCTGTCCTACAGTATCCTTTAATAATATCCCATTTATCCCTGTTGAACAATTACGATATCTTGGACTCCACCTGGACGAACGTCTCGCTTGGAATTCTCATACAAGATTGAAACGACAAGTAACCGCTCGACGTTTCCGCTTACTCCGACACTTACTGGATAAACGCTCTAAACTTCCAATTAATTACAAAAGGCTATATACATGATTATACTGAGACCTATTGGGATTTACGGAATTGAGCTATTGGCTCCACTAAACCATCAAATTCCTCTCGTATCCAATCCTTCCAATCCAAAATCCTTCGGAAAATCCTCAATGCTCCTTTGTCACTTTGTCACCTATAAAATAATCCATAACGACTTTAAAGTTCCTTATGTTTTTGCCCAATTCAGATACCAATCCTTCCATAATAAACTTCAGAACCATCCGAATCCTCTCGTCTAACCTTGCTTCCTCTTCTATCCCTGATAACCCTCCGAGGCGTCTGAAAAGAAGATCGTCTAGAGATCTAATATTGTAAATATTTTTTTTTTTTTTAAGTGCTACCAGTGGATAATTTCTCAACGTGATTTCATATTATTATTTTCTCTTATCAAATTTACTAAATGTATTTTATGTATTGATACAGTTGTAAATATCATAAATAAAAAAAAATAGATGGCATATTAAATTATTATTTTTTAACTTAAAGCTCCTGGAGTATCGATAAGTCCTAAAACCACAAAATGTGGTCAAATCTATGAGAAAAAAAAAACACACACACAATTACAATGTAAAACAGAACTAATCAATGCAATCTTTATAGAAATATTTTAACATAAACACTGTTAAAAAAATACTTTAAAGTCATGTTGTAATGAATTTTCATAATTTATGTAGTGGCACACGACAAATAAATATAGCCAAATAAATAACTTAATTTATATTTTCTTTACATTTAATTGTCCGAATATTATTAAACTATAAATGTTATGTCTAAAATAAAAATTTGTTGTAAGAATATTGTTGTACGAAGTATTTTTTTGGTTGAATATTTGAAAATCCGGTGAAAATTCAATTATTTTTTATATGTTAAGCAGTTTTGCATATTTTAAAAAGATTTTACAGAAAGGAAATATAGTATTAAAATTAAAAAAGGGCCTTAATATGGGCGTTTGCTATTTTTTTTCGAAATTGAGATTCCTTCATTCATTTTATCTATTGAGATCCTTCATTCATCACTTTTTATCCTCATTTAACTTCAGTAAATTATATTGATGACAAAAGCTCATTGAAGGTGATCAGATGGGTAATTAAAATTAGAGCTGATGTTTTGAACTTAAATTTTAAACACTTCCAGCAAACAAATAATAATTGTAGCATGTATAATACAAACGAAACAGATCTCTATCACTTCCTGGCTGCTTGTCCGATACTATCTGAATTTAGAATTAAATGGTTAAAGTCTAGAAATTTATCTCGGGATCAAGTAATTGATTTATTAAGTGGAAAAAATTGGACAGAATTGGTAAATTACTGCAAGTCTGCTTTCTCCTATAGAATAATGCTCACCAGAGAATTTAACACTTAATAAATTGGAAAATTTTGGCACCACTGTTTGTGTAATTATAATATTTGTATAACTTTTACATTGTAAATATAATTATTCTTATTTTCCTATTAATTAGTTGTATGTAAATAGATTGGAATATAATTTGAAGAATGCCCTCTGATGGTCAACGGACCATGTAGCACGTCTGATTTTCGGTTTTAAATCCAAAAAATATTATTCTGTAATTTATATTTTGTAATTTTGATAAATAAACAGACTTTTTCTTCTTCTTATTCTCATTATCTAGGTAGGTCCTCAATTTTTCAAAAACGTAGTTTTGTATTATAGACTTATTCGTGCTTGTGAGATACTCTGCTACAAGAACACCAATACGATCTCAAAATAAAATGTGAGAGTTTTAGCTAGTCACGAACAGCTAACTGGTAGCTCAACCGCTTTGTCCAGTAAAAAAACCAATGGACATTCCGGCCTAGTTTGGGAGTACCTTTCGCTTTCTTGAAAAAAATAAGAAGAAGAAGATGAAAAAAGCAAATGATTTTTCTTATTTTACACTTTCATAAGCTCTCATCTATGTTTAAAAAAAAAAAGTAGATTTTTCACTCCTATTAATTAATTAGTAGAAAGTATGGGGTTCACAATTAAATATAACTGAAGTTCCAAATGAAATCCGGTAAACTAATCTTATTAGGTAATTTTTTTTAGGTTTCAATATTTTTTTTATAAATTTGAGAAATTCAACAATTACAAAAATGTATTAATTTTTATAGAAAAAAAAAAACCGCTACGAATTATTACACAATGGTTTATCATTTCCCACCCAATTAACATAAAAATTAACATTACTTTCCATGTAACATTAAGGAAAATAAATAAAAAGGAATTCCTAACATTGGCCTATATAATTATCATTTTTATCATTGATAATTTGCTTTAAAAAATAAACAATATTGCTAGAGTTGATGTAAAAATAAGGAACCAAAACCAAATATATAAGCATTTCGGAGGAGCATATAAAAAAAATTAATAAAATTTAAAAAAAAAAAAATATATATATATATATGTATGTATAACACTATAACTTTGCTCCAAATTCTCTGATTACAACGATTTTTTTTTTCGTTTTTAGTAAAATTCGTTAATCATTTTACCATCCTTGTAACTTTTTTACCAGCTTTTCGTGGAAGTATAACAGTTTTAGATATAGAAGCCGCATTAAATAGAATAAGCTGTATCATCGTTATTACTGGTTCGATTTAGATGATTTTTTTGTTTTGTTGGTAATTTAATTACCTTTCAAAAGTTTCATTATACATTTTACCGTATAATATACACTTAGCGAATTAGGTCCCAAAACATTTTTCTTTTCTTTATAACTTTTTTTCATGAATTTTTTCGGTAATTTAATCCATATACGAAAATTGAAAGTACAATTATTAGAACATTATAGGAAAGTTTCATCAAAATCGTTAGAGCCGTTTTTGCGATACAGTCCATAGAAAAACACGTTTTTCATTTAATACGCGCAAGCTATTACGCACGGAGCATCGAATTTCTGTCACAAGCATCAGTAGTATATATACATATGCATATAGTATTTTCTGTCTTTTCTAATGTTTTCATGATAAAGGGATATCGTAGATCTTATCAACGCCCAAAACCATTCATTCAAACGGGCAAACGTAATTGAAAAATATTACGTATTTTCGATCCTCGCGTGAAATCGCCATTAGCTGGAACTTGACATCGCAGCGTATAGTTGTAGTACGACAATGCCCTGACGGACTTGCTTGTTACAAAAATTGTTAACAATCTGTGAATCGTAATGTATTATATCTGTTAGCCGCTTTTCAATTTCCTTTTACCTGCTTCGGAATGGGATAAAGAATGTTCCTTAGTATATTTAAAAAGAGAAACTACAATCAGTGGAATCAATCTTTACCTACGGTTTCAATCCATCTTAGTGTCAAGTATTCTCGTCTATACCAAGTCGTAGTAACTGTTATTCAAATGGAAACGAGTTATATAAATACAAAGATGAGTGAAATCAACATTTATTGTAGTTACCTGGACAAACGTCCAACTTGGAAGCCTATTACCAGACTGAAACGACAAGGAACCGCTCGAAGTTTCAAACTACTTCAACACTTAATAGACAAATACTCTAATCTTCCAATTAATAATAAAAACTTATATACATAACTATAATAAAGCCTATTTGGACTTGCGTAGTTGAGCTGTAGGGCTGCATTAAACCATCGGATCCAATTTTTACAATCCAAAATCCTTCGAAAAATCATCAATGCTCCTTACTTTTTTACAAATTAAATCATTCATAACGACCATAATGTTCCTTATGTTTCTAATTTGGCCCAATGAAGATATTTTTCCTACCATAAGAAACTTCATAACCATCCGAAACCTCTTGTGGTTATCCTTACTTACTCTTCGATTCCTGAAATCCCTCTAAAGCGTTTGAAAAGAAACCCGTGTTCTCTTGACGTAGACATAATATTAGAGTGCTATCAGTGGGAAGCATATGCATTTTTTCACACTCACCAAATCTTTTTTTATTTTTGAATACAGTTGTAAATATCAGGAATAAAAAAAAGTTATCTTTGATCTGATACAATTAAAAAAAAAAAAAAAAATCGACAAATTGACAATGCATTTTCAACATCAATGGGAACAAGATTCCGGCTTTTTGACCTCCTTGTGCCTTCCCACAGAACTAAAACACTCAATCCTTCCTTTCTTTCTCCAGTACTTTCTGGAATTCCCTCCCTTCTAATATTCGCCATGCTTTTTCTTTGTCCTCATTTAAATCCCTCCTTTTCCAACACCTTCTCACATCTCAAGCAGATGCGATCTAATATAACTAATAATTATAACTATATTTTGCCATTGCCGAGCAGTCGGCGAAAACGTGAGGCTGTTAAATTTTATGTTCGGTAAATATTTTATGTAATCATAGAATATCATCATTATCCTGTTGTATCTACTTTAGGTAAATTCAAATGAAGTTTTCACCATTTTCTGATTCAAGTAACACATATATAGCAATTCCTTTAGAAATGTATGTAGTCTCTTATTTGTATTCCCTGGTATGTGGAATTGTAATGGAACACTATAATGAAGATGAGAGGGAAGAATGCTTTTATAAACGATTTTTTTTTCGGCATTTAGACAGAATGCTATTTTGCCAGAAATTAATATTTATTTAAGTATTAAAGCCTTAATTTTTGTATGAATTTTCCAATTAGACTATATCCTTTTCGGTCTTACTTATAAATGATTAATTTTTCTGAGACTGAGGTTTGAGGTCTTGAGAAGAAATATTTTTGCCTAACATTTATTAAACTATGATTCTTTCCAAAAATTCATGTCCCTTCTGAAAGTCATAATCTCATAAAAATGTGCCACAAATATTGATCGTATACCAAAATACCACCTTATGGGCACTTCTGATTTTATATAATTCGATCATATATATTATGAGGTCGAACAGTATAATATTTTGAGAAAAGCTAATGAAACATTTTATTAGACATAATTAGTAAAGTATAAAATATATGGGTGGAATCTGAAGTTAATAATGTAATTGAGACTGAAACTTTGAGATCTGAATGCTGCTTAGATTTATTTTTGTTATTTTTTTTTGTTTATATTATGCCTTGATAGTCTCGAGCTCTTTAGGTCATGCGACGTCTATCAGCCTAGTAAATTTCACCTTCTGTCCTGGCTTTGTTTCTAATGTCTTGTAGCCCGGAACAAGTCAGTAGATGCAGAGCTGTTATGAATCCTTGTCGACACAGTGGACATGTTGCTGATTCGACAACTCAAATACGGTATAGATGACTTTGGAGATAGTCATGTCCGGTTTCCATCCTGAACTGTGCAACGGCCTCACTTCTGCCCATTATTTTTGTTATTATGAAATGAAATTTTATCTTCCGTTCTTATCAGACCAATTGCTCAATCATACGTAATTCTGGTTTTGTTTTCACTCTTATCATTCGCCTCGTACTTGAAGTGGTTCCATTTTGTTAAATATATGACAATAATAACCATCTTATGTATAATGATAGGTTATCGATATTTAAATAAGTATCGGGCCAATTAATTAATGAACTGTAGATAGATAAATACATTTTTTAAGATTACTAAATTTAAATTTGTGTGATTCTGTAGCCTAAATCCAATGTAAAATAGTAGATGCTACAGAAATTTGGCAATCTTGAAATGTAAGCTAATCCAAGAGTTGACCTAGCTTTTAGACCGATAAGGACAATCGGAGCTAACGAGATCTGTTCCAGGCCGGGGAGCGTAAAGAACATCCTTTGTACCACCGCAACCTGCGAAGAGGTTGCTGTAATCTCCGTACACTGCTTGATCCTCTTTAAGATAAGTCCCTCATCAGTTTAGGCATCTTTGTATTGTGTAATTGTGTGCAAGTAATTAACTCATTCATGTTAACTCGACGCTCTTAATCATACAACGAAATCTTTGGTTGGTTATCATTTTTTTTTCTGTATGCCTCTTGACTTTCTGCTTCCACCATAGGCTGAAGTCCCCCCCCCTCCTTTTTAAATCATCATTGAACGGTGTGCTTTTACATCTAACAATTACAGTGAACGCACTAGTTATAGAAAGGTTGGACTTCAAATGTAAAAAATAAGCTTCCTAATTTATTTAAAGGTTCCAGTTCTTTCTAGATAGAAGAACAATGACCTCTATTCACAATTGTACGAACAAAGTTCCCAACTGAAAATTTTAAAATGCCTATCATTGTTGTTTCTATAGTGCTCTTGAGATCAACTTGTTTCATACCTTCTTACTAACAGTTTTGCTAAGAATAAGTTGAACATTTATGTTATCTTTATCGTTATCTTTATAGTTAATTTAGAATTTTTTTGAGGTATGTTAACCGAATTATTGAGAAGTAAATGGTGGTGCCTACTGTTAAGTTTTAACATAAAACATCAATGATCTTTGTCACCTAGTTTTACTAATATTTTTACTATTTATTTGCGTTTCTCTTCGCCTTAGGCCGTGATTTTTCTTTCGGGTATATATATTTATGTTTTATACTTTTTGTCTATCTTTGTACCAATATGAGTATGTGTTTGTATACACAGTTCTTTTTTTTTTTTCCATTACACCACAAGTAATTCTGAGATTTTATTTTATCTTAGTGTTTGCACATGATTATATAAATCACTGTAGATATTATTAAACTTTGTATTAAGTTATTTTTCTATTAGATAGCCTATTGTTTATAAATTGTGTAGTTATGTATATATAAATATGTAATTTCTTTTCTTTTTTTTTCATTACTATAATAAGTAATTTTGAGAAGATTTTATGTTCATTTATATATATATATATATATATTTTTTTTGTTTATTATTTAGTGGTTACATACTATTTTTTAAATAATGTATATAAAGTTAGAATTTTTATAAGTTAGTTTTTGGCGAGATTTGTATTTTATTTTGTATTAATTCATCATTGTTTACTCTAAGGGGATTTAGTCCCAGAATAAAGTAAAATTTTCTATTCTATTTTATGCCCATTACTGGTACCGACCTCCTGTCTATTACTAAAACAATTGAAGTTCCAGTTATCCATCACTAGTGTAAAAAGGTGTTTTTTTAAATGGAGATTATACCTGCATAACTCAATTTTTTTTTCAATTTTAAAGTACTAAATAAAAAAAAAAAAAGAATTGACTCTACAGATTCAAAACCTCTAACGAAGAAGTTTATAAATATAATAACAACGACGACATAAGTCAAATAAGACAAAAAGTTCCTTAGCTATGTCTATCACTGGAGGGTCTATTATTTTTTTAAACTAACTAAAGAATTTTTAACTAGTGCAAAACTACAGAAAATAAATTGTTTGGAAGAGGATCAATAAGCATTGACACCCAGCATTTGTTATATACAGAGTAAATATTATGAAATCATGGATTATTTTCCGTATTGCCCAATATGTTTACTAATCAATTATTACTTAGCAATTTCCTACTTTTTGAACCCTATCCATCTAAAATTATTAAGTTATTTTTACTAACATCAAATAGCTTTTTGTGATTTTTTTTTTAATATAAATTTTTAAGTATTACATCAATATAAAAATTATTTATGAGCCCTAATTGCTAACCAAGGATGAATCTATATAATTATATGCAATGAAAGCAGCCACTTCCTTCAGTGAATAATGGGTATCAGTTGACGTCATTTGATCTTGCTCCAGTCAGCAATGTTAATGATCTTGTACCTTCCACCGCCCAGAATTCAGATCTGGGCCAGGGCTAAGGAATTTGTGTTAGGAAGGGACCAACAACTGGACCTAGCCCTACATTTATTAAATAAATAAACAATTAAATGTTTGTTTTATTTATTTAAATTTATAACTATATATCTATTAAACAGTTAAAATATTTGTTAAAAATATTCTATAAAATTAACCTGCTAACTGTTCAATCTGAAGCATTCTCTACACCAGTCTATAGAAACGGTGGCCATAACTTCCATACGTAGTATATAGTATTCGAAATATATATTTAAAAATTAAATCGAATAATAACCGTAATTTAACAGAAAATGTATTCTGGGAATATTAAGAGGGTGGTGACGACGGCTCTCTAAGTATGGTTTAATGCGAAGGATTATTTGAGTAAATTATCAAATGTTAATAATTTAGAAACAAGTTGCTCTTTTTGGGAACATTGTAGATGGCTACTGTTAGAGCAAAAGTTTGAATGCAAAAAAAAGATTTTTTTTTTTTTTTAAAGAAGAGCATAAAAATCGATTATATATTTATGATTTATTAGTCTATTTTATATTTTCTTCTGATTTTTTTCTATTTAGCAGACTACTTATTGCAGTTGCAGATTATAACAGGTCACCTTTAGCCCAAAGAGAATAAATATGTAAAACAGTAACGATATGTTACACTACGTACATCTTAAGCTATAATAAGCTCATATTATACATAAGTATAATATATTATGCTAATAATTATAATATAGACTAATCATCTTCATCCCTCTAATGAGCCTTGAAATTAATCCAAGAGGTCTATGCATTTCACGACATGAATACTGTTTGAGGAGAAAAAAAAAACAAGCGTTTGATAAACATATACTATAATTTTAGTCGTTTCACAGTAGCTTACAATTGTTTGTGATTTTTTCTATGGCTATCAGAATGTTCCCTACTGTAAATAATCGACTCTGTTCATTCAATTGACCAGTTGATAGAATAAATAATATAAATAAAATAATTAATATTAATTTTTATTTCTTATACTATAAAGTAAAAAAGTAGTCCAAAAAATAAATAAAATTAAACTTGAAATTAGAAATTTTGAAAATTATATTTTGTTGCGGTAAATATACAATTCTGACCATTGTACACCGGCTCTATGCACTTCGTTGAACATATTCAATAACCCCAGAAATGATGAACCAATTCATCATTTTTCAATAATTTAAGTATTGATAGATTAATTAATAAATAAAAAGTCCCAGTTAAGCTTTCGACAATTATTTCATTTTCTTGTAACTACTTCTAATGATCACTTTCCTCTTTGTTTATTTTATCAAATTGTTGACCCATTTCACACGTTTTAATTATGAGTAAATATTTCCCACAATACTTTTGTTCCGAACACTCAGGGGAAATATAATGAAATAAGTGAACTCACGCTAAACGAACGGTTTTTAACATACGCATTTTAAAAGTTATTATTATGAACAATTCATTTTAGAAATTAAATCATTGTTGATATTTTCATTATAAAAATAAACACACACAAGAAAAATCTTGTCAGATTTGTTGCTAATTAATGTATAATTCGGTAATAAAAATTGTATTTTTTTAAAAATTAACAAATTTTGTAATTTATCTCGATCAGTAAAATTCTATAAATAATATTTTGTGTGGAAAAACTGAAAAAAAGTTATTAGCGATTTTTTTAAGATGGCGGAAAATGCCGAATGTGTGAGATGTCGAAAACCTGTACTTTTAACGAAAGAATCAATACATACATCGTTTATAAAAATCAAAATTACGATATTTTTTGTAACCCAACTCTGTTTTATTGAGCTAGCTTTTTTCTAGATTAACTGATTAGTTTAAGAAAAAACTTTTTTTCTCTCTCTTCATACTTATATCCACACCTGCCATAATCTTGATAATAACCAGAATTGATCTCATGTTAAAGAAAATTGGCATGTAAGGCATGAGGAAGATTAGTACACAGCAGTACCTGTTCCTGGTCTTGGTCTACTTCATAATTTAGGAAAGGAGATCTCTCATCCAGCTCCTCTTTAGTCATCTTCTGGTGGGCATATCAGCTGTGGCCATGTCGTTGATAAGTCCGTTGTGATGTCTGTGTAGTTTAAGATGAAATCGGGAGTTGAGGGTACGCATGTGTTGGTCAATAATCGGTTGTTGTAAGTCGGTATGTAAAGTTTTGTTGTTTACGTAAAAATAAAACTTAAATTGAAATGTTCAACTTTAAAATCCCTAAGTATGAAGAAACCTAAGGTTACATGATTTAAGGCAGTAAGTACTTTTTTACTAAAGGAATGTTAGCCTCACATCTTTCGGTTAAATGAATATGTGGGACTCTATCAACTAGAAGGTCTAGAAACCTAAATATATATATTTAAAATTTGTATTTTACAAATGATAGAATTCTAAGTTCTTATTAGCTGAATCTAGAGTTCATTGAAGGATCTGATTCGTAATATAATTTAAGATATTGCTTTTTCCCTACTGTTCTGACATCATACTAAAATATATTTGGTCTGCTAGTATAAGGTAATTGATATTCCAAGAACTCTTGATTTAATTGCCAACTAATCCTTTTTTTCGTTTCACTTTTTTTTTTCTTCCCTAAATTGTACATCCCTTCAGCGATTAGTGTGAAAAACAAAAGATATATAATAACTTAAGTATGGAGGTGGCAACGATTTAGAACCGAAAGCTAATTATTCTGAAATGACGTTTAATTGCAGGGATCAAACTGGTTTTCGTTACGTCTTTTGCTATATTAATTACAGCCTGAAAGTTATTCATAACTAATTTTATTTAAAATTTAAATTTTTCGGTATTATCTTCCAGAATGTCTACTGTTAAAAATGAACAGCCATTGGTTCATTACTATTTCTATGATTTTTTAATGCGAACTGTGTCCACTAACCGACCCTTGAATGGTTTTGAGCTCTTCATATTAGAAAATTCTTCCAAACACATGGAGTTTTAGAGTAGCATAAATTTTATTTTAATGTTTCCTAACGGTTTTTGGTAATGGTTCTAATATTTTCAAACTGCAGACTAATTTCTTTATTTAATTGAATCATTTTGTTTTATATTATTTAGTCTATACAACGACTTGAAATTTTATGTTCGTGAACTTTTCGTATTCAACGTTCATAATTTATTTTCTTATTTAATTTTTTTTTTACGTCTTCAGAATTAGCAACTATACTTTTGAAATACTTGATAATTGGTGTCTCTATTACGTGAAATTATTTTGAATACAATTTTTTTTTTAAAATACATTAAGTACAATTTCAATCTTATCGTAGTTTGAGATGTTCATAAAATGCTACACATATATGATTAGTGTTGCCCAGAATCGGTGCAAAGTACAAGACCAAGACCAAGGCCGCCTAACTGTTGCAAGACCAGGGCTGGTAAAAAATCGATTTTTTGAATAAAAATAAAGACAAAATAGTGACTAATACTTGACAATCTTAGTTACTATATGTAAAGAATTGATATAAATAATATACTTGTGCATTTAACTCCTTTAATTTTTCATTCGGGCTTAGTTAGGTTTCTCCTATCTAAAAGAATACAGTAATATCTCTGTAGTAATAAGCTAATAAGTAACTGCAAGACTGTTGAGATTCTTGCACAAGACCAAGACGAGTCTTGGTCTCGCATTTGGGCATCACTAATTAGAATCATTTTAAATTAATTTAGGACAAATTGTAACTCTAATCTAAGTCCAATTACAGTTTATTTTTCATTTAACGGAACTCTGTTTATAAACTTGATTGAATAAATACAAGTTAAACTCTTACCATAAACCTGGATCTTTTCTACAAAAAAGAACTTTTATATTAATAACTTTTTAACTTACCTTTAATTTATCTTATTAACTTTTAAACGCGAGACTTCTGCGCAAGACCAAAATCATGACCAAGACTGAGTTTGCCAGACTGTATATGTATGATAGAGTGACAAAAATTTAACCATGCACACATATGGATTCGAAGTTACTAAAGTGATTTTTTGATGTAACCAAAACATTTTTCATTCCTTTAATGGGGAAAAGTGGAAATAACTTTAATAGGATTTAATTTTTTTTTTTTTTTTTTTGTTTTAACCTATTTCAATTAATACTTTCGTCTCTAAGGAAGATAGTTTCTTGTGCCTCTAAAAATTTACATACAGTATGTTTTACTGCAAGGTCTGTAAAGTCAGCAGAAAAAAAATGCTTGCTTTTGATTACATCCCGAATCCCTCAAATGAATATTATGGTAGTTAACTTTCACTTGTTTCATGGTAGTTCTTGAGTGACAAGGTGAAGAATGACTGATCCTTGTAAAATTAATAAAATCCGAGGTTTTCACTTTAAAACCTCAAGACTACGTGTGATGTTTAGATCCGGCTTGTGAGGTCCTTTTGACGAAGAAAGTGGAGGCAAAAAAGCGCTGTTTCCTTACTGCTCGGTCATCAGCGACACATCTGGGGCGGCAACGTTGGAGAGCGATCTTTAGTAAGGTTGATAAAAAAATATGAGTGTCAGTGGTGTCCAAAGTTTTTTTTCTGTTTGTCTACTCACCAGGCTTTTATGCCGAGCTCCTGACAGAAGATTTCTATTATATTTACTTACTAATGTAAACTTGGGCTATTGATACAATACGACTTCGTTATTTTGACATTCTGGGTGGTGTAGGCCACGCCAAACGCCTCAATATTTTTGAAGGCCACCTGGCCTGTTTTTTCGATTTCGTATTCAAATTAGCCCACGATTCAAGTAGTAACAAATGAGTATTTAGTAGCCAATTAAAAAAACAAAATTTGACGATCTCCAGATTGAAAGCGCCCCAATTCTGAGAATTTTAGTAAATCAAATATTTGTAAGTTACGGTGAGATGAAGCTATTTACGAAGTTTCAGGCGGATGTTAATAATTTGATAAAGAGGGGTCTATACCTCGGACTACTACGTACCGAGTTATAATACGAAACAATCAACCAACGCTGTCATAATCTTTATACCGATTTTCATAATAAACTTCACGAGTATAATAACACAATGATAAACAACATGTTTCGACTGACACATCAATAAAGAGGTGACTAAAAAGAAGCTGGATGATAGATCTCTCTCAAAATAAGGGACTGAATAAAAACCTGGAGGAGATGCTGCAATGTAAAAGTAAAGTAAGAAATAGTCCTTGCCATGATTTAATTATATTTTTTCCAACAAATATACTAGTTGTCACAATGATATGCCAACTACATCCTAACCATTATGACTACTATTCTATATAGATTTATTTTATGTTTTGAAGTTTCTATTTCGTGAAATGTATTAGATATTATTAGATCATTAAAAAAAAAACACTCCAGGAGGAAGACTGTTATTATAAAAAAAATGGTGACAGGGATTAGGTTACGACATACGACCTTAAAGTGTTGTAAATAAAGTCGTTGATACATACAAATATGAACAAAATGATATGAACAGACTTGCGGAGCACTACTCTATGATAACAATGCTTGAATAGTTTCAAGTAAGAAGATCACGAGACCATCTTCTTATCAGAAACCTAGAAGGTTTATCAGGAATTGAGGTAGAAGCAAGGCTGGAAACAAGTGGACTCGGATAGGACTGGCGTTTATCATGAAAGGATTGATATATGGCTCGGGATTATTTACAAAGTGCATAGAGATTTACTTGGTGCCTTGTAATCATCTTTATCTTTAATGAATTCCAACTTCTGTTCCGTTTTCCTAATACTTATCCATAAGCCGTTTAGAGTTTGAGTTCATAGTTGGAATAATCTTAATAAATAAATTGGGTTCGTAAATAAAAATTAAAAATAATTTTTAATTAAATTAATTACAAAATTAGGTTTAATTATGGTGGTGAATAAGGTTGCTTACTAATAGTCTTATTCTGTAGTTATGAGTAACCGATGACCGTTGGGTTCTGGCCGAGAAACTTTCCTTTCTGCAAACAAATCGTGGTTTCCTTATATTGGAGTAGGAAACCGCAAAGCACTGTCACATTTAAGCAATTATAAGGAACAGTTATGTTATGTAACCGGTTACAGCGCTTACATACTACCGCGGACTGTTAGCCATCCAAGACAATACGCTGCAAAGTGCGCACTCCGCAGTCGATGACCCGGCTTGATGTCGTTTTATTGCTCTCAAGATGCTAATCTGTAGGCATTAAGCATTGCGTAATAATATGCTCGGGTTTGGGAAACTCTCTGGCCATCTAATTTATTTCAAACATAATCGTTCATTAAAATTCAAAACGGAAGATCATATGATGAAACCATGAAAGTTAATTTGTTCAGCTGTAAAACATTAAGAGCAAGACATAAAAGATATTATCAAGAAGGCAACATAAGTAATACAGTTCTTAACTGAAATTCAATAGAAAATAACAGACATTTTGGATTCAGTCTTCAGATCTCATCATCCTATTTTCCTACGTCTGACTATACTATGTCCTATCCTATGTCTCTCAAGGTTTATTCTCTATACTACATATATAGTTTACATTCATACTATTCAATGATATATGTGTTATTACACAAATTCTGCATTAATACATCTGTTTATTAATGGAGACACTTACTCCTTTTCAGTGCCAACCCTAGCACCGAGCACCAGGGAAATTGCCCGCGAACGCCGACCTAGAGGCCAGTGAGGTGGCCTCGCCACTTAATAGAAATTAAAAATAAATAAATAAAAAGCGTAAGAGAATAAATAATTTTAGGCTATCAATGAAGAAGCTGAATTAAAGACGTATTGAATGAAATTTAATACAAATATTACTTAGTATAAATCTGCTTAAGAAATAAATTAATTTATTTTTGAGGATGACGTCATTGGCCTAGTTTTGTTCTTTTAGAACAAAAATTGGGTACTTCTATGGAAAAAAAAATAGCGTACACTTAAGGTGTAGTACAATTCAAGTGATATATAACGTATATAATACTGATATAGCACATAAATAATATTTTTTTTTTTTTTTTTTTGTTTTGACTTGATTCTTCAACTCACACCTGTCAGAAGTTCCGACAATCAGCGAGTGTGATGTCAAGATGAAGAGATTGGTCTTGGAATAGGCGTGAGGGAGAGGAGTACCCAGCGGCGTCCTTCCTGTCTTGAGCGTAATATTTCTAGTTAGTGGAGGAGATCCCTCATCCAGCTTCTTTTAAGCCTCCTTCGGGTGCTAACGGGCATGTTAAATAATATATAAAGTTCATATTTAGTTAAAAACTTGAAATAACCGGAGATGTGGTGGGGCTTATGTGGGGTGTGTGGCTTATGTTCAATATATCCTGATGCATGTGGCTGCCAAACACGATACAGTATAAGATACCCAACAGAATGAGCTAGACGTTGGATTATCATAATCTAGCGGTGTCTCCACTCTCATAACGTAGCTCTGTTATCATTTTTTTTTGTAACGTTAATTATCTTAGCAAATATTTGTCAGACGAATTCGGAACTCTTTGAATTTTTATATCTATAGAGAACATCCACACCATATTTACAGACATTATAAATAACCAAAATATTAGCAATATAATAAATATAAATAAGCGCAAAATTAATTATAATAAAAATTAATTAAACAGTTAAATAAAGTAAAATTAACAACTTAAACAGATTCTTCTTATATACGATATTTACAATCAACAAGAGAAGATATGACTGTGGAGGAAAAATCAGGACCCCAGGAGATCCCAACGCTTCCCTCTTAACTGCGTCACTGGTATTAAAAGCTGTTGGATGTTGAGAGAAGGCATTATAAAAACAGGCACATTTGAATTGAGTAAGGAATCGGACCAATAATTAAGTTTCAATTAAGAACGCTATTATTTATGTTTAAAAACTCCAAGCAGGTACGACAATTGTCAACCATGTTTTAGGATTTTATTTATTAAATATTCTAAAAAAAAAAAAATCCTAGTAATATGTGTACCGTTTATTGGTAAATAGAAATAGGTTAAATGATTGACACCATTTTACCAATTAGCGGAGATCATTGAATTGAATGATTTCTCCTGTGCTTAAAAAGATGTAGTTTTGTTGATCATAAATCAATTGATATTTTAAAGAAATGTATTTATCATTCATCAACAGGATAAAATAAAATAAGTCGGAAATCAAATGGTATTGGGGTTACTACACTTAATCAATGTCTTTGTCTTATTCTTGATAACGGTTGATCCATACAGAACCTTTTTGGGTTTTTTTCAGGCTTTTTCCTAGCATTAATTTTCTCGAAAGTTGGCTAGTTTTTCTCTCTCGAAACCAATCATTCCCCAAAAAGGTAAGCTTCTTAAAAGAAATTTCTTCTGAATTGGTTGATGGAAAGTTGTACTTAATTCGAGTTATTTCACCATATTCACGCTGAGGTTTCCTAATGCGATCAAACAAGTTTTAGCACTTGGGGATTCTGAGCGAAAGTTATCGCTCTTGGACGGGTGTCACCGAGCTTCTTGAATGAAACTTTAAGAGCCCTCCTTGAACAATGGAATAGCGGACCGTAAAGTAAACGTAACCGTTACTGAATGAAGCGCTACGTCATCTATTAGCGTTGATGCATCTCAACAATGAGCCTTTTAATTTATTTTCTGTATTATTTAGAAAATAGTAGTGTTTTGGAATTTATCGCGTACAATGCTTATCGGAATGAAGTCGATTAGGACAATGATATTAGTAAAATTTTGAATGACAGCATGATGCTAGCAAAACATTTGTTTTTATTACTTGAAACAAACTCACATATATTATAAAATGAAATTACTTTTTTTACTTTCAATTTTAATTTTTGTGTTTTACCTTTTTTTTTAAAAATTTCAATATTTTGTACTTTCAAAATTATAGTTAATTTTTGTATTGTTTTAGGGCTAAAATGAACCGTAAGTGGTTGAAAATTACCCATTGCTATAAATAAATAAAAAATATATATTCCGCATATAAATAAGTCCGCATTTATTATCCCGAATACGAATTTTATTTCAAATTAATAAATATTCGTGTTTAAGTCATACAAGTATATCAAACCTAATATTTGTATATTGGATACCCTTGAAACCTTTATAATCGATTCTTGGGTAGCGATCCTCAAACTAAGTTTACCGCGACGCTCATGTAGGAAACGTTTTGCAGCACCCTTTACAAAATACAAAATTCGCAGTACTCTAGTTTGAATAGAAAAAAAAATCATTTATCACGTTTATGAAGTACACTTACCTTTATAGCAGTGATATAAATTTATTAATTTTCAGAACGTTTATTCGCCAATAATATTTTTTTTTACTTTTAAATCAATATTAAAAATAGAAATTTAATACTATACACAATACTCTGTGTTTATACTGTTTTAAACTAATTACTTTTGAGCGTGTGATGTTAATTATCACTTATACCGTTTTAATTTTAAATACTGTTATTATGGTTATGATTCTAATCTTTCATAAACAAATTAATGATAGCAGGTACATATTTTCCTAGATTAAATTTTCCTATTCCAACCTAATTTTAATTTTTTTTTTAAATATGATATTTCAGTTTTTTTTTTTAAATAATGGTAAAATAAAGTGCTGCATATTACCACATCATCATATTAGTATACTGATATACTAATATATCACAATAATAATTTTTATGGATAAATTATTGTACAATATAATGCTTTGCATCATGATTTTAGCATTATTTTATGAATGCTACACATTTTTTATTTATCACAGTGAATTTTGCAGATATGGGATTACATTTAACTATAGTTGGTTCTTTTTACAAATCCGGTATTAAAAGTATGACAGTTTTTTTCTATTATTTAATAAAAATAAATGTTGCAGTTGAACCTTCTAAAAAAACAAAATGGTATTATTATACGAGAGTCTAATTTCATATGAAGATAGGGATTATCAGTGCCTTATAACAATTATCAGTGTTGAGGTTATAAACATTTAATAATAAGAAATATAAATAACAACAGCAAAACTTTAAATAACAGGACAACTGCAAATAGCAGTCCATAGAGCCCGCGTCCCTCACAAGTGCCAACAAAATTATAAAAAATAAATTGTAGAATTTTCTCACAATGTCACTTCTCCTTTCATGGAATTGATTATTTTGATACATAAATCCATTTTCAGTTTATCTATTTTTTCGCAATTTTCATCTTCTGTAACCTGTTTTCTGTAGCATCTTGAAATAACACAGACATAAAAGAATTAATTCCTGGTTTTAATAGGAAATCAAGTTTTTATAATCATGAATATCAAGCCGTAATGCGAAATTGAATTATAAAAATACTCCTTATTGTAAGTGTTAAATGATTCCTTTCAATGAAAAGAAATAACTTCCTTCGAATATCTTCCGTATTTTATTTGAAAACTATCCTTAACCTCGTTAAAATAATACTCATTCCAAAAGAAGTGGTTTGAGGCTCAGAAGGAGATGAGTTTGATGGTCACGATAACAAGTGTTTGGAAAATGAAAAACGACAAGAGGATGCATATATAATAGGGAGGTACAAGATACCCCGCCAATGTACTCTGCCCAAAAGGAAGAACACAGGAATGAAGTTCGCCTTCGAAAATGTAAGCGAGCCTGTATAATGCAAAAAGGAAACAAAACGACACCAATAGGAGGGGGAGATATCGTCCTCGTGTTCTTTTTATATCGTCCACATTTCTTATTATCTTCTAAATGGGAGGGGGCTTTTGATGTGACGCCAGCTCTTCCGATCCTTTCAGTATTTTTTGTATTTATTTTAACTAATTCCAATACCACAAAAATACACACCAAAACAAAACATGGGGCTCGAAGTTAATTAATTACTTGACCATGTTTGCACTACGGTCAATTTTATAATAACAATGTCTTTTGAGAACAAAGGTTGTTAATTAAATTAACAATGCGATAACAAATATTTTCGCGTGTGTTTTATTCGTTATAATGAATCTTTAGAACATTCATTATCCATTGATAATACTCCTATATAATTAACCATTGTAGGTGTGGATAGTATATTTTAAAATGAGATTTCCGTGACACGATTCACAAGAATGATGAGAATTTTACTTCAATAAATAAGCAATATTATCTAGATTTACATCTATGGTATATTTGAAATAAGAGACTATTTATTTATAATTAACAAACATTTCGAAAAAACGAAATTAATAATTACCAAACTGGTTCACATCCTATTAGTAGTTGATTTTATTTTAATGACTTTAATTTTTTAAATAATAATATTTCAGGGAATAAAATGTTTGACACGGGCTTAATTATAGTAGCTGAAATACATGCGTTATAATTTATTTATTTATTTATTTTGTTTAGTGTTTAGACTACTGAGGTCATTTACACTGAAGTCTCTTGCTCTTATTTTAAATTTTATTGTGTATATCGATATTTAAAAAAAAAATAAGTCGTGTCTGTGTCCTGTCTCTTTATTTGTTCTGTGTCTGTGGAAAATCTGTAAGAGTCGTAAGCCATACACTCTGTTAGTATGCGAAGGACTGTTAGAACACACTCACAGTAGGTTCTTCACACATGTTGGCGGTTCTTCCTTCTTCATCAGATATCCATGGGTAAGTGGACAATGACCAATGGCGGGTAAGAACTACCTCTTCTCTCCGTGATAGCTGTAGATTTTTTCTAGGATGTTTAACACATCGTTCGAACTTTCTTAATTCATTTTCTCGCATGCCAATGTTATAATTTAAAAAGAAAATACATTGTAGATAGTTCTTCAAGTATTTGGCTCATATCAGTCATAGAAACTAAAATAGACCGATGAAAATGAAATATATTTTCTATTTTGGAGAGGCTTCAACCCGAAATGTCTAATATTTGTCAATTTAAAATTGGCTGTTGTTACGGAATATAAATATAAAAATTTAAAAATATTAACTATTATTTTTGGAATTATGTTTACTTTATATTGAATTATTTTACTTAAATTGTTCATTGTAGGAAAAAATCAATTATCAACATAGGAATTTAAGAATGAATTCAATGGAAGAATTAAAATTTTCATATTGAGTATAATCTACTTATTACTCAATCTAAGATAAGATGTATTTGAATTTATTCGTAACTATATCATTTGATGCCTTTACTAGTACCAGAACAATTCCTAAAATATTTATTCTTGGTGTTTATAATTATATTATAAAATTATTACGTTACATACTTATATTTTTGATTAATATTTAATATTACAATTTGAACTTCAATTAATAAGTTTTTTTTTTGTTTCAGGTAAGAGTACAGGAATAACATTTTTACAGTTGTTGATAGATTTTTTGGTAAGTTTTAAATAAATAAATTTACTTATTTCTCCCCAAATCTGTTTAATTATTTATTTACTAATTAATAAAGGTGTGAAACAATGTTTAGGGGTGATTTTTTTTCTGGGAAATTATTCGGTTTACAGCAATAATAATAACTTATTCTTATGTAATTAAATTGACAACTATAGCCAAATTTTACAAAAATATTATAATTTATTTGTATTTTTTTAATCATGAAAAACTTACCTCTAGAAGTAGATACTGATTAAAAGAGAAAAACTACGTTTGTCTCATGAATTAAAACTATAAATAAGTGGAAACGTAATTTTTTTAAACAAAGTTTCGTATAGTTTTGTTCGATTATTAGATACTATAGATACTATACTATTCACCTACTATGATTACAGGTTTATATTATTTACCTCTCACATTGTCTGTATTATGCGATACGATTTTTTTTTTCTTTTGATGTTTGTAAGAGATTATTCTGCAATGCTTTCAATTGACTTTCATTTTTCTAGCTACAATCGGAAAAAACATTAATGTAGTTGCTCTTTCACGTTTGACATTAGACAGTTGAAAGGTGGGGAGGAGGAATGCGGAAATTTATAAACAATATAAACCAAAGAAAATATGAAAAGATGAGGAAAATCGGTGGAAGTTGCGAAAGATTGAGATGCGTGATAGGTTTCATCAATGTTGCCAAATAGAAAATATTTTTTGAAGTTATCAACTAACTAAAAATTATGTATAATACATCATGTGATAATTTAATTTTAAATAAGAAATTTCGAATGACTCCGGAACTTTTGCAATGCCACTAAACAAACTTTGAGGCTTAGGTCATATCAAGTCTGTTAAAGGAACCTAGGAAGCAATAATAAAAGTTATTTTTCATTTTTTTAATTCTATAACACTTAGTCAGTTTGTTTTGATAGATTTTACAGTATCTTAATTTTTCTAGTTACATCTGTTATTTTCTTTGTATGACTTCATATTCCTTTTCTATTTATTCTATGACCATCTCACTTCCTTTTAGCATACTAAGAAATCATATTTTAGCAACTACGTTACCCCATTTATTTTATGTCTACACTTACGTGTTGCATCTTATACATTCCATTACATTTCGTTGTTAATTAATTTTTCATTCTTTATGTTACCTTATTTCATTAGTCCTTACTTTGTTACTGTTATTATTTATTCCGTAGTTCTCTGTTACAGTTATTATTTTATTCATAATTTCCTAACTTTATCACCGTTATGTTATATATAATAACTTTTCTTCCGCTACTTTCTATCCCTAACTTTGTTATCGTTATTGTATTATTTCTTTAAGTTTATTCTACCTACTTTATTATATATATATATATGTATGTGTATATTTTTAAAATCTTTTTATTGAGAAATAATACATTTGTCCACATTTAAGGGCACTGAATACTAAGGCTGAGTGAGACCCATTCATGCTATACAATAAAATTATTATATATACATAATATATATACAATAAAATTAAAAAAATAAAATAAATAAATAAATAAAAATAAAAATATATATCTATACAACAAAGGCAAAAGCTATAAAACCAAGGACTTGAAATCAAATTAAAAAAAAACAAACATAAATTGGTAGCAATTATTTTATATTAAGTTTATTCTACCTACTTTATTTTACATCAAGTTTATTCTATCTACTTTACTTTACTTTAAGCTTTTGGTGCCTACATTTTTCAGACCACACCGTTCACCTACATATTATTATTTTCTTTTTAATGTTAATAGTTTTTCATATCCATTATTATCTGTTTTTTTCTCATCCCCGATGAAGGCCTGAAATTTGGACCGAAACGTCGTCATAAATAAAAATAAATATTATTTATTTATTTTTTACATTTTTTTTACTGAACACCCCAACCAATCTTCTCTTCAAGAATAAAAGTTGCTATAACAGAATGTCTGGCTATACATAAAATGTATAGAACGTTATGATTCGGTAATATTGACTATAATAACAAAAATAACGTGCAAATTTAAACAAAAGTCATCTTACTCTCATTAGCGGAATCACGAAATCCCCTCCAATTGTTATATTTTTATGTAATCAATCTGATAGTTATTCCAGGTTTGATATTATGTCCTAGGTATTTATTTATTTTTCCACATACCATCCACTTGGTTATACATACTCAATTTGATGGCTTGCTTTGTTCTTGGAAGAAACAAAAAGAAGATTTCCTAGTTTTCGTGTTCTTTTAGTAAGTTTCGTGGTCGAATAATGGACCATTGAAGTAGATGATGATGTACCTTTGATGGAATTTTATTACTCAATTATCTCTCGAATAGAATTTCATGGACCTTGAATATGAGGTCTCGGATGATCGGTGTTCTAAGGTCGTAGTGAAAGGATCTCCTATGACGTAATTACGAGCTTAGTTAAAAATAGTTTTCAATAGCTAGAGGATAAGATTTACAATTTAGATATTAAGAAATATTGATTTTCCAAAAAGCTTAAGTTATTAAAGTAACCGGTTTTAATGAACAGGATGGTAGTTGGTTCATGATCATTTCGGGAGTAAGAAACCCGAAAGTGGCTGCCCGAACAGATATGAATGGTGGAAGTTAACTAGATATGGTAGTACGCACAATGAGTAGTGATACTACCGTATATTTATTATGTACTATTTTGTTATTCTAAAGGGACTTCGTCCCAGAATAAAGTTATTTTCTATTTCTATTTCTATTTTCTATTTCTATATATAGGGGGCGGGGTGGCCGAATGGGCTAACGCGTGTGCACTGCACCGCCGTTGCCCGGCAACTGGATATATGAATCTATGATATGACAATAATCACGAGTTCGCGTCCCGGTGCCAGAGGGGATTTTAAATTCCCCGCCCTCACCCTCTGGTCCTGGAAAATCCCGTATAGCCTAAAAGGCGAGGTAGGGAAGAACAGAAAAAAAAAAAACTACCGTATATATATCTATGTAGGTTCCGGATATATGTATATATATATATATTATATATATATATTATATATATATATATATATATATATATATATATTCAAGAGACCCTCACGGGGCACTCTCTTTACATAAGGGATTAAAGAGAAATTATTTTTTATGACTAAATAATCGACCTTTTTGTCCACTAATAGTTTGTTCATGTAATAATCTATTTATTTATCAACCTTCTTACAAAACTGTTGACCGATAAACAGCGATTCCTTAAAAGATACTTAACCCAAGACCCTCCATTATTGATAACAAAAATAAGAATCGGCTATCATAATAATTGTTTTGACTTTGTGTAATTTTTGTTGTTTGTAGGATGTGATTTTTCTTTTGTTGTCATTAATGATTCTCCCATTAAAAGATAACTGAATCGAAAATTCCTGATTTCTAACAAGCTAACAAAAATATCACAAATATGTATTTACTTTACCATAATCGAATCCATTAATATCAATAGTTATTAAAATTGCTGTAAATGGTTTTCATTAATATTTACAATTTTGATGGAAGCGAGTTCGAAGATTTGAAGTAGTATCCAATGTTTACTATAATTTTTACTATGGAAAAATTTTCTTTTGTTTTTTAAATCATCTTAATGAATATTTTATCAGTCTTTATATATTAATTTTCTTTTAAATGTGTTTTTATCCTATACTTGGAAATAATCGATCATTTGATTTAGGCGTATTGTGATTATTTTATATACTAAGACAGTTCTAACTTATTTATCATTAGTCCAATAATCTTGTCTTGAAAAAAGAGGATTAAGTAGCACCTTTTTTTTTTCTCATTCCTCTTTCTTGCTACATTCAATTTTTCCCGATTCAGAGGACAGGGCGAGGAATTATGCCAGAGTTAAAAGTCCCCCTGACTCCGAGATTTGAATTTGTAACTCGTAACTTCGGTTTATCAAGTTTCCATTAGATTTTCACACGCTTTAGGATGCCCCGCCTGCCCTCATTTACGTTGCAAGTGGATGTAGAAGATTTTTTTTCTTGATATGATGCAAAATCCAAATTTTCGACCTCGGCAGCCTCCTCTCTACCCTCTCCACCAGATCACTTTTGGATATCAGCAAAACTGTTATATTTTCGCACTTTTATAGATTTTCCTCCATTTTGACCACAAAGAGACATGTTATACACAACATTCTATATACTTATTTTTAATCTAGATTACATTTACTACAATTTGAGACCAAAATAGACTTAGTAAATTTTATAGTTTTCGAAATACAGCTGTTCTAAATTTTCTAGAACGCTTTCCGAAATCGAAAATTTTGAACAATAGTAATTTTCATGCCTTATCATACGCAACTAATTATCTTTATATCTCCAACAAACTGTCTGATATGAGTCAGTCAACATAACAAAACAAGAAAACACTTATTCAATTCAATATTCTTAAACGATTTTAGGAAATAATTAATTTCTTTGGACGTAAAGAATACTCCAGAATACGAACTATTCCAACGATCAAATATTGTGAGACTCTTCTGTAGACTGGATAGTGGTATGCTTAAGGAGGTATCTGGGACTGTCGTGTCTAAGAGTGAGCCAACTGCAATTCCGCGGAGGTCGAACTGCATCCAGTGCAGAGTAAAGATTCAGGATGTAGAGATATAGGATTAGATGCTCGTACTATAATAATTCTTCCCCCTCCACTTCTTCCCATTTTATATAATTCTTAATTAATTATAATAAATATAGATGATTATTACATGATTTTATATATTTTGTTTTATTTATTTCTGTATTCTCACCTGGCACTGATGAATTGTGGCAATGAGAAATTAGGCTGAAAATTATGATTACCATTTCAGCCTCAAATAGGGATGGTATCCAGCAGCAACACATTCCGGTCTTTATTAAGTTCTTTGATTCATAAAAGAAGGTCTCTCATTTTTAGACGTCTTCTAATGTTCATATTAGTCCTGCAGCCAATCTGTTGTTATGTCCATGTAGAAATGTTCTATGGAAATGGGAATAAAGAATACTCTGTAATGGTCGATAGCTGATTGTTGAAAAGTCGGTATATTGAGTTTTGTTATTTACGAACCAAGTCTTGTTAGTCTTACGATTTCGTATTAGAAAGGTTGTAATTTTCCCAAGATATGAAACGATTCATGAAAAGAATACCCTAAATTTCTCCTGATGGCGCGCAAAGACCCAGAAGACGTTGCGGTGTTGAGGGTCCGCGAGTGTTACCCAATAGGGCGTGCATGCTCTACTTGTGGCATTCCGATTGCGCAAGGGTCTGTTAAAGGTTTGTCCTCCTCTAACAGGTGAGATGGACTAACGAGCTGCCATTTCCAGTTCTGGGAAGAATATCGCCAGGGATAAATAATTCTGCAGCATCCTATCGGAACTCATTTAATCTCTTCAATATGTTTTAATGATTTTATAAAAGCTCACATCTCAAAATTGTGTCTTACAATATGTAAATAACAAACGGTTTGAATAATTCTTTTTTTTTTAGAATCGTTTATAAAAACTTTTTTTTTTTTGTCTATCAAAATATATTTGCACCTGTCAACTTATTGTTGACAATCAGCAAATGTGATGGCGGCACATGATATAATGACCTGACAGGCATGGGGAAGGAAAGCATTCACCAGTACCTCTTCTCTAACTTGTTCCAATTACTTAGGTTGTTGTCTCATCCAACGCCGTTTTAGTTTCCTCCTCATGTTCTGAGGTATGTCAGTTGTGGCCATGTCTCTTATTAGTCTGTTATTATGTCCATTTAAATTAGTGTAAAATCGTTGATAAAGTTTCGTTATATGTTGGTCAACTGTTGGAAGGTGGAGGTGAGTATGTAAAGTTTTGTTAGTCACGTACCAAGGTGCTTTTGTCATGAGTCGCAATAATTTTGATTGGAACGTTTGAAGTTTTTGTTGGTGGGTCTTTTTAGCGATACCGTATATTTGTGATGAATACGTAATAAAAACTAATTTCAAAAATATAATTATTAAGTTTACTGAAGTTGCTCAAATAACTATTCTCCGAATCTTTCTTTCTTACTTAAAAATGTCTTGCGAATGTTTCTCATTCTCGAGAGTCTCTTGAGAATAAAACTCACAAGTTTGGGGATGACATATTCGAGGGTCATAGCAGGTTAAGACCACCCCTAACCACCCTCTGGGAGCGTACCCTCAGAAAACATATTTGAATGGTTAAACCTACCCACCAAGTTAAGAGGTGATCATTTACATCAAATCTGATTTATCAGTACGATTCTTGTAAAGCTAATTCTTGAACTCTTTGAGGCTTTTACACTTACGGGTTTTCCTACAGGGATATTTACTCCAACCTACAGTAAAAATCTAGCACTTGTAAATATTTTTTTTTTTTTTTTTAATAATCTATATATTGAATAATAATGCAATCAGCCACTGCTGGAGGGCTATAAGTATTAAGGCTAAAAGTTCTCATTCATACAATACATACAAATAATAGAGAAATAAATATAAACATAAAAGTAAATAAATAATACTGATGAAGAAAGTAAATAAGAAGAAAAAAAAAATAATAAAAACTTCTAAACACAATCATACCTATATACAATACATTCGCCCAGAAATCTCCGAGCCAGGCTTTTTCCCCCACATGTGGAAGGCAAAGCAAAACTCCAAGAGATCCCAGTGCCACTTTTCCAGCCGCATCACTAGTATTAGAAGCCAGTGGAGACTGAAAGAGGGCACTGGAGCCACAGATGCTCAGGAGAAAAAAAAATTATAATATGTTTTTTTAGTAATCTGTGGCATTGGACTAGACATTCAGTTACTTATGCAGTCATATAAATTTTGTATATAAATATTGAATTTTCCTGGCTCCAGTGCACTGAAACTAATACCTCTCATACTTGCTCGAGTCTGGAAGCTTTGTATCGCCCATGGTTTTTGGCCAATGGTCGGCTAGATAAAGATGTGTGTTTCGGAACCACGTTGCGAGGTTTAGTTGCGCAATGGCGAGACAATACCGGCCAGCCATTCACCATCGTGCATTATGCCCCTTAACTCGATGGGCGAATTATCACACTGGGATTATCTCAACCTTGTGCATGCCACAGCTGATTGTGAGGGATAGAGGTATTTTCTATTTCTCACGCTTTACAAGATATCGCGTGAGTCATGGTTCTAATTTAACACCTTAAATATAATTACGAATACATATATTTGTCCAATAAAAGCGAAGTGATTTTCTCAAATCGATGTGTATAATTAAACCTGTAGTCATCCGTGTTTCTTTTTTCTCGAGATAATGATTCAATTAGTTTTCTTGCTGCCAATTATTTCAGAAGAGTCTATTACTAGTTTTAAACAATATTTCGTACCCTATTTTATGAGACTTCTTTAGAAAGACCACAAGGTCTCTGAAGAATTTCTTGAAATGAAAGTAAAAAAAAAAGATAAAAAATGGAAGATTGGTCCAAAATGAAAATAATTGCAACAAAAATGAAATTTTAAAATTGATTCATGATTCCCAGTCTGCTGGTGTTCCTCAAGGTTAGTATCCTAGGTCCTATCCTTTGCACAGCTGACTCCCAACACATCCTAACACTGCCATCACCACGTATTTCGATAACTGTGCTCTCAGTTAATAATGACCTATCAATCGGATCCAAAAATCTTCAACCACACATCACAAACCTTAAAGAATCGTGTCAAAACTGGTACCTATAACTCTCTGTCCTACAGAATACTTCAATAATACACCACTCGTCTCTGTTGAACAAATCGGGTACTTAGGACTCCTCTTGGAGAAAAGTCTAACACGGAATCCTCATACGAGACTGAAACGATAAGAAACTGTTCTACGTTTCCGACTACTTCAGCACTTACTAGACAGACAAAATTAATATAATAATGCTTATTTAGATTTATGGAGTTGAATTTTGGGATTTCATTATACCATCGAATTTCTCTCGTATCGAATCCTTACAGTTTGGCCCAATTATCCTTCCATAATAAACTTCAGAATCGTCTGAACCCTCTCGTTTTTAACCTTGCTTCCTCTTCGTTCCATGATAACCCTCCGTTGCGTCTGAAAAGAAGGTCTCGTGATCTCCTAATGTAGGTATATTATTAGAGTACGCCAGTGGAGAGTTTCTCAGAACTATTTTTCATCTCATCATATTCCTTTATTCATATTTACTAGATATATTTTTATTTCAATACAGTTATAAATATCATGAATAAAATTAAAAATAATTCATGATTGCTGAAATAACATTTAATAATCTTCAGTATTATTTATAATGAATGGTCAATACTCAGATGGATGGATATCATTTGCATAAAGTTCATTTAATCTTCATGATCGAAGTTAAAATTTTTCCAAACATAACGCCTTCTTTAGTAATTACCAATCTCCTGACTAGCTGATGTCTTTAAAGACAGGTGTATCATTTAATAACTGCAAAGCAATCATAACAGATTCTGTTTGTGTCTAAAAAAATGACAGTAACATAATATTATTAAATTGGGCAGTAATTACATAATATTTTTCATGAGTATTTCTTCTTTTTAATCCATTTTAAATATATTATTTTTAAATATTCATCTTGACTACAACATCCTACATAATCAACTAGATCGACACCTGTTTATGAAATATGCCTATGATTAAACAATATTCATGTTGCCATCGGATTTCACTGAAGGAATTTGGTTGACTAATCTTTACTCCAATTGGGACCGATCATTCCAGTAGCTTATGAATATGTTTTAACTAAAATATTTTATTGGTTGAAAAAATATATTTATGCAAGAATTTATTCTACAATATGAAAAAAAATTCCGGCTTTGGTTCGCTCGCTGAATTTTTCTAAATAGACTAAACGTGTCTATACAAGTACTGATTTATATATGATATTTTTACTGATTAATGATTACATTTGATAAAGTTTACTGATAGTAAAACATAGATCAATATATCAATTTTAAAAGATCTGGGACTATTTTTTTTCCTGAGACTGAGGCGTTTTTTTTAGAATTTCACAATTTAAGGCAAATTCATACGGTCTTATTTAATAATAATTTTAAGTATGTTGAACAAATCTATTCTTATATAACCGATGTTACATAATATTTTGTATTTAAAGATATTTAAACTTCATACATAATCTATTCAGAAATATTCCTATTAGACATCGCTGGAATCTTCGTTATATCTTTTATTTTCGTTTATTATTTGAACAGAAAAGCTGTTAAAAAATACTATATCTGTATTATATGATTAGCTGATAAAGAACCTATATAACTTTGACCAGCGTCTTATAAATTTTACATATATTAGTTATATTGGAATTATTTGTACTTATTAGACGTTTCTAGAATAACTATTTAGGATTTTTTTTAGATTGAGGGCTATTGATAAATAAATATCGTATATTTAAATGAGTAATAAATGATGTAGCTCCTATGTAGCACTGACAAACTTGTTTTTCATTATATTTCAGTAAATTCGAAAAGAAAACAACAAATTAGTATATATATATATATATTGGATATTAATTTTGTTGGTTAGGACTTATTTGCCATGTCAAATACTGAATACTTTTGTCTTATACTGAATATTGAATATTACTAGACAAAAGTTTGTGACAAAAGTTTTTATTTTTATATTGAAGTTACTTCCCTTGAAAATGGGCTAAAGGCTGAAATGTGATGGGTAAAGAAAGTAGAATAAATTAGGACTTATGGACAAATGTGTTTTTTATTTTATTGCAAAGAAAACAACGTAGTTTAGGTTTTTGTTTATATTAATCCATGGATTCAATGAACTCGAAATATGGGGGCGGGATGGAGCGGTAATATTAAATGATAAAATAATTACGAGTTCGCGTTCCGGTGCCTGGGAGGTTTAACTCTGGCATCAATTCCCCGCCCTCTCTTTTGGCTCGAGATAAATCCATATAGCCTAAAAGGCGGGGTAGGTAAAAACAAAAAAATTATAATTTAGGAATTGTGGATTGATGGTTGACTAGTGAATAATCTTCTTACAATATCTTGGTTTGACCAGCCGTGATGAAGGCCTACACTTTGGGCCGAAACGTCGGCAAAAATAAATATAGTTATTTATTTTTATCGAACACCCCAACCATTCTCCTCTTCAATAATTTAGGAATTTAACTTAATAATTTAAGTTTTGTTGTGTTTTTATTTTGGATGAGGTAGCTTTAGTTTACGTAATGTTTAACTTTGAAATGAATCTGAACGGGGACTTAATTTATTTTCATTGCTTTTACTTCTGGCTAAAATCTGTATTCAATTGAATTAATTCAAGCCACATCAAAATCCATATCTCAATTTTACAAGTTTTACTTTTATCGTTCATTCTACTGCTTGCCACAAAGTTTACAGCCTAAGTACAGACTATGTTGGAGAGTGCTGGCGATTTCATGGGAATCAGGTCGACCAATTTCCCGTGACGAACCTGCGTAAACTTCATGGATACATCCATTAGGTAAAAGTATTCATAAGAGAGCTTTCTTTTAATTTATCAATTTATCTTCCTCAAACGGCTATGGGAGGAGAAATATGGATGTCTAGGTGTAATAATTAAGGCAGAAACGAAAAAAAAAAGTCATTTATTGTTTTACTATATTACACGTCCATATAAATCAAGATTTATGCGACTTATTAGACGAAGGTGCACGTAGAACGGTTGTTTAATAGTATGCTTGAGGATCTATTATATGTCTAAGGAAAAACTGAAAAAGAAATTGTGAATATGTTTTTTCATTTAACTTTTTAGTTATTGGAAAACCTTTCAATCAATAAGAAATATGGCACAATTCATTTATACTTCATCAAAATTTATTATTTTTATGTATGTTTAAACGTCGGTATAAACATTAAAAATACTATTTGTTAAGGTTTATTGTTTATTTAACAGCACCCTCCCCCCCGACCAACTCCTTCTCATATTATATCAGGGTCAACCATCTCTACATCATTATAGATTATTTTTAATTTATAAAAAAGATAATAATTATGCATTTTTTTAAATTACCGCTGAGTTTCGATAAATAACCAAAATATGATTATTGATTAAGATTTGTTCAAAAGATTCTTCCTTATATTAAATTATTTTTTCCCCAAGAATATTTAGAGGTAAATATACTTATTTAATTAGAAATTGACTCAAATCCCAAACTTTTCTTAGGTGTATCTGATCCCTACAAAATGGTTTGTCCTATGAAAAAAAAAAATTCAATCAGCACAAATTTTAAATGAATGATAAATGAACCTCGTGTACACTGGCCTGCTAAAGTGTTATTAGTAATAGTAAGCTTTTGATTGCATTGTAAACAAAATTTGTCAGTTAACCTGCTTGATTGATCTGATAATGTTTTGATTTGTATTTAAAATGCCAAAACGAAATATAAAAGCAGATTTGCTGAATTATTTGATTACAAATCCTTTAATAGAAAGCATGAATGAAGGTTCAGAAGGCAAAGAAATGAATGAAAACATAAATGAAATCCTAGCTGTTAAGTGATTGAGATATAGTATAAATTTTCTTCCTGGGTCAGAAAAGAAATCTACTCATAAGTGCAAGGATGTATTGCCCCAAACGGATTCAAGCAGATGGTGAGAGTTGATAGATACAGATTAGTTTTATATTAAATGAAATTCAAGACTATTTCGTCTTGTCACCAAGGCAATGCCCGATTTCTGTCTAATTTGTGGTATTGTAATTTGTATTGGAAGACTGGTATTGTACAAAGAACTAAACACATCAAAATCTCATTATAATGTTCTCCGTGCATTTACGAAATTAGCACTTTACAGTACCGCCTTAAAATCGAGGGTGCTAGAGACTATGTTTAATACCCATTTCTTTAATATGTTTCTCGATTTCAATACATTAAAGAGGTTTAAAATACTTAGAACTGGTTGCATGTATACACCTTTTATTAAATTTATGTATACACCAACCTAATGACTTTTATTAAAGTTTGAGTACAAATTTAAGGATCGAAATTTTGATTCGTCTCTTCTCCATGAAATTACCTTTCATTCGATTCATTCATTCATCGAAATCCATTCCTCCGGAGTGCCGGAAAAAGGATCTATACATCCATTTTATATATAGTGTAGATTCTTTAAATGCGAATTGTTCTTTGTTACTGTAAATGTTACACTAATGTTTAATAAGGCAATGTTTAAATAAAGTTTTGTTGTTCAGTATAATACTTGAAATAGACTTTGGACGGCTATTGTAGTGAGGTTGAGAAAAAATGGTGTTTATGTAACTATTGTTGAGAAGAAAGGTGAGAACTATGCCGCTGCAACTGTGTCCATTATATCCTTCCTTCCAAGGCCCTCCGGCTCTTTCTGTACAAATGGTAATTGAAAATCGTGACATGCATCAGCTAGCGCAGCCTCTTTTAAACTGGGTCTGTGCTTCTGGCTTGTACGCAAATCATTTAACTTCTTCCTGAGATCTTTTCTTACCAACAGATTTTTTTTTATTTATATAAAATAAATGAGTTATTTATTTATTTCATAACATAAGCAGAAACATTTTGATTGAGTGGAAATGGCGAAAAAAAAAAGAAGGGGGAACATGGCGGGACTTTATATTATGTGAAATATTTGTTGATAATCCAACATAATTATTGATTACCTAGCTTTTCCAAAAAAAACTAGCAGTTGAAAGAAGAATTGTCCCTCTACTTCCAAATCACAGTCCTCGCACCGAAAAATTTCTCTCCCCAACTTCCACTCTATATTTCTCTTTCAGATATGGAATGCATTTTTTATATATTTCAAAATACATTTGTATATATGTTTCTATAGTTGTAGGTTTTTTTTATTATTATTATTTTTTTTTTTTGGGCTTATTTGTCTAATTTTAAGTAGAAAATAAGACAGGTCTTAATAGGAGAAACATTTATAAATTTTATTTTTACATTACTACCACCGCCTTCATATTTCTATAATAGACACATTATACTATAAGTTATTTTTTAATTAATGAAATATTTTAATGTTTTTGGAGTTAATTAATTAATCGTATTATTACACTTTAACTTATAACTGACAATTAATAAGGAAGTCAAAACAGAAAATAATTTTTTTTTTTAATTTTCTCGCTAATTATATAATGCACATTATAAATATGAAACATTATAGAAATAGATAAATAAAATTTAAGCAAGGTTTTCTGAATTTACTACATTTTTTATTTATTTATTTTAGAGTCGTCAAAAAATAAATCCGTCCAGTTTACAATATCGACGTTAGTACGATAAAAACCTATATTTTTTATTTCAGTAAATTTTCCAGGAGTCACAAAAATTAGGCAATTTATAAGGAAAGGTTTATAGACTTGGAGTTATTTTCACGGCCGCTAAAAGGACTACAAAAGGAGGAAAATAGCAAACGACGCAATATTTAAAACTGAGATGGGCAGGATTCTGCTGTCTCTATTGTTATTCTTAACAGACTCGAATTGTTTTACTTAATTTCCTCATTCCTTGGTCGATATATGGTTCATTTATCATCAACATTTTTTATTTTTTTGTTCAATGTATTATCCTATTGAAAATATATTCAAGGATATTAATATTCGTCTAAATTATCATGGCCTCTAAAATGTTTTAACTTCGCCTTTCACTTTTTGGGGAAGACCTTAACTTGCTGTTAACATCTCCTGCCTTCTTGAATACTTCATCTTATTAGAAGGACTTCCTTAAAGACCTAACCCAAATGAAGAAGAAATTCCTTAACACTTCTCACCTTCCAGAGCTTCTCCTCTTTTGGCCAAATTGGCAAATGATCGGTTGCTGTGTCATCCCAGACCTTCCAGCTCCTAATGAACTATCCTTACCTCCTTCAGTTCTTATTCCGATTTTTCAACTCCCTTCTAAATCAGAACCGGAGGCTGTTCGACGGCTAATACTTCGTGATTCTCTGCTGTGTGTCCTCGAAGACCGGATTCACTATTACCAGACCCGATACAGATCACGATTTGATCGGCTTTTTCAAACGGTGAAAGTCAAATAATTATTATTTCTAGCCTATTTTTAAATGTCAGTAGATCTTTATGCTCACAGTAATATGTACTTAGTTCTTCTAAGAGAAAAACATTTTGTTCTTAATATTTTTGATTTTACCCTTTTATATTCCCCCTCAAAATCTATGATAATTGCCTTAAACAATTTCAATTAATTTTTAAATACTTGATGTAATAATTAATCAGAAGTTTGATAAAGATTTCTTACTTATGGAATGAAATTTTGTTGAACTTTACTGATTTTCATTTTAAAAAATTTAAAAACTGCAACTTCTCCAGTAGCTATTAGACTGTTATAGGTATCTACTATGCTTTAATGGAAACATTAAAAAAGTTTTAAAAGTTATTTATTAAAATATTTTTAAAAATTTATTCCTGCTTTATACCTAAAAATTATTATAACGTGTATGTTTACAGTACTATTATATTACGTACTTCTGAATCCTTGAGGACAGAACGTCTATAAATTTTTATTCGTCAAAGTGCTAAACAATGTGATAGTTTTTATCAAAAAGTACTATTTTTATCGTATTATTAATCCAATTTTAATGAAATTGACACTGATATGCCAATTCATATTAAATTATAATAACAAAAATAACGATACATACAAATTTGGTTGCTTCATTATCTTTCTATCCTCTTGCAATGATGGAAATAAAAATGGCGCGTTATTACTAATAACAATGTGAAGACCTTTATTAAACTATTTGTTATTGAACAAAAAAAATGAAAAGTGTTAAGTATTTAGATGAATAAAAAAATGTATTTTTGGTTGTCCTATGAAGTGACATCGTCAAAATTTTGTCTCATTTTATGATACTTGTGAAAAGTATCGAGGCCTAAAACAGTTAAACTTAAAAGACTTGTCCCCAAATTTTCTTGAACAAACCAATTTTCAATATTAATGAAAAATAATTATATAGCATCTTGAAATACGTAACAATGGTTTTTCTTTCACAACTCATAATATTTTTATTTTTTTCTGTTCAATAATACATTTACTAATTTTACTACAGTGGATAAAACAAAATACTATAAATTACTACTATAAATCGTCGAACCAAAGACTTAATAATGAGAAAATTGGGTTAGAAGTTTCCTTATGCTTAAAAAAATCTAAGAAATGTCGTTTTCTATACTTTAGTTTAACCAATGGCCTATAGATTTTCATTTTTATGGTCCATATTTTCGCCATGTACATAAGTAAAATTTGATCTTTTTTTTTTTTAACTCCTGATTTTGGCTTGGAACCAAAGCTATCACGAAATAATATAAAATAAAAATATTCATCAACTTCAATATTAACAAAAATTCTCTTTATCTAAAGATAGTTGTTTTCTGGAGAAAGTCCTCATTATGACCTCATTTCTTTTGCTGCTTATAATTTTCTTTATTAAATGGCGAGAGATTTATTTTTAGACAGTACATATATATTCAATTTACCGAGTTGCAGCGACATGTTTGTTCTCTTTGCGCTAAAGGTGACATTTAGTTGTCTTCAAGTGCTACAAGTATTCTTCTAAATAGGAAAACAGCAGAGGGAAATTAAATATGAAATTATATTAATACATCATAAAGAGATAATCGTTTTTTTCTCGTCTGTAATATAACTCAATTTTTAAATACAATCTTACTAGGTAAGGAAGCTATACAAAGTAAGGAAAGTATTGCGGTCGGGTCAAATTTCCGATATGCGGTTTTTGACGGATCTATACGTTTCAGAGCCCCACTGAGCCCGAAAAACACAGTTTAGTCTGTTTTTTTGTTCTTTTTTTAAAGGTAATGAAATTACCTATAAAACTATATAAAAATCGTTCATTGCGGACAGTTACAGCTATTCAATTTCCAATGAAAGATTATGGGTTCATATCCTAGTGTCAGAAAGGGGTGAATGAAAGAAAAAAGATAACTAAGTGAAAATAAGAAAATCTGTTGCCCGCATCACAAAAGCTTCACTATTACCTCTACATTTAACAGAAATTATTATTTGACTAAATTAGGCTTTGGCAAAAAGTTTTTGATTAGGAATATTGGAGGGTATTGAAATTTTTACACTGATCTATCTGAAGCCGGTTTACACTACTTTAGTTTCTCAAATAAATCGTACTCAAATCTTTTCTTTGATCAATTTTCAGGAAAATAAATCTAATTAAATTTTTGTTTTTGTTTTTTTTGATGGACATGTGTAAAAAGTTTTCTGAAATAGGTAGGAAAGTCGTGTGAGCGGGCACACCAGATTTTGGTACAAGTAATTAGATTCCACAGGGATAAATTCTATACCACACGTTTATAGATATGCAGTAGTCTTACAAGAATGGTTATTTTGCAAAGCCTCTCAAACTGAATAATGTTCACTCGAACGCACATCGACGAATGTTGTCATTTGATACATGTTGACATTGAACATTGAAATGAACCAATCCCCTACATACAGATCCGGCCTTGGTGCTCTGACCATCCTTCCCCACGAGCTAGGAAACACTTTCGAATTTTCAAGGATGGTCAACCGGCTTTGAGCAACCTGTTGTAATGGTATTTATAAATAGGATGGTATTTATCTTAGTTTAGGCGTCCCAAAGTATTTCTGTACGTTTTAATGTTCAAGGCAACTTGAGATAAGGATCAATGTAGCTTTTTAAGATTAGGTGTCGATATATATTTTCCTTTGAGGTAAGAAAATATTTGTTTTAAGAACGCAAGGAAATTCCCAAATAGTTAGAACATGAGTTACTAGCGAGAATCCTCTTAGATAGAACTGCTAGTGAGTTTAGGTGTATGGCGATTTTAACTCATTTCATTTTATATGGAGCAGATTGTGGGTAATCTTAAACATAAACTAATATTTTATCTGAATTGAATTTTTTAAATGCTGGAGTCCAAAGAACGTAATATTTTGGGCGGTCTCCTTCCTTTCATCTTTGTCTATCCCTCCTAGTATACTTGACTTTTACACGGTTTTTAAGTTCCTGCACGATATGAGAGAGATAAACCGTTATCCATGTCACGAAACACAGAAAACCGTTATTTTATACATATAATGATGAATCAGCAGTCAAGACATTAATATCAGGAATCAGACGAATGTCGCAGAACTTCTAAACTACAGGAAGCGAAGTTCATGAAGTTTTGGTACCACCAATTCCGCAGGAAACCTTTCCTAGAATTTAAAATAAGTTTCAGAAAAATAATAAATTTCTTAGAACAGATTCAAATGCAAAATAACAATAAGAATATCTGGCACTAATAGAAACTACGTTATGAAGCAGCTATTTAAATATTGATCACATAGAAATCAATAATGAATTTAGGACAGAGATCCGAATGTAAGTTCTAGTGGAGCATGGAGCATGTCACACGTTCTTTGTTGTATATGGAGCGGCCGTGGTTTTCTCCTGACCATTTGTGTGAGGTATGCACATTGAGGAGATGTATAGTGAAACTGCCCAGAACGGGGTTAGCAGTCATCGTCGTGCATGACACCTGTTTCAGGGTGGGCCTATTGTGGAAACTGGATTCTGGTTCAACCCGGGCACCATTTCTGCAAACATTTCAGGACGTGTTTCGATTTATTTTATTTTATTTTTTTTATCATGATCACATTTTTTTACCTTCGTAGTATTTATACACTGCAACCCATGAAGAGTCTTGGATTCAGTACTTTGTGAGGAAGAACTATCTTTTTCAACGGCTGTGCAAGAAGGTGATTTGACCGATATCACGCTCAACCGCCAGGTTTTAACCAATTATTTAATTAAGACCACTTTATAGAGGCTGGGTGTGACCCAGGAAGGTCTCCCGATCCAAAGATCGAGCCACGGCCAACGAGATAATAAATAATTTATCTTACACCAACTGGACTCGAACTTCGTACCTCGAGCACTATGAGTCAGCTCCCTACCACTGAGCTACCTCATCCTCGTGAAATGAATAAAACAAAAATAATTATATTTTGAGATTAAAGTTCTCTAAGAATTATAACAGAGTTCGAAAATTATGCACATTAGTCTGGCATAAAGGAATACAAAACGGTTCTTAATTGTTCATTGCAATTCTAATTTTACAGTTATACAGAAACAAGTAAATTTTAAATGGTTGAAGAAGTTTGGATATGAAGTAGGTTGTGGAATAGGAATCGTTTAAAGGAATTTGTAGAACAAGATTGACATATGGAGGTAAGTGACGAGTTATAAAGCAAGAAGCACGAAGGACGAAGGATTCGTTGAAGGAAGTAGTCTTATGCCAGAAGATATACAGATCATAAGATTGAGATATAGTATTAAATGAGTGGAGAGAGAAGCGGAGATTAAGTTGTTCTAGAATGTAGGGAGGTTTCTTTGTTCTGAGGACTTGGAAAATGAAATGGCAAAGAAGTAGTAAAGAGCCACTTCATCTCGGTGTAACAATAGGAAACATGAGAAGCCTGTGAATCTCAAGGATGAATCTTATGAAACAATTCTCGAGTCCCTTCAATCTCATCTTCAGCCTTGTAAACAGCCCGCCATACACCAAGCTACCTTGGTCGAAGTTGGAAATAACAAGAGAAGTTACAAGTAGCTCTCTGGTTTTTAGAGGAATAGAATTGGTAAAGCTTATGGATAAATTTGTTAATCGCGATTCCCCATCCTTTCTTGTTCTAGTTGGGGCGCTGAAGTGCGTTACAACAAACAAAAGATGTTAAGATTCTCGATCTGTTAATTCTATAGACTGCCTGGTGGCCATATATTGCTGTATATGTTCAAGAAGATGGTAAAGTATCCACTTGTTCATGAACATTTACTCAACAGCGACATACCTCTGAGGCCATGAGAGAAAGTTGCAGTCTACCGTTAATACATGAAGGAAAACATTATTTGCTTATGCAAGATAACATTTCTTAAATTGATTGAATCTTTAAAATTGCGGAACACTATATTAAAAAACTTACCAATGCTTTTCAAACTGTGTTTTTTCTTTATAGCATCATAAGTACAATATACAGCATACGACACGAGTTCTTCCAATTGCTGGAAGTTACGTATTTTGTCTATGGAATAAATTTTGAAATTGAACCTGTAATTCTTTATAAATACGGAAAAGATGAAATATTTGGTTGATAATTGTATTTATAAGAAAGAAAAGCAGATAATAAGTTTTTTGTATATCTGCAGAAAATTATATTTATAGATAATAACAAGTTTAAACACGGAGAAAAACAGCTGCAGCCGAGGTATACAGTAAATAAAAAAATAAAAAAAAGGAACTGTAGAAGAAAATGAGGCAAGGCCAAGGGCGAGGAACGAAATAAATGAGAAACGAAATAAACGTTATTTATTTTTCAGGCGCAAAGTTATTTAATTCACGCCCTCAGTCCCAAAAATTAAAAATTACAATTAACAAAATTATTATCTTCTGCTATTCTTTACGGATGTGAAACGTGACTTTTTGCATTGAGAGAAAAGGACCGCCTTAAGTTTTTTTTTTTTTTTAAATAAATATAACAGGAGAGTTAAAGACACTATTAACTGTAATTGTATGTTTTTATTTTTTCTGTTAAAATTTAATTTGAAATTTCTAGAATAAGGGATTAGGGAGGAGGAGAGATTGTTTAAGAGGTAGAAACAAACCAAATCTAAGCACCGTGGGGAGATCGAGAATTATTCCGTGGGTCAGCCAAGAAATTAATGTCTACCTGTCCAATCCGGATTCGAACTCGCTCCACTAGGCTCTAGAATGTTAAGGCGGGAAACATTTTAATACGAACGGCTTTGCGGCACCCGAAATTTATGATCTGTGCTCGATAAATATAATTCAGTTGATGATCATTGCGACGAATGAAATAGGTGTGTGAAATTGATAGATTTATTAACGAAAAAATCCCTAGATTAATAAGAGCTGAGCCAACCGCTAAACGTTCAAGGCTTTGATCGAGAGGTAGCAAGGAAAATTGCGTTAAGGCTAATCTTGTGGAGTTGATTTTGTACTGCAATTGATGCATGGAAGTATACATACAGCGATTGACAGTATTCATACAGTAACACCATCGAACCTTTTATTTATTTCCTTAACGAATAGTTTAATATTTTTATGTAGATGCAATTAATACGGCTGCTTGTTGAATATCCTCTACATGACGTGTACGGGGAAAACTTGTAAAAATTCCTCGTTTGAATTCATAGCGGTGTCGATTGTGGCCATTGACCATTGTGATAGCGGTGACCTAACTCTGACGGAAATCTTGGCTTCCTACTGTATATAGTTACAGTGCTCATTGTACCTCGGCGCGATAATCAATGGATCACGTAGGCAGTGCGCTGGACAGCAGTGGTCGGTTTTAGGCCAAGTTACATGTCATTTCATTTAACAAGGAACAAAATTACCTTTATCCTGCTTAGAAGTTTTCTGATTATTTATTTATCTGTAATAATCAGTGATTCATGTTTATAAGATTTGTTTTTCCTATTGGCTTTATAGACCACCTCTAGCTATATTGGGCTGATTCTTGTTCTGTAGAGGCTTCCTGATGGATTGCTACGGGCTATATGCCTCGCCCATCTTAACCTCCACGGCTTCATACATGAAATATTGATTGACCAGTTTCTATAAGCTGTTCATTTTTGGTGTTTCCTCTCCATGAGTTATTACTCAGAATCCAGATCGCTCCTGTTGTCTTGCGAAGGATTTTTCTCTAAAATGTTTTAATACTTCTTTCTAGAGTGCTGATTAGTGTCCAAGTCTCAAGCGGCCGTATATCAAAACTGGCTTCTATCATAGGATTTAATATTAGTATTGTACACCCTTAATTTTATATTTCTCGGGACTTCAATATCTTTTAAATAGAGGATAAGGCTCTATTGTCGATTGTTAGTCATTCATTAAGGATTATTTTGAAGATAAAATATTTGATTTTTCTACTCTCGGGAACGCTATGTTTTTTTGTAGATAAACCTTGTTTGCGCATTTCGATTTTATTATATATAACTTTTTCTTTTTTATTTATACAAAGATATCACTAAAAGTTATTAGGAAAAAAATATTTTCTCCACTATTAAAAATGTAGGAGGTGATAATTTTACGAATGGCATTTCTTAATCTTATGTATTTTTTTTAAAAAATGGTACCGGAAGCTGAACAGCACTTTATATTCAAATATATACATATATAATTTTTGCTAAACGGCATGAAGACAGGTCTACCTCATGAGAACTGGCCTTCCGTGATTGCATCGATTTTTTCTTAGTTTATCTCTGTCATTACTGGCTATTGCTTCTTTTGAGGAGATGTACCAGGAATGACCGGTGTCACCAACATCGTCCTAGGATAGAAAGAAAAACTCAATGAGTCATCTAGGCGGTAGAAAACTCATTGGCGAACTCTCGGGACTGTGAAGTCGTGCAATTTTCGGCGAATCATCCGTGATCTACTGACTCCATTTCCAAAAAGTCTTTATCGAAGCCGCCAAGTCATTCTGTTCCGCATTTTCCTTCCATTCACCCGACGGTGAAAATGGAAAAAACAACAAACTAAAAGTCATATTTTAAAAACTGTTGAGGAAGTCGAAGAAAAGTTGCAAGATATCCACCGCTTGAGAAATTTCGCATCTTACATCCAGATATTCAACACAAATGGCTAGTAACTGAGATGTATTGCTTATTTATACCCATTTCCAATTATATTACTTGGACAAATCTGTGAATAAATGATATCAAGTGAGGAGAAAGGTTCGAATCGATGTGGTGTAGGTTCGATTTTGAACTTTTCAACAATTCTAGATGAACTTAACATTAATAATTGAGAACATCAATTAATTTAGAGGGAGCTACATCAAACATTTTCGGATGTGTTGTGGAAAACATATCCTCTTTCTAAAACTGGAAATAAATTTCCAAAAAGTCTTTCCCCCTCTTCAGATACTGGCCGAGTGCTTCTGTGTATTGTTCTTCACACATTCACACGCCTCTCTGGGTAATTCTCAGAGAGCGAGGAAAAAAAAAGTGAAAAGCGAACAAATGAAAATTATAATACGCATTTCGTTACATATTCGTGCCATTCTCTAAAAGTCCATTCCCTCTACTGGATTTACTTCGAGAAAAAAATCGAAAGAACATCATTGCTCTTTGTAAAGTAATAGTTTTGAGCTACCTATGTTTAATTTTAAACCTAAAAACTGTTTAAATTATTTTTATTTGTTTAGTTTTGCTCCCCCAATAAAGCTAGCAATCCTCAAATCGAAAAATTTCAGACATTAAGTTTTAGACATCAAGGAACATCTTTGAACAACTTGGTGTCTGTCTGGTGTCAAATCCGTTGTGGACATAACATCCACAAACGAAAACTAAAATTAAAAAAAATGAGTTATCATGCATGTTGGTGCCTTGATGGTCTCATATCAATTTTATCAAATAACATCTACTACTTCACACGGATTGCGCAAACGTTCACCTTAGCTCACCTAACAGGCTCGTTCGGTTTTGGCCTAACGGCAGAAGAAAATTCAAAACGAATATAACAATGATCCTGAGGAAGCTATACTGACTGAGCCGGCAGTCATGTTTTTTTTACAATCTGTTACACAACGTATCGAGTTATAATGCTTGCCAATACAGCAAACTGTATCAGTTTTCTCCATTCACGTATAGATTTTTAATATCGCTTTAATATTTTCCACTTGATTCATAACACGAGTGTTTTATTATTCCTATCACAGCGGTTGTGGGAATTATCAACGAGATATGCAATCGGTGGTAAGCTTTCTATAAGGATGGAACCTACGAGATCATAAGCAGTGAAAGTCCTAACTGCAGGTGGGGAATACTAAGCTGCGAACCTAAAACGGATTTACACCAACGACATGTCTGCCCGGGCTGTTTCGAAATCATATGTTATTCAGAGCATACCGACAAATGGCAAGCTCCTAATCAGTCATACCTTATTATGATTCTGTTGTAGCTAAAATCATTTTCATTTAGAAATTCTGGCTGCCAATAGAACATACCAGACGAAAAAAAGGTATCTGCTAAAAATTATAACAAACCATTCTTCACTTCAACAGTCACCATTATCGTTTATTATTTTTTTTGGGTTAGAAGTTAAAGCATACGGATCTCCACACGCTATTCATGCCTAATGTCTACATGCCCTACCCAGGATGAGCATGAACGTGTGGTTTAAAAGCAAGAAAAACAATGGAATATGGATTTTGATGGTTGTTACTAAGTTATTTGTATTTCTAGGTCCCGATGCCAAATTTACTAGGAAATCGTTTAGAGGATACTCGTTTTTTATGTCGATAAATCTATGTTCATTGGCAAGAAGCGGTCATAACGAAGTTATCTCTGGTCGAGCACATCTTCGAAAATTAATTAGCGCATTCTTTTTCTGATTACAGCATGGCGAAAAATAAGGACGTTTGCAGATGAACTCCATACCGACAGCCACTCTGCAAAAGCCTGTGGTTACAATTTTGTAAGAAAATTAGATTTTGAGCTTATCTGTTCGATCGTGGCCTCGCGGATGCTCAGAAATAGTAAGCAAAAAAGTAATTGAAAAAATTATATCTTTTATTAAGTATGCATTGAAAATTAAACGGAAAATCTTGTTGAATGAGACAAGAAATACACAATTTATTTCGTCTTATGAACAATTTTAGTTTTACCCTTCCAAGCTATTGTAGTGTGGCTCTCGGTAAACTTTGTTATCATTATTTATAATTACTTTAAACGATAGCAATTAGGCCATTACAGAAGAAATGTGGCTAACATTCCATTCTCTGAGAATTTTTCTTTTCTTAAGTAGAAGGTCATGGAATTCCATTGAGAGCGTAAAGTTTCACCAATCCAACTTGCAACAGACTATTTCGATAGATCTTGGGCCAACAAATCAATTTTTTAATGCCTTTGAGAGTGTCAAATTCATTCTAACATAGATGCCAGGCGAGAACTCTTAATAAACGGTCTTTCAAAAATCAACTTTTTTTTTTTTGTCAAACCACAATTTTGGCTTTTTATTTTTATTTTATATATCAATGAGTACTTTTATATATTAAACATTACTAAACTAATTAGAGGGCCTAATCTCAGCGTCTAAAGAATTGAACAGCAATAGCATGCATATTTCCCGGTAATAAAGAATATTATGGAACTCATTCTTGAAGGTATATTATCACAAATTAACACTGTCTGTCTTAGTTGTGCTTAGGAAATATAATGTTCAAGGCTGGTTTTTACTTCGAAAAGTTCATTTTTTTTTTGTTTTTTCAAGTTTTCAATTTGTGTTCGTTGTATTATCATGTTATAACAATAAAAACGAAAAAAAAATTCGGAATATTTGCGAAGATAATTAGCTCTGAATGAAAGTTTTGAAGACGAAGCTATTTCATGAGCTACCTAGCTCATACTGTTGGATATAGTATACTAATTAGCTTCTACTAGTCTCTCCAATTCAAATATATCTTTTTATTTTCTCTTTTCCTTCCGCCATTACTTAAAAATATTCTGTTTTAAATGTATTTTATAAGCTTTTATAAATAAATGAGATTGAAGAGATCATGTTCGACAGCAGTACACGTCACTCTATGGTTGACTCAGGCTACACCTCCACCTGTAGGCTCAGGCCAGGCTCATTCAGGCTCATTAGGCTCACTCACACTCCACCTGTAGTCCTGACTACAGCTATCAGTCGCAAAGTTTATTTTCACAAATATCATAGGAACTCTTAAAATGAATACAATTATAATTAACTAGATGTAGATATAGTAGTTTCTACATTACTAGCCAGAATAAACTCCCAAAATTGTGGTTTCTGGTGATTTTAACAAAACAGGTTGATTTTTGCCAGGACTCAATTTGAAGCTGACAGAAAGCAATTCAAATTATTTTATGATTTCTTAATTTGAGTTCAAAGCCTAAATAACATGTATGTACGCATTTTAAATCCGTATTAAAATTTCGAATTTTGTTCTATGTCGCTAGTTTTGCCTGACTCGTTCCATTGTGCGGCTCTTGGACTATTAAGTTTAATCAAATATGGAGCCTAATATTGTGATTTTTTTTTTTTTAGATTTAAGCCATGAATCAACAAAAAACATTGGAATTGTAGTTCTGAAGATGGGAGTAAATATCCCGAAACGTTAACATGTAATTTGGAAATACAACAAATAAATTCAATTGTTGATTAATTGGAAGTCATCATTGCCAAAAACAAAGTGATTATTTATTATTAGAAAAAGGCTGTTATTTTTCAATGATTATTATTGTGTTTACTCGTATTGTTAACTATTACACATTTTCTTAACTAGGGTAAGCGAACCAATCATGGACATAGCTATTGGAAATTTTTGTCTTTTTTGACTTATGCCGCCGTACTTATTATAGTTATAAACTTCTCCGTTGGAAATTTCGAATCTCTAGGGTCTGCCTCTTCTATTTAACTCTTTAAAATTGAAAAAATATTCTGTTATACAGGTGTGATCACCATTTAAAAAACAAGACATCTTTTTGCACTAATGAGGACCCCCCCGAAATACAATTGGTTTTTGGCAATGGACAGAGGGTCGGTGTACCGATAATGGACATACCTCAGAAAATTTTTAAAATCTATATTTAACTATAAAGATAACGATAAATATAACATAACATAAATATTCAACTTACTCTTAGCAAAACTGTTAATAGGAAGATATAAAAACACACTGATCTCAAGAGCACTTTAGAAACAACAATGATCGAAATTTTAAAATTTTCTTTTGGGAACTTTGCTCATACAGTTATAAATGGAGGGATTCTTCAATCTGGAAACTAGAACTAGAATCTTTAAATCGTTAAGGAAGGTTATTACTTACATTTAAAGTCCAACCTGCCCATCACTGGGCCCTCTGTCCATAACTGGTGTGTTCACCCAACTCTTTTTGTGTTATTTTCCATAAAAATATTCACTCTTGATATTTTGATTTTTGTCCCAATAGGTTGCCTTGGAAATCCCATTGTGAGATGGGTGTGGCGCGAACATTTTATGCTGCTCAGACGCGTCCCAATATTTCTCTAGCCTTAAGACTGATATTTATAAAGATGATTAAGAGTCTCTGGAGGGCATGACAAGAAAGGTTCATTGATTTGCGAAGGTCGGCGACTCGTCAAAAGTCAATCTGAAAGCGCCATGCTTAATTAAGAAAGAATTTCTACTTGATTGGATGATACGGAGCAATCGAGGGTTTCGAGATTTTTTTTTTAAATTTCCTTACTTTTAATTAAGATGAAATGATTAAATTGGATTAATTCGTAATGTTACCCTTACTTGGATCATCTTTGAAGATTTCACTGACATTTAATCAGAAAGAGGATGAAAAATCGTAAAAATATCAAACATTATTTGCATTTAGGAACTATGTATTAGTAACTGTATGTTATATTTTCGCTTTAAAAAATTTTTTAGAGAGATACTTTATCGAGAATAGTTCCCATCTCACCGTTGAGGATACATTAATTACACAGTATTAATATAAAGAGTCTTTCTTGAATTATGGGCCGTGTCCAAAGCACTTCTACCAGCTTGGCAGTATTAAAAGACCTTTACCATCACACATTTGATACTTTATTTCCAAATTAAATGACTTGGTAGCTAAAGGGGTAATGTAAACTTATTATTATAATAGTGATCATAGTTTTATTGATACCTCGTTTTTTTGTAGTTTTTCAAATTCAAAGAGTTACTATATTATAAAATTACCAATTAATAAAGTTCTCATAAAACCCCTTTGGAGATCGAGTTACAGGGAACAGCACAGAAGTCAAATATAATAATAATTTAATCGATCCAATCAAATTTTCTCCCTCCCTCCCTTTTATATCCTTAATCTGACATTGCATACTGACCTTGACATTCCTTTCATTATTAAATGACTATGAAATAGCCAAAGATCTTTATAATATTTTTTATGATAGACTAGCTCTAAATTCAAATCCACTTATTCAAACATACGATGTTTGACGAACTACCACGCATGATTCGCCCAGAAGACTACTGAAATGCTGGCCAGGAGACTTCCTGCATTGTGTTCTGGTCTTTTACTTTTGTATTATTTTATTTTTTTCCCTTCCTTTCGGAGGGAGAGGGGTAGCTCAGTGGTAGGGTACTAGTGCTAAAGGTCCCGGGTTCGAATCCCGGCTTGTGGCAGAAAATTTATTTATTCTGTTTCATTGGCCGTGGAGCGACTCTGGGTCGGGAGACCCTCCTGGGGCACGCCCAGCCTCTATTAAAGTGGGCACCCTTAATTTCAATAATTGATTAAGGGGAAAAACCTGGCTGTTGAGCGTGATCTCGGTCAAATCATCTCCTTGGACAACCGTTGACCTAGAAACAGTGCTTTTCCTAAGTAGTACTGAACCCAAGACACTTCATTCATGTGTTGTAGTGGTACAGGTTTTTTTTTCCCTTCCTTGATAGTATATTTGCTTAGTAGTGGCTTGATGGCAATTTATGTTGACAGGAATATGTATATATAAATAAAATAAAAAAATTGTCAAACTAAGGTTTAGTTTTTAGCTTATCAAATTTCTGAAGTTAAAGAGATTCATTTGAATTTCGACGAAAGTTATTTCATTAACCATGAAATCTGAACAGATTTGATCCGGAATGATGTTTTTAAATTCATAATATATAAAGTCATGTATGCACATTAAGAATTCTCGAGATAAAGGGTTCGGCTTGCAGAACTCTAGTTTGTTTTTCCATTGGAGTTCTGGTTGGACTAAGTTCCATTTAGTCTAATTTGAAAAAGGGTCTAATAATAACTATAAGCAAGTATATAATAAAAAAAAATCGCAAATATATGTTTTGTAGAAAAGTAAATATGGGTGGTGTGCTCCCACAAATCATAAAAGTTCGATTTGCCCACAAAAAATGAGGATTAGAAAGAGGATGAGAATTAATGCAGAAAAAATTTCTTAAACATGATAATATGAAATATGTATTGGATATTGTCTACCTTCCAACGGCTGAAATCATTTATATTCCATTTTCCGCCGTTTTGCCCTTGATCAATATAGGTAAGATTAAACGATGAGGATTCCTTTTCACGGCGAGACTAGAAGAGATGAAGCCGAACGAATCTTAGATGGAGCGTCGATGCCTTTTTGATTGAGCACGTCGTGGCTTCTTATTTTTTTTAGCGATGTACCCCATCGTCGGGGCGTGGTCCGATTGGAACGAAACCGTTTTGCAGCTAGGAACGGTACAAGTTATGGGCTCTTTTCTGCTCCCAGCCTGGAACGAATTCCCTGTGAATTTCGCCTTCGTTATTCCATGAAAAGTTCGAATTTTTTCCCTTAAGTCGTTCTCATGCAGCATGGAAGTGATGGATGATGCTGAGAAAGTTCTCTGATTCTGCTGCGGATTTCTTGCGATTGGATTTGGTCCCCTCATTATGTCGCTTCCTATTACAATTTATTATTCAAATTTTAGAATTTAAACATTTTTTTTTCAACATTATTAATTTGCTAAAAAAAAGTAGCATTACTTCAGTAACATTTTCACAAATCAAAAACCAAAACAAAGGATATACAATTTGCAGTAGAACATATAAAAAATATCAAGCCACCATAACTTTGCTCCAAACCGTCCGATTTTAACAAATTTTTTTCAGGAAGTTTTTCATTTTAAACTTCTAAATAACCATAAACAATTTCTACAAAAAGTGTATAATTTTTGATTTATTCATAAATCTAATTTTACCATCCATCGTTACTTTTTTTTCAGCTTCTTTTCGTTGAAGTATGTAATATAGGTAAATTTAAGGTGCATCAAGAAGAAGACTTTAGCTAAGTTTCATTGAAATCAGTACATTCGTTTAGGCGCTACAGTCTATACTAACACAGGTTTTTCGACCGCCATCTTGAAAGAAAAGTGCGGATAGTAATGTCGATGTAGGAGAATCATCCTCGGGTCATCAACCTCTGACTTTAAATTCAAATTTGAAAAAAATCTGTCTAAAAGTCTCGGAGAAAAAGCGAACGGTCAAAAAACAAAAATGTATTCCATTTTTTGATTCTACGTATCCTCAAAAGGTAAACATTTTGATTTTTTTGGACGATTACAATAGTTCATTATTGAATATAATAAACCAAAAATTCTGTAACTATAAAATTTTATTACTCTTTAATATCCTTATAATAAACATGTTCCATATACGTCAGAATAAAAATAAAATAAAGTTTAGTTAATTAATCAATAAGAGCTTAGACTATTTATAAATAAGTAACTGTATCTTGCAGTATTCAAATGAAGTTCAAGTCATCGAACGTCTTTAACTGTAAATATGATAAAATCTAATAATTAATTACTCGAGATAAGAAATATTTAATTTAAAAGGCGTATAATATTAATAATCACAACAATGATCAATGCCATCTTGATCTGGTGAATGAATTAATTAATCTATTCCCTTGGCATTAACTTCGAGGCAAGGAAATGATTCGAAGATGACGAAGCAAGGCGGCAATTTTGAAAGGTTTCGAATTCTCTGTAAGATTGGACCTCTGTACCCGATGGTACCGTCTTTCATTAATAGAAGTTCCGTTATCTTGTACAAATGGGCTCCTCCTTCATTAGCCGATTACTTTTAGCAATTTTAATCTTTCAATTCCAATCTAAAATACCGTCACGTGCTGTGCTATTTGGACCTAGGGAGTGTTCATCCTCTGGATGGATCGAATCATTTGAAAATAATTAAATACTGATTAGATATTACAATAATTAGACACTAATTATTAATAATGATATTTTTTTCTTTTTCTTGTTGTAAATCTGTGGTCTCCTCGAATACTGGTAAATAAATTGATTATTAAAAGTACTTTCATATTGTGGAAATTCTGTTCAGTCCAGATTGCAATAAGATATATCGTGGAAAGAAAATCTAATGAACCAAAAAGCTAAATAATTCCAAGGCTTATATTGTAGCTTTGAATATTTAAGATGACTGAAGACTATGAAAGAAAATAATTCTGGGTAACAATAAACGAACTCATATCGATTGTGAGACTAAGAATACAAGGAAGTATTACGTTATTGTATCATGGGGAGTTTGGATTGTGTGAAATTATAAAACCTTGTTGAAAAATCTAGGTTTTGTGCAATGGCGCATGGATCAAATGAAATTGTAATGTATTGTGTGAATATTGAAGAAGTTTAGAATTTCAGTTTTATAGTTTTAGAATATTACTGTAAATAGCCTAGACTTATTTAAAACATCACTTTAATGTTGGAGTATCCTGTTTCCTAAATATCAGTCCTTTTTAAGACGTGTTTAATGGTTTACTTCTCCACCCAATTTGCTGCACACAGGTCAATATATTTAAAAAAATAGTATTTATACTTTTTTTAATTATAATTTGTACGTTTCGTGAATGCTTTGTCCTTCTCTTCAGAATGTAGTCACAGACGCTAACACCGGTTAAAATTATTAAGAACAATTTAGTTAAAATTATTCTCAAAAGTTCAATAAACCTTATAGTTCATAAATTATTGACGGAAGATAGTCGACTGTTCTACATATCATGGATGATAAATAGTCAGGACGCAGTCATTATTTTATTTATTTTCTTCAATTTGCTCTACAGTGCTTAATGGGCCGGTGCTTCAGAAACAAGCTTCCGCCAGGCTTCCCTATCGGCAGCTGTTCTTCTCCATCTTCTGACACCCGTGCGGCTGAGGTCCTCCTCCACGTCGTTGATCCACCGCAGCCGAGGTCTTCCCCTAAGACGTGCTCCTCCTGAGCGGTTATAGAGAAGTTTCCTAGGCAACCTATTCTCCTCCATTCTCTCTACATGGCCTAGCCATCTGAGCCGGCTCCTTTTGACAGTGGCTACAATGTCATCATTTTTATACAGCTCATATAGCTCGTCATTTTTCCGTATCCGCCACTGGTCATTTATTTTCTTCGGAGCGTATATTTTCCTTAGGACTTTTTTCTCCCATATTATCAGCAACCTCTCACTTTCCTGTGTCAGAACCCACGTTTCACACCCGTAGGTAACGAAAGGCCTTATAATGGGTTTGTAAATTATCACTTTTGTACTCCAGGTCAGTTCCTTGGATTTCAGTATTTTTGCCAGGGCAAAAAAACACTTATTGCCAGCTGTAATTCTGGCCTTTATTTTGTTCTGGTTAGTGACTATTACTCCGAGGTATTTGAATTCTGTTCCCATTAGAAAAAGGTGCTGATTAATTTGAACATATTCTTGCATAGCTACATTATTCTTTGAGGACTTCATGTAAAGACTTTTCCCTTCGTTTATCCTCAGGCCAAGTTGCATTGCTGTCGCATCGAATCCTTCGATGGATACGCATTCATTACACAATTTTTTTATTTTTTTATTTGTGCCCACGTTTCAACCCAAACATGTGGGTCTTCTTCAGGGCTGAAAATTTTAAAATACAATCAGAGATATAATATTATACGAACGATAATGGTAAATAATAAACTATAGTGGTTTGATGGAACATGTGGGCGGGGTGGCCGAATGGGCTAAAGCGTGTGCACTGCATATGCCTGGCAACCTGACATATGAATCAGATATAAAAAATAGCCACGAGTCCGCGTCCCGGTGCCGGGGGAGTCTTTTAAATCCCCGCCCACAATCCCTGGCCCGGGAAAATTCCATATAGCCTTAACGGCGTGGAAGGGACGGACCCAAAAAAAAAAAAAAAAGTTTGATGGTACATGAATCGGTACATAATGACTGCGTTCTAACTATTTATTAATTCAGGTATAAATGTATTACTAAGCTACTCCTTTATGTATGGAGTTCTAAATCCTTCTCCTCCCTCCAATGTATTGAACAATGTTATAGTATTTCTGGTTCCAAGTTTGAGCAATCAATATGATGAAGATAAGTCAAGAATGTTAAATAATAAATAAAGAAATATTTATGTTGATGAGTTCTACGTGAGCATTCTCCTCCACTTTTTCCCGGAATTGTGAAGTAACAGAAATTCCTTCGCTTGTGGAATCCAAGGCGTCCAGGAGGTAAATCGGTAATAAATTTGATATAGCGCAACTGTTAATTTTCCGTTCCTTCCTGGAAATAAAACACCTGACGCCTGCACTGTTGAATCATCTACTATGGTTCTATTGCGTGGTTAATCCTGACAAATTCGGAAGGCTATGCAAATGGGTGCGCCTGGTTCCAGAGGCATCTGTCTTGGTTGTAGAGCAAGGGCAACCGGCGACCCAGATTCCAACAAGGGCCGAATACTTGTGTCCACTTCAACTCCGCCATCCCGCTTTCACTGTCTCTTTGGCAACAATAAAAGATACATTATCCTTGCGTAACTGTTATTCAATAGCGCCCCTCTTTGTGGGAACATCGCAGCGGATAGCCAATCTATCAAACGGATAATGAATTTCGTCCTATCTCACCAAGATCATCTATCCTCGGCAAGATGATCACCCCGCCTCTATCTGTTATCTCATATGCACAACTGATGTAACAGTGAAGCTCGTATCTTTAGCTAAAGTTTTTCTCTGTGCGAATTGAATAGATGTAGTCATATTACGAAGTGATTTAACATTCTCAACAGACCTGAGGCAGTTTGGTTTGGATAAATTCAAGTAAATTAGACTTGAATAATATCGTAAATCTAACTTTTGAAAACAGATGTAATAAATAATAGTCCGTAGTACAGATCCCTTTTTATCAAATTATTAACATCCAGCTGAAACTTAGTAAATGGCTTAATCAAATCGTAACCTCCAAACATTTTGTTTCGAAAATTCTTGGAATTGGGGCTTTTTAAATCTGGAGGTCAGCAAACATTGTCTATTTAATTAGGTACTAAAAACTCGTAAATACCCATTTTCTTTCCGCTTTAATCGTGAGATAACTTGACCACAAAGTCGAAAAAAAATATCTCCTTCAAAAATACTGGCCTATATAACCTCGTTATTTTGACAATTTGAGGGTGTAGGTCACACCAAACAACTCAATATTTTTGAAGGTCACCTTTTTTCTCGACTTTGTGCTCAACTTATCTCACGATTAAAGCGGTAATCAAATCAGTATTTACGATTTTTTAGTACCTAATTGAATAGATAAGGTTTGCCGACCTCCATATTAAAAACACGCCAATTTCAAGAATTTTCGTAATTAAAATATTTGTAGGTTACAATGAGATGAAGCTTTTTAAGAAGTTTCAGCCGGATGTTAATAATTTGATAAAAAGGGGTCTGTACCACGGACTATAAAAATTATACATTGAAATAACCAGATTAAAGTCATCTTACTAAAACCCTTTCACTTGTCAGTAGTATTATGTTGTTTAATATTTAGAAAATTGATAAATTAATATATAATTTAACAATCTTTATATATATAAAGATTGTTAAATTATATATTTTTTGATTATTATTTTGTTGTATTTATTTTATTTTTTTGTACATATAGTGTAAATGTCATCCTACCTCACTATAACCAATGTCAAACAGACAGATTGTTATAATACTCAATAAAGAAATTAAAAAAAAAAAATTATATATTAATTTATCGATTTAATTTATTTAATCAATTTAATTTATATATATATATATATATATATATATATATATATATATATATATATATATATTGATATAAATTAATGAGATAATAGAATGCTAATTTTATTTTATTCAATTCAACAAAAATAATTTATTAATTATGTTTTTATTACATGTTTTTTAAGAAACTATGAGTGCTTTAAGTTTCAATATATATACAATATCTTGAGCGTATTTTTTTCTCTATATTTTAGTTTTTTAAAAAATCGAATAAAAAGGCGCAGATTTATTTTTATTTATTGCTTTATTTTTGTAGACGCAGAATATTAAAATTTAGAAAAGGGGAAAAACTTCATTTTATTAACTTTTTTATATTTGTTTCCCCTGATTCTTGGACACCATTCGAATGAAGACGTGTCTAATATTTTCGAATACAGTTTCCAAAAATATTTGCTTAATTAGTGTCCCAATGACCTTGGATTTTTTCATTTAGTAATATTTTTTTAAAATAATTAATACAACCGTCACGTAAAAATGGTATTTAAAACCGTATACATATTTTAAGTTTTAAAAATATGCAGTATAATATAAATGCATTAAGAAATATGTAAGCAGAAAAAATATCTTTGAATATGTGATAAAAATATATAAATAAATACAATTTTAAACGGAACAGATTGAATTTATTTTTCTTTCAGTTAATATCTACTTTTTTTGCTAACTCACAACTATCCTAAATCAAATATTATTGAGTATATCAATTAAGGCTGTATTGAACTATTTTATTTTTTCCTTTATATAGTACGATGGGGCAATATTGATTATGTATATTATTTAAGTAACACATGTTTCGTTTGTCAGAACTACCATAACCACGTAACCACCAATTTATGCAATGACTTCTTGGGTTGGTGTGAACAAATAAGAAATATGGATTTACTTGAGGAAGATTTTATGGAATGTTACGCCATTCGCCCAACATATTCAATTCTAATACAATATACTTTAAGCACAATTATCCATTACGCACAAGATTGGCTTAGTTGCTGATTGGCGCCTTTTTCAGATCCCAATCATTTATACATAAAATCGATATATCGAAATAATCTTTCTCCAAAGCTATCGAAGTGGACGCCCATTTACGATTGCATAACTTCCGCTCTCTCTCAGTTATTTAACATCACCCCACCTCTCCAGTTGCGTTTGCACCTGACATACATTCTCCGTACAAAAAGTAACGTCCGAAAAATTTCCAAGTAAATCCTAAATATTATTGATATTGTAACGTTCATACAATTAAATTTACAACTCAATACTGTAATATTCCTAGTAAACTCTAATTACTCAATGACCATTCAAAATGTTCTCACATGAAATTGCAGTTTAAAATGTCATCAGATGAAGTGTCAACAAACTCTACAGAAGACTCAACTTTGCTTTAAAAGGTAAAGAAAAGATTAACCGTATGTGCTTTCTCATCTGGCTGTTAACCCTAACGATGATTCATTATATATATATATTATATTAATTATATTGATGTAATGTTGACTGTAGCTCTAATTAGAGGAGAGTTTGGTTGGTAATCCCATAAATATGACTGCACTATTGTACTATGAGCCGACGTTTTGGCCTAAGGTTAGCCTTTGATCTTGACGGTAGGTGTAAGGTTCTTGTAGCAAAGTCCTTTAAGATTTGTTGTGAGAACACATATGTTTTCTTTTCTCCCGTAATTAATCATGTCTGACGTACGTGAGAGGAAGATACAAAGTGATATATTTTTAATATTTTCTCTTCCTATTTACTAATCCCAATTTCTGGTTCGGAACAGAGTTGATAAGGTATTTTAAAAAAAAAAAAAGGCACATTTTAAAATAATAAAGGTCATCCATTCAGGAAATATTTTTATTTTCCTTTTTTTAAAATTATGCAAGTAAATATGTAGTGTTGCCCAAATGCGAGACCGAGACGATTCTTGGTCTTGCAAACTCAGTCTTGGTCATGGCCTTGGTCTTGCGCTAGAGTCTCGCAACAGTCTTGCAGTTACTTATTAGGTTATTACTGTATTTTTTTAGATAGGAGAAACCTAACTCAGCCCGAATGAAAAATTAGAGGAGTTAAATGCAAAAGTGAATTGGTTATACCGATTATTTACATATAGTAACTAAGATTGTCAAGTATTAGTAACTATTTTACCTTAATTTTTATTTGAAAAATCGATTTTTTTACCAGTTCTGGTCTTCGTCTTGCAACAGCTAGGCGGCCTTGGTCTTTGTCTTGCAAAGTGCAAGACCAAGACCGATTTTGGGCAGCACTATAAATATGATACCATAGTTCATATTCATTATTATTTTTTTTTCCTGTTTTGAAACTGTGAGATTCGGAAATTGACGGTTGGATAGTTTGAACTATTAGCTCATAGAAAAAAGTTATAACACGACTTTACACGAATCAAAGTTGTTCATTTTTAATAATATATGTGTGAAAAAAACGAACAGAAATTTCGTATATATTTAATAAAGGACTTAAATCCTGAATTCAATATCATCATGACAAATGAACTTATTGTTCAACTTCGTAAACTATATCAAATCAATGGACTGTTATTTTACATCTAATTGAAACTCATTTTTCGTTTTCTTCCATGTCGTGACTAAACTTATTTCGTTTTGTTTCTATACGAAAAAATCTCTTACTAGATTTCTACTTTAGATGAAAGCGGTGGAATCTGAAACATTGTAAGTTATTTGAAAGCCAACATACTTCAAGCGTTTCATCTTATAATCGATATAACCTTAAGCAAAGGTATTGCTGTAAGAGGAAAAGATAATTTCTTTTGTAGATAAATAAAATATATTTATATTGTATATTATATGACTTAAAAAAATATGCTAGAAGTAGCCATTTGAATTTAAGCCGCATTTTTATACCATATTTAAATATTTTTAATTATGTATGAAAATATTCCTATGCTGAGAAATATAACACCAAATATATTTTTTGTTCCAGGTAATTAATTAAATCTCAAAATCTGAAAATGGCCTTTAAAACCGTATGTATATTTTAAATATCAAAATATGTTAAATATTATGAGTACATTAAGAAATATGTATGCATATCTTTAAATATCTGAAAAAATTTATATTTAAATTTTACTTTGAATGGCTTATTTCTGGACGTATTTTTAGTTTAGTAAATATGTGTTGTCATTTGTTGTTTTATTTATTTTTTCCACAACACTGCTGCACAGTCAAATGCTGTTGAGTATATTGGTTAAGGATACGTTTAAATCATTATTATTTTTTTAGATTTTTTGATTGAGTGCTTTAATCATTTGTAATTATTTATTATTTAGATAACATATTTTATTCCGATATTTAAACAAAAAATAATTTCGTGATCCTTTTTTTTTATACATTGAATATTTAGATGAAATCCAAAAATTTATCGATTATTGTTATGAGTGTTATTAATTCATTTAATAAAAAAATGGACATGATGTCCTTTACCTCCGGGGACGGATATATTAAGATTCGAAATTATAAAATATTTGTAATTATACTTATCTTATCGCCTTTTTCTCCCGACAGGATTCATTGTTTGTGTAAATTTAAATAAATTGGTTTAAAAGGAAATTAAATTAGGAGAAGCTGATTGAAATCGCAAGTTGTCGAAGTAGCCAGTATGTAACGTTTTTCTTATAATTCTCTCAACGCTAGAAAGGACTTCTAACATTTCGGCCCATTAACACAGATCACATATGTTTTGAAAGTAACGTTATGTACCTGTTTATATAAGGCAGAATCTGGGTTATGGGTGTCAGGCCGTTTGATCTTATTCTATTTGCCACCGTTCCAGGCTGTTAGCACCAAAGCGCTCCTACAAAAGGGACAAAGCATCGGCTTAACGCAGCCTGTATCAATTTTCAGGGAAATAATACTAATGTCCCTCTATGCAAAGTCACGCTAAAAAATGTAACGAGTAGATTTTTGGAACTGTGGTGAATATGTTGAGTTGCCGATGCCTTATGGATCGAATACTAGTTACTTAATCGGTTACCGAGCATTGTTTTAACGCTTTCACCACAGAAAACCGCCCTTGCGTCAATTAGGAAAACCGTTTAACTCCTCCTAGATTCTAGGCACGCTACAAGTTCGTACAAGTTGCTTTTAAACTCACTTTTAATAACAGCCATCACTGAAGATCCGGAAGATCTCTCAGCATCCTGATGTCCTTGTTTAAAAATGCTAACTTTGACATTTGAAGATTAAAAAAAAAAGTAAAACCATTCTTGCTCCATGTGCTGAAAACATCTTCAAATTTTTAAAAACAAAATTCATTAAAATGTTTAAATATAATTATAATTAGTTTTTTTTTGAAAATTTTGACCCAAAGTTGCAATGCATGTAAATACCTCTTTACAGTTCAAGTTAATTTACATATAACAACTTGATGATATGACAAAAGCATTGTGCTTTATGGTTTTCTTGTCGGTGTTGTGTATTATATTATCAACTACATAAAAATTAAAATTAATGTTTTTATTTTTTAATATAAAGTAAAAACATATTTTAGTCCTGAATAGGCCGACGTTTTTAATAAAATGATTTCATTTAATTACTTATTTTCCTCTTCTGTTAGGAAATTGTTGAATTTATTAAGTGGTGGGCAATAAAAACATCAATAGATGCAAACAATTTTTTTATTTGTTACACTTTACTATATAGTTAACGTTTCGTGATCCATCTTCCCAAAAAGTTTTTGTCTGTCTTTATGTCCGCATAGTCCAACAAAATTTTGTCAGGGGTAAGCTCAGCAATAGTTAATGGTAGACTTTTGAAATTTTTACATTACATTTAGGTTTGCTTTACTTAAAACACAGGTTTTAAATTAAAACAAAATATTGAGCAGAATCATAGTTATGAATTCTTGAGTAATTTGTCTAGAGATATGGCAGCCTGTTAGGCAGTTATTTCGATTCCCATCCCAACCTACTCTAACACGAGTCACATTTAAAAGTTGTACTATTCAACTGATGAAAAAAAATATTACAACTCAACGGGAAAAAATCCGAAATACCAAACATCTGTAATTCGTTGTCGCTTAAAACACGGGTAAAACACTAATTTTTGAATTTTGTTCGATTTTCCAGTTCAAGGTGTCATTCAATTCAACTTCCCGAGTCTAACAAATGTTGTATACATTTTAGGATTAACTTAACCGATTGGTCGGAAATCGGAGAAAAAAAGAAAAATTTCACTCCGCCCGCCACAATATTCAGATCAAGTTTTAATTTTACACGGATGTTGGTAACTTAATGTCCAATGTTATTTTGGTTATTTTTTTCCAGCGATAAACTCAACAGAGTTTAAAGAAGTAGAGAGACTACAACTCTTTTTGATTATTTTAACCGAGTTCACAATCTCGCTACATCATAAATGGAAATTAAACACTTAAAAAATTTTAATGGATCGGTGGTAGTCGGTTTAGTTGTGTGGCATCTAAACGAAAAGCCGCATAACAAAGTTTTTATTATAACTATTGCAAAATCTTGACTTCCATAAGCCCCGCCATAAAAAATTTCAAAACAACCCCTCTCCCACCTAGTTTTATGAAATTTAATTTCGATACACACAAAATCAAAAATAAATATTGCATTATATCTACTTTATGCCAAATAAAATCATTTATTCATGTAAAAAAAAAGAAAATAAGAAACAGGAGGTGTAGGCGAAATTATTTGGTATGTTTGTAATTTCAAACGGAAATAAATATTTTTTTTCTTAAGACTCAGGCTCTCATTATATTAGCTGCAACGTTCAATGGTTGAACATAGGAGCATATTAACTGCTACTACATTGCTCAAAGAATACTTGGAAAGAACATTTGTTGGTCGGTTTGAACCTTGTCCCATTTATCTGTTAATACCAAAGGCTCATTTCCCAATCATAGGCCGTGATGAATCATGAGGAATTTTTGTTTAAATTATACTAATATAGGTTCTTTTCTGTTCTAGATTAATTATTTTTAATGATTTTGGTAATATTTATTTATAGATATGGCTTTATAAATATTAAATCATTGAGAAGGTTGTGACGATGTATTAAATTCTGTATTTTTAGAATTTTTATATTTAAAAGTATCTTCTTTCAATTCATTATTGAGAAATATTACAATCTGTCATTTCTAAGGACAATAGTAATAGTGATAGAAGAGTATCTCATCCACACTTCGTGCAATAAGTAAAAATAAATAAACAGCAAAATAACAATACTAAAAGTAAATGTATATAAACTAAACTAAACTAAAGTAATCAAAATAATTAATTAATACAAAATTGATTTTATACAATATTTACAAAATTCATTCACTAAAGATCTCCGAGCCAAGCCGAGCGTTATAATTTAAAAAGAGAACATATTGTGATTCTTAAAGTATTTAGCTAAGATAAATATGGACGAATGAAAAAAAAAATCTTCCTATTTTATAGCAAAACAGGAACATTTACGGAAACGAAACTATTATATAAAAATTACTTAACTTTATCTTACGCATTCATTTAAATATCTCTTTCCTCTAACTAGGCTGTGGCCTAATTTATGAGAAGTTTCAACAGATCACTTTAAATAAAATTTTCAAATTCTTCTTATTTTCTCACTAATGAATTTAGGGAATATTTGTATTCATTTTGAAAGAAAAACATTTTTAGTTTCTGAATTGAAAATTTTGTACTCCCTTATTACGTTTATATTATATGTATAAAGGTATGAATGAGTTTTTAATTTACTTCTCTTTAAGTAGTTTAATTTTTATTGTATATAGTTTTTGATTATTATTTTACTTTTGTTAATTTTATGTTTTCTGTATATATGGTATGAATGTGTTCATATCTTACTATAATTATTTTCCGTGTGAGAGATTATTATATTACTGAATAAATATAAAAATATTATATCAAGGAACAAATTTGTTTTCTTGTATGTCCGCCGATAGACAAATCGACTAGATAATAATTTTACGATTCACGTAAATGTTTACCTTACTTTTATTTTAATTGTAATTTTAAAAGAAATATACATAATAAATTACATGTTTTTTTTTTTTTAAATATAAGGATATGTATACAAATATCAGAGAATTGTCATGTCATTAAATAAAAATATATCTATATATCTGAACATTATTTACATATATTATATACCAAGTTCGGGAATATATTGTAGGGTTAAATAGACTTTTAAAACGAGTTCGTTTGCCGTGAACTGTGCGTTCTAAAATGATTCAAGTTGAATAAATAAATAAAATTATTTTTTAGATATTTATTGCAGTGCATTAGATTCGCAGCAGATGTTTTGTACTGCTTCCCCTCACGCCTTATTTCTGTATTTCCCTCCCACACATATAATTACCATGTAGCTACCTGAATACACTTTTAGCAAATAAAATATTTTTCTACGTTACCTTGGTCAAGGTGAGATGATGACCATGAGACATTAACCTTCGATCAAAACCGGTCAAGGTATGAAAATATAATAAATTGAATTTAAATTTTGATATTAATAATATTTTAATTGAAGGGGCCAACATATTTTAGCTTGTGAATTTATCGTATGAATTCTTGAATTAGTTATTTTTCTATAAGCGGTAAATAGATGTTTATTTAAATGGTATAAACGAGAAGTTCGGAAGTTCCATGCGAATGTTGAATAAATCAAAATAAAAAAAGTCAATTTTTTGATAATATTGAGTTGAAGAGATCGTAAGTCATATAACAAGATTAATTTTTATCAAGATTAATTTACTAGTGTTCCACATACTGTTTATGAAAATAAAAGCGAAGAAAAATCAAGCAAAAAAAGTAAAAGAAGGGAAACGAAGTAAAAGCAGTAAAAGAAGGGAAAATAAGAGAAAGAAAAAATAAGTAAAAGAAGGGAAAAATAAAGTAAAAGAGGGAAAAAAAGTAAAAGAAGGGGAGATAAGTAAAAGAAGGGAGAAAAAGAAGAATGAGCTTGTATATTATAAAAGATAAGTTGTTTGAGTATTGGAGACATTAAAAGTACACCCAAAATAATTAAGTAAATAAGTAAGAGGTGAAATAAGGGGAAAAAATAAGTAAAAGAAGAGGAAAAATAAGTAAAAGAAAACAAAAGTGGAAAAGATAAAAGAGGGAGAATAAGTAAAAGAAAAAAAGGGGGAAGAGTAAAGAGGGGGGAATAAGTAAAAGAAGGAAAAAAATAAGTAAAAGAGGAAGGGATAAGTAAATAAAGAGAAACAAAATAAGTAAAAGAGAGGTAAAAAAGAAGAATAAGCTTATAAATTATAAAAGATAAGTTGTTTGAGTATTGGAGGCATTAAAAGTACACCCAAAATAAGTTATATTCTTTGTACGTTTCAGTCTGATTTTCAGTGCTAAGCAATGGCCAGATAACAAATAAATAGTGACAAAAAAGTTTGGTATATATAAAAATTATTAGACTAGTATATGTAAGTAGTTGAACATAACGTTAATAAATAATGAATAGAATATATGTGATATTTAAATTTACGAAGTTATTAAGTAATGGTAATGAAGTTACATATAAAGTAAATAATGATAAAATCATAGTGATAATTAGGAAGTTACAAAATAACTGTAAAAAAGTTAGGAAATTGTAAAATAATGGTACAAACTACAACATTATTAAGTTTAGAATTAGATTATTACACTGTTTTTAGCTATTCTATTTTATTGATTTTTTTTTAGTTTTATTATTCGATATTTTTCGATAACTAATCATGAATTTGCATTTCCAAGAAATGTCTCCCTTCATCAGAATGTTACAATTAAAAAAAATAAAAATTGTTTAATGTTCTATAGATCAGACAACACAATTAAGGGCTAAATATTTACTGGAGAACCTCACTTATTTTAGTTACAGGCCACTTATGTTAACACTGTATAAAATTATGAAAATATATAAATAATTTAACGACTAAATACAATTTTTAACGACTAGGATTGCTTTATTTTTTTATTTAATTAAGAGTAAACGCTGAAGTTAAACAAAAAAAAATTATAGATGTTAGCTGTTGAGCTATGTTTGAAAAACAGACTGCAGCAGTTGTTCCTAATGAATGTACGCAGTGGAATTCCATCGAGTTGATTCGAAACCCCAGTTTAGCCGGTACTGGTATTGGTAGTACGAGTAGTGTTTTCTCCTAATGGTCAACCATGGCATGCACGCTCGCCGTTGCCTAACTTCAATTATCTTATCCACCCTGACATCCCACTAGCTAATTAATGTTCGTGTAATTGCTTCCTCGTAACTCTTTACCTTAAACACAGCTTTGTAAATCATCTTTCTAATATACAAGTTGAGGCTGATAATAATTCTTGTTTAATAACACTACTGATATGGTTGATGCCTCCCATGGGTGTCCATGCTATCCATTAGCATTAGGTATAACCTAATTTCATCAAACAACATACAATTGCACAATTTGTAATTTAAATCGTAAATTTTTTCCTCCCTTATCCTATGATTACTTCACATATTTTTTTTCGAAGGCCAAGTCTAGTCAGTTCCACTGAATTATCAATTTTCAAAATTCACTACAGGGAGTCTTTTCTGGTAGAACTATGCATTTAGAGTTGAGCGAAACATCAGAGGAGCCAAATCAGAAACTACTTCCGGCAAAGAGCTTGTTTTTTTAACTTATAGCCACAAGCCCGAATTTTCATGGAGTGGCTGATTTCGCTTTCATGCAGTTTTTAAACAACTTATCATATATCTTTACGAATCAATGTACTCAGATGCAATTAGTCAAATATAATATTGCATATCATTAAAGTTAAAAATTAAAATTAAAAATTAAAATGCAAAATTGAATATGCAATTCCATATTACAATCGTAGGGTTCATTTTCAATCAATAAATCAACAAATTAACTCTCTACCGACAGTAATTTACTATTTAGAATATGAAATAATTTGCATTTTATGTTTGTTTTATTTTTAAAATCTACTTCTTATTCCTTAAAACACCAACACCATTCTCAGTTTGAAATTCATTTTATTTATAAGCATTAATATTTATTATTATTTAAAATGGCAAAATAAAATTAATATTTTACTTCAAAATTAGTTACTTCAAAAGTTCAGGGTAGGAACTAGAGGGAGAGAAGAGAGGACATTTGACTCGAGCCACAGAATTTAGGAGGCGCAAATTACGGACGATTTTTTTTTAAAAGTAAAATAAGAAGTGTTGATTGTTTCGCCTTCACTGAGTCAATTAAATAAGAAAATGTAAAGAGATTAATCTTTAGAAATTTCCTCAATGTGAAATTTTCCTCATCTAAACTCCTGCCTCAGCAGGTCCCTCCATCTCTGCCGGTTTATCGCGTCCTCCACCGACATTCCCCTATCAGCCATACTCTCCACCACTTTATCCATCCATCTAACTGGATGTCTTCCTCTTCTTCTTCAACCTTCTGTCTCCTAATCCATAATGAGCTTTTGTATTCTATTGGAACTCATTCGTCTCACGTGGCCATATCATCTGAGTATCCTTCCATCACCTCTAGGATATTTTTTTTTTTCTTTTTTCTTTGCTTTTTAGCATTAAGAGATTTGTTTATTAGCTTTTTAGTTTTTATTAAACTATTACTGCTCCAGAGGATAGAGTTAAACATTCCCGCTACTTTTTTACCATTCTATTCTTTTATACCATTTGTGATCCTTTTTTGGATTTCTGTTTCTGTTGTACCATTACTTTCAATAATTGATCCCAAAAAACAAAATTATTTTTCTTTACATAGGTTGTATGATGTTGAGTCGGTGTATATATGTATACGGACTTTATATATAAATATATCCGTGCACATAGATTTAGTTTTATTATTATTTATTTATTTCAAAATTTTACTTTACAAAAATCCTAGTTCCCTCTTCTTACGTTACGTTATTAATAATAATTTTCGATTGATTGGCTTTTTTTGTCTATGCTAATCATTCGTTTTTCCCTTGCTAAGTTGCCCGATTGAACAAATGCTTCATCCTTTCTCTTGTACAGAGGTTAATTTAAGGACTTTTACAAGAAGCAGTGAAAATGAGCTGGGAGGGTGAACAAGACTCATGAATTGCAGATCTCCCCCGACTGTGCCAGTTCCCAAACCTCCCTGATTAGTGATAATTCGTGGGATTCTTCCGACAATGCTACCACTTTCTCCCCTCCACTCTTGCATCACTGCTTTCTAACGGCCTTGAATCCCAGTCCAAACCGGCCTTCTCTTTCATCACTGCTTTAAGTTCCACTGTTCGATCACTGGGTCATATTGTCATCTGGGCTGTCTCGTCATGGTTTCTGGAATTGATCTTATTGATCAACCCGTATTTTAGGACTATCCTTTACGAATTAGCATTTTAATGTTTGCTCTGTAGTACTTTATGTCTTATTAAGATAACTTGACTTCTTAACTAACCAGTTATATACAGAAGTACTCGTTCCCCCTCCAAAGATCCATGGTGTATGAACTTCCTCCTTCCTCCCAAGATATTTTAGTGCTCTCCCCTTCTTAATAACCGTGCAAGCTAAAGTAGAATTTTAAAAATCATAGGTCGTATACAATTACACTTTCAGTGGTCTGTTCTATGCTTTCGTGCTGTCCCTTATTATGAAACTTTTCATTACAAAAATTCACAACCCCGTCAAAATGTGCCTCTCCTGTGTACCCTTATGTAAGTTATGTAAGTTGCGCTTTAGTCCTCAGCGCTATATCAGCATGCCCAATAAGTTCTTATAAATATTTTAATTTAACGTCTTACCTGTCCAAGTCCAAATCTTCAGAGCATGAACCTAGTACCAATTACTATAGTAGTAATTATGATAATCGTCAATAATTCTGAATGTACATCCAAATTAATTGCTTTAATTAGATTATTTGACACATCATACAAACTACAATTACAGTCATATTAACAGAAATTACTTTGTAATCATATTTCAAAATTCAGTTGAAAATATTGAAGTTAGAGGTTAGTTTGTAATAGTAACAAAATTATTTAGTACTAAAACAATGAGTTATTTTATTAAATAAGTCGGTTAAGAATATCAAACTAATGATGCTCAGAAAGGAAGTTGAAAACAGTGGAAATACTCAGCGTTAAAAAAAAAGTTAATAAGAGCTTTAATAAAGGAAGGAAAGAGATGGTCCGGGGTGGCGGTTATAAATAAGCTGAATAGTGGCAAAACTATTTTATTAAAAGCCCTTTTAAAGCAGGCTAAAATAAAATAAAATAAAATAAAAACCCCGGACCATCTCCTCCCTTTATAATGCAATGGTCAACTATTAAATATTAAAAAAAAATAATGCTTTTAAGGACACTTTTTTACACGTGACTTGCATTTAGTAGAATTATATCTATTAAAATTAATAAAAACAACAATTGTGGTTTGGTTTTTTTGTCCTTCCATTCTCCACCTTTTAGGCAATACGGGGTTTTCCCGTACAGCAGGAAAGGCCGGTAAATTAACGCCAGTGTTAGAAGTCCCTCCGGCATCGGGAAGTGAACTCATAATTATTTTGTCATATTATCTTGTTAATCACGTTTCCGGACAACGCGTGTTTTGCACATGTGACAGCCCGCTCGGCTACTGCCTGTAGCTGACCTATCTGCATATTTGAACTGTTTTAAAAAATGTTTGCAATTTATGCAATTAAATTTAACAAATGAATGAACTTTGTATATTAAAATGATACATCTTTGTATTTTAATGCATTTGTAATATTTCATTGATAACTCTTATGCAAATAAAGATTCGTATACTATACGTTGTCCGTTCTTTATCGTGGCAACTGGATCAGTACATAAGGATTATTTAATCTCCAATCAACTCCCAGATGAGTCATAATATACACAAGATATTATCTTTAAACTTCTATAATCACCGTGATGATGAGAAGGTAATGTTATGAGTGATTCACGATAGAAAGGATGCGATTCCATTCTGCTTGTATCATGTTCACCAAGGCCGCGCTTCCCAAATATGATTTTACTCAAGGTCTTAACATTTTACATACTTCTTCAATCAGGATTAGAATAATTAACATTATAATTAACGAAACATTCTATTAACCTTTTAGCTGGTAGTGCTGGCCTTATGATGTGGCACCGGCCGATCTTCATCGGCGCTCGCCACTTCTTAGATTTAAAAAACAAAAATTACAAAACAAATTAAAATAATTAATTATAACCTATTAATAAAGTAAATGTATTAGAGAAATGTTGAATGCAATAAAATTCAAATATTACATAATATAAAACAGCTTAAGAAATAAAATTATTTTTTTTAGGGGTAGGAGACGAAGTCATTGCGCAGGGGCACCGAATGTCTAAGGCCGGCACTGGTTTCGGCCTCAACTTCTTCTTAAACTTCTTTCAAAAGATTCGGGAAAAACTATTTTACTTAATAATTATGATTCTGAAAAAGTATTTACCAGTAAATAAAGAGGCCTCCTCTGTAAGCTCTTACTGGAAGAAGAGACATCGAAACTATCATGAAAAAAAAAAATCCGTTAGTATAGAAAAAAAATGTTCTAAATTTAAAAAATAATTAATTCTATTTTAATTACGATTAATTTTTCGGAAAATGAAGAAATAGTCATCCAGAAATTCGTTCCACACATGAACCGCGGATACAGTGAAATCATTCCATGTTTTGATTGTAATAACCTCTCTGATATATAAAAAAGTTTTTATTGACCGTGTAATATTTTATTATACCTATACAAAGCGAGACGGGCAGTAACGATGATACCATACGATGATTAATATAGATTTTTTAAGAAATGAAGAATTTGTCGGATCTTTTTCGATTATTTTGTATTGCTAAAAAATAATACAACCTGATCTACATGTCAATTACAGTTGTACAATTTGAGCAATGAGCAGTACAATTAAATAAACAGTTGTATAATTTGTAGAATGGAGGTGGTCCGCTTTTAGACGGTCAGGGGGGGGGGCACCCTCCTAATATTTCATCAAAACAAAATTTATTTAAGGTATAAAATCTCTTGGAACTGTAATAAAATAAATACTGATCATTATTATTAACTGAAGTATTATTGTATTTTGCTGAAAAGGAAGCTGGGTAGCTCAGTGAAACAGGATTTCCAAAGCTGAAGGTCTCGGGTTTGAATCCGACTGATAGCAGGTAATTATTTATTCTGTTTCATCGGCCGTGGATCGATTCTTGGGTCGGAGATCCTCCTGAGGCACACCCAGCCTATATAAACAGGGTACTCCTCATTAATTAATTAAGGACCGGTTGAGCGTGATCGGTCAAATCATCTCCTTGCTCCAAAGTTGACCAGAACCTTACTTCTTTTCATAGTATTGAACCCAAGAATCTTCATGGGTTGTGGAGTTATTTTTATTTTTTTCTGAGGTTCGTGCCTTAAAACGAAATTAATTATTTGTATTGAACAAATATTTTTAACTTTTCTGCATTCAGCATAACCTGGTGAATAAAAATAAAAATTTAAATCATCCACCCCTGTGATATTGTTTCACCGCACATGATTCTCTACGTGGCATTACTCATTACGAATCTAGATGCCGACAAAAGCCGATGTGAGAAAACTGTGTCTAATCATTTCTACTCCTGCTGAATCAGAACTGTGACTGCATTATTCTCCATTTCACTCAGAATCGCTATTACAAGACAATGACGATCTCCCGACAAAAAAACAATAGTCATTGATGGACAAAGTCCCGATTGGTAGCCACCAGTGACCGAGATGAATGGAGGACGGAGCTATTCTGTGGCGGGATATGTGTGGGGGGCCACCTACGGAACAATTCGCTACAATTCGACACGAAGCGAGGCAGTCAATAACCTCCTCAGCCGGGTCCGTCAACCCCTAATCACCGCTTTACTTTCTCTCGCTAATAGCTGAGGAAAGTTCAACTCACGGCAGCTGAATATTGAATTATCGGATCATTATTATATCTACCAACACCTGGGTTCGCTCTTGTCTATCTAGGTGGATTCAGACTAACTCAACAAACTATTTTCACTTGAAGCTGTGAGACTGTCTCCGTTTTTAACAAAAATCATTCACTACTATTATATTACTAACGTTAGTCTTTAGGGACAAGGTGCCGCTTATCAGTGTAACTCCGCTATTTCATTTCTTGCTATTGCTATGGCATTGGATATGAACGGAATGGTTGATGGAGTCAGGTGAATTGGTCCTAAGTTTAAAGATATTTTATCTCAGAAGACAATGGAACCTATTGTTTCTACTAACGGGAATAGATTAATTAATGACTCGAGGATGTATTAATCTTTCGAAAATATTATCTTTTCCATTCCATCAACTTACAATGTTGAGAATAAATTCGTCATTTTTGACTTGTTTCGATAAAGATCATTGGCGTGAAAAACTTGAAACTGTAAGTAATTCAATGAGGTCTTCAGAGATAATTTTAGGAGAGAGGAATATTTTTATCGTTTACCCCCAACTTCGCCATTTCCGCCATACGGGAGGGGAAGGAGAGTTGTTCTAAAACTTATTCTAACCAGAGTGAGGAGGTTGAGATTCAATCCGTTGATCTCGTACGAAATAAATACTGGCTCTTCCAGCCTTAATTTTAAATTTCCATTAGCCATAGTATGTGTATTTTAAACTCGAGCGTATTTCTTTTTCCAGCGGTTATTTTAGGAGGAGGATTTTCCTCTTCCCTGCCAATTTGCCACTGAATTAATTGGAACTCTACAATTAAAAAAGTGATTATCTGCCATTGTCAACAGTCATCTTTGGTCTTCGAGATTTCACAAATCTTACAGACTTTTCGACGCCTTAACAATCCTACTTCATCTCTTCCTATCTTGGGCCATTTCTTTCCAGTTATCTGAAGCTATATTCCATCTTTGTTGATTCTAATTGTTGATCTATCCATCTGTTTTTTGGACGTCCACCTGGTCCTTTGCGTTCTATTGAAACAGTCGTTGTTATGTAGAAACTTCCTGATCGATTGCTCCGAGCTTCATGACCCGTGCATCTTTACCTCTGTGCTTTCATATCATGAAATACTGATTGATCAGTTTCTGTAAGAAACTCTTTATTAGTCTTTCTTCTTCATGTGTTAGTGCATCCCTCCATTTTCGTGTGATGTCGCTGTTATCGCCTTCTCCAGCGCTTAGTTAAACAAAATCGGTGATAGTCCATCTCGCTGCTGTTCGAACTTTATAAAACTTATATTCTCTTTGTAATTCTATACATTTGGAAACATTGTTGCCTTGTTCTTCCTTTCCCGCTTGTAACCGTTTTTCGTCCGAATTAATTTTAAAAAATAAGAATTATAAAATAAATAACGCTTTGATAAAAACATGTTTATCTTACCACCATCAGACCAAACAAGAAGAATGTTATGATATATTATTGACTATTTTGCATGGTATAGTGATCAAACTTTGGACATTGAAAATATATTTTTAAATTTTCCTTAATGTATTCATTTTAATAAATATCAGTTATTTTGAAAAAAAATATCAATAAAGGGCGTGTGTCAAGTCGAGACAATCTTTGTCCTGTCAGACTGTGCTGTCACATATAACTTAACCCCCAATCCTGGTTGCGCCACTGTTATAGAATCGACCTCCAAGTAGTGGGATATCTTGATAATTAATAGAGTTTCATTAATGAAGAACGTCATGCTAACTACAGCAGAATCTCTGAAGAGCCTTAACTTTTCTCTCATCAATTGAAGCGAGTGCAATGACATAGAGGATAGCCCTTTCTAAAGAATTTTCACAATAGCGGCAGGTAGTTGCGGTCAGCCATTGTTCTCTTACTTCACTGGGTCAGTTTACTTAATATTACTTTGCTTCAGCATACATCAGGAAGCAATTCTACCCTCATTCCAACACTCAGCAGGCGAAAAACATCCTATCTCATTTGCTTTGTTCAAAGAGTAATCCATGATGGTCAGTTATCAGTACATTTTCTTTTGGGTTTAGAATGGGCCTAAACAAATCCAATGTTAGACAATCTTAAAAAAATTGTCTCGAAATTTTAATATTTTATAAATAGAATTTGATTATTAGGTTTTGGCTACCTCCGTTTTGTTTAATCTTATTCTATAAAATTATGTATGTATATTACAATAAGTTATCCTAGTGTACGTTATTTCCTATGTTCTTGTATTTTCTATCATTAACTGTTTTTTATGTTAAATTGAGATATTTATCTAATTTTTAATCCCATTTATTTCCTCGTTTTCCATTATCAGTCTAATTTTTATTGTGAATGAGCCTCCATTTATCTGAATTTTATTCTTACACTTGCATTGCCATTCCTTCTAGTGCCATTTTTTTAACTTGTTTTTTTTTCCTCTCTTATCTTGTGGATATAATGTTCCCGGTAAAGCTTTGCTCGTGTTGTTTTACCAGTTGGTTAGGTCCCATTACCTTCCTTGGTTCCCAATCCTTGCTCATCATGACGTTTAAGGAAAGCATCTTTTAACGTAGGCATTCCTTGAGTCCTCTCTAATCGCCTCATTCCTAACACAGCATCTTGTTGATATGCATCCTAATTGGAATAGTATTTTATCTAAGCTTTTACCATACATAATGGTAGAGAAGATACTGATTTAAAAATGTAGTCTTCCTTTATGGTCCGACAGAAGATGGAGCAAAACCATTTGTATTTTTCTTTTATTTCAGCTTTTTATTATTCCCTCCATGTGTGCGGTCTTTCCTGCCTCAGCTAAAAAGCCTGAGTATTTTTTAGTCTAGCCGGAGTGGCTTACTATTATTTTTGCACTTGATAAATCAGCAACATAAAGTGAACAAACTTTCAAGAGGACTTAAATGTTATTTTCCATACGAAATGCATACTCTCTATTACTGGTGTATCTGGATTTGCTGACTTAATATAATATATTATAATTCAAAAGTGTGAATTGTTTTAATAAAAATTCAAATCCTTATCAGTCTCCCAAAAAAATTCTAATACATTTCAGTGAACTAAGGATCGTTTTCAGGCTAGAACATTATTGATAACGGGTCGAGCTGAAACAAGAAATTTTATTCGGGTGAGCTTAATTTTTCTGTCCTTTTATACGTCCTCCTTTCGCCTCTTCTAAATCGAAGTCAGTGGTTTAATAAATAATATGATCTCATTGTACAACCCATTTTATTGACTGAATTAATGTCAAAATAACAAATCAAACAGACAGAAAATAAAATACGAATACTTTTTGTTCAATGATCATTAAAAATTCTCTTGCCGAGCTTTTTCACAAAATAAATATGAATGAACTTATCATTGTTTCTCTCGGGATGTCAAAGACACCAGGGAACTCTTTCTCTGTCAACTTGGAGGTTTCAGGTCGTTCCAGCTATAAATATTTAACTTTTTTATTGCATTGTTTTTACTTGTATGAAGATTCATTATCTTTATTATTATTGATATGGATCAAAAACAAATATTTTTTTCTCAGACTAAAAAATGAATTTCGTTTTCGCTCTAGTTCCAATTATGATAATTTTAATATATAAATTTTATATATATATATATATATATATATATATATATATATATATATTTTTTTTTTTTTTTTTTTTTTTTTTTTTTTGTGGAGCTCCATTGTTATGTTTTTAAATTCAAAATTTGTTTACAGATGCGGTTGGCACAAGCGATACTAGCAGCCACGTTTCTTGCGATTTCAAATCAACGTAAGTTGAAATTAATCAATAAATAATTTATATTCTTTTATGTTTCTGTTATTTAAATATTTTCTCTTCTGTGGTTAAGACTCAAACTGTGATTTTTTTCCACCCTTTCCTGTATAACATGATCCTTTACATTAGAATGTCCTTTCCTGTTCATGGATATGAAATTCATCATCATCATCATGTGTGACATGACATCCCGTTACCGAGACTGGGCCTCCTCCAAGAGCCTCCGCCAGTTGGCTCTGTCTTCTGCTGCAGCTCTCCAGTTCCGTACACCAAGCAGGGTTCTCGCATATGGATATGAAATTAGTCCATATAACTAGCATATTATTTCTTATTCTATATTTCTATATTGCACCACCAACTAATTTAAATAAGATTATCTTTAGTAAACTATTTTATTTAATACCGGAAGATGTATAATTTTAAATGTACTTTATTAAATTTTTAGATGAAATATCAAAAAGATCCAGTGATGGTGAGAAAAAAGTTGTTTGTTATTATACAAACTGGTCAGTATATCGCCCGGGTACAGCGAAATTCAACCCCCAAAATATAAATCCATACCTGTGTACTCATTTAATTTATGCTTTTGGTGGCTTAGACAGAGAAAATGGACTTAGGCCCTATGACAAATATCAAGACATAGAACAAGGTTTGCATATATATAAATTATTTTTAATTTAATCACTTCTTTTTTATGTATTTTTGTTTTATTATTATTGTTGTACTCAGATATTTTTGAAATCTTCAAAATTAGGTTGAAAAAAATTTAGAAAAAGCTTTTTATACTTGTTTAAATTTAATCTATAGACATAATAATCTAACCATCAAGTTACTTGTAATAGTATTGAAGATTAATGTATAGTCTACAAGAACATCTGAAAAAAAAGAGTTGATTTTTTGTATAATTATGTTATATAGGAGGGTATGCTAAATTTACTGGTTTGAAAACCTACAACAAGCAGTTGAAAACTCTCCTTGCAATTGGAGGATGGAATGAAGGTTCTGCAAGATTTTCACCTCTAGTTGCCGATGAAGAAAGGAGAAAGGAATTTGTAAGAAATGTTGTAAAATTTCTTAGGCAAAACCATTTTGATGGACTTGATTTGGATTGGGAGTATCCAGCATATAGGGATGGAGGAAAGCCTAAGGATAAAGAAAATTATGCTCAATTAGTACAGGTAAACATTATAAGTTTTTGATTAAAATAAAGAAAAAGTTTTTAGTGACTTATATTTTATTTTAGTTTAGTATTAGAAGAATGGAAGATAAGAGGAGCTCAACAGCAGTCTTCTATGTTCGATATTGCTGCTCGCTTATGGCGATTACTTTGCAAATTATATAGCTGTTAATTTAATTACATATTAGTTGGGATCCTGTTACCTCCTACTCTCCTAATATAAAATAAAGATTTTATACTAAAACTTTGTACGGGAAATGGTATTTTCATCTGAAGATGGTAGTTTGATTTTACTTCAGTGGCAGCAGTTATTTTTCGATCAAGACATTTCCTCTTGAATATAATATATTAATTATTATATTATTTATATTATATTGTGAAATAATTATAATTATTATGAAATAGACAAGTAAGCACAAAAAAACATACAATGAAAATATTAGAAATAAAGGCTCAAATTATTGTTGGGCTTATATAAAGCTGGACAAGTTGAATATATATATATATGGTTACAAATCGGCAATAAGAATAATTATAATTACATAATAATATAAATTGCCAATAAGGCCCGATGTATAATATAGTTTTTAAATAAATTAAAAATTTGTCCGAACTGTAGTTTCGTTCAGTTTATTTTATGTTGATAACAAATAATACAATATGAACTACACAATATATATAAATTAAAGTTATACAATTTGAGCAACGAGTAGTACAATTAAATGAACAGTTGTATAATTTGTAAAATGGCAATTGGTCCGGCGATAGGCAGACAGGGAGTACTCCCCTATTAACAAAAGTTGAAAGTGAAGAATAATATTTTAAAAATCTCACGAATTATGTTAAGTTCAATTATTTTACAATACCAATAAATCCATTAGAAGGATAATATTCATGTAAATAAATCTGTAACTATATATTACGTTTCTTCATAATTGCATTTACATGGAAATATGTATCATTTGACAATAATACCATAACATTATTTAAAATGCAACCGATTTTTTTTTATATTATTCTTTTCTATTTACTAAAAATTCTTATGTTTTTTATAGGAGCTTCGTGAAGAATTTGAAAAAGAATCATCAAAAACTGGAAGGCCTAGGCTTCTCTTGACTATGGCAGTACCAGCTGGAATTGAATACATTGATAAAGGCTATGATCTACCCAAACTCAACAGGTACTAGTTTCTGCAATAACAAATAAAAAGAGGAATCTACAAGCAATCAAATTGGAAGATACAATGGCATTTGGAGGTTTTGCCAAATAGGCCATTTAAATGATGATTGATTATCAGTTTTTAGTTCTAATTGATTCTTAGACCAATTTACCAATTAGATAATAAATTAATTATAAAAAAACTCACACCACAATGCTTTAATAATTACAGATTTAGTAATGATTTTCATTTTGCAGATATTTAGATTTCTTTAACATACTCTCATATGACTACCATTCTGCCTTTGAGCCATCAGTGAATCACCACTCACCTCTATATTCCATTGAAGAAGATTCCGAATATAATTTTGACTCTCAGTTGACCATTGTAAGTTTATTTGAAAATAATATATTTTTTTAAATTATAATTTTTTTTTTTATGATTTTCTTTGGCCATTCAGTGTGGTCTCTTCATCAACAATTATTGTAGACAACAGCCTGGAAAAGATAAACCTTACTCCCACTGCTATAAACGATAGTTTCGATAATGAAGTGTGGCTACTGAGTATGCACAGAACTGCACGTTGCCCGTCAACCTGATAACCGACATTGTGAATGATATAATAGTTACAAGTTCACGTCCCAGTGCCGAGGAGTCCATTAATCTCCGTCTTAGCCCTCTGGCTCAAGGAAAACCCTGTATTGCCTAAAAGGCGAGGAAGGGGAGAACAAAACAAAAGTGATGCGGCAAACTATTCATTGCTCCATAATCAGTTCCTTTGGAGTTGATTCAATAGTGTCCTTCCTACAGGCCCATTCAGCTATCCGGAAATGACAAATTGTTTTAGGTAATCAGATTATTACTTTTCTTAGTCAGTTGCTACATGAGAACCTATATTCTTTTCTCTGAAGCAGATTATTCATGTACCGAATTTCTGGATAGCTATTTGATATCTTGGAAAACTACAACACGGTTCTCAAAAATAAATCATAGGTAGGATCTTTACTGCTAAACTCGGCCATTTACTTGCTAATCCTGATCAACAATATTTAATCTTCATTACCTATTGCAAGCACTTTCATCCACTTGATCATTCTTGCTGCAGTATAAAAATATATATAAATTGAAATGGTTTTAATTAACTCATTTCCTTACTAACTTATTTGATTTTACAACTAAAACTAAATATTTTTCTAATACATGTGTTTCTTCTAGGAAGCCACTATAAAGCACTATCTAATGAAAGGAGCTGATGCAGAAAAACTTGTGTTAGGAATTCCTACATATGGTCGTTCATATACATTGTTTAACCCTGACTCTACCGATCTTGGGTCACCAGCCGATGGACCCGGAGAACAGGGTGAAGCTACAAGAGAGAAGGGCTATCTTGCTTACTATGAGGTTCAGATTTCTTTTTTTTTTAATTATCATTACAATTTTGTAGCGATTTGAGTAATTTATCAGTCCGTCTATTTTTTCAATTATTTATCTAAGGAGAGGGTAGTTGAGTGTTGGCTTTCCAAAATAAAATACTCAATAATTAATATTTAGAGTATTATGAATAGTGATTGTTCATTCCATATTATAGCCTTTTTTTCTTCAGGGGATACAAAACCAGCAGGTATTTAGTAAACAACAAATTGACTTACTATCAATTGAGGTATTCAGTTCCAAAATCAGCTAAATCCATTTTTGTATATTTTATAAGACTGCTTGTAAAACAAATCACTTCAGTATTTTGAAATTATAGACAGTTCCATGAAAAATATTTTTTGTTTTCTTTTAGAATTATATGGTGAAAACATTTTAAAGAACTACAAAGTTTTTATGGTATTAGAAATGTATCAGCCAAACTGTTCATATTGTTGGTCTAATTCCGAAATTTTATTAATTTGACTTTGAAATACTATTGAACTTAATAATATGATGTAAAATCACTTTATTATTCTAAAAATTACATAAATATCTGTTCATGAATGAGCAATACTACTATTATACTAGCATCATTAAAAATCTTGCTTCATTCAGCTCATAAATGATGCCACAATGGCTGTCCAATTTAATTTCAATTCCTAATAACTGCAAGAAAAATTAAATTTTGGTGGAGTTTTATATATTTTATTATTATTTATAGTTAGTTTTGACCTTGTAATCCTAATGATGTCTTTTAAATCAGTAGCTATTTAATGTTTGATTAATATAATTTTGTGAAAAGACAAAAATATATACTTAAAATATCATTCGGTTTTAAAACCAAGTTATTTTTTATTATAGATCTTGGGAACTTAAAGGCAGAAATGAATACATTTTTTTTTAATATGTTGTTTTCTGATAAAATTGTATATTTATTTTTCAGATTTGTAATAATATAAAAGACGGATGGACTGTAGTTCAACCTAAAGAAAGTGCAATGGGTCCATACGCTTACAAAGATAATCAGTGGGTTGGTTACGATGATGAAGCTATTGCTAGAAAAAAGGTAAACAATTAAAAAACATATCTAACTATTGATATTAATTTTAAAACTATGAAACTGAAAAAAAAATTATTTTAAACGAATTATTATGTTTTTATTTAGGCAGAATATGTGAATCAGAGAAATCTGGGTGGTATTATGTTCTGGTCTATTGATAACGATGACTTCCGAGGTAAATGCCATTCCCGCCCTTACCCTCTCATTGAAGCAGCTAAAGAAGCTCTGGTTGGGAAAGGAGTCAGTAATAAGTTGCCATCCAGTATACGGGGAGGTAAAACGAATAAAGTTGGAAAGATTAAAACAACAGCCAGGACAACTACAACTCCTTCTCCTCCACAGTCCAACACTACTCCTGAACCTCCAACAACACCAGACCCAGGAAGTGGTTAGTATTGAAAATCCATTATAATAAAGAGTAATTTATTCATTTCTTTTATTGTTTTATTATAATTTAAGTAACATTATATATTACAGTGAATGGTACTATGATATTCTTTAATAAATCCATTTTTGGCTTTTTATATTCATGACTAAACTATATTTATATATTTTATTGTATTTTTAACTTTAAAAAATTAACTATAACAAGTCTATTATTAGCTAGTTCTTATAAAAGTGTTTCTTTCAATACTTTTCGCAATTACTTTCTATCTTACTAAATTTTTGATATAGAGATTCCTCAGACTCAGAATATGATGTTGGTTATTTAAATTATTGAAACATTCTAATGTCATATGGTTTAAATGTGTGACGACATTTTGGCCCGAGTTGTATGCCTTTATTAAGGCTGAAAAAAACAATATATGAGAATAATAGAAAGAGGAGCATAAATATTTTGCCTCATTAGTAATGTGGAAGGTCATATATTCTCTATAAACCACATAAAATTATCATCTTGTAAAGAAACATTGCATAAAACTATTCATTATTTTATTAAATATTCCCTAAGTGCACGATCCCATTTAAAAAAAAACTCAATGTTAAAACTAGTAAAATCGATTATATGTTTAAACAACATATTTATATAAAAGCTGTAAGAAATATTAATCCTAGGCCTAACTAGAAAGAAAGTTCACATAAAAATTAAGTTTAGATTTAAGAAAAACACATTTTTTTCATATCAATTTTTCAAAAATAAATTGAATTATTATAATAACTTTAAGCTGTGACATTATTTTATTTGTAAATTATTCATTGAAATTATCGATATTTCAGACTTTGTTTGTAAAGATGAAGGGTTCTTTCCTCACCCAAGGGACTGCAAGAAATATTTCTGGTGCTTGGACAGTGGACCTTCAGATCTTGGCATAGTTGCTCATCAATTCACCTGTCCTTCTGGTAGGATATTGTTTTATTTACTTATATTTTTTTATCAAAATCAATTTAATATTAATTCTTTTTTTTTTAGGACTTTTTTTCAATAAAGCCGCAGATTCTTGTGATTTTTCTAGAAATGTAATTTGCAACAAAAAATCTGCAACCACGACCACAACAACTACAACTGTTACCCCTAAAACAACCAAGGTATGCTATGGACTTTTTATGTAACTGTAATTGTTAAAATTACATTTATTTTGTATTTTTTTTTTTTTTTCCACGGAACGGCCATAGAGACCACGCGAATATCATGACATTTGGCTTCTTTCTTGTTTTTCCTTTCTTTCCACTTCTCTCTCATTATCTCCGAGTGCCGCCGCTTTCTCTCCTCCGTCCACGCGACTCCCTTTCTCGAACTTTTCTTCTTAGCAAGAACCGTGATCTCCTTTAGTCTCTTACCATACCCCTCTCTGTCCAGACAGTCCCGGTCCGTTATTCCAAGTCTTTCCGTTTCTTCCTTCATCTGCCTGATGTATCCTCCCAAGCTTTTGTATCTACGGATTTTTTGGAATATTTCCTTGTTAAGTCTTTCTGGGGCCATTCTTACCATATGTCTGTGGAATTTCAGCCTCCTGATCCTAATTTCTGTTTCTAGATCTCTTTTTTCCTTGTATATTTTCTGATTGGATCTTAGCCTGTATCCTTCTTTTGTCTTTTTGGGGCCGTAAATCCTTCTTAGAATTCTTTGCTCTATTCTCAACAATTTTTCCAGACTGGGGAGGAATGTGGTTTCCGTCCCGTATAGTATCACAGGTTTAACAACTGTATTGTAGTGTCGTATTTTCGCTTCCTTGGACAGGTTTCTCTTGTTGTATATGTTACTGGTTGCAAAACTTAGTTTTTCCAATTTGGCTATTCTTTCCTTGATACTTTCTTTTTCAGAACCATTATTACATATAGTCTCACCCAGGTATTTAAATTTATTTGTTACATTTATTGACCCGTATTTGGTTTCCACTGTTTTTTTCTTGAAGTCTGCGTCTGTGGTCATTAATTTTGTACGTGTGAAGCTCCTTCCATGATATTGTAAGTGTTTATTTTTGGGTCAGGTTACCCCGACTAAGTACAACTAGGGTAGTTAGCCCTAGAGGGTTAGTTTTTTAGTTAGTTTAGTTCCTCCATCCCTAGCCTTCTATCGGGAATAGAGTTATCCAGCCGTACCACGTGGAGGCGCGCATTCCTTAGGAGTTTTAGATGGAATGCAAAAGGCTCTCCTAAGGACGCCGAAACAATAACGTATTTTTTTTTTTTTGTATTATTATTCATGTTTAATATTTTTGCCAATATTGTGATAGGGGATGATATATTTGCTTGTTTTTATAATCAATAAAAATAAATTATTTGATATTTTAATTTTTTCAAAGAAAGAGTTCTAATAGTTCTAGGTATATATAGTATGATATAATATAAGGTATATATGTAATATAGGTATATATAATATAATATAAGGTAAATATAATGAAAATTCTCTTCCATGTTAATCTATTATATTCTTTTGTCTGACATTTCGAGTTACTCACTCATCATCAAAGACAATTTAAAACTGTTACTATGTCTTTCATCCTTCTTATTGTTTTATAATGCATATTAAAAATATTTGTTCTAATTTACCAATTCGTTCTCGATCAATCTCCACTGCCTTTAGTACCAGTGATGAAGTTGAGAGAGTAGCCTCCATAGTTGGAGGGACAATCCTGCCTGGGAGTTCCCTTGCCTGATTGTAAATAGTGTACATGGGTATGTAAGGGAGTGGGGTAGTTCAGTGATACGGTACTGAACTTCCAATGCTAAAGGTCCCAGGTTCGAATCCCGGCTCATGGCACACAAATTATTTATTCTGTTTCATTGGATGTGGGGTAACCCTGGGGCGGGAGACCCTCTTGGGGCATATCCAGCCTCTATAAAGTGGGTATCCTTGATTAAAATAATAAATCAAGGGGGAAAATCTGGCAGTTGAGCGTGATCTAGGTCAAATTACCTCCTTGCACAACTGTAGACCAAAAAACAGTGCTTTCCCTAAATAGTTCTGAGCCCAAAACCCTTCATGGGTTATAGTGGTACAGATAGGTAGGTAGGTATATAGGTATGTATGTGTTTTTTGCTTTTATCAATTTCCTTATTTTTAAGTTATTTTATTTTATTTATTATATATACTTTTTATTATTATTTAGTTGTTATTTTGCTTCTGTTTATTTTATATTTTTTTATACTATAGTGTGAATGTGATCTTATCTCTCTCTCTATTACCAATGTTCAAGTGACAGAATGTTGTAATATTCAATAAATGAATAAGTTAGTAATTAAATTTTAAATAAAATACATTTATTTTTAAGATGGATGTTTTCCATTGTCACAATTCACTGGGTAAACTATTTTTTGGACCACTATTCAGTCCAACTTATTTTATTTTAAATTTAATTAGTAAATTAAGAACAAATGTTTTTAATAAGCATTATAAAACAATAAGATGGATGAAAGACTTACTAACAGTTTTAAATTATCTTTGATGATGGGTGAGTAACCCGAAACGTTAGACAAAAGAATAAAATAAAGATTACCATTGAAGAGAAAATTTTCATTACATATAGATAGAATAAAAATAAATTATTTCAGGCAAGCCCTGGTAAAATAACACTTCCACCGAAAACCACATCTCTGCCAAGAACTACTACTACTACTACCACCACAACAACTGAAGCCCCTATTGAAGAGGAAGAGGAGGAAGAAGATAGAGATAATGCCGAAGATCCACAAGCAATCAAGCAGTTGATAGCATTGATTAAAAAATTAGGTGACATATTAAGCCTTTATGTTCTACAAAAAAAGTTTATTAGATAATTTGAACGTGGTACCACATTAATAATCTTTAAACTTATTTTTTGGTTGCCCCAGAGTTTCATTTAAGTCCTATTATTATATAATCCAAATAGATATTAAAAAGCAATATTAATGTAATTTTTTGTAGAAATCTGTACTCCATTCTTCTATGAAACGGGTGTCACATTATTATTTATATTTATATTACAATATTTAGAAATGTATAAATTATATATTACGATCCCAAATCTTATTCATCAGTTTATTAACGTTTAGCATTAACTTATTGCATCTGAAACATATTATTCATTTTATTTACTATATTAGGTGGTGTGGCTGAACTTGAAAAACAGTTAGAAGCAAGTTCTGGCACCGATTCAACACCTCCCCCTATCAGCAAGAGTCTTTATAGGAAAGTGCTTAATTCTGGCACGTCCAGGTACAGTAACTATGCATAACATATATTTTTTTTAATAAAATTATTGAATGACTAATTTTGTTAATTCATGCTGGATTAATTAAAATTATTAAAGCATTCATTTTAAAACTATTCAATAAACAAGCCACTAATTCACACAGCATTAATTTGAGAAAAATCATATAATAATGTTTGATTTTGCCTACAGTTTCATAGATCATACTTCTTCTTAAGTCCTCCTTAATTGTGCATAATAACAAAAGAAGGAACTAATTTCTTAATTTTTATGCAAACAAAGATGTAAAGTTGAATCCAGTGAATCAGTGTTATCAACCCAGAAATATTTCACAGGTTTAACACATTTTTGAGATGTCTTTTCTTGTCACATGAATATTTTTTAATACAAAATATTATTTAAATGAAAATTCATTACGTTTTATAAGTATATAAATAAATATTAGTGTTTTCACTATCAGAAATATTGTTATCTTTATTTATAAATGAGATTTGAAATAGTTTATGAAAAATTAAAAGAAAGTCATTAAGCAGATAGGGAATAATTAGCTCTTCTTCTAATTCCACTTTGGCTTTATTTAAATCCCTATTTTAAAAATGATTTGTTCTTTATTTTAATATGTTTAATTAAAATATTACCTTAATTTCTTTATTTTTACTATGTATCCTTTACCCTTCTTTCTTGCAAGGTTTCATATACTAGTCAATATGTTTAGATACCAAAGCATTCAAAGAAATGGACCATCTGGGCCTCAAAATGAAGGTCTACCCCGTGAGTCACCCAGATCTTCATTCCGAAGGGACAAACCACAATATGTCACCATTAGAAGAGAAAGGTATTAATGATATGTTTATTTAAAAATTTATATCATGTATAAAACATATATTATTCAAAATTAAATATTTTGAAAGTTTCTAGTTAATACAATAGGATTTCATAAATAGAAACAATATTTATAATTTAAAACAAATTAAATTATGAGATCATTTTGAATATTGGATTATGACATAGTGGTAAATATTCAGAAATTATTATGAATAATGGGACATACACAGGAATACATTTTATATAAAAATATTTTTGTTTAATGTCAATAATTTTGTCCTATTTTAAAATTTTGCGTTTACAGGCCTAGCACCACTACAGAAAGTGCTGATATAGTTTATGCAGAAGTTGAGGATGATGGTGGTGTTGAAGAAGAAGGGGTTAAATATAAGACAATAAATCGAAATCGATTTGGTCAAAACTCTGGTGCATCTGAGACAGAAAAACCAGAACGACCAAAGTACCAACCTTCTGAAAGATTTAGGTCAAAGCATCGGAATGAAGAAGCTCCAAGAAACGAGGAAAGGTCGACTACATTGAAATATACAAGTATTTTAAGAAGTCGTCCCACTACTGCAGATTCTTCTTCTACTACATCCAAGTATGTTGTTTATATCTAACTCAATTTCTATTATGATCTTGTTATCTTTTCTCCTCTGGAATAATTTAGTTCCCAGCAGTATTGAAGACTCCACATTTTCTATTCTCATAGCAAACTATTGCAATGATTGATCTGAAATCATTCAATTAATTTTTCAATTAACACCTTTTAGAAGTACCTATCTTATCTAACTAACGAATTTCACTGTCAGTTTGCTTAGATATGCCATTGAACCTACGAACCTAACTTGGCTCCTTTTACTCTCTTTGTCCCATCATTATTCATTGTTGTAAGATATTTTCATCTAGAAGGCGGGTGTTTATAGTAGTATCCCACATTACAGGGATAATGTGCTCAGTAATATTTTTAAAGTAATAAATGTCCCATCATTAACATTTTAATTACTGGTTAAGTTCAATGTTTTTTAACTATTTTAATTTTAACTAATTCAAACCAATATTTTTATAACTGATTCATCTCCTAATTCCCTATAAGTCTCTTAACTACATCTGTGACTAATTTGATGCCAGACATTAAGGAATCCGGTTTTCTTTGTTTTTTTAAGATTAATTGTTGAAATTAATTAGATTAATAGAATAGTATGTTTTAACTATTTTCTTCTTTAAAATTAAACTAATTCTTTCCATAATTTCTTCTAATAATGTGCTCTTTTTCTATTAACTTAACATTTTTACTATTTATAGCAACTGAAGCTGAAATATGAAGTGTATTTTGACATTAATAATTCAGGAAAGAAGAAGAAGAACATCTAATGCAGTATTCCTTTCACACAGAGGAATCTTTAGTTGTGAAGGTTATATTATAACATTTTTTCCTAAATAATGGCATTGGCAGAGCTGGCAGAAGCTCTTCCATGATTTTAACTGAGAAAAATAATATTATTTTATACTAGATTTTCTTACTGAATTTGATTTCAGCATATCTATAGAGACAAGGTGAAGATAATTTTATTTCTTTTAACCATTCCTAATCGCTTGTTGTTAAAAAAAAAATGAAAAATAATTAATTTATGGCTATTAGCCTGTTTTAACAGAGAGTAAGACAGTATACAATAGGCCTCGATAAGAGCACAGTGCATTAATGCCAGGATTAAAAAAAAATTATCCCCATTGCTGCATTTCTGTGTATTTACATTCTTCCATTTAGGATGTTAAGATAATAACATTTGCAGACTTTTGGTGTCATTTTTATATGCACATAGCTTGGCTTCTATAAATCCTTGAAAATTGAAATATATAAATTGATATCATTTAACAGAGAAAATATGTATTAGAGGTTAAGAAAAATATAAGCAGAAATACAGTGAACAAGTTCAAATATGAGGATGAGTTGATGACTTTATCACTCACATCTGTTGAAATAAATTATATTTAGTGAATGTTAATATAATAAGTAATTCTATACTTTAAAACCCATCAGGTATGTGGTAGACTGTATCCAATTTTTTTTTGTCTTCAAATGTTTGATATATTTTTTATGATAATATTTTTACAAACTTTAAAACCACCAGTTTAATGTTTTGACAGTTTAAGACTAATTTACTAATGAATAAGTATAATTTATCTTTGTAAAATCTTTATAAATATTTTTCTGTATTATAATTGCTTTGTTTCTTCTTAGGTATGTTACTCTTCAACGCCAAAGAACTCCCAATCCTCATGCTGAAGAGGATGTGGTGACTACAGAGAATGAGCTCAATGATGATGAGGAGGTAACCGAACATGTTATTGAAACAACAACCCCACGCCCTCGAGTGAAGGTGAGTGATGATGTAATCCCTACAACCATCACTATACCTACATCCACCAGGGTTGTGACTCAGGTTGTTGAAGGGGCAACTCGGCGACAAAGAGTTCCCCTCTCAAAACTTAGGAACCTTATTAAGGATTTGGAAAATTCAGTAGTAGATTTATACAATGTAGAAAACAAATCTCTCTCAACAGAAGATGAAACCATAGAAAGACCTCTCTTACATGGATTTCACCTCAGAAGGCCTGACATAAGTGTCACAACCACAGCCAGAGCAACTCCTGCTTTTCTTTCTCAAAAAAGATTCAGGCTAAGAACAACTACAGAACAATCTGAGACTTCTTCTAGAGGACATTTTGTTCCCTCAAAAGCTAGAATCAGGACTACAGAGTCTAATCCTGCTGATACACATTCACTTTCACCAGCACAACAAACAGAAAATAGTGAAGAGCCTTCAGATAAAGGTGGAAGCGACATTCGTTTATTTAATACTGCAAGAAAAAGGTATCCACTCAGTAGTCGATTTCCTTTGAGAAGAAAACCCAATGAAAAATTGTATAACTTAACAAACATTAATAGTCGCCCTAATTCTGAAGATGAAGATGAATTATTTGTCAAGGGAGATTCTCGTGATACTAATGTAATAAGAAAACCAATTTTCAAACCACGATTTCCACCAAGGAGGGGGCCTACTACTCCTAGTCACATATCTTCAACAACTACATTGCCTACCTCTGACGAAATAGTAACAGAGCCAAGATCAACGACTTCATTGTCCTTGGATGATTCTACATTTGATGAGTTATATCAAACAGGAAGTACCATTAATGATTTATTAAGTGATACCTTTTCCGATAAAACTAAAGTCAATAATGTTGAATCAAAAACTGAAGCTGATTTAAGCTTAGGTGATATAGTTACTGAATCAATTTTAAAAGAAATTACAACTGATTCTGACTTAGAAACTACTACAAATTCCAGTGATAGTTTTGAAATGAATAATTCTTCAGTTTCAACACCTAAAAACGTAATTAGAAATAGGTTCCCAAGTTATTTAAATATAAATAGAAGATCAACTACTACTCCTACTCCAGAAGCAAAAACTCTTGACTTAATCCCTAAGAAAATAAAAGAAGGAAGGCGCTTTGAAAATCGAGATGATGATAAAACATTTACAGTAAATAAAAACATAGGTACAGGGCCAGAATTATCTGGAAAAAAGAAAGTAATTTTGCGCAGAAGAAAACCATCCATTGTAAATTCAACAGTGCCCATTAATGATAATGCAGTAAGAAGTAATAGAAACAGCTTAGTAATAAGAAGGAAAATATCTCAACAATATGATTATTCTGTGGTTAATAGCACCAATAATATCTTGGAAACTAAACCTTCTCGGAAACCATACATTTTAAAACGAGGTAGGAAAAAGTACGCAGATAATGTTCAGAATGACGATACATCACAACTCATAGATAATTTGGCCTCTTCTTCAAAGGAGGGTGTTAATTTAAAATTCTATGTAAACAATCAAAGTACATCAAATCCTGACTCTCTGCCTACAAATACTTCTTCAATTAAACATAAGAGAATAATTATCCGAGGCAGAAAAAGATTTAATGCAAACTTAAATGTTACAAGATACGATAAAGACAATGTAACCAAAGATTTAAATGACATTAAATTCTTTGATATCCAAAAGAATAATGAAACAGAAATTTCTCAAGTAAATACAACTAAAAATGGTGAAGATATCCTTAAGCATAAACACAAAGTTCGCAAAGTTATTCTTAGAAAACCTATTAAAGACCTTGAAGTTGAAGAAACTGGATCACTAGAAAAAGCAGGGCTTTTTAAAAATACTAACCCTCTAAACAGACCAAGTCAAATTAAATTAGCCAATGTGGCATCTAATGATGACTTGAATGTTGACTTTAGTGAAGACGTCATTCAAACAAGTAGAGGCGAGCAAGAGGTATGGATTAGAAGCTAACATTTAACAACTGGCATGAATGCATATATATATAACAAATTAAGTGTGTTTTAAAACTCATGCTTGTTGATTTAATTATATACTCTTAAAATCTGTATTAGCACAGTGTCAAATATGTATATCGCATGAATATGAGCAGTACTTGAGCTCAGTAGTACTGGTGATTGGAAGAAAGGTCTATGTTTCTACAGGTACAAATTCTACTTGTCAAATTTCCTTACTAAAACCTACCCTTAGACGGTACATTTAAAACTTACAGAAAAAAAATGAAATGAAAAAATAACAGCATTAACTGTCTATATTGTCTAGCATGGCACTCTTTGTCGCTTGTCCATTGAAAATATTTTAACAGCCAGATCAAAACTCTGGTGGCATGTATTTTATTTTCTACTGCATACATATTCAAAAATGAGTAAGTTTTCTCATTTCTAATCATCTTCTTCTTCTTCTTCTCTTTCTTTATGCTTAATGTGTTTATATGTGACAAAATCAAAACAAATCCAAGCATGGTGTTATAAAAATTATTTAAACAATCTCTCCTAACATTATATGTTGTTTAACATCGTAACTCTTTCCTCTTTCAACTACTATCTTATAACTTATATGGTTGTATCCTATACTTGTTTTATAAACATGCATGGAACAGTTGCAAACTAAATAATTTTCCTATCAACTGTACATGGTATGCGAACCATTGGTATGGTTATATACAACATAGTTTTAACTATACCATAATTTTGTATATACTTATAATATAAAAAAATTTAAATAGTTTATCCTTTTATATGATTATTACATACCAATCTAATTTTAAATATTTCACAATAAAGAAAGCTGTTCCTCTTTTATCCATTTTATATTCATGTCTTTAAAAATTATAGAGGCATAAATAAATTATTTATTTATAATCTAATTAAGAAATATGATTTTAGATTCAGACCAGAACTCGGCGACCGTTTAGAAAAACAATTGTTCGCGCACAAACAACTTCCACTACTGAAGCACCCACCACTGTTAAGCAGCGTACAACCATTGAATCTCTAAGACAGCGTTTGAATCGTTTCAAAACAGAGAGGAACTTCTCTAAAAATTCAATTACATCTCCTAGCCCATTTTCTAAAGAGTTTACATCAGGTGATATTTATTTTACTATTTTACCTTAATTAAATATTGTAACTTTTCTATTTCAAATATATCAGATTTAGCTTAATATTTTAATTTCTTGATACAAGGAGGGAATGGAATTGTTTTGAATAACTATTATGAACAAAAAACAAAAACCAAATCTAAATAAAAACAGTTAGTAATTAAATCAACATCAAACATGAGTGTATGTGGCTAAAGCATTCTCGCTCAATCTCCACTGACTTTAGCACCAGTGATGCCGTTGAGAGAGTAGCGCAGGGATCTCTTGGAGTCCTGCTTATCCTTCCTCAATAGTTGGAGGGACAAGCCTGGCTTGGGGTTTCCTACCTGATTGTATATAAATATGACTGAGTTTTTATGTTTTTAAATTTACTTATCTTTAGGTTATTTTATTTTTTATTGTACTTAGTTGTTTGATTATTATTTAATTATTAATTTACTTTTGTTAATTGTATGTTTTCTGTATATATGGTGTGAATGTATTCATATCTCACTATAATTATTGTCCAAGTGACAGATTATTATACTTCTAAATAAATAAAAAATTATGAGAGATAGATAACTTGTGCTAATGACGATGTGTGATTAAAATTACTAAACACAAATTTGTCCTTGAAAATTCCTTGATAGATGGATATATTACCAGCTATAAGTAACACATATTCGGGAATACAAATTTGGACTACTCAATATTAGGGTTAGGACTAATGGGTTTTGAACTTGAAATGTAAAATTTAGTACCATAGTATACCTGGATGAAAGCTTATATAAAGATTTAATATTTAATTTTAACTTAAATGACCAAAGGAAACAAATCAATAAATTTTTTAAACATTTCCAATAAAATTTCAAAAACATATTTCATCCTAATTCATGTTCTCTTATTTTAGCAATTTCAGAAAATGTCTCACAAACCAGTAAACCTGTTAGGAAAGAATTCAGAAAGTTAATAAGACCATTGCCCCTCGATGACTCACAACTTGATGCAAGCCACGATGTTTCAAAGAACACACCTCAAAATGAAATTAGAACTAGAAAAGTGTCAAAACCATTGGAACAAGTTACTGAAGGATCACAGCTTTCTGAAGAGTACACTGATGAAGAGCCATTGGTACTTCCCGATCTGGCAAATGTTGCAGTTGCCGCAATACAATCTTTGGCTACATCTTCTCCAATACCAACCACTCAACAATGTATGTACCGCTAACATAATGAATTATAGTTATTAAATAAGAAATCAGGATTATAGTAAGCATGTCATTTAATCTGCTATATGTTGTCTAATCCATATGATAACACAAATGGGGTGCTTTTTTGTCTTGTGATTGGTTCTTATAGGAAAAGGAAATCAAACTATAATTTTTTAATATTTTTTTTTAATATGATGAACAAGATATATAAAACATTATTTTGACATAATAATGTAATTATTTATATATAATTATTATTAAAAAGAGCTGGAGACAATATCAATAACTGTAGCTAACAAGTGTAATGCGTCAATAAATCATGTATCTTCCACAATTTAATTTTAACAGATAAATTTAAAGATTGTCATAATCTAAGCAGTTATCATAATCATCATTTTCTTAACTATTATTGTTTATGATTTTGATTTAGCCTATAATCATGAAATACTTGATAATCTCTAATGAACGAATGAATTTTAGATAAATCATCAACAACTGAAAGAACTACTCGGAAAGCTATTGTACGAAAAAGACCAGCTGTTCGACCTACAGTTTCCACTCCACCTAAAAGTTCACCACGTCCATTTTCAAAGATTCAATATGATGAATATGATGATTACTTTGCAGAGCCTGTCGATGTGCCACTTTCTGGAAAAGTAAGTGAATAATATTTCTTTTCAAACAATCTTAAAAATTTCCTTTAAGTCTGTAAGTTGGTTCAGCTAATATCATAAAGGAAAGTATGTATTGGCTGTGTATCATCAATAACTATTGTTTTTTACATTTACATAGTTCAGTATCTTAAAGTTGTAGTATGAGACATAATAGCAAATTATTAATTAAATACTTTTTGGTTAATTTGAAATCATTACTCGCATTTCCATTCATTTCATAATTGTTTTGTTTTTTTCAGGTGAGGATACATAATGATGGCTATATAGAATGTTTAGATATTGGAAACTTTCCTCATCCATTTTCTTGTAGAAAATTTATATCATGTGCTAAAATGGAAAATGCTAATTTACTTGGATGGGAATACACATGTCCAAAAGGATTATCTTTTGACCCTATAGGAGGAATATGCAATTGGAATGCCGGACTCGGGTGCAAAGAATAATCAATGACTGATAAACCTAACTGTGTCTTGGTTTTTGTGTAAACTACTTTTTGTAGATTTGTTTCTGTACCTGATAGGGAAATAAATAAATTCATAACGTGAAAATATGACAATGGTACAGATGACTTTGTAATAATTCAATTTCTAAACTGTGGGCGCGATTGTATAAAACATCAAAGTAGCAATCGGTTGTTTAGAAATATTATTCTATCAATAGTTTCATATTGAAAAATTCAAAAAGGTTTGTAAATTGAATTGTTATATCCTAGATAATTAATTTTTGTTAATGAACAGTGTACATAAAAGATATTCGGGGCACAATATGAGGTATTTGATAAATGCAGCAACCTTAATTATTTATTTATGTATGTAAATATTTCAATATGAATCATTGGTGTTTAGTTGAAATATTTGTTCATCAATTAATAGTTAGAATAAATAAGTGTAAAAATTACTTTTTTGAGTTTTGTTTATTCAGTTAGTTTATTTTTCACTAGTCAAGTATTATTTATTATTATATTTAAACAAATACAGTTTAAGTGAATGCAAAGTGTATTTTGTGATGTAGGCATTAAAAAGCTCTACAGTGAACATAATGTTGACAATTTGTTTTTAATAATTTGTAATCACAAATATATATGTATCGATTTATACATTTTCATCAGTGATGTATGCATGTAAATAAAAAACATTTTTTATTATGATTCTTTTTTAGTCCTATGAAATTCTTCCTTATAATTAAAGTTGTCTGAATCTTTGATAGTCAATTGATTTTTCAGAAAAATAGTAAAAAAAATGTACATAAATTGAATTAATTATATTAATTTCAAAACTGTAAAGTGAGACTGTTTCTTGTCAATTAGAAAACTATAGTCCAAAGCTAAGTATTGACTAGGAAGTTTTCTTTAAAAAAATTTATATATAGATTTAAAATTTTTCATAACTGCCGTACTAAAAAATTATAGTTATTTTATAAGTGAAAGATAATTAAGAAGAATAGAATACCACATTTTGTATTATATATATTAAATTTCAATATATATTTTCTAACCGTGAGTTTTTTTTATTTATAATAACAATAAACTTCATAATATCCTCTCTTTGGGATTTTCCATTCTGGGAAAACTACAGAGCAGCCAATTTCTTTTCCCTGAACTAGTGAAACTATTTTTGAAATTTAAACATTCCCTGACATTAGCTGAACTAGATTAGCTTGCCTTTTAACAGTTCACTATTAATTTACTAAACCGTTTTTATCATTCATTTATTGATGTGTGGCACGACATCCCGTTACCGAGACTGGGCCTCCTCCAAGAGCCTCCGCCAGTTGGCTCTGTCTTCTGCTGCAGCTCTCCAGTTCCGTACACCAAGCAGGGTTCTCGCATCATAGGCCACGTTGTCCAACCACCTCGTCCTCGGCCTTCCTACTCGTCTTGCGAGGTGCAGCTCCTCCATCATTATTTTCTTGGGTATCTCAACGGTGCTCATTCTGGCCACATGCCCTGCCCACCTTAGTCTGGCCAGTTTAATATAGGTGACTACGTCGATGTCTGCATAGAGAGAACTGAGCTCCCTATTTTTTCTTTTCCTCCAGACATCACCCTCCTTTACTGGACCATAAATCCTTCTGAGGACTCCTCGCTCAAACACACTCAGCTTCATCTCATCGTTTTTGGTCATCGTCCAAGCCTCTGAGCCATATGTCAAAACAGGCCGAACAAGAGTCTTGTATATGATCAGCTTGGTCTTCTTTGAGAGGTACCTACTTCTTAAGTGTCGGCCAAGTCCAAAGACACATCTATTGGCAGCCGTGATCCTTCTTTGTATTTCTTGAGCCATGTCATTTTTGCTATTAATTTCAGACCCAAGGTATATAAAACTTTTCACTCTCTCAAACTTAAAAGAACCTACCTCAAATGGAGAGTTCAGATCCACCTCACCACCAACTCTCATATACTTAGTTTTCCTCTCGTTGACTTCTAGACCAAGTGGTCTTGCAGCTGCTTCAAGGCCTATAAACGCTTCTCTGAGAGCCTGTTCAGACCTACCTATTATGTCAATATCATCAGCAAAACCAAGAAGCTGTGTCAGGCGATTGAAGATTATATCGTTGGTCTGAATACCGGAGTCTCTTACAGCTTTCTCCTCTGCCAAGTTGAACAATAGACAGGCGAGGGCATCCCCTTGCCTAACCCCACTGCTCACTTTAAACTCTTCGGAGTCGTCAGAACCGACACGTATTATACATCTCGAGCTGTCCATGGTCATCTTGATTAGGCGTACGAGCTTCTGAGGGATGCTTAGCTCCTTCAAGGCACAGTATAGTTGCGTTCTATCAACGCTGTCGTATGCTGCTTTAAAGTCTAGGAATAAATGGTGGGTGACTACCTTATGCTCCATAGTCTTTTCTAGGATCATCCTCAGAGAGAACAGTTGATCAGTGGTTGAGCGTCCTCTTCGAAATCCAGCCTGATATTTCCCCAGTTCCTTTTCAGAATACGGGAGAATCCTCTCAAAAAGAATGTTAGAGAGCAGCTTATAAGCACACGAAAGGAGTGAGATTCCACGATAGTTAGTGCATTCTGTTTGATCTCCTTTCTTATGTATTGGGCAGATAATGGCTGTTGCCCATTCCGTAGGCATAGCTTCCCTCTCCCAGATGGTCAGCATTAAATCATGCAGAGCTTTCTTAAGTTCTTCACCTCCACATTTCAACAGCTCTGGCTGGATTCCGTCCGGGCCTGGCGCCTTTCCATTTTTCAATTTCATCAGGGCATTTTCCATTTCCTCCTCATCCGGGGGTTCAATAGAATTCAGGGAGTCTTCCTTCATTACTCCTACTTCTCCAGGCACCGTTCCTCTGTTTAATGCGTCTTTAAAATGTTGTACCCATCTCCTTAGTACGTCATCTTTGTGGCTTAAAAGAGATCCATTCGTGTCTTTGCATGCCGTCACTCTGGGCCTGAAAGCTGCCCTACCCTCGTTTATTCTCTGAAAAAACAGCCGACTTTCATTTTGGCGGCGCAATGCCTCTATATCCTCCATGTTCTTGTTTTTATCAAGTTCCAATAAAGGTGTATATTACTATATTCAATGATAATTGTATGTAGTGACACGTCATAGAATTTTATGATTCATTCATGTACACCCTTCTATTATTTTATGTGAAGATTTGATCACATTTCCTGCAACAAATTTGAAGCATCGGAGGATTGAGAGCTCATCTCATTGATTTTTTTTTTACTGATTTCTAAACCTTTAAATAAAAATAAAAATATATAATATATTCAATTTCTTTGTTAACATATTTTCAAATATATCAGCACCTAATATATATATATATATATATATATATATATATATATATATATATATATATATATATATATATATATATATACATACTTACATATACTGGGTGTTTCATTTCTTAATGGCTAAACTCTGGGGAATTTGATGCATAGGCCTATTCGAATGGAAAAGGAGTTAAGACCAATTTTGTGTTTTCCTTAAGATAGTCACGATTTTCATTGAATAAGAAGAAATTGCTCAAAAACTGTTCAAGATAATTAAAATAATTTTAAAATCTCAAGTTAAATTCTAAGTACATTATCTTAAAGTATACAATTTCTTTTGGAGAAAACGGTGATTAAATTTACTAAGGTCAATAATAAAAGGGACTTCCAGGATATGACCTATTCTAATATGACCACTGTACAGAGGTATGCTGCTCATGACTGCAGCAGTACTGTTGTCATGTTAGAGCTCCTGAAAGTTCCTTTTGTCATTGACCTTAGTAAATTTAATCACTGTTTTCTCAACAAAAAAAAAATTGTCTGCTTTAATATGGTGTACTTAGAGTTTAATCATCTTGAACAGTTTTTGACTAATTCCTTCTTATTCAATAATAACCGTGACAACCTTAAGAAAAACACAAAATTGGTCTTAACTACTTTTCCGTTCGGAATTGGCCAAAATATCAAATGAACTTTTTTGTTGCAAATGTTGTCTGGAAGTGTTTGACCACTAAGAACTGAGACACTATGTATGTAAATTTATTTCTACATATATTATCTTATATTGTTCGTTTTACAATAATTAATTAATTATGTTAATTTTATTAACTCATAATTTTTGTACATAACATAAACTCCCTAAAATTTTTGTATGGGTTCATCGCCATCCCAACCAGAATGGAAAGTTTGCACCTATGCTATGCATATAATCTCAATAATTTTACACCTAGTTGCTGTTCGATACATACCTATAAATATTGTTTTTTATAAAATACAGTAAATGAAAAAATAAAAGTATGTAAAAAAGACTGATGTCACCAACATTAAAATTGCTGTGTAAAAGTAAAAGGTAGAAAGTATGACTGACTTTTCAAGATAAAAGTATCCTAATTTTATCAGTTTTAAAATAGTCCTACAATACAAATATCAGAAAAACGTATTATTTTAAAAATAATTCACACCATTTAAACAATCAAATATATATTTTTTTTTTCAATATTTTGGTTACAGGACTGTAATGGAGCTCATAAAATTTGGAAAATTGAAATGCCAAATCGGTCATATTATCATATCTACTGCCTCTTATCTTTGCACCACATAAAAACAGTCTAAATAAATAGGAGAAGTTTTTCAGCAGTTTTCAGCATGCATTTAATCACTTTATTAATTTTCTAATAGATTTTAAGATTTTGATGGAATCAGTAATGGTCACAAAAAAGTTTGATAGTATTTTTTTTTTTTTTTTTTACGTTTTTATAAGTTCTTAACTAACAGATCTCTCAAAATTAAGAGAGTATTCATTCATTCATTTAGAACATTAACAAGTTCACAGGGTACTCAATTAGTTTTTTATTGTTTTATTCGTTTTACAGATTGTTAGGCGATTAAAGGTTATAGGAAACCAGAATGTGATAGGGTAAAAACAGCAAGTTTAAATACATTCATTTATAATCAGAAAAGTCATAAGACTGACAAGTATTACAGATAAGTTTAATGAGCTAAATAATTAACTAATTAATTCAACAAAGCTACCCAATCCAACATTGCTGGAAAAATCAACTTTTTTAAGAGTATTTATAGTTTATAAATATTCAATATCAAATATGGGCAAAACCTAATAAATGAATTTTAAACTAGAAATGGATAAAAAAAATACTTTTTTAAATGAGTATATAAAACATTTATAAAAATATATTTGTAAACTTAATAGTAAGGCATTAGCAATGAAGTGCAATTAATAATTGAATGATGGAATACATATACAATTTAATAGAAGCTATCATAAACTAACTATCAAAATAACTAACTAAATAAAATTTCAGTTAATTGAGAAAATGATTCGAATGTATAATTCATAATATAGTAAAGAAATAATTTTAATAATAAGTGGTCAATTAAGTAATTTCTACATTTCGATCTGGAAAATACTTCAAACGTTTTGGGTACGAGTCATTACCTAGCAATAAATATTAGCGGCATTAAGGAGCTATTCGATTAATTTAATTGATACGCTGTATGCAAGGATATCACAATTATGGAGAAAGGGAAAGCAGTGGAGGGGAAAGGCCATGGAGTATTCTTGGACTCGTCAATCATCGGCCATGTTCGACAGCTTTCGGTCGTATCCCACAACTGATCTGGCAACCTCAGTTCTGTTTAAAACATGCATGTGTTGTGAGTTATATTCGCTTCGTGAGTGAAATGCTTGAGAAAACTATTTTTAATGTTTTTCTAGTTATAAACTGATGTGTTAAACAGTGATAAATAACCTCTACAAAGCATCTTCGAAGGGAATTCTTCACAGGAAGTTTGAAGGTCACTAAATTTACTACTTCCGATTTAGATTAGGAATATTGTGTCGATATTTTAGTCGATTTTTGTTTACATATTTGTTTTTCTGGTATTAAATATTTCATGTTTAATATTTTTTAGTGGTTACTTCTAAAACATAAAGATAGTATATCACTATTAATTAATTTAAATTAAGGTAGTTTATATTAGATTTATAACCGTTCCAAAAAATAATCTTTTATTTATTGATGTAGTAATTTTATAGAAGTTTTTATACATTCTCCAGAGCTGGTAAGAAACGAGCGTAGTATTTATAAACATTCCTGACTGAGGAATGTGTTGACTGCGTATATAATTTCTATACAATCAATTGCTTTCCGATAAGGAAACAATTAACTTATGGTTAAATTTATCTTCTGTTTACGGTTCTCGCTGAGTTTGACTGTTTCTTAACTGTTAATAAGGTGTACGTTGCAGTTAAGGCTCGATCGAATTTGTATTTCCCTTTTTTTAGCTTTAAAAAATAATGCCTTCTTGTCATCTATGTTCTTTTTAAGTATACATGTTTCTTTATATTTTTATTTCCCCTGCCCATAACAATTTTTCATGTAAACTGAGATCAAGCTTATATAATTCATTTATTTGTTGTTACAATATGAATTAATAAAATCCATGATTTATTGATTAAAATGAAATAAAAAAAGTTCACTGGCCTTGAGGTAAAAAGTAAATGATTATATTATCTAAATGGTTAAGTATTGGTTTTTTACGTTTATTTTTAAGGCTTGATTGCTTTTACTTTTTGTTCTATTTCTTTTCTAACCATTTTTTAAAAAATTTACGCTAAAAAAAAGTAGCATAACTGAATTGTAAACTAAACAACATTCATACTTCAAATATGCGAATTTACATGAAGTATGCAAAATTCAGCAAATAAACTACTCCTACATAGGGTTACTATACAAGAGGGAAAAAAAATACTAGTTAATAAGTGACGGATGGATAATGGTTACATTCTATTTCGTATGGAATTTAACATTAAGTTTTGAAAAAAATGAAAGTCTGAACAAATATCATCTACAGTGGCTCATACTATAAGAATGATCCATAATGTGTTTGTATTTAACCTATTTCAACAAAAACCTTAACCTTAATTAAATGCTAATTCTGGAATGTTTTGCAAAATAACAAATTAAGCCATCATGATAGAATTAATTCCTTAAATGCCTGTTGAATATCTGGTGTTTTTTCCTCCTAATGATGGTTACTAATATTTTCGATTATTAATTCTTGAAACCTTATTTTAAAAAAAATACTGTACACACTCTGACTTAGCAGGATATAACACAGATTAGGTCCGTTAACCCCCTTGCTTTAAGTAATTGGATTTACTGGCTCTCCTACCATATAAATGTGTTATTTTTGTTTTCAGTTAATTTTCCTAAGAGATAATACGTAAAATGCTTTCCACAATAAAAAATACCTATTAATCAAACACCAATTGATTGGATGAAGGTGTTATTTAACAAGTTTCCGAAAATTCAAGAACTAGATACTTAGTTCTCGAATTAGTTCGAGATTCCTTGTATTGCTTTGAATGTAGTCCCTATTTTTCTGATAACATTAGTGTCAATATAAAATAAGTCCGGAATTTTTATTTTTTGCATCAGCAGACAACAGGGTTTCTACTGGCGGATGATGTCTGCCTCGTATTATTTACACCAGAGGTGAGGACTGAGATTAAATTTGTGTCCGATTCTTGATCGAAATAAATACATTGTCCATTGACTTCAATTAACAAGATTCTTGGTTAATCGCATGATTTTTCACTAGGTTGAATAGACTATATCTTTAAAAATTACACTAAAAAAACATCTACCATATTTATCAATTTCTCAAAACTTCAAAATTTGTAACATTATATATTCATACACTTATCACCAGTTAATTGTTGTTATCAATCAGCAAGATTAACTTATAACTTCCGGTATGAATCAATGCGTTTCTTTAGTGGCCTTTAAAAAACGGTCTTAGGATAATCAGGAAACTAGAGGGGAAAGATGGACATCATAGCTATTTTAATTTTATATAAACAACAACTTTTATAATTCTACCTTTAATTTAACTGATTTTTAAGAAGAGAATAACAATAAACTTTCTCAAAGTTGGTGTTGCATGTGCGCCATTGTCCTTGGATGGAGAGTGTAACCATGACTTGAATTACTGTTGTTTGACCAGAAGTCACACACGCAGAAGAAAAAAACAGAAGATATGGCTTAGTATCAAGCTTATCTTCTGGACCAATTCAAGTAAGATCCGGTCACTATTTAATTCGTTTTGGGGGAGAGAGCCTCCCAACATCTGAGTGAATAATGGTTCTAAAAATAAAATTATAGTGATTATTTAAAACTAATATATAGAAGGATTTGAAGCGGCAAATTCCTCTTAGATTACGCATCTGAAGGAATGATTATGAGATAATTATCTTAATATTAATTTTAGTTTTCCAACCACTGTTTCAGAAAGCTGTCAAGATCTGTAAAAGTATTTTTATCGTTCATAAAACCGTCTGCAATAATATTCATTTTTTAAGACAATCGCAGAATTGCGAAAGCTTGATATTATAAAAGAATATAAATAAGTTAATGTAGATTAAGCTGTTATTTTATTTATTCCGATTAATGTTTAAACATCCATATGATGTACATATCAGTTCTGATTGATGTATATTTGAAATATCTGCTCTGATGCTTGATATTTGATTACTTGTATTGGTTTATTTCTTAATCCCTGGATAAAGGCGAACAAATCGATTAAGTTTAGCTTTCTCATTGAGGAACGTTTTTATGGATACCTCCTGGGGTTGTGTACAAGAGACCCTTTGTTGACCTCCAGGTGAAATACGCCAACAGTTATGATCGAGCGATGTTTGCCAAAATAATGACGATAATAAATTAAGTTCTGACCAATACTCACAACGCTGGGAATTTTCTCTTTTCTAATCTTTATAGCTTTAGATTCCTTTATAAATAGTTTTTATGTAAACTTCAAATTTAATTTCAGTAAAATAAAAATTCCCCTCATACTACTCGTGGTGGAAAAGAGTACGATTAAGAAATAAATCCACAAAAAGAAGAAGAAAACAAAGATTGTACAGAAAATCTTTTTGTGCGTGGTACAGTTAGTTACTGTATTAATTTCTTGTAAAATTTCATGCAAAATTACTTAAGTTTTGCCTATGATATTGTACTTTATACAGAGTTAAACGGGAATAGTCCGTACCATTTTTGTTTTACCTGGTTTATCAGCATATTCTTCAAATACTTAAGAATTTATTTTGTAGATTCTTGTTTTATTTATTTTTTGTACTATAACATTAATCCTCGGTGTAGAATAGTTATCGCTAATTAGATATTTTAATTTAATTTTAAGTTGTTTAACAATACTATCCACGTTTTATTGTACAAATATATTTTTTTTTTATACCAGTCTATGTGCTTTCAGACATTTATAAAATCTTTCAGGTTGATATGAGTCTGATTGCAGAATGAGTTTTTATTCATAACATTTATTTTAATTTTATTTAATCTCTTCTGTTATAATTTCTTATATTATAATGTTCGTGTAGTTCCGATTTTTCAATTTGATCCATCAAATATTGTTTGTATCATATTAGCTCATCAAATTAACACACTTTGTGTACACTTCAATTCACGGAATTACGGAGGGGGGCTTTGGTGCTGAAGCCCTACCCCCTCCAAAATGGTAAAATATAACCATGTTTTATGGAAAAAAATATTCAAAAATTATCTCTTAAAGTATTATTGTTCGTGTAATTATATTTAAATGGGCTTTAGGAATCGCTTAAACACCATTTCATATAGGTAGTTGGTTTCTTTCTTTTTTTACAAAGTAATTATCGTTATTTTTATGAAAAAAAAGCTTTCGGGCTGAAGCGCCTTCCCCCCCCCCCAAAAAAAAAAATTAAATCCTGGATCCGCTAGCTAGTGCTTTAATTCGAAATCAGTTAGATAGCACAGTTAAATAAGGAATGCATTTACAAATTTGCCATTTACGACGGTCGCTTGATTAAATCAAGATGGTAGATTAACAATTATCTAAGCTATAAATGAAATTTTCGAGCTCTGTCCTGAAAATAATAGCGATTGTTTTTGTCCTTCTTTCACGTTATCAGTCCACTAAACAAATACAGAATAGTATGTTTCGTATATCTCTAACTATTGTTATCTTGACATTTGCACTCCGTATCACAAAAAGATTATGGTCTCATCGAAGCATTAAATTATGCTGTGGGGTATATTTCTATTTAAATTCGTGAAATTATAAAATGCCAAAATGTATCTTTATCTCTTCCAGGGTGCCACCTTTACTATCGTAAGCATTGTGTATCATTATTAATATTAGCTTTAGGTCGTTTTTATTCATATTATAATTTATATACATTCGGCTTATTACAAAAAATCATACAAGATCTAATACAGAACATTGTGCACTTGTTATGAACTATATTTGATAAAAGAGTATATTTCATTTTGGTGTAGTTACTGTGTGTTTTTTAATCCATAAATAAGCTCAAAATACACTTAAACTTTTTAAAAAGTTTAGCTCTATCAACAATGACTCAGTGAATTTTTGCAATAAAACGACGATATTCAATAACAACTTTATATAAAAAAAAAGTTACTCTTCATTTAAATTGTTAACAAAAAAAAAATTATCGATGATTTTTGAAGTGAAAACTCCTTTAGGCGCACTTTGCATGAGATTGAGTCGTCTCGGCTATGTAACGCTTATTCGGGTAAAGCCCGAAGAATAAATATAGTCTTCAAAACCAAAACTAAATATGACAAATCATACTGTAGTAATGAGAAAAAATGGTCATCACATATTTTAGCTATCGCGAACCTATTATTTAATTTTTAGAGTATGATACAAGTCAGAGCAAAGTTTACCAGCGTAATTTATACACAATTATAATTGTATATATTATTACTTTATGAATATAGTACAAAAATAGTTTATATACAATTATAATTGTTTATATTGTAAATTTTATTATTTTTCGAATATATAACAAAACAATATTTATATTTTCAATATCATTAATTCCGCTTAGTTGATCACTTCTATCGTGTGGTCTTAAGCACACACGGTAGTTTTGTTTTTTGTTCGTTTAAGTACTACCTTATGAACCAATTGAATCAAAGAAATAAAATACCCCATTGTATAAAGAATCTTTGGTAGCATTGTGCGTTAAAAAAAAAAGTTTTCTGATAACAAGTGTTTGTAAGGAAATACCTGGGCTTTGAGTCATTTTCTCGATAATTATTGATTAAAAAAAAGCCTTCTGCTTTACTCTTGGCGTTGTCACCCTTCTAAAAATTTGAAAGAAAATAAAAGAATATAATGAAAATTGGTTTGCCGATAATCCAAGAAATAAAATAAAATTATAAATTGTGATTCTCTCTCTCTCTCTCTCTCTCTATATATATATATATATATATATATATATATATATATATATATATATATATAGTGTTTCATATAAAAATATTTATTAATTAGTAATAATGATAAACTAAATAGTATAATATTATTGTGTTTGAAATCATTTATGTGCATGAGATTTCCTATAACCATGCTTCCCTCTCTCTCCCATCCCTCCCCCCTCAAAGTGAAAGCCATGAGAAAATATTTAAATTTATTATTTATTAGTTACACATATTCTTGGCTCACAATAAATTTGCCATCTACCTCGATATTCAGCAAATATGATATCAAGGAGAATACATGATAGCATAAAAAAAAAAAAAGAATAGTAATAACAAAACAAAAAGACAAAATAAAAAAAAAAACAGGGGTAAAATAACACATAATAACACATAAAGAAAAACATAATAGCACACACAAAAAAAAAGATAATACAGCAAGTAGCTCAATGCAGTTAGTATATTGGTCAGCGCATCAGCAGTCTTCTGGGCGGATTATATGGATTTGTGGCAGTAGATAGAGCTTGAGTAGGTGGATTGGAATTTAGAGTCCGTCTTTCATGAAAGTTATTAAAGCGGTCAGTGGCAGTTGCCGTGATGAAAGGAGTGTTAAGGTCAGTGTGTAACGTGAGGTTTGAAACATAAAAGGGTGCGTCTACAATTTTCCGAAGGACTTTTGACTGGATGATTTTTATATTTGATTTCTTTGCTGTTCCCCATAGTTCGATCCCATAGGTCCAAAGTGCTTTAATGAGGACTTAATAGTTAATTTATTAGTCACAGATAATTTAGAACGTCTGTCAATTAGCCTAGAAAGAAGTCCGTATCACTGATTAAGTTCTTTTCTTTTTGTTTTATATGGTATGTCCATGTCAGTCGTTTGTCCAAGTGGAGACCCAACTAATATAATATAATATTATATAATAATATAAATTTAGGGGAAGATAAATTAAACATTAATAATAATTAATAAAATAATAAATAACTAGTTGTCCCGTGCGAACAATGTGCATAGAATATTTGTCATTGGACAATTAACAATATAATAACAATAATTACTGTCATTATGTAATTTATACATCCAAGAAATAATAAACCATAAATCATTCAAAATAATAATCCGAAACCTGCTTACATTACTCTAGACTGTATCTTTGTGAATAATGGTTCGATTTCGATGATTTTTTATTTTATTTTGTTGGGAATTTAGTACTTTCAAATAATCACTGGTATAATCCTGAAAAATATGCATGCTTTTTGAGTTATTCGCAAATAAATTTTCTTTTCCTTCCTAACTTTTTTCCTGATATTTCGGGATGATGTGGCTATCGTCAGTGACTATGTCGTCGCTGCTTGATTTGTTTGATACCTCATTTATCAAAATCCATCGCTCCTAAGAGCCGGAAAACGGATCTTTATACTGCGTAAAACTACTAGGGATCTTTTTAACACGTAATTATTTAACTTCTTCCTATGTTTCTAATACTGAAACTTTAGTTTATTTTCAAATATAATTATCAGAAACACTTTGCCAATCAAAATGAAAACAATCATTCAATGGAATTGTAACTGATTTTTCCGAAATTTAGTTCTCCTAAAAATGACAATAAGCGAAGAGAACTCTATACTAGTTTATCTCCAAGAAACACACTTACAAGAAACTCAAACAGTGAGATACAAAGATTACGATATATACCGAAAAGCAAAAGATCGTCATGGGAAGACTTCGTATCTTCATTAAATCAAAGCATTTCAATGAAGGAGCTCTGGAATAAAGTGAAAAGCATTAGGGGGATCTCCAAAACAAAGAAATTGCCTGCTATAAAGAGTGGACAAGACATTATAACTGACCCTGACGAAATCGTTAACGAAAGTGGTAAAACTCTACAACAGAGTGTAATTTAAAGGCGTTGCCAATGACCCTACAGGGTAGAGGCAACAAAATACCAAATAAATAAATATAATTATATGTAGCGACCTATCATAGGATTTTATGTGCAACCTTTCATTTTATATTACATAAATTTATTTTTCTATAAGGTTTTATAATCTTCGTTTTACTATGATCATGTTGATTATGTTAATTGTCACTCATAATGGACAACAGAGTGAAAAGTCTGTGCCTATAAAAAGTATAATTACAATCCGAAATTAAAATGCATCTATTATCCAAGATAGGTTGTCAATGGCTTCCAAAGTAATCTGGAGTCTTTTACAATGGTCCAATTCTTTCCGGAGCTTCTCATCAGATAGAGTGCTCGAGGGCTGAAAATGGATCACTGCTGGTAGCTAAGACCAAAACTGCTACTGTTCTATCTACCCACCAATGGTCATATTAATTTAGAAGGCATCGGCTAATAGTATAAGATATAATAGGATTTTACATTACTTTTGGGAATACATCTTAATTTCTGAAATCTACCTGTCTGTTCTGGATTTGAAATGCTAAATCAAACAAAGAAAGTCAATTGAAGTAAAATATATCTAGTTGATTAATGTAAAGATTTAAGACAAAAGCAAAATTTTTCAGTATTTTCTTCTTTTTTTTATAGTTTGTCTTGACTATTGTAATTAAAGTCTCATTTAATATGAATGGTTTTGCATGTTTGGAAACTGGAAATCTGTAGCCCAAGATAGGCGGAGGTGGAATTGGCAATTTCAGGGAGTAAAACATCTTAAAGGTCTGTAAAGGCAACAGAAAAATAAAATAAAATTGTTTATATAATATTATACTTGTTGGCACGTGTGATTAATTCGCATTTTATATTAGTGAAAAAAATGGCTGTTTGATAGTAAGTAAATGCACTTTGTGATATAGTATATAATTTTCTTTTCCTCTGTCGATCATAATTGTTTATTGATAATAAACCAAAACATGTTAATATTAACAATTGCCAGATTCCCTACAAAACAGTTAGAAATTCAAGATTTGTGATTTTTTAAGTGAGTCACGTTTTTTGTTTAATTGAAAATGATAACTACAAAAAATACTTAATTTAAGTAATTTAAAATTTCTTCATAGTAAACTAGATAAAATATACTTCAAATGAATGTAGAATTTGTCATTGTTGAGAACATTTAAAGAGGACATTTTAACGGCTAAACTCAGCTAAGTTCGATCTAAAAATAAATTATAAATTATATGCTATCTGTTTTATCACCTTCAAACTATAATATAGATACTACACTTTTAGAAAAACTTCCTCATTTAATAACCTTTAAGTCCATATTAATTAAGTTAAAGTTCATCAGACAAAATTTTGAGATTTACAAGTTTAGTTAAAAAAAACTATGTGATTTAGATCGTGTAAAGTAACCATACTTTCAGCAAAAATGACTACAATAAATTAGTGTATAGCTTTAATTTTTTTTCCATGGTAATATAACAAATGTCAGTACACTTTTTATTTATTAAAAAAAAATGTTAAAAATTATGTTTTTCCGAATATTTATCATCTTAAGTGATAATTAAATTGTGTTTTTTAACCAAGGTTTCTATTATAGTCCGTATTTTGAACATTTTATTTTTTAACAATCTAACATTTAAAAACCATTATCATTAAAAAAAAAATTTAATAAATAAAAATATATTTATTATAATACATCCCAGATTATGGGGAAAAAAAATTTAAACTTGTCATTAATTTATTGTTGTAATTTTTGTTGAAAATATGGTTACTTTTAGATGACACGATATAAAATGGATATTTTAATTAAATTTGAGGTGCATCTCAAAATTTTACCTACTTAATAGATTTAACTCTTACGAAATACGAAATGAGGATTTTTTTTTATATAAGTGAGGTACCTGTAGTATAGTTTGAAGATGATAAAAAAAATCACAAATAATGTATGTTTTTTTTTTATTTAACGGAACTTAGCTGAGTTCAGCCGGTCAACTCCTCTTTAAATAGTTCCAACAATGACAAACTCTACTTTCATTTGAAGTAAATTTTATTTTGTTTGCTATGAAGCAATTGTAAATTACTTAAATTAAATACTTTTATGTTTATCGCTTTCTATTAAAAAACGTGACTCACTTAAAATATCATATAACTTGAATTTCCAATTTTTCTGCTGGGAATCGGGCAATTATTTATATAAACATTTTTGCAGATCATGATGTCTACTGTAAGCCTTTTAAATATTTCCCTCTTCTTACGGGACACCCTGTATAATATTTTACTGTTAATAAATAAATAAATACTTAAATTGTATACTTTGAGCTATGGAGCTCCTCCAAACCATCGAATTCTTTTCGCATCCAATCCTTACCATCATTATCTAATAACAATAATTACAGTCATTATGTAATTCCAAAATCTTTCGTAAAGTCATTAATGCTAAGTTAAAAATAAAATCATCTATAACGACCTTAAGGTTCCTTATGTTTCCGATTTGGCCCAATCCAGATACATATCCTTCCATAGTAAACTTCCGAACCATCTTGTTTATAGCACTGCTTCCTCCTGATGAACCCCGAGGCGTTTGAAAAGAAGATGGCCGTATAAAAAAAAAAAAATATGGCTATCAATGGGTAGTTTCTCAACAAGTCTTTTCATGTCATATTCATTTGTATACATTTACTAGATATATATTTATTTTTTAATACAGTTGCGATTACAATGAATTAAAAAAAAAATGGATATTTTTGGAGTTATTGGCAAATAAAGTTTACTATTCTTTAATACTTTTTTCCTGATTTTTTTTGATAATTTGATCACAGAATCGATAAAAAAAGGTGGCCTACAAAAATATTGAGCCGTTTGGCGTGACCTGCATCTCCAAATTTTCAAAATTACGAGGTTATATAGGACTAATGGCACAATATTTTTGTAGGCCACCTTTTTTTTATCGATTTTGTGATCAAATTATCTTACAATAAAAGTAGAAAACAAATGAGTATTTACGAGTTTTTAGTACCTAATTGGGGCCGATATAGCAGAGTGGTTAGCGCGCTATACTAGTTAAGTGTAAAGATCATAGGATCGAATCCCGGCCCTACTTCCCAATACTAGTTCCTGCGGGAAGTTAGACCATAATTCTCTTAATTAGGGGAGGCCTACAGATTGCAAAATACTTGTAAAAACAGACGTTAAAAAAAATATTAAAAAATGTACCTAATTAAGTAAACAAAGTTTGCCACCCTCCAGATTGAAAACGCCCCAATTCCAAGAGTTTTCGTAAATGTAATAATTGTAGGTTACTATTGGATGAATCTATTTACGAAGTTTTAGGCGGATGTTAATAATTCGATAAAAAGGGGTCTGCACCACGGACTATTTTTTCTTGGGAACGAGCGACTCATCTGCTAGTGATCATCTTAGTTTAATTTATTCCAGGTTTTTCAATGCGACCTTGTACTATTATTTACATTATCTATTTTTTCCGCATCATTTTGAACATGGAGAACTTCGGTAGGAGAAAATATTAGCTCGCAACAAATGCCATGACTAATTTTTTGGGTATCTATAGTTTCTTTTTACTAATAAAATATAAGAAAATGGCGCGATAAACTTTGAAAATGTTAATTTTAGAACTTTTGTCTGACCATGAGATTACTTAATCTCCTTCAGCCTTGTTCTTACCAGTTCTTAACATTGCGGAGATGAGATTCTGACCCCCAACATGTCCCCTTTTTCTTGAATTATAATATGGGCCTCGCTAGTTGAACATTTTGAATCTTATCCAAAAGACATACAAAACCGCTGATTATCATACATAAAAAAAAGTGCCAAATTCACTAATTCAAGGCCATTTTCCAGTTTACCTGTTTCCCGAATATCTTGCCATGGCTCATTGTTAACAATGGATATCTTCCGTATCCATCATATTTTCCGTTTTTTTAATTTTTTATTTATATTATCTTTTCAATTTTTAATTGGAGAGTACTAATTCCTGACCTGTTTCTGTGCTGTCCATAGACAGGTGAACCGCTTCTACTGCCTTCGGTGTGGGCTTATTTTAAGATCAATATCTGATAATTTATTAGTAGATCGTTACGGAATTCAATTTATATATTTATTGGCTTATAGATATAAATATATATTTATTATTGGTTGACTGGCGAGGTTTTAAATTATCTGGTGATAGGCAAATATGTTCATGACCTTGATGTACTGGCCTCATTTTAAATATTTCCTAACGAAATTATTAAAAATATATGTGAGAAAAAAATTCATATTTTTTCTTACATATATTTCTTTGCCTTACTGATCCATAAAAAAGCTATTAACTTATACCAGCTCGTTACAAATGTCTTTGTGCTTTAATTTATTGCTGACATTGAAATCTCTATTTTAATGCCTAACTGGGATATAATCTAGGTCCAACAACGATGATAAATCGTTTGCACAACATTGTTGGCCATTAATTTGGGTATAAAAGTATTTGCAATTGTGAGCTTATTAACGAAAGTACCTGTGGGACTTTCCTGAGAACTTTTCTTTCACAGGGATTTGCCCTGACCGTTGCCCAATACTTGTGAAACATTCAAATACTCATTGTCCAAAAGGTTTGTTATTTAATGGACTTGAAATACGGCCTAATATTTTTTTAGGCCACCTTTTTTTCTCGATTTTTTTACCAAATTATCTTGCGATTCAAGCGGAAAGCAAATAGTATTTATGAGTTTTTAGTGCATCATTAAATCGACAAAGTTTGACGATCTCAAGACCGAAAACGTACCGATTTCAATAATGTTCGTGAATAAAAACGTTGTAGGCTACTACGAGTTGAAGCTACTCACGAAGTATTAGGCGTAGGTTATTAATTTGATAAAAAGGCGTCTGTACCACGGACTATGAAGTTTACAAAAAATATTGTTACATTAAAGAAAATAAATAAATAACAGAAATCATCATTCTATGAATAGTTTTATTTTTTCATACTGACGAAACACGTTTTACAGAAGTTTTTAATTGAAACCAGACTGGTACTGATAAAAATTAAAATGTCACAGAACTGTTATCACCTTTGTTCTGTAAGACAGAGATAAAGTTCTATTTCCTTTAAATAAATATCTATGGATTTAAAAATATTAACCCTCAGTTATTAAATTATTAATATTTCTGGTTTAGAATTAGGTGACACATTGTTTTATATTGAAGTATAATTAGACTACTTTGGCTAACGAACTAAATGTTCGTCAAACGATTTAGCATATATTTATATACCCTGAGGATTCATAGGCTCTTTCGTATTTAATAATTGACAAATATTGGACAAGCAGTTTGACGAACTGTCATTTGGTGACTGATACGAAACTGTCATAGACAATGATGATGTATTTATTTTCTTTGACTAATCCTTTAATTAATTAATATTTACGTTACAGGGTTCATAGTTCATAGATAAGGGTTCATATTTCTGATGTATAGATCACACCTTTTAAATAATTTAGAAATAGATATATTGTTTAAAAATAATGAGGATGATAACTAGTCCAAGCTTCGCAGTCTAAATATAGTTTATTAAGCGTTTCGACGTCCCAGTTTATGGTGTTAGGAAAGACAGTAGAAATTGTACTGATTTAATGTAGTTATTATTTAATGTTTTATCTGCATTTTATTCGGTTTTTAAATTTCATCGAAAATATCTTGAAAAAAGTTGTCATTTGTGGCCTTCTATGGCACCTCTTGAATAATAGGACTAATGTAGGTGCGGACACAGCAACCGAGGATTTGTACAGTGGAAGTTGAAAACGTAGATATAGGTTAGCTTATCTCATTAAATTTTGCCTTTTGGTTTAGTAAATAATAATGCAGTTCAGCCTTCAACATGAAATTATGAAGGTGCTTTGCACTTTATACTGGTTCCATAAGGCAGCTCTATTAACAACTCGAAAGAGTATATAGAGGTTTAAAATTAATCACCCTACTTTGGTTAATCGGATTAAAAGCGATATTTCAATTAAACGACTCATCGGCCAACGTGTACATTTATTAAAAAAAAATATTCCAAAATACAGAGTGTTAGCACCTTTAAATATTCATATAAATATTAAAATATCCATAATACAGCCCCGTCATTGTTCTGACTATACAACTTCGTAAACGAGGATGTTAAACCAGATTGTGAATAGTTTTTTGCCTAAAAAAATGGTTTATGTAATTTTTCCCCTTCTTCTCACCTCTATTCTAAAGGGTCATTGGTGTTGTACTATAATTCATATTCTGTCATAGTCACTAGCGGTTCCAGGATTTAATTTTTTGGGGTGGGGAGGAAAGAAGGTTTTAGCCCGAAAATTTTTTTTCATGTATATATATTGACTCGCTTCTCACTATCTTGTAGAATTTCTTTTAGTGTTTACCCTAGATCTATTTTGTTCCTGTCGTTTTCAAACCGGGGGCATTCTTCCATTAGATGTTTTACTGTATGAAAATGTATGTTGCATTTGCACGTGGGCGCTTCGAGGCCTCTTAGAAGGTAGCCAATATTTAAACTAGCAGTGCCCAATCCTGAGACCAACAGTACAACTTATATCCTCGAACCTTTGGAGTTATTTAATTTAGTTGATGATGACTATATTTTGAAGAATAATTGTTATATATAGACATTTACTGAATTTAATACAAAACTTGTTAATTGCTGAGAAAAACTGCATCTTTGCATGGTTCGATTTCTATGATTTGTTTCTCCATTTTGTTGTGAATTTAGAAAACACAAATTATCATGGATATAAATTGTATACTTGAGTTGTGCAAACAAAGTTTTCTTTATAATTTTTTTCCTGACTTTTCTGGTGAATTTACTCATATTTCCGAAATGTAGAAGCGTATAATCTATAAAATAATGCTCATTCGTTGAATTTGATAAAGTAATTCACGCATAGAAACTTTTGTAATGACCTAGTATTACAAATTATTGTTCAATGAAGCTTCGGTTAATTATTGCATCTACCATTTTAAATATTTTCAGAAGTCGAAACTTTTTTTTTTTTTTTATATCTTACGAAAATTTCCGTGTTATGAACATTTAGTAGAATCCTTGCTATTAGTTTCTTACAAGAGTTTTAGAATTCTTTTCAGCTGCCGAAAACCTTGTATGCTACACATTTATCGAAACAATAAGGAATTCGGGTTATTAAAAATAAAATATAAAATAAAACACAACACCTTATATATAATTACTATACTTACAATTCAAGTACTTCTACATAGTAGAAGGAATAATATTTAAGATTAAATTATATTTTTAAGTTATGTTTATTGGAAATAAGAGGTTATTATAAATTTTAATTATTTTTTGTTCTGTGTATTCAAAAATGTTCCATTCCCAGAATTATAATTCGAAATAAAAGAAAGCGGAACGTATGGTTCCAGAGTACCTTACTTATCACAGTGCCTTGATAAGAACGATTAGGTGGTAGCCACACTTACAGATAAACTTGACAAGAGAGTTGGAGCTTCTCTCTCTACGTACTAGCTGTCAACGTTATGCTTGGCAAGCTTCTCTCATTATTAATTTGAAATATTATTTTGATTTATGATATTTACAACTCCATTACAAATAAAAATACATTCAGTAAATATGAGCACAACAATATAATGACATAAAACCATTTGTTGAGAAACTACCCACTGGTAGCACTCTAAAAATGTATTTAAAAAAGGGGATCTCGAGGCCATTCTCTTTTCAGACGCCTGGGAGAGAATTTAAAATATAGCTTTAATAATTTTAGTAATTTGATATTTTTCCTTCATAACTGTATATTAATCTCATCCTCTCCCTCCCCCTCCAATTTAACTGTATAATTAAAAATTACAATATTATTTATTATTATAAGCTACTTGGTTTCTAATAAGGAAACATATTTAAAACTACCATCGATTAATAGATTAATCCTTAAAAATCAGTTAAAACGAATAAAATAAATTCTAGTCAATGACTTTTACATTATTCTCTGATCAGCGAAAATCCTGTAGCAACCTCTCAGAACCCGCTACAATTTAATATATTTTTTCTCGAATCAAATTTATAATATTAACATTATGTGAACAACACACTAATGAAACAACAGACTTATTGAAAATTCTTAAATAGTAATTCACTCAAAAAGTTAATAAGATAATTCTATACGTAAGGTATGTCTAACAAGAATAAATAACCTAAACTCATAATCTCTTATACAAAAAAATTACAAGCACTAATATATTTCGCGTTAGCAAACTCTAAAAACTAATGCAAAGGTAGTTAACGAAAAAACCACAAACAATATTACTGATTCAATATACTGTAACAATCGATCTTCCATTTTTATAATCAGAATTTGCTACTTCGGAAAAGCAATTAGAATGCTTATACCTCATTATTTTATAATAATATATAATGTAAGTTATTATGCATCTTTATACTTTAAGAAAATTCCGACAATCTTCGGAATTAGCATCCTAAATGCTAGAAAACGATCCATGTATGACGATAACTTCTAGAAAAACAATAAATGAAAATGCGCATGCACGATGAAAAAAATCGAATAGTAAAATTCAGAATCAGCTTTTTTGAAATGATTCTATGCTTCTATAAAATTTATCTATGATTATTTCAGAGACAACTTCGTATCAGTGATACAGCCAGCTTGCATATGATTCTGTGTATTTTTGGAGGCGATTTCTGGGGCCTCAGATACAATGCCGAACTACAAAGGAGTAGTAAGATAGCATCGTTTCTAAGAATGGCTCTGCTTCTGGTCGCCAGGGTCTATATGATGGTATCTCATGAGGCAGTGCTAGTACTGGCAGGGGGATACTTTGACTTCATCCTAGAAGAAGACTATTACATCTTTAATTTGAAGGGAGAAGCATCGGCGGATCTACCGAAACACATAAAGATGAGGATTGATGAAGAACCGACGATGAGTGACAACTCCGAAGGAGGATACCCATAGAAAGTACTTTCCCACACCGTTGGATGTAAGATGGGTTCTCCTGGATTACTGAGTTCTCAATTCCTCACGAGACATGAGGGCTTTAGAACGAAGATCATTGAACACGTTAAGAAAATTGATCTCCTATGCCCCAACTGCAACGTTCCGGAGACCACCAAACACGTGGTCTTCGAATGCACTGTACCTTAACATACGTTCTTCCAAATAATGGCCACGAAGAATTGCTCGTATTATAATGATTCTGTTTATTGGTGGAAGGGATGCTATAAGCCCAGCACACTTTATTCTAGGGAGAAGAGAAGGACATTAAACAAGCTGCAGCTGTTTAGAAGAGGCTATTCAGCAGGAAGAACGGAGAAAAGAAAATGTGTGAGCTTCTGCACAATTCACAAACTTACACCACAATTTATTTCACCCCTTTATTGTTCGAATAATTACAAATAATAAATGTAAAATAACTAATTCTAATAAAATATAGTTTTACTGCCAGCAGAGGCATACGCATATACCCTGCGTAGTACCCCACTGATGTCATAACTCGTGTTGCCTGTAAGACAAGGCATGGAGAAAAAAAAAAAATAGATTCTGCGTTCTGTGTTGGCACAAAAAGTATTTGGCATGAACCGCAATGAAAATGACATTTTTTAATGGTGATTGATTTCATAAAAAAAAAAGAAGGAATAAACAGGAAATGCTATAACTCTTCTCACTTAGGCTGAGAGTAGATTAAATGAATGGATACTGAACTTTGACCACCACTGCCTTGTGGATTCATTAATTAAGTATTATTCAGTTAAGAGGTTAAGCCTATTATCCTTTAACCCTTTTAATTGCTACTCTTCATGTTTTGGGTTCTTTTGGATAACTAATATCCTATTATTTTAATATGGCCAATTTATTTTTTGTATCGATTTATTTATTTATTTTAACATAGATATCGTCATATAAGCTCTAACACCGTCTAATTCCCTCAACTTTAAATGAGGTTTAAAAGAAAAATATGTCTAATTTCTAATTACTTTTATTTTATAATTTGTAGCGTATTTCAAACTCGATTCGTCTTGAGAAGTTATTGAAACATGCGTTGTTACCACTCGTTCAGCGTGAAAGAATGAAACGAATTAGCTAACTAACTCATTCTTGTCAATTACTGTCTTAGGCGGTGTAAAAACTTATATAACGTATATTTTTCTGTAAAACTTCGTTTAACCGTCACTGGTTTACCACTTCAGGGTAAATGCACCTTAGATGATATGCTTAAGGAAATTTTGAACTTTTAGGCGTAACAATCGGAATTGTGATAATCTTTTATTTTTCTTGGGTTTTCTTATAGAACTAATTCCCAGCTTGTAAATTAACTATTAAAATGTAAGAAACGTCCACCTAAAGTAAAAAAAAAAAAAAAAGTGGGGGGATAATAAATAGAAAAATCTCGTTGCACCTATAGATGACAGTGTTGGAGTTGGGATGTTCCTATAGTTGACAGAGTATGTGGGCAATGAAGTGACCACACAAAATAATTTGTTAAAACATTATATTCTTATTTATTTTATAATAGATACTAAACAAAATTTACCGTAAACTTATTATATAGCTAAGGTCTATCTTTGATCAAATAAGGCTATTATTTAACTAAATTTTTAAAAAAATGGATAAGTACAAAGAAGTTAGGAACTTTTACCTAAAAAGAATCATGGGAAGACGAATTTTGTCCTATTTTAATATATGTAAAAGTCTTTTACATATCCTGGACGATGCACATCGTATTTATGCCGACCAAAGTGCATTTTTTCTTAAACCTAAGGAAAACAACGTTTTTACTGAAAAGGGAAATAAGAATGTTTTCCAAAGATTAAACGCAGACGAAGACGAAAGGAGTGCCTGGCTGTTTTGTTATTAGCTGGTGCTTCAGGAGTCTTATCTCCAACTTCTATTGTCTTCAAATTTGAAAGAATAACTTCACATACTGCATTCAGCATCCCTGAAACGTGGGGCTTATAGGCGATCAGACAGTGGATGGTTGAATGCATCAATTTTTTATGATTATTTGGCCAATGTTTTTCACCCTTGGCTTATAAGAGAACAAATTCCACAATATGAATCCAGTAGATTCTTTTACAATCATCATATTTTTCTGAAAATAACTAAAAATTGGTTTAGGAAAGTTAATGAATAATGAAAACACTAATAAAGCTAATATTTTTGTTTCTGTTTATAACTGTTCACTACATTTATTGTGTGAATAAACTTAACAAATCCTAAAAACACAAGATATAATTGTTATCGTTTTCCAATCTGCCAAGTAATTACTATTAATTCGTTACTACTAAATAACGAAAACTAAAAGTTTTTTTTTACTTTAATAAATTGTATTTAAGAGTACTCTAAGAATAAATAATACAGGTGATCTGAACAAATACAGAATAAATACCAATGATATTCCTATTTCTTTCTAAAGAGAAACTCATATTCTCTTATTCAAATCTTAATCTGATTTAAAGTTCTACTTCGTTACATAACATTTAATGGATTGAATAATTGCTGTAATTATCTTACTCATTGTATAAGTACTACTAATTCGAATACCTTCAGTATTCATATCTCTTTCTTATGAAATTTCATTGAAAGAGTTGAAACGTTCATGGTTTTTAATGAGGAATCTCTTACTGGATCAATTAATTAAACATTATCTCTTCCAAGTTAATCATTACAGCCAAATTATTAATATTATCAATCCAGCAATAGCCTCTGACTTATTTTCAAGTTTCCATAACTTTCTTTGTATTTCATCTCGATTTTAATTTTTTTTTTTTTTTTTTTTTTTTTAGTTTTCTTTATGTCACGCAATCTATAGATGAACAGTGATGCTCTTATCTTGGTTATATTCCCTGTATTCTCTATAAGATGATTCATATAAATGTTTTCATATTAAAAAGATAAATACATTTTTCAGCTCATAGATAGTTCAGCATAGACATTGTTTGATTAAACTAATTAATTATTATTTGTATATATTAAAAACTATAGATTTAAAAATATACATCGTTACTTTCAGTGCCGGCCTTAGACATTCGGCGCCCTCGTGTAATGACGTCATCTTCATCCAATAAAAAAATCAATTTATTTCTTAAGATGTTTTATATTATGTAATATTTGAATTCAATTCCCTTCTACATTCATCAAATACAGTTCATTGATAATACAGTCTTTATTGACAGGCTAATATTAATTATTTTAATACATTTTATATATTTTTTTAAATTTCTATCAAGTAGTTAGCGCCCCTGAAGATCGGTCGGCCCTTAGCTATTGCACCGGTTGCTCCACCCAAATGCCGGCACTGGTTACTGTTAATGCAAAAAGTTGTATGTAAGAATTGAGTTTTTTTACAAAAGAGTATTAAAACTGGTTATTTATTTATGATTTATTAATATAATTTCATATTTTATTTACCTATTCTATTTTTCATAATAGCAGTTTATATATTGCTGTTGCAGACTAAGAAATAACACCTTTAGCACAAATAGAATTAACATAGACAACTGATACATATGATATGAATAACTTTACTTCCTATTATGAAGTATAAGTAGAAATCGGTGTGAACTAAAATGGAAATAAAAATAATAATTAGGTTAAGGTTTATGTTACCTAGATTTTTAGTTTTGGAGTTCAAATGTTTTTTTTAAAAAAACATTAATTTCTCATTACTATCTTAAGTAATCAGACATCAATTTCAAGGAAAATTAAACTTAACCAATTTCGTAATGATAATTTTCAATTATTCTAAAAATACAACGAACTAAATCCTGTTTCGGGATAAACGGGAACAATAAATTGGGTTACTAACAGACCTAGTTGGCGAAAAGCCTTGTTTAAATGACCAGCCGCCGGCATCAGCTTTTTATTTTTTTCTCTTTAGATAAATGATCTTTTAAAAAGATATCACCCGTTATATTTTTCGATTTCAGTATTCATTTTAAGTTAAAGGAATGCACTATATGTCACTTCACCAGCCCAAATTTACGTGTATATTTTTTATGATGTTCTTTGTCCTCTGTCATGTAGACAAATAACGTTTTTTGGCATTTCAGGAACATGTCATGTAGCATAATTTTGACATGAAAAAAATCGTTTTCTGATGTAATACAATTTTTATGTGTTTGGTTCCAATCTTTCAGTGATTACCTTGATGAGTGAGTAATTTTCTTCAAATAAATCACAAAATTACGACTTGGATCTTTTGCTTTAGCAACCCTAATAGTCTATCAAGAATATCTCATCCGTGATTACAATAAGAGAAAGACAGTCGCCGTTTCCTGCAGTTTAATTATCAAGTATTTCTGATTACGAATATTAATCTAATTTTTCTTTCATAATAAATGCTATGATTTCGGGATAATGATTAGGAAGACGGATTTTTCTTATTGAAAGAATAATGTACAATGGCGTAGCTAAGGTTGGATGTGCAAAAGTTTTTTTGTGCGCCCCTTTCCTTCTTAAAAAATACCAACTTTGTTCCTTTGGGTACATAAACATCTCGCGACATTTTTCAAATTCTCTCTTAAGCACACTTAATAAAGCACCATTATTCAGATAAATCGGTTTATAAAGTACATATTTTTACTTTCACTTACTTATATTTAGTTTATACTTCGAATATTTTTTTGAAAGAAATTTTACATCATATTTTTAGATAAAAATAAAAAATTACCATAATTATTACAAAATCACATTAATTACATTTACTTCATGTTCTTTCACGATGATGTACTTGTAATATAATTATCAAGCTTAAAACATGATATTTTTTAACAAAACCTAGGACTCCACTTGGGCAAACGTCTCACTTTGAATCCCTATTAAAGACAGAAACAACAAAAATCTGTTCATGTCCGGCTGTTCGAACACTTACTTGGCAAACGCTCTAAACTTTCAATTAATTACAAAAGGCTCATTTACATGACTCTTATGGTCATGGTATAATGGCTCCATCAAACCTTCGAATTCCTATCGTATCCAATCTTTACAATCCAAAATCCTTAATGCTCCATATTTTGTCACAAATAAAATAATTCATGAAGACCTTAATGTTCCATACGTTATATATATTTATAGTATATATTGCCATGTGACCGAGCCAGATATTTATCTTTTCATGATAAACTATAATCCCATCCAAACCCATTTGTACCCAACCTTGCTTCTTCCTCGATTCCTAATAATCTTCCTAGGTGTCTGAAAAGGAAATGGTCTTGGGATCTTCTTACTTAGAACTATTTATGGAGAACTACCATTGGGTAGTCAAGTCTGTTCATGTTGTTATTTCTGATTTGTTCAAATTTACTGGTTGTATTTATTTAATACAGTTGTAAATTTGAATAAATACATTTTTTTTATATAATTACATAATTTTCCTAAACACATTGTAATTCGCCTTAATATTTGTGCTTGAAATTTGACATTACATAACATTTTGAGGTTAATAGCTTGTTGTAAAAAAACAAATTTCTAGATTTTATTTATTTATTTTATTTTAATCATTTTTTTGTTTTGACAGATGCCTCTGTGGTTTCTTTTAATATTCTTGTGTGTGATCCCTTTTAACTGCTGTTCAAACATTGCGAAAGAAGAGTGCAAACAAAACTGGAATAATTACTGTCATTTTAAGAATTCAACTATAATTTGCTGTAATATTACATCATATTCTTCATTCAGAGAAAGTCTTTTTCGTTGCCGAAGTAAGGACATTACTGTTAAAAAATATATTTGTTTAATAGGTGTATCATTTATTTATGCTATGAATAATTTTCTTTTCAGGTTCAAAATTTAATGTAACAAGTATTCGCATCCATAATGCAACTGTCGAAAATTTTGATCTACGGCTGGAAGAATGTACAAAGCTCGAGTCATTGTCCATTATAAATGGAAAAATCAGTAAATTTCAGAGTAGATTTAGTAACAATAATCTAACTTCTATGAACTTGTCAGGAAATGGTATTATTGATATTGGCCCAGAAACTTTTAAGAAACTTAGCAGACTGAGGACTCTTGATGTATCCAGAAACAATTTGACTAAGATCCCCAAAATAATACTGGATAAGGAAAAGGAGTTTATCCTCGATATATCACGTAATACATTTATTAATCATTACAATTAATATTTATATTATTTCTAATAACATGTTTAATTTGTTTTTTATAATTAATAAATGTTTTACACAAAAAGTAATTCACTTAATTAGAATTCAAAATGAGATATCACACCAGTGAATCTAACGTAATTATTTTACCAGACCTATACTATTTCATGCTATTTATTCGGAATAAACAGTCTGTATATACTATCAAATAAATGTCATATTGAAGAAAATTGAGGCTAGCTATAAAAATTTTCACAAGAAATTGAGGATGACATTTTGGAAACAAAAATAATTATTTTTGTTATTGATGTCCAATGAAAACATATATATATTGCTTGTACAATTTTCTATATTTAATGTGACAGTGTGTCATTTGATAGAGAAAGATGTTTTGTTTTTTTCATTAATTTATTAAAGATAAGTAGATAAATGCTCTAATTAGTTCGATTAATCTAATTTGAGGATTACATATTGTGTTAATTTTATTACTTTAACACTATTGCAATGGAATATTCTGAGTGATTTCAAGTGACAGGTTAGCATTAAATTGTAGGCTTCAGTGTTTTTAAGCTAAAAATCTATTTCTCTATTAATAATATTAAATTTATTTGAATGTTTCAGTTATAAAATTATTTTATGTAAAAACATTTTAAATCACTATAATATATATTTCAATAAAACTACAAAATTATCTTAATTTGGTGTACCTCCATTATTGTAATTACTTTATTGGCAATAATTCTTCAAAGATAATCTACTTTAATTTCCTTTTATTAGACTAATAAAAACTTCTGTTAAATAACAATGTATATGAAATCTTTTTAAATATAGATTCTATTTTAGGATTATCTTTTTATAATTTTTGTATCTAACAGTAAACTCTGCCTATTATGATCCTTGTGTCCTAATCTGAGAGGCATTCAAAAGGACAATAATAGGAATATTTAATTAAATAAGTGACATTACGTTCATTTAATTTTTTAATACTACTTATTTAGTTTTTATCTAAATTAATAATATTTATGGTAAAAATCTCCTGGTTACCATTCAATGAAACTTTTTATGAATTTCATTGATACTTATTTAAAGAAGTGACTGGATTCATCAAATATCCATATTTTTTTTCTAAATTTATGGTATTTTCTAGATAACAAAATCAAGTGCAAGGATATCTCCAATCTTTTGATCAAATTAAAAAACAACAGTACAACAACAAATTTAACGTTTAAAAACCGTGATTCTACCAGCTGCTTAACTGAAAGGTCCTTCCATTGGTTTAATTCTACTGATGTCATGCTTCTATCTCAAATAGAAGAACAAACAATGGTATAATATTTTATATCTTCAATTTGAATCATTTTATAAAAATATACTTTTGTTTTCTTCTTATTTCAATAGTTAGATGAAGCTTGTCCAAGTGGAATGAATTCCAGTTGTACCTGCAGGGCATATTGGACTGACTATCTTTCAAGTAAACCAGCTGCTAAGTTCAGTGTCAACTGTTCAAACTTGCAATTAACTGAACTTCCACCACTTCCTGCGAATATAATATATTTGGATGTATCCAATAATCAAGTAAGACAATTTATTTCCATATATTTTTTCCCCTAATTTTGTCAAATCATATTTTAGTGGAAAATTCTCTTAATATGATAAAGTATTATATTTGAATAGTTTTACAAAGAAAGGGACTCAATCCATTAATTGGTAAAGTTGAGTTAGTACCATTACACATGTTTCTGAAAAAAAAACACGATATTCATGAATATGATTGAATTTTATTGAATTAAAACTTTCATTTTTAGAATAAATTTTATTGCAGTAATAAAAAATATAAAATTGGACAATATTAAGATGGTTCTATCAAAACCATCTAAATGCTGGTTCCATGAAGAATGGGTTCAAGTAATTCGTATAAATTATTGATAAGTTATTAATCTGTAAACTTGCTTATTAACCATGCAAACATTGAAATGAAATGAAAATTTTCTTTATTATTCTGGGACAAAGTCCCTCAAGAATAAAATTAACAGTACTCTACATATTGGCTAGGACAGTGTGGCTGGACTCATTTATATAAATACAAAATAAGGAGGAAAATAGCATAACTGAAAATAATTTTTTTACAGCAATTAAAACAACAAAGCAGCATTAAAATAAATTTTTTTAAATAAGAAATAAAGCCAAATGAAATTTGATAATTATAATAATAAGTATGTCGAAAATAGCACTAAAATGAACTATGGTAAACATTTGATGACCGGAAAAACTGAATTTAGTAAAGGATAATACTAATTAGACTGAGTGAGCGAAAGGTTGTCGAAGAGAAAATCTTTAAACGAGAAAACCGTTGAAGCATGGCGGATGGTAGGTGGGATAGAGTTTCTCGAAGTAGGCAGCTCGGGTTAGGAAGAATTTGTCAAACACAGTAGTTAGATGAGGAGAAGTGTAGATGTCAGAAGGACGGGATCGGCTGGAACAGGATTTGATGGATGATTTAAATTGCAGGCTCTGAAGTATGTAGGATAGGCACAGAGTTCTGATTACCTGATATATCAGGAATCCTATAGGATGGACACAAGGAAATACTGACAACTGTGAGATGAATAGAGCCACTTTAGCTCAACAGAATAGAATATAAATATCAACTTTATTCTGGAACAATGTCCCTTAAGAATAACAATATTGTTCATACAAATTAGCATTACATCTGGCCAAAAGATCTAATTCATAAAAGAATAACTGAAACATAAGCAATAAAACAGGTATATACATAGCTTAAAGATATCTTAATGAAAGCAGGTGAGCAATAGGATCACAATATTGTAATATCGCTGCTTAAAAAATATAAGTAAATAAATAAGTAGGAAAAGAACATTAAATCAATTTTATGAGAAAACCATTGTGGCGACAAAAATAAAAAAAAGTAAATAAAGAAAATAAATTATTTATATCTGTTACTTAAGAACTTTGAATGAATACTCACAATGGTAATGTAAACAATTAATTAGTATTGTAAACTATATACAAAAAGGAAGATTGAGAGAGAAAGAAATATACATATATACATAGTGGGGGATGTAGAAATTAAATACATGTCAAATATGTAAAATCTTGTAAATGGAAAAAAAATAATAATAAAAAACAAACAATTTCTTGTTTTTTCTTTCTTCATCACAATGCTATGTCAAAAGTGATAATGAATCTTTTCCTATTCATAAAAAATAAAAATAATGTAAAAAAAATCACCAGAGTGCACTGTACATCAGTCTGCTGTCATCAAAGTGAGGGAGCACAAGGGATGAAACCAGGAGTTGTCGAGTTTTACGTGGAAGAAGGTAACATAGGTTTGATTGTTTGAAGATTGATATAGCCCGGCAGGAAATTCGGGAGCCATGTTCTTTCCATGAGAGGGTTTGGTCAAAAGTGAGGTTTTAACTGAGGTTTGGAATGAGATAGGAGTGTTGTTCAAGGTAAAGTAAGACTGTGCTTGGAAGGATTCAAGGAATGAAGAGGAACCAATCATGATGGCTTTGGTCTTCTCGGAATTCAGGGTAAGCTTATTGCAAGAGGTCCAAGCGCTTATTCCATTGAAGCTTTCCTGTAGTTTCATGATTGCATTAAAGGAATCAGCAGGATCAAAGGAGAGACCGATTTGATCATCAGCGTACATATGATACTGGGAATGCTAGATGGAGAGTGGGAGGTCATTAAGGAAGATGGAGAAAAGGGAAGGCGGCAAGGAAGAAATATAATACAATAGAGAATATGGAAATTTGAAAATTCAGAGTACAGATTGTTATCTGCGTTTCCTATCCTTCTACGGAATGAATCTCTTTTTCTTTCACTTACCTATTTATATAATATATAATTAGGAAAAGTATTGCGGCTTTGAATTTTTTGAATCTCAGTTTTCAACAGAAATACACTTTTTAAGATCCCCTGAGTCCAAATAACCAAGTCCTACAAAATGGTTTGTGTGGGACTGAACAATCTAAAAACGAAAAGCCGACCGAAACTGATACTACGTATTTAAGGTTTTTATATGCCTGGGATGTTACAGCAACTTTTTATTCAAAATCAGCTAACCAGAAGTGGGACTTTATATTATTGATTTTACATATTTTTACAATTTCCTCGGAAATGGCTTTAACGATTTTGATTATAATCATCAGATCAATAATATAAAAGATTTTTAGTTTAAGATAGGTCTTATCCTCATTGGTGTTCTCTAACAGATCTTAAATACCAAATTTTCAAAATTTCTTCATCTAAAGTACCTTTCATTTTATTGATTTAAAGTAATTAACCATTTCAAATTGTAACAACTAATATAAAACAGATACATAGAAATTATGAACATATTCGATAAATTACTAACCTCCACTTAAACTGCTCATTTCTGTACACAGCTATTTTTATTCTTAAATAAAATTAGTTTATTTTACACCTAATTTTCATGCTAAATGTTAAAGCTATACATCTACTAATATTAACTTTTTTTTTGTTTTTATAACTATTTTGGATAAAGCTCAGAATTTTGACTAAAAGTCCACTTTTATTTATTTTTTTTTTTATGGGGTTGAGATTTTAAACAAAATCCTATTTTGCTAGGATTCACTTTTTTGACAGGATTAAATTTATTTATTTATCTAATAGCAAGAAATAATTGTTAATTCATTCATCTCATTCCTTTAATCTATATTTTCTTTAATAATGTATTTTGTACACGGCCACAATATTTTGTATGGTAATTAATTATTTGAAATAAGTATGATATTTTTTCTGTAGTTTTTATTTCCCTACATACACGTAGAAAAACACATTTTTTTTATTCAAGATGGGGTGGTAAGTGAAAGTTGTGTGATGTGCGCCTCGCACCAGATTTTTTTTTATGAAGCTATTCATTTCATTACTAATTTTCAAAAAATGTTAAATGATTAAACTAATACTTTCATTCCTACCTCTACTATGATGTACAAATATGTGTAAATATTTCTTCTGTGTCATCCCATGCTTTCTCCCTCTCATATTAACATGCTTTTTGTTATAATAAATTATATTTGTTTTCATTAGATTTCTTTTTATTCAACAATTATTTGTTAATGCCTTAATTAATTTATCACCACATAAAATATAAAAAATAAAGTTTTATCATTTACTCAATGAGTAATCGGAACAATAGATAAAGATTGAAATATCAGCTAGTTATTCCAAAATAATATGGATTTATTTTAGATCAGAAGTCAGTTATGCTCCAAATTGAATTGAACATAAAATCATTCCTTATATACATCATTATAAAAATGACCAACTGGCTATCCAAATATTTTATATCAATGTCACCTTTACATTCTATCCAAATCTATACAATAACAAGAAGTTAATGCATAGTTACATTAATAATACATGTACAGATATCAAGACTTTAATAATAGCATACATAAAATACATTCCTTGTACTCTCCTCCTGTGATACGTCATTAATTATTAACAGCTCTGTATCTTCCTTATCTCGAAGGACCCAATATTTGTGCAATATATAATTACATTTCACTATGTAATTTTATTGAATGTATTCATAAATAAAATCTATCATAATGTTCATTACATACTTTTGATATAAAATATTTGATAATATTTTCATTCATACTTTGTGTTTCAGATTAAATCATTAGAGCTATTGTCAACAAACAAGAATTATTCTGAAGTCAGAGAATTTATAGCTGATAATAACAAAATTGAGTCTATTGCTATCTTGGAAGGATCTCAATTTATAGACAACTTTAATGTTTTAAGTCTGCGTAACAACCAAATCAAATCAGTAAGTATTTAGATTGTGAGGATTGAGGAGCATCTTTAAATATACAGATTGTATCAGGACCAGCAGATAACTAGGACATGAGATGACTCCACATCTCATTTGCAACAAAAAGGTACATGTAGGGCATGGTTTGGTTCCAAACAGAAAAGTAGTAAAAAAAAAAGTCAAGTTTTTCGTTGAATATGAAGTGATAACTAAAAACTTTTTAATTTATATTATTATTAATTGCAGCATTATAAAAAATAGACAACATTTTTTCAAATGCAAATAGAATTTGTATCTGTTAAAATCATTTTAAGAAATCTTTTAAACAAATAAGCAATGGTCAGTACGGTCAAATAATTATAATAAATTATTATGAACCATTTATTTATTTTTTTCTGTAACCTGGTAAATATTGTGATAAATTAAGTACTAAAATACACTCTTTATTTATTAAAACATTAAACATAACTTAAAGTTATAAAGCAACAGTTCTTTTTACTCTTATATCTCAATATGAATTGATTGATCCTTATGGCATTAGGTGACCTACTTAATGTTTCTAATTTTTATTCCTGCTGCAATTGATAATTACCTAAATTAAACCATTTTTTAATTATTGATTCCTATTCAATCAAAATCGTGACTTTCTTCAAAAAACACAAAACTTGAATTTATCACTTTTTTGTGTGGAACTGGACCTTGGTTGATCTGAAATTTTGTGTTGCAAATGAAATATGGAATCTCCTCCTTCCTTGCCTATGGTTCATTAATCCTGATCCTTTTTTTCTTTATATATAATTTTTTAATGATGTATGATTTTTAAAACATAAAATTTTATTTTCTCTTACAGATTCCAACTTACATCCTATCCAATGCATTTGATAGAAATAATTTTCACCAAAGGATTGTGAAATTTGGAGAAAATAGATTAAATTGTGATTGCGGTACAGCTTGGACTAAAGTATAATGCTATGATTTTGTTAAAATAATTGTATTTTCATTTTTGATTCTGTTTTAAGCTGTTAATTTTTTTTTTTTTTCATCTTTATCTCAAAAACATTAAAATACTTTTTCAGAATGGATCACAAGATTTTTAACAATCATGCCACTTTAGAAGTTAAGGTTACAGAAGTAGGATCACTGATTTGAATGAAACTTTTTTTGTTGATACTAGGTCGAAAAATATGAGACCTGTGTCCGAGGGTTCTTGCTGATACCCTTTAGGAGCCAACATAAACAATTTTTATAAAATTTTATTATGTTTTTATATTTCTATTTCCTGACTTTACCTTTTTGCGTACAATAAGAAAATGATATTGCTAATTGTATTAAAAGAATTTTAATGTATAATAAATTATAAAAACCCATTGACGCTTCTAGTAAAGTAGGCCACGTAAATTTTTTCATCAAAAAACGATTCAGATTCAATTTTAACATCTACTAAAACTCTTAAATACGAGTTTTTTTAGGAATGAAAAAATAAAAAATTTTGGTGGGAGGATTTTTTTTTTTTTTATGCTTACAAAAATATTCACAACTCCTCAGGATTTTCTTTTAAGTCAACGTTACTACAACCGATGAAAAGCTAAATAAATTATTGTTCCTCAAAACCATAACATTAAATTTTAGATATTACCTCTTTATAAGGAATAAATAAAGAAAAACTCCCAAAAGTTTTTATTTTTTATCTCTAAGTCTAATTTATTTGCGGGCTTCTTGGTTTGTGCCATTTTATGTATATTGCAGGACACTAAATTCATGCTTATTTTAATTTTGTATAGATAAGTAAAGACGTGTCGAAGTAATGACAAATTTTGTGATTTTCAGGAATAAATCAAAGGATCCGGTTGCGGAAAATTTTGAACAAAAAATTTGTATTTGTCAGTTGGTATGAAAATTTGTATTAAAGGGGTTTTCAAGGTGTAAAATTCAAATCTCAACTTCGTTTCTACATAAAAAAAATATTTCAACACACTTTACTCTTAATCTATACTTGCTTTATTCTTATTTTCGGATCAAATCTCGACAAAATACCAGATTATGTTTATGTAATCTTACTTTCGATACCTGTCTGGTTTAGAAAAAAATATATTTGGCATACAGCTATAGTATGAGTAGAATATTGAAAAAATTAGTACTGGCCTCAGACATGAGTCTAATATTTTTTGATTTAGTACCACCAAAAAAAGTTTCATTAAAATTAATGATCCCTTGTCCATAAACTTGGCTTGTGAGTAGGTGAAAGTAACTAACAAAAAGCCAGATGAAGGATAAAATTTAGCTTTATTGTTGTATACATGTTACTGTTAAATAATAGCATTAATTTTATATTAGTATAATCCTTTATAATCATTCATTTATTATTGGTGCAACAAACACATGTAGTGGTTCTTGGCCTGCTCAATTTTCTTTGCCCAGTCATCCCTGTTGGCTGTGCACCTGATGGATGTGACATTTTTTCTCAAATCTTCTTTTACGTTATCTATCCATCTTGTCTTGGGTCTTCCCTTAGATCTAATTCCTTCTGATTTCCCATGATAAAGCTTTCTTGCTGTTCTCACTTCATCCATTTTCAGGACATGTCCTAACCATTTCATTCGCTGAACTTGAGCGAATTGGGAGATAGACAGATCACCATACATTGAGTATACCTCCTTGCTTGTTCTCAAGCAGGGAACTCCTTCCTCTAGTTGGGTTCTATTCTCTTTCTTAAGATTTTCCTTTCAAACCGATCTAGTTGTTCTGAAGATGCCTTCATTGAAATATGTTGCAACTGGCTGAGTAATCATTTTGTGTACCCTAAACTTGGTTGTACGACTCAACAATCTACTTCTCAGAAGCCTAGCTAGAGAAAATTACAATCTGTTGGCAGCCATTATTCTAGCTCTTATCTCCTCTTCTTCATTATTGCTATCAACAATTTTGGACTCGAGGTAGGTGAAACTTGATACAGCTTAAAAATTTGGATTCCCATGACAGTGCTGTGGTGGATGGGCGAGCTTTTTCTTCCTTAAAATAAAGACCTTGGTTTTGCTTTTGTTGACGCTCAGTCCCATTTTCCCTGCCTTACCCTCCAATCTATCCAGAATGCACTCTTCATTGCTTGAAATGATCGTCCTACGATGACCACATTGTCTGCATACGCGAACAGTTGAGTTATTCTGTGGAATATTGTTCCTCCATTATTCAATCTTGTCCTGCTCATGATGGTCTTTATAATCATTAAAGGCATCAAAATATTAAATTTTAGCTGACAGAATGAATTATTCAAAACAAGTATTTCGTCTTCTTAAATACTTATGCTACACTTTCATAAGAGATAAAATTTGAAATGTATATAAATAATCAAAATTGTTGTCCATCCTCTTATTATTCATATTAATTATACTTGAAGGGAGAATTTTTTTTCTTTAATCAAAATATCAATTTATTTGATTTCTAGATGTGGCTGTTAAATAATAAGAACTATATTCAAGACTACGATGAAGTCCAGTGTGACAGGGATTTTCAAAGGGTACAAGCATTTTTTTTATTTATTGAAATGTCAGTCATATTTTTATTCTGAATTTTAACTTACTTATTTGTGTCTACTTGTTCTAGGTCATAGACATTGATCCGAGTAAAATTTGTATTCATGAAAAAGATTTGACTGACTACATCTACTACATCATTGCTGGAGAAATTCTTCTGTTGCTCCTGTTAATTAGTAAAGTAACATACGACTATTGGGTCTTCAAGTCTTCCGGCTACCTTCCCTGGCCGGCTTCGAAGATGCCTAAATTACCTTGTGATTGGTGTTTCGAAACATGAAATCTGGGATCATCCAGATCTTGATGAACAGAAAAAAATATTATCTCATAAACAATGGGTTGGTCAAACTGTGCTGTGATAAAGAAAACAATGTTTTAGTTTATTTTATTAATATGTACCTGCTCGTTTGATTTATAATTGAATTATAATATGCTAAACAGTGGTTTGTGTCTTTTTGTTATTTTTTCTATTTTTGTTAATAATTTTATCATGACAGGAAATATAATTTAAAATATTCAAATGGTACTTTTGTACTTTGATTAAGCAACAGTCACATTTCAAAGCTGAAATTGATTCAAACCTGATCAGCAGTACCTCCTCCAAGTCACTTAATCCTGACTAATCAATACCACTCCTATTCCTAATATTGGAAAAGTCCAAATTACAAATGGAATTATATACAGAGTTAAGTTCTATTTAAAAACAAGTAATAGCAAAGGTTATAAATTATCCTAATCTTCTGTGTATCTTATTCAAAGTTCAAACACAGGCTGAAAAAAATAAAATAGGTGATGACGTAATCAAAAGAAAGAATTGAACAATTTTCAGGGAAGTCAAAGGATTCCAGGAAACAATTACGCATAGAACTATCATTTAAAAATTCAAATAACCAAAGTTTGGAATCTTTAGATCCCAACTACAAAAGCAAGGAATAAAAATTAAAATAATAATTGTGGATTGACGATTGACTGTACTGAATAATTGAAGAGAAGAATGATTGGGGCGATCAGTCAAAAAAAAAAAGTAAAAATAAATAAGTATATTTATTTTTTATTTTTGCCGACATTTCGGCCCAAAGTTCAGGCCTTCATCAGGGCTGGTCAAACGAGAGGTTTCCGCAAGACCAATACATAATAATAATAGGTCTTGGGGAAACCTCTTGTTTGACCATCCCTAATGATGACCTGAACTTTGAGCTGAAATGTTGGCAAAAATAAAAAATAAATATATCTATTTATTTTTACTGATAACCACAACCATTCTTCTCTTCTAAAGTAATAATTATAACCATAACATTTGCTTAATTAACTAACAGCTTACACTTTATTTTATTATCATAATGGTAGATTATTATAATATTGTTTGAATTTCAAAGGCATTGACCATGGTGGGGTTGGAATATTTGCGACTGTTGTCGTTTTTGTGAAAGTTCTGGCCAATGTTGACCTTCCTTGAGTGTTTTTTTTTTTCAAACATCAAAATGTTATACTCTTTCCATTGCCCAATATTTACAGCCATCCACACATCTGATAAACCGATTGCTCAATGGATTACTTACTTTTATCTGAAATAGTGATTTTAATTTTGAAGTTACTTTAAAGTTGATATTCAATTCATCAATGATTCATCACTTGAAGACTTTTGATTGTTAATTGGATTAATTGTTTGTAGCTCATGCTTTTTTTCTGGATTATTTAGGCCAAAACTTTTGTTTTAATTTTTAAATACTGATGCCATTCTATCAACTTCTGTAATCCTTTCAACTCGTTCTTTCCATCTAACATTCTCAGCTGTATACTTTCCTCCTGGTAATTTTCTCTTTTATAGCCTTTTTGATTCCTTATTCCAATCCCTCGGACCACACGTGCTGGAGGAGACTACAATGTTAAACATCAACTATGGGGTTGTCGAACATGGAACTCCTGTGGTAATATTCTTTCATGTGTCTCAACTTCCAACAGCTATTCTATCCTCTCGCTCATCCTACTTATTGGCCAACACCCCTCAAAAAACATCCCGATATACTGGATATATTTATCACCTCTCAGATTTTGTCTTCCCAAACCATAATCAAATCCCTAGATGATCTTTCTTCAGATCATAGTCCAGTTCTGCTTCTTCTACATTCAAACAAATCCTGACATCCTACATTGATTACAGAACGAGTTAACTGAAACAAATTTAGTGATGATCTGGAAAATAGATTAGACTTAAAAATTCTGCTAAAGACAGAACAAGATTATCGATGGTGCCATAGACAAACTTCCAGCATCAAAAGCTGACATCCCAACACTATCATCACCACATATGCAAATGACACATTTATCCTATCAGTTAATAATGATCCATCAATTGCATCCCAAACTCTTCAATCACATATAACAAACCTTAAAGAGTGGTGTCAAAACTGGAGAATTAAAATAAATTTTAATAAATCTCATCGATTATCTTTACTCTTTGTCGTCAACCTATGACTTCCTGTCTTAACAATTCTCCACTTCTTCCTGTTTAACCAATCCGATACCTAGAACTCCATCTGGAAAAAAGACTCACTTGGAATCCTCGTACAAGACTGAAATGACAAGAAACTGCTCGACTTTTTCAACTACTCCAGCACATACTAGACAAACACTCTAAAGAAAAAAATTCTGTAGTTTTAATTTGGTTAGGAAGTTTCAATTTTCAATAGGTCAATAATGTGATTATAACCCACTTCAATTTTTCTTCATTGAAATGCTTTTATGTTAACCTCTCAAGGAATCTTTAGATTTGTAAATAGTATTAAATTGAAAAATTGTCCAATTTATTTCAATCAAAGTTTATTGAATACAATGGAGAGAATAGAACAAAATTTAGAAATAAAGATGTTAATTTTCAGCACCTAAATTAATGACATTTTAGGAAGAGAAAACTTGTATTAATAAAATAAAAATATCTTACACAATAATGTTATTTGATACAATAGAGAGGAGGTTCTATTCCATAGAAGAGGAAATAGGACTATATTTCTACTTAAAAAAAAAAGGTTAATATTTTCATCCTAGCCTTTTAACTTAAGCCAACAATTCATCATGAGCACCTCTATATTCCTGCTAGAAAAAGTGAGATACGTGTGAAAGACATTATATATTATTCTATATTTGAATTGTGTTTCATTCGATATGTTTTAATTCATTAGTTTATTATTAGGATAAAATGAAATTATCGTACACACATAGTAATTTTTTATGATTGGAAACTTGTATGCAAAATAACCGCATAAATTTAAAATACAATAGAATTAAAATGATAAAGAATGTACTTTAAAATTGAGAGTGAATTTTTAATGTTGATTAAAAAAAGACCAAATTTGGGCTAAAAACAGTGTGTTTGGGAATCAGGGGTGCCATCTCCCTCAAGGCCAATAGCACATGAATTTCTCCCCTCACCCTCCCCTCTTTTTATAAATATTCTGTATGTCATAAAATTTCTGTGTGTGGAATAAAAAGTCTCGTTTAAAAAAATATATTGTAAAATCATCAAAAATTGTGCTTAGTTTACCTCATAATAGTAGGTAATGAAAAAGTTGCTGTCACATCAGAACCATACAGGAACCTTAAATATGCAATTTAAGTTTCGTAGGACTATTCGTTTTTGAGCTAGGCTTTCCCTCATTCCACACACAGGCATACCACTTTTCGGGACTTTGTCATTTCGACTTAGGGGACCTCAAAACATGTATTTCCGTTGAAAACTGAGATTCGAAAATTTTCACGATTGCAATACTTTCTCTTACTATATATTCCATATATAGGCAAGTGAAAGTAAAAAACAAGAGAGAAAGAAAGAAATGTAACATGTATGTATGTGTATTATATATATTTATGAAACAAAAAGAGAAAAAGAAATAAACAAAATAGTTTCTGTGGGTACTGGATGAGTTCTGTTAATAGTAACATTGCACGTAATATTGCGTGCATTTCGTGATCAATCGGATTGGGAAAGGAATTGGTGCTTAAAGAAGAGATATTTGAAAGAGGATACAGATTGTGCGTGTCAAATACCAGAAGGGATACAATTCCAGGGGGAGATGGCTTGAATTACAAAAGATTTGTGGGTCAAACGCAGCAGTTCCGTGAACAGGAGTTACTATCTTATCTTCCACCCTACAAAAGTTAGAGCAATTGTAATTTAATGTTTAATTTCTGAAAATTTTACACATAAAGACTTAACTTTCGTATTTTTTATTATTGAACTGCTCTAAATCTTTATACAAGTCAATATTTACGTATTTATAAATATATTATATACGTATATAAATAATATGTATTGTACTTACAAGTAGCACTTAAATAAGGAAATATCTGAAGGGGTTATAGCAGAGTTACAAAAAAGTTTTTATAAATAATCGGCCGATTTTCAGCAGGAAAGTAGGAAATTAAGATTTTGTGTTTTTGTAGTAAGTCATGTTTTTTTGTTGAATAGGAGGCGGTTCCTGAAAAACTATTTTATTTAACTAATTAACAACTGCTTCACTGTAAACTAGAAAAAATACACTTTAAACAAAAATAGAGTTTGTCAATGATAAAACCATTTAAAGAGGACTTCAAATAAGTTGTTTATTTATTTAAAAATCAAAAATTATTCGCGATTTTTTTTTTTTATCGTGCTCCAACTATACTACATACACCCCACTTTAACAAAATATCCCTCGTTTGATAAGCTTTAAATCGACATGCAATTAAGTTGAAGTTTATTAGGGAAAAAACTTGAGATTTACCTAAAAAAAAAAAATAATAAAAAATGATGTGATTGATATTTAGTCAGCTAAAAGTACCCGTGTTTTCAGTAATAATCACTGCAATAAATTATTGCACATCTTTAATTTTTTTTTTTCCGATGTCATGGGATCTACAATTATAAATATGGATGCATAAACACACTTTCCATTTCTAAAAAAAAATGTTACAATTAAGGATTTTTCGATTATTCATTAATCTCATAACTCATAATTTACTCATTAAATTATAATTGCTCAAACTTTTGAAGGGTTAAAGATGAGCTAGTAAAACTATATATATTTCTAACGAAAATGTAATTATCAACAACATTCTTCCTCATAGCCTTTTCGTAGAATCAATACGGAAAGAATTATATTGAAAAACAAAAATAAAAACGTGTGGCAAAAATTCATTTTTTCAAAATCAGCAATTATTGAGCACTGAGGCTTCAGTCCGAAAGCTTTGTTTTCATAAAAATAACGATAATTACTTTGGGAAAAAAAAGAAAGAAACTAACTATCTATATGAAATGGTGTTTAAGTGATTCCTATAGTCCTTTTAATTGTAATTACACGAACAATAATACCTTAAGAGATAATTTTTTTCCATAAAACATGGTTATATGCCCTCCCCCATTTTTGGGTGAGGGCTTCAACCCCAAAGCCCCTCCCCCCCCCCGTAGATCCGCTCGTGCTTCCTCATATCACCTCTTAGCCCTCCTAGGAGTGGGTACTTTTAGTACGTTTACCTCTTAACTAGTCCGAAAAAAGCCCCTAAGTCAAAAATTGTGTCTACATCCCCTCTTTGAGTATTCATTCACTGGACTAGAGATAGATGATGTCGGAAATACCGGATTGAATGGAGGATTTAAATTGCAGACTCTGTAAAACCAACCTCCTTTCTTGGTTCGGGGGTTATAAATATTTAATAGTAACAATTTATTTGTAATACTTACTTTTAATAATTAATTATTTATTAAATATTAAGGGAAACTTTCTTCTTTTCTTCTACGCCCATTTTTGAAACGCAAGAATTATTGGAAAATATTTACAAAAAAAGTTAATTTGCAAAGTGAAACACACTGTTTCAAATGAGGGTGATGGATTTGTCAGAAATTTATTCAATCGACGTCAAACTTTTTTATTAGTAGACTTCTCAATAAGGAAGCAAAAATATAACCAAATTAAACAAGAAGTGTTTTAATGTCTAGAAACTAAATTCTTTTTTATGAAAGCAAGATTATTATTATTCTGTTCCTTCAATAATATTGATCTTGTATCGGGCCCTTATGGTGGTATTTTTAAGTGCAATTTTTTTTCCTATTTATACAACATCTTAGCAAGATAATGTGCTCATCAGGAATGCCCATCCCTCCCTCAAGGTCGATGACGCAAAAACATACCCCTCCCTCCCTCTCTCCCAAGATATTTTATTGCTCATCTTTTTATAAAAACAGAGCAAGAGAAAGTAAAATTAGAAAAATCGTAGGTCATACACAGTTGTGGTGTTTGGTGAACTAAAGATATGTGAGTAGGGCGTTCAATCCTACGTCACACCCTCCAGCAAGTCTGGTGGGCCCCTACCTCCAGCAAGTCTGGAGGTCCCCTCCACCACAAAAAGTCATGAATCTCCCTAAGGTAAAACGCTCATTATCCGGAGGTAAACTAGTCCCCCGTTCGGGTCTCCGGGTGGGGACTGCTTTAGGGGATTCATGGTGCAAGTTGAAATATAGGGATTTAAATATTGGTACGTGGAACGTAAGGAGTTTAAACACAGCAGGGGGGCTAAAATCGGTCGCGAATGAGGTAAATGGGTACAATTTGGATGTCGTGGCTCTGCAAGAGGTTCGTTGGCCAGGGGAGGGCTCGATGAGGGAAGGAAAGTACATATTTGGTACGGAGGAAGCGGGAATCATTGTTTGGGTACCGGGTTTCTAATTAGGAGTAGATTACTATCCGCTTTGAGGGACGTACAATTCTTTAGTGATAGAATTTCGGTAGCTACATTTCAGGGACGTTGGTTTAAAATCGCATTAATAAACATACATTGTCCGACCGAAGACAGTGACGATGAAGTCAAAAGTGAATTTTACGATAAACTCGAATGGGTTTATGATAAACTACCGCGAAACTACATGAAAATAATTGTAGGTGACGCGAACGCAAAGGTAGGAAGGGAAGAAGTTTATATTCCGACGATTGGTAAAGAAAGTTTGCACGAATATAGTAATGATAATGGGATCCGTCTGATAAACTTTGCCATCTCGAAAAACCTGATAATTAAAAGTACGACGTTTAAACACAAGGATATTCATAAATATACTTGGACATCACCGGATTCGCAAACACGAAATCAAATCGATCATGTCTTGATACAACATAGCTGGCAAAGCAGTATAATTAATGTACGGTCTTATCGCGGAGCAGAATGTGGGTCGGATCATGAATTAGTAATCGCGAAACTTCGACAAAAACTTAATATAAAAAAGAGAAAAGAAAACCGTTTCGATTTTGAGAATTTTAATTTGGAAAAATTGAAAAATCCATCAATTAGAAACCAATTCGAGCTAGATGTTAAGAATAGGTTTGAAGCTTTAGAGCTTCCTGACGAGGACCACGAGGATATTGACAAGTTATGGATAGAGATCAGGGATAATATTAAAGCGGTCGGTAACTCGTGTCTAGGAAAAAAGGAAAATAAGAATAACAAACCGTGGTTTGATGAAGATTGCTTAAACATGTGTGAAAAAAGAAAAGCCGCTAAATTAAAAGCTCTAAATAATCCTAGCGAAGACAATCTGGAATACTTCCGAATCTCAAAGAACGAAACGACAAAATTGCTCAAAAATAAAAAAAGGGAGTATCTTAAAAATAAAATAATTGAAATAGAAACTAATAGAATCGAAAATAACGTAAGAGACATGTACAAAGGTATAAACAGATCACGTAAATATGTAGGGCCCGTAACGTCTGGAATTAGGGATGATAATAACAATATTCTGACCGATCCGGTTGACATATTGAATAAGTTTAAGGACCACTTTGACAATATTTTAAATACGGGAAATTATGATCTGTGTCCTCCTTCTGAGTACCAGAGTGCTGAACCGTTAATAGAAGGACCAAGTAAAGAGGAAGTTGAAGTAGCTATCGGAAAATTAAAATCATATAAAGCAGCGGGAATCGATAATATTCCTACTGAACTAATTAAGGCATGCGGGGAAGCTGGAGTTTCTAAAATACATCGGTTGGTTAAAAAGATCTGGGTGAACGAGAAATTACCTGAAGAATGGAAAGAATCTATTCTTATTCCGATTCACAAAAAGGGTCCGAGGACGGATTGTAATAACTATCGAGGAATTTCACTCCTTCCGGTATGTTATAAAATATTCACTTCAATCTTAACCAGTCGAATCACGGAATACGCCGAGGAAATTATCGGAGACTACCAATGCGGATTTAGACGGAATCGTTCGACAATTGATCAAATATTTTCTTTACGGCAAATATTAGAGAAAAAATTGGAGTATAACGGTATTGTTCACCAGCTGTATATAGATTTTAAAAAGGCTTACGATTCTATTGACCGCCAGAAACTGTATAATATTCTAATTGAGCAGGGGATTCCAAAAAAACTAGTAAATCTAGTCAGGATGTGCTTGACGGAGACACTCAATAAAGTTAGAATCGGTAATAATTTGTCCGAAAAATTTGAGGTTCGTTCGGGCTTAAAACAGGGGGATTCTCTTTCGCCTGTCCTGTTCAATTTGGCATTAGAACATGCCATTAGGGAGGTAATGCGAACCGAGAAAGGGTTGGATCTGGGCGGGACAACATCCGTGCTGGGCTATGCTGATGATCTGGTACTGTTAAGCGAAGACGTTGAAACTATAAAACTAAATACGACAACGTTAATGAAAGCCGGTAAAGAACTAGGACTCGAAATAAACGTGGATAAAACAAAATATATGGTTAGCTGCAAAAATGGCGATACTACTGGTGATATCGATATAGATGGTAATATGTTTGAACAGGTAGATAAATTTAGGTATCTAGGTTCTACGATAACTAGAAAAAACGAAATTGAAGAAGAGATTAAGGTTAGACTGAAGGCGGGGAATGCTTGTTATTTTTCTGTGACAAAACTACTTAGTTCGCGCCTCTTGTCCCGAAACTTAAAAATTAGAATCTATAAAACAATTATCTTGCCTACAGTTCTTTATGGATGCGAAACTTGGCCGCTTACATTAAGGGATGAGCAGCGTCTTAAGGTTTTTGAAAATAAAGTATTGCGTAGAATATTCGGACCGAAGAAGGATGAGTTAACCGGAGAGTTCAGACGGTTACACAACGCCGAATTGCGTGAGCTGTATCCGGGTAATATAATTGAGGTAATTTCATCGCGGCGAATCAAATGGGCTTGTAAAGTTGTTGGGCTTAGTAACGAGAGAATTCCTAAAAGGTTAATATGTGCGGTGCCGAATGGTAAGCGTCCGAGGGGTAGACCGAAGCGAAGGTGGGAAGATTGCATTAAAGCCGATCTGAAGGGACTGGGTTTGGACGGCGAACGGTGGAGGGAGGTGTGTAACAAGCGATTTTTGGTGTCGGCATCGAACCTTCGGGTTCGCTAAGCCTTATTATTATTATTATTACATACACAGTTACAGTTACACTTGACGCGATCTGTTCCATGTTTTCTCCTTGCCACTTATTCTGAAACTTTTCATTCCGAAAATCCATAACCCCTTAAAAATTCAAAACCCCGTTAAAATATGCTCCCCTTTAAATGTTTGATGGCGCAACTTGTGCTATAAAACCCCCTTCTGGGCACCCCTGCCCTGGTGCTCATACTATTCAAATGTTATTTAATCATACTAGAATGAATGAATAAAGAAAATTTAAATAAGTTAAATTTTATCTTTGTATATGATGAATAATAAACACCCACCTAACAATTACACGGGCGGATCAACGGGGAGAGGGGACTTTTGGGCTGAAGCCTCCTCTCCCCTCCTCCCCAAAATGGTAGAATATAACCACGTCTTATGAAAAAAATATTTGATAATTACCTCTAAAAGTATTATTGTTCGTGTGATTACATTTAATAGTAATTAAAGAATCCCTTAAATTCTATTTGATATAGATAGTTAATTATTTTCTTTTTCTTTGTAAGTAATTATCGTTATATATATATTTTTTAAAATCTTTTGGGCTGAAGCTGAAGCTCCCAAACCTAATTCCTGGATCCGCTAGTGAACAACTAGATTTTATTTCCTCATAACATTACCATTTATCCATATCGAAATTTGGCAAGAACCTAACCAAAACATGTCTGAATAAAATTTATTTTAAAAAATCTAAGATGAATTATTTTAATATTTTCAAAATTTTGAAAACAAAATTATTGTTTTGAGATTTTTTTTATTACCTATGAAATTAAATCCTACATAACAAGGTTTAAAATGTAGAATATAACATCCCTAAATCTACGCGTCATCGGTTGTAAATCTACGAGCATTTTTGTGATAAAAAAAAACAATGTGAAATTCTGATGTTTCGATAACTCTACTATTAAATTGATATTTAAAAAATAAGTGTAAATTGAAAAAACAGAGTTCAAGGTATTCGGACTTCAAATAGAATATAACCTCGACATTTATTCTGCAGAAATATTTTTCACATTAAAAAACAAAAACAAATTCTTGTATAATTTAACAATTTATGAATGATATTGTTAAACACAATGAGATGTGTTTCTCCTTTTAATTAAGAGAAAAACTGAATAATCATGAAATATTTAGAATTACATCAGAATAAATCATGATAAATACTTGAAAAAATAGTTTTTAAATAGAAATTACTATCTTATAATTTATCTGCTTCCTGCTCTATGTTTCCTGTGAATTCTTTCTAGTTTCGTATCAAATTATATTCATTTATATGTGTTTTCATATTAAATGTGTGAGTCAACGAGTTCTATACTAGTTTTTGGGTTTAAACTTCAGATCAGCAATCGTATCAATAAAATGTTAAAAATACTTTTCCCAGTAGAATTTTTATCAGATTTACCTGGCCATTAATGTATATTTTAAGGTGCGTTTAGACATTTCACAAACTATGGGAAACACAATTATTTAACTTAACTAACAGTGACATTAGTGCTAAGCCAAACTTCTTTTTTTTATTTTTCTTGTTACTGAAAGGAGGTGGAAAATATCATAAACAAGAAACAAAACGCTAGTATAGAGAAACAATCGTTTAAATATTTGTTTTCCCAGTAGTTTGTGAAATGTCTATACGCACCTTTAAGGAAAGTACTTAAACTGTATGAAATGATATTGAAAAAAAAAGGGCATGTTTTATATTTAACCGTTGCTATCAATGTTATTTATTTTCCTGAATGAATTTATGAATGTTCTGAAGATGTGTTTAGACATTTCACAACAATTATCTAACTTAGATAACAGCGACATTATTGGTAAACCAAACTATTTATTTTATTTCTCTTGATACCGACAACAGAAGGAAAATATCAAAAACAAGAAACAAGAATTCTAGCATAGTGAAATAAGCATTTTCCTATATATTTGTTTTTTCCCATAGTTTGTGAAATTTCTAAACGCACCTTGAAATTAGATTGAACAATTATATTATATTATACCGGAAATTTTTGATTAATTTATTTCTATTGATTATTGCATTCAAAATTTTTTTTCTTTTTAATGGTTTTTTTTCTTATATTTTTATTTTTACATTATTTCATCTAATGTATCATATCCGATCCAGCGTCTGCTCACCAAATTCTGACTTTATTTTCCTCAAGCCTAATCATGTCTAGCATCCTTAATACCTGTCACGTCAACTCCCAATCCCTCCCTGCCCACTATGATGAATTCCTTGAATACTTTACCCATAATTGTTACCATATCATTGCAATTTCCGAAACCTGGCTCAAGCCTTACATCCCTTCCTCATCTGTTTCCCTTCCTAACTACACACTAATCCGCCACGACCGGACGAGCCGGACTGGCGGAGGTGTAGCGTTGTATGTTCACGAATGCATGAAGACCCGAATACTCCACTGCTCTCCACCATCCGATCACCCACATGTAGAGTTCCTAATCGCTGAAATTTCCTTTGATACATCTCCTATCCTTTATGTCGTAGTGTATAGACCTCCTCTTGTTCCCTTTGATCCATCATTTGAATCATCCCTCTTCAACTTTGTTCCTCTTTATACCAAAATAATCATCTCCGGAGACCTAAACACTAATTTCCTTTCCGATTCCAGCGATAAATCATACCTCGAAAACCTTTTTTTCTCTCTTCATCTTTTCATTGTTCCTTTTTCGCCCACTCATCACACCCCCAGGTCCGATACCTGGTTGGACCATTACATTATCGACTCCGCTCAGAACCTCCTTTCCTCCTCACAAGTACCGGTCTCCTTTTTATCCTCTCATGACCTAATTCAAATTTCATATAATATCCATACTCCTCCGATCCTACCTAGAACCATAACTTTCCGTAATATTGATGTCCTCACTCGTGAAAAAATCTTACCCTACCTGGAAACCCTTGATTGGAATGGAATATATTCCTGTTCATGTATTGACGCTATGGTTGATATTTTAACTTCCAACCTCCGTAATATCCTTGATTCCCATGCTCCCATCAAAACCTCTACCTTTCGTCGCCCCCCTGCTCCCTGGATGTGTCAGCAAATTAAAGATCTTCAGAAGAGACGCGATGCAGCCCGCAGACGCTTTAGACGCACTAGACTCGCTGACGACTACCAAGCGTTTAGGGTGCTCCGTAACCTGACACAAACCAATATCCGAAGAGCCAAATCCTCCTATTTCCACGAAGCCCTTTCAGCAGCTCCTGATTCCAAAACCAAATGGCAACTCCTTCGTAAACTCTCCCTCTGTGACTCTTCCAGATCACCTTCCTCAGCAGCCTTTCCAGTCAAACCTGATGATTTAAATTCATATTTTATATCAGCTTCCTCCTGCATTCCTCCATCAACCTTTTCCTTCTTTACTCCTGGAATATCATTTAACGACGACAACTTTTATTTTTCAGATATTTCTCCTACAGACCTCATATCCGCCGTCATGAAATCTCATTCCAATTCCATTGGTCCAGATGGTATTCCCGTCAAATTAATCAAATTATGCCTACCTGAAATCCTTCCCGCTCTACTTTTCATCTACAATTTCTCCCTTCAGAACGCAATATTCCCTTCCTCATGGAAAAAAGCCATTGTCCGTCCTTTACTTAAAAATCCTAACCCTTCTTCCCCTGAAGATTACCGTCCAATTTCAATTCTGTCTAACCTTGCAAAACCTCTAGAACGAATAGTCCAATCCCAAATTTCCAACTTCCTAGAACAATCCAATCAACTTGACCCTTACCAGTCTGGTTTTCGACCAGGCTACTCCACACAATCCGCCCTAATCAAAATCGTTAGTGATGTTCAGTCAGCCATAGATGATAAAAAACTAACGGTCCTTATCCTCCTGGACTTTTCCAAAGCCTTTGATACCATTAACCATTCCATCCTTTTCTCCAAATTGAAATCGTTATCCTTTTCCAACAGCTCTATCCTTTGGTTTCAATCATTCCTCTCTCAACGTACCCAAGCAGTCTCTATCCCGAACCAACCTTTATCATCCTATCTAACTCTGTCCTCAGGAGTGGCACAGGGCTCCAGCATATCTCCTCTCCTTTTTAGTTCATATATTAACGACCTTCATAAATCAATCCTTCACTGTTCACATCACCTTTATGCCGATGATTCCCAAATTTACCTCTCCTTCGCTCCCTCTGAATGGCATGATGCGTTTGCCAAAATACAAGAAGACCTAAATCGGATTTGTGCCTGGGCAAGTGAAAATGGATTAAGGTTAAACGTTGCTAAAACCCAAGCCATTGTCCTCGGTTCCAAACCCCTTCTCAGATCAAATACCAACATTCCTCTCCTGTACCTGAATGACCAACCCATCACCTTCAACACTTCAGTTAAAAACTTAGGTGTTATCATAGATCAAACCCTCTCCTGGAATCACCATATTTCCCTCATATCCCGACGTTCAATTTCCATCCTGAAACTCTTCCATCGCTTCCGCCATCTCCTACCCATATCCACACGTAGACTCCTAGTATCCGCCCTCATCTTCCCCCACATTGACTACGGCTGTGTAGTGTACGGTGGCCTCTCATCGGAACTTGGAGTCAGACTGAAAAGAATAATGAATGGCTTAGTACGATTTGTCAATGGGACCCCGAGACGTTCTCATGTTTCCCACTACTACGCCGAGTCAGGGTGGCTCTTCCCCTCCTTCAGAAGACAGTACTTCCTAGGTACATTCCTTTACCAAATAATCTATAATCATCGTCCTTCCTACGCATTCAATCTCCTTCAATTCAAGTCATCTATCCACTCCCTCTCCACAAGATCTCGTCCTTCCGACCTTTATACCCCTTTCCACAAATCGGCCTCATTTCAACACTCCTTTATTGTCCGATCCACAACATTTTGGAATTCCATCCCACTTAAAATCCGCCATGCACCATCCTTATCCACATTTAAAACCCTCCTTTTCCAATTCCTCCTTACAATTCAATCAGACGCTGGGTAGCCTATATTGTATTATTATACTATTGTTGCATTGTATGTATGTATATGTATATATATATTAATATATGTATATTGTATATATACTATTGTACTATTATTGTATTCTCACTATTATTGTATTATTGGGTGTATATATTGTGTATGTACGATTACACTATTATTGTATTTCGATTATACTATTATGTTCTACGAACATACTACTATTACTATAACATCTTTATTATTATCTGTCGCTCATTTATAATTTCATAGCGTATTGTGTATAGCAACTATTTTGCAGTATTAGGACATTATTTCTCATATTATGGCTTCCGATATCTGTACAGTTATGTAAACACTTCTTTTATTCCTTATTTTTTAGTTGTTTTTTTTGTTTGTTTGTTTGTTTTTGTTTATTGTAATATACATTTTGGCCAGATGTAATGTTTAATTTTATGTACAATATTGTTATTCTCAAGGGACGTAGTCCCAGAATAAAGTTGATTCTTCTATCTATCTATCTATCTATATTTAGCAATATATTTTATAAATTAATTTATCTCAACAAAACAAAAAAAATATGGTTAAAACTATAGAAGTTTTTACAGTATAAAATATAACGTAGTGTTTTAAAATTATTGAGAAAACAAAAAACAACTGTTTTTTAAAGATCTGATTATTTATGTTTCTGTGTAATATATGGTGATATCGCCGTCAACAAGAATAGGATGCGGTGACATGTATCTACTGAGGATATGACAAAACATGCTTCTTTCCAAAAATAATAATAATAAATTGCAAATAATTGGAACTAGGTCTTTTCAATTTGTTCTTCGGGTCAAAGATTAACAAGCCTCAATAGATCTAGTAACCTTTCTATTTTTTAGGAAATATGTTTTAATATCTGTATAGAGTTTATTAATATCAGACAGAAATATTTAAATATGGAAGATAATTCAATAAAATATAAGTTGTAGTACTTTTTTTATTTTTAAAGTTTCTCAGTGCTAGAGAACTACCATGACCAGTTTGTATTTTTTTTTTTTTTTTTTATGCAATCAGGGATAAAAAGAAAAACCAACTTGTAATGGGTGATTTCCGGTGTCAAACCTCAGTAGTTATATAATTTGTGGTTAAAATGGTCTAGTAATTATTACCAATGCCTAACTTCTCCCATCCAACTTCAAAATTAATATATGATAGAATATAGAACAAATATCTTATTATAAATGTGAAGAATTTAGTTATAAACAGAAAAAAAAAAAATCTGAAATACACACCTCCTCCTCTGAAGTATTTCACACTTATTTTTAGATGAGAAAAATGGAAAGCGAATCGTGATTTCATTGTTTCATTAGCACTTACCGGATAAAACTGAATAGAATTTTAAAATTAATTGAATTTCATTTACAAGTCCTATTTTTGGACAGATTATAATTTGTTTCTGAATTTTATTTATCTAAATGGTAGGTACGATGGAAAAAAGTTGAGACCCCAAAAGTCACTTCTCAAACTCCTACTTACATAAATTTTCAGCTCTATATCTTTATTAGGAAGTACGCAAAAACACGAAATTCGCGGAGGCAAAAATAGTGGTAGTGAGAAATGAAAGTCGTTACCACCAAAAGTTACTTATCTGTCACTAACTAACTTTACTACCTCTTATTTTATTTGGAGGAACTAGAGAGCTGCGAAAATCACTTGGAATACCGAACTCATCCCATGACCAAATTCAGCAATATTTTTATCGTATTGTATAATTTCAGCACATTTTCTCCAAATGGGGCTACTGGAAGTGCTATAAAAAATACATACTATATTAAATATTCTCGAAACCTTCATGATCGAGTTCTAGAGGTTCTACAACCACTAGCGGATCAAGGATTTAATTTTTTGCTTCAGCCGAAAGCTTATTTTTTCATATATATATATATATATATATATATATATATATATATATATATATATATATATATATATATATATATATATATATATATATATATATATAACGATAATTACTTTGAAAAAAAAGAAAGATATTAATTACCACAGGCGGATCTACGGGGGGGAGGGAGGCTTTTGGTATGAAGCCCCCTCCCCAAAATGGTAAAATATAACCATGTTTTACAGAAAAAAAATATTAAAAACTATCTCTTAAAGTATTCTTGTTCTTGTAATTACATTTAATAGGACTTCAGGAACCATTTAAACACCATTTCATATAGGTAGTTAATTTCTTTCTTTTTTTTTTCAAATTAATTATCGTTATATGTACATGAAAAAAAAATCTCTCGGGCTGAAGCCCTCTCCAAAATTAAATCCTGGATCCGCTAGTGCTATTGCCTATATGAAATGTTGTTTAAGTGATTCGTGAAGTCCTATTAAATATAATTTCACAATCAATAATAATTTGAGAGATAAATTTCAATATTTTTTTCCATAAAACCTGGTTACAGTTTACCACTTTGGGAGTGCTTCAGCCCGAAAACCCCCCTTTCCCCTCACCGTAGATTCGCCTGTGTCTAAAACGTATATTAAATCCAGCCTTATCCATAATAATTAGGTATTATTATCAATGTTAAACAAAAATGAACCCTATTCTTGCTTTCCCATCCCTTCATTCACAGCATACACTTCAAATAATACTTTTCTTCATCTTGTCACTACAAATAGATATACATAGTCATTCGTTTGAAATGATAAGTAAATGGAAATAAGGTTTATTTAAGAATACAAATAACATATGTGTTTGATATAGGCGCTGAACAAAGCAAATGAGATGTATATAAAACCTTGAATAATATCTTGACGCTCTTGGCTTGATTTTTGCACAATCTTTTCCAATTATAATCAGGAGTGCCCATAAGGGGGTTTTATTGCGCGAGTTGCGCCATCAAAATTGCTCACGGAGGCATATTTTGATGGGTTTTTGAATTTTTGAGGGGGGCACATTTCAACATGCTCATGAATTTTCGGGCTGAAAACTTCCAGAATAAGGGGCAAGAGGAAAACATTGAACTGACAGCAACAAGTGTCACTGTGTATTATCTACAATTTTTCTAATTCTACTTTCTCTTTCTGTGTTTTTAAGAAAAGTGAGCGATAAAATATCTTTGAAGGGGGAGGGAGTTATTGCTCATATCTTTGTAATCAATTCATTCAAAAGATTAAAGAATTATCAGTGAGGGGCTAAAAAGTAATTAATTTTTAAATTAAATAATCCAAGTTACATATTATAAGTTTTTAATCAATCCTTTTGAATTGAATCGCATGTTAATCACCTTTCCAGCTGTTTTAGAAAATGTACTTTATTGTTTTTAAAACAGCACTCATAGCAAATATTTATAAATGGATTTGGATGAATTATTTAAAATTCGATAAGGTTTATTTATTATATATTACACTTACATTTTTTCGTGAAAATAAAAAATATAATGAAAAATAAGACTAAATGAAAAACAGTTATCATCATTAGAAATCACTTTGAAGATGAGCTATTTGTAAAATTCCCCGTTGAACACGACCTCATAAATACGTTCTTAATTGAGGGGCCATTCATAATGGATGAAGTCACTCAATCTCGTGACTTATCACTATGTTGAGACATTCCTTATCTCTGATTTTTCTCTTGGAGAGTATAACTCGTACCGCATAATCAAAAACAAGGAGAAAGAAATTTATAAACACGCAGGTGAATCATTCCAGACTAAAGTAAAAAGGATAGCCAAAAGGTCTGGGTATTTAAAAAAAATTCCTGAAAAACAAATTATTAGATTTTATCAATATCAAATTGGTTTGACTGATGCTTCCAGGATAAGTCATGAAATAAGTAATAATAATAATAATAATATAAGCTTTATTGTACATTCCCTACAAACGGCTCAATATTTTTGAAGGCCACCTTTTTTATTGACTTTCAAATTATCTTACGATCCAAGTAGAAAGCAAACGTGTCTTTACAAGTTTTTAGTACCTAATTAAATAGACAAAGTTTGTCTCCCTCCAGATTGAAAACGCCCCAATTCCAAGAGTTTTCGTAAATAAATAGTTGTAGGTTACGATGAGATGAAACTATTTACGAAGTTTCAGGCGGATGTTAATAATTCGATAAAAAGGGATCTGTACCACGGACTATAGGTAAACATACTGCTCCACAAAGCCGATTTCTTTATTACTTACTTTCATCTCTCCGTTTTGGGAATTGCTCATTAACTTAGTTTTTTTTTTCCGGATTGATATGTAGGCTCACCAATTCACATTGTATTAGGAGCGCATTGACCATTTCATTAATTTCCATTATTGAGTTGGCGAAAATAACAATGCCATCGGCGAACCTCAGGTTTGACAGCTTAAACCCATTTATTGAGATACCACTCTCATCCCAGTACAACCTCTTAAACTCATGCAATAAGTACATGGTATTATTAAGTGGATAAATCATGCGATTGGAATCTGGCCAAGCTGTCTCCCGAGAATACCACTTGTTCGCGAATTCCAAGAATAGACGATCTAAGCATCTTCGTGATATTTGCGCATCTGAAAAAAAGACTACGGATGTAGATTTCATTTAAGAAACATTTTATGGGCTGTTTCTGTTTTCCTTTTATTTTAATGTAAATGACTGTATTTCTAATATGAATAATTTAAATGGATTGAATTATTTGTATTCAATAATGTAATTTTTAAGATAATATACATATCAAATTGCCTTTCTATCGGTTTCATAAAGCAGTTCTGCATCATGTAAGACATGAGAGATATAAATGTTATATCCATCAATGTTATTTATAGTCTCAATTACTGTAGGCTACGAGAGGACAACGAGTTTAAATTGAATACACTACATCTAATCCAATTTCTTTATATTCTTATTAAGTAGCCTGAAATAGAAACATACTGGTTCCCCACTTCCCTAGAACGAGTCCTGTTAAAAATCCCGGTCCCCTGATATGATTTATTGTGGATTAATGGTTGACTGTAGTGAATAATTGAAGATAAGAATGGTATGTGTGATGAGTCAAAACAACAAATAAGTATATTTATTTTTGTCGAAGTTTCGGCCTAAAGTTCAGGCCTTCATCAGGGCTAAGAAAAAAGAGATAACAATAGGTATGAGAAACTATAAACATTAAATAATAAAAAAAATAATATGTAGGTGAAAGGTATAGCCTAAAAAATGTAGGTAGAATAAACTTAAAGTAAAATAAAGTAGGTAGAGTGAACTTAGTGTAAAATAAAGTAGGTAGAATAATAATATAAACAGACAACTAAGAAATAAATAATAACGGCGACAAAGTAGGGACTAATGAAATAAACATAATCAAAATAAGGCCACATAAGAAATGAAAAATGAATTAACTACCTGTAATCTTTTTTTTTTCTTAGCTCTGGTGAAGACCAGAACTTTAGGCCGAAACGTCGGCAAGAATAAAAAAATATGTACTCATTTATTTTTACTATTTTTTTGTGATCACCCCAACCATTCTTCTCTTTTACTGTGCATTATATCTGAACACAACATCGTACCAGCGTGTGTGCAATTACTTCGTAATGTTAGAGATTTTATGACGCATATATTTCAATAATAATAATATTATGAAATATTATATTATATATAAATATAAAACTTTTACTATAAAATCCTACTACTTTTACCCGGCGTTTTGAGCTATCAGATCCAGATGCAATGGACAATGGGCGGCTTTCTGTTCCTCTTTCCTTTACGTGAGAGTCCTGGATCGTAAGTCCAAACCACTGGGAACTACCAGGCGACCGTTGCAGATGCAGGAAAACTAAACTATTATTTAAAACTTGATATGAAACTGAGCATAAATATATAATTAGATGCACACCAAACTAAAAAATGTTCTTATTCAATTGAATATTCAGAGCTGAAACTTTGAAAAAAAAATCTGTTATCGGTAGCAGTGAAATATCTTAATTTACTAATAATTTTTAATAAGTAAGATATGAATTAATATTTTCTAAAATATACTATTTAGTATTATTTTTTATTTTTATTTTTTCTTATACTTCGATAACTTGGATTATTACTATTATTCATTTTCCATTTTCACATTTTACAATTTTTTATTGAATTTTAATTCTTTCACTTAATTCTTGTACATACATTTAGATGTATAAAAATGTTACTTTTTTGTATAAATTGCATTTAATATGAATACCACAAGATATAATGTAGTTTTTAAGGTTAATGTAAGTGATAAAAAACGTTCAGTTTTAGCTTCAGTTTGTTTTTGCCAGGCATGGATAATTTATTTTAATCTCTTTTTTAATATACTTTTTTCTGAAAGAACTATTCATATAATTTTCAAAATCATTATTAATAGTGTAAAAGTTGTTAAATAAGTAGTATTTCAAATCGTTTGTAGATTTAGTTATACTGCATTTTTGTTCTCTACAAATTTTTTGCGATTTCGATATAGCTTGTCCATTGAAAATCACTCTACGAACTTTCATTAATTTCAGCTGCGTAGTTTTCTACTTCATTATACCTTAAATTAGATATGGATACTTAAACATTTTTTTACAAAAGAAAATACAAGAAAACAAGTATCAAATACTTTACAATAATTATATATGTTATACTTAATACATAAAATAGTTTACTGAGACTGTCATAATGTAAGTAATGTTTGTTGACTGTTCATCGCATCATGAGATAAAAAACGAAAATTCCCATGCTTTTCATTTCCGTTCTCATTAAGTAATCTCCGTATTATGCAACAAACACTTTTCATACTTGAATAAGCTATGGATTGTAAAATGACGTGTTTATTTTATTGTTCTTTGTAATATTATTTATTAAATAACATGCTATTGTAGAACGTAACATGATTTTTGTTTTTTACTTCCTGATTAAGATGATCCTCGTTTCACTGATGATCCCTATAAAGCTTCATTAAGCTCCAAGAATGCGACTGAAGTTTGTTCGTTAATTAAATAGATATATGTCTATATGTTTAATTTAGTTAAGTGAAATTACTTACACCTAACAAAAGTCACTAGTTGTGTGAGATTCCTGATCACTGAAATACTAATTTCCTTTGTAAGATATTTTTATTTATCGTTATCACTTAGCAGAACCGCTTTCAGATATTACTTCAGAAGTGGCAGGCTGGCTTTGTTCCAACGTCTTGACAAGACTTATTATTAAGCAACTACCACGCCTTTCCTTGCTCGCCCCTTTTCTCGTAGTTTTGTATATAAATACAGGATTCTTCTTTCACGAAGTTATCTGGACTTTTCATTTTCTTTGATCCGGCAACAAAAGAAAACATATTCCATTGTTTCATCCACTAAACTGCACATAGAGTTATCTTACATCTGACATATAGCTGATTAAGTTAGCTCTGGACTAAGCCTAAAGCAGTAGCGTAAGATAGTCTTATTTTCCATTCCTAACCATCGCAATCATGTCGGCGAAACACTCAGCATAATATGCAGCGTACTGCACACGAACTCTTGAACCATACATAGGGCACTTCTTTCGTACGCTGATAGTCTAAAGGCCATATACATTAAGACCTATAGGACCTATGGGACAAATTTTCCCAACTATTAAATTCCCCACTGAAGCCCATCCTCCTTTGTAATGACTGCAACATAGAATTATTTAAAGATATTACATAATTATTATGCAATCGATATAATTGTACGTAAAAAAAACTAACGTTTGTGCTTTATACCACACGATATAAGTGAAAACATCAACAAGGCGAAATTAATAATATGAAATATAAATTATAAATAATATCTCATTACAAAAATATGAAATGCTGAACATTTCCCTCGCTTACGGTATACAGATCCGATTTTTAGTATCTGAAATATTTTAATCCGTATGTTCAACTAAACTTATCATTAGGTTTTCAACACTATTTGTTCCTTTTCGTTTCTCTAACACGGCATCGCGTTAAGATACAATTTTGAATTATAGCCTATTACAGAGAGGATGTAATGCTGAACAATTTCCTCGCTTACAGTATGCAGGCCCGATTTATAGTTTCTGAGATATTTTAATACACATGTAATAATATTTTAATTTTTATACGAGCGTTAATGCCGAACGAAATCTGGCGGATCAATCTAATATACTTTCCACAAAAAAAGTACAAACAACCCCTAAAGAAATTTTCACTTCAAAAATTGCTATAACCTCTCGTCGGACCTGACTGCATTAAAATGGTATTCGTCCAAATTGATGCTGCGTGCAAAGAATATCTGATATGTCTGACCCAGTTCATTCTTTCTGTTTTATTTCTGATTATGCGCAGATGTTCATCAAACTTTGTTTGCCCTCAATCTATCCACCGATACATCAAATGAATGACTTTAAGTGGACGTCGAATGGTCAGACTGATTGTCTCCTCCTCTTTCCCGATCGCGATAATTTCTATCTCGAATTTATGATCACCGTATTGGAGACCAAACAATAAAAGTCACTGTCACCTGTGAAGGTGAATGTTAATAACAGGATTGTTCGCTTTCTAAGTAGGCTCCTCCAAATTTTCCCCTTCAAATCATGATTACAAAATGGTCCGCAAAGTGGAGCGTAGTAATTTCTTCGGGCTTAGTGAACCAGTGCATAACTCAAGATTCTATTAGGAAGTTACTTTCAATAATCCTTGTGCGATATTTTGGAACTCCTTATTGTACTAAATTGAAAACTACTCTGAATTACGTATGAGTAGCAAGGACGAGGTGTTCTATCGTAATTATGCTTTCTTGAAATGTTTGCTTTTAATACAATTAAACTAAATTTATGATATCTTAATCTTGACCATTTTGTGTATTTTTCTCGTATTTTCCTTCTTCTGGCAGAATGAACATCTACTACGAAAAACCAGTTTCTTTTTACTTGGCTCACAATAGACGTTATTGAAATTCAAACTAGTGAAGAAGAAAAACATATAATTATTAATAACTTATCAAAAGATCCGTAACAATAGTAGTGTGCTGACACATACAGTGAAAGATACGCAAGAACAAGAATGCCCATCCCTCAAGATCGATGGTGCAGAATCTACCTCTCCCCTCTCCTCTCCGAACAAGATATTTTGTTGCTCACGTTTCTTAAAACCAGGGCAAAATCAGAAAAAAAAACGTAGATCATATACAATCACACTTCCTAAAGTCTGTTCAATGTTTCCTCTTGTCGTCCCTTAGTCCGAAAACGCATAACCCCTTCGAAATTTGTTCCATTCAAAAATTCAAAAACCCATCAATATATGCCCCCCTCAAAAATTTTGATGGCGCAATTTGCACCATGAAATCCCCTTCTGGGCACCCCTGCACAACAAACATGCGAACAAATTAAAGGTAGTTTCGAATCTCAGTATCCTTACGGACTTACGTCTTTTTTGGGGGAGGGGTCCTCCCCTTCCTCGCCGTCAAGGCTATACGGGGTTTTCCCGGACCAGGAAGTGCAGGCGAAGATTTAAAAGACTCCCTCGGCACCGGGACGCGATCTCGTGACTATTTTTATATCATTTGATTGATATATCAGGTTGCCGGGCAACGGCGGTGCTGTGCACACACGTTAGCCCATTTGGATTCCCCGCCCACGGACTTACGTCTTGTATCCCTAGGAAATGCCGATCTACGGACTTTGAAAGGCCGTTTGAAACATTAAATCACTTGTCAGAATATTTCTGAATGCTTCCCAAATAGTATCTGAACAAGATTGGAAGATCAAATGAATAAGAATATATATTTGTTTTCGACTAAATTCGTAAAACACGGAGCATTGATATTGGTCAAAATAGATAGACTTAGTTGTTACTGTTAACCACATAAACACCCAAGCTAACGTATGATAAAACAAAATTGTCAAGAAGTTCAGTCGAAATTTCTTTTATAAGGTAACCGACGTTTCTAACCAAATATGTGGGTCACCATCAGGGCTATGGTTTGGAAGTCGAGACAAGAGCTTTGATAAAAAGGTTTTACATTTTTTGAATTAGGAAGGTCTTCTCCTAAGTAATTAAAGCAAAAAAAAATGAGAAATTACATTAAATAGTATACATAACTTCGTAAACGTCATTCTCATTTGTAAATTATGTTTTGTCGTTAGTAATGTTACTACAAGTGAAGCCCTTTTACGATTCTTTCGAGAATTTAAAGTTAATAATATATCGATGAGTAATATGAATAATAGATTTGACCTGTTGCTGGTGAAATGGTTGCAATTTCACAGTACGTCATATAGCTGACGTAACTCGTGAGTCACGGTTCCCTTTGATAGTTTAGTCAGGTCAACAAGCAGTTGCTCTAGTGATTCGGTCGTGTTTTGTGGTACCAGGTTCTGTACCTTCCGCGGTTATCTCACTAATCAATGTAATGTTGTAATACCCGATAACGAAATAGTTAGGTTAAAATTAAATTATACCTATGAAAATAGTTGCAGTGGAAAATATTTAGAAGCTAAACATTCTTGTTTATCAACAAATGTGATTGTTGACTAGAACTCTTAAGGCGCGGCTTATAGAATAGGATACGTTCTATTTTGGGTACTGGACTTTTCCTTTAATCTGGAAAGAAGTTATTTTTATCTAGCTTTTACTCCAGCAGGCGAACGCCAACCCTGTTTTCCTTGACATACAGTATTCATTTCATTCACTTCTCCTGTTGAGATCATCTTTCTAGTGATAAGTGCCACAGGTGTGTGACTTGTATCAATAACATATAGGACATCAAATTATTTATCAAGAGAGACATCATGGTTGACACACTTACAGGTAAAACATAGCTTTATGGTTCTTCAATACTGATGTTGACACAGTATTTAGCCCTGTGAACTTAATTTCAGTTTTGTATAAATGTAATAAAATAATTATTGGTTCTGTATTTTAGAAAGCATTATTATGACCCCTAAGGCTAAAACTGCCAATTCAACAACTATTGTGATTGAAAGAAAAGCTATTGCTAATGGTAAACCAAATGGAAACAATGTCCATGTCGCAGGAGGAGATCACAAAGGGATTGTCATTAACAAAGTGGCAACTGTAAATGGTATGTGATGATATTCTGTTCATGGCATATCGTTGCTAATCATTTTAGTGCTGTTCATTGTGAATGACTTATTTTTAATATATTTTAGATACAGAGGAAGCAGGTGTTCCTGAGATTTCCCTGCAGTTTCTGGTTTTTCTTATTAATGGTCAGACTGGTTTACATACTCAGGAAAGTAGGAAATTGTTTTTTTGGTTTAAACCAAATGTTCCTATTCATGAAAGACCTACTGTTGCCCAGGAGTTCTTTAAAGAATTAGTCAGCCCTTTGAAGTTTCCTAGAGGTATGTATAAATAAAACTGAATTATTAATTTTTTTTTCAATGACTATAAACCATATTTCTTGAGACATACTTGAGTACCATTGCACTATTGTCTCTTTAGTTTGACGATAAGTTCCCAATGTGTACGCCATGATCACGCTATTAATGGGATTCCATGGTTTAAAAAGTTAATAGTATAATCTCCCTTTATTGAGATTGTGATTTACGACTTTAGCCAGCTCCCTGCTGATTCTTTTCAGTTAAAATCATGTCCTTGATTACATCACTATTTTTGACTTTCTCATTTTCATAGAATTTTATAATTTTTCAAATTGGTTAGGAATGATTGACGTATACTTTACAAGTATTGCTCCACTTACTAAAGGTGGTTACGGACGTGAGGTCTCCGATTTCAATGAAACTTTTTTTGGTGATTCAAAACATATTTGATCAGAGGGTTCTTGCCAAAGCATCCTAGGAGCCAAAAAAATTTGTTTAATAGAATTTCAATATTTTTTTTATATTAATGTTTTCTGACTTGCTCGAAATGCATTACTAAGTTATATCAATTGATTTGTTTTTTTAATGAAAATAAAAAAACAATATTGTTAATTGTGTTAAACAAATTCTAATGTACAATAAATAACAAAAATCCAAAGACGCTTCCAGTAAAGTAGACGAAATAAACTTTTTTTATGAAAGAACGATTAAGATAAGTCCACTAAAACTCTTAAATACGAATTTGTTTTGAAATCAAAAAATTAAAATTGTTGGACTTAATTTTCTGGGAGTATTTTTTTTCATACTGTTTACTAAAATAATCACGACACATATAGCAATTTCTCCTAAGTCAAAGTTACTATAACCATCAGAAAGCTGAATATTGCTCTTCAAAGCAATATGAATGACTTTCAGATTGTACGCCTTTATAAGGAGTAAATTGAGAAAATCTCCCCAAACGTTTTTATTTTTTATCTTCAAGCCTAATTTACTTCCAGGCATCTGGTGTGTGCCGTTCCGTGTATAGTGTAGTGGAGCCATGTCGAAGTAATCACAACTTTTGTGATTTTCGGAAAATATAGAAGTAATTTTTTTTTCTCCATCTATGTTTATAGCTTTGTAGTAGCTATTAGTAAAGTCAAATTCAGTTGTTTTTCAATTCAAATAAAAATTTTCTCAATATTATAAATATTTTACAGTTGTAATGTCTACTATAATGCTATAAACATAGATGGATCTCATAAGAGCTATTTAATAGAAGCCAGAATATTGAGCAAATCATTTACATTTTTTTATTACTACAAAAATTCTTTTTTAAGGGTTCTTAGAGGTGCTATAAACTAATATCATCTTTTTTTACTACAAAAAAATATATTTCATAATATAATATGTACAATACATGCTTTAATATTATTTTCAGATCGAATATCGATAACATACCAGATTTCGTGAATGCAATCTTACATTTGATTCCCGTCCGGTTTAGAAAAAAATATATATTTGGCATATAGCTATTGAATGAGTACAATATTGAAATAATTAGTTCTGATCTAATATGTAAAGTAGATTTAAATATTTTTTAAGGAGTAACAAAGTTGAGATTTGCATTTCGCACCTCGAAAAATCCTGTAATACGAATTTTTATAATAATAATAATAATAATAATAAGGCTTAGCGAACCCGAAGGTTCGATGCCGACACCACCAATCGCTTGTTACACACCTCCCTCCACCGTTCGCCGTCCAAACCCAGTCCCTTCAGATCGGCTTTAATGCAATCCTCCCATCTTCGCTTCGTTCTACCCCTCGGACGCTTACCATTCGGCACAGCAAATATTAACCTTTTAGGAATTCTCTCGTTACTAAGCCCAACAACTTTACAAGCCCATTTGATTCGCCGCGATGAAATTACCTCAATTATATTACCCGGATACATCTCACGCAATTCGGCGTTGTGTAACCGTCTGAACTCTCCGGTTAACTCATCCTTTTTCGGTCCGAATATTCTACGCAATACTTTATTTTCAAAAACCTTAAGACGCTGCTCATCCCTTAATGTAAGCGGCCAAGTTTCGCATCCATAAAGAACTGTAGGTAAGATAATTGTTTTATAGATTCTAATTTTTAAGTTTCGGGACAAGAGGCGCGAACTAAGTAGTTTTGTCACAGAAAAATAACAAGCGTTCCCCGCCTTCAGTCTAACCTTAATCTCTTCTTCAATTTCGTTTTTTCTAGTTATCGTAGAACCTAGATACCTAAATTTATCTACCTGTTCAAACATATTACCATCTATATCGATACCACCAGTAGTATCGCCTTTTTTGCAGCTAACCATATATTTTGTTTTATCCACGTTTATTTCGAGTCCTAGTTCTTTCCCGGCTTTCATTAACGTTGTCGTATTCAGTTTTATAGTTTCAACGTCTTCGCTTAACAGTACCAGATCATCAGCATAGCCCAGCACGGATGTTGTCCCGCCCAGATCCAACCCTTTCTCGGTTCGCATTACCTCCCTAATGGCATGTTCTAATGCCAAATTGAACAGGACAGGCGAAAGAGAATCACCCTGTTTTAAGCCCGAACGAACCTCAAATTTTTCGGACAAATTATTACCGATTCTAACTTTATTGAGTGTCTCCGTCAAGCACATCCTGACTAGATTTACTAGTTTTTTTGGAATCCCCTGCTCGATTAGAATATTATACAATTTCTGGTGGTCAATAGAATCGTAAGCCTTTTTAAAATCTATATACAGCTGGTGAACAATACCGTTATACTCCAATTTTTTCTCTTATATTTGCCGTAAAGAAAATATTTGATCAATAGTCGAACGATTCCGTCTAAATCCGCATTGGTAGTCTCCGATAATTTCCTCGGCGTATTCCGTGATTCGACTGGTTAAGATTAAAGTGAATATTTTATAACATACCGGAAGGAGTGAAATTCCTCGATAGTTATTACAATCCGTCCTCGGACCCTTTTTGTGAATCGGAATAAGAATAGATTCTTTCCATTCTTCAGGTAATTTCTCGTTCACCCAGATCTTTTTAACCAACCCATGTATTTTAGAAACTCCAGCTTCTCCGCATGCCTTAATTAGTTCAGTAGGAATATTATCGATTCCCGCTGCTTTATATGATTTTAATTTTCCGATAGCTACTTCAACTTCCTCTTTAGTTGGTCCTTCTATTAACGGTTCAGCACTCTGGTACTCAGAAGGAGGACACAGATCATAATTTCCCGTATTTAAAATATTGTCAAAGTGGTCCTTAAACTTATTCAATATGTCAACCGGATCGGTCAGAATATTGTTATTATCATCCCTAATTCCAGACGTTACGGGCCCTACATATTTACGTGATCTGTTTATACCTTTGTACATGTCTCTTACGTTATTTTCGATTCGATTAGTTTCTATTTCAATTATTTTATTTTTAAGATACTCCCTTTTTTTATTTTTGAGCAATTTTGTCGTTTCGTTCTTTGAGATTCGGAAGTATTCCAGATTGTCTTCGCTAGGATTATTTAGAGCTTTTAATTTAGCGGCTTTTCTTTTTTCACACATGTTTAAGCAATCTTCATCAAACCACGGTTTGTTATTCTTATTTTCCTTTTTTCCTAGACACGAGTTACCGACCGCTTTAATATTATCTCTGATCTCTATCCATAACTTGTCAATATCCTCGTGGTCCTCGTCAGGAAGCTCTAAAGCTTCAAACCTATTCTTAACATCTAGCTCGAATTGGTTTCTAATTGATGGATTTTTTAATTTTTCCAAATTAAAATTCTCAAAATCGAAACGGTTTTCTTTTCTCTTTTTTATATTAAGTTTTTGTCGAAGTTTCGCGATTACTAATTCATGATCCGACCCACATTCTGCTCCGCGATAAGACCGTACATTAATTATACTACTTTGCCAGCTGTGTTGTATCAAGACATGATCGATTTGATTTCGTGTTTGCGAATCCGGTGATGTCCAAGTATATTTATGAATATCCTTATGTTTAAACGTCGTACTTTTAATTATCAGGTTTTTCGAGATGGCAAAGTTTATCAGACGGATCCCATTATCATTACTATATTCGTGCAAACTTTCTTTACCAATCGTCGGAATATAAACTTCTTCCCTTCCTACCTTTGCGTTCGCGTCACCTACAATTATTTTCATGTAGTTTCGTGGTAGTTTATCATAAACCCATTCGAGTTTATCGTAAAATTCACTTTTGACTTCATCGTCACTGTCTTCGGTCGGACAATGTATGTTTATTAATGCGATTTTAAACCAACGTCCCTGAAATGTAGCTACCGAAATTCTATCACTAAAGAATTGTACGTCCCTCAAAGCGGATAGTAATCTACGCCTAATTAGAAACCCGGTACCTAAACAATGTTTCTCGCTTCCTCCGTACCAAATAGTGTACTTCCCTTCCCTCATCGAGCCCTCCCCTGGCCAGCGAACCTCTTGCAGAGCCACGACATCCAAATTGTACCCATTTACCTCATTCGCGACCGATTTTAGCCCCCCTGCTGTGTTTAAAACTCCTTACGTTCCACGTACCAATATTTAAATCCCTATATTTCAACTTGCGCCATGAATCCCCTAAAGCAGTCCCCACCCGGAGACCCGAACGGGGGACTAGTTTACTTCCGGATAATGAGCGTTTTACCTTAGGAAGATCCATGACTTTTTGTGGTGTTTGGTGAACTAAAGATATGTGAGTAGGGCGTTCAATCCTACGTCACACCCTCCAGCAAGTCTGGTGGGCCCCTACCTCCAGCAAGTCTGGAGGTCCCCTCCCTCCAGCAAGTCTGGAGGGCCCCTCTCATTGTTGGTCAGCGAGTCCATCGGACTTAGCCGGGAGGAACTTCCAAGAAATTTCCACCGACCATCCCCACATCCGCCACCCGTGGGACGCTCCCCATACGCGGTAATGAGCCCGCGCGAGGACGAACGAACGCGAGAACGAATTTTTATACCAATCGAAAAATCATTCCTTATTTATTTCCGAAAACCAAAAAAGTTGTATTAACTTTGACATGGCTCCACTTATTCACGTGAAAATTAGCATGCATTTAGGGACCTATAATATACACAAGATAGCACACACCTGATACCTGTAAATAAATTAGACTAGAAGATAAAAAAATAAAAATGTTTGGGGAGTTTGTCTTTGTTTATTTCTTTTAAAGATGTAAAATCTGAAATTTATTGATATTGTCGTAAATCATGAACTAAATGAAGGTAGTAAATACAATGAACCAATCAACATTCCACCATTCTCTTACAAAGCGATTATGAGATCTTGGCCTACTGGTCGAATAGGAGCAACATTTTTAAAGTAATAGGTATTAAAGCACCATCATAGGATGGTAGTATAAATGTTTTAGTTTTTAATTGAACATTTTATATTGCAGATTATGTGGGATTCATAAAAGTCATCATGAAACTAATGCAAAATGTTTATCCAACTATACGTAAAATAGAAGTTGAACTTCGGCAATTGGGAATGCCAAGGGAGTTGCCAGTCAGGCCATGTAAGTGTTTGTTGTACCATTAATGATTGATTATTCATAGAGTTTATCATGGCAATCTGATGTTCTATTCTCATCTAATTTCTGATTTTGAGTAATTTTAATTGACTCCAAAGAATACAATTATAAAAGCGCTTATAAAGAACATTTCTAGTATTATCAGTAAGGATATCTACATCGCCATGGTAATAAAGGGCGTTCTAAAACTGAGAGAAAATAGTTGGAATAAACTTGACAAAAATTAATATTCTGTGTCAAGTTCACAGTACTTATTGTTTCATTTCGGATCAAGCACCGTGTCATTTTATATTTTTATTAAGATTATTACCAAAGGAACAATGTATATCAAACCTAAAAGAAGATGTTTTATCAAGTAAAAAGCATTATTCTGGTTCTATTAAATAATTAACATATACTCACAAATTACTCATTCCTAATCTTTAATTGAATCTGTTGCTTCAGAAACCATATGTGTGTAATTAATTTTTACTAGTTTTGAGTTTAGACTTGTTCTTGGTATATTGTTCATAGATTCATTTTTTAATACAAGATAATACATTGCATAAATAATGTAAAGATCAATTGTTTTACGTTATATATTTTTTTGTGAACTTTCATCATTGAAAATTTAAGTATAAAATAGTTTATTTCATGCTTTTCAAAAACATGAAAATGTCAGATATGTTTTGTTCTGAAATAAGAGATTCGATTAAATAATTAGCTTGGCCAATCTCAAATGGAATACTTCTAACTTAAATAATTTGTCTGTTGTATTATTCTGTATATAAGGATTATGATATTATCAATTAAATTAAGTTCAATATTTCCATATACTTTTTATAACATCTTAGGAAGGAATATAATGCCAATTTTGGGCATGAATTTTTTTTTTTAAAAATAGCAAAAATACTTTTATGTTTGACTTTTATTATCATAAAATTTTTAATGTCATTTATCAATTGCTCATATGTAATTGCATTTTTTCTACCTAAGTGATTAATAATTAATAATTGTATTTAATATTTCTTTGTCATTTTAGTAGAAAGTTTAAATTTATTAAGTATTCAATAAATTAGGATAAGTTGAGTGTGAAAAAATTTAATTGAAATAGATATTCAGTTAGAAACCAAATGCTAATGGTTTGATGCAATGAAAAAGCTAAGTTTTATGTTATTATAGCAAGGCCGAAATACGTGCTCATAGATTTGAAGACATATGACAGATCGCTGTCAGGTTGGAAGTATAATATATATTTTATTTAGCTGTGTGCATAACATATGACAATATTGCCTCTCCACCTAATAAATTGTTTAATGTCTTAAAGGTTTTTATTAATATGCATGTGGACGCTACAGCGAGTAGTTTGCTATTTATTTTGTATAAATTATTTTTGAAAGAGAAGATTTCATTTTTTTTTTTTTTTAATATTGAGTAGGAAGAGATATATAAATAAGGAAGGCATTTTGTAATAAAAAAGTAAATAAATACAACCTTTGAGACCACTTCTGTATTCATTCATTTGGCTTATTTATTAAAATAGTTCAAAAGAGTTAATAGTGTATTTAATTTCTTTAAAAAATAAATATTAATATTGATAGTAGACGTGCATGTCAGTATGTTCACATAATAGTTTTTGAAGATCTAATTTTTCTTCTCTTGATTGATTATTCATATCAAATTCTTATAAAAAGAAATGCACAGTAGACAATAAGTTATGAAAGCTTCTCTATTTATGAAAGTTACTTACTTGCCAACATTGTATGAGATAACACATATTTCTGAAGATTCTTTAATTTTAATCAATTACAAAGTAAAATTTCCCCTATGATTAACGTTGCTTTATATTATCATCACCATGTTTAAGTAACAATTGTGATGTTACTATAAGCTTTTTTCATGAGACCTAAACATAAATCAATGTTTTATTCAAGTTCTCCTTCATGAATATTTTTTTCTTATCTTAAGACCTTTTTATTCCTCTAATTCTCAGATTTTATTTTGCATTAACGTTTCTGATAATAAAAGTAATAAATTCTAAAAACGCAATTTTACATGTTCGTTACTTTAATATGATGGTGACCATTTATGGTTGAACTTGCTCCACAAACAAGAAAAACTATTGTCACAAATAGAATAATTTAATTTATAATATCTAAAACCAAACAATTCATTGCTTGAACAACTGAATAACTTAAACAATTACATAGGTGACGATTTCATTTCTATTTTCTAAGGAAAGAAAAATGTCTTAACTTATATTGAGAAAGTCAAGGGACTAAAGTTGGAAAGTATATTCTTTGGTTCTGACATGAAATGAGTTTTAACTCTGCCGGTTGGCATTACGATATGGTACGGAGTCGGACCTCTTCTGTTATAGAAGAATTTCCTTAGCACTACCTCGGGATAGAGAAACCATAGAAGCTCGCCCAAGGGCAGTAACCATTCTAGATTGGTTCTTGGCCATTGGGCTGCTTGAGGTTGGCTGATTAAATACATATCAGTCGTGTGTTGGAAGCGCCATAGTAAGGAGTAGCTTTCTAGATCTATCCTACTGTGGTGCAGAAGCAAAGCTGGTAGGATCCCTATACTTCTACTCGGAAAATTAAAGAGCATTCCCAGGACTTGCAAAGGCAGCTTTTATGGGCATCTGAATGTCATTCACATATTTTTGTCGTAGGAGGAGCTGCTGTTATAGGCAGAGTTGATTAAGGTACTAGATATGACTTCAATTCCGACCTCTTTGTCAACTCTTACCAATACAGTCAGCATTTAACACACCATTAATTAACATGACAGCTGTACCTTACCACTTTTATCTTAAGCATACCTGAGAAATTGAATTTTTATGCTTAATAATATTTCTTAATATGCGTGATAGTAGCGGTCTTGACTAAATTCTCTCATATGCAGAGAGGAACTAAATGGGTGATGTGAAAGAAGAAAAAAATCTGTAAGCTCTGTAAATCAGCTTGATGGCATTGCTATTTTCTTTTGCAGCTTTTACTGAATAGAATTAAGGAATAGAATAAAAAAACCAAAGAAAGTTCAAGATCTCTATCTCAAACAGATCAGAGTGGATTGGATTGTTATTTATGCTGTTGAAGAAACCATGAATTGGTTTTCCATTCTCAAAGCTTTTTTTGTTTTGTTACTTATCCAATGCTTACTGAACATTTGTATGGATACTTTTTTCAATAAACCGTGTTTTCTGCTTTTCACATATTTTTGATTTTTGATAGTACACTAATAAATTTTATACTTTAGTTAATTCCATGGCCTAAGTGTTACAAGTAATAGTGATTTTATGAGACTTGATCATGTATTGTTTGACCGTGAATATCATAATTCATTTGCAAAATGATCTAGTCTTTTTATAGCCTAATGAACATTGTCAAAAGTTGTATTTGTTTTCAATAGGCTGCCAAAGGTGGACCAATTTATTTTGAAATTTTAATTTAAAAAGTTTAGTAATTTATTTTTGTGTGTGGAGCAGGTGATTCTAAATATGGTCATATTTGTTCAATAAGGTCATATTTGTTCAATAAGAAAACATTGATTGGCAAATAGGTAGTTAAATTTGTGTTCTAAAAATTATAATATTATGATTTATAATATGTTTGTGTGTTAAATAACACCCTATGTCTTCTGATACTCATGTTTTTTTTAAATATTTTTTAAGTTGCCTGATAATTCTACTATTCAGTTTATATTAACTAACGAAGTTTGTAACTTAGTTACTTCAGCATAAAGGAGGAAAATAATTAGTTTTGTTTTAATATATAATGTTTTAATAGTGTCGACGGATGACAGCATCTTATCAAAAGAGGTGCCGTTGACAGAAAAAAAGATTTTGGAACTCATTGAAGCAGCCTATCCTCATCCCGTAACAATTGAAGATTTAGCTAAGTAAGTTGATTTATTTTCTCATATAAACACACGAGCTTTGTCTCATTTTCTAAATCTTATTTAATAAGTTTTCTACCAATCCATTAGCTATTATATATTGTTTATATTGCTACTATTAGTGTAAAAGGTCATATGTAACAATTTTCGATGTTTATTCTATTTGTGCTAAATGTGACATTTTTTAATATAGTTCATAATGTACAAAATAGCAGAGAGAAATAAACTATATAATTATACTAATAAATCATAGAGAAATAATTAGTTTTTATTATAAATCAAACTTATTTTTACATGCGAGCTTTTGTATTAACAGTAGCGATATTCAACTGTCAAAGTTTATTTATCATTACATTTGTTAAATAAAAACAATATATGAATGACTTAATATCAAAGACGAATGATCTGTAATTTTTAAAAGTTGAGAAATATCCAATTTTCTATACCACAGCTTCAGTTTTACCAATTCTACTGATTTTTTCCGTGATTGAAATTGAATATTCTTTAAAAAAAAATCATCAGAAACAGTTTGAGTTGAATTTATAAAACTAAAATTGACTTTTTCTCCGCATTCTGAAGATGACAGAGGTTCATATTTGTTACGAAGCCACTCATATATTTATTATCATTATTTAGTATGTTAATCTGCTATGCTGATTTAAACTGCATTTTTTGTTGTATGTGGCTTTTTCTTTATACAAAAAATATTTCAGATTTGACTCTAAAGAAATGTATCAAAAAGAAATTTTTTTTATTAAAAAGAACTACTTTTCGCTTTGAAATTATTTTATCTTAAGGCTGGATATACTCCCTCCAAGACTAAATCTCAGGGGGCAGTAGAAATAAATCTGGTTTTCCATGGTGTGGTTGTCATAATACCTCTAGGTATAATCATTATTTATCAATATTGCATATTATTTTATTAGAGATCATGGATGGGATGAAGCACTTGTACAGAAACACGTGGAAAGCTTGAAGGAAAAAGGTTTAGTAAAAGCAATGGATCACGGCGCATTTACTCGTATTATTCAACATGAGAAAGATATCCAGGTAAGGTTATTATAAAAACTATCAATAATTTGCTATAGTTCCTTCTGTTGTTTAAATCAGTGATTGGGTATTATTCTGTTCATGGCTTAGTAAAATTTTTTATCATGACTAATGAAGTACTGTTTAATTAATTATTTACAAGTTCTTGAGACTAAAATCTACTTCACCACTCAATACTTTTATTTTCATGGCGAAGTATTTTTTAGTTTCAAGAATTTTTAATTTTGTATAAGTACATCTCTTCACCTCAAGCATAAATATACAGTTTTTTCCATTTATTTTTTAAAGTAAAGAAAATAAGTAAATTTTACAAATAAAATACAAGATGTAACTCAGAGTTTTTACAGACCTGAGCATTCCAGAATTATTGTGAAAAGTCAAGGAATTTCAAGTTAGTTTGGAAAACCGGAAATTGTTTGAAAAACTAGAAATTTGACTGTAATATCTCTCAAATGTGGTATATAAATTGTTATTAATTTAATCGTTTGGTTGTAACTATTGTAAAATGACAATATAATGAAATTATTTCCTTAAAAAAGCGAAAGGCACAATAAATGTTTTTCTAAATTTATGGACAATTGAATCCCTGTTTACAGTTCTTTTCTCAATATTCTAACCAGTGGTATTACTTTCAGAAAATTCTGGGGGCTGGGGTAGCCGTACAGGCTAAGGCGCTTGCAATAGGTAACCAAAGTTAAGCAACGTCGAGCGTGGTTAGTAATTGGATGGGTGACTGCCCGATTTCAGTGACCGTCCACCAGGGAAAGCCATGTAGCCCGAGTCTCTCTCCCTCCCCAGCGGGTATGTGAGCCATCCTACTGGAGGCAACTCACACCGACCGGGCGTAGGAATGATGACCCTACCCCGTGTCGTATACTTGAATCGGGAATCGGGATGTGGTTTACCAGGATGTTAATAGCCCCCTGATGTTCGGTCCATGGACGGTCTGTTTAGGGGAAAGAAATGTAGGTCCTCGTGCGCCTGCTGACTCCAAGCTGCCATAATCGATTTGTCACTGTCCTTGAACCCGAGAAAGTCGGTGTGAAGGAGATTGCAGTGATGTCCCAACCCCCGTGTACTTAAATCAGGAATCGGGATGTGGTCTAGGAGACCACATCTCGCAGTCAAAGATCTGCACGGTCTATAGCGCCTACCAAAAAAAAAATATATATATATATGTATATAATTGTGATAACTATAATGTTATCAACAATAAAAAGTATTTCTGCATGACAAAAATTTTATTTCTTAAACGTACTTTGTAATCTCTATTTTTCAATGAAGAAAAATTAAATTCAAACTGAGTTTTTTGTATTTTTCTCTCCCCTATGCTTGCTAGTTAAATTTTAATTATGTTGCCAACCTGGAAAACCTAAAATTTGACCAGGATAAGTCAGGAATCTTTTTTTTTTCTCTAGATTTATATCAACTGTGTAACTGCTTATTCCTTCTAGTCATTTGTTGTGATTTAATTCCATTGATTAAAATTACTGATCTAATTGTAGATAGTGAAGCAAATGCCCACAATAATCCGGTCAAAGCAGCCTACAATAGCTATAATTACAGCTCAGTATTGTGAAAAGTTGGCAGTGGATTCCATGTTAGAAAATAAAGAAACATTCGTAAGATATACTACTGTCGGTAAGTTATTAGCAGTTAATACATATTATAGTGTTTTTGAAAATACATAAAAATTTAAAATTGAATGTTCATTTTATAATTAATAATTCATGGTCTCACTGTGAGTCTAAAAGAGTGTCTGAATCTCTGATGAATAAGTCGTTAGTCTAAATTTCAACTTTTCAAAGAAGCTAATAAAATTAATAACCTTCTACGGATCAGCTGTTGGATGGATAAATATGTATGTAAGCATTTCACATTGCAGTATCTTCTCTCAATTTGTGTTTGTATTTTGCCATGCTAAATCAACTTTTATGACAGTTGTGAGCTAGTTCAAATTAACTACTTATTCACCTTTTAGCAGATATTTACTTCTATTTGTTCCTTTCATTTTTATAAATAAACATCAGAAAAATTATTGTTTATTTATTGATTATAATTATCTTTAATAGTTTTGTAACGTAGTCGATATTATCTTCTCTTAAGTAATAATTTGATTATTATCATTTTTGCAAACGAAAAATGGATTAATAATAAAAAATAAATACATACGAATTCGCATTGATGAGGCTTAAAAATATGTTATCAATTTTTCATTCATTTTATATTAAAAAATCTATAAACAACATCACCTAAATTTTGCTTTGCAGTATTGTATTTTTTATTTTAGTGCCTACTTATTTAACCTCATGAACCTGGCACTTATTTTATTGACTATTAATAGATATTTATTTTAGAGGTTTTAAGCAGCTTAAACTTGAAGGTGAAAGAAGTAGAAGAAAATATTGAATTTTGACAGTGAAATTTTTTTTATAAAACACATTCACTAGTATATGATTAAAGTGAATTAAAACAGTTCTAAATGATCACTTTTGGCTTGTGTATACATTAGTTTGAGGATAATTGCTTACTGCTTTCACCTTGGCATTTCTCAGCTTTTCCAGAGCAGTGTGTTCTCTATAAAAAGCCATTTAAACCTGACGTCCATTGTTCAAAATTCCGAAGGTTGAAATCTGGACTTTCTGAAACTGAATTAACTCAAGAATGATGTATTTTTCTGATGATTTGATCTCGCCTTTTGTATAGGAGCTTAATCTTGCTTGAAAATCCAATGTTTTCCAGCAGATTACTGCTTAGAGACTTCACCACGTGCTTCAGAATATCTTTCTGGAAATTCCCAAGTTTAGTTTTTATTTCATGTCCATAAAAATGAATCAAAGTGTCACAGAGCAAGAATTCACCATCATGTGTTACAGTAATGAGCAGCTTGCATTTACCATATAAGTCTATTTTTCCAATAGCTGTTCGGTGGTTTCAACCTAACACACCTTCCAAAATTGCACCATTGGGTCCTGTCCCGGCCGGGAAATCAATTCTTTTGTGGATTATAACATTCATGGAAACTGGTTCTGTGCAGAAAAAAAGAATTGGAGCTGCACGTCCCATCATATCACCTGAGAACACCAAAGCAGTAAGAATGTCATTTTTGCAATCCCTACGTTGTTCGATGTATTGTAAACATCTTTTCAACACAGGCTGTTGTGAAATCACTTCACAGGATGCCTCATCTCACTGAGGGGCATTTGGTGTAGCTGTGTAGCCTACCATGTTCACCTGATTTAACTCCTTTTTACTTCATTTTGTGTTTTTTTATTAAATCCGCTGTCCTTACCAATTGCCCACATACTCATTCAGGAAGAAACAACAGCATTCAGTTGAATCAGTGTATTGACAATGGGGGGCGTCATTTACCTAGTATGATTTTAAACGACAGAAACAGCTTTAATTGTGTAACTTTTGGAATAAAGAATATTTTATAAATCTTTATTCTTACTTCTATATGAAATAAGGGAGTTAGTTTGCTGTTTTAGTTTGGTTACAAGTCTGTGTACAGGCCAGAGGTAGCCATTTTAATAATTTAATTTTCATTTAATCATTTGTATGTTAGACATGTTATGTACATTAATTTCACTGTCAATATGTATTCGATTTTACAAATTATCTCCATGTAACAGATTTTATGACAGAATCAGGTAGTTTTTATATATCTTAATCATGAACCCCTAGGCATCCTGATGACTTATAGAGGAAAAATCATGTTTATTATTTCTTTTTTTTAATATATTATTATTTTAAGTCAAACTGTTCACTTGGTACAACTATTTATAATGAAGTAACCATCTAATTATTTTAAAATGAATAACGTATAATCTTGAGCATGTTTTGTACCATGGAATTTTAAAATATAGTTTGAAACTATTAACTAACAAAAAACTGCATTTATCTCCTTTCTTATTTCTCCCCTCCCTCTTTCAGTTGCTTTATTGTTTTTCTTTAATAGGTCATAACAGAATGAAAACTTCTTTAAATATTCATAAATTTCTAATATAACCTTTCTTTGTCATATTTTCTTTTTATAAAAAACAAAACAAAAAAAAAAACAATAATCAATAAGTAGTAGGAAATAGCTATAATTCTTTACTTTCTATTTTGTGCTTACATACTAGTTCCACCATAAATGATGTAGTGTAGCATTGAACACTTATCTTCTTGGATGGAGTTTTGTAATTTTAAGAAATTCTAAATGACAAGAAAATGCGAAACTGGAGTCTTTTGCAGGAACGAATCAAACGAACAACGGTACATTCCCAACTCCGACATCAACTGTAGTAAAGGGAACACGGTTTGGTAAGCAGTGCTCTCTTAAAGAAAAAAAAAACACTGCTTCCTGTTTGTTTTTGTTTATGTTTGCTTGAATGTTTCATCTCCCATCAGATTCATATAGCATCTAGTTTCATTTTAAACAAAGAAGTTTAAAAGATCAAACATGATCGCTTTTTTTATTTTAAGTAGATTGACTGACTGAAGTTTTATTTTTATTCTGAAACGAAATACATTACAGACATTTAATATTATTTCATATAACATTTAAACCCTCTTATTCACTAAATTTTAAAAATAATATTCATTGTTTTCTTGCAATGTGTGGTCTATGCTTTGTCAATAGCTAGCAATAAGGCTTTTATTGTTGTATATTTTTGTTGCCGAAGCTTTATTTATATTTTTGTGTTTTTAAAAATGTTCTTGCACTTGCTTATTTATGTGTTTGCATTTATACTTGTAATTGATCTATGTTAATTATTACTTATGTGTAGCAGATTCGTGTAATTAGATTTATACTATTTTGCTCTATTTTTCTTTTAATTTCAGGATCAATGACCTTAACTTTTATTGCAGAATTATTATTTTTTTCTAGGATTAATATTTTAAATTTAAATTATATTTAGGAATGATATGGAAAAGATTAATGATACAGGTTCAATGCTTATAATGCATGTGAAAATATTTGATTTTTTTTCTCAACACATTAGTCTGTTCAAAAAGTTTTCAGCCAAAAAAAATATTTATCTCATAAAAATAAATAAATTTGTAGGAAAAGTTAGCAACAAAAAATATTTACTTTAGCATTTTATTACACTTTATTTTTAATAATATTACTCCTATCAAAGTTTGGATGGATTACTAAAAAAAAAAAATCTTAATTTTTTTTTATTATGTATGATATTTATTTTACTTTAGTCCAATAAATCTTACCATAACTGGAAAAAAAACTTTTGGCTTGTAATTTTTAATTAACTTTAATAATTTCTATGTAATAAGTTAAAAGGACCATTTGCCGGATTGACCACCTGTACTGGTACCAGTCAGTACAGTTGTAAGTTGGGTTCAGTTTGACATTTTTTGTCAAAAACTAAAATTGTGGCTAAAGAAAATATTTATTAATTAGCCACTATAAGGTTTTAAGTTGAAAGTTTTGTCTTTGTTTATATCAGTTACAGTTTGACCTCATTAACTTCCTTCTCTTTTTTCGGTTGTTACGATAATTTATAAAACTTCATGTTCATATATCTGCTTTTAACTTAAACCGGAAATACTTCATTTGAATAAAGAAAAATTAAACCGAAAACTCAGCAGAAAATATCTGTTATCTGTATGGCCTGGTAAACTATGCCATGTAAATGTTGGTATTGTAAAAAAAAATTTTATCGTCTCACAGAATAATGTTCTATTTATGTTAAAGCTTGTATCATTTTTAAAAATTAAAACATACTGAAAGGTTATTACATTTATATCCTTCACACAGTGCTCCTTCAGGAATATATTTTACAAAATATTATATGTTACGTAAAGTAGATTACTTAATCAAAATTTAATTTAATATTTCTAAAAAATAATTTAACAAACCAAACTGGTAGACAATTGATGGTCTATCAGCAGCATGTATTAGAGGAAACACCTTAGCAGCTTTTATGTAAACAGTCTGTGTCTATTGTTTATAACAAAAAAAAATTATTTGAATTTTGCACCCTTGATTCAGGATATGCGACACATCGTAAATATTGATTTTGATGGATTCTTCAAAATATCGTAGTTACTGGTGATCGTTTATCTATTCTAAATAGGTTTTTTATAGTACTGTTTAACACAGGCTGCTCAAGGTGATTAATTCCCCACCTGACGTTTAATGCCAGGTGAGGTGCCCACCTGTCCAGGTCAGTAACAGCAGGTGTGCTGCTCACTAATGTCTCCAACAATAACACCCAAAATCACAAAGCCCTCATTTTTTATTTAAAAAATTAAAATGTTTCAATAAAAAATTAAAAATCTTTACTTTCATTCAAATAAATCTTCTTTAAATATTTTTATAATTTATATTAAAAGTTGTAATGAATTGTTGAGTAGCTGAATGCCTGCATCTGAACTTTGTGGTTGATTCACATGAAATGTTAATTTTTGGGACAACTTTTAAGAAACATGAATAAATGTGACGTAACTATGAATTATAATAAACTTCTTGGCCCAGTTAGTTCATTTACTTTGTCTAAAAGAAAATAAATTTTGGAAGGCATTTCTTATTGTGTAACCATCTGTAAATACTCTTAATTTTTAGAAAATAGTATGAGGTCTCGAGACTCAATAGAAATTCTGAACAACTTTAGTTTTAATGCGTCTGAAGTTTTCTTGGTCTGTTTGAAAATGAATCATCACTGATAATGTAGAAAAAGTGACCCATGTTTACATTTTTAAATTAAAGTTTCATCTTAATTGTTTATTATTAGTTATTTCTATTAATTGTTTATAATATTTATTCACATTTTATTTGTATCAACCTCCCTCCAAAAAAATTGACATTCCATGTGATATTAATATAACGAGATGTTAGTTCATGCCTTTATGTGCATTCTTTTAACTTATACTAGATTTTAGCAGGCTTGCTGTCTTTTCTATGTTTATGACTTTTGGTTTGCCAGATAGGGCATATACCTTCAAAGAACAGTCAATGAAATAGTTTCAACAAATAAAATTAAGTTTATTGATTTTTAAACCATTTTCTTTAATAATTACCTCAATATTTTTGTTTATAATGTTTTTTTAATTCTCAAATGTTGGAATGAATTAGTTATTAGAATAGTCTCTTTACAAATGATGGATGATTGTTAATTTTGTCTAATGGTATATAGATTAGATCCTTACGATTTATTTATGTATGAAAATTATCTTTTATTGTTCATTAATGATAAGTTTAGACCAATGACGTAAAATTATAATATATTTTATATTAACATATCTATATTAATATAGGTGAATCAAATGTGTATACTCTTGGAAACATTGGACATCATAGAGTGGTATGTACCAAACTGCCCACGTTAGGATACACTCGTGAAGCCATTACATCTGCTGGAAATACTACTACCAGGCTGTTAGGTTTGTTTTGTCTGATTGGTTTCATAAGTTTATTTATAAATAGATTGTAATTGCTTGTTATTATTACAATTTTTAATTTACATAGGTACTTTCCAAATGGTCGATAATGTTTTTGTTGTTGGCGTCGGAGGCGGTGTTCCTCATTACACTGATTACTCCAGGCACGTCAGGCTTGGAGATGTGGTTGTTTCTGCTCCTGACTCTCCCAGCGGGTAAGGTCCCTTAGTTTTTATAATCATCTGTTTTCTGTTTGGATTTTCGCTCTCTAAACATTAATTTTTATTTAAGGTTTGCCTACACTTATTGTGAGAAAGCAAATATAGAAAAAGATGGTTCATATAATTTTGAAATTAAGAAGTATAACCCTATTAATGACATCATCCAAGAAGTTGCAAGAAAGATGAAAGAGCAGGTCAGTGTGGTTTATTTATTAAATAATCTTTAGCGGAGACTATTCATATACAATAAAAAAAAACCAACCAAACTTGCTAATTTTTTTCTGTATAAATTTAATGTTATAATGACATTAAAATCTATTAATTACAAAATAATCATTTTCAAAGTTTCAATAGTATAATAAATATCGAGTTATTGAGGTAAATAAATAAAAACATTATTTTCTCTTGTATGAAACAAGTATAATTGGTAAAAAAATTAATCTTTTTTTTATTTATTTTTTAGCAGAAAATATATTTATTTAGTTATTAAAAATAATAAGGATAGCTAAACACATAATAGATGCATTAATTAATACTTTTTCAGTGAAAAATGCTTTATTTATTAACCTTGATGCCCAAATATATGCAACAATTAAACATTACTCAATTGCCTTATACATATCAAATTACTGCCACAATAATAAAGTAAAGTAATAAAAACTGCAATATATACATTTCAATGTTATTTACTAATTGAGTTAAAGGTAGGTAAATCGTAAAACATGATATTAGTTTATTGTGGTTTGCATTTTTCCTCCTTTAATTTCTGTTTAAATACTGTTATTTTTTCTGGTACATGTACTGTTAAATTAAAATTTCTTTTTTTTTTTTTTTTACAAAGTATTGAAATAATGTAATTTACCTTTGTATTTGCAAAATTTAAAGGAACAATGTGTATCTAATTGGACTAATTTTAATAACTCAAAAAAAAAAAAAGATAAAACGATTGATTAAAATTTGGTTTCTGGTTTTATTTCTTTGGCCAATTTATTTCCTGACATATATAAAAGCAATTAGTTATTAGATATAAACTAAATTATACCTTCATCCTTCCAGATTTGTATGCAGTAATACATTAAAATAAAATAAAAACCGCAGCATAGCGTGTTAAATTTTCTTTTAACTTATTATCCCAAATTTGCATTATTATTCATGTAGTAGATAAAGAGTATAATAAATTAATAGTTATTTATATGAAAATTAAGAATTTTCCTCTTTATATTAGCTGAGGACGATGAAGTACAATCATAAAATGACTTCAATCTTTAATCAGTGATCTTCAGAATGTAGCTTAAGAAAGTAAGGCTCATCATTATGGTATGTCTGAAATATCAAAAATGTTACTTTATTAAATGACTAGGCATTAGAGATTGTGTGAAATTAACGATTAAAATTGAGTGAACTTCATTTTTTTTCTTAGTTTGGCAAAAGTTGTAATTTGTATGCTTTATGGTTAGGGCAAATCCTCTTTAGTGACCTAATCCAGCTGTTGTGTTTCGTTCAGTAGATGCTAACATTATTTTTGTTTTGGGACCTGTGCTGCTCAAATTCATTTCTGTAACGCATTATTATTATTATTATGTCCAGATGTAAAATCAAAATAAGTATCTATATGATGGTATAGCTTGAAACATTTCAATTTGTCTTTTATCAGTAGGTTGTTTTATTTTTCATGAACAGAAAATTGGAGTTGATGATTTGATATGCAATAACGTAATACCTAATGCTAGTTGTTGGTGGTTATCAAATCATCATTAAATTATCAAAAATATATTTGGTTAAGTTTATAAAATTTCTAACAGGATGAGAAATCTGGAGGTAGTTCCTGGTTGCATTTTATGGAAGAAGGCTTATCCCACCTCGGTGTTCAAAGCGAACATGACTTCATCAGACCGTCTGGAGACACTGATAAACTTTACATGCCCATTGGAGAAAAAGATCTGATTGAGGTTGCACACCCACAACCACTAGATGCTACTGATTCTTGGTATTTATTATCATTTTAAGATTAGTATAAAAAAACCTTTAATCTTATTTATTTTCAACATTCACAATCTCAAGCTGTAATCGCTCTGCTCATATGACAGCAATGGCAGCAGCTCTGTTTAATTAATGTCGTACCTATAATAGGCATACCTGTACAGACGATAAGCACCGTGTGGCCGTAACGTTTAACCATCTTCAACACAAGGTGATGTGATCATGGTTACATATTTATTGTTATCAATTAGTTAAAAAAGAAATGAAATCCCAAAAGTCATGTAAAGACTGGTTGTTCAGAAGAATTTTTTACTCTCTGAATCAATTAATTACAAGAATGGGGTGAAGAAGAAGACTACTGTAATTACTTGAGGATGGTTGAAACCATTTATTATAAATTACTTTTGTTGGTTTTGAGATGTTTTTTATACCATTCTATCTAAACCCAATAAATGGATTATGGTTGACAACAAACATAAAATGAAAAATTAAAATCTTTGTGTAAAAAATAGAAAAATGGAATGCTAGATCCTTTTCCTAGGCTTGTTTGTTCAACTTTAACTGAGCTGAAAGCTGTGCAGGTGTTGTGAAATATCAAGAGGCACAGTTGTTTTCATCTTGCAAGGCTAGTCGCCTGTGCTGATCTGTTGATGGTGGTCCACACGCTCATCTTTACCTGCATACAGGTAGATCTCTCGTTATAATTCGGCCTGACAGTTGGAAACATTACTACTCCTTACATTATACTCCTTTTCTTACACGTTCCCTTCAGAAAGAACTTAATATAAAGCTGTCTCGTTTTACTCCATTAGTAAATATATTATCCTTTCAGTTGACAAAATGACTTAACTCCAATTTCAACATTTTTGATAATTAATTTTAGTGGAAAAATTTATACCTTTATACATATTTCTTTATTTCAACACTGCAATCACCTACTCTGGAATCAACTTACTCACTCTCTATATAGATGTTACAAATTTTCCTACCAGAAATATCACTTAAATGACTATTCAAAAATGTTGAAAAATTTTTTTTTTAACGTTTTAAAAGTCATTGTCCCATTTTTTTTTTTTTTTTTTTTTTTTTTTTTTTTTTTTTTGTGTTCTTCCTCCTACCTCGCCTTCTAGGCTATTACGGGATTTTTTATCTTTCTCCCGGCCGGGGGGTGAGTGAAGCGGGGATAATGTTTTAAAATCCCCTCCGGCGACCCGGACGCAGAGCTCGTTACTTTTTTTAACATCTCAAATCATATAATAACTAAATATTATTAACTTTACTTCCAAATACATTTCATATAATACAACTAAATTTTATAATAAACATCCCATTGTACTATCTACTACTCAATTTTTTTTGCTTTGATGCTTTACTTTCAGTGTTTGTTTTTATATGCCTAACAAATTCTTTTAATAAAATACTGTTATTTGGAATTAATTTAATCCTTACAGTGGTCGCTATTTAAATTCATCATTTTTTCTTTTCAGTAAATGTTATTTTTAAAATATACCATTGTCTCTTGTAAATATTTAATATTATATCTTCTTCGATTTAGGGATGAAGAAAAGCCTCGGCTGCATGTAGGTCCTATTGGTAGTGGAAGAGATGTTTCCCGTGATACCAAATTAAGAGAAGAATTTTGTCGTAAAGCAGGACTTCTTGCCCTCGATTTCGAATCGGATTGTGTCGTAGAATCAATTGTTGGAAACAGAACCCTATCGTGGGCTCTTGTAAGAGGTGCAGCTGACTACAAGGATGGTATTCGCCGCAGCCCGTGGCAGCCCTACGCATCCCTGGCTGCAGCTGCAGTTGTCAGGTCTATTATTGCTAACATGCCGACCGCTCAAGAGGATGACTAAGGAGGTCACTTTTCTAGTTAGTTTTAGTATCGATACACCAAAAGATTGTAACTCTAGTGAGGTTAATTAGAATACTTTTTATCCTCTTAATTTTTAATTATAAAACTTCCAATTTTTCATTATTAGTGAAAAAATTTCTATTTTTTTTTTTCAACATAATCTGCTCCAACTCTAGAAATTTAGGGTAGTCAAAGGATTTTCGAATTAAATCTATTTAGATTAGATTTCAATATATAAATTAGAGTTTTATTATTATTACTTTTTAATTCTTGAATTTGATACGGTTTTTTTAAAAAAAAATTTAAAATGATTTTAGAGAAAAATTTTTATTTTAGTTTTCTTTCTAAAAAGACAACCAACTTAAATTATTTTCATTTTGTATTTTATCATATACAATTACTATCAATATTAATGAAATAGTATCGACAAGTTTTAATGAAATTAGTAAATCTTTCTTAGTTAACTTTTTTAAGTTTTTCATTTTGCATTAGTCATGTTTTACTAGTGGAAACTCATAATAATTTAAATTGTTACAATTCTGATTGGTGCAATTATTGTATTTTTTTAATTCCTACCTTATTAAAAACACACAAGTATTAATCATTTCTTTTGTTAATATGCTATTGAAACAAGTTACATTTGATAATTATTCAGTATTTACAGGAATATTAAATATTATGTGTTATATCTGTTAAATTCTAATGAATTAGTTTTAATAATATAAGAAATAAATTATTTTAATATTTTCATTGCAAGACTGCAATTTTGTAATTATTTTTCGAGTAAATCAAAAAAAATCTTTATGTTACCATCATTTCATTTTTTATAATTTTTGATTCAATAACTGTATTATATTATCCAAGTGCATATTTTGGTATAAAGACAAGAGGTATGACAAATAATTGTGTTAATTATCATGTATTCAATTCCATTATATATTTTTAAATTGTATTGACTTTAATTAGGATTAGACCTTTTTTATTTGTTGAGAATAATGTATTATGTTTATGTTATTTACATGTATTATTATTTAACTTCAGCTTACATTATGTATACTGCTTAATTCTTTACTTAATTACTTTTTTATATATACGGTTCAAATGCTTACAGTATTTTGTATTTCATAGATTATCATAGTGAATTATCATTTAAGTATTAATGGGTTAATTTGATTATGGTATTATTAGAAAGCCTTTGTTGTTTTTAGATAATTGGATTTGTAATACTGATGAAGCCTTAACCTAATTTCTAAGTGAGAGCTATTATTTTGGGACCATGATTAAAATGTTCTATTGTCTATTACTTTTGAAGTTATTAAGAGACTTGTAAACTTAGTCAATTTTTTGTTCCTTGGCCAAAAGTGGCTCCATTGGTAGGGAAAAACTTAAAATTATTTATTTTTATACTAATTTCAACTTATATTTTTTGTTAAGTGAAGTTTTTAAATTTATTTATTTATTTTTTGATTGAGATATAAGTTTTCTTCCATAAAATTAAGATTTAATTATTAGTTATACAATTAAAATTATAGTAATGGTTAAAGTATTTATTTTTTATAAAAATGTTTTATTGTTGTAAAAGGTGCTTATTTAATTTGTTATCTCTTATTAACAAAATTTATGTTTAATGTTATCAAGACTTAAAATTATTTATATTTCAAATTATCTAGTTACCAATAAACTTTAAAAAGTATTGTATTTTCATAACATTTCTTATTTATTGAATTGCCTTCTTATTTAATTTTGTTTTCATTTTATCTGTGGAAATTAAATATTTTGAAAATTCCTTTCTTTTATACTTTTAAGTCATTTTTGCATTGCTATATTTTTTTTATGTTAATGGAAACAAAACTTAGTTCTACAACTAGTTTGCTTGATTTGAGACATGTGTAACATATTATAAAATTTTAGATTGGATACATAATAGTTGACCGTTGTATTAGTAAGAAAGGGACCATCTCCTTTCTTTATAAAATTTTAATTTCAGCTTCTGGTTAAAATGTCATGGGGTTTTAGTAATGTATAAATCAAGAATGTTACAATAATACTAGGAGCTATATAGAGAGTAAATATTAAGTTTTCGTTATTATACAGTTATCTCTCGATGATTCAAATTTTTCATTAGTTCAAAATCTTCAGCTGTTATCTTCTTCTTATTTGGATGGCACTACGGCCCTTGTAGAATCCTGGCCTCCTCCACAATTCTCCTGCCATTCATCCCTGTCCAAAGCCGCTCTTCTCTACTTTTGGACTCCAAGTGTCCTCAGGTCCTCCTCCACATCCTCTAGCCACCGCAGTTTGGGTAGGATTTGTCCTCCATCATCTGCAAATGTCCCAGCCACCTAATTCCACTCGTGATGCAGGTGACAATATCCAGGGCCTTGTATAGATCACGGAGCTCCTGATTGTTCCTCTGCCTCCACCGATCTCCCTACCTCAAGGGGCCAAAACTCCTTCTCAGCACTTTCTTCTCCCACACTACGTTCAGTACTTGCTCTGACTTCCTGGTAAGGACCCATGTCTCACCACTGGTCTAATAACGCTGACATATACGGCAACTGCCAGGACAATACCTTTGACCTAAGTACTTTTCCGAGCGCCCAGCAACATCTATTTCTGGCCATCATGCGTGACTTTATTTCTGCCTGAATGTCATTCTTTTTGTTTACATAGGCCCCAAGATATTTAAACTCCTGTGCCTGCTCAATAAAGTATTCTCCAGTTCTAAGACCATTCCTTGCCCCTCAATCACCCCGGGAGGTCTTCATATATTTAGTCTTGGTTTCATTAATGTCGATTCCTGCTATTTTTGAGGCCAGTTCACATTCCACGAAAGCTCCTGTTAAAGATGCACATGTACGACCAGTAATGACATCATCCACAAAGGCAAGATGCTGGGTCAGTCGATTATAGATGGTACTCCCTCCAGATTTGTTCTAATGGCCCTTATCACTATTTCCAAAACAATGTGGAACAGGATGGGAGATAAGGAATCTCCTTGTCTTAATCCTTTGTTGATATGGAAGCTACTGGACCTCGCACTTTGTATTTTTACTCTTCCTTGTGTCCCTTCCAAGGTCGCATGCACTTAATCGTACCAGTTTTTCCGATATACCCACCTTTGCCTTGGTCTACACTGTAGTATGCTTTCTTGTAGTCTATGAAGAGGTGGTGGAGATCAATATTATGTTCATAGCATTTCTTCAGCATGATCCTTATGCTTGAAATATGGTCTATAGTGGATATAGCTGTTATCTTCGGCAAATATAAAAAAATGCTGTATTTTGATACACATGATAACTTCAAATCCTTTTCATAACAAGAGGGGTAGAAAACATTTTTATAATTTGAACTAGACCACTTCCTCTCTTTATAATTCTAAATTTTCCTAGTAATATTTTTTACTTATTGAATATATAAAATTTATCTAATTTAATATTTCCTAAAAATATAACAAAAACTTAATAATTCAATTTTTTTTTTTTTTTTATTTCGTCTTGATAATTTTTTATTTTTCTCGTAGTCCCTTGTATTTTGAATTATCAAGAGTCGACTGTACCTTATATATAACATTTCCATGTCAAATGTAATCTTTCTCAAACCAATTATAGCCTTATCCATTTCAATTAACTTTTTCCTGTTAAAATTTAACCCGCAATATGATCATGCGCTATCGAAAATACAAAAAGAAATTGGAAAATAGCTTTCTAGAAAATAAACTCTAATAGTATAATCCATATAAAGGTGCTTACACAATAATGAAGTATCGAGTTGAGAACTAGTGGGAGTGGGTTAGCTCAGTGGTAGGGCACTAAGCTTCAGTCACTCAAGGTCCCAGTTTCGAATCCCGGCTCATGGCAGAAAAATTTATTTAAAAATTTATTCTGTTTCATTGGCACACCCAGCCTGTATGAAGTGGGTACCCTTAATTAAATTATTGATTAAGGGGAAAAACCTGGCGGTTGAACGTGATCCTGGCCCGATCTCCCTGCACAACCGTAGGCCTTGAAACAGTATTTTCCCTAAATAGTACTGAACCCAAGATCCTTCATGGGTTGTAGTGGTACAGGCTGTTGTTGAGAATTGGTGTATAAAATATAATAATCAATACCTAATGAAAACAAAAATGGAATGTACTTGTGCCATCTAAAATCTATTATAAAATTCAAAAATAGAGTCCTTCAAAATCTAATAATACCTATACCTAAAATGTTAACCATAATTAAAGTTGAGAATATTGACTAATCGTTTAAGTTTCAGCAGAAACAGTAAAGAAGAAAGGAAATGGTGACATAGGAACAGGAAATTTTATAGAAGTATTGACTTTTATCAATAGTTGAAATTACAAAACTAATTAAACAGATTATATTTATTTTTGTGTTTAGTTTCCTTTAAATTTGCACTATTTCAATTTTTGAAAAATCTGTTGCATTTTTTATCATATGGTTGGGGGTGGCAGTGACAGAAAAATAAAAATAGGACCATATTTATTTCATATGAAACTTATTTTGTGGCAGACCCACAAAATGAATCTCGATCTTCTCACTCAAGTAAGAACAGGTTTGGTTATATCATCATTAATTTCTTTATTATTTTATATTAACTTTCTTATTAAATAATCTTATTAATTCAAACAAATATTTGAAACCTGCATAATAATACATATATTATAATTTTATAATTGAAGGGCATGGAGCAAAAATGTGAGAAGCTACATGATGTAAATTTTTCAGTATGACAGTTTCTAAATTTTGAAAAATAAAACTTATGTTTTACACAATTCATATTTTATGATTTAGGTAAATTGTTATATTTCAAAATGCTTCATTTTTTATTTGAAATCCACTATTATTGGAAAAACCTTAATTTTTAAAAAATGGTCACCTGAAAGATTTTAAAAATAGAAACCATTGTTTTTCAACAACTTCCATTTAATTTTCGATAATATCCAGATATACAAATTCGCGCGACATTTTTACCAAATCAAATCAGCTTTATTGTCAATTCTTTGTTCAAAATGAGGAATTTGGAATAATCATAGTAAATCGTTAGAATGTATAATTGAAGAGAATTAGCAACTTGAAATTTCATTTCACTTATTTTTAGTGTATCCTGGTTCTTCAGTGAGTCATTATATATCAGCCTGCTCTGGCTAACTGTACTTATTAATGTTTCCAATCACTATATGTTCAAGTGAAAAAAGTAATGCATTTTTATGGATGAAAAATAATCAGGACATGCAGTCAATATTTATTTATATAGTTAGTCAGTATTTAGGTTTGCCGATGTTTCAACCCAATCATATAGATCATCAGGGCAATGATTTGAAGATTAGTGTGAAGCAATGATTTGTTAACTAGGGTACTTATCTTGCCTTCAAATCATTGATCTAATGATGTACTACATGATTGGGTCGAAACGTCAGCAAACTTAATAAATATTGAATGCATATCCTGATTATTTTTCATCCTTAAAATTTCAACAGCCAACTAACTGTATGTCCATCTCTGATATATTTTTAGTGGTAAAATGGAATATTACTGCCGATGTGCAATTTTATTTTGCATCAATCACTTTTTTTAAGAAATTACTTATATTTTGTGTACTGATTTGAGTCATGAGTCATGATACATAGTGGCACAAAGTAACACTTTGCAACTTTCCTCAGTAGCCGAACAGTTTGTTTTCTTAAAAATTGTGGCCTTTCACTCTGTTTCTCATAAGCTTTACGATTATTAATAAATATAATCTAAAGTTGAAATAGTTATCCATAGTTATAATGTAAAGGATAGGTAATTACAACTTGGTATGTTTACCAGCGTAAAGGTGCACTTTTAAATTTTATTTAAGTGGACTGGAAAAACTTTTATTCAATAGTAGACTTTTACAAGACTCCTATCTCCTCCTTCAACTTTTCGTAATTGCAAATAAATATTTCTTTCCTATTTAAACGAAATATTTGAAGTCTTAACTATATTGTATTAGGTCAAATATATTATATCCACAACCTTTTGTTCTCTATTCTACCATTTTCAAGTTCCAATTAATTTTTCAATCATTAAGCAAGTAAACAGGGTCTGTTTTAAGGTTATATTTAAAAGTGGTTCTATTCATAAGCTCCTCTTAGATGTTTTAAGAAATATTTTTCACTATTTCTTTAAAGCTGAACTAATGTTGAAAACTTTAAATTTTTATTTAATTAAAAGACATTTATTAAGTTTGAAAGTAAATGAATAAATATAAATTTAATTTTGAAAATGGCAACATTTTAACATATGTGATTTGTTAACACATGTAGAAGTCTACTAACATGTCCCGCTTAAAAAGCGAATTGCTTTTTAAGCCAAGTTTATTAGTGTTTAGTGATGTTCTTCTTTAAGAATATAGGTATCTGGTGAGTAAGTAATTTTAAGTTTTTTTTGTTTCTTTATTTTTTTTAATACCATCCCATTTACTGTTAGTAAAGAAAAGTGTCGATAATTCAGGCTTTTATTATTTTTTTAAGTGATTGTGATAACTTTCATATATAACAAGACTACAATGGTTAAAACATTCGCATTGAACTTATTAGTTGAATGAAACAGTTTATAAAATAAATAATATTTATAATTTAACAAAATTAACTTGTTTTAGGTTAATTGAGGATAATTTCAACTTCAATGTTTTAAAATAATTTATTACTTTTATAATTGTGGATCGATGGTTGACTGTAGTGAATAATTGAAGAGAAGAATGGTTGGGATGATCAGTAAAAAAAAAAAAAGTGTAGACAAAAAATAAATGGGGTGACATAGTTGCTAAAATATGATGCAATAGTATGCTAAAAGGAAGTGAGATAATCATAGAATAAAATGAACTTAAGCTACTAACAGCATTGAAGATTATTTTTGATTTTTACTATCATCCTCTGGGTTATTATACTTTTGAAAATAGTTCGTTAATAAATGTTAGGGAACAATTTAGATGATGAAATATAGGTCAGTGGGAGGAGGGGATCATTTAAATAAGGGTGCCAAAATTAATTACATAGATACAAATAATCCCATTAAAAATTATATATATATATATTGGATTAAATATATCATTTAGAAGAACACATTTGTTTTTTTTAATATGTTATCAAGGCTATTCAAGAATCAATTAAACCAGTCAGTTTTATTTTAGGAATTATATTCATTTGATCTAAACCTATTCTAAGACATGTTTATGAAGTTAGTGAATATGCATTAGTAGTCAAGGGTTTAACATTGCCCTGGAGTCCCACCCTCAGTTATTTATAACCATCATTTAGAAACAGTATCCTAATTGCACTGAAACGAATCATAATTTCTTTTTTTTAACACTTCTAGAGATCTCTTGGTTTGTTCTTGTTTCTAGGCAGTCACCTTTCCAAGTGGTTTGCAAGTTGGGCTGTTCACAACTTTGTTATAATATATTTACTGCACTAGTCCACTCATATTATGCTCTTTAACAAAATCCTGTACATAGTTTAGTTTAAAACAACCCTTAATTGAACAATTCTGGAGGCTGTCACTAAAAAAAGTCGATTTTATTAATTTAATTTAAACTTTATTTCATGGAAATATCTAAATTGTTATTAATATTCCAAATATTCATGGTTTCAGACATCTGAAAAAGATATTTTAATAGGATTTTAATAAATATACAGATTTAAACTCATAACTTTTTCATAGAATGGAAAACAAAATCTAGCTAAGTAGCAGGATCACTTTAAAAGTATTTTAAGATAACGTGCTTTGTATCATTAAATATTAGTTGTATATCCAGTTATTTCAAATAAAGCATAGGAATTTTTAAATGCAAATAACCTACATTTTTACTTTGCTACCTTACTAGGTACGGAAAGTATTGCGATCGAGTCAAATTTCCAATAGGTGGTTTTCGACGGATCTATACGTTTCAGAGATGAAAAACACATTTTTAGCCATTGGTCTCTCTGTCTGTGCCTAGATTTTCTCGGGAACTAGTGAACTGATTTTGTTGCTTCTTTTTTTTTATTTTGTAGGGTTTTGACTATTGATGTCTGTGACACAAATTGGGTGCTCCATCTGCAATAGCTGCTGCACAATAAATTAAAAACATGTTTTTCTAGCACAAAAACGGCTCGATCAAAACGATGTTCTAATAATTGTCCTCTCATTTGCGTACATGGACTCAATTCCCAAGAAAATTCAGGGAAAAAAGTTATAAAGAAAAGAAAAATATTTTGAACCTAACTCGCTAAGTATATATTCTATGGTAGAATTTATAATACAACTTTTGAAGGAATGTTTAGCTGTTTTTTTGAAAGGTAATGAAATTCTCTACCAAACTATACAAATATCATTCATTTCAGACAACTATTTATATAGCTATTCAATTTCCGATGTAAGATTACAGGTTCATATCCTGGTGTCAGAAAGGGTTGAATGAGAGAAAAAAGATAACTAAATGAAAGTAAGAAAATCTGTTGCCCCCCATCACACAAGCTTCACTATTTCCGCTACTTTTAACAGAAATTATTGTTTGACAAAATTAGGTTATGGCAAAAAGTTTTTGATCAGCAATATTAGAGGGTATTGAAATTTAATCTACCTTAAGCCGGTTTACATTGCTTTAGTTTATCAAATAAATCATACTCAAATCTTTTCTTTGCTCAATTTTATGGAAAATAAATCTAATTCAATTTTGTTTTTGTTTTTTGATGGACATATGTAAAGATATAAATACTTTTCTGAAAAAGGTAGGAAAGTCGTTTGAGTGGACACACCAGATTTTTGTTTATGCAATTATCTTAATTTTCTTTGAATTTTTTATCAATCAATGAATTTTTTATTTCTAAAAATGACGAAAGTGATAGATTATTTATCTTAGGAAGCGACTAAGAAATTCATAACATTCTGAATCATTTTATTATCTATGTAAAAATGGGAAGAAAGATTGATAATATGATAGATGATATATTTAATGTATGTGTAAACTACTGAAGTGGCAGACGAGAAAAATAAACTTCACAAAAAGAAAATTAGCCAGCTTTATGTGAAGCTTGTAGAAAAGTTGTTTGATTGAGCTGATATAGCTTATGTGATTGAGCTGATGAAGAAATCGAATTGACGTTGAGAAATCACGAATTCTTATTAAGAAATTATAAAAATAAAGTTTTAAGAAACCTGGTGGAACTCTAATAATGAATCTCTGTGTGACTCCTATCATCATAAGTGGCTGATATAATGTTATGTGAATTAAATTCCTTTGCTCTTCGGTATATTGAGTGTAGTATATACTGCAGAACAGCTAGTTCATAGTGAGATAAGTAAAAGAAAGAAAATCAATTTCTAGGTATATGAAAAGTCTTTATAATTTTATTATTTTGTCCTTTGGAAATGGTTTTCTAGAATAGATTCTGTTTATTTAACTAAAAACAAATATCTCCTCAGATAGCTTGGTGGGATGACTCTCCATTTGGAGCATCTTTTCTTTCTCATAAATTTTTTCATAATGTGTCATTACTATTTTGAAGAGTATTGTATATAATCAAATCTAAGCAGTTGAGTGAGTATAAGACATCGCAATTAATTAAAAAGAAGTCAGAAAATATTATATGACAATGCTAAGAAGTCATGACAAGACTTTGCTGATTACTTGGGGTAGGTCAGAGGTTATTGGAGGAATTAATTATGTATATAAATACCTAGCCAGATAATAGAGGAGCAAGTGTGATGGGTGGAATAATTAAAATATTAGCTCCTTTGAAAAAATATGATAAATGGTCATCAAGTGTTTTATTAACTGCTTCAATAAATCATAAATTTGTTTAGTTGCAACATGATCTTCAATAACTAATTTCATGCAATTTTCTACAATATTATCATTATTAAGTTTATAGTCATTATCTTCTAAACATCAGTACACACTGGGCCAATGAAGCCCAACTATGCACTGGTCACCTATGGATGCATTGGTTAGGCTCATAAGAACAAGGCTTCTCAGCTCATAAAAATGAGACTTCTCATTCACATCAAATGGTTTTGCGGCTAATGTCATGGAACACAATCTAATTAAATTATTATTTTTATTATATTATTTAGTCTTATCCCATTGGAGTTATATCCATTATTAGTTTTATTCATGGGTGTCCGCTCTTCCAGGTGATGGAGCATACTTTCATTCCCTCCCAGGAAATTATATTGCTTTTCATCTGAAAATATGAAAGTAGAACAAACAAAAAAGTATTTTATTTGTAGTTGAATTTGTTTTGGTCTTCCCTTGTGTTTTATATGATTCTCTTGTCTAAGTGTTTCCCATGAAACCCTTCAAAAATATGGCCCGCACATACATTCATAGCTCCAGGCAAAATGTGTACCATGACTTGCTTCTTATTATTGACATGTATCGTATCGCAACTTTGGTTATCTGGTTGCCAGGCAACTCCCGGTGCTGTGAACATACTTCAGCCTGTTTGTACATTCACCCTTATACAATTACCTTCTTCATCTACTCTTTTCCTCTCGCTCAGTATTTCTCTGGACTTTAACCAACTCATTTTTCCATTTATGACAATGATTTACCCGATTCTATCCATCACCTTCGTTAGTATCAGTATGCTGATGATCTATGAATTTATCTTTCTATCCAACCGGATCTCATTAACGCAAACTTAAACCACACGATGACAGAAATATAATTTTAAAAAACTATTGCTCTCCTCATCGGTTTTAAACCCCATTACATTCTCTTCCTCATTCTTTACTTTTTATCAACAACATGTCATGAACCTCGGAGTCATCTTCAACCTGGAGTAATTAAGAATCTAATATATCCTGAAACTCCATCTTTAATCTTAAACAGTTCCACAGATTCCACTAATCACACAAAGCTTAAAATCACAAAACTTTAAAACTCGTCAGCTACTTGTCTCCTCTCCTATTTGTACTCAATTTGACTATAGTTCCCTGGTAAATGGGGGACCCATCGATGAACTTGAAGAGTATAATAAATTGTTTTAAAAGATTCATCATATCGCTAATTATAGCGAGTTGAAGTGGCTTTATACTTTTATATGGTAAATAGTGCACTATTCCGTAGCATCGACATGTAACGCATTTATCAAAATGGCTTTGCGAAAAGGAAAGAAGTTTTTTTTTAAATAATAATATAGTTGTTTCATAGAATGATGATTTCTGTGGACAACTTAAACATAGGCAGATTTGACACTTGCCTGGAGCGGCAAATTATTAAACAAATTTAAAAATAAAACAGCTCAATAAGGCTTGGGCATATATAAAAATTATGTTCATTTAGTTCTACATAAACCGTAAAGCAATAATTATTTTTGGAAACAGAAGCGACTGAAGAGTAAAACGGTTTTATTTATCAAGCTTGAGGGTAGAAAAAGCAAATCTTACAACAAACATCTTTCAGTCTTTCCTTACATAATAATAAATAATGAGGACTACTTCGTTCAGTTTGTAAATGAAGCTATGTAAATGGATCAAATGTTATCGAGTGGATCAAAAGAGATTCCCCAAGCAAATAATGAAAGGACGTACAAATGGAGAAAGAGGAAGATACTGGCCTACATTACGATGGACGGAAGAAAAAAAAGAAGCAGATCTTAGATCACTTGGTGTGAGGCATTGGAGAGAAGCGGCAGAGGATCGGTCAGAGCGGAAGAAAATTGTTGAGGAGGTCAAGATTCTTCGTGGGCGTGCAAAATGAAATAAAAGTACAATATGTCTTTCTATATAAGAACTCAATAATTGTAGAATTCAAAGTGTGGCACTGTTCGCTTCTAGAAATACTAGAATGATCTAGCAAGCAACTGTTATAAATTAGTATTTCGTTTTTGCATGCTCCATGAAATACCCAGCGGCTCCGCCATTCGTTTCTGCGGTTAGTGCCGACTGAAGGTGAAATGTATTATTTGCAAATCCACACATACAAACAGACTTACAACTTATAAAATGCCCAGGGAATTATGGCTTATACATACACACACACATATACATATAAAGTGGCTCACAGTCAAAATGATGCCTCTGAATTTTCAAAGAAATTATTGAATAAATAAATAGTTCAATTTATATTATATTATTTATTTATTTTTAAAAATAAGGGGTTCCTCAACTTCTTACGGGTCATTTTAGATCTTACATAGTGTTTATATTAAATAGGATGAAATTTAACAATAAATTTTAAAGTACAAAATATTTAATACATTAAAATTTCCCAAAAAGTGTAAGTATAAATTAAATTTTGTTATATAGTTGCACTGTTTCAAGAAATAAAAACAATTTTTTTTGCCATTTTGCTTGTATTTTTCAATATTTTAGTAATATTATTCTCCAATTCTACTTCATTCCGTTGAGCTTAATAGGCTTAACAAATATAAACAATAACTTATTGTAATCAATAAACACCCTTTTAAAGTGTTACTTTCTTATGTTCTTTTTCTTGTTCTTATGTCATGTTCTGTTTGATGTATGGCGGCTTCTGGCGCAGAAAATCTTCACATGTAATATAGTGAAAATAGAGATATTTTGAGAAGAAACTTGAAAGACATGGTGCAAATCTAAAAACAAATTTTGTTTTTATAAGGATAATGATCCCAAAAACTCTGCCATATTAGTTAAGGAATGCCTACTTTTATAACTAACCCAAAGTTATAAAAACACCACCACAGTCACTGGATCTTGGTGTGATAGAACACCTGTGGGCACAATTGGAGGTACAAATTAGAAAACACGAAATTTCTAGCTAAGAAGATTTAAAAAATATCTCCTGAAAGAATGGAACAGGCTTAGAGCGAAATCACCAAAAAATTGGTCGACTCCATAGCTAACAGAGTGAAAGGAGTTGTAGAAAATAATGACTTGCCTACAAAGGTATTGAACTTAATTAATAGTATTTAAAAATTAATAAGGAGTGAAGTGTATCATTTTGATTGTGAGATAAAATTATCCATTTTTTTTATTATTACTATTTTTTTTAATATTTACAGATAAATATTTTAATTTTATTGAGTTTGTACATATTTATAATGAGATCACAAATAAATCTGTTGTAGAATTTCTGGTTTTATTTGTTTACTGTAACCATTTAAGTCTTTTTTATATTTTTCTATGAGATATCTCAATTTCACTGTGAGCCACTGTGTGTGTGTGTGTGTGTGTCTATATATATATATATACTTTTTTTTGACACTATGTACCATGTAGATCTTTGGTTGAGCGATATGGTCTTCCTACAGACATAAATAACCCGCGGGAGTACAGATAGCCCGGATGGCTAACCTAAGCTCAGGTCTCCATCCTGCAGCGGCAGGCCATCCTTTACTACTATAGTCCTTCCCACCAACCCCTTAAACAAAAGGAAACCCCTAAAAGAGTACCTAACATATATTACAAAAATAATTTGGATAAATATTTTACATATAAGGCTATTTATGGTACTACATTCTTTGGTCTTAATACCAAAGGTAACACTTTCACACAGGAAACAATCAAGAAAATAGAGGATTGACCACAATCTGAAAATCAATAATTTGAAGAAAGAAATATATTCGTACTAAGTTTTACTTTATGAAATACCTATTTGTGGCTTTAAAAATTACTTTTGTATACTAAGAAAACCATTTTCAACAGTTTTCATCCGTATCTTCAATTAATATTTATTTCTGATAAAGATATTCTCAGGACTTCAGAGCTATTACAATATGAGAAAACCTGGAATTTTTTAAACAAAATTGGAGTGTCCATAATTTTTATCAATACCATATTATGTCATTATAACGAAAATGAGTTTATAGCTAAATTATTCTTAAAAATGGGATTTATAAAACGTTTCACATATTTCTTTTATATATCAAATTCAATTTTGTGGAAAATAAATGCAGTGTTTCTAAATCAAATTAAAACTAGATTAACCAGAGTGAAAAATGAATACAAATTATTTTACATTTGAAATTATAAAACTACCTTGAAATAATCATTGTCTTCTATTACGTTCCTTTGAGAAAAATTGATGGAAAAATAGTGCTAGAATTAAGCCCTATGTTCCCTTAATCCCTTACAAGAGGATAGGTCATTTATATTTGACATAAATTTAAAAAATAATTTAAGTAAAATTGGTCCACCTGTCTAGGTTACTACGCCACTACCTTTCACTCTAACTGGATAGGAAATAATTTAGTTTCTTGGCGGTTAGTTAAAATTGAGGTCATCAAATGTTCACGCATTGCTATGCATAATTATGTATGTTCCTTAACACGTATTCTTCCGATCATTCATGCTAAAGCAAATCTTTCAGAAAAATATAATATGCATGTGTTAATTATAAATAGATCCTATTTTATTTTATTTTTTCGTTTACCAATCGTCGTTTCAGAAATCTTACCTCTTGATGACTAGGCCATGGTACAGAGCCCTCTTTATCAAATTATTAACTTTAACTTCGTAAATAGCTTCATCTCATCGTAAACTACATCTATTTTATCAACAAAAACTCTGGAATTGGAACGATTTTGGAACAATCTGGAGGTCGACAAACATTGTCTATTTAATTAGGTGTTAAAAACTCGTAAATATCCATTTGCCTACCCACTTGAATCGTAAAATAATTAGATCACAAAATCGATAAAAAGATGGTCAACAAAAATATTGGGCCATCTGTTCTATATAATCTCGTTATTTTTATCATTTGGGGGTGTACGTCAAGCCAAACAGCTCAATATTTTTAAAGGTCACCTTTTTTCTCGACTTTGTACTCAAATTATCTAACGATCCAAGTAGATAGCAAATGGGTATTTACAAGTTTTTAGTGTGTAATGCAATAGACAAAGGTTGTCAATATGCAGATTGAAAACACCCCAATTCCTGAGTTTTCGTAAATAAAATATTTGTAGGTTATAATGAAATAAAGCTCTTTACGAAGTTTGAGGCGGATGTAATAATTTCATAAAACGGAGTCCGTATCATGGACTAGACATCTTAAGTTTTTAAGTTATACCCAAAAGTAATTATGGCAAGCATTGAGTATTGAATAGAATTTTTATTCAATATTATTATGTAATTATAGAATTACTTTACATTTTTATGACTAATCACATCTCTAAAATACTAGTTTCTGTACAGAGAATTAAAATACATATCCTTTTTCATTTCAATGAAGTTCTCATATTGCAGGTGTATTTTGTTTACTCTTCTAGAAACAACAAAACAATTAGTGTTACTCAAAGAAGACAACCTTCATTCTTTGGAAATACCTTATGATACGGGAATTTTATTTGATAAAGATGAAATCCCATATCCTCTGGATTATAAACATAACATTGACGACTATGTTCAGAAATATGCTCCGTTCCAACGAGGAGGAGAGATGCAAGAAGAGTACGATGATTATCGAGATGAAAAAGAATCACCTAATTTCAGTAAAGGGGGATTGGGTCTGTTCTCTTGGTGGAAAAATGAAGCAGAATCGAAAAGGCTAAAGGGGGCAACTTATCCACCAGTAGCGAATGAAATTACTACTCCCGAAGGAAATTCCACCGTCGACGCTGCTGTTATGGCTAATGCAACTGCTATCATGAACGTGACTGGTACTATCAACGTGACAGCAACCGTTAGCGAAACTGGTACTATCAACGCATCTGTCACTATGGAAGGAAATGCTACCCTGAACACAAATACCACCGTCGACCCAGCTGCAGTGAGCAGTGACTCTGACGATAACTTAACTTCTACGTACCTAACAACTTGTGTCTGTTATAATGTTACAGAAGAGTGTATCCCACTTGTCATAGCAACTGGAGTTACTTGCCTTGGCTTAGAAGAAGATAGGAATACTACGGCTACTTCCTCAATGAACGAAGATAATACTACAATTGACTCGAGTAGTATTACTACAACCAGTAGTGAAAATACAACAGCGGCATCATCTATGAGCGGTTCTATTCTCGGTCAAAATACAACATCAACGCAATCTATGAATGGTTCTACTCCTGATCTACATACAACAGTTGCTGTTGCCGCTCTGAGCGGCTCTACTGCTGGCTTAAATACAACATCTTCTTTAGTTATAAACGGAACAACTGTTAGCCAAAATCAAAAAACCTCAGCCCTAAACGCACAATCCACTATGCCAACCGGTAATGCATCAAATACCGGGATAACATCTAGTATAGCTAATAATACATCTGTTACAAATGCTATTACTGAAGTCTCTATGCCCACTGGTTTAAATATGTTCGGTGCTGGAGTGTTCCTACCTATTTATGAAATTCCTATGACTCCATTATTAGTGATCAACACAACTCCACCTTCACCAACAAAAAAAAAGAAGACATTTCATCGAACAGATCATGACCGGAATCCTTTTCAACCCACAGAGTTACAATTAAATGACTTTCCCAGTGATCAAATGCCGTTATCTGAAAATTACGCCAACAATAATAGCAGCATGTTAAATAGAATACCTTATACTGTTTTGGGTTCGAACGATAATAAACCCCCACTTATACCTGATCAAAAAAAAAAAAAAATAGTTGAGAATAGAACCGCTTCACCAAACAATATGGTACCCATAAGACATGCAGTTGTTAGGAATAACCCTTTCTCAGTAAATAAAGTAGCTACTCAAAATGTGGAAAATGGAGTGATGATTGGACCACAAAAATTATTTTTAGATCCTTCACAAAAAATGTTGATAAACAACCCGATAAGTTTGGACCGTAAATCAACGTTTTCAAAAAACAAAATGAGTGATTTAATACAAAACCACAGAAGAGAAGAATTATCACATGAACCTAACAATCTGTTTCAAAATACACTAATTGTAAAAGATTATTCAAATTCACCGATTGTTATTCCAGGTGATACTTTGAAAACTCAAACAAGCCAATTCCCTGTAAATGATGTTGTTTTAAGTAACAACATACAAACAGAGGAAAACAAATTGGTTCCCAATGTTAAGAATTTTCAAGGTTATTTCGTCAAATATAATGACACTTATCTTTCTGAAAATAGTAATATGTCAGTTAATTTGGTAGATCTTTGCAAAAATGTGACATGCCAAGGGAGCAGTTACCTCTCTCAATGTTGTGGAAGAGTATTTGGGCCAGAAAAGTGTCAAGGAGAGGACTTTTCTTACTTGCATCCTATACCAGGTTATTTTAGTACTACAGTCAATACAACTTACAAACAATACGATCCATTTCTATTAACGATGGCCAGTAAACCTGAAGCCCCTACAGTTGCTAATGCGATGCAGCAATTAGTAATAGACAAGTACACCACTCAATATACGACTATCATCAACTGTTCCTGCAGTTCGAAACCAAAAATCAACAGGATAGTGAGAGAAAATAATATGAATGATTTTGTCAAATTCCAATTAATGCATGGTATTACTAATCCTGATGGTAAAGAAATGATGAATGCTCTGAAAGAAGCAAGTCTAGAAATCCAAAAAATAAATAGAGAGTTTCATTCTAATGATCCAGGAAACATCTTTCAGATGAATAGAAACGGCCAAAATATTCATTTACCTATAATTGATAATCATAGATTGTCTAAGAAAGAACCAGAAGTTGTTTTACCTTTCAGCTCTAACAAAGTTTTGGAAGATTTGAGAGCTACGATATCTAACAGTTTACTTCAATCCAATCTTAAGTCAAGTCCTTATCAAAAAGACAGGTATAGATTCATAAGAAATCAAGGTTTAAAAGATCAAATGGAAAGCATAAGAGAAAACAGTATGATTTTAGAAAAAATAAAAAAAGAGACTGAAATGGAACTACAAAGATTATATTTATTAGAAACTAAGCGCCGAGAAGAAGAATTGTTATTTGACAGAAAAAGAGAGAATGAACTAAAGAAGTTGAAGACGATTCAAGATTTAATTCATAAGGAATTCGATATACGGCTCCAAGGAGATTGTGAAAAACGAGGTCTCTCGGATAAACCTCATACACTTATAAAACAATATGAACCAACTAAAAAAGGAAGTAAAATTTCTAAAGAAGTAAAAAATGTCGACAGTTCCAGTGAAAATGGTATTGACAATTTTATCATGGATAAATATTCATCATTAGACAGTAATACATCGAAGAACTTTAAACCGTCTTCAAACTTAGTGGATATCGACAAATTTCCCGAACTGGAGATAAACAATGCTGCCAACATTCCTCATGATGAGACATTATTGCTTCTTAACATAGGGCCTGATAAGGAGTGTCTATCAGAAAAGCAGAGAAGGAGACGTCAAAGTTCCAATAATGCAAAAAATAAAATATTAAAGGAAAATATTAAATCTGTACATTCTACTGAAAATAATACTGGCTTGCTAAGATAAAAGTTCAAACATTTTTCGATTTTGACTGTAGGTTTTAAGTTGTATATAGTGTAGATAATATAACTTGCCTAAGGTAAAAAATGAATGTCCAACCCAATACCATAAACCGTGATAATGCATTAGAAAAAATATTGGCTACGTTTTTAAAAATAGAATTGAGTACATAAATAAAACATGAAGAAACATAACTTATTTATTTCTGATATTGGTAAATGATAAAATAGTACGGTCCCGCATACTGGTTTTTAATTTTTGTTTTTTTCGATCACTCTCCACTTCACTTTGTATTAGTGGCATCCAATTTGTAAAGTGTCTAATATAACGTATCGTGAGTATCTGTTGTGTGATCGAGTGATCTATGGCTAAATAACTACTAAATTTCGTTTTTTAACTTTCGTTCATCCATTTTTTTCTGATATAATAATTTCCGTAGAGTTTCGATATCCGTTATATTGGCTTGATGCCTTTCTATTTGAGATGAGATTGTATCCGACTACAAGAATATTTGAAGCAGTTAAGTTTTTAATAGCTCTTAAACCTTCTTTGTTATATGCTTGGTTATATATCATCTAATACTTTCAAATCTTTAAGTAATCCGAAATAATCAAAACTCTGCACAAGTCGAACGAGAATCAAACGATCATCTTAGAGTTTGATATTTCTCAATGCCTTCTGAGGGAGAAACTTATATATTTAAGTATCAAAGCAATAAATAAAAGTTCGTTCCTATACAGATTATTTCGATGTTCTTTGATGTTAGGTTTAAAAACACCGGTCCTAAACATTGGCTTACATTATTCAAAGCTGAGTTTATAATAATGCGTTTTGCTTTCTCAATTGGATGTTTTGATGATGAAAACTAGCTCATATTTTTTTTAAATATTGGTACTTAAAATTTTCCAGTTCGATCAATTTTTAATTTCAAGCTTTATCCATATAGTTTAACATTTGAGTTTTTTTCTACTCCAATTAGTTTTATTTTTATCCTCATCCTAAGTATTTACGTTGGATTCGCCACCTTAAAAATAGAATAACTTGGCAAAATATATTCAAGATTCGCTTCTTTTTTTTCCGTTTACAATTGTAGGTCACCTGATAATTTTCAGATCCAGCGCTACATACAAGAACAAGTTTTCTGTTTATATGTCTACGATTGTTCAAATTTAAATGTATAATGGAATTATACACATACATATATATAAAATATCAACAGAATAAATGTATGTAGAAAAATAGACTTCCTTCATTTCCATATATATATCTAACCTATCGTAGCTTGTTCGGATTGTCTCAAGAAAGATAAAACAACGTCAGCCAGACGGTCGAACTCGAAAATCGAACTCCTTAAATAATAACAATAACGATAATACATGAATAAAAAAGCTTCATCGTTGACGAAAACTGAAACTGAACCAAATAAAAATAACTCAGTATTTTTTTCGGTTGTGAGTAGGTGATTATGATACACTCCTCAGTCATTAAAAGTTGCAAATGTATCTTTGTATTTCCAGCCTTTTGTAGCAAGCAAAATACATAGTACACGGACAGTGAAAATTGATTTACAACGAATATCACAAAATAAAAACGCTTTAAACGTGGTTTAATAGTGATTTCTTTATAATATAAGTATCATTTTATTAATTGTCAAGGCATGTTTCTTAACTCAGAGCCAAGCTCATCAATAGTGTCGTGAGTCTCTATCCTTGGAATCAGCACGTTTATTTATTCATCGAATGAATCAACGATCATTATTCGGTTCCATAGTGTATTGGAGCCGGTGGTTGCGCTGGACGTAACCTTAATTATAACATCAGTCTTGTTATTACTGAATTTATTTTGCATATTTATATTCAGCTTACTTTATATCTATATTTATTTATTTGTTTTTTACTTCAACAATTCGAAAGGTAGGTATTTCTCTATCTTTTGTTTTATTTTTCATGTATTTGGTTATCCTACAAGAGTGTGTGATTGAATTCAGCAGTTCGTTTCTAAACTCAGCAAAAATGTAGGTTCGTCGGTTTTGAATTAGAAACTTTCCAATAAAGACAAATATGTTTGCATGAAAAATCTGATGCGGTGTGTGCATCACGCTATTTTCTCTTATAATCCTACTTAGAATTAAGTAAGAATTATAGATGGTGCAACATATTCCTTTAAAATAATTAATTACCATATGATTTTCACATTTGACTACTCCGTTAAATGTATGAGCTTTTCATCGTTCTCGATTAATATTCTTTTCTAAAATCATTAGAAACGTTATATTATTCATTTATAGAACTATTTTTATTGGAGAAATTTGTTTTGACCCTGCGGAAGTATTCATTCTTTAATTAATCATAATGTATTTCTTAGTTTATATGTTTACATCATTTATTACTACTATTTAATCGGTTGCAGTGTTAGCGGTATAAATACAACATATGCGATACTGGTTTCCTCTGCTAGCAGATATCCCATAACTCAGCATTTAGTGGGGGAAAAACATTCTTAAGCTAGACATCTAAATCGATATACTTGAAAGTTTCTGCATGTGCATTTTTTTTTTTATAACAATTGCAACCAAAATCGCTTTATTTGTCGATTGACTACAGTCTTCCAGATTGATTGACTTTCACCTTTAAAATTGGTAAGGATTATTATTGTTGAACCATTACGATGATCTAGTTGTAGATTTAGATCTAGTAGAGATAAGTTCAGTAATTTACAATGTTATCGGTTCAAAAGCAAAAAACGTACTGTCCTTTACATTTACATAATGCATAGTAAGAATTGTAATATTTTATTTCGTTATATTATTTGTACTCCTGCTTCAATTTGTCTGATTTCTCGTTTTCTTTTGTTTCTTCTCGTTTTCTTTTGGCTGTCATTTGAGCGATGACCAATATTTTGTTGTTTCGAGGATTCAAATACGTTAAAACTTTTACGGACCATTTTGCAAAAACTAAATGAATAAAAACGCGTGTAAATTGGTCCAACTGTTTTCGCAGTTAGTGTTTAGAAACGAAAAATGGACACCCCCATTTAGATTACAGTAAATTTGTTATTGAATATTTTATATTACACAAAGGTTAAATGTAAACTCCGCAAATAATAACCCAAGCTCTTTAATGCAAACACTTGTCCTACGTTTGAAGGTTTCATTAGAAATAGAAATGATTCACCAAACTATTTAAAGTATTCATGCAAATTTACATGATCTCACTTGATTTATATGTTTAGATTAAAAAAATCTATTTCAAAAACAGTCTAAGTCAATTCATTCCTATTTTACGGAATCTTTAAGGGACATTAGGGCTGGGTAGAGATCAATTAAAGAACGTAAAGTTCTGAAAAAAAAAAAAAAAAATACGTGGCAGAGACTAGGGAGTCGAAGCACATTGCATTGTATAGCGATAAGTTAAAAGATTTTGTGATTTTTTTGGTTTTGATTTATTTGTTGGGCTGTAGCTATTTTAGTAGGTGTTGGTATTGTCTTTCATAGAAATATAAATAAGAGACAAAATCATCAACTTTAATGACCAGCAATACGTAACGAAAACAGCATTGGTGAAAGGAGAAGAAAATTTTCCTGCCTCAAACAATGTAGCAAGAAAAAACTATACTAAAAGCAAGAAAAAAAATTACTGGTATGTACCAATATTACTCTTGCAAACATTTATATATTTACATAGATTGATAGATTAATTAATTAACTTGTTAACAACATAATGTACGTTTATATTGACAGTCCACAGTCCATCGTTAAAATATTATATTTTTCTAATCTTTAATTTTTCTACTTCAATGCAGAAAAAAAATGAGTTATGCGACGATGATAACTATATACTTTCGAAATATGCACCTCTTTAACAATAATTTTTATTGTAGAAAATAAAAAATAAAACAAGGGACTTAAATTAGGCTTGCCTCTTGCAGCAAAAATCGTTGTTCTGACCCTCATAATGTTGCATAATTTCCATGGTTTTTTTTTTTTTGTGCATAATGCTGTTCGAAATTGGAGAAATACAGACATCCAATATAAATATATTTTTTTTAAAAGTGTCACAGAGGGTTTAGCTTTTCTTTTTTTTCTTTTTAATTAATTAATATTAGCCATGTCACAGTACTTATCTTTGCTATTCAAGTAAGAGAAAGGTTAACGTTAAATAAGGCCAGGACACATCGGGGAGTGATTATGGAGGAAACTGCTCACAAGGCTATTCATTTGGTGTGTTTTAATCTGTTTTTCTTTCTTGAGGCTGGTCTTGTCACTAGTTGCTAAAATGTTTATTCACGGAAGAGCTGTTAAAATATTACACTGAATAAGAATTTCTATTTTTTTTTTTTTTCAGATTCCTTATTTTTCAGATTTCTAATATATAAGTAATCAAATTTATAACTTCGAGGAAAATCACCGTTACGCCTCTATTCCATGCTTCAATTCATTTTAATTTTCTCGACTACGTTTCAGGCAATTTTGCTCCTTTTCAGGGCGAAATATTCATTTCATTATCATGTAACCCAACTAAATTTTTTTAAACATATTAACACAATTATTGTAACATTTATCTCCTTACATTCTTCTTATTATAAAATTCATAACTTATTTATGAAAAGTCAAAGCTAAAAAAACTGTGTACCGTCAAAAAATTAAACATTACTTTAAATTTACATCAAATGTTACACATTTTCTTCCTTTTAATACAACAGCCTTATAAGTAATCATAAAAGAAAATTTAGAAGATTTAATAAAAAACTAATATATAAGGTTTTTTTAAGAGGCCCGGGGTAGTCTACAATGGCCTACAAGTTTTTATTGTTTAATTTCTAAATTTATATTAAAATAAAGTATAGATATCATTATATGTATAACAATTATATAATATTTTTGTTGCATACTTTATAAAAGGCTTCGGTTGGGTTTTAGTGATGGTAAATATTACACTTGATTAAAGCCTTGAAAAATTATCCATGGTGCCCTTGGTTTCTTTCCATGTCAACGATTTTTCCGTAGAAATGTACCTAATTCATGGAAATAATCAAGTACTATCCGTCTTTGACTATCGGTATGTTCCTGGCCTAAAGTATGGAATAATATTTTCATTGATTAACTATGTTATAATTAAGTAGATTTTAATAGTAATAAAAAAAATGTAAGAAAGAAGAATTATATTAAAGAAACAAAGTTTCATATCAAAATTAGAAGACAAATAATAAGAAAGTTAATTTAAATAGATCCAGTAATAGGATTTTTACTGTAAAAACTATTTATTTGTGGCCTTATAACATTTTAGGAATGGGTTGAATATATTTTGAGAATTTAGAATATTTTTTTAATAAAATATTGTTTTGTTGCAGGGCAGTTACCATTATTAAGCAATTTAATCTTGGGCTGAGCTATCCTTGATCCATCCAGTATAATACCGAAACCGAAACGGTCGTGCATTGTAACACATTTTTTGTTTTAAAAAGGGCTTAAATTATAAAAATAATTGTAAGTTTCTTCGCACTTATCAAAATAAACAATCGAAATTCAGAGTATGATTGTTTTCTTTATTTATTTTTTTTGTCCTTTCCTTTCTCACTTTTCAGGCTATATAGGGTTTACCCGGGCCCAGGGGGTGAGAGCGGGGGATTAATGCCAGAGTTAAAAGCCTCCTTTGGCACCGGGACGCGAACTCTGTCAATTATCTCATGTATCAAGTTGCCGGGCTACGACGCACAGTGGGACGAGTAAGGGAAAACTCCCTACATTAGCTAACTCTTTTTATTCAGCTGAACTATTCAATAAAAATCTGGTGCGCGCATCACCCAACTTTCACTTACCACACTCTTCTCAGCAGAAATAATTATTTTCAGTCAAAGGAGAAGGGAAAGTAAAAATTATTGACACTGTATTTATTTACAATTCATTGTGGGTATTTTTATTTGTTTAGATACCCTTATATATACACACAATTTTTTATTTTATTTCGCTGTATTCTAAACTATTAAATATTAAATAACACCAATGATAGCATTTATGAAAACCGCATATGTGTATGAACATAATATTGTCGGAGTCCGTATTATATGTAGCTCATGTTACGTATGGAAGGCCCATACATCATGTATGGGTCTTCCATACGTAGATTTCGTACGAGTACGGGCGAGCTCGGGCAAGCTCGTATTTCTTTGATTCCTCTATTACTACTATTATCCGTTACGATATCTCATTTCTCCTTTAGTTAATAATCAAATTATTTCGTATTTTGTATTTAATTATTTTTCATATCAAAGATTAATGTGAAATGGTTAATTATTTTTTAAAAAAATAATAAAGTTACTTTAGAGGAAGCCAATATTGAAAATTAGCCATTTAAGCCCTGATAGAGAACATCAATGAGAATAAAACATACTTTATATTTAAAAAAACTGCTTAATAATACACTGAGTTTAATTAAAATCGTTAGAGCAGTTTTTGAGCAATTCGATTATATAAAGTACTCTGGTATTGCCTCTGGTTTGCCGATTTTGACGAAAATGTTGCTGTAACATCAAAAGCTTATAAAAACCTCAAATATGCAATTTCACTTTCATACGAATTTTCGTTTTTGATCTAGACTGTTAAATCAACACACACACAAACGAACACACCATTTTGCGGCACTTGGTTATTTGGACTCAGGAGACCTCAAAATATGTATTTCCGTTAAAAAATCAGATTCGAAAATTTTCACGATCGCAATACTGTCCCTTACTATATTTTTCATATATAGGTAAGTGAAAGTATGAACATTGAAAATATATATTCTGGCAACTGAAAATATTCTCGAGAACTCCACAGACTCCACAAGCTATCAATAACTCAGTTTATCTAGTTTTTGGAGTTCTAAAAAAAAAAAAAAAAATAGATTTAGCCGATGTTACGAGTTTTCCTTATTCGTCCTAGTATGTGGCGGTGCTGTGCACACGCATTAGACCGCTCGGCCACACCGCCTCCGATGATTAGAGTTATAACAACAATGTCAACTCAATTTTCTGATTGCATAACCCCTCTGTCGTTGTATTCATTGCTTAAATTAATATGTGCAAGACTCCCTAAATCCTCTGCTCCACGTGATATGAATACATTCTTTATTCTTTGTTACTAGAAATAACAGAAGAAATTTGGCTTGCATTTTATTGGTCGAGAATTTACGCAATCTGGTTGTGCCAACATTGTTTGTAGGTTTCTTTTAGAAGATCGGTTATATCGGTTTTCTTCTCTTCAATAGAGTTGCTTTTATTTGTATAGTTGATTTTTATCTCTTGTTATAAATGTGAGTGCAGTGCGAAGTTTGTCTTAAAAATGAAATGACAAATATAAATTTTAAGAAACGTGAACATCAGAGCTCCATCACTGTTTTCATAATTACTCCTTGCTTTTGTCTGGGCAACTATAGATAATATATAATTAAAAAATATATATATAACAAAAAATAAATTTAAATAACATAGCTATACTATGATTAATATATATATATATATATATATATTGTTTAATAGTCTTTAAAACGAAAAATATTAACCAAGAAATGAAGAACGAAGCCTTATAACGCTAATGAACTGTGCTTTTTTTATATATCATTCCAGTGCGATGAACGCTCACCTGCTGATCTGAATAACAAATCCGGTTTAAGGGAATAAAATACTATTGGGCATTAAAACCATATCCACCAAGTATCGACAAATACCATCAGGAGGATCAGTTCGTGGTTGAAGAGTTACCGGAGAATCCAAGGTGGCCTTGGGACAAAATGTACAATAATGGTACAATGTATACATTCCAAGCAAGAAAATATATACGTCTACCACCAAAGAAATAAAAAAATAAATAACCAATATTTTCATCGAGGCAATTGTATTCCAGAGATCAGCTGTCCCAAAATATAGAGAGGGAAGTAATTGTAATATGAACCATGGTACACTACCATGTTGGGATTTGTGCCCACCATTACACCTATACTCCCGATCTCCATAATTCCATAGACAGACAAAAAACTGATAAAGCTACAGATCTCGGTGCAATAGATGCGGCATTCCTTCGAAATAATGTTCCCTATTTGAGCAATAAATTGTTTCTAATTGTTAAGAATTGCTTAGATATTCCTCAGACATGTGGAATATTACCAATCTGAAACTCCAGGATGGGATCAGGAATGGTTTGCTCCCGAAGTCATATAAAGCAATATAAGAGCAATGAACACTTCTCTGTCTTTGCAAAATCATGAATGAAGACTCACAGTTGCCATTTTTTATGCAGTTGTTGATTAAGCAAGCGATGGGTATCAAAACGAATCGGCAGAAGGCAGAAAAACCTTGTCGAGTTGAGAGATTTGGGGAAATAACGGAGTGATATGTTGTGGTACTGGTCTTTGACATATCTCCTGCCTTTCGTAGTTTATGGTGATAAAACATGCTCTAAGATCTGCAGAATGTACATCCCAGTAACATATTTCGTAAAGATCTACTTCCAGGAGAATCTTTAATAAAGAGGGAGTGTCCTCAAGGATCAATCCTTAGTTCTGGTGGAGAACGGTTTCTTCCCATTACCTACCTTGACGACTCAGCAGCTGTGGTCATTAATTTAATAATTAAAACGTGTTTATTAGATTTAAGTTCGGAATCTGATTATGTTAAGAAGAAATTTTACTGCATTATTTGATATCTAAGAAACTGAAATCCCCTGATAACGTCAATCATTCGAAACGAAAAACCAATGGACAATTTAAAATTAAGTCGGAAAATTCTGATTCTGTTTTTGCTAATAACTAAAATTTCATGGTGAAATTCGTAAGAAATCCTCGACCCAATACTAAAATCTTTGAGTGGCAGAGTTCAAAAGGCAAGTGAGACGTGAGGGGCAAGAAACTGTCTTAAGAGAGCCTATTGTATAAGTACCGTGTGTTTTATAGTACCGGCTATGTTGCTTAAATTAATTTAAAAAGTTATTATATTTGTATGATAAAAGGAGAGAAACTACTATTTTGAATACTATGTTTATATTGTTCAAATAAAAATCTTTCTTTATTAATTTATCTTACATGATCGTTGCTTTTGAACTTTGAGAAATATAAGTCGATATATCCAATAAAATAAAATGACTTAAATTAAATGAGATGCTCAATCGATCGAAAAATGTGCGTAAAATCTCATTTGCGAAAACAGAATCAAAAGTTTGGCATACGGCCACATGGTTTCGTCGTTTATGGTTCATAACGAAAGTTCCTTTCTGCCTAGCAGGACGAAGAGGACAGACATTTAAGATTCATATTAAATTTGTGTTATTCTTTTATAAAAAGTTATGCAGCTGAATATCGAATTTCTACCTGGCAGGACCCTATTTAGCAGTTCCAAATTCTTACACTAACTACACGTAGAGTAATGTGACGTAAAGGGCGTTTCCCTTCCTTCCTGTTATAGGAATATTAATCTAATTCTAAATTCTCCTACCTCTTTCAAAAATTACCAGGAGAATTTCCAAAATTCTTCATATCGCCAAAGTACTTCGGTTTTCCCTTCAATTTGTTTTCCTCTGTACACATCAACAAGGAAGATTTATTCTCTTAATGTTGAGCATATATTGTGCTTGGGTTATATTTTTAAACTTAGTTGTAAGATTTATGTGTCCACTCATATCGTTAGCATCATCATTACGTTTGTCATGATGGTTACATTAAATTACATATCGGCAAACCTAATATCTGTAATTTATCCTTCAAAACTTTATAAATTGTCACTCCTGCAATTTTTATGATTTCATTGAGCCCCACAAAGCTTCAGTTGTTTTGAGATTTGAATTCGTCCATATATAACAAATGATGAGATGATCTATGCCTTAAGTATTGGTACAGTTAGACCTGTTATTATTTATTTTAAAAATTCTTCGGAATTTCCGGATTCTGAAGAATGTAACCTCATTGTTGTATGTCGCGGAGCAATTATTTTATAGAATCAATTAAGAGAATCAAAGAGAAATTTCCCTAACGCTACCTCGGATCAAATTTTTTGGGTGTGTAAAACCCTATGGACTCCAAATAAGGCGGTCCACAGTCAAATAATCACTAAAACGACCCTCTTGGAGTTACGTTCATTGTCAGGCATCTAAGGAAAACCGCAGTTCCCTTGGGTCATATCTACAACGTAGGTCGTAACGTAGGCTATCCAATAAAGATTATTCAAACATATTATGTATGTCACTGTGGACCAACATCTCCTTCCTTCCTAAATTTAGTTTGCTCAGCACCGCTTCCCATTGCCTAGCCGAGGTGATCACCTAGTTTAAGAGCGAAGCCACAAAAGAGCGGCCAACGCGGCCTGTCTGTCTCTCGTTTGGCTTAATAATCCCTTTAGTGGTTGTACGATTTGCTGTTTGTTTTTTTTTTAAAATGTCTTTTATCGTATAACGAAAAGAGATAAAAATTTCTATTATTATAATTGAAAAGATCAAATAATTTGTATACTATTTAGTTAGTGAAAAATATTCTATTAATAGCCTAGTAATAATGAGCGTTATCATCTTTAAATTTTTTTTTTTTGTTTTCATATTTGTATCCACACCTGTCATGAGCTTGACAATAAGCAGATGTGCTGTAACTAATACGAAAAATTGACATGAGGAAAAAAATAGTAACCAGCAGCACTTCTTCCTGGTCTTGATTTATTTCCTTAATTCAAGAAAGGAGATCTCTCATCCAGCTCCTCTTTAGTCGTCTCCTGATAGGCATGTCAGCTGTGGCCATGTCGTTAATAAGTCCGTTGTGATGTCCGTGTAGTTTAAGATGAAATCTGGAGTAGAGATCACGTATGTGTTGGTCGATAGTTGGTTGTCGTAAGTCGTTATGTAAAGTTTTGTTGTTTACGTACCAAGGAGCTCCTGTTATAAGTCGTAAAATTTTGGATTGAAATGTCTGTAGTTTTTGTAAATGTGTCTTTTTTGCAGAACCTTAAATTTGTGAGGCGCATGTCCATATGGGTTTGAGTAGGTAAGTGTATGTATTGAGTTTTGTCTGATTTTCAATTTTGATTTGGAAAAATGTGAAAATTTTCAGTAGCTTGTTTAAAGTCTGTCGTTTCATTTTGACGTGTGGGCCCCAGGTCTGTCGAATATTAGTCCCAGGTAACGTACTGTGTTTGTCTGAGGAATTTGTTTCTCTCCTATATAAACTGGTGGGCACGTTTCTCGTCGAAATGTAAATGTTATATGTTGTGACTTGTCATGATTTAATCTTATTTTACAAAGTGAGTACCAATTGTATAAAGTCAGTAAATGATTTTGTAAATTCAGTGAGGCTAGTCTGGGGTCGTGATTTTTTGTTAAAATTGTTGTATCGTCAGCGTAAGTAGCAGTCAATGTTTCAGAGGTGGTAGGCATGTCATACGTATATATAATGTAGAGTAAAGGAGCCAATATTGATCCCTGAGATACTCCTGCCGACACTGGTCGAATTGAGGAAATTTCTAAGCCCTGTCGGATAGAGAAAAATCTGTCGAAAAGGAAAGACTGAAGAATGAGATAGTATAGTTTTGAGTTTAAAGAGAAGTCCCTGGTGCCAGACTTTATCGAATGTCTGGGCAACATCCAAAACACGCCGGTTGCATATTGTTTTACCTCTAGTGCTCCAGCAATATAATCAGTAACTCTGTGTAATTGGTATGTAGCTGAATGAAATGTACGAAAGCCGAATTGATGGTGAGGAATTATGTTTTGGTCCGTTAGTATGTCAACCAATCTTTTGTGTATTAATTTTTCGAATACTTTGGAACATATTGGAAGGAGGATGATAGGTCGGTATGATGAAGGATTGAAAATGTCTTTGTCTCTTTTGTGTATCATTTTTATATGTGAGTATTTCCATTGTAGTGGGAATTTAGTTGTCCTTAGCATGCAGTTGTATATTATTGTAAGGAACACTAATGCTTTCCTGGGCATTTGCTGGAGCGCCTCGGCAGTTATTAAGTCACGACCTTGGGCTTTTCTTTTAGGTAATTGTTTGATTTGTTGGGCAACTTGTGGATGAGTGAACGAGAGAGGTGGTAGTGTGAACGGTAGTGGTACATCTAGAGTATTTAGAACTAAGGTTTCATGTTCTGTGTTCGTAAAGTCAGTAAATAGTGTAAATACGGATGATAGATGGTCAGCAAACAATTCAGATTTTTCCCTATCTAAAAAAGCCCATGAACCATCCTTTCTTCGCAGGGGTACTGACACCTCTTTTAACAAATTCTTGGTATGCTTCCACAAACTTCCATCGTCAGTCGATAGGCTGTTCAAGTAAGCATCATAGCATCATAGTTTGTCAGTCTGGTTTCAAAATAGCTATTATTGACCTTTTACTTCATAAAATATGTTAAACTGGAATTTCAATTTTGATACTATTTTTTGATCCAAATGTGTGACAAGTAATAATTACGTTGCAATAGAAATAATAAACTGATGACTTGATTATTGTTTTATATACGGTGTTTTCAATCTTGCAGTCTCCTTCCTCCCCCCTAATATTTCCTAAGTGAATTCACTCTCTCCTCCATCCCTCCCCAATTATTCCTATCAGTTATGACAATTTAATCTTTTAGAACAAATAACAACTTGCATAATCTATTTGGAATAAAAGCTTAGAACCGGCAATACTTGGAAAGCCGCTCTCCTATATCTTCAATCCTCCTGACTTAACTTTTTTAGCACATCCCATTTTTTTTCCTCTGCTCACTTATGGCGCTAAAAAAGTTTTGCAGTATTCTTACTGTATTAAAAAAAAAGTGACACAATTATAATTGAATAAATATTTAATATACTACGGTTGTTTTGCTTGTTAACTAAAAATTTATTGCGAGCAATATTATAAACAAGAACATGCCTTTATAAGAACTTTTTGATTCGAAATATGATACAGAATAGCTGGATTTTTTTATGATTTTTACGTATTCATAACACCTTTTTAAATCATTATATGTCTTATCCCTTCATTCACTTTCTTAAAACCAGTGCAATTATATTTAAATTATTTAAGGTATTTATGAGGTGTGCAACTCTGTATAATACTGGTTTCTGTACAGAAAGTTCAAATTATTTTTATTTTCAATTCACTTCTTCTATTGCAGGTATTTATTGTTATCTCTTGTGAGAACGAGACAGCTATGTTCTTCGCTTGAAGATAGTAAGGCGATACCTTTTTACTCTGAAAATGCTCATATTCAAGAAGAAACTCAATATTTGCCTCATCATTCACAAAATATTGAAGATTATCCCAACGGAAGGGAATACATTCCATTCAAACATGCTGTAAGAGAAATCCAAGAATATGAAGATGATTATAGAGAAGATGGAGACTCACAAAATGCATATAAAGGCAGATTAGGTTTATTCTCATGGTGGAACCCTACAAAAAAAAACACAGGTTGTTCTTCGGTAACTGCAACCATTTGTCCTCCAGTTACAGAAACTGCTTGGCCTTCGAACACTGAAAATAATCGTTCTCCGGCCATAGAATCAACTTTTCCTCCACTTGAAGAACCTACTTGCCTTCCGGAAACTGAAAATAATCGTTCTCCGGCTAGAGAACCAACTTTTCCGACAGTTAAAGAAACTACTTGCCCACCGGAAATTGAAAATTATCGTTCTCCAATAATACTATCAACTTTTCCTCCACTTAAAGAAACTACTGGCCCTCGGGAAACTGGAAATAATCGTTCTCCGGTCATAGATTCAACTTTTCCTCCAGTTAAAGAAACTACTTGCCCTCCGGAAACTGGAAATAATCGTTCTCCGGTCATAGATTCAACTTTTCCTCCAGTTAAAGAAACTACTGGCCCTCCGGAAACTGAAAATAATCGTTCTCCGGCCATAGAATCAACTTTTCCTCCACTTGAAGAACCTACTTGCCTTCCGGAAACTGAAAATAATCGTTCTCCGGCTGGAGAACCAACTTTTCCGACAGTTAAAGAAACTACTTGCCCACCGGAAATTGAAAATTATCGTTCTCCAATAATAGTATCAACTTTTCCTCCACTTAAAGAAACTACTGGCCCTCCGGAAACTGAAAATAATCGTTCTCCGGCCATAGAATCAACTTTTCCTCCACTTGAAGAACCTACTTGCATTCCGGAAACTGAAAATAATCGTTCTCCGGCTGGAGAACCAACTTTTCCGACAGTTAAAGAAACTACTTGCCCACCGGAAATTGAAAATTATCGTTCTCCAATAATAGTATCAACTTTTCCTCCACTTAAAGAAACTACTGGCCCTCGGGAAACTGGAAATAATCGTTCTCCGGTCATAGATTCAACTTTTCCTCCAGTTAAAGAAACTACTTGCCCTCCGGAAACTGGAAATAATCATTCTCCGGTCATAGAATCAACTTTTCCTCCAGTTAACGAAACTACTGGCCATCCAGAACCTGAAAATAATCGCTCTCCGGTAATAGAATCAACTTTTCCTACGGTCGAAGAAATTACTGGCCCTCCGGAAACTGAAAATAATCGCTCTTCGGTTATAGAACCAACTTGTCCTACTTTTATTGAAACAGATTGCCCCACCAGATATTGAAACTACTTGTTTTCCGGATATTGTAACTGCTTGGCCTTCGGATAAAGAAATAACTTGTCCTCCGAATAGTGAAGCTAAATACCCTTTGGATATTGAAACAACTGTTCTTCCAGCTAATGAAACGACTTGTGCTATTGATGCACCAACAATCGGTTCAACTAAGATCAGCTCAGATGCATTCGGTGCTGATACGGCCGATTTAACTACAAATTGTGCTGATACAATTGGTTCTACTACAATTGGTGCTGATGTTCCCAATTTTATTAGAAATGGTTCCGGTATCATCAGTTCTACTAAAAATGGTCCTAATATCATCGGTTCTATTAAAAATGTACCCGATAAAATCGGCTCTACCCAAAATGGTGATTGTACGATCTATTTTTGTACAAACTGTCCTGGTACAAATGATACTACTTCAGACGGCCCTGCTACAATAGGTTCTACCATAAATGGCCAGGATACAATAGATTCTTCTCCAGATCATTGTAGTACAAGAAGGGCTTTTACTACAGTGGATTGTATTACAGACGATCCTGCTACAATTGATTCTACTCTTGGTCTTTATAAAATCGATTCTTCTTCAAATGATGCTGGTACTAGCGCTTTTACTACGAACTGTCCTGGTACAATCGATTCTATTACAAATGGTTCTGATACAATTGATTCTACCATAAATGGTCATGATACAATCGATTCCTCTACAAATAATTCTGATACAAGCGCTTTTACTACGAATTGTCCTGGTACAATGGATTCTATTACAAATGGTCCTGGTACAATTAATTATACCATAAATGGTCATGATAAAATCGATTCCTCTACAAATAATTCTGGTACAAGCTCTTTTACTACGAATTGTCCTGGTACAATGGATTCTATTACAAATGGTCCTGGTACAATTAATTATACCATAAATGGTCATGATAAAATCGATTCCTCTACAAATAATTCTGGTACAAGCGCTTTTACTACGAATTGTCCTGGTACATTAGTTTCTAATACGAATGGTCCAGGGACTACAATTAGGTCCTACAATACAGGTCCAGTTTCTACTACAATTAGAGAGAATATAATTGTTTCTACTACAGATGATCCTGGTGAAAGCGCTTCTACTACGAATCGTCCAGGTACAGATCCAAAAATCGAAAACGACACCCCTTCTACGGTCAATGCTGATGCAGCCGGTTCTACAACTGCCGATGGTTTTGAAGCTAATTCTACGATAATCGACAGTACTTCAATCACTAATACAATGGATGAATACACAACTGATGAATCAGCTGACATAAGGATAACTGTCGACCCGGCTGCAATAAGCACTGACCCCGATTACCCTGACCCAGTAACAGGCACAACCGACATTTCAACGACGACTACTTCTTCTCAATCCACCAGTTCTGCCTCTTCTAGCACAGCTGGATACATAACTGCATGTTATACAATTACATTAGATTGTTCCCCAATCACTATTGGAACGCCAGTAATTTGTGACTCAGACATCGATTCTGTTACAGTCTCTACGGCAACTCCTAATGGGTATACAACTACAACTGGATCTACTGGATCTACCGCTTCTACTGTAGTTACCGTTGATTATGGTGATGTCGAAGATAATGCTGCCTCAACAGTTGTCAGTAGCAGTGATCGAAATTCAACAGGAACTAGAACATCCACAGCTACATCGCCCGGTTTAACGGGTTGTTCAAGTGGTCAAAACTTAACTACAGGAATGTCTGTACCCCCTGCCTTAAAAATGTTCGGTGCTGGAATGTTTTTACCAGTTTATCAAGTCCCTTTGACGCCATTCATGCCATCACCGACGGCACCTCCAAATCAACCTAAAAAATCTCAGTTAATGACGAATTCAGTGTTGACCAAATTACGCTTGAAGAACATTTCTAGTTTTCATGACCATCACAGAATGTTGTTTAAAAACCTCATTCAAGTGAATAATCGCATCATGTTAGATGAAAAATCTCCTGTGGATACAGTTTCAAATCATATCAACGATAATATCATGGCTGTTAATGAAACAAAAAAAATAATTGACCAAATCGATTCAACTAACAATCTACTACACAATAGACTGACTGGAATTATAAATAAACCTTCTTCGTTGAATTCAAAAATTTCTCAGAATCTAAAAAAGGAAGTATTAAAGACTTTAACGAAACAAACATTTATATATCCGTTTGAAAAATATAGAGGCCATCAACCAAAAAAGTTTAGTGAAATATTGACTCCACTTAAAAACGAAAGGGAGCGATTACTTGCACAAAATCGAAATTCAGAAGAATTGCTAAAAGGATCTGAAAACATATTCCGACATAGATTAAAGTTATATGATTATTTTAATCCATTATGTACTATTCCTCCTCAGCTATCAAAAACCGTACCAAATATATTAACAGAAAATTATGCAGCACTCAAGAACATCACACCAACAATTGAAAACAGAGGAGTTTCTGATATGAAGAATTTTTATAGTGAATTCGTGAAATATAACGACACTTATCTTTTTGAAAACAGCAACACGTCAGTTAATTTGGTAGACCTTTGCAAAAATGTGACATGCCAAGGAAATAATTACCTCTCTCAATGTTGTTCCAGAGTTTTTGGAACAGAAAAGTGTGAAGGAGAAGATTTTTCTTATTTACATCCAATACCCGGCGATACAACCACCGTCACAACGACTGCCAAAGGGTTGGACCGATCAGTAGGTGTTAATGCCACCTATCCTACAGTAAAGTTCAATAATTACACCCAAAGTTGTCAATGCAGTTCGCGACAGAAGAGCAGTAGGGTAGCAAGAGAAAATGATATGAATGATTTTGTCAAATTCCAATTGATGCATGGTTTGACTAATCCCGACGGCAAAAAAATGATTAATGCTCTGAAAGAAGTTAACCTTGAAGTTCAAAAAGTGAATAGAGAGTTTCATTCTAATAATCCACCAAACGTCCTTCAAATGAACACCCATGAACAAAGTGGTAATTTACCTATGATTGATAATCATAGTTTATTTAAGAAAGAACAAGAAGGTGTTGTTTTGCCATTTAGTTCAAATAAAGTTTTGGATGATTTTAAAACTAAAGCATCAAATAGTTTACTTCAATCAAACCTTAAGCCATTTCCGTTTCAAAAAGACAGATATAGATTCATAAGAAATCAAGGCTTACAAGATCAAATTGATTGTTTCAGAGAAAATAATATGATTTTAGAAAAACTTAAGAAAGAGACTGAAATAGAACTAAAGAGATTATGTTTATTAGAAACGAAGCGCCGAGAAGAAGAATTGCTATTTGAAAAAGAAAGAGAGAACCAATTAAAGGAATTGAAGACCATTCAGGATTTAATTCATAGGGAGTTCGATTCCCGGCTGCAAGGAGATTCTGTAAAACGAGCGATTTCAGACACAGTTCAAAAACTTATAAAACAGACTGAGCCGACAAAGAAAGAAAGCAAATATACCAAATTAGTAAAAAATATTGAAAATTCCGCAAGAAATGATGACTTAGATAATTTATTTCTAAACAGATATTCATCCATTGACGCCAATGCTTCTAACTCAGTATCTGTTGAAAAATTTCCCGAACTAGAAATAAAAAATTCAGCTAGCAATCCCCATGATAATGCATTATTAGTTCTAAATATAGAGTCTGATAAAGAGAATATATCAGACGAATATAGAAAGAGGCGGGAAGGTTACAATGATTCACAAAATAAAATATTAATGGAAAATATTTAAACTGTAGATTCTTCTGAAAATATTCCTGGCATGCTAAGATAAAAGTTCCAACATGTTTGGATTATAATTATTCACATAGTAGCTTTTAAGTAGTTGAATCTTCGGAAATTAAATAATGTTAGGAACACACAAACATCTTGTCTACTACTTGTCTAAGTACGAAAATGTAGGCATTACAAATAATGAACAGGGGCTTACTAATAAAATGTGAGAAAGAAAAAAACAGTTATTTATTTCTGAGAATTGCTTAATTTTAAGATAAAAATGCTAAAAGATAATTTCAATATTAAAGAATTTTCAATATCAGTGGGTAAGAGGCACAAACTTATAATCTTCAATGTTGACTCAAGAGTTACAATTGATGGGTAGTGGAGTAAGTCAGTTTTGCTTTTTGTTCAGAAAATGAATGTTTTGTAAATGGACATTAATAATATATATATTATAAACAGAGCTTTATTGTCTCTTCTAAAAATATTTAAATCTCGTTCGGAAATTTCAACTCCGCATTTTAACTGGAGCTATCTGGGATCAGAATACCAACTCCTGGAGGAGAAGGGAATGAACTGCTCACAGAATCTGGTCAATCAATATATCATGATATGTAAGCAAAAAGCTTAAGATGGGCGAGGCGTGTAGCTTGGAGCAATTTTGAATTTGAACAAAGATGTAATAGAGCTGCATGCAGATAATTGGAATGAAATGACCCAAGATAGGCAGAGATGAAGAAGCCTATTCAGGTTCCATAAGATTTTCAAAGTCTGCAAACACAACAGGAAAATATATATATATATATATATATATATATATTATGTTCATAAAAAATGTATGTATAATATGCATATATCATTGAAGTACATTTACAAACAATAGGTTTCTTAAAAAAAGCAAAACTGACTTTCTTAATTAGTCTGTGATATTCATAGCATTGAATATAGGGAATCCAATAAAGAAACTTCAGATGATTTTAGAAGGTGAAAGAATTTACAAATATGAACAGCAGATTTAATTTAAATATGACCTAATATCGAACCTGATAAAAAGAAAACTTAAATTGTTACCATTCATTCCAGAAAGGTAAGAATTATGAGTCACGAATGATGGAATTCATTTGTTTCGGTCGTATTCGTTAATACGACAAAAATTGAAAATATATGTAGGTGAACCAATGAAAAACGTCAATTTTGATTTCACTTATCCCTTTACGACTACAGTATTAATAACATCGACTATGATGGATCGGACTGTTATACTGATGTTATCAAATATTCACTGGATAGTATAATGCATTTCCCGAGAAGTGGCGTATTCTCCATATGAGAGAGAAAAATATTGGCTCTCAATCGGAATTCTTTATGAAATCTCAAGAATTTCGACATAGCTTTGAATCATTCCTCTGATTAACTTTGCAGCTGTAGATTCCAATGTTTCCCAGTTAGAAACGTCAACGTTAGGGCAGATCCTGCGTGACAATGGTTAGAATGTATAGAATCGATTATTTGATTCCTAAATAGGGTCTGCTGAGGCAAGAGAATAGACAGTACCGATCTAATTGTTCATGACCTTGCCATAATATAACTGGTAAAAATTTCTAAAGATTTCCAGTTCGAGTCTCAATGTGGAGAGAAGAAGAACAACTGATTTTTTCAGTTTGCTGAGGGTCTCTCAACAACTATAAGGTTTATCACAAATATTACTCTATACAAATTGAAATTACTTCAAAATATGAATAAATTGTTCAATACATTTTCTTGATGAAATCAAAGGTTACGGAAATATTTAAGAGACAAAACTAATGAAATTACACTTTCAGTTGAAATCGCTTCAAATATTATAAAATCGAGATGTCCAGGTTATTTGTATTAAAGGTTGAATTTGTTATATTAACATTTTCAAGCATTTAAAAAACATATCATCAAATTCTCTTTGTTTTAAGGATTTTATTTCATTTCCATCAGTGATTCTCTAGTCCTGATTGAAAATTTCTTTGTGAGACAGACAGGAAATTGTTTGCTGATTTTAAAGACTGCGGCAGCAAATTACAAACTCTTATTCGTAGAGCAGGTCTTAACTCAATAAACTCGAAAAGGACACGGGTTCGATTCAGCATTGTATACGGTTAGAGCATTGTAGACTCTCCCGATTATTAATTTTAAAACCAATACTGGTCAAAAAAAAAAAATTGAGTGCAATTATTTAAAACATACATTTTAATAACACAATAATTACAATTTTCAATAAATGTTTGCTCTGTTATTTTTTTACTGTGTTCCCAAATAGTATAGGGGTTGGCAAATAAGTCCTTTCAGTTTTTCAGGGTGAAATAAAACTCAATGTATTATAGTCATAAAATTTATTTTAATCTACAATAAATTGACCATTATTTAATATGACTTTTTCCATCTTTTCACTAACTGAATAATGGCATGTTCATAGAATGACTGGAGTTTATTGTTAAAAACTGATCCAAGTGGTTTTTGATGATCTCTTTCTTTTGAAATTTCTTTTCATTAATAGAGTTCTGCAGAGACCGGAATAAGTGGTAGTCCTTATAAGTTTTTATTTTTTATCACCATTTGTAGTTTGTTTACGAAGGTTCTGTTGATGTCATTTTGTGTAGTTTATGTGGTCCTAAATTCCAGCTAAATTTCTTGTAGATAGCTAAAGTCGTATTGAAGTTATAACATTTTTTGTGATTTTCGAAAAAAAAAATCATTTAAGGGACTTAAATTAAGTCTGATTAACATTAAGCCTGGAAACATAGCCGAGCTGGTGCAAATGGTTTTCTACCTTTTGGTGCGACACATTTAGGGCCGTAGCAATCTCTCGCACTGATTAGGTGGGATTTTGATCAATATTGGCCTTAACATTGGCAGAGGAGAAAGCTGTAAGAGACTCCGGTATTCAGACCAAAGATATAATCTTCAATCGCTTGACACAGCTTCTTGGTTTTGCTGATGATATTGACATAATAGGTAGGTCTGAACGGGCTCTCAGAGAAGCGTTTATAAGCCTTGAAGCAGCTGCAAGACCACTTGGTCTAGAAGTCAACGAGAGGAAAACTAAGTATATGAGAGTTGGCGGTGAGGTGGATCTGAACTCTCCATTTGAGGTAGGTTCTTTTAAGTTTGAGAGAGTGAAAAGTTTTATATACCTTGGGTCTGAAATTAATAGCAAGAATGACATGGCTCAAGAAATACAAAGAAGGATCACGGCTGCCAATAGATGTGTCTTTGGACTTGGCCGACACTTAAGAAGTAGGTACCTCTCAAAGAAGACCAAGCTGATCATATACAAGACCCTTGTTCGGCCTGTTTTGACATATGGCTCAGAGGCTTGGACGATGAATAAAAGGGATGAGATGAAGCTGAGTGTCTTTGAGCGAGGAGTCCTCAGAAGGATTTATGGTCCAGTAAAGGAGGGTGATGTCTGGAGGAAAAGAAAAAATAGGGAGCTCAGTTCTCTCTATGCAGACATCGACGTAGTCACGTATATTAAACTGGCCAGACTAAGGTGGGCAGGGCATGTGGCCAGAATGAGCACCCTTGAAATACCAAAAAAAATAATGATGGAGGAGCTGCACCTCGTAAGACGGGTAGGAAGGCCGAGGACGAGATGGTTGGACAACGTGGCCTATGATGCGTGAACCCTGCTTGGTGTGCGGAACTGGAGAGCTGCAGCAGAAGACAGAGCCAACTGGCGGAGGCTCTTGGAGGAGGCCCAGTCTCGGTAACGGGATGTTGTGCCATACATGATGATGATGAAATTAAGTCTGATTAACATTAAGCCTGGAAACATAGCCAAGCTGGTGCAAATGGTTTTCTACCTTTTGGTGCGACACATTTAGGGCCGTAGCAATCTCTCGCACTGATTAGGTGGGATTTTGATCAATATTGGCCTTAACATAGCTCGTTTCAATTTCATGTGGGCGACCAGACCATTGAGCACCATTGATGTCAAAAATTTCCTGAATGAAATTTGGCAAACCAATTTTGACAGATGCGTTCGGTTAAGGCATCATCCCCATAAACACTGCAAATGTTTCTATGAGCTTCTGCAGCACGCCTACATTTTTTAAAATAATATAACAAAATATGTCGATAATGAATGATCTTTTCTTCCATATTCACAGTGCAATACCAAACACAATACTAAGCTTGATTCAACAAGAGCTAACAGATACAGTTGTTGAGATAACACCAACAGTATAAACAATCCACCTTAGGGATTAATTCATTAGATAAGAAGTGTATCGTAGTGACATAAAAATAAAAATAAAAACCGTAAGGACTTATTTGCCAACTTAATAGGATCATGATCTAATAAAATATTTTTTATTTTTTTTATCACATTTCTTTATTGAGTAATATTAAATAGTGATAGAGTAGCTCATTCACACTCTATGTACAATAAATAAAATTAATTAAACAGCAACATTATTAATACTAAAAGTATTAAACAAAAAGAAACTAAACTAATCAAAATTAATAACCTCAACATAATATAAATGCATAAGCATAAAACATAATGAAAGCTGTAGAATGCTGCATTTATTAATTACATATATAAAATATTACGCTTCCTCATTACCGAAGGTAGGGAAGCATTGTATTCGTGCGAGAGGTTAAACAAATTTATGTGCTCAGAATCGAAAATGTCAACTCGCGTTTTACGTTTCAGACATCAAGGATCAAATTTGGTTCGTGGTTTCTATCAAATTTGGTGGTGTCTATCTGTAGTCAAATTGATGTAACGGGCATAGGGCATATCACCTACTATCGATTATGCAATTTTCATGAAATTTCCAGGGAGACTGCAGGTTGGAGTCTAGATTGGAGTCCATATCAATTTTATCAAATTCCATCTAGCACTTCCGTTTCCGCACGCGCAAACGCATTTTTATAGATATGCTAATACTTCAGAAATGGCTCGTTCGATTCGGCTCAAAATTGTATAAAAGGTAGGTATTGATGAAATGAAAAATTTATTGAAATTGAAAATGAATGAAAAATTTATATAGCGTCAATTTTATTGAATTCTGTTCACTACTTTCTCTTATTAATAAGTAAACTTGTTTTTCTTGATACGTCTATATCTCTAAACCGTGTTTTCGATTGGGCTCAAATTTGGAGAGTAGTTAAGAATTGGTAAACAGATAATTAAGTATGTATGAATTTTATCGAATTCAATCTACAACTAAAAAAAAAAAATACCCCGCTTTCAGATCAGAAAATGTATTATTTCACACGCCCATAGTTTAACAACTGTGCGTTCGATTTGAAACAAACTTAGAGGAAATTTGGAGAATATTATGCAAATTACTTAGTATCAATTTCATTAAATTCCATTTTTTTTTTTTTTTTTTTTTTTAATTTCTTTATTGAGTATTATAACAATCTGTCTGTTCGACATTGGTTATAGTGAGGTAGGATGACATTCACACCATATGTACAAAAAAATAAAATAAATAGAACAAAATAATAATCAAAAGTATATACAATAGACAATAAAATAAAATAACCTAAAAAATAAGAAAATTAAAACTAAGGAAAAAAAAAAAATAATAACATGCATACCTATATACAATCAGGCGAGGGAACTCCAGGAGAACCCTGCGCTACTCTTCCAACCGCGTCACTGGTACTAAAGCCAGCGGAGATTGGTCGAGAGCACTTTAGCCACATACACACATGTCTTGAGTGAAGAATCTGGCCATTGCCAGAACTCCAATTTATATAATTTACAAAAGGTCGCGAGGCCACTGCCGTTTCAACCTTCTTGGAGGATTATAGGGATGGGAGATGCTTGATAGGGATTGTGCAAGAGGATTTGGGTGGTAAGTAAGGTTCTGGTGAAATTTGGAGAACTTTTCTGGGATAAGGTCTAGGACAAATGGGATGTTAAGGTCATGATGTAGGGTTTTGTTGGATACATAGAAAGGAGCATCGACTATTGTTCGAAGGACTTTAGACTGGAAGGATTGGATGCGCTTGATGTTAGAAAATTTTGCTGATCCCCACAGTTCTAGTCCGTAAGTCCAAATAGGTTTCAGTATTGTCTTGTAGATCAGTAGCTTGTTTTCAATGGAAAGTTTAGATTTTCTGCTTAGTAGTCGGTATAGTTGGCCGTATCGTCGGTTGAGTTCTTGTCTTTTGAGTCTAGTATGCGGGTTCCAAGTTAGTCTTCGGTCTAAATGAAAGCCAAGATACCGGACTGTGTCTGAATAAGGAAGCTGGATGGAATTAAAGAGTACTGGTGGACAGGAATTGCGTCGGAGTGTAAAAGTAATGTGTTGGCATTTAGATTCATTAACTTTAATGCGCCAGTTATTACACCAGTGCTCAATCAAGGTGAGATGACTTTGGAGATTTAAGGATGCTATTTCGGGATCAGAGTTGGATGATAAGATTGCGGTGTCGTCAGCGAATGTTGCAAGAAAAGTATCGGGATGAACAGGGATGTCAGCAGTAAAGAGGATGTAAAGCACGGGACCCAAGACGCTGCCTTGGGGAACACCGGCTTTAACGGAGTAGATATTGGAAAATTCTGTTCCACAGCGAACTCGAAAGGAGCGGTCAGAGAGGTAGGATCGGAGGACTAGGTACAAGGACTGAGGTAAATGGATTTTAAGCTTGGAGAGCAGTCCGGAGTGCCATACCCGGTCAAATGCCTGTGCAATGTCCAGAAAGGCACCCGAACAGTATTCCTTGTTTTCTAGGGCTGAGGAAATATGATCAACGACTCGGAGTCCTTGTTGAACAGTAGAATGTTGAGAGCGAAAACCAAACTGATGGGAAGGGATATTTTGGGATTCTATAATGGGTAGGATTCGTTTCAAAAGGATCTTTTCAAAAATTTTTGAAAGGATTGGGAGTAGGCTGATTGGTCTATAGGATGTTGAGCTATTGAGAGGTTTTCCTGGTTTTGGGAAAAGGATAATAGTGGAGTGTTTCCATAACAGAGGGAAGTGGGTGGTGCGTAGGATACAATTGTAGATATATGTAAGGAATATGACTGCTTTGGATGGAAGTTGTCGAAGGATTTGAGGTGTAAGGAGATCATGTCCAGGAGCTTTACGGAGGATTAGTTTTTTTAATTGAAATTTTACTTCGGAAGGATGAATAGCTTTTGGGGGCAAGGAAAGTGGGATTGGTGATGTAAGGAGTTCTTCTACTGTTACGGTGTGGGCAGGATGGGATTCCGGATGTGAAATAAATGTATTGGATAGGTGAATGGCGAACTCCTCAGCTTTATCTTCGTCAGATGCTGCCCAGGAGCCATCACCTCGTCGGAGAGGATGGGAAATGCGGTGAGGATTTAGGATTTTTGTTGTGGTTTTCCAAAGGGAATTGTCGCGAGAAGAGAGGGAGGATAGGTAGGAGTTGAAGGATTGTGATCTGAAGGTGGCTAATTCCAGTTTTAATTGTTTGCAGTAGTAATTATAGGAGCAGCGGTCGGTAGGATGTCGGGATCGTTGCCATAATAATCTGGCACGGCGTTTGGTGCGGATTAGGTTAAGGAGGTGTTGGGGTAGAATGGTCTTTATAGGAATTCTGGAGGAGTCTTTTGGAAAGGAGGCAGTCCAGGCGGCTTGTTGGATTGTGGTAGTAAAGGAATTTACGGCACTATCAAGGTCATCGGGAGTTTTGAGGGATATGTTGAGATCAATATTATCGGAGATTATTTGGCGGAAAAGGTCCCAGTTTACTGGGCCCCTAATGAATGACGGTGGAGAAGGTTTGGGAACAGGTTCAAGTGAAACATTAAGGATTAGAGGACTATGGTCAGAGGAAAGTTCATTTAGACGTGTAATGGAACAATTGAGGGGACTTAAGCCGCTGTGGATAAAGAAATCTAGAAGATCAGGATTACGGTTGGGATCTGTGGGCCAGTAGGTAGGAGAGTTGGGGGAAAGGAGGTGAAAACGTTGGGAATTGAGTGCAGACAGCAGGGTTCGGCCACGAGAATTCGTGGTTCTGGAACCCCATTGTTGGTGCTTGGCATTTAGGTCTGCACCCAAGATGAAGTGATGTCCTAAGGAGTCGAGGAGAGAACTGAATTGGGCATTGGATATGGATCGGTTAGGAGGGCAATACGCTGATGCAAGAGTGACCGGAAAGGAGAAGGTTTTTATCACGATAGCGGTGGACTGTAGGAAATCATGTATTGGTAATGGGAGTAGGTGATGGGAGAGGGATTGGTGTACAATTACAGCAGTACCGGCATGTGCTTTTCCGTCAGGGTGGTCAGTACGATATGTCAGGTATTGTGGTATATTGAAGTGCTGTTTAGTGGTTAGTCGAGTTTCAGTAATTAGTGCCACATCAATGTTCTTGTCAAGTAGTAAAGTAGATAGTTCGTCTGTATGATTTCTAACACCATTCGCATTCCAAAGGAGAATGGATATGGGTTTAGGGATGTGAGTCATTTAAGGATTTTTCAAAGGAGGGATGAGGTGAGATACGAGATTCGTGAGGAGTGATATGAGTGGAGTAACAAGGGATTTGAAATCGGTGAGGAAAGATGCTAACAAACTTGTGAGATCTGTTGCATTTGAAGGAGGAGGAATATGAGGAATTTGTTGTTGGTGGTTAGGTATATTAGGATGAAGAGGATTTTGAGGTTGGGTTTGAGGTTGTTGTTGTGGCAGGGCTTGACATTTATCGGTTAAAGTCTTACCTCTAAGTAGTTGGGAGAATGATACATCATTGTTTACAATTCTGGAAGGCTCTCTCTCTCTTCTTGTTCTTAGTGCTTCATCTTGAATCCGGTTTTTCTGGTGTCTGGTTTTGAGATTCTTGTAAATTTGGCAGCCTTTGTAGTTGGCCGGGTGTCCCTCCAAGCATAGGGCACATACTGCTGGATCTTGTATAGGTTTGGTGCACTCTACAGATTTGTGCTGTTCACCGCACTTCACGCAACGCGGCAGATGGTGGCAATATGTCTTCGTGTGGCCATAGGTCTGACAATTATGGCACTGCACGATGTCTCTCTTGGGATATGGCTTCTCAACTTTCACCATTGTATAGTATATTCTTGTGATATCATATATTTTTTCGATACCTGGTGATGGCTCCAAGTCCACGAAAAACAATGGTAGTGGGATCCTATTTCGTAATCCTGGCTGTTCCCTGTCCTCCTTCAAAACGTTTGTTACCTGGCGTACATTGAAACCAAGCGTCGTTAGTTCTTCTTTAATAACTTCAGTGGGGGTTGAGGAATGTAAATTTCTTATCACCACTCGTAAAGCTCTTTCCTGCCTCAGCTGGTAAGTGTGAAAATTCGCATTTGTTTCTGATAAGTACTTCACTATTTTTCGGTAGGCTTCTGCAGAATCAGGTGTTATCTTGGTGTCATTGGTCCTGTTAAGGCATGAATAACTGCCAGAGCAGATTTTATTTAGTTGGGTGCAGAACATCTGGAAATTTTTTATATTTTTCACAAATATCGGAGGAGGCTTTGGTTCTCTGGGTATTGCTGCAGACTCCATTACTTCTTTGTCATTTTGAAGCACTTGGTAGGGGTTTGGAGTAAAGAAAGGTGATTCTTCAATCGTTTCTTGTGCAGACGTACCTGGTTGGGGCTGAGGTTCTGGTTCTGAAGTGTTCATTTTGGTCACTGGAGGTATTTCTCGTAGGCAGCGACGAGTCCTTTGTTTGGCTGGTGAGCTAACTCCGTCTGACCGAGACCTCTTGGGCACCTTACTGGCCATCACTTGCTGATCATACCGCATATCATAAGAGAAAAATAAATAAATAAATAAAAAAAAAGAAAAAAAAAAAATTTTTTTTTTTTTTTTTTTTTCCTTAAAATAACAAAAAAAAAGATGCCAACAGTAAATATCAACTGCTCTGATATACACTTTAACTGTATCACGTGAATAATCAGAGAGATTCCGCTATAAAATTGGTAAAAACTGAGAGAGGAGTTGAGGAGACAACCTTCTCATCAGCTGATCCACTGCCTTCCAGGAAATTCCATTTAATAATCAAATTAATATAAATAATTGCTAACAATATAATGACTGTGAAATGTGGAAGTCATTGATCAAATGGAGTGGGAGTTAGGTTAGGACAATATTTTTATGGAGTTATAAAATTTTTATTTTTATTCAAAAAGTTAATTTATACTGTATTGTATTGTCGATTGCAAACGTTACTGGTATGGCACTTGCTGCCGTTACTTAAATTTCGCTTAATTTCCAGTAAATGTAAATTTTTTTTTTAGTTTGTAAAAAAAAAAGTCTTGATTGTGATTGTGTTTATTTCTATTAAAGTACAACCAGCTCACCGTGGTCTCAATTACCTTCTTAAATATCAAAGTTGTTTGAAATTCAAGTATATTTTTATATTCCAGCTTAATTATATTTTTTTAGATTGAAGAAAAATATATTGTTCTTCCTCACTAGCGGATCCAGGATTTAGTTTTGGAGAGGGGGAGGGCTTCAGACCGAAAGTTTTTTAAAAATAATATGTAACGATAATTACTTAAAAAGAAAAAGAAGGGAACTAGAGTACCTATATGAAATAGAGTTTAAGTGATTCTTTAAGTACTATTAAATTTAATTACACGAACAACAATACTTTTAGAGGTAATTATTAAATATTTTTACTTTCACTTACCTATATATGTAATATATAGTAAGTGTAAGTATTGCGATCGTGAAAATTTTTGGATCTGAGTTTTCAACGGAAATACATGTTTTGAGGTTCCCTGAATCCAAATAACCAAGTCTCGAAAAATGGTCTGTGTATGTTAGCAGTCTAGCTCAAAAACGAAAAGTCGTACGAAACTGACATTAAGTATTTAAGATAGGTATATGCCTTAGATGTGACAGCAACTTTTTCCTTAAAATCGGCTTACCGGAAGTGCTAGTTTATATCAACGCTGAAACACATTTTTACGATTTTCTCAAAAACGGCTCTTAACGATTTTGATTAAACTCTGTGTATCATTGTATAACTAAGTGGTCTTTAATACCATTTAGGTCTTATCCCTGTTGATGTCACTTTACAGGGCTTAGATGCCCAATGTTCATATGCATCTTCCTCTAAAGTACCTTTAATATAGTTCATTTCAAATAATTAACTATGTCTCGTTATTAAAAGTTACGAAAAAATGATAAATATAACTTTCGAAAGAATTTGATAATTGAATAAAGGAGAAAAAAATAAAAATGCTGATCCAGGTCGAAAATGAATCTCAGGAAATAACAGCAAGAAGGTATACGTATAATATATCGTTGGAAAGCGGAGAATTTTAGAAAAAAAAAACAATATCTAATATAGAAAGTTGTAGAAGGTAACGGAAAGTGGTGAAAAAATTATAAATAATAATAATTTTTGAAAATTAATAATATTTAATGTAAATCACATGTTTTCAGGGAAATTAATGAAATTTACTAACTAAATGTAAACTTTTAATTTTCTTTAATATTTTTAAGTTTGTAAAAATTATTTAAAATCCACCTAATCAAGGCAATGGCAATTTAGAAAAAAAAATAACTACTTCATTGTACTTGTGTGAAAGAAGAAGTAAAATATAAAATCATTTCGTGGATTTATAAAGCATATGTTTATAACCTTAAATACATTTACTGTAGTTGAGTGGATTATAGATCTTATGTTATATTTAAATAATTAGGTATAAACGTTTATTCCGAAAAATTGTCATGTAACTTTTTAGAAAATTAAATTAGTGAATAATTTGATGAATTTTCCCTTTGTGAAATCCCAACATTATCAGGTCTTCCTCTAAAGTACCTTTAATTTGGTTTATTATAAATAATAACTATTTATCACTGTTAGGATTTATGGGAAAATGCTAAATATGAGTTTTGGAAGAATTTGGTAATTAAATAAAAGAGAAAAACAGAAAAAATACTTATTCAGATATATAATATATCGTTGGAAAGCGGAGACTTAAAAAAAAAAACCATACATAATGTAGAAAGTTGTAGAAGGTAACGGAGAATGGCGAAAAAATTTTAAATAATAATTTTTTAAAACTAATAATATTTAACGTAAATCACATGTTTTCAAGGAAATTAAATGAAATTTTCTTACTAAAATTAGACTTTTAATTTTCTTTATAAATTTGAAAAAGTATTTAAAACCCACGGATTTAAGGCAATGAAATTGTTTAAGATACTATTTCATTGTACTTCTGTAAAAGAAGAAGTGAAATATAAAAATATTTCATGGAATCGTTTATAACCTTAAATATATTTACTGTAGTTTAATAACTCTAGATCTGATATTATATTTAAATAGTTAGGTATTTATTGCCCGTTTATTCCGAAAAATCATTATGTAACCTTTTAGAAAATTAAATTAGTGAATAATTTGATAAATTTTCCCTTTGCCATATTCCAACAGAATCCACTTAGAATCAGTATGACAAATTTTGACCTGTCTATGATAGACAATGCAAATATCCTAATTCCATTTTAGTGAACTTTGCAATGTAAAATAGCAGTTTAATAACTAATAGTCGTACAATCCATAAATAACGGATCGTACAATCCATAATCAACGAATCGTATAATCCATAATCAACAAGTGATATAATAAATAGGACTTTTGTTATTTTAATAGTATTTATAATTTGTTAGCTGTAATCTTTTAGCTTTAGCCCAGTTAAAAATGCAATTCAAAAATTTTATAATAGCCCAACATCGCCAGAAAATATTTATTCAAAGTTGAGCGGTAAGAGAAAGTTGTGAGTTGCGCGGACCAGATTTTTTTTTACGAAAAATTTATTAAAATTTTGGCAGTAAAATTTTTAATCTCCCATGGTTATAACAAGAAAAATAGATGAGACAAGAAAAAATTAAAGCAATAGTTGAAAATCAGAGCAATTGATAAAAAAAGGTATAGTAAAAAAATAATAATAAAACAATGGATAAAAAAAAATAAAACAGTTTCAAATAAAAAAGCAATTGATAATAAAAAAAGAGAAAGAAAGAAAACGGTGCCTTAAAAGTAAAATTGAAGAATAGAACACGATAAGAGACAAACAGCGCAAGAGATTAGAGAAAACTGAGGAGTGCGAGGAGAGGCCAAGCCTTGACAGTATAAGCCGACCGCACCCGATGATTGCTCCTCCTCAGAAATATTTTGCTACCTAGACACTAATACAGGAATATATTCTCTTCAAATCTAAGATTCCTAAGTCAGGTAATATTTTTTCTCGAGTAAGGGTATCCATATAGCAGAAAGTGATAGTTCAAGGATGGATTGTAGGAATGCGTAATTATATGTTATTTGTATCAGACCGTGAAATGATAGAAAGGATTCTGGCGAGGAGGTTTTGCGTAGAGTCGATGATGTAGAAGTCTAGCTAAGTGTCAGAGCTGCTGGGTTTTGGTAAGTGGCAGGAAAAGGAATGATTAATAGGTGAATAGATTTTCTAGATAGGATTTGTCATTGGAGTTAGAGAGGAAATTGATATTGAGGTCACCGGAGATAATTATTGTGGGATAGAGGGGAATGAAGTTGAATAGCGTTGATTCAAAGGATGGGTCAAATGGAACAAGAGGAGGACGATATACCACTGCGTAAAGGATAGGAAAAGTATTACAGGGGATTTCTACTAGGAGGTATTCTACTTGAGGGTGATATGAAGGTGGTAGCAATCAAGGATTCAGTCTATTGTGGACAAACATGGCTAGTCTACTGCTAGTCCAGGTTACCCGGTCATGATCCGTCATCCTCCTCCCGGAGGATGTAAGGAGGCAAGGAGACTGAAGAGGATGGGATCCCTAGGGGAACTGTAAACTAGCCAGTTCAACTGAACTAGCTAGATCAAATTAATTACAACTGGCGACATCTATTGCAACACAGACAGTACTAGATCAGTGAGATCATCTACTCTAACTTTAATATATTTTAAGTAATAATAATCTGTATAATTGACTTCTGATTGATATTATTTAATAAAATTCATAATTAATTGCCTATTTTTAGTTTATGTTTAGAATTATAAAATCTAAAAGGAACAAAACATTTCAGTCCTCGTCCTTTGAAATATAAATATTTTTCAAAAATAGTCTGTCAATGACTTCTCTGTTTTAGTATTTTAACTTAAGTAATATTAAAAATATGATAAATAAAAATAGTTTCGAGATTTTTAACAGAACATACCCCCTTTCTACAACTAAATAAAATAAATTAAAACTTCTAAAGTTTCATCTTTATTTAAACATAAAGTAATTAAATATGTATAAATACGCATATAAATGTATAAATATCATAAAAATTACAATAAAAAACCATGCAATAGTACTCACATGTATCCTATCTCTTTTATAGGCGATTCAAGGAAGTTCTCCAACTCACTCATAACTTTATAATTTAAAATTAACATTTTGAGAAAAAAAAAATACATATTTAACGGAAATAGATTTTTAAATTCATAAATTTAAGTAATTTTTCAGTCTGAATTAAATTATTTTAGTTTTTGGCAAATATTAATATTTTCAATAAAAAAAAATTATACTTAACGAAATTATGAAATAAAATATAATAATAACATAATGATATTGACTTAACTATTTTAATGTAAAGAATTATTTTTAAAAATATTTAATGAGAAAAATTGTGTGTTAAGAGTAGAGCTGGTAGCTGCAGACTAAAAATCCTGAAATCTGCCTAACCTCTCACATTAAAATAATAAATTTATTACAAAATAAACATAATTTTATTTGTTAATACTAAATTTTTAACTAATTGGTGAGAAATAAAAATATAACTTGAAATATACGAATAATAAATATACTCAATAATAAAAATTAAACCTGAATTAATAGCATATTTATTTTTGTATTATAAATTAATTAAATTATTGTACAAATACCATATTTGACGAAAATAATTAAATAATATTAATTTAGAAAAAAAATCTTGATGAAATTTTCTTAATTTTTCCACTGTTTAAACTGTTATAAAGTGATAAATAAGCAATATAATTAATTGTGAGAGGGGGCAGCTGCTGTATACATATAAAAATAAATAGCATGCACATGCTACATGCAAAAAATCTGCCCACAATGGAAATGAAAAATTAACAATACTAAAAATAAAAATTTATAGTACTCACATGGCTGTTTTTTTTTTTTGTCATCTGCAGTTCATTGAAATTCCTCAACCCCTCAGGACGAGAGCCAAACTAATCTAATTTCTGAATAATCTTAAATATTTTATTGAGTATTTAAAAATAGTGAAATATAGTCTAAAATCATTAACAGTAATTTTATTGATATTTTCTATGAAAAAATAATTGAACTTTTGTTCTGTCTCATATTTAAGTAAATATATAAAAAGAATACTAAAGCCAACAGATAATGGAATAATGATATACAAGTATTAAAGTATAATAAATTTATTTTATTTTCTTATTTATTTAATATTCTGTAAGATAATTTGTTTATGTAATGAGAGGATTTCCCGCTTCAGTCTGGAGATCCTGAAATTAACCATTGCCTCTCACATTCAAATACTAAATTTAGTACTAAATAATTATAATTTAATAATAATGCTTAATTATTTAATGAATCGATGACAAGTAAATTAATTCAATCATTTTCCAAATACTGGCCAAACACGACCATAAAAACTAAATGAATTGATATTGAATACTTAATAGTTTACATTGTATTATAGAGGTTGGAGATGGTCCGGGGAGGCGGTCATAAATAGAATAGAATATTAAAAGCCAACAATTTGACCTGACTTTGCGGCTCTTCTTCAGGATTGAAATGGACAAGATACAAAAGGATATAGAAAATTATGAAAGTTACATAATATTTAGATTAAAATTATAAACAAGGTGAATAAACTTATTGAAATTATATACAGTGAGTACATTGAAATATTAAGAACAATAATCTATATAAACAGAGTAAGCTAAGTAACAAAATCTTAAACTGAAATAAATAGATGGTAACAATTATTGTAGTATAATATATAATATAATATATGCAATTATGAATATACTCCTACAAATCTCAAGGAGAGATTGAAAGAAAAAGAAAAATAACATGAAATAATGGACATGAAATAATGGACATGAAGGGATGTGAAGAAAGAAAAGAGAAACAAATAAGTAAATAAAATAAAATAAATAAAAATAAAAGAATAAAAATAGAGACTTACAGCTGTGTTCAGGAAGGAATTTCACTTAATGATTTACTTCAGTTTAAGATCTTGTTACTTAGCTTGCTCTGTTTTTATAGCTTATTGTTCTTAATATTTCAGTGTACTTACTGTTTATAATTTCAATAAGTTTATTCACCTTATTTATAATTTTTATCTAAATACTATGTAACTTCCACAATTTTCTATATCCTTTAGTATCTTGTCGGTTTTAGCCCTGAAGAAGACCTGCAAAGTCAGGTCGAAACGTTGGCTTTTAATAAAAATAGTTTTGCCACTATTTTAGTCTATTTATGACCGCCACCCTGGACCATCTCCTTCCTCTAAATGAATTGAGGTTTTGATAAAATCTGAATGAATTATATTTAAAGTATGGTAATTTTTAAATATTATAATTTTTAAAGTTAATCTAATGAATAGCGAGAGGCAATAGCAATGAGGGACATGTAAAAATAAACAAGATTACAGATCTACTGCACAACATGCACCAAGAGCTTAGCCAGGGAAAGGCAAGTTGGGGCAGCTGACATATGACATAGAAAAAATAAATAGTAACAAATATAATCCCAAATTTCTGTCAAACTGATATGCAGTGACAGATAAATTTTGTATTTCATCATTTAAAAAAAATATAATTACGAAAAAAAGACACCCTCCGCTTAAAATAAATTAAATTTAAAAACTTGCCCCCTCATCCATTTTGAGGCAATTGTTTTTTTAGCTGGCTAAGTCCTTGCCTACTATATACATGCATTAAACACTACCAATTAACAGATTTGTAAAGATGAAACTGAAATTTGGCTCTAGTTTTTAACATAGTTACCATTTAATAACATTATTGGAGCGATTTTATTTCTTTGATTGCTAACAAAGATTTTCAACTCGCAATAATAATAAGTTTCATATAACAGCATAGCTTTAATAGCGCTGAACATGATGAGCTTTGTGTCTATAAAGTACTATTTGAGGGCAGCATTAGTTTTCTGTTACCATTTAAATAAAACTGCTGCAGAATCGTATCGAATGCTTGTTTGATGGAAACAGATTTTGCCAAATGATAATGAATTGTCACACACAGAAAAGTGCTTTCTCCAACTCTCATAATTGTCATTCTTGACAGCATCACGAGAACTATGCTTGGAGGTCCAGCGGAGTCTACATGAGAAGCTTGAAGATCTCTACAAAAGCGACAATCCATGTCTTCTTGCACAGCAGTTCAGTGATCTGCAGGACAAGCTAGAAGCATTAAGACAAATCCCCAATCAAGTTGGTCTGTGGATCAACTTCGATAAAACAAAGGAAATTAGAGTAAATGAGTTATGTCACAATCCACTTGTTCTGAGGTAAATTATCTTATAGTGGCTTGAATCATTCATCTACTTGGGAAAGGTGATCACCAAAGAAGGGGGCTCGTTGGAAGATGCTAAAAGCCGAATCAAAAAAGCAAATGGGGTGTTTGTTCAACATTAATCAATGTGGAATAACATGATATTTTCCAAACAAATAAAAAATAAGGCTGCTTAACGCGAATGTAAAATCGGTCCTGCTCTACAGCAGTGAAACATAGGTGAACGAAAACGTTATACGAACTCTACAAACCTTCATCAACCACTGCTTGCGTAGAATCCTGGGGATCTGGTGGCCTGATAGATCTCAAACGAAAAGCTCAGGAGTACCACAGAGCAGCTTCCTATCTACCTTGAAATAAGGAAAAAGAAATGGAAATGGATAGGACACACTTTGAGGAAAACAGATAGTGACATTGAGAAAGAAGCTTTGCAATGGAATCCATAAGGAACAAGAAGAAGAGGAATATTTAGAGACTTATGGCTTCGATTTTTTCAAAATGACTGACAAAACTTGGCCAGAAGCAAAAGAGCAAATGGAGCGCACTTGTAAATTTCCTATGCTCCAATAGGAGTCATCATTCAGTCAGTCAAACATTTGTATGCAACTTGTATTTTCTATACAAAAACTCCATTTTCATATTTACATACCTGGTAATAGAAAAAAAAAAAGCATGCACTTTCCAAATGTGGGCAGAGACTATGGACCATCTCAAACATATTTTTGTTTTATTCGACTATCCTAACAAATTCACACACATCCCCATCATAACTTACCTTTCTGAGTTCAGCTCAAGCCATTGTAATTATCACTGCACCAGTTCCAACATAATTACGGTTTGAGTAATAGGACCCATAACAGTACATGTTGTTAACCTTCCCAAAATAGGCCAATACACCTCACACATTAATCTGCTCACGGCTGCGGATGGCTTCGTTCGGGTGTCCTTTTTAGCTCTTCGAGGAATCACACAGCGTCACTCTATGTGTTTTCTCCTTGGCTAAACAGTGTCACCATACCAGCAACTCATCCACAAAAACAACCACACAACCCACAACCACCCCCATTTAACTTATAAACACTACCCATATCACTTCTTCCCAGGAGCCCAACACCTTTGGGTGAATCTTTTTAGATCCCATTTGAAATGCATTATAACCATCATTAATACTGCATCTCCACTCTGCCCATAAATCACAGGATCATATAGCCACTGTTATCCTATTCCATTCCCCTCACTGAACAGTAATACCAGACCCCCTCCTCCACCCCCCCATCCCACCAATAATGTATCCAGTACAACTCACTTTACAATTACTGTAAACCCGATAGCCCACTCACCCAAAACACAAACTCCCCCCCCTCCTCCCCCCGAAAAATTAACCCCACCAAATAACACACATCCTACAGCCCCATGACCCACCCCCACGCCCTTCAAACCACAAATCCTCCCCCACCTCAACCCTCATAAACCCTACCCATACAATCTACCACATTGCCCACATACACCCCCAAAAATGTGGCTCATACTAAACAAAATCCCTCCACCTTATTAACCATATTTAGAAAAAATCATGAAATAACAAGTAGTCACAGACCCTCCCATCCCCTCGAAGCATCCATCCCCGCCACATGTACCCCCACCCCTCACGATCACCAACAGCCTCCCCCACAACATAAAACCCCCCAACCCATTCACCAACCAATAATAAACACCAACCCGCAACCAAACCCCGACCACAACTCACCCCCTACACCCCATCTACCCCTCACCTGGTCACCACATTCTGACCTCCCAAATTAATTTGTAAGTATAGTTTCTTGGTCATGGTGCAAGGAGGTGATCGACAGATATCTAACTCAATAACCAGATTTTTCTTCTTAATTAATCATTATTTAAGAGTACTCATATTATAGAGGCTGGGTTTGTTCTGGGTCCCTGGTCCACAAAATCAATTTTGACGGTCAACATAACAGAATAAATAATTACTTGCAATATCCAGGCTTGAACTTGGGACACGGAGCATTGGAGTGCAGTGCCTTACTAACTAAGCTATCCCGCCATCTCTTTTTCAGAAAAAAAAAACCAAATTATAATATGATTATATATCTTTAAACTACAGAACTCAAAACTAAAACATCCTGAATAATGATTTTAATTTTTTTTATCAACACCAATCGAAACATACAGTGTGTGTATATATTACATACATAAGTAAGAATCCATATTGATTCAGAAAACCTGATACTAGGTAGTCCCTCGGATACTACCTAGTATCGGGTTTTTTGAATTGACATTATTTGATTAAATGCAAATAAAATGCTAAGATCAAATTTTGTTTTGTATTATTGTACTGAGATAAACGATAATAAAATTATATAATATGCAAATATGTCATCAACTTTTGATAGTTTGATAATGAGCCAATCTGTATGAAACATTGCAATGACATAAATAATTGGAAAAATTTGAAGGGAAATTCATTTCCTTGAAAAAACGTACATATAAATATATATTTATATATATATACACTCACACATATACACACTATTTTTAAGGAAATGAATTGCTCTTAGAATGTTTCCATTTATTTAGGTCATTACAACTCGTGCAAATTCATTCATTTATATATGTATGTATAAATATTTAAAATCAAATATTAATTTATCAATAGTAAAAGCAAGGCATTCTTACCACTAGGATTGTAATCCTAGCTATATATAGTAAAATTAAACAGCTAACATCATTAATATGAAATCTAACTGTAATTGTATAATACTGCAGCAGAACAGTGGACTCTACTTAAGAATATTGTAGCCTGGAACTGAAATTGCCTCCAAACCTAAGGAAATGCTGCCACAATATAGTTACATTTTGATTAATTTTTCAACTCAAACGTTAAAACAGTATCAGTCCAAAAGAATAAACTAGATTTAACACTATTTTACAATTGAAAAAGTATTATATTTCTGATTTTTTGAAAAGAAAAAAAATTGAATACCAACCTTTGGTGTAATGAATTTCGAGAAGGGATTATTTTTTTCAACACTACAACATAAAAAAAAAAAAATTATATATATAATTTCATATTTAATTTGAATACTTTTTAAAATTATGAACTGTGTTATCTTTATTTATTTATTCTATAAAAAATTAACTTACAGAGGCACCACTAGCGGATCCAGGATTTAATTTTGGGGGGGGGGGCTTCAGCCCGAAACCTTTTTTTTCAAAAAAATAACGATAATTACTTTGGAAAAACAGACAGAAACTAACTACCTATATGAAATGGTGTTTAAGTTATTCCTTAAGTACTTTTTAAATGTAATTACACGAAAAATAATACTTTAAGAGGTATTTTTTAAATTTGTTTCCCATAAAACATGGTTATATTTTTCCATTTTGGGGGGGGAGGCTTCAGCCCGAAAGCCCCCCCCCTCCCGTAGATCCGCCCGTGAGAGGCACTAAAATTAAAATTAAAGCACTTTCATCAAAACAGCGAAACGATCTTTAGAAATATGGACATGCCTATATTTTTCTTTCAAATAAAATTCAGCAGTTCTTTTCTGAGCTTATAAAATATTTAGTTTGTAGTTATTCTAATTAATAATCTAGTTATTTTATTGAAACATTAAAATTAAATTGAAACATTTTACTTATTTACTACTTAGTTCTACAGCCCGGGGTGGGCCTTGGCTTCCCTGACAACATTGTTCCAGTTCTCTCTGCACAATTCTCTCCTCCGGTTCCTTATACGGAGATTTTCCAGGTCCCTTTCCACATCCTGAATCCATCGTCTCCGAGGTCGTCCTCTCCTTCTTGTGTCTACATCTTTCCAAGCAGAATTCTTTTTTGCATTCTCGATTCATTCATCCTTGCTACGTGACCCAACCATTTAATTCTCCTTCCTTGTATGAAGCGGAAAATGTCACAAGATCCACATATCTCATATATTTCGCTGTTTTTCCGGATCTCCATTCACCCTCTTTCAATACAGGTCCATAAATTTTACGGAGAATTTTCCTCTCGAAAATTTTCAACCATTTATTGTGGGGTGCAAAAGGTCCAAGTTTCCGCAGAATATGTCATTACTGGTCTTACCAATGTTTTATACAATCTTATTTTTGTCGTTCGTGACAACAGCGATGAGCGGAAGAGTTTTATGTTTGCGTAATAAGTCCAGTTATATGCCATAATCCGTCTATTCACTTCCGCCGATATTCCATTTTTGCAATTAAGCTCCGCACCAAAATAGGAGAAGGATTTAACGTTTTCGAAAGAAAAACCTTCAACGCACAGATCTTCTCTAGCTCTTGAATCACTGCCTGAACTTACAAACATGTACTTGGTTTTGCTTTCATTGACTTCTAAACCAAGCACTTCACCTTCTGCCTTCAAGAGCTTGATGCCTTCAACCTCAATAAATCGATAAGAGATTGCTTATTCCTTGCCACTAAGCAAATATCATCAGCGTACACACATATTTGAATGAATGAACGCAGTATATCCCCATTGGAGTTAAGCTTCCCAATCACACCATGCAGCGCAAGGTTAAATAGTGTAGCAAATAGCCCATCTCCTTGCCTAACTCCAGCAGTGACTGGAAAACCGCGATTAAGGGTACCATTAATACGCACTTTAGCATTACTGCAGTCCATGGAAATTTCTATCACGCGAATTAGCTTATTTGGAATATTGGTATCTCCTAGAACACGTATCATGTTATTTCTGTTTCGACTATCAAAAGCACGGCTGTAGTCTATAACAGCATGTGAAGGTCAGTTTTATACTCCCAGCATTTTTCCATTAACTGTCGCATTAAAAAGATCTGATCCGTCGTTCCCCTGCCCCTGCGGAGCCCGCATTGGTATTCATGTAGAACATTCTCGGCAAACTCATTTAATCTATCAACGTATATTCGCGATATACCTTTGTAATTTTTGCAGAGCAGCCTGTCTCCTTTTTTATGTATATGGCAGATTAAGCTTGTTTTCCACCCTGCTGGCATGCATTCTTAATCCCATATACCCTCAATTTGCAAGCATAATCGATTATTTAGCTCCTCTCGACCTTTTTTAAAGAATTCCACAATCAGAAGATCTACTCCAGAAGCTTTGTCATTATTTAATTTGTTAATTGATTCTACCAATCAATTAATTACCTCGATTGAGAACGGTTCTAAATCAGACAAGTTGTCTAGCTACGGTGTCTAGTCAGGGTCTGTACTTCTTACATTCAGCAAATCATTGAAACGTTCCTCCCATCTGTCAATTTCGATGTTTTTTTTTCTAATATTTTTCCATTTTTATCTTTACATGCATCGACATTAGGTTAGAATCCACGATTCATACATCTGACGGCCCCATAGAATTTCCTCGTTTCATTATAGAATATACTGATTTCTAACATTTAGGTCTGCTGCACACTGCTCATGGAACCATTCCTCACTTCCCCTCTCTCTCTCCTCTCTCCAATCACTTTATCTGCAGATTCCTCAATAGCTTTCGAATTCTCTGTTACCTTATCACTTACAGATTCTTTAATTGGTCAGTGATATATTCAAGTTTAAATTTTTCCAAATCCTATGTCTTTGGACCCCATATAATGCCGACTCCTCGACTTCACGTATGCTAATCGCTCTCTCAACTTCACTTTGTCCAGGATTTATTTTTTTGGGAGGCTTCAGCCCGAAAGTTTTTTTTTTTCATAAAAACAACGATAATTACTTTGGAAAAAAAGAAAGAAACTAACTACCTGTATGAAATGGTGTTTAAGTTATTCCTAAAGCCCTTTTAAATGTTATTACATGAATAATAATACTTTAAGAGATACTTTTTAAATATTTTTTTCGATAAAACATGGTTATATTTTACCATTTTGGGGGGAGCTTCAGCCCGAAAGCCCCCCCCCCCCCCGTAGATCCGCCCGACTTTGTCTAAGAAGTAGTCTGAGTCGCTATTAGGTCCACGGGCAGTCTTTACATCAATAATTGATCATGAATGCCTTCTATCTATCAATATGTGATCTATCTGGGTTACTGCAGCATTGGGGGCTTTCCATGTTCTTTGCGTATATTTTTCCGTAGGAAAAATGTACTTTTAATTAACATATCACTCGATTCAGCGAATTGGCAGAGCTGCTTTCCGTTCTCATTTGTCTCATTATGAATTAAGAATTTTCCTGCAACGGTCTGTGTAAAGCTTTCGGTTCCTATTTGTGCATTTAAGTCTCCTAAAATAATTTTAACATCTTATTTAGAGGATTCATGATATACTCTTCCCAATTCTTGATAAAATCCCAATTTTACTTCTTCGTCTGCTTCTTCGGTTGGTGCATATGCTAAAATCAATGTCACGTTCCTGAATCTATCTTTTAATTAAGTTTACAAATTTTCTCACTAGTTCAAATAGTAGTAAACTCTTCCTTATTTTCTTTGTGATTAAGAATCTAGTACCATTTTTCCACTTCTGTTTCTAGGTCCACTGTAAAACATTGAAAAATTCCTCCTGTCCACTCTGCCTGATCCATTCCATCTTGTCTCCTGTAAGGCTACTGCGTCTATTTTAAACTTAATTATCTGCTCAGCCACTGTCACCATTTTACCGGGCTGTAGCATCGTCCTCACATTCCAGATTGCAATCCCTAGCATGGTGGCTTTCACTATAGCTTACAGAGTCCATGCTACACTTGATTTCTTTACAGCTCTCCTAGCCTTTAGGATCCCCTCCCAAACCGTACAAGGCAGTACGGAGCAATTCACTGGCGGCACTTACTTGCCATGTCACAACATCGTCAACGGGTGTTGTGGTACTTATTACACATGACTCTGCCACAGGTCATAGGTCCCCTGCTGATGTTGCCACTCCCCTGGTCCGGTACTGCTTATTTGGGCATGCCCTTATTTTATATCTACAGGCTGTTCCGCTATCCGGCACCTGTGGTCCAGCTCAGTAGCCGGAGTAAGCCCTGAGATACATTTTACTAAAAAGATATATTAAACATTATTTTATTATTGTACCTATCTAAATAGTAAGATTTGCTCAATTTCAAATAACAAAACAGTCCAATATTACACCTAATTGATTGGGCCAAAGAATTTGTATTAGAATTTTCTTTGTTTTGAACAATTTAATTGATATGATCTCATCTAATGACATATCAACGAAATCTAATTCAACAGTATTAAAGAAGAAATAATGTATAATTAAGCAGGCGCACTAGCGGATTCATAATTTAATTTTTTATGTGTGTAACGACAATTACTTTGGAAGAAAATTAAAGAAATTATCACTTGAAATGGTGTTTAAGTGATTCTTGAAGACATGTTTAATTTAATTAGGCGAACAATAAAACTTTCAGAGATAATTTTTTTCATAAGACATGGTCATATTTTACCATTTTGGGGGAGGGAGGGCTTCAGCCCGAAAGTCTCTCCCTCTGGATCCTCCGGTGGGCAGGGGTGCCCATCACCCTTTATTTATTTTGTAAATAAACAAATACTGCCGTTTAAATTATTCAATGCTTACTGTGCGCACTCATTATATTCTGTATAATGAACTTTGAGCTTCAAACTCTGTCTGTGCAAGTTCGAACATTGCACTTCCTCCTTAGTTTAGTCTAGGGATGGGATATCGAAGGCCCAATATCGATATTCATATTTGCCTATAAGTATCGATACCACCAAATTATCTGGCTTAAAATATCGATAGTCGATATTTTCATCGATTGTATAAACATTTTTGAAATATGAATATTGATTCTTTAGCACATAGACGCATCATAAAAGATGGTATTTTCCTTTATGCTATCTTTAATTCGTCTACTCGTTTTAGTAAAACTGTTTTTCTAGTTTCTGACCCTTTTCATCATCTTGAGCTTTTTTCCAGAAATTTCCATTCAACCAATTATGCCTTCCATTCACTCATAAATCGGATTCAGCGAAATGATAATTTATTTGCTTCTTATATAGATCTCTTTAATAATTCGTGACCTTGGTTTGAGAAGATTCAAACTATCGGATTTGTATAAACTAATGTATTTGAGCAAATTGAGTTTACTGAATGAGAAGGGTCACACGATATTATCGAAATATCGACATTTTCCTCTACCACGTACTACATTCTTTATGAAACAAGCAAGATAAGTATAACTTTTTGTGCCATCAAATTCATATATAATTCCTAGCGCTTTCCGAAAACGATAGTTTTAATTTTTAAATTAAAACTCAATATTGAAACATCGAAGGGACAGTATCGAAATAGCAATTAGCAGATGTGATATAAATATAATACATAAAATAACTGGCATGTGATGCATGAGGGGATAAGTGCCCAATGACACCTTTTATCTTGAAAGTCTACTGATTTTTATATCTTAGTAACCTCGTTTTTAGCATTCTTCTGGTGAATTCAAGTATGTACATTGCAACTATCTACAAAAGCTGTAAAATTAACAAGAATCATAAATCCAGATGTCAGAAACTCCGGTGCCAAGAGGAAACAATAAGAGAACCTTCTAAAATCGTGGATTCGGCAGTGTCGTTCGAAAAAATACTTGGAAGTAGATGCGAAAGCAAAGAACGTGAAGCCTTGCCACAACATCAACAGTAAATTCCCCAACTTATTATTCAAAATTTACCTAATCCTCAACTGAAACATCAAATTACCCTTCTTACAAATATTATTTTTTTATTAGCATCAACTCTCTCTGAATTGAAATACCTTATTATACAATTGTAACACGTATTACCAATCTCGTATTCCATTTCATCCCTTCTTTAAAAATTCCTTAAATGTCTTCGAACAAATCTATATACATTCTCTGATTCAGGCCCGACGAGAGGGAGGAGGAACATTTTTAAAACAAAATATTACATATATTCTATAATAATTGTGTAATATCTTTACATATATTTAAAAAAAAAAAAAATTATATAGGAAAATGTTGGTTTTTAGTGGTGAATTCCTATACTTGCTATAATATTTGACGGAGGTCTTTGTTTCTCTCCGGCACGGATGGAATGAAATAAAATTTATAATTTATATTCTTTTATTTAATTTTATCATTGCTATTTCACACTTGGCCAAGAGCATATGTAAATACCTTCCAAAGCGCATTAATGCCTACATAGTGAACACAATGTTGAGAGTCCACTACGTTAAAAAAATAAAAAATTGTGCCTATACCTTAACTAAAAGAATTATGCCTTATAGCATATACCTTAATGATAAAAAAAATAAACAAATTTAGAGCCACTACACTTTTAATTACTCCTTATAGCATATTCTTAACTTGACAACTTTGTGCTTGGATGCGGTGTTAAACCCATGTTTACCTAATGTTTTATTTACTTTTTTTTTTTTCTGTTGTTTTTACATAGGCTAGTTCTAATCTTTTAATTTTGTACTATTTTATTATTCTCAAGGTGCTTTGTCCTAGAATAAAGTTATTTTCTATCTATCTATCTATCTAAACATTTTTGTAGCCATATGAAAACTTCAGTCCTTACCATCTGATAAGCTATTACACAGTTGTTTCTCATGATGTATAATTCAACTATTTAAAAAAAAAAAGGATGTGATTGAGATGCGAAATTAATTATTCACATCTGTAGATTCCCACCTCGATAGGAATTATGAAACAAAAGGAAATTACGTCTCACTTCAGAACAGAATGATGTTTATTTATCAGTCCATATTAATAACACACTCTTCAGTTTTCTCTAAATTGAAGAAGTTGCTCATTACATGAGAAAATTGAAATATGGTTTTAGGATAATAAGTCTTAGGGATTGTTTCGGGACGACAATTTTATTGGCATTGGATAAGAATCTGAAAATATTACGTTCTGTTCAGAGATTCGATTTATGTAGTCCTCTCAAATCAGGTTCATATCAATTGTTTATAATTTTTATTGAAACTCCTTCAATATTATTGAAACAGCGTCAATATAATTGCACATGTATGGGCTATATTGAGTAATATTATATCACATATACGGTTCTAGGATCTTGAGAGGCCCTGTGCAAAATGATATTTGGGGATTCCTGTTGGGTAGAACGTAAATGTGATCCGATCCCTTATCCTCCCCTACTTTTAATTTTTTTAAAAAGATAAATGATAATATTTTATATCATTTAATTATTATAATATCCCTCTTCTTTTTTTTCTTTTTTTTATTTGTTCAAAAGTTAATTTTCACACAATATTTTATGATAACAATTTTTTTTTAACGAAACTAATTCTTAAGTAGGAAACAAAAAGAGAACCAATTTCAAACAAGAAGCATTTTAATGTCTAGGAACAAAATAAACTTTGTAGATCAATTTAGATCGTTGGTCCTCAATATTTATTATGGTTACATTATAATGGAGATAAAATATAAATCACTTTATAGAAATATTTCATTCCTATGCATACTCGTATCAATGTAATTGGTAATAAACAATTGATAAATAATTAATTGGTAGTTTTATGAAAATTGTTATTAATGGTTTCACTTATAAACAAATATAGTTAATTGTAATTATAAAATAGGAAGATATTTTTATTAAATACTATTTTTTTAATATCATGACCAAGGAAATTAGAGTAATATGAAATCCACTATTATATATGTCCAGAAAACAAAAGCTAAGGACTTCTTATGAGAAACAAAGATCGTAAATATCTCTAGTATTGATTCAATACAATTGACAGGTGTGAGGGGACCCTTCACTATATTGTCTTCAATTATATTGATGGTTCTTGAAGTCCAACTTACACTTTCAATATTGAATATCTTGGCCGCCTGAGGGGTAGGTATATTGTAGCAATTATTGGGTAGGCAAATAACTCCTTTCGCTCTTTCAGGATGAAATAAAACTCAATGTATTATAGACATAAAATTTATTTTAATCAACAATATATTGACCATTGTTTAATATGTCTTTTTCCCATCTTTCCACTAACTGCATAATGCCATTTTCATAGAATGTCTGGAGTTTATTATTAAAAAGCAGATCCAGGAGTTTTTGATGTCCTCTTCCTTTCAATTTCTTTCCATTCATGGAGTTCTGCAGAGACCGGAATAAGTGGTGGTCACTTGGAGCAAGGTCTGGTGAATACCTCTGGGACAAAAGGTGGCATCCAAGGCTCAATAATTTATTGCGAGTGAACACTGAGGTGTGGGACCTTGCGTTGTCTTGGTGAAACACAACACTCTTCCGATTTAAATAACCGAAAGGACTTGTTTGTCAACCCAATATATTGACATTTGTACTGTTTATACAACGTTCAAGAATATTGCTTCATATTATTGATTCAATAAGGTAAAGGTGGGCTTAATAACTACATTTAAATGGAGTCTAGAACAAAATGGTTTATAACAAATCTTGTAGAGGACTAAATTTCTTACAAAATAAGAATTGACATGACAATTTTATTGACATTGGACAGGAAACTAAAATTATTACTTTCTGTTTAGAGATTCGATTAATGTAGTCCAGTCAAATTAGGTTCAAAAAGGGCTAGGAGGGGAATTTTTTTTTCCACTATTGTAATTGTTTTCAGTGGCCTTTCAAATGTTTTTTGGGGCGCTGAACACGAATCGGAAGTTGTCCAATAATTTTTTTCATTATAAGTTAATGTAAAACACAATAATCTCTTTATAACATAAATTAAACTTTATTCTACTATTTATTTATAAAACCAATCAAATTTTGACTAAGAATTCAGAATCTTAATTACTAAAAATAAAAATATTCCTTCCACTAACGCAGCTAAACGGTCCCCCTGATACTGGAAACTAAAAAAACTAAAAATTGCATTAAAAAAATTACATTAACATACCATTAAAATCTACAATTATACATGACTGATAAGTGCAACGAAGAGTAAGTTCCAAAACTCTAAACTGGGCATAACGATACCACCGATGAGCTTAGCGCTAAATTTAGAAACATGCCTAATCTCAGGCTACACTGCTGGTAACCTGGAATAACCTCGGAGGGAGTTTCCATTGGTGGGGCAGAGGATGGAGAAGTTGGTGTTACGTTTCTGCCCTAAAAAGTTAATTTTGTTAAGATTTTAGTTTTATCGCTGCGCTTTCCTTTTAAATAGGAAATCTATGATCACTCAGGTCGGATCTGTATATACCTTAGGAGGTACTATTAGATGGCTCAATCACGATTTAGGTATGTTAGTTACCTTGTTTTATATTCATAAAATATTATGTCATCGCTCTTGGGTTTGATTTCAATTATTTTAGCAAGATTGATGAATATGGTTTTGAAAGACCTGATGATTTTGATTATCAAACTTATGAGACATTTATGTCTCAATACCTTCAAATTTTGGCTAGAAGATCCAAAAAATGGACTACTTTGATGAAATCAGAACAGGCATTAAAAAAAAAACGAATTCTTAAATCATATATCAGGAAAGGTATTCCAAATGAGTATCGTGAAAAAGTAAGTATTTTGATTGAAACAAACAATTTTTTTTACTTTTATTCAAAAAACCAATAATTTTCAATAAATAACAGATTTGTTAGGTATGGCTGCATGTCAGTGGAGCTAATGAAGCAAAAATAAAACATGGTGTTGATCTGTACAAAAAAATGGTTGCTTCTACCCATGACACTACTCTTGTTGAAGCAATAAGGATTGATCTGCCAAGAACATTTCCAGACAATATATTTTTCAATTCATCTGATGAGCATCAAGAAATGTTGTTTAGGGTTCTTATTGCATATGCGCACCACAATAAGAAAGTAGGCTACTGCCAGGTAGTTAATAATTTAATATTTGACTTTTGTTACACTACTCAATATTTTTATTTATTTAATGCAATTTTTGTTTTGTAGGGAATGAATTACATTGCTGGATTAATACTTCTAGTTACCAAAAATGAAGATTCAACGTTTTGGCTTCTTAAAGTAAACAGATTTTTTTTTAACATTCTTGTGGTATTTTATTATATATTTTTTATTATGACACAGTAATTTTGCCAATTACCCATAAGGTATTTGCTGCAGATAAATTTCTTGTCGTTTACTAAAAGATAATCAATTTTTAAATTATTATTTTATGAATTTTAAGTACATTGTTTTAATCACAAAAAATTATTAAATATCCTCACTTTAATAACATTGTGTATGCTTGTGCACATTATCATTTCTGCAGCGTTTACATACCCATGATAAGATGTCATTTTTCATAAACATATGCGGTTTTCATAAATGCTATCATTTGTATTATTTAATATTTAATTTTATAGATTACAGCAATATAAAAATAAAAATTTGTATATTATCAGAACTTGCCAAATAAAAATACCAATAATAAATAAATATAGCACCATTCTTTATCAGTGACACTCTTGTCGGATTAAAATATTTCATGGCACTTAATTATTTTTTATAATCAAAGAGATAATTTAAATATGCATTTGTAAAAGGAAATATCCATTGTAATATAATACAGTTGATGTCAATCAAAAAGATATGGTATTTAATTGTTTTAAATAATTTTTCATAACGTCTATAATTTTTACTTTCACTTACTAAGGTCTGAAAATACTTATTTCTGCTAAAAAGAGGATGGTAAGTGAATGTTTTGTGATGCGCGCACCACACTAGATTTTTACTTCTTGGTTTTAAGATAAGTCTGTTACTTCAATGCTAATTTGAAATAGAAAAGATTCCCTCTTGGTACTGTTTTTTTGCCCGTTAATGTGGCATTCTCTAAAACAAAAATCAACAATTGAAGATGGGAAAATTATTATTCATTACCATCAGCTGACAACAAAGATGAACGTAAAGATCTGTTGAAATAGCACATCGGAAATTTGACCCAATTGAAATATTTTCCTTACCTAGTAGCAGTAGGAAAGTATAAAAGACTTCCTTCGATTTTATCTGAATAAAAATTAATTCCCAATTAAATTATAGCAATCAACCTATCAATGTATATACTATTAAAATTATATCAAATATTACATTTAGATTTTCAAGTTGTATTATTAATAAATTAGGACAACTCAACTGACAATTTCATCAACAATAATATTTGATTTTATCCTTCATTACCCCACTAAGCGAAGCGAAACGAGGGTTATGTGTTTGGGCTATCCGCTTGAGGCTCTGTAACACTGTTTTGAGCGTGCGGGTGGATCAATTTTTAAGTTTGATGGCTCAAATTATTTGGTGAAATATCCTGAGTGTTTTGAAACAATTTGAGCTTAAAATACTAACCCATTATTAAATAAAATGTATTTAATCAATTTGCAAAAAAAAAATTGTAAATTGTAAGTGATTGGCTGGATCATGTTTTAAGTCTGATGGCTCGAATTATTCAGTGAGATTCCCTGAAAGTTTTGAAGCAATTCAAATTCTAAATTCTTGCAAATTACTGAATTAAGTAGGATTAATCAATCCGCTATCTGGTACATAATGAGTTTTTGAGCAGATGGTAGGACCGATTTTTAGCTTTGAAGGCTCTAATTACTCAGTGAGATCCCGTGAATGTTTTGAAACTATGTAAGTTCAAAATTCTGAGAAAAAAAAATTATTATAGTGTAAGTATCTTGATTATTAATTGATTTAAAATGATATCATGTGAATATATGTTATGAAAATAAATTGTTTTTATTTAAAAAAAAAAACTGACAGAAATTGAGAAATTGTATCCATTAAACATCTAGGTAGATTAATAGGGAAATTTACATCTCCGAATATTAAAAATTAGTGTAGTAGTCGGGCGCCTAACACACCCACAACAAAACTCTGACTCTTTTGAATATTGACATGCACTGATACATGGAACGAAATTTGTTAGGAGTTGTAATCTGTAGTGAAAGGTACCCAACTACAGTTTAAAAATACTTAGATGTCAATTTCCCTCCTTAATCTATCAAGATGTTTAAGTAGATATGGAAGTACAATCCCGTAAGGTGGATAGAATTTCCCAACTTCTGTAGTTAGGTTTTTTTTTTTTGGTTTTTTTAATTCAAGTATTTTTTTATTTCATTATATCGATAATATTACTTTATCAATTTCATTTTAGGCATTAGTGGAGAACATTCTTCCTGACTACTACAGTCCAACAATGGATGGTCTGCTGACTGATATTGATACTGTATCTGAGTTAGTCAGGTTTGTTAATTTTTTATCATATTCCTTTTTAATTTAATTTTTATAAATATTTGAAAACACTACAAGTCAAAGCAGCATTTATTCAAATCTGAACAAAAAATTTGCATTTATTAACAATAATCCAATGTTGATTATTTCTAATTAGTAATGTTATTTCTGTGCAACTACTCAACAGTAAAGGTTTTATCTTAGGGTCTCACCCCTTCTCCATTTCAGAGTTATAAATTATACCTGAAAAAAATCCTTTTCCTTTATTTAGAATCCACCTATTTGTAAAAAAAAAAAAATGTTTTTTTTTTTCAATGCAGACATTGAAAGTAGGATGATATTTAATATAATTTTGGATTTTCTTATGTATATATTGTAATATGTCTCATGCTCATTCCTATTTGTGTCACTAAATATAATATTACTACTTTCAGACAGTTTTTATTAACAACAAGAATAAATAAATTTAACAATTGATTATTGTTATCAATGGATTACAATTTAAATTACTTTAAAATACAATCCTTACTGGATTGACACTTATGCAAAGGATGTAACCTTATCACTAATAACTCTTCTACCGCAACACTACCTCACACCATTCACTTACTCAAAACTTTCTAATTACTAATTGGAATAATGATAACCAGTCTAGAGAGCTTATATATGCGAGCTCCAATTCTCCTATCATCTAGATGTTTTGAATAATTAATGTCTAGTGTTATCTGTTATTTCCCCACCAGTAAAAAAAATAAGTTTTTAAAAAAATTATAATATTGTAAAATTGAAATTAAAAACATAGTGCAAAAATGATTTATTAACAAGAAGACAATCATTGTAAAAATAATGAATATATTTTATAATTGAGGTAAATCGATCAGTCGTTTAATTTTTTGGTGTCACATAAATTTTGCTAAATAGGAATCTAGTAAAGTTCTGTTGGTTCCACGAATTTTGTTATTATTCCATTTAGCAGAGCCTTACGTTCTTTCTACTTTCTGATTTTTGGCAGAAGTTTCAGGGTCCACAAAATTATATTTAATCATATGTTTTTTTATGGACATGTTTAAATTTTAATTTAAAAAAAAAATTAAGATTTTTTACTGGTGGGGCTATAACAAAAAAGTACTATATATATGTATATAATATCAGAACATTTGGCTAGCCCAAAACAGTGACAGAAATTATAATCATTATTTATTAAATTTTATATTTTTATATATATATAATTTGTTAACTTTCCTTAATGGGGAAAAAAAGGGATTTATTTATTTGTAAAGCCAAAATAATCTTCCTTTATTTATCATTTATAAACATCTTTTTAAAGAATATTTTTATGTTTCAGTATATAACTCCAATCCCAGAAAACATTTTCTACTATTTAATTTTTAGAAAAATTACTTAATAAACTATTAATTACCACTTTAAAATTCTCAAAATCATTTAACAAAATTGGTTAACTTATTTTATTATTGCATTCATATTCCTAGTTCCATTGTTTTATAATTTAAACAAATGGATTAATTTGCCTTACACTAGTCAATTTTTCAATGGCCCGATTTTGAACCATTTGCCCCCAAGTATTTTCCATTCTACTAGCCCCACTTCTATATTTTTCAAATGAAGTGTTCACAAATCACTTGAGACATAAAAATGCAGTTAAAAGAAATCTACTTTTTTATGAGAAGCTATCTTTCCATAAAATAATGAAAAATATATAAAGAATTCAAATATTTTTCAAACTATAAAGTATGAACATCTTCTCATGACCCAATTTCGTAATAGCAATGAAGTTTGGAAGACTGATTTAGGCTGTTCTTTAGACTGTTATCACAAATAAATATACATACAAGTTACGAATTATGTTATTACAATATTTTTAATAATCATGATATTGGAGAACATTGAAGATATTTGTTGGGTGGGTCTCTTCAGCTCAAGCATTTATGATGCACATTAAATACTTTGTATGGAATCTAGTAAACTTAGTGATTAATTACAATTATATACACAAATGATTAAATATGTATAGAAAGTTGGGTAAGTCCTGGATGTTAACTTATCAAAATGGGATCTTTACATCTTTCTACTGAATGTTATGTTAGTGAGTCGTATTGTTTTGAAGATTTGACTATATATCAACAAGAGGTAAGTTATATTGCTTAATTTTGTATTTTTTAAACTAATTACAATTTTATTTTTTTACTTAATTTAATACCCTTAAAATTTTCAACTAGAATAGGTTGGAAAATTTGTCCATTGACTTTTCCCAGAAATAAATTCAATCTTCCTAGAGTATGACTGTCTTATCTACCAAATTAATTATATGAAAGTGGAAAGTTCAGATTTTTAATGGTGTCTTTGTTGGAAAGAGGAGCAAAAATATATCTGCCCTCAACCTCTTACCCTACCATTTGAATTGATTTACGGAACTTTGTTTTCTTTACTTAATCACCTTTGTTTTCTTTACTTAATCACTTTTGTGGGTGATAAATATTCAGGACCCAGTCTTTTTTCAAAAAAAAATTTTTTTTATTTATACCAACGTTTCAACCCAAACAGGTGGGTCATCTTCAGGTCGTGGTTTGTGCACTGAGGGATTAAAATTTTTCTTTAACCTCAGTGCACAAACCACGCCCTGAAGATGACCCACATGTTTGGGTTGAAACGTTGGCATAAATAAAGAATTAAAAAAAAAAGACTGCGTCCTGAATATTTATCATCCATGATATGTAGAACAGTCAACTAACTTCCTTCAATGATTCATTAATCACTTTTGTTTTCTTTATTTGGTCAAACTCCATAATTAAGGTGATTTTTGGGTAATAAAAATTTCTACAATAATTCACTGATGTAATATGCAAAATTATGAAAATAAACTATGTATATAAATATTTTCTTCAATAATGCACGTGAAGATTAACATACTTTTGTTAGAGCGTTGTCTGCAATGAAAAAGTGCATGAGGATACATGCGATACTTACAATATGACTTCTCTTATATTAATTCTACATAAATCTGTGAAACTACCAATTGAAGAAATGTATATATAAAATAGAAATAGTCGTAAAGATTTGAAGGAAAATTTTTGTATAAATCCCTCACCAAAAAAATGAATATTTATAGCTGCAACACTAAATATTTTATTCATATGACAAGTTATGCATTTTTTGCTCATATTTCCATCCATGTTTTTGACATCAAGATACAAATATGGTTTTGTGTCTAATTAAATCCATATGATGGACATATCATCTACATTTTTTTTATTCTCTTTCTCGCCTTTTAGCTATACGGTATTTTTCCGAGGGATTGGGGATTACAGCCAGAGTTAAAAGTCCCTCCCGCCACCAAGATTCGAACAGCTAATCTTTGGATAATCAGATTGCCAGTAATGCATGTTTTGCATACACATTAGCCCCTCGGAAATATCACCTACTCCTATTAATCCTATTTTGATAAAATTTTGGAGGATTTCTGGTCTTTCAGCTCAACAGATTGCCATACCAGATACTGTACTTCTCCCCTCCTAACCCTACCATTTTCACAATAATTATTTCTGTATAGGAAAGGCACTTCTTTTTATCAATATTTTTACCTTTTATAATTTCTGATGATTTACTTACAATAATATAAAAAATTAATAATTTGAATTTATGCAATAAAATGTATGTATTAGAATAGTAATATTGTTACCTGCACTAGATATACCAAGTCTAATATATCCTTTTATATCAGAATGAAAATTATATTTTTTAAATAAAGAATTCAAGAATAAATAATTTGTGTGCCCAGCCGCATACCACAATATTTAACGTAAGCCTTAAATTAGTTACTTGCATAAAAAAAATTATGTAAATTAGAGCTGCAATAGAATTCAATTGATAAAGGACATATATAAGATTATGATTGTAATGATTCTTTTTAAACAATGAAAAAAAGTTTATATTATGTTTAAAACTTAAAATAACAGTGCATCTGGGAGGCATGGATGGGACTGATTGTTGACTGGAGTCAACATGACTTATATGGCTACTAAACATATCAAACATCTTTTAGCTCTACTTTACAAACATGCATTTATAAAAGTTAATAAAATACATTTTTATTTAGAGACAAAAGAGTTAGAAAAAAAGCAGAAAGATATTTCTTGGACAGAAGTTTTGAAGCTGGAAACATTATTATAAGCTAAAAAGTATTATACCCAACTGTATGAGCTAGGCACTGGCAGGGCATGACTCCAGGTGTAGCTCCGTTCCCACCATTTTTTTAACACCAATTATCTTTACAAATATGTGTCAGAAAATTTTGGAGCTTTTTGCATTTGTATTGCTATAAATTAATATTTACCAACAAATAAAAATTTAAAATTCGTTTAAGTACCCAATTGAGCTTTTTTTATCTAAACTCTTTCTCTATAACAAAATAGAGAAGTTAGACTTTATCCATTTATCTTAAAATTTTGCAATGACAATGCTTGTTGTTTAGGTTTCCTTAGCAATTTATAATAATTTGTATTTTTATTAAATAATAAAAGAACTTGAGCTACCTCTGTCTACATGCTTGCGAAATCAACAATAATTCGCTAGAATACTCCAATTGGTTTGAATTGGTAGTTATATTTTATATTCTGTACCTTATTTTATTTTCAGATTATTCCTGTCATTTAAATGAGTTGCCTGAGAATTAATTTAGCAGTCATGGTAAGTTCTATAATATTTTATTTCAGTATTCTTTAAAGATTGTCATTAAACCAATTAGTTACGAGTATATATAAAGGATATCTTAGTTTGTGGATCACTTAGTTACGTTTGCTCTTCTTCAATTATTGAAGATTATAGATAAATGTGTTGTGTTGCAACTGCAGTCACTCAAAACCATAATTTCTTATTTATTATATACAAATTGAATTGATCAACAAAATAAAATTATTTCAACTTGAGTTTTTAGATTTCTTTAACTACCCTTTACGTTTCTTTATTTATGTTGTATTGAATAATTTGATCTAGTGATTTATTGTGCCTCAGGTTTCATCTTATTTTACACCTGTCGTTGAGCTAGTTCTCAAGAAAGCTAAGATCATGAGCCTATTGACTCTGAAGTTATTGAAACATAAATTAATTTTTTTTTTAACCTTTGTTAGGATATATTACTGTTTATTTGCTATCTTGTTATTCTTCAATCCTTTTAAAAATAATATGTATAGTTTTTCATTTGTAAATGAAATACTACCGCAAGTGAATCTTTCTCATGCTCTGCTGACTATTGTTAAAACATTGTTTTGATGGGTCCTCTCCTGTCAATATTAGCCTTTTAACTTTACTGTCTTACTCTCTTGTTCCCTTGCCACTTTAATATCTTAATTTTTTATCTTATTGTATTTTTTTTAAAAATTTATTGTGGTAAATCTATAATATCTATATACTTCATTACTATTATTACTGATACTTTATTTACTATTAAGAGACTATATGCTAACATTAGTATAGTAAAACTAATATTGTAGCTGACTACTTTTCATTGAATGTGTATTTTCAACTTGTATTTTGTTTTGTTTTTTTAGTATAGATATGTCTTGTTAATGATTTATCCCATCTTTCCTCTATGAACTGTCTCCCATATCCCTTGAGTAGAGACCTTATGATTTTTTTTTTTTTTTTTGTAACAATAGTTGAGTAGTTGTATTTCATTATCACAAGGTATGTGAAAAAAAATTATGCAATTCAATCCAAAACTTATATACATTTTTATTTTATTTTTTGCATGTGTAATCTGTATCTCAATTTTAATTAGCGGGAGATTCCTAAGGTGTAAATAAATATATCTTCAACCAGAAGCGTCAAATGATTTTACTTTTCCATTTTAAATAAACCCATACTTTTGTGTATACTCCTCAATTTATAGTTTTTGGAATTGATACATAGAAATGAAGTAAAATGTACAGAGACAACTTTCCCTATTAATATTTTTTGTGTACAACAATTAATATTAACATTATTAATGCCTTATAATCAAATGCTCGATCCTATAAAGTTTTTTTTTTTCTGAAACCTGCATTGAAACCTTTGTTAACTCTTTAGCTGTTTTTTTTTATTCAACTTTTTTGCTGTTTAAAATTATATTTTTTTGATAGATTTATGAACTATAAATTTAGCAAATATGGAATATATTTCGATTAATTCATAAGATGACAATTAAATACATAAGGTTTTTTTTTTTTATTTATTCTGTTATATTTTTAATAGTTACCCTTAATTCTCAGTTGCAGTTCAAAATACTAAATGATATTCGGACAAAATAATAAAAATAAAATGAATTGGTCTCTTGGAGTTAAAAATTGTATTATTATGAAATTTTAAACTTTCTATATAAAATAATTGTTAAGTATTTTTACCAACACAATAACTAATGATATGATTATAATATATTCTAAAACTATTTGTATTTAATTTTTTAATACATAGTTGAGACTAATAAAATTTTATACTTTTGTAAAGTACTTATATCTATGTTTTAGTTCTAATAATTTACAGATGTGTGAGTAAAATTTTTCCATATTGAAGTTTCGGTTCATCTTACACTATTTGACTGATTTAATTATTACAATGTTGATAGTCATATTATGCATACTTTTTTTTTTTAGATTAAAATATCCTGAAGTCAGTAAGCATGTTGCTGAATTGGGTCTCCCGTGGCCTGTTATTACAACAAAATGGTTCATATGTATTTATTGTGAAGTTCTTCCAACCGAGGTATAAAATGAAAACTTTAATTTAATGTTATGATGTTTTATTGTACTTCAATTTTTTTTGTTTTATAGACTGTGTTGAGGATTTGGGATTGTCTCTTCAATGAAGGATCAAAAATTGTTTTCCGGGTTGCTTTAACAATAATTGGCCTGCATATTTCTGAAATACTTTCTACTACTCAATTTTCTGAAATGAATGATTGTTTGAAAAAAATTGTAAAAGGACCTCCTACAGTTCACTGCCATAATTTCACGCAGGTATTTATATATATATTTTTTTAATGAAGAATTTTATATATGTATATATATATATATATATTTTTTTTTTTTAATGAAGAATTTTATATATATATATATATATATGTGTGTGTGTGTATATATATATATATATTTTTTTTTTTAATGAAGAATTTTATATATATATTTTTTTTTTTTAATGAAGAATTTTATATATATTGTTCGTGATTGTGTAGCATGTATTACTGCAAGCTTAAATATTTTCTTGAAGTAGTACGTTAGCGTCATTATGCTTAGTCTGCTTGGATGCTTAGGATTGCTCTGGAACAAATAGCTTGGACACAAAAAGAATTGGACTGGACAGGAGTAATGTTTTCAGGCAGTTCCAGATTCATTTATTGATTTAGTGTGAAGAAGGCGAGGTCAACATTTTTTACAGTATCATCTCTCTAGAAGCTTCTTGCATCATGGTCAGTAATGGTTTTGGGGTGAGTGGGATATATCAGAGGTTAAAACCAATCCGTTTTTGTTCCGGAGAGGGGTCCTAACTGTACAGAAGTAAATATTTAACATCCTGGAATATTAGGTAGTGCCATTCACTACATCAGTGATGCTTTCATATTTGTTCCACAATCAAATGTTGTTATACTCTAATGAGATCAATTTACATACTATATAGTGGCCAGTCTGCAACTCTGACATCAATACATTGTGACAAATACTAGGCGAGTTGGGTAAGTGCATCCATCTATAACCGATCCTTTTACTGTATATTCAACAACTCAAGAGCTATCAGTGAAAGAGTGTTTACAAAAAGCAAAGTGTTTTCAGTTTGATCAGCAGTTGCTACAATACATAGCATATGTGGTGGTATGTTCTTCTTCATAAGTTTTTATTATTTTATTTTTTTTTTCCAGAGGATTTCTTATTTTCAGATGTTTCCTTATGAAATGTAGATTTAACTTGGCACATAGATTAATTAAGGCACAAGTTATAATTAAATTATTTTCATTAAAGAGAGAGAGAAATATATATATGATTGTCTGAAAAAAATAGCTTCACAATTAACTTCTTGGTCTTTCCCGTTATATCTATTAATGAATTTATACTTTGTTATATTCAGAGCTCAGTGCATGTGATTGCTAGTATTAACTGGCTCTGGCTTGCATGTTCAGTCATTTAAAACTGCATATTTTCATTTTAAAAAAAAATTTAACAATCAATTTTTAAAAATATAAATTTATATTTTTTAAAAATCACATCATTAGTTGCTCTTAAGAATACAGAAAGTTTGCTCTGTCAGGAATAATGGAATACAAAGTTTGAGTGGTGGCTGGTAAAGCTTATTCATAAATTTTGTTTCACAGGTTATTACGAGAATTTAATTTTCATTTTAAATGTTACTTTTTGTTGTTTTAATATTTAAATTGTATAACCTTATTCCTCTTTTTTTTTAATTGTTAGAGTATATTCAAAGTGCCTGGTAAGCTGACAACCAAAGTGATCAACAGAATAAGGGAAACAGTATCTCAAGAAAGGAAACAAAAAAAAGATTAACTATGATCTGTGTATGTATTAAGTTACCTTATATATAAAATAATTTATTGTATTAATTTCTGCAAACCTACCAATAGGTTGTACTGTTTTTGTAATAATGGATTTTCTAATGTTAAGTGAATTTTTTTTTTATTACTACTGCGTAGTATGTGTAGTACATGAAATCAAGTGAAATTGTTATGTTTATTAAATTTTGTTTTACAAAGTTAATGTACTGTTTCAAATCTATTCCTATTTTCCTTTTTCCATTTCTAATGTTTCCCTTAATAATTCATTTAACACACACTGAAAACTTAACAATCCAACAGATATTAGACTTTCTCTTTGAAAGACAATAACAGTATTGTATATTAACAAATAAAAGATTGATAATTAAATAATTGAATCTTACAATAAATTCAGTTTGTATAAGAAATTTCTTATGCCAAAGTCGTTGGTCATTTAGTCATCCAACTTCTTGCTGTCCAGTATAATTTAATTTTTTAATATAAATATTTGAAAATATGTTTTCTCTTATGTCCATCAAGGCAGAACATGTGTCTAGATGGTCTGCATCCCTTGTTCCTTGATGACACAATTTACAATTAAGGATCCTCAGCCACGCCTATCTTGTAGAGATGACTCAGCAGATAGTCGTGACCAGTAGCCAGGCGGAAGCAGGTAACTGCAGCTCCTATCTCGGTAGTTCAGCTGGAATCGGATTATCCTTCAAACACTCATAGCGTTTCCCTTCCTCTTTGTTCAGGTGTGCTTTTTCTAATTTCTTCCTTCACTACCATCTTTACCATTCGCCATATTGAATCGTAAGGTTTTGGATGTATGGGCTGAGGAAAATCTGTTCCTTGCTTGGCAAGACTATCAGCCTCAACGTTTCTCAAAATCCCACAATGGCTGGGGATCTATTGAAGGACCACATTGGTGCCTCGGATTGTCAGGTTAGAGAGGATGGATTTGCACTCAATAGACATTCATTCGTGTTTGTAACAGCAAGGATGGCTGCTTGAGATGCTCTGGTCCCACCTTCTAGACAATGTTCTTAAGGCTATGAGGATCACCGCTATCTCTTTGTCGAAATTTGTTCCATCTTTACCCACCGCAGCGTTGATTTGGAATTCCCTCCAGTAAACCTCTACTCCAACATTTAGTGTCATTATTTTTTATTCTTAATTTGAATTTTTTTCATTATTAACCAACTTCTGATATGGAAACATTTTAAAAACGTTTCATTGTAGAGTAAATTTTATTACAGATACTTTAACTACGAAAAAAATTTAAAACTCAATTTTAACTAGTAAAGGTGAAAAAGGATGGAAGCAGGTATACGAAGGGTCGAGATCAGACTCCTCATCTGAAGGGTTGAGGTCAGACTCCTCATCCAATGGATATCTGCGACTAAATAATACATCTCACGCTATCTAGTGGTTCTAGCAACTATCTATGACTCATGGGGTATCTGGTACAGTACTGCAAAAACCATGGGTATGGGTTTTGCATTACTGAAGGATACAAAACTAAAGCCAATATATTGGCTCTGCACACCAGGAGCATGGTCTTTCTGGAGCCACTATATTGGCTTTGCTCATCTAAAGGGTTAACTAAACTCTTATGTGTGAAAACTACCCTCCTTTACCTGTTATACACCCTTAAATACTTCTATACACAATGTTGTCAACTAAAAATAATCTTTAATTAACCCATCTTCTGTATTATAAGTTTTTGTTAAACAGTATATTAATACATGGAAGGGAATTGATGACTAATCTGCTTTTTATATTGCTGATGACTTTTTATATTAATAAATATTTATGATAGGTTTTAGTTTGTTCTTTTTGCCATTTCTCAAATGTTTATTCAGACAACGATTATATTGATTATCTTTAAAATTCAATAGTATGTCCCTCTCTCCATTTTTTCCATAATTTTTACAATTTCATACTAAAACTTTGTATGGCTTATTTGAGGAAAATGTAGTTACTTTTGGTGCAAAGTTGTTTTATTATAATCTCCTTCCAGTACCAGTACACCTTACTCAAGAGTACCCAATGAGAATTTATCTTCAGAAGGAAGTGTTATCAAATAACATAATATAAATGTTGCAGCTTATTAAATTGCCTTAAACATGCAGTCACACGCTGACCTCATAGTACAAGGATACAAATTAATTTAGTAATATCAAACAGAACATCTTTTTGTAAAATAGGGAGAAAGGATCTACTCATATTTGGAGTGTCTAACCAAAAATTCAAGGAGGAAATTAAATTTGCATAAAAATGTTATTCCATCCATCCACTTTTTTTGTTTAGTTCACCACTCTTAATGAAATAAAAAACAACTTCCTCTCATGAAATATGTAAGACAAACATGACAATTGTGAGAATTTAACTATTTTTTTTTTGACAGTTTATGGAATTAAAAAACTTCTTCTACGGCTTTCATATTAAACAAATAACCAACCAATCTTATGTTTACTACCAAGTTATAGTATTCACAGTAACATTATTATATTGTAACTTAAAATATAAGGAATCATTTTCCTAATTAGGTATTTATAAGTCAATTAGAATAGGAAAAATTGATTAAACCATTGTGAAATAATAAAAATTTATTTTCAAAATTAAATCAAAGAAGGATACAGCATCTGAAACAAAATAGAAAAAAAAAAATTAAAATCTCTAGATTTATTATAATAAAAATATAAAAACTATAAATCGCATAAAAAGTCATTGCTTAAGTCTGATGAAAAATTAAGATTAAATTGCTTTTAAGTTAGTAAATATAAAAATTTGATATAATATGAAGTAAGATCAAAAATTAATAATGTACATAAAAAAATAACTAATAAATTAAATGAGAAACAAAACAATATCACCATAAGAGATGTATCCAGGCATTATAGATAATTGTAACGTTAGTCCTTAGTATAGAGAACCAACTTTAGTCAATCTTAAAACTTTAATTGATATAATATAATATTTAATTGACTAATATATTATATTAATCAATTAAATATTATATATATTATATTAATTTTAAATATTGTCTGTAGTGATTAATAAGTATGCTGTGTTGTTAGCAACCTAATGTAATTGGGCAGCACCATTTTATTTTATGATAATAAAGTGATTCTCTCTCTACTATTGGACAAAATTAATGCACCCTTTTTTCTTCAGCAAAAATTATACTATTCTACTATTTTTTAAAAAAGTTTATGGGAAATTCACAATAGTGTATATGTATATGTGACTCAATAACTCAATTTTAGCCTTTTAATACAGCAACAGAATTATATAGAAATTGAATGAACTATAATAGAATAAAAATATTATCGATACAAAACAGCTTAAGAAATATGAATGTAATTTTCTTTAGGAAGGGAGAAGGATGAAGTAATTGCCCAGGGATGCCAAATGTCTTAGGCCAATAACTTCATGATTAGACATGGAGAATGTTTCTCACTTACTAAATCTTAATTTGAGATCTTCTGCAAGCATACAGGAAATATTTTCCCTCAAAGCAATATTTCAAACAAAATTATTAAATGACTTGCTCTGAAGAATTAAATTCACTACAATTCTCATACGTGATTTCATTCATTACAAATCATAGGTGTTTACGCACCAAGTAATGATCAAAATGCTTATATCAAAAATAAATTCTGGGAAGACTTAAGGCAAGTCTTTGAAAAAATTCCCTGACGGAAGGAAATATTCCTGCCAGGTGACATGGATGCACGGGTTGGTACAGTGAAATTTAGTGAATCCGTAAGAAATGGCAATGGAGAAAGGTTAATACAGATTTGTAAACAACAGGATTTAGAGATAAACAACACCTATGAACATTGACATTCATGAATTCACATGGCATGACAACAGAAGATTCAATGATGAGAACTAAAGTCAATGATAGATTATTCATTTGAATGAATGTCAACACTTATTAATCCTCTTCCAAACGATAATGTTTATTTACCTCTGTAGCATTATGCTGCTTAGAAATAATTAAGTTTTTACTAAGATGTCAACGCATGATTTTCGAATAATATTGTTTCAAGAGTTTAAAACTCGGGCGGAATGGCCGGATAATCTCTTGCCTACAGATTATCATTTTTTATGACACTTGGACCACTAATTACATGAAAATAATTTATTGGACAAAGGGAATTAGAAAATGCATTTTTAGAGTTCATCAATTTTAAAGATGGAAAATTCTATTCCAAGGGAATGGAAAAGTTTCCAACATATTGGCATAAATGTATTGCATGAAATTGATAGTGGTCTTTTTTTATTAAATAAAACAGTTATAAACCTTTCTTTTTAAAACAAAATCCTGCAATATTTTCCGGACAACTCAATACTTTAGAATTCTATTAAATGAGGAGACATGAATTTAAGGAAAGAGGAGAAGGAGATCCCTTCACTGACACTTTTCTATATTTTACACAAGAACTGGGTGTAGAAATCAAGAAGTTAAAAAATGGGGAAGCCTTTGAACTAATTAAATATAGTTTTAGTGAAGTTGCTAAGCTACTAACAGTCCTTAATGCAATTCTAAAAGGAGACTTTATACGCAAAGAGATGATGCTAGGATTTATCACCCCAATTTTCAAGAAAGGAAAGAGTAACTATAGAAGAAAATGTATAGTGGGTGGGGTGGACAAATGGGCTAACATGTGTGCACAGCACCACCGATGCCCAGCAACCTGATACATGAGATTACTAGAAAAAAAAACAGTCATGAATTCGAGTCCTGGTGACGGGAGAGTCTTTTGAATCCCCACCCTCACTCCCAGGGCCAGGAAAACCTTGTATAGCCTAAAAGGTGGGGAAGGGGAGGACCAAAAATAATAATAATATGTGTGTTAAAATGATAAAAAATCAAATAATGAAGATGCTTGTCAGAACAATCAAAAAAATGCTTTTGCTCAGACCGAAGAACAGTGAGGCTTTACGTAGGGAAATCCTGCATTGATCATATATTTACTCTCAAGACAGATTTTAGAAAAGCAAGCTGAAAAATCAAAGAGACTAGATATGATCTTTATAGACCTCAAAAAAACATACAATACTGTCCCACAGAAATTACTTTGGAAAGCTCTTGAAAGGGCTGGCATTGGCGCTGATTTAGTGAGAGCAATAAAGGAAATAAATAGAGAATAAAAAAAACTGTACCACTAACAATCTATGAAGTGTCTTGGGTTCAGTTCAATATGAGGTGGGAGTGATGGACAGAATGGAGGAACTGAACCAATTGAAGGAGGAATTTGGCTGAGGGAAACTTCAATCATGAAGAAAACGCCCTCAAATAAAATAAAAAGAACGAATTTTTGTTTTAAAAACAATTCTAAAAGAGAATTAAAACACTTGTTTAGACTGAGAGATCTTAAGTTATTGCTATAATTTCCATAAAAGAAAAAAAAATCATTAAAAGCAATCAGAAGTCTTTAACATAGATTACAACTGTAAATATTATTGAAAAGACTGTATTTCTATTTTGTGTAGTCTGTTACACATTATAATTTAAATTACTGTATATATTGTTAGAATTTTTATTGAGTTAGTTTTTGGCCAAATATGTATTTGTTCATCATTGTTATTCTTCTAAGGGGACTTTGTTCCTGAATAAAGTTTATTTTTCTATTCTATTCTACAAGCTTAGCATTAAAAATTTCACTTACAATTCTAATTCTCCTGCCCATGGCAGTGGCCGGGAGATTAGACTTGAACTTGGCCCTTACTGCTCCAGAGCAGCCATGGGTCCTGGTTACTTTACCCCAAATGGCGCGAACCTTGGTCTTCTTTTTTACGGGGCCAGGAACCCTAGTTCGATTTTTAGCCTAAAATAAAAAACAATAACAATTAGTTAAAATTTCATGCAAATAAGAAATAAAAATATATTCTATAGAGTATGAAATTAATGTAACACAAAAAAGTTATTTTGAGCAATAATTAATATTAATCCAGCAATCCTTTCTCTTTAATATAAATGAAAGAGTAACTTGACACAAAATAAGACTGATTAAAGTAAGCAGTTTTAGCTAGACATTACTAAATGGAAAAATAATTACCGTACTAGTTTTCTAACCATATGCTGTTAGGTGGTTTTTACAGTCATATAAGGTCAATTAAACATAATACAATTTTTTTTTTTCCAAGAGAGACATTTAAAATAGCTAATCTGATATCTTCAACTGAACTCTTAAAGTGTTTTGGTCATCAATAAAAGATTACTAGGGCTAAAGGATTACCAGATACAAAGAAAAAGTAAAGCTTGTAGAGTGGACAAACGAAAAAACTACCACTTTTATTGACAATTACAATAATTTTCCCGAATCATGGAATAATAAAATCACTGAAAAAAAGATATAAGAATTTTAAAAAAACTTGAAACAATTATCTGATAAATATAATTACTGTACTTTGATGGAGATAAAAAAAAATTAAGGAATTTGTAGTCAGCATTTCATTGCGAATGTGAAAAACTTCAGCAATAAAGAGTGGCTCATCTCCTAGCAAGGAAGGGAAATGGTTTGCTTATGAGCTACTGAGTTTTTTATTGGACGTCGATGTACCTAAGTCAATATTGCCAACTTCTGGCAGTGATAACACGAAACGTACTTGCTACCAAACCAAATGAATTTTCTACTATTCTTCGAGCATGTTATATTAAAATATACTTTAATTTAAAGAAAATTCTATCTACCTTAAGGTAATGTACTTCTATATCTACTTAAACATTTTAGTAGATTGGGAAATTGACATCAATGAATATTTAAACTTGGTGCAGTGGTTCGAGTCCCTTTCATTACAAATCAATTAATAATAGAGAAACTTGAAACTATAATCATTTTTTCCTATGTATTTTGAGCTCAAATTGTTTCAAAACGTACACGAGAAAATAATTTGAGGCATAAAACTTAAAAATTGATCCAGCCACTCATTCACGAGAGCATTACAAACCTATTTTAAAATTAATAAAATACATTTTGTTTAAACACGGGTGTCAGTATTTCAGCGCAAATTGTTTAAACATTATTTTAAAAAACTTGTTTTGCTTCGCTTGGTCAAGTAATTATACTGAATTTCTTGACTATTGATAAATAGCTTTCTTCTCTAATATCATGGCGTTTCTTTTCTTTTCCTTTTGCAATTCAAAGAAATAAGCAAATAAGCAGCTGCCGCGGCTGTTTGTAATAACATGATGTACACTAAACCTTAGTTGCCTGAATGGAATCGCTTTAGACACATGCTTCACTCTATACGACAATGTGCATGCATGTGACATTAATTGAATTTTGTGCCACATTGTCGGACGCCTGCAAAAGGCAACAAGTTGTTCGGTGTTGCCTCAGGAGAATTCCGACTTAAGCCTACATTAGTTTTAAAATTTAAGATTTATTTCAAAAACAGAATCCTACAGTGACTTAGTTTGTTTCAAAAGTGGATTTTTACCAAGAGGCAATGGTGAACAGGTTTTGATCATGTGACTCTTTCATTTTTAGAAAGGAAACGAATCGAGAAAGCAGATTTATTATATTAACGATATTTATTAAGGTTTACTATATTTACATTATTTATTATATTAACAATTTTTATCAGGATTAATTATATTAATGGTAGTCGATAAATGTACCTCGTAACTCCATTTTTTTTAAACCACATAAACCCAGTCACTGAGATTTATCAGTAGCTTCATAAGGACCCTAAATCTGAATAACACACCTGTTTTTAACTCATTACACTTTTGATAAACTTACTAAAATGTAATCACGAGATTTTCACTGTAGACAATCAATAGGCCAAAAGTTGTCACATTGATTGTAGATGGATAATATTGCAAATTTTATAGAGGAACAATCCATTAAATTATTCATTAATTTAATTTCCAAAATGTTACGCAATGATTTTATGGAATAAACCTACAATAGATACCTAATTAATTAAATAGATCAGTTTAAGCTATACCACATTCACAGTTAAGTATATTTCCGAGAACAGCCAAGGAAAGACACCGTGCAGAGGATAATTTATCATTATTTAGGTCAGGATTTACAACTCTGGCTACCTACTGGACTTTTCAGTCAAAATTAGGAAATTGAAATTACGTAGCTTTAATTACACTGCTGCTTTTAGACTCCCCCTCACTCGAAGAGGATAAACAACCCTAAACATGTCCTTCCCAGTGATACTTTTAAAGTAATATCATTTTACCTTTGCACTAATTAAAAAATGGAAGTAGTTTACTTAGGTCAACCATTAAAGATTTCTAAAATTTTAAAGCAAAAGAAATTTGTTTTGTTAGGAGTTAAATTTAAACTTTTTCCTTGACTATAACAAAAGGTAGAAATATTAAGTCGAATTTTGTTTAACCAAATGTCTGGTTGTTTACCTTAAAAACAAACACACACTTCTTTCCGACATAAAACTTGCTGTCTTCCTGTGTTTTACATCCTTCTACAGCCAGCAGGGCAGTATTTTCATTCTGATTTCTTTGACCTCTCTGAAACCCTGTGAAAACAGCTTTAGCATACAAACGCCCGGGTTTTTTCCTAATCATTCGCTTAGATTTTTTTGGCTTAGCTGGTTCAGTAGGTTTTTCAATAGTCTTTTTAGGCTTCTTTTCTACTTTCTCCTTAGGCTTCTTTTCCGCCTTTTCTTTTGTGGGTTTCTCAGCCATGGTGAATTACCTGTTCCAACAGAGAGCGAACGAATATGAGCATGTGATATGTGCATAACTGAAAACAATAATCTAAAAACATCCTTAAAATCCAACATTAATTAAGAAGAAACTAAACATAAAATACTTTACAATCATCAACATTTTCAAATTGCAATGGAAATATCATAAATAAAGTTCATTTGTAACAAATAACCAACCTTAAGAAGAAGCTGGCACTCACGAAGACTAAGTTAGTGGCAGATGGCCGAATTCAATACTTCAATGCCGACTGCATCATAGAATGTCCTTCCAAATATCCGTTTTCGTACAATTCGTTTTCTTATTGTATAATATTTTTAAAAATTATTTTAGCTTTACAAAATTTAAATAGTAGAGTTCTTTATTATATTTGAGAATCATTTTACGTCCCCTACAAATTTATGTAAATTCCAATCAATAAGCTTCAGGTGGTATAACCTACTTCTAACCTATGTTGTCATCTAGACTTGTGTTGTTACTGTAGATGTTAGGCCAATGTTTTTAATTATTTTTAGCCAATAAAAGTTTCTTACATTAAAAAAAAAATGAAGAGTAATACATAGAAAGTAGTTTATGACAGCACTTGTACTTTTTCAAGAATAAATTGTTTTTTAGAAATGTCTTTGGCTTCAATCTGTTGTTTTAAAACTTGTTTTGAAGGCACTGGTTTTACTATTAAAGGAACTTCCACGAGAGAAATAACACCAATAATATTGGATAATAGGCATATGGGTAAAGAATTGGCTCTTTTTTAACATTTATTTATTAGACAATTTCAATTGACAGTGACGCACATACTCAATTCTTATTTTACTATTTCTGTATATCACAGGATTAAGAGGATAAAGTACAATCATTTTCACATGATTTGATTTAAACCTGAAGTTTAAATTTCATATTTATTTGACCATATATCTTTATTATATTGTCTATCTATGGATATCCATGTAATTAATAAACTGTAGTCAGTTTTAGCTTCTTAGCAATCTGTTTTAAAAATTATAATTATTGTCTTTCTGAATTTTTTACTTTGTATGTTAAGCAATTTCTTTAAATGTTGCTAAAACCACCATTTAATAAATCAAATTATGTGCATGCTATATTTGATTTTTTTTTTTTTTTTTGTCTCATTTCATGATTGGTTTTATTTCTTTCTTGGAATTAAAAATAAACAAAGTTCAGCATTGCTACTTAAACTATATTGAATTTTTCTCTCTCAATTTCCCTCCCCTGTTTTATTTTGTAATAAGTAAGTACTTCCCAAAAGTTTCTCAAATCATTGTTAAGTTGGGATTATTGAGTATTATAAAAAAGATTTTCTTTGGAATGTCTTGTTAGTTTTTGTCTATCAATTTATTTATAAGATACTTTATTTATTGTTTTATTAAATAGTTTATTTTCAGTTATTAAATATTTCATTATGTAAGTGAAATTATAATTTGCATTAAAGATTTAGTGATCACCATTTATTAAATTTTAAAAACAAAATACTGTTGGGGAAGAGGGTAGAGGGGGAAACAGGTAAACTATTGCTATTACATAAGATATTAGTTATCTCTGAAACAAATAGATAGGTGATAACAGTTTTAATTTTTTCTGTATTTTATAAATAAAAACTGATCATGATGGATGGATATTCAATTCTCCCTATCCCAAACCGGGCACTCAGGAACCTTCTTCCCAATGTACTCGCCCTTCATGGCTTCTAGGCCAGGGCTGGAATTTTGTCTGTTTAAAGATTAAATGGTGAACCAGTGATGAATAAACTTTAAGTGACATCTTTATAGTCTTTACACTTAATTGAATTGAGTGATGAATGAACATATAAAATTAAGTTAAAATTAATTGATATGAATTAATTATAATACTGACTAATTACTGAACCATCAACTTGATTAATCATATAGCTATAATATAAATTTTATTACATCTAATTTGAAATAGATCGGAATAAGTTGTAATATTGTACCCATTCATTGAATGACAATTCATGATGCAGGATTTTATTAGCCTATGATCAGTACTTAAGAGATAACAAAACAAGATATTACTTTCCACATTAATCTATTTTAAGGCATCCTGTTATTTCTAATAATCTTAGTCTATAGGAACCTTAAAATGACTGACCATAGTTAAATTTTACATTTAAACAAGCATGCTGAACTGTTTCTTCATAATCTTTATGAACCTATTTTTGCCAGGATTTAGTTATGATTAAGTAAATTATTATTTCGCATTTTTTGTTTACTCTGGTATCTTCTTTGTAACAGATTTAAAAAAAAAAATTAATTTTCTTTAATTTAAAAAAAAGAATTAGGTTCTGGATTCTTCTAAATTATACTTTTCTTTTTATTTATGATATTTACAACTGTATTAATATAAATACATTAAGTAAATGTGTACACAGAAATATAATGACATGAAAACACTTGTTGAGAAATTACCCACTGGCAGCACTCTAAACAATTTATTTTTAAAGAGCTTGAGTTGAAAGTTTATGATAGAAAAACATCAGTTTTCTTACTGAAAAGTTCATTGAGCTCTAGAAATGAATATAATTTATTTAACTATAGAAAATATGGAGTCATTTAAAATGTGCATATAGAAAAATAAATATTAGTTTCAGCAATAATTTCCTAAAAAAAGGCATCTGGATGGTGGTAAATATTTTTATTAAATGGTACTGATTTGATAGATCTTTGAGATGCATGTATAACATGAATAATGTTAACGATACTATTTATATTAATTTCATAAACAGCTTAGTTTATAGTAGATCGTTAAAACAAAAGTTTTAAGAATAAACTGATTTATAATGGAAACGTCAATAGAGGATATTGATTCTCCATAGTCAGTATCAGTTGAGGAAGTACTGAAGATGAGTAAGCGTGAAGAAGAAAACTTATCTTACGAATTCTTTTGATATTACCCTTATTATTAAAAGTTTGTTTCAAAGTCGACTTTATTCCACAGTTATTATTAACTAATTTGAAGGTCTCTGATCAAGTACAATTGTTACCTACAGCTCTGTGATTAATTTTGAAAAGGTAACTGTACCCAATTCGCTTTTGGTATTATAAAAATTTCAAATCCATTTATGATCATGTGAACATTTTTTTATTTTAATATAAAATAGAAACTTCCAAGATACATTTTTCATCATGTCTTTGATTTGATAAATTCATATTTTAATTTTTGTGATCTTTTATTGCTTAATGCTAAAAACAAATAAGGGCACTCGTTGAATTTAAATCATTGTGAGGATGATGTATTTATTTTTATTTTTAGGGCATGATGTTGTGATTCTAAAGAATGGATTCAGAATATGTGGCAATGGAGGAGCAATCTGTACTGCACCTCTAGTGCAAAGTAAATCGTACTTTGAAGTGAAGATTCAACAAGGAGGTAATAAAAATGGATTTATGACTTGCTTTAAATAAGTCACAATTTCATTCACTTTTTCAATTAAAAAAATTATTAATTTATCAGTTGATTTATTGTGTCAATGAATCTAAATCAAAGTCTAATCAAATAGTTGTGATAACATTTTATCTGATGGAACTGAAAAAAAATATTAAATTTAAATGACCATATTTCAATTAATTGTTTTCACATGACTATGTATTAAACTGGTAATTGAGATAAAACTGAAAAACATATATAATTTTTAGTGAAAAGTTTAAAATATTCAAAAGTTAAAAATTATAGTCATGTGGTTTTCTCCAGCCAGTTTTTGTTCGTTAAGTATACCCCAATTGATTATAAATTTTTAATTACATTTAAAAAATCAAAAAGAACAGAAATTACCAAACATTTAAAGGTATTAATTCACAAGAGTTCCACACGGATTAAGCGTGGTTCAAAATCACTTTGATCACACTTGTTCATGGAATCCCGAAAACAGCCGAATATTGTCGTCTTTTATGACGTCAGCTATTGCTCCTTCAATTCTTTTTCATGCATTTTTGAAGAAAAAAAAGGATTCCCTTCATGGAACTTCCTTATTAACGAATTGTGTATTTATCAAGTGCACTTTGTCAAGTTGTCAAGGACGTTTTTATGAAAATAATGTCAGATTAAAGATTGCACGAGAAAAGTGTACAATATTAATAAATATTTATTCCAAAAATGTCCAATCCCAACGGGACTTGTAGATTTGCCAGTTAGTTAACTGTTAACTTAAAATTTATTTTTTCGTTTTAATCGCTATTATTTTTATTCGATGAATTAGCTGTGTAACTATTGTTATTCGCAATTATTTTTCTTTTTTATTAGGAAGCTTACGTTTATAATTTTTCCATATTTTAGACAATAAAACTTCCAATTTTCTTCATATTTTTTTATTTGTGCTTTTTTTCTCTTACGTTTCTGGACAATTTTCCCATCATCAGAGTAATATTTTTATTTTTACTGTAATTATGAACATTTTCTATATTAATTTCTATTTAACAATATCATTCCAATTTATCTATTTAACAATTATTTACCATTCTTTTTTGTTGATGTGGCACCATTTGTCGAAAATTCAATATTTGTCACATTTTTTAAAAATTATTTGGTGTTACACATATTCACTCATATACTAATCAACATCCGGCTATTTTTAGTTTTATATCTGCACTTTATACCCAACCTCTTATTTCTTATTATGGTTGTTTGTTGTGTTATTTTTGGCTATTGTTGTTTTTTTTAAATTTTAATATTGTTTGTTTGTTTCGATGTCTAGGCGCAAAACATCCAGGTCATAAGCGCCCGATCAACTAAATAACATCATTTAATACTATTTGGATGATTGGTACAAAAAAAAAAAAAATAAATAAATAAAATAAAATAAAATAAATAAAGAAATGGATTGATAGAATAAAATAAATAAATAAGGATTATAATAGACATTTATAGGTAATAAGATGTATAAAAAATGTATAAATAAATAAACTTTAAAAAGTAGCAGTAGAATCAATAAATGAATTGAGATTAATAAACAAATGAATTTAAAATGAAATGAAATCAAGTGAAAAAAAAATAATAAGAGAAAATAATAAAATAATGATAAAAGAAAATTAATAATAAAAAAAGCCTGTCAAATGTGTTTTTTAAGTCTTTCACTATCCAGAAACTTGATGACTTTGATAACTATTTCTTCTTGATTTCCCTGAGATGCTGATATATTCTGGGGTATTCCAAAATCTTTTAATCTTGCGGTGTAAAAAGGGCATTCTTCCAAAATATGTTTTATAGTTAGTGATTGGTTATACTTTTGACATCGGGGGATAGAATCTTTTGTTATGAGGTGGAGGTGAGTCAGTCTAGTATGTCCGATACTCAGCCGCGTGAGGACGGCCTCTTCTCTACGACTGCTGCGTCTGGAGCTGGTCCACGGTTGCACTTTTAATATTGGATATTATGTCCGAATAGTGTGTACCTAAATGTTTTGTATCTGTTTTATAGTTTACTGTTCTATTATTGTTTCCTGTTATATGTATAGCTTCCAGCAGTTTCCTATTATTTGTTTTAGGTTCTATTGCCAGTATTTCTGGGTTTTTGAAGTCAAAAGTGTGTAATGATTTAATACTGTGGTTTGTTAGGGCTGTTATGTTAATATTTTTACTATTTTTGCAGTTTGATGTATGTTGTGCTATTCTGGTTTGTTTAATTTGTTTTGTAAGTTGTGGTATGTATGTCATTTTGTTAAATATTCTTTTATTGTGAATTTTGCTTGTTTGTGGATTATTGTTTTGGATGTTGTCATTTGTTGTGGTTGTCTCCTTGAAAAACTGTGTAATAAATTGTTGTTTAGGTTTTTTTTTTTTGTTCGATATTATTTATTTGTGTTTTTGGTATTTCTTGTTCTTTGTTTTTGTTCCAATTCTGTATGTGTATTCTGTTGTGTGCTCTACTGTACCATATTTTATTTATTAGTTTAATTGGGTAGACATTTTCTGTTAGTATTTTGTATACTTCAGTTTTTATTTTTGAAATGTAAGTCTGGTCAGTTAATGTAATTGCTTTGTTTATTAGGTTTCGGGCTGTGTTTATTATTTGGTGTTTGGGGTGGTTAGAGGTGAAATTGAGTATTTTATTTCTTGTTTGTTCTTTTTTTGTCCATTTTGTTAGTATTTGTCCGTCTTTTAAAATTATGTCCATGTTTAAAAATCTTATTTTATCATCTATTGTTTTTTCCAATGTGAATTTTATTCTCTTGTTGTATTTGTTAAAGCAGTCCATTATCTTATTTGCAGTGTTTCTTTTTATTATTATGAATAAATCATCTATATATTTTTTTATTAGAATTGGTTTATTTTTTAGTTTTGTTGTGATTTGTGTTGTTAGCAATTTATTCAGATATATTCCACTAAGATTGGTGGATAATGTTGAACCCATGGCCACCCCCATAGTTGTTTATAATATTCATCATTGTATTTGAAATAATTATATTTTGTACACAGCTCCACTCCTTCTAAAAAAAATTTTTTATCTTTAATGTTTGTTTCAGTCTTTATATTTTCCCAATTTTTGTCTAAAATTTTCATACATTCATCAATTGGGATGTTTGTAAATAGGGATTCAGCATCTAAACTAATCATTTCTGAAAAATATTAATAAATATTTATTCCAAAAATGTCCGATCCCAACGAGACTTGTAGATTTGCCAGTTAGTTAACTGTTAACTTAAAATTTATTTTTTTGTTTTAATCGCTATTATTTTTATTCGATGAATTAGCTGTGTAATTATTGTTATTCACAATTATTTTTCTTGGTAATCCGAAAATGGGGATTGTTGTAATCATCTATAAAAAAAAAAAAAAAATCGTGTTTATTTTCGAGAAAGGAATTAACGTATTGGGGAAACAACTGACGAAGAATATCTGATAATTCCTTGATAATGAATAATGGAAATCATCAGTAATAAAATAATGTCGTGAAATAGCATTCAGATGTAATAATTAAAGGTTTTAATCTATTACTATTTCTTTTTCACAGATCTATAATATATGTACAAGTTCGATTCAGGTTTCATGATGTATAGCCCAAATTTCGAATGTAAGTCGGCTCCTGCTATATAACTGAACATGGTTAAGGTTATAGAAGTACTTAAATAGTGGGAAATTTAATAGTAACTGATGCAAGAGATCGTTCCCCTTCGTTCTCTTTTGGATAAACCCGAACGCATTCAGCACTCCATGGACAAGTGTGGCCGAAGTGATTGTGAACCATGCGGAACTCTTGTGAACTGATTCCCATTTAAGTTTTATGTTTTATAGAGATCATTCTTCTAAACAGATTATATTTTAAAAAAAGATTGGGAAATGCTTGCTAAACAATCTCTATTTAATTAATGTTTACATTCTTAAACTTTTTTGTTTATAATTTAAATATTGGGTCCTTTCTGATTTAACTCAGCTGAAAGTTTGATATTTAGGAAGTTTGATGAAATTATCCATTTTTAGAAAACCATCTAAATTTAATGATGATTTCCTATTTTTAATAAAACAGGTAAGTGGAGTATAGGGCTTGCTACTCGTAAGACTGACTTCAATTCATCAGGTGGAAAGGATTCTGAATCTTGGGTTCTAACTAGTGGTGGTACTCTACAACATAATGGAACCATTGTCCATTCCAATCTCGACATTCCCACTGAAGGAAACATTGTAGTAAGTAAATCTTTATAAGTGGTGGTAATTTTACTGTTGATTCGTGGAATTTATTACAGGAAGATAGTTTTTACTTTGTTTGAAAGTGCTTATTAATTATGTTGAATATCAAGGTAAAAGCTTTTGGAGTGCAATTTAATATGTATTCTTAGAATCATGAATTTGAAAAAGATTCTATGAATAATTAATAACAAACTTTTTTTCTTCAACTTATGAAAACTCTTGTTAATGCTTTGTGATATCCACAGCCCCGACCCTCCATCTGTAATCAGTATTAAACCAAATATTCCACAGCTATAGGTTTTTTTAACCTTGTGTTTTTTTTTACATTATTGGTGCCTTTATTTGGAGAAAGACATTTGGCTTTCAATCGCATAATCTATAATAATAATATCCATAAATATTCTGAGTAACTGCCATTCTGTAAATCACCATGAATTTTGTGTAATAAGAAGTGAATTAAGTATTTCAAAGTATTTTCTATTGTGTAATTTGATTATTTACTAGTTTTTGAAGTTAAGAAAGAAGTTATATAATATAAAAAAACACATTTTTTTATTTGTTCACTGTCAGTAATTTTCTATTGATTTAACTAAAGGATTTTTTTCTGTTTTAGGGTGTCTCATATGATCACATAGATCTTAATTTTTATGTAAATGGTAAAGCTCTGGAGAAACCTTTAACAGCAATAAAAGGAACTGTCTATCCAGCACTTTTTGGTAATTTACTTGATCAATTGTTAGTCAATTTTTAGTTACATTGCTTGAAATGTTTCTTAAATTACTATAATTTATACTAATATCTTTTGGATATTTATTGTTTTTCTTTTTAGACGCTTTTAGAATAGCTCCTATAACCTTAAATCCCCCTTTATCTTGGTTCCATTTCAAAATTATATATATCCATATTCTTATCTTAATTTACTTTTAATATTTATTAAAATTATGTTTGTTTTTACATATATTTCATAAATCTACTATTTGATTAAATATTTTCCTATAAATACAATTATAATAATTTTTCAGTTGATGATGGAGCAGTTTTGGATCTTATCATAGACAATTTTCAAGGAACTATGCCCAGTGGCTTTGAAAGAATTTTGATTGAACAGTCTCTTCTGTAAAATAAAAAAAGTACAAATGTTGAAATTAATTGTACCTTATTAGATATATATTTTATTTGGAAAATAGTTACTTAACTTGATTTAAAGTAATTTTTTTATTGTTATTTTTAACTTCTGTTATAATTAATTGTTGTATATTTTTTTACTTTTGTTAATTTTTTGTAATTTTAATTTGTTTTATTAGAAGATACAATCAATCATTAACTAATAAAAAAATGGAATGTGAAGTCCAAATCTTCAATGTTAAAAAATTGTTATTAGGAAATCTTTTAGTAGTAGCCACATTGGTGTATTGATTGGGGTTCTACCACATCATCAGGAATGAGGACTGTTGAAGTGATTACCATGAGTTTTTTTAATGCAATTTTTTAAGGAAGGTTTTTTTTGTATATTGAACATCTATTTAATTAATGAATGTTGAAATAAAATATGGTGTATTTTTAAATTTTGATTTGTTTATTTCAATGTCGAAAATCTATTTAATTTATGAATAATAAAATACAATACAATATTTTTTTCTTCATAAAAATTAGATTTCCAATTTTTGGTCAAGATTGTTTTATGTAAAAATGAATATATTAAAATAATATAAACTTATTTTATATGAATTGTTCTTTCACTCATTTCATTCTTTAAGAAGTCTTACATTCATTCTATGAAAGAATAATGTTATGATTATATTTTCCTCTTATATTCTATTTGGTAAAACATAATGTTGTGGATGTGCCTTCTTCTTCTTTTTAATAATTGATTATAATTATTTCATTCAGCCTTGTTTCCTAAGGATTTTTTTTTTTGCTCCAATATTATCTAGCATATAATATAATAACAAATGATCTGCCTACTGCTGGTAGTATGTTAGAAGTTAGAAGTAGTATGTTACTGTTGCCTTGTTAGAAGTATCTTGAGAACTATAACTATAATTGAGAAGATCATACAAGATTCAAAATTTCCAACTATATACATTTTTTTTTTATACTTCCAAATGTTCGTTTCAAAATTAAATCCCTCATTTTAGTGTAAATATATGATTCTGTATTAATGCATAAAGTAATGAAGTTAGATATTTAACTAGTTTGCCTGCGCGAATAATTCACATAGTACATTGGAAAATGAACAATTGCAAAATAATATAGAAATACATTAATGCTATGTATTATGAAATGAAGGAATTTATTTTCTTTTTCTTGGTCAAATAACAATACTTCATTCATAATAATAAACCACAGTATGAGTAAAAATAACTATAGACTGTATCTTTGCTTATAATAGTCTGATTTCGATGATTTATATTTTTTTTTTTGGTTTATTAGGGAATTTAGAGACCTATTAAATAATCATGAATGTAATCGACCATAATTGGCATACTTTTTGAGCTATGCACAAATAAATTTTTTTTTTCTTCTTAACTTTTTCTCTGAAATGTTGGGGGATGTGATTATTTTTCCCACCCGAAGAAGACTATCTTCAAAATTATTAGATTTGATGAAAAATTAAGATACGGTTCACCCACAAAAAATATATAGAAGATATTTTCATTTGAATAAGAATCCATGGCAACCGTAGCATAAAGATTCATTATCGCTAGTATAAGATTGGGCCCATAGGTTTTCTTAAAAATGTTATGACTTTACTTAACTTTCTAAACACAGGACCTAAAGAACTTTATTCTGTCACGATGCCCGTATCAAAATATTTAAAAACAATTTATTCTATCTCGATCCGTCTACTTTTGAAACTCCCTAATTTTTTCAATGACTTTTATTTTAGTGTTAAGTTTTGAAATTATGATTTGTCACTTCTCTATGAAATCCCGTTTTATACGATACCTCATTCATAAAAATCCACCTCTCCAAATAGCCAGAAAAGTGATCTATACTAGCATATTATACGTAGGATAAATGGTTGACTAGAAGCTAAAATGAGGCACACAAGGCTCCTTAATTATACCTTAACTTTTAAGGTCGTTCAAAATACATTTTTTGGCAAGAATAAGAGAAATTTTATGGGATGTTTAATCTCTTATGAGTAAAATAAATTAAAAGCTTGAAAATCTTAGGATTCGCTATATTTTAACATATCTCTCTTCGTAGATCAAATGATGACAAAATACTAATTAAAAAAAGAGAAATGAAATTAAAATATATAAAATCAAGATAACGAAGATTATTTTTAAAATATTTTAAATCTCTAATACAGCAAAAAAAATAGAAGTTATTGACACATATTCGTCCACATGACGAAAAATCCTCATTTATATCTGACAGAAAATAATTGATTCTTGTTTATTTGTTGGGGCTTAAAGGCCTAAAATGTCGAGGTCATAAATGCCGGTAAGTTACTTTTGTTTATATTTGACCTAAATTTAATTGATTCTCGTTCTTTTAATTCTAAATAAATTAAATCCTAATCTTTACCAAACAGAGATATAGAGCCAGCCTTGTATGAATGGCGGTGCAAAAAATTATTAGACCAATATGTGTTAAAGAGCATAAATGAGCAAAACAATATGCTATGTCCTATACATAGCATATAATATTAAAATGAGACTGGAATATCATTTCTGTTAAAAAAAAAAGAACTGATTGTTTTCGTATATTTTATTTTAAATATAAATAATTTAATAATACATACAAATGCTTACTTGCAGTATATTACTAAATATGAGGAAGGCATCACAGTTAACCATAAACTCAACTTTTATCTAATATTAATTTGTAATTGTAATTAAAAAGGTATAGGTAATAGGAAAATCTTCTACACATCAAAATATTCTACTAACTGAAACAACACTGAAAATTATTCATAATTCATAAAACAAACATACTTTTCTACACATTTCAAAACATAAAATATCTTTCAGACTAACAGTAATAAAAATCACATGCAAATAACAGAAACAAATCTAAACATTTATATGTGAAGTACAAGAAAATTAATCTCATAAATTAGTTGCAATGGGCGAAATCCAAAACTATAAAAATTTATCAAGTAAACCACATGGAAATCATTAGAAGTAAATGTTTTTAGTAATAGAAAATTATACAAATAATAAGACATAGTAGTGGTACATGAGACTCACTAGAAAAAAAAACATTTTTTTTCCTGTTTGAATATTTTTATTTATTTATTATGTACTTATTATTTACATGGATTATTTTTATATACAATTTTTACAATTATTTACAAAGTTAAGGCCAAATCTGATTATACAGACAAACTAAGGCCAATTCATAAATTAAGACAAAAATCAGGTACAGCACAACAAATTATTCTATAAATATATATGGCTAGAAATATAACATGTTTCATAGATTTTAAAAACATTTAAATACTGATTAGTAGAGGTTAAAAGAATGGCCCGTTGCTTCAGAGTGACAAACTCTAACATGATAATTCAGACCACGTTTTGGTAATATTGACCTCTCAATACTTTTACACATATTTTATTTCTAAGCAGTCTATTTGAGCACAATTTTGTTTTCTCGATAAATATCTTAAGTGCCCTAGGATAATTATTAGTACCATTGTATTTATTGAAACTTAATTTGTCAATTCTGTAATGACCTTGTAGATCTGTTCCACATAAACAAAATATACCTAACAATTATTAAGAATTTTAAATAAAACTGAGGAAAAGTAAGACAGTAAATTTTACAGGAATCAACATTTTTTCAAGATATAATTTAAACATAAAAAAAAAAAGCTCAGTATAAAATATGTAACTTATCTAATAAATTAATTAGGAAGAACACTGAATTATTCTCAAATTTAATATAACTTAATTAATTTTATAAAATAGATTAATAAATAGTTTTCAATTATCTACAAATGAATAAAGTAGAATATCATTATTCAAAAATCAATCTGATATAAAAAATTTGAATCGCAAAAAAAAAATACTTTATTTGCATGAAATAAGTATTACAGATTAAAATAAAAATCATTATTAATCTTTAGTCTAAGAATAAAAAGTATGCAGTAATATGGAATGATAGTTTTTAATATGTTTGCAATAAACATTTTATCTGTTAATAATACACTTCTTAATTTTCTTTTACTCCATCAAAATTTCCTTTGATTGATTTCCAGAAACAATTTATCCTACTCAATGAAAATAATTTTATTTTTTTAAACTTCTCTTGTTAAAAGATTGTGCAGCGTATGACATTTCTAAAGATCACTAAATGGCACATATCACCAATATTTTTCATGGCACGTATATGTCATTATGTAAAGAATTAAAGAATGTAAACCACTATTTTAGAAACAATAAATTACAAATATATGTTCATGACATAAAATAATCATTAAATTGGTAGACTAATTTAAAAACAAACTTTTAAGATAAAGAAAAAATTTTAAATAGCACGAATAAGATTAGAATATGATTTAATAGTTTATGGTCAACTAAAAGAAGGAATAAAACCGATTTTGACAAGGAAGGAGAAAAAGTTGACGAGAGGTGATTTCAACCTTACATCACCTCCTGTGGGGTTAGCTCCAACCCATCCCTTGCACGTCTGGAACTCCATAACTATTCTTTGTGCTGCCATCAGCAGTTAAAATATTAATAAAACAAAAACTATTCACTATTTAATCCAGGTTTTAAAAACAATTCAGTATCATACAAAAAGATTTTAAAAGAAAACTTAATAAAAACAAAATAGTACAACAAGCATGTAAAATGGTAATAAATGATACTTCATTTAAAAAAGTGAGTAATAAAATATATACTAACAAAATTAATAAAAATCTAAATGGTATAAAGGATTCTGCTCATTATTCAGCAATCAACAATTTTAAAATGCTGGTTGTAATTCTAGAAACAACTGATAACATATGAATTTATATATGATCAAATATATAATTAGAAATTTATTTACTTCTTTATACATGTTATATTAAATTATTCCAATAGCTAAACTTTAAAAGCATATTGTCAGTTTCAGTACATATATATTAACGTAATTCAAAGATGCGAATATTAACTGATAACAATAAATACCTTAATGACAAGATCAAATTCAGTGTAGATAGGAAAAATATAGGTTCTAGTGAACTTTACAATACATCCTCTGAAATCCAACACTTTGCAGAACTTATATCTTGAATAAGTTGAAAATAAAATAATGATAACAAATATATTCTAAATTTAAAATAAGCATCACATAAAATATATTCATTTTTTTTTTCTTAAATATATTAAAACAATTTTATTTGTATCTGGCCTTACCTGAATCAGATACTACCTTAGATCAATGAGGATGTGCTATAGATATTTTTCACCACTGATAATTCTTATCAGAAGATATGAGGAAACAGAACTCAATAAATTCAAATATTTACAACTATAAATTAAAGAATTAAGTAAACAATTAAAATTAACAGAATTCTTTGGTTAGCAATCGAAACAGTCTTATAATTCATGTACTGGTCTACATACTATGCTAAAAGATTATAATATCCTCCTTAATAAAAATAATACCACATGAGATGGCACATAAAAACATTGTATGTAAAAACATACAATAACTTTGCAAGTTTCCTTCACAGAAACACATGTTGTGCTATGAATCATATATGCTTCAACAAACCATAATTGTCACTTCAAATCTTTACTGGTTTTGATAAAACAATTATAAGCTTTTTATTTATGTTTCTCAATTATAATAATGAAAAATCATTTATTTAAGACTAATAATAAAAATTAAATGGACTATAATTATTATATTACATGGTTATAAATATAAATGAAAAATATATTAGTATCTTTATTAATTGAATTGAATTAGTTTTATTAAACCATTTGGTGCCACTAAGGCAACAAATGCATTGGGCTTGTGTTTTCCAGGGTGGTCGTTCCCGCAGCTTTGCCATTGAACGGTTTAACCACCACTGAATCTCTCCACAGATTAGGCCTTATAACCAAAGCAACATCAGTCTTAGTTGGTTAATAGATAGGCAAATGCTCACCTATTCTTACTTAGGTAAGCATAATTGTTTATTATCTTTGCCTTGAAACGTAAATTTATAGGCAAATATTGACTCAATCTCATCTTGCTAAGTTTGCATATTCATTATCTTAGTTTTAAAAACTAAATTTGTCAGATGTAACTTATTAAAACCTTTATTTTTTACCTTTTAATCGGTCTGATCAAATTGAAATTTGAATAATTAAAAATTCAATAAAAATCATTAATGGATTTTTTTATAGCTACACTTTATGATAAAGGTTTTCACTGCATTATAAAAATAACGAAACATGAATACTTGATTGAATAATTGACGTGTCAATAAGAAACAAAAAATATATTTCATAAAGTACAAATTAGAATAAAAAATACAAAAACTATAAGTAATTGAAGGTTATTAATAGATCAAAGCAAGACTGAAAATACTTCAGCCCTTAATAAGACGTTGATCTTTAGTTCAGTTTTATTATATTTTGTTTTTTATTGTCGAGTACTTCAAAAATAGTGAATCGAGATTACTTATTGATTTTCAACATAGTACTTATGTATAATACCGGGATATTATGATAAAACAACTGTAACAATGTTAACAAGTTCAATCCCATTAATTTTAACCACAATGGTCAAAAATTTATTATTGACAAGTCATTCTCCAATTTTAAAAATGTATGGCAAACAATTTTAACCATTAACCATCTTAAAAAGTATTTAAGATGATGACAGCTTCATTAAAAAATTACCAACTGAAATATAATAATATAAATGCTTGACTGAATTGTTTTCGAGGTAGTGATCATGATTATTATTCAAGAAACCAATAAATAAGCACAATATGTTATTCCTGAAAGAAATTTGCAAAAATACGAAAACAACATTTGTAGAGGAATACAAAGAAAAATATAAATATACTTGTTAATTAACCTATGGTAAAATAAACTGAATAATGGAACAATTTGAAACAACAGAAAAATCTGGTTACCTCGAAAAGGCAGGCAGGTTACCCACAAAGGTATGTCATCAACAATATCATATAAAAAGGTAATTCAAGTATTAGCTTCAAGTGTAGTCTCTTTTGACTCGTCGAGAGCTTGGTCCCAGTTAAATTCAGTTCTGCCAGGAAGTCTTCCGAGATTCGCAAATCTTTCTTCAAACATTGGATCTCTAGATTTTAATTTATTGAATCTCCTGTTTATAAAAAAATCATATGAAATATGTTTATAAATATTATATTGAACATACAATTAGTAGTTAATATAATAAAAAAAATACTTTACATTTCTACAACAAAAATTTGAAATAATGTACACACACATTCAAATATATTTATAAACACACAATAAAACTACAAATCAAGTAGAATGAAGAACAAATGTACCAGCTACTAAAATTATTTTTGAACAATTATTATTTTAAAACATTTTCTCAACCCACAACCTTTAACGGATTATTACCTCTGATCTGCATCTAACTGATAAGGAAATGGTTGAACAAGGGGGTGCTATATCAGCATTAAGTCAACCTATTAAAAGACTAGAACCCCTTTTAATAGTGGTTGGGTGTATTCACAATATTTAGTAAAATATTGTTTACTAAAGTTCAAGGCAAACCTGAGCTTGGAAGTTACGAGTCCAGAGACTTAACATACCTACCAAAAAATCGCGAACTATCATTCAGACTGAAAGGAAAAGGCGACTCCTACAACAAAGAAAGAAGAATGGAGTGGCCATTTGTAAAAATGGAATGGTTTGGCATATGTATTTAACTAAGACATAAAAAATTGATTTTGACAGCTTTGTTATGTATTGCTGATCTCATAAATAATAAAACTAATTACAAAAATGTTTTTGATTTAAGAATCATACATTATGCAATTAATTACCAAATTTTATAAGAAAAAAAAATTCCATGACACACAAACACAAAACATGAGCTGAAATAAAGTACTTACTTGTACATAAGATTTTGAGCAAACTCATACAATTCAATGTCAAGGGAATTTAATTCTTTTATCTTTTGTAACTGATGTGGCTTTAAAGTAGAAAGCGTAGAACTTGAAAGTGTTGCATTGTGTTGCTCAAAGGGTATAGCAAATCGCAAGTTAAACGTTTCTTCAAATACATATTGACCAATCTGAAAAAATTATAATAAAATAAATTGAAAAAGAAACACTAATGGTACTTTAATTATTTTATAAAAAATCTCATTCTTATAATTTAAAAAGGCAAAAGGAAAATATAATTTACAACTAATAATACCAAACTATATGGATAACTTTTGTTAAATCAAATTATTAAATGCCTTTTTTATATATCTACCACCTCTTTATTTTAGCGGCATATGGAGTTCTGTAACAGTAAACTAGGCCTAGAAGTTACCTTAGTTCAATAATCTCACTTCCTCAATGGCAAACTGAAAGGATTTGTCTGGATACAGAACTATAACTATGGCCCTCAATCCAAGAGCCTGTATTGTCTTTAAGGAAAAAATCAAACTTTGTTTAAAAGATACTGCAGCTGCACAATATATTCTGCAAGAACGCAATGACAAGAAAAGTAGAATCATTATGGTTGGATTGGTTCCTTCATGACTTCGAAGGGCTTATGGACTACAGGAGACATTATATTATGGCAGCCCTGGATGCTAACACACATCATAAAGCCTAGGACAGCTTCAACCTCAACCCCAGAGGTTAACAAACCATAGAATAAATTATCACTCATGATCTTGACTTTATTAATGGAGGGAACAGAAGTGATTTCGGATCATTCTGGCTTTACAGTCAGTGCGTGAGTTGGTATATCCGATTTGATCTTTCTGAAAGTAGGCATTATGATAAGGAGTTTAGGAATCCCAAACTAATATGCTGCCCTTAGATTGATAATAACATCTGGTAAGTAGAATGTCTTAATTCATCACTAACAGATGCTATGAGCTATTCATATCTAAAAAGCAATAAGGTCTACAAAAAGACATACTCTTACATTTTTCCTGGTAGAATACCAAATTAAATAAGCAACTAACATTCACTAGAAGGTTGTTCAATGAAGGTAAAAGTTCTAATAGATGCAATGCCTATAAGAAAGCACCAACCTACTATCAGTAAATCTGTCTGGAAAATTGAAAGATAAGTTTAGATGAGCTTTTCTGTCTGGAGGTCAATAATACACCAGCAGAGCTGTCGCATGGATAGGATTCCACGGGCCGTGGTCTAACATCAAAACTCACTGTTCAGGTCCATCTTTAGGTCTTCTATCAGGAAGCAACAGCCACAGGCTCGGTGGGGACCCAGCCTTATAGTTGTTAAGAGTTGACTAAGAAACTAGAAGTTGTCAAATGGCTTTCTAAACAAATATATGAAATAAAAAAATCTTTTCAATATTTTTTTTTGGTTCAATAGATCCTGTAAATCTTTGACCATGCAATGTGTGGTCTTCTTACAGATACTTATATTGATAATGCAAGCACAGATAGCCTGGAGACGGTCATCCAATCTCACATTGCTACAGACCTCAACGGTGCAGCAGCAGGCTGCCATATCCGATTCCTTTGGGAACAATCTGGCAGTGTCCTTTCCACCAACTCACTCTAGTTCATGACAGTAACAAATTGGTTTAGATTCATGGGTCACAGCTGCTCAGAGTCAACAGAGCCCGGGGATATTTCTTTCCCTGAAACAGATTTTCCATGGGAACAGTCTTCAGGAGAATGACCAATGACATCCTGGAAAATCACATAGTAATTCTCGATTAAAGTACACAGAGTAGGATCATCATTCTTATGCCCAATCTTTGTGTTACCTCCAATAGGCTAATGGACCTCATATAACGGGAGGAGGGGAATGTCGGACTGCGTACTTTTCTCTGGAGGACGGTTACTTTATATGAACAGTATCTCATCCATGTGTTTACCATGCTCGATATAGCTTAACTTTGATTAACTTTTGCAAACACCTCAGCCCACTTGGCCATCCCGGCTTTCTATCTGTATTTGTGTGAAAAAATATTAGTTAAAGTCTATTAAGTGAAGATCAGACAGTTACAGTAAACAACCGGGAGGAGGAGGTTGTTGAAGAGGTACAACCAAATCTATTCTAACCAGAATGGGAAAATCCAGATTCATACCACAAAATAAAAATCATTTCTTTTGATGCCATATTTTTCTTGCATTTGCAATTTTTTTCATTTATATCCTACACTCTATCTTTCCTAATTTCTGCCACTTCTTAGCTTTTCATTTCTCCTGAATACCTATCACTTCCTTAGTTATATCTTTTAGCACTGTCTGTATTACCTACTAATAGATGGATCACTGTGAGATTCTCTGAGTCCAAGGGTTCAAATTTATTCTTCACCTCAAGTTAGAATTTGGTTTTTACTTAAGGATTTTTTAGTAAATACAAAATAGTATGGTATAGATTCATAAAATTTCTAAAATTGAAAATAATTTACCTTTTGATATTCAGTTAGTGCAAAAAATGCCATGGCTGCTAAATTTCTTTTAGCACTGGCCAACATAACCCGATTTCTCTCAAGCAGGGACATGTAAGAAATATTATAGCAGCCAACTAAAGCCAAATCTGCCAGCATTCTAGTTTGTCTGAAATTCAAAATAATTTATGTAAAATATATAAAAAATTACAATGGAGGGTACAGGCAATTAATGAGAATTAGGCTAGTAGATGGAAAAAAGAAAAAAATAGATAGATTAGGGTTCAAGGCAGAAAGCATATTTAACAAAACAAATTTATCTGGAGGGAGAGAGAAAAACATAGCCACTATGAGAACGAGACTGTAGTGGAACTGGTGAATTTGTAGGAGGTGGAAATAATAAGGTTCACAAATATGGTGGTGATAGTAGAAAATGGAAAGGAAAATCATGTGAAAGATATAAGGGCCGAAGAAAATAGAGAGTGGTTACAGAATGAGGGATAATTGCCAATTGTACAAAAGTGGAGAGAAGATAGAGACATCAATGAGAAAAAGTATGTCATTTTACAAAAATACGGACAAGATAGATAAAATTAGACAAAATAAGAATAGTTTTACCTAGGTCTCAGGAATATTAAGGAGTAGATAAACAATGGAATAGCAATATTGGGAATAACAAGCAAGGGTCTTTGCAGAAGAAAGGAGTGAGAGGGGAGGGAGAGAAGAAGTGGTCAAAGAACCTGATGATGAGGGAGGTGTGGAGAAGGAGAAAAGAAAAGACTAAGAAGGCTGAGTAATATCCGTATGATCCAGTGTTGACCTATATTGTGACAAAGAGAAAAAAAATATGTATATAAACTTCAATATACGTATAAGGTATACTGTAAATTAATTAGTCTTTAATGATTTATAAATGATTCAATGATAAGAATCGAGAAATTCAGAGTAAAATATATACAATAAAGAATTCACCATAATTTTCAAAGAAAGGCAATTCTTATTTCATAAATTCTGCTTTATCTCATCATCTTCATTGCTATTAGAAAAGAATATTTATAATTGCATTTTAATAATTAGGAAATTTCACTGATATTGATTAATCCAAATGTCCATTTCAAAACTCTCAAAATGAAAATGACTACAAAGGAAATAAGCCCCAAAACAGATTGTCAATACTTTCTTCTGAATTTAGAAAAACCCATCAGCAAGGGTAAAATAATAATGATCTCAGGGATAGACTTCTAACAATCAGAGTCACAGTTCATCAATTCATAATTGATACATACCAATAAGCCAAAAAATCCATCAAGTTAGTAAGAAAAGCAATCAATGGAAATATGTTCTCCAATACTTAAATGTTTAATTAACTATCACAATTTTACAAAGAAAAACAACTTAATAAAGAAATATAACCACATTGCATAATATAGAATAATCTAAGTCAATTTTAGGGATATACTTACTAATCCTTCTTAATATAGTGAAATAGATTTTTGTACAAAACAGAAATATATTTATACTGCAACAAATATACTTTTTATGAAAGAAATCTGGAGCCTATGAGATTTCTGCAAAATAGTTTGGTGAACTCCAAATTAAACCAGAGCCTCAATATGCGTGACTAACTAGGAGAATAGTGAAACTTCATTGGGCACCGAAGAAAACAAAGAGAGTGGGTATTTAATTTATTAAGCCAATCCCTTCCACGGTTGTCAGGGATATTGACTTAATAATTATGCTATGGGGCTAATTCTTATTTTATTGCTGTGGACTGTAAATAAATTTGATTGGTTTATTCTAGCTAATTTTGGATTTTATACAATGTTTAAATTTAGGTGGATTGGGATACTTGCGATTTTCCTTTCTTCTATGTGTCAGTCTTCATGTTCATGCTCTTCCTTTCTTGGCCTCTTGCTGGCCACTGTATTTTATTACTCCATGTTTATGAAATCAGGAGAATTCTTAATCTTCTTACTGGCCAGTTTAGTGAGTTCAAACTGCATGAGCATCGAAACTTCAGTAATGGCGGAATCTGCCTCACATCTGAGATATATCGTCAATATTGCTCGAGATCGCAGCTGTGTTGTTTGACTCTTCATTTAATTTAAATTAAATTCAAATGGAAAGTTTGCTGTGTTCCCTTAACAGTGAGCATACCACCACCTGATTACATGGCATTATATAACCAGAGATGGCCACTCCCTTTGTTCTTTGGATTTGTTTGCTCTACAAGAGTGACAACTCTTTTGGCCATCAGTCTCCTTGTGCACTACCAGTGTGGCTCTGTACTTTGTACTTTCTGATTTGTCCAGGAGCTGGTAGCGAATCATGGACTTAGCCTGACAAATCTCAATAATTTTCCATCAAGAAATAACTTATAATGCAAGGAAGGATTTGAATCAGGTTCTTTTAGAACCTATTGGAATATCACAAAAAAGTTTTCTGGGGTAAAGAATAGAAATTTATGGGCTTGTGAACTTCATCAGTGACAACAAATTTCAAAAACAAATCTGATAACACACTGAGCAGGAGCAAATAAAATCAAACCATTTAAAAAAAATCCATATATGTCAATAACATTGAATCAATACAATAGAATATAATTTTTTTTTATTTTTGTCCTCCCCTTCCTTGCCTTTGAGGCTATAAGGATACCCCGATACGGGGGTAAGGGCAGGGATTAATGGCAGAGTTAAAAGTCTTCCCCGGCTCATCATTATTTTTACCACTCCGATCCCACCACAGGTGTTAATATTAAATCAATGATATTGATTATGTAAGGTTCACATTAGGGTTTATCATACAAATTAAAGGGTGTATATAAACAAATTTAATTTTTTTTTCATTTAGTACTCAGTGCATGATAATTTCATCTAATATACAACACACAGACTGAAAGCGGCAGGATGAAAATGAATAAGAAGTTTATAAGATTGGGGAAATTTCTCTCTAATACTAATTAACAATACCAATACTTATAATAATGAATTTAACATTTTTAAATTTAATAATGGTTTCAATAAACAAATACTTCAGGTATGAAAAGAAAAATCCATTATCATACATCATCCATACAAATACTTTTTGGAATAATAACTAATTTAATAAAGTAATACTATAAATATCTGATAAATGAAATATTGTCTTCGATTTCTGATCAACAATATATTTCAAAGCCCTTTAATTAGTTTAATAAAAAAATGTTCCTGATAATTTACTAATTTTATTGACACCTTTTAAAAGTATATTTCTATATATGACAAAAACTACTAATATAAATTTTAAAAAATTCGTAAATATAGCAGATTAAGTGAGAAGTTTATAAAATAGTACATCATAATTTATAACAATCTACATTAAGCTTGAGAGTGCTAACATATTCTATTTAAAATTATTTTGTTGTAAAATTGAATCTTTATTACAATTCATGTGTTTATTTATTAATATAAACCTAATTGCAAACCTGTTGTGAGCAAGATTTGTTGGACAAGCTATGAATTCGTCCAACGTAACACCTTCCCAAGATTCTCCAGAATAACATAAAGGAAGCTCTACAGGAGAAGCCTCCCTACCACCACACCAATGACGAGAATGTTTCCAAGTTGCACCTCTCAGAACATGTCGAAATTCAGATAAGTACCTTGAAATTGGTTCCCTCAATAATGTTATATAGAAATACCTAGAAAATATTAATATTATTATTTTTTAGATCTTTTGTAAATGTCAGAAAAAAAAATTGTATTTCCAAACCTCCTTTTCACAGAGTCACCCTCATTTTTATCAAATTCTGTATCAACACAACTTGTTAACTCAGTCCAATCTGCATGAAGTCCGCATTTCCATCCAGTTGAGTATCTACTAAACAACCAATTTTCATTTCTGTTGGGACGGAAACAGTAACACCTTTTCTTTTTCCGTTGGCAGGTACATGGCCTCTGTAAGTCCAAATCTTGAACCAAATGCTTTCCAAACGACGTTCCTCCAGTTTTTTGGATATGCAAAAATACCATAACATCATGTCCATTCATATCAAACAGAAAATTTTCATTAAGTACATCATCATAACTAAAACCTGGATTGGAAGATTTGGAATTATAAGGGCTTGAATGTAAGCTCAGTGGCTTTCCTAAATTATCTTGGACTGGAAATTTCAAAGATAATTCAGACCAAACAGGTCTTTGAGGGGTAAGGGCACAGACTTGGTCAGAGCAAAAATAACCAAAATAAATAATACCCGTCAGGGCAAGTAACATGCAAAACATGACAAAATTTCTAAATCTGTATTTAGATCTTGTTTCCATTTTAAATTCATACGTCACTGATTCACGTAATAAAAGAGAGAAATCACTATCTAAAACTTGGACTTCAACACTTCTTTTCGCCATTATAATTAACACGCTTTCAAAGGTCTTTTAAATAGATAAAACCGTACATTTTCGTAATCAGCTTCTGTGCACGTACAGACTGACAATCAAAACAAACTCCCAAATCCACTTACGGAATCTACAACTTCACTGAAAAGTTTATAGAGGGCGCCACAAGCTTTTCATTTCCAGATAAACTTCGAGCAAAACAAGACAAAAGTTCCAAGTACGTTGCTTCTGATTTTCGCTATCACATACTTTTGGATAATACTTTAAACCTTGATGTCTTATAAAATCTATTTTGATAGCTTTTAGATGAAACCAATTAAAATATTCCTGAACCCAACTTATTTTTTTTTTATTTGTCTATTCTTACATCTGAAAAGAAAGAATGTTTGATCTATTACTCTGATGTATTCTTTATTATGTTTTATTATTATACTTAATAATTTAATCTCTTTACCATTGCTATTTTAAATTAAAATATAACTATAATTTAACTAATTTACATAGACTTCACAACTAATTGGCTTATACTACAAGCCAGAAATGTCCTTGTACACAACCTTAATTTCAACTCTCATAATTAATCCTATATGAATGTTTTTGTCAATGTTTACTTTGACTAATTCTTTAATTCCTTGTGACTTGAGTTGGCTTTATAGGTTCATTTACATTTTCAAAACACACGTACAAATTCAGAAGAGATAATTGTGATTCGCGATCTTTTGAGACATTGATTCGTCATCTTAAAGACTTTTTAAACTGCAATTTAAGACAAAATTAGGCTGACTTGACAAAAGGCCAGAAGCGGGTTGAGATATATAAAATCCGAAAGATGTCAGGTCCTGCAAAATAATTATCACAAGGGATGAAAAGTGTTCTAAAAAATCGTAGCAAAATCCAGCAGTTGGTAGGTCAAGTTGCACAACCGGAGGTTCACAAAAAAAAGTGTTTGTTGGAACTTCGAAGGTGGCTTGAAATTTGAACTTGTTCCTGATGATCAAGCACTTAACTCAAACCTTTACTGTGAACAAGTAGACAGAGTTCGTGCAGTTTTGAGTGCAATGTATCCCGCTTTGGTCAACAGGAACTAATTCCAAAGCAACAATGTCCCTGCACATCATTTTCGTTTGACCTACGACAAAATATCAGAACTGCAAACAGTAAACGTTTTGGCTCATTCTACGTATAGTCCAGATATTGCATCATCAGATTATGGTTTGTTGCTATCAATGACTCATTTTTAAAAATGTCGGATCTTTGATAATTACAAGGACGTAAAAATTGGATGTGTTAATTTTTTTTGTCTCAAAACCAAAGGAGTGGTAGCGAAGTTTACTAGTGGGTAGAGGAAGAGACAGGTGCGCAGTGGCAATATATTTCCCGGTCGACCTCTCTCCCTCTCTTTTCCTATGTACTTTCACAACTTTGTGTACAAGTTGAAATTTTTTTCTCCAATTTTGTTTCATTTCTTTTACGAAATTAGAATATAGAAGAAAATCAAACATTGAAAAACGTGTTCTCGGTGTGAGGTGTTTGCAACGGTGAGGAGGAGAGGTGGAGCTTGAGAGGGGAAAGGCTGCATGAGCTTCCTTCCCCTACAGGGAAACTTATATTAGACGAACTATACTGGCATAAAATCCAATTATCAGTAGAAATATAAGTGAGAGTAGCTGAAGACAATGGACTTTAACTTTGAAGAGTAGTATTCAATAATATTTAAAATGTGTAACATGAAATAAAGCAATACTTAGGCACAAGTACTTTTGTAACAACCTAGTAGTGTACATGATTTACTAGTTTGCAGTTTTAACCTTTTTAAACATTTAGCAAGCTTATTGATAACTAATACTTACTCAATACTGGAGCACATATATGCTGAAGAGGACAAAGATTCTCCGAAACTGACAAATTAATGAAGAATAATCTACAAACTGAGAGTGGTTATTTTATTAGATTCGACTTATAGGCAAAAAGTAAGGAAAAGATAAAAAATCTTATTAACAATCATGAAATCTTTTCCAAATAATTATCTTATATTAAGAAAAGTAAATATAAAAATAATAATAAATATTATTATTGCCTCCTATTGGTAAAACCGACAGGTTTGAGGGGTTTTCCAAAAATTAGAAGAATAAATATAATCATTAATTTTAAATATATTTCAAAATTGAATTAATTCATATCTGTTGTATTTAATGTGGTTAGAAAACTGAATTTGTATCAAAGTTGAATTACTAGTGCTTGAAACTGATGAGCATAAACCGATATGTCAGAACGATCCTGAGATAAACAAACAATTTGTTCTTGATAGATCTCATGATCTATGTTGGCTGTTTATATATCTGGAGCTCTATTAATAGTTCTATCTGTAAAATAATAAATATCATTATGTTTCCTCTTTTCTAAATTCAGTTCACTTTTCTTGACCTCTTTTTTGGTTTTTCATTTGCCTTGAGCCTGATCACTTTCTAAAATATTCACCCAATCTAATCAACTTGGAAGACTTCTCGATGCAAGAATTTTAATTTATAGCTGACAGGATTTGATTCTCATTAGGGTTTAGTCTAAATAGCTTATGTTGTTGTTGCTCATTAGGCATGTCTTCAGTGGATTCTGATGTCAATTTGTATCTACCAGCTCAAATTGATTTTTTTTTTTTTATCTATCAAGCTTAGCTACGGATGTCTTTAGGTGGAAAAATTGTTTCTTTTGTAAAGACTTTTGTCTTCCAAGAATGGTCATAATCAATGTTCTTCATCTTGACGTTGAAGCCACTTTTAAATAATTTTATTTTACATATTTGTTCAGTTTTCGTTTAATACTATGAAATAATGAGCAATCCATTATCAAAATCTATAGTATGATGCGCTATTTAATCGAAATATAAATCTTTTTTCACACAGCTTTTTATAACAAACAATTCTTTTTCCATTTAGATTTATACCCTTTAAATATTTATATTTAATAACATTACTGTAAATAACTGAAATGTATGACAGTCAGTTGCGAAAGGCAACATAGCATAATGGATATCCTACAAAAATTTGCTTCTGCGACATTGTTCTTTGCTTTGACTTCGTTAGGTCATGAACGAAGCAGTAATAGCAATTCTATGGCAGGTGCAAGAGCTCTATGGAAAGTTGGTTGCCATTTTTGTCTGTTGACATGAGTTCATTCAAATGTGTAAACTATTTAACTCTTGAATTTAATTCTCTATTTGATTGTGTTATGGCCTTCTAATTAATAAAGTCTTATTTATAATATTTTTAAACTCATGTTCGTTCCTACAACTTTAGATTCATATTTTCATAAAAATCGTTTGATTTATTCAGGTAGGTCCAGGTTTTAGTCTCTTATGTGTATTTCATTAATAACTTTTAACTTTTCATTATTTATTTGATGGCAAGCGTTAAGAAGTTTAGCTGAAGTAGTAGGAATGAATTTATGATTATGTAATTTTTATTCAATTCTAATGTACAATATTTATTTTAAGCATTTCTAACTGCTTAAAAACAGTCTTTTGAAATGTCAGATATGTTAATAAATATAAGTCTCAAAGCTTAATTCAGCACAACTTTTTAGTATTAATTTATAGTTGTAAATCTTAAGAATCTTTTGTTTCTCTGTTTAAAATAACATTATTTATAAGAACTGACGTTATTTTCATCCACAGCATAAACCAAATAGTTACATTGTGTACTAATAAGATTAGATATGGATTTATATAATTCCAGCTTCCATGGTCCAGTTGATGTCATACATTTGTATGGTCCTTGTTTTATAAAAATTAAGTAAGATTCCTAATTGTTTTATCTATATTAAGTTTACCTTGTTATATTTATTTATTCTCAATTAATATTTAGGTAATTCCTCATCTATCTTTTTATTGTAAATCTATTTGTTTAAATTAAAAGATTATTAAATTCATAGGGTATTGTTGAAATATTACTTATGCTTAATTACTGGTTTTTGGCAGCCCCAAAACTAAATTTGTCTTATAGTTTTCCAGAACACAGAATTGTCTTAAGCTATGAGTTAAGATCTTTCAGAGACATATGAATATTTTAACTCGCAACCTGAAATGTTCTTTAGATGTTCTATGAGCCTATAATACATATATAGTTCTGAAGGTGTCAGATAATGGTAGTCTGTCTATTTGGTATTTGATAAAAATTAAAAAAATGTCTAAGGCAGTTTACTCTCATTGCCTAAAACCAGGTTTATGTATGGCTAGAGATGAGAATTCGGTTGGTCAGGGGTGTGATTAATTTAAATACTACATATTATAATAGTATTTTATTGGATAGGTCAATGTTTCAACCCACTTTGTAGGTCTTCATAAGGTCTACAAAATATACAAACTATAAAAATAAATTGGTGCAAGATAAAAAAATAAAATAAATGAATTATCAGTAGATATTAATCAAGTAAAAGTTGTCTGACAAAGAACTTATGAGATGATATAAGTGATTCAGTGAGTTATCGTGCAATTAAAATACAAATTATTATATATATTATTATATTATATTAAAATGTTTTTAGTATATGTCATATTTTATTTATTTTAGAATTAATATAGTAAGAGGCTACAGGAGCTAGGTCTCCTATTAGCACTAATAATTACACAGCTATTCATTTAATTACACGTATGTTGAGCTCCTGTTACCAAATACTCTCCTAATACAAAATAAAGATTTTAGACTAAAAATTTGTATGAGAAATGGTATTTATACATCTAGTTTGATTTTACCTGGGTAACAGGAGTTATTTTTGGATCAGGACGTTTCTCCTTTAATACAAGATATCAATTATTATATTATGTTGCGATGTAATTATAATTATTATGAAATAGAAAAGGAAACACAATATAATGAACAATGAAAATATTAGAAATAAAAGACTTAAATTATTGTTGCTTTTATCTGAAACTGGACAAGTTGAATTTACATTATAGTTATAAATTGGCAATAATGCGCAATGTATAATATAAATTTTAAAGAAATAAAAACTTTGTCCCAACTGTGGTATCGTTGAGTTTTATGTTGATAAAAAATCTGAATCTGAACCACAGAATACATGTTATAAAATTTGAGCAACGGGTAGTGCAATAAAATTAACAGTTGTATAATTTGTAAACACACTACATCACTGATATCTTACAAATTCTTAGTCAGGCAACTTGTATTTGTTTAATATCTACTGATAATGCATTTATTTTGTTCGTTTACCTTGTACCAATTTATATTTATAGTTTGTATCTTCTGTAGCACTGATGAAGACTTACAAAATGGGTTGAAACATCAACGTATCCAATAAAATACGGTTATAATATATAGTATTTAATTTGACCTCACCTACGACCAACTTCTTATCAAAATATACAATTTATGTTTGATAATGCCCATCATAATTCGAAAAGTTTCTAAATTCCTTTCAAACCAAAAAAAAAAATTTAACGAATATAAATAAAATATCTTTTTTTAGTGAAGTATAGCCAATCATAATTCACTCATATATTTTGAATGAACTGTTATATTTAATCGGAAAAAAAATTAATTCCACCTTATAATATGTTGCATTTACTTATTTCCAAATTATATTGCCATTTATTCACTGACCAATATATTATGTGAATTATTTGCATAGACCGACTAGTTTGCATTATTCATAGAAAGAAAGGTTTTTTCTTGAGATTGGATTAATTTAGGATTGGGTCTAAAATTCCTGTACATATAAACACGAATTTTGTAATGCTGTTGCATTGAAGTCACTTTCGCATTGCCACATAGGACGGGATGGTTGAACGCGTTGGGGCATGGGTCCTGGTGTGCCCGGTTCTGAACTTTGTGTATTCGATCCTCACCGGTTACTTATAGTCGGTTACTTTTCATTTCTTGGCGGGTCTGGGAAATGGATTGTGACATTCCCACGCTGGTAAGTGCACGGCGTCAACCTCAAAGTAGATATCTGGGGTTGGCAAAAAGGACCACGATTGGGCCCACTTGCCGGACTAGTTCCCCCCACCTGTAGCAGTACCAGTACCAGTAATATTGCAATTTATGTCCAGATGATTAATTTTTGTTCCAGGATAAAGGTATTTGGAAGGTCTAAAAATGGATGTTGAATTTCAAGAGGTATTTCCAGAAACTTCTCAAACACAATTACAGACAATTAATGAAATTCCTGAAGAAGAAAATAATGAAACTGTGGATGTTAAAGAAAGTTTCAGTGCCCCATCAACACCATGCGAGAAACAAGTTAATAGAAGATTCAATTTGAGACCTCACAAAAGACCCTGTACTGATATAGAAGGGAATATTAAAAAAGTTCTTCACAATGTAATTAAGGGAAAAGGCCCTTTTAAGCGTCAACATCTAGAAACTATTTTTGAAGAACCTATTAAAGAAAATGGAAAAGTTGTATTAATTAGTGTTTCAAAAGCCAAAAGAGCTATATCTTTTTCACAGTTTGTATCTAAAGCCAAATTAAAAAAACGTAAAGCTAAAGCAAAAAAAATTTTAGATCGCATTGCCGAAGCTCGTGTTCAAGAGGTTCAAAGACAATTTTGGAAAATGGATTTATAAACCTGAGTTGTTTATTTTCTTTGTTCAATCAATAAATTTGGATCAATAATGCCAAGTTTAATGTTTATTATTTTAACTTAGAAATCATTCCTTCAGGAGTTTTCTTTTATTTTCAAGTAATCCTTTTAATATGTTGCTAGTATTTTTGTATTAACCAGAAAATTTAAAGACTGAAGAGGATCAGTTTATGACATTAAATTGTGTAGCATTTAAATGTTTATAAAAGTAATTTTAGTTAATTTCAGACTTTACATTTACAAAGACTGTACATTTTTTTAAAAAGAATATATCATTGAATCATTTCCAAATGTCATTATTTTTTTTAATTACTAGTATTAAGGTCATTTATATAATTTTTCTTATTTTTGTATTGGTTTACAAAACCTATTATTTATGGTTAATTGGTTTAATTTAGTGAGTTGAATGCATTTAAAATTTATTTTAATCGTTACTGGATCTGTAAATACTGCAGCTTTACCCCAATAAATATAAGAAGTTGTATCATAATCATGTTTCTATAACAACCTGTCATATGCTACCCTGTAATAAAATTGCTATTTCACATTGAAACTATAATAAACTTTTCTATTAATGAAAATTGTTTTCTTTATTAAGTATAGTGTTGTGATCTTAATCTTTTGAGATATTCTTATATAAAAAGTTATAAATTAATCAACAGAATATCTCTCTCCTATTTAGTATTTTAAAAAATGTGATTAATAATTTACTTTGGTAACATTTATTTATTAGAGTAGGTATTCCAAATATTCATCTTAGACTTAGACATATAGTGTATTGTTTTTTAAAAGAATGTACCTAGGAAATATTGTTTACAAAAGGAGGTGAAGAGCCAATCTAACTCTACTTAATAATGGAAAACTAAATGTTCCAGAATCCTCTTACAAAGCTATTCTTGATTCTACTCTGCAGATAAATTTACTTGCACATATAAATTGGTTCAAAAGTTAAAATTTTATTTATTTAAAATAAATTTCTCAAATACAATCATACTCAAGAAAAAGTTTCACACCATCTAGAGAACCATGCTTGTCTTCTTACTTGTAATGGAGTAAACAGTACTCTAAGAGATCCCTTGATGACAAAGCCACAGTGATGCGTAAACATGCATAGCTCCCAAGGATGCAATAATTACTGAAACTTAACAGTGTTATGTTGAAGCTCATGCAGTGGGGTAGAGCATAACTTTATTTATACCATCCATTCCAACTTCTACACTAATGCCATACAATTTTAATAATATTTGAATAAAAAAAAATTGTTTACTTTCAAAATATTGTATTTATATTATAAAATTAACACATTTTTTAAAAGGTGCCATAGTTATTCATTACCTACCCTCCCTTTTTCCAGAGAATATATTATTTTCCCTGCCCAAACATTTGAGTGGTCTTCAAGGAGACATGAAATATAGAAATATTGGGGAGAAAATAATATAAAGCACATCTAGGATAACTCGGAGAAAAAATTACAGTCATTACTGAATATTTAATAAAAAATAAATAAAAGTTTACATAATCATGTACTATATATTTAAAATAAAAATAAAATATAACAATATTAAATAATACTAAATATAAATATTTATAAGTACAAATAATTATCATTAAAAATGTAACTTAAGATTGATATATAAAAAACATTAATAATTACAAAAACTATCAACTATTATGGAATAGATCCTTAGATTGTGGGTGTTTAACTTCTGTTCATATTTCTATGAAGGCATTTATAACAAAAAATAAATAATACATATAATAATCTAGTATATATATAAAAAAATAAATGGGAAGAAAGTACAGTTTCTTGACCAACTGTCAGATAGGCTGCTATCCATGCTTAACTTTCAGGTTCATTCCCGAACCCAGTGAAGGATCAGATATCCATTTCATAAAGTCTAGGTTTGGTCCAGGAGTCGATTGACTACTTTATTATTATTTATTAGCAGAAAAGATAACATATCTGCTACAGCTAGACTTGAGCCTGGGACCAGGAGTGGTTTGTCCAGTGCTTTACCCTTCTCCAAAAATATAGGAACATATAAACTCCAAATATGAATTAATTATCATAGTTTTCTTTAAACTTAAAACTTATAAATTATAATTAATCATGACTGTTTCAGATAACAAGAAACAGCATAAGGATCACAATTTTCATAAACTTCAAAATTTCCTAGATTCTTGCTTTCTTCACTCCTTAAGTTGACACATGCACATCTGGTAACACCTGAACCAGGTTGATGAAATTTACGTGGAAACCCAATCCAGTCTCTTTTTATTCCACCACTGAAAACAGATAAATTTACTCTTGGGCGTAAACTAGCAAAACAGCCTAAAATTAGTTTTTAAATTATAATAAATAACAACTGACATTTAAAAAATCAGGTCATTTAAAACTATTATATCTAACACAGTTCTTTAAAAATAATAATATATTACTACGCCAATGTATTTTAGCATTGGATAAGCAAGGATGATAAGTTTCTAGAAGTAAGAAAAGTCTATGTTGGTATGCTATAAATCACTTTTAGCCATTTTTCATAATATTAAAAATTGCAAGTTTTTAAAGATTGAACATTCTTCAGAAAGTTGTACAGTGATAGGAATAGGTGTGAATTTTTTCTCAAAATAGTCTATTTCACACAATTTGTGAAGCTTAAAACTTAACCAGAAAGTATCCACTTAAATAGTGCACAGCTAACCTTTAACATAAAATAATCCATTATAGTACAGGCTCAAGACCTATTTGTTCGGTGCAGAGCTTCAGTTTTTAGTTTTCTCTCTTACTAAAAGTCAATTTTTGAAGACGTAACCTTGATATTTATTTTTTTAAAATTATTTGTATATATCCTTAGAGTCGATAGCTACTATTCTTTGTATGCCTTTTCAGTTGATTTTTATTTCTCCGAAAGAAAATTATAAACAGAAATATTTTAATTTTTAAAACATAAACATGTAGTGAAAAGTATCTTATGGCAAACATAATACGTAAAGGTACTATTCAGCTGCTAGCATTTAAGCACTGCTTTAGTGGAATAGAAAGGAGTCTATTTTGTTGTCGTGGGCAGTACCAGCAAAATAGTACTTTAAGAGGCTTTGGCTTATCCTTACATACATATAGTCTAACTAAACCCACTACCCTTTTTTTTTAAGTATAGTCGGGTAATAAATTAATTTTCATACTACTCAAGATTCAATTTTAAAATAAAGCAGTTTACATAATCATTTGAAAAAAAAAATGATTTATTTAGCAATGGCTACTGTCAAAGGTTAATTAATTATCTCTGATCAATCTTCTATTCATTTTGAGAAAACACATTACCTGAGATGAGAGCACCATACTCTAGATCCAGTCGAAGGGGTCCACTCCGCATTACAAGGTGGATAATTTATTTTGTAAAATTCATCATTTTTCTTCTGAGCGTAAAGAAGTGGCAATTTATTTTCTATGTCTTTAAGGTATTTAGTTGGTTCTCCATTCTTATCATAAAATCTTCCAATAAGTTTCCCTTTAAAAGATCAAAGTTAAAAGTGTTTATGCTAATTATAAATATTTCTGAACTCTCTTTTTTTAATTATACCTTTGTAGATATAATCCTTTTCATACTTTAGTACCCATTCTTTTAAGTCACTCAGTTCATTTAAGGTAAGATCACTAATATCATCAATTAATCCTTGCTCAGTGAAATCACCAGTGATGAATGCTTTACTTGCGTCCCTTCCTGCATTACAAATCATATAGAAATAGTTTTTATTTTTTTAAGCACCGAATTTAATTTAAATAAATACCTGCAAATCCATGATAGCCTTCACCTATTCCATAATATTTTTTACCTTCAGTAACATCAAAAACTTTCCCCAAAATAGAAAGATAAATTTTGTCTGATTTCTCTCCAGAAAACTGTTTCAGTTCATTAACAGTAAACAGCAATTCCGAATTCTGGTCAACAGAATTATTATTAGAATCATCTTTTGGTACTAACTGATCAACTGTTCTAAAATGAGCAACAAAATTATTCCAAAATTCAGTGGCTTCTAATAAACCTGGAACTGAAGTTCCAGGTTGATAAAAAATGTAAGATGCAATAACAATGAGAATAGTTAATAAAACCGACAAAAATTTGGGGCAACCCATGATTTCATTGTTTGTAAACAATTAATAGTGTCAGTAGCCCCTGTCAGATTTAAATTTTTACCTCTATGTTACCTAACGAGACGTTCCAAGGCAGTAACTAGTAGGATACAATGTAGCTAATTCAAAATCACTTTAACATGAAGAATAAAGAACAGAAAAGAATACAAATTCATCTTATGTTTCGAAATTTTTAATTATGTTATATTAAACACTGTGATTATATGACTCGTTCGTGAAATATATTTCTTGTAATTTTATATTGTTGTGTATAAAAAAAGCCATGGAAGTTTTTCAGCTCGAAAAATATATTATACTCTTAATTTAACTTTAGTAACTTATGTGAGGTTTTTATCTAAAATACTTTTCGAATATGAATTTGTATTGCTTTGTTTAATTACAATAAACAATGTTATTATTATTTTTTTTCTTCTTGATCGCCACAGAATTAATTGTATTTATAGCTAAAGCATAAAGAAAATATTCTTGATATCTAGAGGTGTTGTTATAGAAATAAGTTATCAGTCCTCCATGTCACTTTGATGACCTTAATGGGATAAGTGGAGTAGTTGGTCATGGCATATTACGGCATGGACTATATTGATTTATGAAGTTCGTAGGAGAACAGCAATGGATATATATAAAAGGATATCGTCTATTTGCTGGTATGCCCGGATCTTTGGGTTGTGTCCGTTTTATGTGCGCAGAGGATCTAAATTTAATTGGTTTTCATTGTCTGCATTTTGGGCATTCGTCGTATTTCCTTGTTTTCTTTTTTATTTCACTACTTTGAAAAAATGTCCACTTATCGATTTCATATTTCTTATCATCCCAATGTATGCAAGTAATTTTGTGTCCATAGGATTACCAAACCTTATTGAAAAAGTCTCTATGTGCGATAGCCTTGCAGGGTATAGTTTTGGATGGCTCGTTCTTGCCGGGTTCACAGTTCTCATTCAAGCACCGTTGTATACTTTCGGAATATTCAAAGGTGACTTCTTTACTTTTTTTTGGCATTTAGTTTTCTCATCAACAGTGAGAATCAATGTTATACTATACCTTTTGTTTGTCTTTGAAATAGACAAACGCCTACGATCATTTGAGCGAAACTTGAGGAAATTACGGGGCATTAGGAATGTGCAGTCAGAAACTTTGGAAAATTATCGTATCACTCTATGGAATATTTTTAGTTGCTTTAAACATTTTCAAGAGCACTATGAACCAATAATTGTCCTCATATTTTCTGTAATAGGATCAAGACTACTCATAAATATTTTTCTTTTAATATGGAAGGACAATTTAGTAGACTGGGCAGAGCTTACAGCCATGGCGCCGTTTTTACCCTTGATATGGATGGCTTCACACTTAACAAACAATATTTTTATGACAGTGCGTATATAAAATATTCATCATTATTTATATGTTTTGAGTGGATATATTAACAAATAATAATAATTTATAGATAGATAATATTACTGATCATCTTATAAGCACTGTAGTACATAAAAATGATAATTCGGCTAGAAAACAGGTAAGCTGAATATATTTATACATATATTAGAAATTATATTTAAAATAAATAATAATATAAATAATCCATCTATAAATTGCCGGTTAACTAACATTTATTTAATATATTATAAAATTTAGAATTAAAGATAGCACAATAAAATAAAGCTCCTTCATTAGCGTCTGACTTCAGATCCATTTCAATTTTATCCAAGACTTTAGAAAGATTAGTTCATTCTCAGTTCAATACCTTTCTCGAGCAAAATCATCTCCTAAATCCGTTACAATCCGGATTTCGCTCTCAATGGCTCAATACTCAATCCGCCTTATTAAAGAATATCCAAGACCTCCAGTAATCCATAGATCAACAGAAAATCTCCATTCACATTTAGTCCTTTATGACTTCACAAAAGCCTTTTATTCTGTCAATCATAATATCCTTCTTTCCAAATTCCAAAGCCTGCCCATATCAAATTATTCCTGAAATCGTTCATCTCCTTTTTATTCCATCGCTCCCAGAAAGTTGTTATTCCTAAAATATCTCCTTCTTCGTCTCATCTATTATCACGAGGTGTTCCTCACTCTCACCGACCCTTTTCTCCTTTTATATTAACGATCTTCCTGACTCCATTCATCACTCCGACTATCACTTATATGGAGACGATTTCTAAATTTACCTATCGTCCTAATCTTTTGAGATGCCTGAGGCTACCCGAGAACTGCAAGAAGATATTGACAGTATCCACAAGAGAGCAGAGAAAAATGAACTGAAGCTGAACGCAGATAAAACGAAGGCTATCCTCATCGGTTCTAGGCATCTCATTAGTTCCCTTCCTTTCTCTTCTCTACTTTATCTCATTAACCGTCCCATCCATTTCTTTCCGACAATCAAAAACCTCGGAGTATTCTTTGATCAAAACCTCTCTTGGAATAACCACATCTTCCAGATTACTCGTAAATCTATAATAATCCTTAAACAATTCCTACGATTCCGTGATTCTATTCCAGAAAAAAAAACAGACAGCTCCTTGTAACATCCCTTATTTTCCCCCACTTCGAATACGGTTTCTTGGTGTATGGAGGACTGTCCACAAGACTGAAGAGATTTATGAATTGTTTCGTAAGATTTATCTTTGGGATTCCTAAGCGTTCTCATGTTTCCAGCTTGTACACTGAGTTGAAGTGTCTCTATTCTGCTTCCCGACGGCAGTTCCTTCTTGGTATTTTCATTCTCCAAGTCCAAGTTTTTTTGTAAATATTTGTATTATCCTAGTTTTTTTTTTTTTTATATCTGTATTATATCAAATGCCAGACTGATGTACATATGTTTTGAACTCTGGTATTATTCTGAGGGAACTTCAGTCCCAGAATAAAATTATTTCTCATTTTCATTTTATAAAATAAAGGAAAAAGGAAACAAAATAAATTATTGAATAGATTTTTTTTTAGATAGATAGTTAATGAAATAACATTAATCTGTTTAGTTTCAGCAAATAATTAATCATTACCTTAAAGTATTAATACAAAAATAATTATTTATTCATTATTAATTATCCTTAAATGTAATAAATTTTACCCAAATGTGATTTGTATGAACTATATAAGAAGTTAAAAAGTAGCTGCATATTCAAAAGTACGTATAGTTATGTTTATTTTTTAGTTATTCTTTATTGTAATAAGTCTAGAGTTGGCCAGATTTATTGATAGTTTGTATGAACAATATTATTATTCTTAAGAGACTTTATCCCAGAATAAAGATGATTTTTCTATTTCTATATTTTACGTCTTATGTATGTGCATAGGTCGTTAGTTTATACATGGTAGCAGCGATTTTTTTTGGAAAAGAAATATTGAATTCTCATGAGAAGTGTTGAAACCTGTACCTTTGTACGTGTTTGCTTTTTATTCTTGGTAGCTTTAATTTAAAATATACATTTGTTATCATGGAGTTTTTATTTAAATCGGTGAAATACAAAATTATTTAAAAAATTGTACGATCAAACCTGTAAGTAGCAATAAGCTGTTGTGCACTTAGGAAGGAAATTTTTTAAATGATTCCTTTCACAACAGGAATTTTTTTTTTTTAGGTCGTCTACTTTGTGAAGATGATAAATGATTTTTCCATCGATGATTATGTTATCATCAACAAGGTCTTCCTATCTTCGGTAAGAAAATTAACATATTGCTTATTCTAACGTTAATGAAAAAGTGTGTTGTTTAGTCAATTAACAACTTAAGCAATAACAATAAGTAGATTTTATGCTGTTTAAAAATTCAAAAAGTTATAAAAATTCATCGCCTGTGATACTGGTTACATAGCGATTGCAATTGTACGTACATATAAACTCACGGTCAATCTCATGGCAAACCTTTCATGATGTAAGCCATGAATCGCCAAACTACCGTCTGTGAAATTTTCTTTGATTACACATTAAAGTTTGAAGATGGTAGGATGGATCAGAATTATTAAAACATGTTAATTACTGAGTAAATAATTTATTTTATATTTTATGCTGTTTCAGTTCATTGCTTTTTTGACAACATATCTCATTGCTGTTGTACAGTTACTTCCTGAACTTGGACAAGTGGCAAACATATATTTTAAAGATTGTATCTCGTAACTGCTACAATTATTGTCATTAGTTAAATAAATTCAGCGATTATATTTAATTTATTGTCATGATGCATGCTTAATCTTTAATTAGCAGAATAAATTTAATAATGTGGAAATATGTTTACATCTAAAATTAAAAAATGTTGACAAGCCTTTTGTGTTTCTCTTATGTAGTATAGCCTACATTTATTCATGTTTTTTTTTTTTAGATTAAACATCCTTATGTATAATATCTAGTGCATGGAGGACGGGATATTCTGGATGTTATCTACCTATTCCAGCGAAAAGATCGAAATTAATTCCTTCGGCATGCTACAAAATAAGTCAAATTGTCCAGGTCGTAAGTGTCAAGATAGTTATAGCCTAAACTATAACATTCACTAGTCTAGCGACACCGGTCTGAATTCGGCCTGGGCAACTTGAAATGTATTTAGTAGCAGATCCACAGAATGAATCTCAACCTTCCATTCTGTTTAGAATAGTTTTAATTATACTTCTAGACCAATCCCTCCATCACCCTGTGTGCCTAAAGTGGTATGTAGGGGGTAACCGAAAAAAAAAATGACTCCTCAACGGGCTCATAAATGATCTATGTAAGAAAAAAATGCAATCATTCTCCTTTCCAATGAATCAAAAGTTTTTCCAGCAGTTGAGGAAAATAATTATTTGTAAGAATAATATAGATTATTCAATGTATTCAACATTTTATTATAATTAATGTAAAAAAAAATGAAAAGATAATTAAATCAGACTCAGTAATGTCACTTTATAATTATGATTGTTTTAACATCAATGGTTTGCGATTCTTTATAATATTTATTACTGTGTTCTATCTACACAATCGAGAATAAAGTTACATACTTATTTTGATTTATTTTCTTCATCTTGACAAGAGTCTTCACTTCGTTCCTTCGAATTAGGGTAAGAGACAACAACTTCTTTAAACTGCACAGATTTTCTGCATTTTCTTTCTCTCTTTTTCTTTTCTATTACCGATTTGTGTTTTTTATATCTTCCGGTATCCATAATAAATTTTCTTTTTAATGCACCTAGCTTATATTTATTTCCTGGGAAAAGGAATTGATTCATTGCTGGCTTCATAAAAACCCAACTTTGCAAATGGCCATTGATAAAAGTTGTAGAGTCGGCAGTTTGTATTATTCGATCAAAAACGAATTGAATTAAATAAAGCGTCATTACCAAGAAATTAGAAAAATTCACGGAATGAAAGGCATTCAAGTAATTATGAGAAATTATCTCAAGACAACCTTCTGTCCAGAACGTATGAAGTGTCCCTCCAACAAAGTCATAACTGGAAAATAGAGTTTTGTATGAAACGAAAAAAATAATAATAAAATAAATAAAAGGATAAAGGAAAAGAAGCATAAATTAAACAATTTAGATGACTGGTGTAACATTACTTTCATCAAAGTTGTAAGGGAAATAATTGCGAACATAGAAAATTTCGAATCCGAGTATTCAACGGAAAAACAAGTTTTGAGATTCCCCAGTGAGTACAAATAGCTATTCTCGTAAAATGATCCCAATATTAGCAAGTAGGAAGTTGGCATTACATTGAAGGATACTTGGCCAGGGAAACATCTTTTAAATAGCTTATTTCACTCTGTCTTGGGTAAGTAAATAAATTTAAAAGATTCAGCGTGCATTTTTACACAATTTGTTTTCTATTCATTTTAATGTTTAATTTCTAGTCGATTAAAATTTTCGAACGGATTTAGCAGTAGATTAAGCAAATAAAGAGGGAATAAAATTTAAAATACAACGTTATAATCGTAGGAAATAAAACTGAAGAGAAAAATGTTTTGTTTGGTGTGAATTGCAAGGAAGAGATTTTTGTAAGGTCTGACCTGCCAGAGAGCCCAGGTGATCTAAGAAAAATCTCTACTAATGTGCTCCATCTCTTGAAGTGTCGAGCAAATCCTGCATCCTATGTACATATACATTCATAATACAAATCGAATTATCGCTGTTAAATTATAACTTTTATTCAAAATTCCGTTTCCTTTGTCGAAGAAAGTTGAATAGAAATTATTCTTTGTAATCTAATTTAAATATACATTTTTAATAGTTACTCATATAAGTGTTTGTCGGACTGGAGAAAATGGTGAATGCATGGTCTAAGCAATACATCAGAACAGCAGCTAAACGGAATATGTTCATTCCCAGATAGTTTCATTAGTGCACTTATAGGGTCATCTGAATCACTTCTTTTTTTAAACCAATCATGTCGAAACCAATCCTGCAAAATTTCGTCTATATTAAAAACTGATTGAAAATAAACATATTACAGTGCATAACAAATGAGGACGATTCTTCCTTTGGGTACAACTTACCAGAATTCTAATTCAAATAAAAAAAACAATGTATCCACATCTAATCGGTAACTTTGAGCAAATGAATAAAATTTTATAATGGGTATGTTTGGTGAGTAATTGAAGCAGGGACTACTCTGGCCTTGTGGTATGGCAACTTGTGCATAACCCTCATATTGTGGATCTTCATAAATTAGAAAATCTATTAATATATCTATTTAATTAGAGCTATATTAAAAGAAAACTATCAAAACATAAAGAAATATACAATGTTCCTTACACGTGTCTCATTTCCTTTCCCTAAATTATAGTTTTATTTTTGTTGGGAGGAGAGTGGGAAGCTCATGAGATAATTATTTGGTGGCCTATATCTCTAAGTCCGCTTCTACTGACTTGCACACAATAGTGTGAATCACCGCTTTTTTTTTTTTACTGTAAATAAAAATTGTTTTCGTAAACATCTACGGGATAATAGTGACATTTATGTTATTTATTATCTTTAACCAACTTTAACTTTGAATTTAAAAAAAAAAAAATCCTGATACTACATACGAGTACATTGTCAGTAGTAAAGCAGTCAGTGATACCATCACACGTAATATTACCAACTCTAGAACATACTTTCCTGCTTTAAATAACCAATCACTAACCTTCGTAATTGTTGCAACGTTAATACGCATCTCATATAAGTTTACTAATTTCGTTTTATTTTTTTAGTTACCTCATGGCTGGATCTAGAATTTTAACGGAAAACTCTTGAACTACTAGCGGTCTAAATCAGTTCACATTTACTTCGCCGAGAAGAATGTTTATTTCTCTATATTTTCTGACATTATCGTCATTACATAAATCTCTTTATTTGAATACCATTTACTTCTTAACATTATCTTTTTAAGAAATTTATAGATAGTCCGATCAAGATCTTGATATGAATTTCTGTTTTGACTATTTTACACTCTAATGTGCATTATCAACAAGCAATGAAGCCAATAGCATATTAATACCCTTCTATCATGATTCATGGAGCGTACGCGGGGGGAGGGGGGAGGGCGTTGCCCTGCCCTAAATTATTTGAAAGAAAATAAAACAATATAATACTGTTTGACGAAAATTTGAAAAAAAAAATTTTATGTATATATCGTATTTCATATAAAAATATTTAGAAATCGTAATAACTTTAATAAGTCGTAATAAACTTTTCCGCAAAAGTAAATTTCCAGTTGATCTCGTCTACCGTGAGATAGGTTTTGGGGAACAGAAATTCCCGTTTTTTCTTAAATAAAAGTAGTTTAAACTAAATTTAAAATAACGATTAAATCAAGATCAAAGTTGATTAATGTTCATCTGAAAGTTATTCAAATTTAAATCTATTAAACAAATGTTATTTATATATCTATAATATATTCGTGTGGTATAAAAAATATCTTACTTTGTAAGAAATAATGCCACAACATCGATACCTAATTTGAATTCTGTCCATGATTTCTTTAGATTTTTGGTCGTTATTGTAGTCTTGTATGGCAGCGTAGAGTCCATTTTCTGTCCTTTTTGTGAGATTTCCTTCCTTAATGAAGCAGAAAATGGAAATGAGCATGTTTATTATAGCAAGCGTTACAGCAGCGAATAGTGTAATTTTCATTAGAAAATTTTCGTAATAAGAAAGATATGTTAAAGTTGTCAATCGAAACTGCAATAAAGATATATGATTAAAAAAAACAACAGTATAATAATAATTATAAACTATTTTAGTTTTATTTTTCATATAAAATCACTACAGTTTTGGAAGAAAAGAAAAAAAGAGTAAATAAATAAAATGGAAACCAAGTCTATTGGGAAACTCAAGGGATTTCTTTTTAACATAAAGCAATAATTTGGTTATAATTGGAACAATTCCCACTACATACTCTTCTGTGTCCAAAATGCAGACAAAGAAAAACAAAAGCAATAAATAACAAAGAAAAGATCATTTTTTTTTCTTTGTCTGGATTTTGGAGACATGAGGCTGTGTGTTTGGATTTTTTCCATTTATAACCAAACGTTTATGTTCAGTCCCTTGGTGAGTTTTTACTGATTAATAGCAATCATTAAGTTGTCCCAAAATGTGATCCATGCTATACACAAAACACCTATTAATTGATATAATATCCGAAATCTATACAAATTTTAGATTACAGCTACTAACTGGATAAACAAAAGAGATTTGTAGAGGAATACAACGTTGCCATTCTTACATCCATAATCATGTGACTAGGCGCTCTGAAAGGAGAGTAATATTTATTGTTTAAAAAAATGAATAAAAGGGCCCATCAATAAGGTGATCAGATATTCCGCTTTTGGCCGCACAGTCCCGACTTTTAACAAAAGTCCCGATTTTTTGGAAAGAATACACGAGCTAGGGAATGGTAGATGAACGGAGAGAGAACATACCGTTTTCAGCTGCTATGTGGCTACTTCGCCAGGATATGAGTTTTATATTATTTTTGTAAATTTTATAATGTTCTTCTTCTTCTTTTGTTGGCACAACAGGCGCATGAAGCTGCCCTTGTTCTGCTCAACAGGCGCCAACCATCTCTCTCTATCTTCTGTAAGGGTAACAGGGATCCTCAGTTGTCGCAGATTCTGTCCCACAGCATCCCTCAATCGGCTCTTCGGCCTGCCACGTAGGAGTATACCATCTGGAACGTTAATATACAATCTATGAGCCGCTCTTTCCTAGCTCATCCTCATCACATGGTCAAGCCATTTAAGCTTCTGTATCCTGATATACGACGAGATGCTACAATCTCTGTAGAGCCTGAACATTTCACTATTTTTTCTTCTTCGCGAATTACCATTCTCGCATACGGGCCCTAAGATTCTCCTCAGAATTACCCTTTCAAACCTGTCTGGCAGGTCAATGCTTCTATTACTCAGGGTTCACGTTTCTTCAGCGTATGTGACGATTGGCCTTATCAGCGTCTTGTACGGCACAAACTTGATAGTACACCTTACCAATGGGTGCCCCGAAGGAGGTTTTATGGCGCAACTTGAGCCATTAATTTTTTTAAGGGGACATATTTTGAAGGGTATTTTAATTTTTGAGGGGTGCACATTTTAACGGGGTTATGAGTTTTCGGAATGAAAAGTTTCATCATAAGGGGCAAGGAGAAAACTTGGAACAGACCGCATCAAGTGTAACTGTGCATGATCTTCGATTTTTTCTAATTCTACTTTCCCTTACTCTGTTTGTATGAAAAGATAAGCCATAAAATATCTTGGGAGGGGGACTGGGCATGTTCTTGCTCCATAAACCTTTGAGAGGATGGGCACCCCTAACCTTACCCATCAATCAACAAAAATGGTGTTAAAAATAAGCAATAATGAGTAACAAGTCTATTTTCCGAATGCTTTAAGCACCTTGGCAAGTTCATAGGTTTTAGGTTTGGTTTTTGGAAAACAATAATCAAATAACAATCACAAAAAATACAAGTATCATGTTTTTTTTTTATGAGTCGATGTACCTTACCTTTAAACAAATAAGTATAAATGAGAGAATTGCTAGCATTGAATAGGTTATTGTAAAGATTATGGGAATGCATTCAGCAAGGTGAAATTGTATAAGATGTAAAAAATCCACTTCACGAACGTAAAAGTTAAGAGATATCAAAATATGAGTAAAACAACCCACAAGAAGGACAATGGAACTAAATAAAGTATAACTGTTTAAATTGAGAAATATCTTAGCAGTTAAAAAATAACTGAACATGATCCAAATAGTAAATTTCACAAATTATAACAACATATGGTTTTCCATACGAAAAACGTTTGCCAAATAGGTTATAGCTTGAAAGTAATATGTTAAAAATTATATAAGCAGATATTTTAAATTTAAATGTACCAATATACGCAACAACGAATTATTCGTTTGTATATTTTTAAGTGAAAGTAGTGGTTGCAATTTATAAAACTCCACACCTGTTCATTTTTTCACCAGCCCTTAGATTTCTTCCAATCTTTGGGCAAATGAAACGAGCGATTTTAAAAATAATCGAGTATTTTGTTTGTACTTTTTGGCACGGGCGGATCTACGGGGGGGAGGCTTTCGGGCTGAAGCCCCCCCCCCCACAAAATGGAAAAATATAACCATGTTTTATGGGAAATTTTTTTTTAAAAAAACCTCTTAAAGTATTATTGTTCGTGTAATTACATTTAAAAGTACTTAAGGAGTAAATTAAACACCATTTCATATAGGTAGCTAGTTTCTTTCTGTTTTTCCAAAATAATTATCGTTATTTTTATGAAAAAAAAAGGTTTCGGGCTGAAGCCCCCCCAAAATTAAATCCTGGATCCGCTAGTGCTTTTTGGCCATTATAAGCAAGGAGAAGGCCTACGTTGGAAAATGGGATTACACATGCTTACTCGATTAAATTAGTATAAAGGTAGGTCCACGGAAATAATCCAAGAAACTCAGGGGAATTTTCTCAGGCCGTTTCAAATATTAAATTTACATAAAAAAACCAACCTTTATTTTTTATTATGTTTAAAATAAATAAATTATATTACATTATAATATATGTAGTGTGATCTCTACATTATTTTCATTATTATTCCTTACACCTCAGGATGAGCCCCCCTCCCAGGACTCCTGTCCTGACAGCCCCCTTATTGTGGGACCTGAAGGTAGCAACTGGCATACCTCCTGAAAATTTCATCAAAATCGGAGAAGCCGTAGTAAATTTATGACTATCACATAGCAAGAAAAAAAAATGAATCAACAAGCTTTTGGGCTGAAGTCCTCCCCCAAAATTAAATCCTGGATCCGCTAGTGGTGGTAGCCTTAAGCAATTCGGTGCCTCCCGGCAATGACGACATCTCCCTCCCTAAATATTTGTTAAGGCCTAATTAAATTTATTTTCTTACTATATTTTAAATTATGTAATATTTGAATTTTATTTCATTCAATATTTTTCTAATAGAGCTGATTTATTGATAGGCTAAAATTAATTATGTTAATATGTTTTGTATATATTTTAATTTATAACAATTGGCAAGCGCCCCTGAAGAATGATGAATGCTCAGGTTGCTCCTCCATAAGGACTGCACTGAATCTATTCCTAATTTATACGACATACCCGCAGACTTCAGAGGGAGGGGATCGCTCTCTATCATAAAAATAGAGAAGCGAGAGTATCATTTCGCCTCCCCCCTCCAATATTTGGAAGAACAAATATTTAAAAAAATAAATAAAAATTGATCTACATGATTATATAATATATGTAAAACAAAATAAAATAAGAAAAGTCGCTAAGCTAAGGCCTAGAAGTAGGTACACAAATATTTTACCACACTCTATGCCCATATTATTGAAAAAATTATAGGTATAAAGTATGAAACTTTTCTCTTCCATGTGTGTCAATTTATTCATCTGTCTAACGTTTTGGACTCTTTGTCCATCCTCAGAGACATTTCCTTTTTACTTCTGCATGTTATTAACATTTCTCTTTTTCTACTTAACAATTATAAACAACCCTTAGTCGATTTTCATTATAATATGATAACATGATGTAATAATGAAAATCGACTAAGGGTGGGTATATAATTGTTAAATAGAATAGGAAAAAAAGACAAATGTTAATAACATGTAGAAGTGAAAGAAAATATCTCTGAGGATAGCCAAAGAGTTCGAAACGTTAGACATGGATAAATTGACACACACGGAAGAGAAAAGTTTTCATACTTTAAACCTAAAATAGGAAAAAAACTCTTCCTTAAGAAAAATATAAATATTAAATAATATAAGAAGAAAATAATTATGTTAATTATCACTCATAACTTTTATACTTGATATAAACTCTCGACTTTTCGGAGGGGTTCATCGCCCCCTCCCTCTCTCCAAACAGATTGGAAAGTCTGCGGAAATAATTGACAATATTTCACTTTGTCATTTTGTCAAATATAGTGGAGTTCTTACTTAAAGACTAGTCCATACTAGTAGACATGTTGCGTGATTTTGGTCCATGAGCCATGTCTCAGTTTACCAACGCAGACATGTCCAGAGACCAATCCCTGTCTATAGGCCTGTCGGTAAATTGATATCAACTAGTTTGATTGACATCAATATAATATATGCCAATGTAGCCCTTACACCGTCAATGCGTTGACAAAATTCGATATTGACTGTGTAAGGGGCCCTTTAGAGAAGAAATCAAACCTAGTACTAATCTTTGAAGAAATGATTGAAAATAATTGGGTAGCTTTAATCAATAAATTAAAAAAAATAAAATACAAACTGATATATTGCTTAAATAATTTGTAGACTAATAATAAATAGTAACAATGCATAAGAGAATTTTAAATATAAATTAACAATATTACTTATATAAAATCACAATATTCCACATCTTAATACCTATGTAAAATTAATAAACTATACTTTGTTCTTATAAAAAATAGACTGGAAATAACATACAAACTTTGCATTAGTATGAAATTATGACAGTGATTTTTATCATATAAAGGCAAATATTTTAGTGATCACAGGCAATGGAAATTGATACATTTTGAATATTACAGCTAAAATCATTGAGGAGAATAATATTATTACAATAAATATTTTTGACTAATTAACATTGTTTCTATAATTTTTATTTTCAATAGATTTGTTCTCATAAAATAATGTCAAATTTAAGACAACTTTAATACTTAACTTATCAACAATTGATGGCATTTCTAATACACTGTATTTATAAATTATATAAGTTGTAATAATGATTACTGATTCACAACAATAAATGAATTACTGTTATTTTGATTTGATATATTTTGATCTTTGAAGTATTTGAATACAAAATAAATAAATAAAATTTAACTTCATCTTAAGACATATGGCAGTAATATAATAATCGATTAGAATTCTAATCCCTGACAAAAGAATTTAATGTTGATCTTAATTACATAAAGTTTACAATTAATGAAATAAAAATGTTGACATAAAGCCAAACAAAATAGTACTTTAAAAAAATTTTAATTGAAAATAATAAAAATTAAAAATGGATGTGACAGTATGCCAAGAATGTTATTTAATTATTAAAATTATACTCATAGTTAATGTCAATATCAAGAGATAATGATTGCTTATGAATCAATCGATGATCTAATGACCTGAAAAGAAATACAAGTAAATATTTTTATCAATATTTCCCATCTGTTATTCCACAAATTAATTTAGTAGTGTGATGTATAAGTAATAAAAAATAAGCCTTCTTTGAAATTTGTGAAATTACAATGATATAAGTTTTATAATTTCATAATCATGCATTACATACATACATTTAAATATTTATACAAATATAGTTCCTATTCAGGAATTTGATTAAAGGATAAATCCTGTAAATGATATAATAATTCAAAAACAAGTAAAAAATCAAATTATCTAAATAATAGAAAATTAAATTATCATATAACTCACAAATAGTATCTTACAATCAATTTAAATGCTATTTTAGTAATAGACTAGGATTATGCTAAAATTTCATAATTACTCATTAATGAATCCTGGTCAGGTTCTTCCACAAAATGACTTAAAACATGTTCATTAAACTCATCAAAAGGTGTGGATTTTGGATAAAATTTTGTGCACAATGGGCATATACGATCTTCAAAAGTATTTTCTTTGGTTCTAGAAATGTTAAAGTTTGGTTCCCTCCTTAAATTTGAATCAAAGCTTTCTTCTTGATGATTGCTTATTGGTGCATCAGCATCCTTTGCAGACGTTTTCAAATTTTCTACCTCTTCTTTTAATATAATGCAATTCTTGCATGTTTGCTTATCTTAAAAATAGAAAAATAATTATACTAAGATAGAAAATATATATATAGTAATGAGATGGAAGGCTTAATAAATCTAAATGAATTATTTTTCATAATCCATAGAACTAATATACTACTTCATATAAAGTGCTATAAGGGAGATCATTAAATATCTAAAGAGTGTATTTGAATAGAAAATGAGAATTAAATTTCTGAGAACCCTATCAATCAAAATGGTTGGTATTTAGAAAAGTTTACACAGCTTTATGAACATAAATGAGTAAAAACTTAACAAAAAGGTAATAATTTGATTATTTTAAGACATTAAGGTTATAAGGAGTTAAATATGGCTCAATACCTAAATCTCATAAACAATATAATGAAAATCAAGGGAGAAGACCTTTAATAACATTGGAGATATTATAGTCTTAAAAAGAAGGATGAATAAATATTAATATTAGTTTTTGACAATAAACTAATTTTTTTTTTAATTCACCTTTAATGAATTTTGCTATTATTTCCAAAGCAGATTTGAGACCTTCCTGTTGTTGCTTCAATACAATTTTTTCATTCCTCAACTTCTGTAATATTCTTTTTATTTCTATAACAAGTCCTTCATAAACACCATTTTCTTCATCTATGTCAATATCCAAAGTAAACTCACATTCTTTTAAACTCACATCACCTGATTTTGTATCAAGAACCTAAATAAAAATAATATTGATTAATTAGTGACAATTTAGATTTGCATTATAATTTAATAATAAAAATAAAAAATTTAAAAATCATTCATTACCACTACATTTATGAGCACCTTAGGAAGAAAAATCCAATTTTATATGATAAATTCATAGAGGGCTGGAACTTCAGTCCATTACTGGAGAGTAAAGGAAAATCCAAGCTTTTTTTTTTTACAAACTAAACACTAGTTTTTAAGTTCACAGACATGTGCTTAATATTGAATTGTACATATTGGTAAACAAATCAAAGCCATTTTTGCCTATCCAACAGTCCCATTGTTCAACATTACCCTGGCTGCTTCTTTAAAAAAACAGTTCTACTCTACGGAATATGTTTTTTCCCTTTAATTTCCAAATAGTTAATAGTTTAATATTGCTTCATTATTCAGCTCTCATTATCAACTAGATGTCAATAACAATTTAAAGTAATAACTCATTAATTTTTTTTATATTTCTTAATGACATTTATATCTGTATTAAATAAATACATCTAGTAAATTTGAACATAATGGATATAATGACATGAAAACACTACTCATTAAATAAAATTAAAATTTCTAAAAAAATAAAAATCAATAAATCCACCAACTGCTTAAAGTATTTTCATAATAAAGATAAATATCAGGATTAGAAACATTTAGCTAGTCACTTAACACAATATGCATCAATTCCTCTGATGTAATTTTTAGATGATAAATTTTTGAAAAATATCATTTTTTCTAAATAAAAAGTTTACTTTTGTAATTAATTTATTAGAATACATATAACACACAATCAGTGTCAAAATGTTAGACAGACTTCAAAAATTGTTATCTCTACCCTCCCGTATCTAGTCATGAGAATAATAAGAAAATCCATCTTGAATTTTTTTTCATTACTAAATATGACTTTCTACCATTCCTCAGTCCATGACATCACATTACAAGCAAAGGGCATCTGGGCTAATTTGTGACTGGTACTCAAAACTGGCTTTCTTTTCAATTTTTTTCTCACTATTGTCTTTGACTTTTTAAAATAATCTTTGGACATTCCTTAGTTTTGTATGAACTTCCTCAGCAATTGCTCTTGCTGTTTTACAAGAGTCGGATGTGATTTGAAGAATATTCCGTTTCTATCGTAATGTCAAAGCAGAGGGCATCCCAGTAGAACGGTGGGTTCCCTATGTCTCCCCGTGGCAAATAAACTTCGCGACCAATGAAAAACTCCGCTTGATTCGATGGGCTATTTCCCTACAGCTCATCCCGTATCTGTGGAGTGAAGAAATCAAACAGTGCTCTTCTTCGGAGAAACACTTATTTTTTCCCATAACTCACGTTCTTTTTAGGTCTATTTTGAAACAAATTCAACACTGCACTGAAGTAGAAATGGTATTTTAATGATTTCAACTCTAGAGGATTAAGAAAATAGTAAACAAGTGTGTCTATCATTTTGACGCATATAGAATGTCAATATTTACTGATATTGGATTTAAATAATCCTCAAGGTCTATATCTCTGATATCATCCTGAATAAGATGATATCAGAGATATAGTGGGTGACAATGTAGTTAAAATATCAAGTGTTATTTATATAGAAGATACAAACAAAATTGGAAATTAGTATGAATAAAAATAGAAAACAAAGAAGAATATAGTATGTAAGTTAAAAGTAAACAGATTGTGATAAAATAAAAAATTATACATTCATTTCTTATCTTTTATCACAATCTGTTTACTTTTTAACTTACATACTATAATTCTCCTTTGTTTTCTATTTTTGTTTGTATCTTTTATATATATATAATATATATATATATATATATATATAATACTTTATATTTTAACTACATTGCCACCCAGTATATCTCTGATATCATCTTATTATTTCTTAATCAGACAACTTTTTTTTATTTATGTATCTACTTATAATTCATCTATTTTATTTTCTACGTTTTATATTTTGTATCTTATGTAACCCTGATGAAGACCTGCAAGGTGGGTCAAAACGCTGGCATAATAATTAAATAATACTATTTCTATAATTTAGTATTTATTTGACCGCATCCCCCGATCAACTCCTTCTCATATTATATCACAGTCAACAATCTCTACATTGTTATAAATTATAAATCTCCATAATTTGATTTTAAAATGTTACCACAATATTGATCATACAAATTGATTTGAACAACTAGAGAGAGATATTTTTAAAGTTGGCCATTTTACCTCTTCATTTCGATCATCATAAATTGATTTATTCTTCTTAAAACTGCTTATTACTTTCAAAGGTATTTCTTCCATGCTGTCATCTTTTCCACCTTGAATTAAAAACTTTTTTAATTTACAATAATAGTCTATATTTATTTGACTCAATAAAACAAATTATTTATTGGACACTTTGCTACATTAAACAGAACTAATTAATATTAAATTTAATTCAAATGAAAAAATATCTTAGAATTCTTAAAAATACAATTTTTCAGTCAATATTATCAATTATTACTGGCACCCCAAAACCAATCCCTATTGCAGCTATGCAGCTTCAAATGTGTTCAAGCTATAGAACCCATCATGGTATGAAATGAAATCGCTGTGCTAACAATGAGCGAGAAACTGATGTGTTTGGAAACTGACTACTGGAAGGAATGTAAATCTGCCAAAACAAGGCTTAAAACGCAAGTCATGTACGTAAAGAAATTGGATATAATTAAAGAAATTAAAGGGATAGTTATTTCTTCAAGAGAAAATTTCATGACGATCCCACCAAGGCTCTCTTCTACAAAGTCAGCACAAATCATCCAACACCTCCTGCAACCACTAACGGATTCAGGATTTAATTTTGGGGAAGAGGGGACTTCAGCCCGAAAGATTTTTTTTTAATGTATATATTACGATAATTACTTTGGAAGAAACAAATAAACTAAGTACCTACATGAAATGATGTTTATCTTAAACTTTAAGTCCTATTAAATCCAATCAGATGAACAATAATACTTTTAGAGATAATTTTTTTTTCATGGTTATATTTTACTATTTTTTCGGGAGAGGGGCGCTTCAGCCCGAAAGTTGAAGAAGAAGCAATGGGCTTCATTACTAGTAGAAAATGGAAGAGTGCCAATGGATCTCCTTAGAAGTGAGGTCGTTGCACAGTTTAGAATGAAAATCGGATATGAAGAAAAAAAAAAAACCTGTACCATTACAACTCATGAAGGGTCTTGGGTTCAGTGCTATTTAGGGAATGTACTGTTTCAAGGCCAGCAGTTAGGCAGGGATGGGATCGGGCCAGGATCACGCTCAACCACCAGATTTTCCCCCTTTATCAATTATTTAATTAAGGGTACCCACTTTGTAGAGGCTGGGTGTGCTCCAGGAGGATCTACCTATCCCAAGGTCACCCCACGGCCAATGAAACAGAATAAATAATTTGTCTGCCATGAGCCGGGATTCGAACTTGAGACTTAGAGCATTGGAAGTTTAGTGACCAAACACTGAGCTACCCCGCTCCTCGAAAACCGGATATGAGTATCTCCAAAGCCATCTATACCATATCGGAGTCGTCAAATCAGTAACATGTCCACTGTGTCAACTAGGGTAAATGACAGCTCTGCATCTACTGACTTGTCCCGGACTACAGGACATTAGTACCAAAGCCAGAAGTAAAGGTGAAATTTACTGGGTTGTTAGACCTCGCATGGACAAAACAGCTCAAGACCATCAAGGCATACGATAAAAAAAAAAATCAGATTACTAGAATATAATATCAACATTAAAAATAAAAAACAGTTAGAAATTTATTTAATCTGTTCATATTTCACCATTCCATCAATACATGAGCATATCAACAGTAAATGTGCAAAACCTTGTATGTCCCTGTATTTTTTTCAATGGCACTAACATGATTATGCAGGCATACTGTCAATTTACACAACAGATAATGTCGAGATATATTCAATATTTATTTCTTTTACTAACAGGCTAAAACATGGACAAGTGTGTCATTAAAGTTAACAGTATGACCTTGGTACAGAAAAACAAGTTAACATGAGAACAAAAACAATTTACCTTTAAAACAAGAGTCTACAACATTAATAGATTTCTCAGGTTTATGAAGATTGTTATTGAAACTTTCTTCATGGTTACTTTTATTATCAGTCATTTCTCTATCACCAGAGGTTTTACTTAACCTTTCCCATAATTCTTTGTTTTCCATAGCAACCATATAAATATGATGACATAACAGTGATTTATGTCTGTTTAATTCTTCCACTTGTTTTTGGAGGGAGAAAAATTCATTTTTTTGTTCCTTTTTCATGAGTCCTGGAACTGTGTGTCTTTCAATTCTTAGTTGAAGATTTTCATCTTCGAGACATGTTAGTCTTTTCTGAAGTTTTTGACATCTTTCTTTCATTGTCTGCAGAGCTAGTTTAAGAGCATACTGAGAACCTAGCAAAGCACTTTGAGGATTAGAACCAGAGTTAAAATGGAAGTTATTATCGTTAACGTTGTAAGAAGTTTCCATGATTAAATAATTTCCTTCCAAAAATTAAATTAAATTAAATTACTCATCTTTTCGAACAAACACAACAGAAAACCAACATTCTTTAATCACTATTTTACAGATAAGTAACCTCCACCAAACGTACACATAAACACAACCTGACAAGCAACTAGATATGTGTGCTGTCAACATAGTGAACTGAATCAGAGGAACAAAATATCGTTTTTAAACAATAATAATGTACTGTGTCTATAGGAAATACTTTATGTAAAGATTAAAAAAGTTTCTATATGCTTATTATACAAGAAATTTAAGTCTTTCAGAAATCTGAGCTTAATAACAGTGCTGGTTAAAGTGTGTGATGTTGGCTACTCTGCTTACTCTGTATAGGTAGAAAAGATCGGGAAAAGTGAAGTAGATTGTGTAAAATCTTGTACATAAGTTGTCGTCCAGCCATACGTTCGTGGATTTATTATTCATTTTGGTTTTAATTGCTATAAAAATTAGCGTACCGTAACTCTAGAATTTTCTTAGCTTTTTCTAATAATAAATATAAGGATTGCAGATGTGGTGAATGCAGTAATAACTTGGTAAAGATCTGTTACAATCCATCAAAGATGGATGGAGTCCAATGCTTTATTTTATTATAAGTTGATTATTAACATAATTAATGTCATGTTTTAACTGAAGAATTTAGTTTTTCTATTCCTCATTAATATTTAAATACAAAATGTATACCCATTTAAAAAATAATTAATGGGTATCTTAAAATTTGCTTTCATAATTTTTTTGAAGTAGGTTATTTAAGGAAATTAGGTTATAATTTACTGTGTTATCCCCTACACTTTTCACTCATTTACTGTCTATCAATTTTAATTACTGCACTGTGTTAGTTTTCCTGTCTAGTCTTATTATAACAGTGTTATGAATTTTTAGGTCACTTGAAGTATAATTTTTAAAAAATATGGTGTCAACAAGACAGTCAAGTAATGTAGGCAATGCTGGAGATAGTTCTAGTAATGATTCCACTGGCATCAAAACAAGACATAGTTCGCACCACACACAAAGTTCTGCTCTCATACCCGTTACTCATGCCTCAGAATATGTTTCCAATAAACATTTTTTGGACTTACCGCCCGAAATTTTTGAGAAAATCTTTAGCTATACTGGCTATAAGACAGTTTCTCAAATGAGATTGGTAAGATTTTAATTAGAATTATTTTAAACTAAGCATGCATAACTTGTTAACTTCTTTAAGTGCAACTTATTATATATAACAAAACTTTATCATTCCTTTGGTGTAATTTATATCATTCTGAAAGTTTCCCAGGTTTTTTATTTTTGAAGAATGTTTTATTAAATTTAAATTAAAAACCACCGTAAGCAATGGGTGGTGTTTGAATGAGCTTTGTAAATTTGATGAATTTTGTTTGATTTATGTTTCTGCTATTTTATCAACTTTTGTTTGGATTGTAGCATTGTATTTTGGTATTTTAATGTTGTATATTTACTTAAAACATTTATTTTATTCTGTATGAATTCGTCTACCTTATTCAGTAAACAACCATTGAGAATCACATGTGTATCAGCATTAAATTACCTAATCAGCAATGTGCAGTAATTTGAGAATCATTGATGTCTGTGGTGTTAGATTGCAAATTATTATTGGAAGTTAATCATGTTGTACATGATATAAATACATCAATATTAACATCATGGCTTCTCCATTTGATTCCATTTTTTCTCTTAATATTCTCCTCTCATTGAATATATTAATATCCATTTATTTACTATTTGTTTCTAAATCAATTTTATGTAATGCTGTTACACTTTTGTCTTTATTTAATTCATTTCATCCTAACAGTGAGTTTGGATTTGTTAAATTTGCTATAATATTTATAGATTATATGTTACAATTGCATTTTTGAAAATTAAAATGCAAAAAGATGCCATGTGCATGGTTCGATTTTTTTTTTTTTAGGCTTATGTGCCTAGAGTCATACTATTATTATTAATCTGAGTTTATTACTGATATAATCACAGATGATCTGAAAGTAATGTTTCTTATTGGTAAATAAAAACTGCTCTTGAACTGTTTAGTATTTACATGCTTGAATTGCCTAACTATATAGTGTTGTTTCTTCCTTTATTACTGTAGGCAAAATATTTCCTTAATGTATTGTATTATAAAGATTATTGTTTTGAATCACCATTATACACACAAAGTATAGGAAATTGTCATTGAGTCATTTTCAAAATAAACGTAATGTTACAGTTTATAAATTGTTTTGAACAAGTAACATAATACATCTTAAAATATTTATAATACATTGTTGTAGCATTGTAGTACAATTTCAACTACATCATGTACAATTAGTTACAATCTCTTAGTTAAACTGATTTTTTGAACTTTTTCAATAAATTTTATAAATCTGTGCTCAGACATTTATTATAACTCGTACTTGGTTAAATATACTAAAATATTTAAATGATATAAGTGGGAAGATCACTAATGTGTTAATCCAGGGAGATATTCTTTCTGTTACTCGTTATCACTAAAATTTTGAGTTTCTAATTTTCTCTTTTTCTTTGTTTCCGCTGTTTAGTAGTTCTCAACTATTAAGAATAAAGCTTAAGTTTCTTAATTTTGCATCATTCTTAATGAAATTACTGACGAAATGGGCATACGAGATGGGAATGTTGGTAATGAGTGATGAATGTTAATTTCTTAAGAAATCACTTCTGAAAAAGTGGAATTAGATTGTTCTTTTTACAATTGTCTAATAATGAAGCCAGGCATTATAGGACTATATTAGTTTAATAAAAACGTCTAAAAACGTCATTTACTGAGAAAAGTAACTAATCAAATGAATGTTAAATATATGACATTTAAGTTAGTTATTTGGGTAACATTCATGACAATGAATCAAAATACTCAACTTGTCATGATTTTGAAAACATTTGCTGTTTTAACTGAAAGAAAATAGTCCCTCGTAGTTAACTTACCAGAACAGGAATCATCGTGAATATGTCTCGAAGATAATTGAAGCTACTGATGTAACACTCGTGCCAGACTTTTAGGACAGTACTCGAACTTAATGAAGTGATATTTTATGATTAACTTCTATGGAATATTTTTTAATAATTCTCCTTATAACATAATATCACAGTATTAGTCCTTAAATTAATTTGTTTATTTATGTAGAAGCAAATAAAGATGTATAACTTGGTTAAAGACATAGAAAGAATAGATCTTAAACATTTTTTTTTTTTTTATGCATAGCTTAAATAATAGAAATTTGTGTAGTGCTAATTTGTAATGATTAATTTTGCTTTATCCCCACATATATTATTGCAGTAAGGCTCGAAATCAGTTTTGTACCAAATATAAGCTCCTGTCATGCTCAAATACAGAATTTCACGGGGGTTAGCGAATCATATTCTCCACTTTTGTTTTTCTTTCTAAAATAAATAAAGACAATACCAACATTTTGCTAGGCCTCAATACTGGAACGGTGGTAAGTCTGTAGATCGATGCGGGAAAAATTGGACCTTGAAGATTTTGATGTGTACAGCAAGACCCGGATAGTTCCTCATCCTGCGTTTTTAAGCCCAAAAACGTACTATTTTCGAGATGCGAGAGAGTCATAGGGTTCGCATCCACACAACCTGTTGTTAATATTAGTACTGTCATTGGATACATGTCTCATTTCGTCGACATGAGGTCTCTATGATCGAGACAGGAGGAGTTTATATTATTTATCGATGGTGTTTTTGATCGGCAACCATATCATCGTTAATTCTTCACCAAATTTCAAGGAAACCACCAATTTCGAAGGCTTCCTTCTCCTTCAGGCAGGCAAAATAGTCCAATCACCCCGAAAATTCAGGCAAACAAGTTATGAAAGGAAAGAAACTTTATTTGCAAATAACTAAAAAATTACACACTTTTCCCTTGGTTATTCCCATGATTATATAAAACATTACTAAATTGTCTACAAGAGGAAAAAAAAAATCATTGAAATCGGACAATTTTTCGTAAAGATACAGTTATTGAAATTTGTAAATATGTTGGTTCCAAACAAAAATGAAGATTTAAATTAATTTAGTTTCTTTTGTCGATTATATTTATCGATAAAGTAACAATTGATTCCTTTAACTTTTGATATGTTGCATTATTTTACTTTCTTATTAATTTGGCATTTGATAACAATATGCTGTGCGAATTTTTCGCACGGGCCTGCTAGGTACTGAAAACTTATGGACTGCAATATTACATAAATTTTGAAAATGACCCCATTGAAAGTCATTGGTAACTGCATTTTGCAGTAGAGATAGAAATTATATTTTATTTAGAATTTTGTTCTGTATAAAACAAAAATTAAAAATAAAATTAATGTCCAATCTAGGTTTGCAGGCAAATGGATAGAATATGTAGTTCAGTTCTGAACTCAACTTTTCAGAAGCTTCAAACACAAATGCTGCATCGGTAAGTATTGATTTATTTGTATCTATTTTTATTTATTTTGATATATATTTGGTTAATGATTGTTTTTCTGAATAATTAATTTTTAGATTTCAACACATCAAATCAAAAATGCCCCGAAGGGAATCTGCAAGACGCAATCATCCATTAGCCTGTGAAAGTGATATAATTGAGACATTACATATGAGATTAACATTGCTTCAAATGTCTTTTGGGAAGCACATTGAGAGAAAGCATTGTTGTTTTTTTGCTGGCGAGGTATATTTACATCCATATTCTATTACATTTTTTTGTCTTAATATATTTTAATATAATAACGGTGGAAGAATATATTTTGTTTAGTTTCTGAATTTATTTTGATAAATGGTTAACATGTTATCATGCCAAACAATTATGAATGTTGGGTTAATAATCCCTCAGTACTATTCTACTAAAATGTTGTAAGCTATAGTAGGTATATATGTAATGCAAAACAGGTTGGTGAATTCTTGTGTTTGGCTGGTCTACTAAGCTTTAGTTGAAATATGCATTACTTTAATATCTTATCTTCAAGCATTCATAAGCCAGAGCAATTGTAACTTTATGTTTCAACTCCGATACTATGTAGAAAAACTTACTTTTCGTAATTTCCGTCATTACACAGCTATATATCATTATATATAAACTTTAGCTTATATAATAAACATGTGTATATTGCCTTATATAATGATTTGTAGCTGTGTAATAACGAAAATTTGAAAAATAAGTTTTTCTGCATATTATCAGAGTTCAAAATAAAGTTACAATTGTTCTAGGCTGAATGGCTGAAGAAAAGATATTAAAGTAATGCATATTCTATAGGAACATTAATGTTGAACAGCTTTATTTATAATTTTTTTATAAAATAAAAAGATAAAAAGTTATTGAGTCAAATAGTGATAAAAATGTGAGGCAAAAATAGTTGTTGTTTTTTTTAAGTTAGTGAAATAAGAGGACAGATATCTTGGAAATTATTGAAGATAGAGAAGAAATGAATATTGTCATTTCTGTTGCACATTTTGTCAGCTTTAATTTTGCATAGAATATTATTATTGCTGGAACGCATAGTTTTATTGATACAAGCAAAAAAAGAAAAAAAAAAAAGTGAACTTTTGAATTCTAGATTCAAATTTTCGACTTGAAATTCACGGGTATGGGGTAACTGACTATTATTCATGTCTTAAGATAGTAAATACTAAAAATCTAAAGGGTTAGTAGCTTTCTATATCTACAGGCCCACTATCTATATACATTTTATACCTAAATAGGTTCTCTGTCTTTCTTCACCTGGTCATCATTTTGTATTCCAGCGGCTATATGCTGGTAGACCTGTATTTTTCTCATCAGGCCTGTGGACATAGTCAATTTATAAGGACAAACCTTAATATGAGATAACACACCTTTTTTGCCAATGGCTCTCAGCCTATATGTGTGGTGGTCTAAAACAATTGTTAATTAAATGCTGTTTGTAATAGGCTCAGAACTTTTAACTTATAATTTGGGGTAACAGGTTTTGCTTGATTATAATACGAGGTAGCTTAGAGATAATTTTAAAACGTTTAGAATTTTTTTAACTGTTTCTTCTCTATTTTATTACTCAAAATATCTTATATCTAGTTTAATTTAAATTTTATGTTTGATCAGTTTTCATCATTACTATAATATTAAGTTACATTATAGTTGTATAATATGAGCTTATTGAAATATTTATATCCAACTTGAATAATAATTTTTTTTCAGATATTAGATGAAGTTTATAGAATTCTGCATTATATTAAAGTCACACCAAAACTGGCTCGACCCTACAGAGTTACTGATGAACTCTTTGATTTATCTACAATGGCAATGGAATACTTCAAAGAACATATCGAGCCAACACTACCTGAAATAGCCTATTTTGGAACTGACTTTTTTGATTTTACGAATGGTTTGCAAAGTTAGTTGGATTTAATTCAAATCTTATCTGTTAAAATGAATTATTGCATAATATGTAATAATTTAATTGTTGATAACGTTTACTATTAATTCAACTTAATTTAACTTTTACATGTGCAAAGCCAATATAATGGCTCCTGCCAGCTGTGACGCCAGCGTGCAATGCCAATATAGTGGCTCCGGAAAGACCATGCCCCTGTTGCGCTGAGCCAATATATTGGCTTCAGCTCTTTATCAATTAGTTATACGAAGTCAATATTCTGACTCATTACAGAGCTCTTGAGTTAGCACAAGGTTGTTGCTGGAATCACTACATAGAGTGAGATGTATTATGTAGTCCCAGGTACCCTTTAGTGTGAGGGCTCTGAGCTCATCCTTTCGTATACCCGCTGCTCCACCCCTATTTCACTTTTCTCTAGTATTTTGAACACAGTTTAGCTCTAAAACTAACAGTAGTTGGTAGTGTTTTGTAGTGTGAAAGTTGAAAATGAGTTTTAAAATTTCTTTAAATCTTCAAACAATTTTTTAATTTTTTTTATTTTTATCGAAGTTATAATTTTTTTTTCAATTGAAGTATATGTGATAAACTTTACCAGATAATAAAACGTTTTTTTAAATATTTTCATATCAGAAATTGGTTAATGATAAGAAAGTTAATTATAAAATAATGAAACTATATATACATATACCAACAAAAAAATTAGAATAAAAAAAATATAATGTAAATGTTACAGTTTAATATAAAATAAATCTAAGACAATAAATTGTATAAAAAAAAGAAGAAGATATTTATCTGTTTATTGAAATATGAGCTAACATCATATTAAAGAAAAGTGTATTAGTCAGTTATAAAAAAAAGCATGGGGAATAATTCAGTGGATAAATCCTGCGCACAGGAGTGGGGTAGCTCAGTGGTAGGGTACTCGGCTTTCAGTGCTAAAGATCCCAAGTTCGAATTAAGGCTCATGACAGAAAAATTATTTATTCTTTTTCATTTGCCATGGGGAGACTCTGGGTAGGTAGACCCTCCTGGGGTACACCCAGGCTCTATAAAGTGGGAACCGTTAAAATAATTAAGAGGAAAAACCTGGCGGTTGAGCGTGATATTGGTCACATCACCTTACACAACCGTAAACCAAGAAACAGTGCTTTCCCTAAATAGTACTGAACCCAAGACCCTTCATGGGTTGTAATGATACAGTTTTTTTTTTTGTTTTTTTTTTAGTACCCTGCGCGCGCGGTACTTGACCTTGATAAGGATCCGAGCAACTAAAAGGTTAAACATGATTTTTCAACCGACTTTAAAGTCTACATTGTGTTAACTTGAATGATATGTAGCTAAATACAAATAAAATGATAATACATTTTTTAGAGCTACAAAATTTATACTTAAATATTTATTATCATTTTGTGAAATTATTTAAAAATAGATTTTTTTTTTTTGTTTGAGATTTCATTGCATTTTTTTAATGCCTTAAATTCCAATATTTTATCAATATAATATACAAGACCAATGAAAAAAAAGTACACTCATGACGCAAATTTCTACTCAACTATTAGTATAAATTATGTTAAAAATGCTGCCAAAATTGAGTTATTGTAAAAAGTTATTGAAATGTATTTTTAATGAAGCTGAACTTCTTTAAAGAACACATTTGTGAATTTCATTGATATTTGTCAATGCCAAAACTCATTATGACAACCAAAATAACGCAAACTTATATCTCAAAATTGGAAACACTAAGTGTACAATGTTGTGATTTCACAGATTATTTACTTCAAAAATTCAAATTTATTTTATAAAATATTACTTTCTGACTTTATTCTATTAAACCGACATATATGCTATTACTAGTTAACCGTTATGAATAATTCATATAGTATATGGCTCAATGAATAAGTGATTATAATATGTCTAAATAAGTAAATCTAATGTATTTTGAGATGGAGGAAACAATTCTCTTTTCCTCAATCGATTACAATTGTTCATTCAGAGTAATAAACCACATTATCATCGGTATAATCATCCATAAGCTATAATTTTTGAGTTATAAGCAAATAAAGTTTCCTTTTCTTAATAACTTTGCTGGTGAATGTGCTTATTTTCCCAGCTTAAGGAAAAGACAATCTTCAAAATGATGGCTCAATTTGATTGGATATGATGTAGAAGAACAAAGATATGGGATATTGTCAAAAAAAACACCTTTGATGAATGACATTTATTTAAATGTTTGAATACTTGGTCATTTACACTATAATCTCATGTCCTATTTCATGTTTCGATAAGCGAAAATAAAAGGGCGCATTTTAAATTTAAATTTTTGAATTTTGTGTACTCAAGCAAAGGGGAGGAGGTTCTCCAAACTATTTGGCTCGCGATCTGTAGGCCGCATTGAAACCTCCAGAAAGTCCAGAGGTGCTTGTTGGACCTGGCCTATAAACCGTATAGTGTTAAAGTAATAATAAAAAATTTGATTATTATATTTGATCTATATATGATTATGTTTGTACTAAAACCCTTTTAATCTCACAATCTTTTATTTTACGTTAAAAAAATGTTTATAACATTCAAATTACTTTATAACATTTCGCCCTTTTTAGCCATTTTTAAATATATTTATTGCACATATTTACACCACCTGTCCACATTTTGTTGTAAAATTTTTTCTTGTCAATTTCATTTAGACAAAATAAAGCTTTTTTTTTTGTCAGTCAAAAGATTATTTGTTGACAGCTGTACTTTTCTTTCATGTTTTGTACATAGAAAAACTATTTGACATTTTGGATCTAGACTTTATTTAAAGTTATACTGTAAAAAAATTAAATACTTTTATTAAGTCAAATTTGTTGAGCCAATCTAAGATAAATTTATGAATTTGAAGAAACTAACCCAATACTCTTGAAATTACTTATTACAATCCAAACTAAAATAAACATAACATTTGTTTAATAAATTAAATTTGTATGTTGAATAATTTAGATGTTGAAAAAAAAAAACAAGTAATCAAGAAATATATCTAGAAGAAAAATCTAGAAATTAGATGTTAATAATTTTCTCTTTATTGTTAATGAAAGTTTTCTGATGTTTATTCTAATGTTTTTTTTTATTTTTAATGATGAATGTGAATCAGTCCTTAATTTTTTAGGCAAAATCTTTTTATGACATTCTATTACTCTTAATGCAGATTATTTTATTATTATATTTGTTATTAGGTTCATCTAATAATAAAAGTTGGATGTTGGATTCCCCTCCACATAGCGGAAAAGCTGAGTATGAGCCTGCTGGCCCTAGTGAAGAACGGTCTGGGGAACAACCCTCACCGCCACCCCCTCAGTCCAATGTTGTACTTCGCAAGAGGATACGAAAAATCAAACAAGGAATGAAAAAGTGAGTACAATTTTATATATGATGTGTAGCTATTAAATAACGAGACAGATCCTTAAACATTTTATTTTGATTTCATACATATTTACTTATCACTTTAAATCTACACCGATCCTTTATTCCTACAATGTTCCATTTGGGAATCTTACATTGTCTGAAACAGTGCTTGAAGTCTTCTGTCAGCTCCTTCATTCAGGACACGTGTGAAGCTGTGAAATAGAAAGCATCCTGAAGGATCTGATAGATGAAGACTTCCAGCCCTGTTTCAAACGATGGAATATTAAGATGAAGTGCTATAGGAATAGAGGAAGAGTGTTTATTGAAGGTGATAATAACTAAATATGTATAAAATCAAAATGAAATGTTTTATAGTATCACTCTAATTTAATAGCCACACCTCCTAAACTTATATTTGAAAAACTCTTTGCAATGGCTATCTGTATCTCCAGAAATATTGGGTCTTACAGTTTGACATTTTATATAGATATAATTCAATACAAGGAACCAACCGTTAAGTCAATACATGAACCAATTGTTCACATTAAAGATCTGCATTCAGTTTGTCCTGGTTTCAGCACTTCAAAATGAACAACGCTACGAATACTCCACCAAACACACATAAGTGCCTTTTTGGGATGAAAACCTGGATTAGGAGTACACTTCGTGGCGATTCATTTAGAGAGAACCACTGCCTTTTATGTTTTGGATTATCATTGAGGACCCATTTTTCATCTCCGGTGATCAAACAATCAAAAAAATGCTTCTGTATTATATTATTATTTTTCTTTTTTTAGGAAGCCTACGTTTATAAATTTTTTCATAGTTAAGGCAATAATACTTCCAATTTTCTTCAAATCCCTTTAATCACATTCATCACCTCTAACGTTTCGGGACAATTTTCCCATCATCAGAGCAATGTGCATAGTTTCAGTGAAGATAAGGATTGCTTCTGTATTGTGCCGTTGAAGCAATAAGGTGCATGTGGTGGATCGGTAGATGGCCTACCAAGATTAGTACTGTTTGACAATTCCTCGTTTTTTGATATGGATTTGATTCCACTTCCGCCCTTTACATGTCATTGTTTAACATTGTTGGTCTTCACACTAAACAAGTTACTATAAGCTTAGAATGTCCGATAAACACAATGAACTGATTAATGATAATCAAATAATGACATTACCAGATCTACAACACGGTCGTAGGAAAACGAGAGATGAAAAATATAACTAAGATCCATATATACAACACACTCTACCTTCCAACGCTACTGTACGGTAGTGCGAGCTGGTTCCTTCTAGATAGGCACAAAATTAGACTCACTGCTGCCGAAATGAAATATCTGAGAGGAGTAGCTGGACGAACTAGAAGAGATTACATATGAAACGAACGGATTAAAGAAAATGTTATGGTGCCACCAATGCTGGAAACCGTTGAAAAGAAAACGCTCAAATGGTTCGGCCATGTTATGAGGATGGACAAGGACAGGGAATCCAGAAAATTTCTTAAAGCAAGACCCACAGAAAAGAGGCCAAGAGGACGTCCACGGAAAACTTGGATTGACGAAATAACCAAGCTGGGACAGAGAAGAGGCGAGCAGTTGGGTCAAATGAGGAACCTAGCGAGAGAACATGATGACTGACGTAAATGGGTCAAGGCTCCTCCACGCTGAAAGGCACTAAGGAGGAAGAAATAGTGACATGCACAGAAACGACATTACTTTCCACTCCCCTAATAGAAATTGAAATGAAATATAATTTTATTATCCTGGGACTGATGACCTTGTAGAACAAATTATAAGTACAAAATAAATAAAACATGACAGTATGGCCATACATTAAATTAAATATTTACACAATAATAGGTAATTAAAAATAAAGTAAAAAACTTTATTGTAAATAAGCGTAGGTTATAAATTGCGAAGTGTGAAATGTTCCTGGAAGAGGAGATTCGGAAAGTAAACAAAACAACCCAACAAACAATGTAAATCGACTGGAAGATTTCCTAGAACAAAATCGGCGAATTGGGGAAGCAGCCGATTCAACTGAATTAGTGAATTGGTGTATCGACTGAATCACGGATCAACTGAATCTGTGAATCGGCTGAATACCTCAATTAACCGGGTTAGTTCTATTTTAATGGTATTAATGATTTGTTAGCTTTAAGCTTTTTATTTTTAGCTCGGTTAAAAATGCAATCCAAAAATTTTATGATAGCCCAACATGGCTATAAAATAATTTCTATTCAAAGTTGAGCTGTAAGTGAAAGTTGTGTGTTGCGCACACCAGATTTTTTTTCTCTCTTGTGCTTTTATTTTTAATTACTTGATTACGTAAATATTTAATTTAACATTTCACACTTCAGATATTTATTTATAACCCTTGCTTATTTATATCACTATTCTGTTTATTTATTTAACTTTTGTCTCTGTTTAGTTTATTTTTAATAATACCTAATAAATCGACCAATCCTGAATGATTCGTGATTCTTTCATGAGAATTACTTGAGAGGAGAGTACGATTCTTTCAGAGAAATTGACTCTTTGATTTGATTGATTCACCTGCACGTTTCTTACTAGTTGCCAGGGTGATTGCTGATAAAGGTTATGTTAGTGATAGATGGGCACAAGTTTGCTCTTGGGCATGAGTGACTTCATGTGGGTACAGTAGTGTCTGTGGGCTTTAGGTTGGGATCCTCTGTTCTATAGTTACCAAACATTTTCTAACCAGAGTAGGAAGGTTGAGATTCATTCTGTGGTTCCGACAAAATAAATTTCAACCAGCCCAGGCAGGATTGGAGTTAGTCGCTAGAATGTAAAAGCTGGCAACTTTTTAACATGATCTGCTACCGCACCCTCACTATTTGTCTATCATAAGCCATACTTATTATGTTATCTGATCTTTGTAACCACTTGATGTGCTATAGTTTTTTTAACTATGATTTTGTTAATAACACTCACAATTTCATTACATATTGAAGAGCAAATTGACATTAGTTTCCCCTCTGATATTTTGGCTCCTATTTCAGTACCTATGTTATTGCCATTCATTACCAATGAGCCAAGGTATTCGAATAGTTTGCACAACGGCAAATGATGTAGACCTATGTTAAAGGTTTTTCCATTTTCTTTGTTCTTTCTGTGGGTTTTCTCCTCCATGTTGGTAAGGAGATCTTGGTTTGTAGTTGTTGCCTCAGTATCAGCAAAAATGTCCTTGACTTTTCCTATATTTTTATTTATACTTTTGAAGTGTTTTATATTCTATATATTTGCTCTTATATCAATATTTATTCTTTATTTCTTTTCTATTTTGATTTTAGCTTGTTTTTCTTAGCCCTGATGAAGGTCTACCACTTAGGCCGAAATGTTGGCACACATTACAAGAAATTTTACGCTTAATTTGTGTTTTCCCTCTTAACCGCACTCCTAAACACCTTCTTGATTCATCTATAATCATCGATATCTCCACCAAAAGTTAGTTATTATTTACAAATATTTATATTGACATAGTGCAGGGCGTAAGGAAATCATGGTCCTAAAAGAGATAGAAGATGGTCAAAATGGTTAATATAGCATTTCCAAGTAAATTTCAACCTTTTCCAAGTCAAATTCAACTTTCGAATTTTTGTCAATTTTCAATTTTTTTCTAAATGAAGGCCACTTACTATATTATCAAAGGCACAGCTTTTGAAAAATACAAAAAAAAATTATGATAACGCGGTTGCGTATCCATTTATTTTAACTTTTTAGATTTTTTCAGTGTAATATTTCCATGTCATATTCAATTTTTTCCAAGTCAAATTCAACCTTTTCCAAATCAAATTTTAACTTTTTCCTAGTCAAATTCAACCATTTACATTTCAAATTAAACTTTTTCCAATTCAAATTCAACCGTTTTCATTTCAAATTAATGCTTTAAATTTTATATATATATTTTTTTAAATAATGGCCATCTTCTCCCCTCCCCCCACTCCAATATGAAGGTCTATTATTATGCTCTCCTAAGTAGAATTTACACTTAAGGATATCGATTTATTGTACCTATTCGGATTTATTAGGGACTAGTATTATGCTGTCCTGTGCCTATTTTTTAAAATAACCTCCATTTTAAGATTACGTGTCTGCGTTTCGACTTATTTAAGTTTTTTGATTTATTCGATATAAGGGTGTATTCTTATATTTCCAGAGCCGTAAATTTTTAAATTGACCTCCATTTTATGATTACGCCACTGCGCTTTGACTTATTTACGTTTTTCGAATTTATCTCATATAAAGGTCTACTTTTATGTTTCCGGAGCCGAAGATATTGAAAATGACCTCCATTTTAAGATTACTTCACCGCGTTTCCACTTATTTAAGTGTTTCGAATTTGAGTCGTAGATTTTGAAAATGGCCTCCATTTTAAGATTACGCCACTGCGTTTCGACTTATTTAAGTTTTTAGATTTTTTTTTCATATAAGGGTGTATTCTTATGTTTTCGGAGCCATAAATTTTGAAAATAACCCCCATTTTAAGACAACGCCACTCCGTTTCTTCTTATTTAAGTTTTTCGAATGTATCCAATATAAAGGTATACTTTTATGTTTCCGGAGATGTAGATTTTAAAAATGACCTCCATTTTGTGGTTACACCACTGTATTTCGACTTATTTAAGTTTTTCTAATTTATTCGATATAAGGGTCTACTTTTATGTTGTCGGAACCATAGTTTTTGAAAATGACTTACATTTTAAGATTAGGCCACTGTGTTTTGGTTTTTTTAAGTGTTTTTGATTTTTCCTTCAAATAAAAAAAAAATACGAAGGATTAATTTCTTTTTCAATAAATAAATAAAATTGTCTAATCGAAATAAATAAAATATCTATTGTCTCATTTTTAATTTAATTTTAGTTATCATTTTTAATAATGTGGTCTCCTATAGCAAAATTATAAGATTTCGAACAATTACCTGAAAAATCTGAATATGGTAGGTTAAATTTATTATCAGTTGCTTTTTTCGGCTTTTTAGTTTGTGTTTCGTGGTTAATTTAACCTTAGCTTCATAAAATCTATTTATTTATTTATTGATACTCGAAAACATATTGATGAAATTTTGTATTGAAAACCAAATGAAGCTTAATTAATCGAGATGCAGCGGTGTAATCATAAAATGGAGATTAAATATTAGAGATTAGAAAAATTTCAAATACTATGTCTCCGATAACATATAAGTAGATCCTTATACCGAAAAAGTCAAAAAAACTTTTATAATCCAAAACACATTGGCATAAACTTAAAATGGGGTCATTTTAAAAATTTATGGCTCCTGAAACAAAAGTAGACTACTCATACGATAACAGACCCACACATCGAAAAATTAAAAATAATTAAATAAATAAAAAAAGGTTGAATTTGAAATGGAAAAGGTTTAATTTGATTTGGAAAAGGTTGAAATCGACTTGGAAATGCTATATATAGAAAGTGGATGAGCATTGTGGGTTAGGTGTATAATAGAATTCCATAAGGATACGGTTCAGTTAATTCATTAACCCATTCAACAAGATTGTTTTAACAGGTAAGACTGCTGAAGTTTTAAAAGGTAGACCATTTAATGAACGATAAACTATTGTTTCTGATTATCATTGTCTTTTTACTCTTGCAAATTTACCATTTTTACAATTTACAATACCATGAGGCTATTTTCTTAACGTCATCTGGATCCTGCTTTACAACAATATCTGGACCTAACACCAAATAAGAATTTCCATCACTTAAGAATTACTGCCGACATTATTTCCATAAAGGGTCAGTTTATCATTACAATTTGCTAATGTAACTTCTGTTGCAGTCAACCTTACCACTTGTATGATAGAAAAAGGATTATGTGTACAATACCAAGTGGATATTTTCTTAACATCATTTGGGTCCTTTACAACCATGTTGTAACATACATTGTAACATACAACAATGTTTGCGTCTAAAATACCTACAAATTCATAATGAACATATGCTTAAGCAGGTTTATGCATACAATTTTTGGCTTTTTAATATAAAAACCTTTACTTGTATGATAAGCCTAGAAATAGGATTCCTTTTCAAAGTACTAAATCGAAGACCGTTCATCTAGTGGTACAATGAAAATATTAACTATTGGTTGTAAATTAAATATATAACATTTATACTATTGGTTATACTGACTTTATTTTATTTTATATTGGTCGTATATATTGAAATTAACTTATTTACTATTGGTCGTATTGATTTGGAGTCTTGTTCATTTGATTCAGCATCAAAGAAATATTCATTCTAAATGTTACCGCATTTACCTAGTTACCAAATTAAAGTTCAATTTATGGCATCTTAATTTTAAATTTTATTTTGAGGAGCCTCAACTTTTTTATAGGTTAAGGCACCCATTTTTCTTGATCCATTCCTAATTTCATATTACAATAATATACTTGTTTACCTATTTTCAATAACATTTACAATTATAATATTTTTAAAAATTCATAATAAGTTAAAATGTCTTCATAAAGGATTATCATCTCAATTATTATGTAGTTAAGTTAATAGAGTACAGGCGTTGGCTACTTGGAATTTACCTCTGCTTTTCATGTGTATGGTTTTTAACATGGTTTGATAAGGCCGTATTTGTTTTTGATTTTGCTTTTTAATTATTTTTATGGTTGTATACATGTGTTTTTAGGTCGGTCGATGTCGTCCCAATATACGACTTCACAATTTTTGCTAAATTTTATACTAAATTAAGCTGATTTGAAATCAGGGATTTGTCTTTTGTTTTCGATAATAATTTTCTAATTGGATTTTGTGGTTTTAGACCGAACTTAAATTCATTTATATCCATATTTTTTTAGTACTCTATGTTAAAAAAAAAAGAGAGAACTGCTGATTATAATATAGTACAAAGACAGGGAACGTGTTTTATCATTGTGGGTATTTTTATTAGGTATATATACTAATTTTAGTTATCAGATTTTCATAATTTATATAATTAAATATTTATTATTAATATCAGAGATATCATTTATAAAAGCCACATTTATACTATTTGTGACTGCGTGTTCCTCGCCTATGATGTAGATAACATATTATGCAAGTTTGTAAGTAATCATAAAATTTAAGTATGTAATCATAATAAAGACTTATCATTTTTGAGTTGACTTGTTTGTTCATACACATACATACAGGCTGAGACCATTTTGCAAAAATTGTTTTTTTTTACTTAGGGCGTCATCTCAAAACTTTTATTTTCATTGAAAATTGTTTTCAGTATTTCACACAATCGCAACACTTTTCTCTACTGTACATTTAATATATAGGTAAGCAAAAGTAAAAAAAAATTATTTAACTACAATCGTTTCTCGTTATACTTTATGTTCTCTGAAATTACTCTTTTCTGTTTTTGAAAATAATAAAACTCTCAAGAGTTTTGTAATGATTTTTAACTATAATTGCATATAAATTCATCACGATGTTAAACATTTAAATAAAAATATATAATTTATGTTCTTTTTTTTTTTAACTAGTTGCAGTTTTATTCTATGTATAATTCCTTCAATTATCCGAATAACTGACACTTTTCTGTATTTATTAATGTAATAATAAATATGTTCCAAAATTTTATTTTTATTAATTCTTTTCGAATACTATATTCATTATTTTATTTATAGGTACAACTCTCAACTAATTCTTATGAAGCGGGAATTACGATCTTGTAAAGCAAAGATTGCTGATCAGCAGAAACAGTTTCATGAATATGCTTCACGACTTGATGATTATGACAAGAAGAGTGATGAAACTTCGAGGAAGTTTAGCACACTTCTTCAGGTATGCTCATTTTTCCTTTTATTTTCAGATGTCAGCATATTGATAGATAAAATTAATTTAAAAATGTTTACATGTTAATGTATAAATTTTTCTTGTGTCAATTTATCCCTTCAGTGACTAGCTAATGTTTGAGTTATGTTTTGAATTTTTTTTCCTTAAAATTGTTAAAGGAATGTGTACAATCATATAAAAAATTAGGAATTAGTTTTTCACTATTAACAATCGGACAAGAGTGTAAATGTATTTATTTGCATGATCCCTAAAAACTATTAAAAATAATTTTCACTCATAATAATAAAGAATCTAAATCCTCAAATAATCACTGAGAGTTCATGATTATACAGATACAAATAGTTAAAAAAAAAAATTAGGTACACATTAATAAAAGTTTTTGTTTTGCTCCTTTTGAAAATGTAAATTTCAATATACTGAAATAATATATCTGGCAACTTAAACCTTGGTGAAATAAATTATGCAAGTTTCTGCCACTTTCCAAAAATAATTTGTTGCTATTATATTATAGTAAGTAAACCATTAGTAAGGCAGTTGGTACAGATACATGTTGATAACATCCCTCTGGAAGAACGTCAGTCCCAATCGGGCTAATTTAACCTTTCTAATAGGCCTTTCCCCTTCTCTTCTCTCTTTATATAATTCTTTTTAAATTGCAATAATAAAAAAATCAGCAAGAAGTTGTTAAGTATTGTAGTACATTAATCCTTCTAAAAGAATGCATTTACTGATAATGAAATGTTTATTATGAGTTTAAAGATCATTTTCTAAAAGCAGAATTAATTATTTAAAACAAAAAAATCAAGTTTTAAATCATTGATTCATTGACTTATGATTGTCTGAATTTACTTAGAGAACTTCTGTGATAAGTTGTGTATTTACTTCATTTAGACTGATTGTTATTTAAATATTTTTTAATATGTTTTTTTTTAGGAATTGAACAAATGCAAAACTGAGTTGCAATATTGGAGGTCTAAATCTCCTTTAAGTTCTCTTTGTGTATCCTGTGGGAAAACAACTACTGGGCTAACTGCTGAGGATCTTCAATTCCTTGCTACCCAGGGAACGAGTGCTATGGACGAGGCATCAACAAGTGAATTATGGCCTGAACCACCTCCATTGCCTCAGTTAAAACGTAAATCTGAAGATACTCCACCCCCTGCAGTATCAAAACGACCAAAAAAGTCAAGGGCGATACTCAAAGTGCGTAACAAGCGGAGTTAGGCACTTTTACCTTCTCCCTTCACTACACACTATATATAAATATCTGAAATAAATGTCGTTTTAATTTGTTTTTAATTAGTTATCTAATATTAATCACTCCCTATGTGATGAGTTTTTAAAAAAAAAGAATGGTAAAGATTCACATCTGGTACTCAAAATTTAAGCTAGATGTAATGTACATCAGGAGTACACAGTGTCTTATATCCCACTCCTTATCTTTCTTCCTGGAATATTTCCCTAAGAGAAAGAAAAAAAAAAAACTAAAAAAAATATATATATATTTTTAAAATACAACTTTAAATTAACAGTTACATATCGGGGTCAAATAATATTTGGCCAGAAAGTAATTTTACAATAATTTGCTTATAAGTTTGATTTTGTATTATGAATGATATTGACTGTATAAAAATGATGTTTCATGGTTATAATATAAAGAATATATTCAGCTGCCTCTCTAAATGTGGTTGTATTATGTAAAATGAGGTAGGCCTTTAGATAAAGCATGAATTCTGGCAAAAATAATGTAGTTAAACGTGACCATCATTATAAAATACAATTGTATATAAAAGAGTAATATGTGGATTATTGATTTTTTGTGAATAGAATTTTATGTTGTTTGATTATCTTTACTGATATTTTTATTAAATCAAACATTATTTCTTAAAAAATTGATGTCAAACATTTTGTTTTTTATGAATTAATGTTTTCATTTTGCTTGTATGATGAAGTCGTCTGTACTTATAGTGAGGAACGTAGTGTGAAGCATTTATAAAGAAAAATGTTTTGAAGATAATTTTTCTTTCTTCTTAGAAATAATATACTTTTTATTTATTTTTAATTTTAAGACCCTTTTTACATATTGGATTTTTATTAAAATGTGATTTATCAATTAGATCTGTAAATTGTATCTGGTCAATATTTAATTTGTTTTCATTTTCACTGGAATTAACTTTTACTTTACCTTACTAAATATTTTACCATTTGACTGTTAATTACCTATTAAATGATGCATTTTATTTATATAACATCCCGTCCCAGCTCTGCAATGTTGAAAAAACGCAACTGTGTTAATAGTTCTAAGCCGAGCCTTTTTGGGCGCTGACAACAATGAATGAAAACAATTCAGTTTTAGTAATCATATATACAAAATTGTAGGTTTGTTTAACAAGTTGAAGTGCAATTCGTAAAATTATAACATAAGTTTTTCTTTAAATTATTTATTTATTTCTTGTTTACTTAGTTGTAATTGATATATTCTGCATATGATGTATGAGATATTTAATATTCTGGGAGTTGGGATGAATAGCAACATCTTAAAAGTCGATTGCGAGCTTCATCCATCCAGGCCTTGATAATGTACAAATTTAATTTTAATATTTTATGCTCAAACGTAATAATATAATTTTGTTTTCCTCATGAAAAATTTTAATTTTATCATGTGGTGTTTAAATATATATTAATTAATATCTTATGAATCAATTATTTCACCTCAAACAAGCACAATTCAGTAATGTTAATAAAATTAATGTTACATTTACAGATCTGTAGCTTATCTGTTATTAGAGTGATGTTAGATGCTTTATGATTTAGATGTTTTATTCTTACAACTTAGATCAGTGTTAGAAGACAATTTATATAATAAATAATTAGTTGAGGGTGTTATCTCTTTGTAAATGTGGCTTGACATTGTCAATTAGCTACCCTACAATTGGTCTGCCTGCATATACAATTTTGAAATAGTTACTAAACGATGGAAAAAAAAAAAATATTTATTTTCGGATTTACTTTTTGATTTTTCTCAAAATTATGCTTACTTAGAGATTATGTTCTTTTTAATACATCAACTTGTGCATTTGATGGTTTTCGTGTAGTTTTCTAGAGTTAAAAGCAACCAATTTCCTGTTTCCTTTTGAATATTAAACCATGAGAAAACCTTACCACTAACAACAGATACACGTAGCATGTTTTCTACATATTTCATTCAAAACATATAAATTGCTTGTGAATAAACAGTTTTAATAAATTGTAAATCAAATTGTGGAAATTATGATAATTTTTTGTTTATAGGATTATTTTAATTCCATTAATAATTATAGAAACTAGCATGGTATAAGTCTGATAGGCATAATGGAAAGTTACTGTGCAATTAATGAACAATTATGAAAACAGTAAAATTTAATTTGGTTAAAATTTTAAAATATTGTTCTACTATGTAAGGACGTTGGGTAGTTTTATAAATAAATTAAATTTTTGAATTTCATGTACCTTTATGTTTGTTAAGAGTCTTGTACTAATTTGTTGTTATTAATAAAAAAGAAAATGAATCACATGTAAAGATGTAATGAAGAATTCATGCACTTTATTTTGGTAGAATAAATACTTGACCTTAGACTATTTTATTACATTATTTTATTAAATACCTGAAGTTGTTCATTCTTGTTTTATAAAAAAAATAATTATATAATGATTACAGTTAACTACTTTTTAATACAATGCCTCGATAAAATTTCATTTTAAAACTATAAAGCTAAATACGCTTATTTCTTAAATTTCAGTTCCTTGGCAATGTATTAATTTAAGAAAATATCCACTGAAAACCAAAAAGTTTTGTCAAAATTATTTTGTTTTTTATTATCTCAGTAAGGAATATGCCGAAAATTTTCATTCCATTCAAGTATAGATTTGCTTGAGCCAACATTAAACATCTGTTCTACTATTTCTTTTCATGGTCCACTCAAGTTACATACCTTTTCAGTTTTATAAAAAATAGTAATATAGGAGAAAGGGGTTCATTCTAGCACTTAATAACCACTAATTCTCTTTCTTATATCTTTGAACTTAGTTATTAATAAATGAAATTGGAGGGTTAGAAAAAAAAAAGTTGAGAGAATGAAGAAGGCTTAAAGGAACCTTACACAATCAGTCGTGAATGAAAATCACAAGACTTACAAAGATTGCTCCAATCATGATGAGACCTACACTTTCAATCATTACTGACCACTTTAGCTCAGTTGACACAGAGATAACAGGCAACATGGATCTGCTGCATTGTCCACTTACAATAATGTTTTATTTATATAATGCATTTTATTTATATAAATTTAATTTAAAAAGCTTAGTTGGACATTATCCTTTATAGCATTGGACATCAAGAGGAAAATTTAGTTATAATAATTACTTCCTAGTGCCTGAAAATTGTTTAAACAAAAGTTGGAAAAATATAAATCAACTGCTTACAAAAATTAAGGAAAAGTATTGCGAATATAATAAATTTGTAGAGAATAAGAACTGATAAATATACACAAAAGTTAATTTTTTTCTATAAATAAATTGTGAAGTTTCCACTTTTTTTCTAATTTATTGCCCAATTGAATATTTAAAAAAAAAAAAAGTGGAAAATAATTTATAAAAATAAAAACTAGGGATATGAAAAACTATTTACTTTCATGAAATTATTTGCTTAATGAAAATCAGGAATGTACAATGGTTATGAGGCCTAGATAAACTATCTACATGTCCCACCCAATTTAATACAAGAATTCTGGTTTGAAGCTTTAATACATGTTAGAATGGAATGTATGGCCAACCTTCAATATTTTATTATAAGGTAATTTCTATAGATTTTTTTGCATTCTGGTTTGGGAAAAGAGCATTTAAAGATTTTTGATTTGTCAAGTGTAAAATTGATACTTTATTTTCTGTTTTACTTATCTTACGTGTAACATAAGTCAAACAAAAAATAGAACATCCACAATAATCAAGTTAACAATAAAATAATTTTTGAAATCCATTTACTGGAACCAGTTCCATTTCTCATACAAGTTCTCAACATGCGATTCAAAATATTTATGTCAAAAGCAACATTGATATAATCAACAAACGTAGCACTTTACTGTTATCATTAATTTGATAAATGCTTTGATTTGTTGCTAAACGATATAATAAGGAAAACGATCTTTCTTTTTGAACCATATTAATTAGCAATAGATATTTAATTTTGGCCGGTAATTATGGAATAAATTCTAATGTTATAGCACAATAAACAAATTTGAGATCAAAAAGAAAAAAATGTCAAACACTTTCATAATCAGAACTTTACAACAAACCAATTACTTAACAAAATTATTTAAATCACACTTCTGAAATATAAAAAAAAAAAAACAGTTTTCTCGTATATAAAATCAAAATATAAAACGGTAATGACCATGATCTAGTTATATTCAATGTCATTATAAAAATAAATGTTAGGATAAATACATCTAAAAAAGAAAATAGAAGGATATGACAAAAAACAATTAAGTATTGAAAATTCATAAACAGTATGAATGGAGGATCACACCACATATAATTTTTGTTTATCAGGTAAATAGTTTTATAGTCTGATACCTTGTTATGATACCTTTTTATCAAATTATTAAAATCTGTCTAAAACTTCGTGAATGACTTCATATTATGTGTTTTCAATCTAGAGATTGGTAAACTGTATCTATTTAATGAGGTACTAAAAACACTTACTTTCCATTTGAAATATAAGATAATTTGATCACAAAGTTGAGAAAAATGTGGCCGACAAAAGACACACATTTGGCGTGACCTTCACCTCCAATATATCGAAGTTAGGCCAAACAACCCACTATTTGTATAGGTCACCTTTTTTCTTCAGTTTGTAATCAAATTATCTTACGATTTAAGTGGAAAGCAAATGACTTCATCAGTTTTTATTACTTCATTAAATTATTAATTTAATGATAACATGCCCCATTTCTGAGAATTTGTGTAGATAAAAAAGTTGTAGGTTAAATAAAGATGAAGCCATTCATGAAGTTTTAGTAATTTGATAAAAAGGGGTCTGTATCCCAGACTATTAATCTTATTTCAAAATATGTCCATGTAATTTAGGGGTCTCCCAACTAAGGCTAGTTGCAGTAAAGCAGTAACAATTTACTTTTAATAAGAAATCAAATTAATTACAGGATACAATCAAACAAAATAATTGAGATACATTCAATTTATTTAGTTAAATAAAAATAGAGTTGATACAGCTATTTGTGAAAAAAATAACACTTCAAAATATGAAACTAGCTAAAACTAACTTAGTACTTAATTGTTAAGCTAAATCAGTAGGTTTTAAATTTTTATTTTCTGAGTTATCAGCAGTACTTTTCTGTAACAAATTTTTACTAAACCAAGCAGGTCTGGGCTTCTTCATTTCTACAACCCTTTTGTCCTGGAAAAATAAATTTAGTTTAAATTAATTTTTCAATTATTAATTGTTTCTGTTTTAATCTAATCACTACTATGGTGATGAACTTTTTTCTCTGCATAATAACTGTTTCTTGTTGGCATTTCAATGTCATAATGAAGTTTTATTTAGGGACTCTTTAAGTTCAATGATTCTGTCACAACCAAAATGGGAATACTGCAGTCATCACTTATATACGGGAAGGTTATGGACGTGGGATCAATAATTTCAATGAAACTTTTTTCGGTGATACTAGGTTGAAAAATATAAGACCCATATCCAAGGCTTCTTGAGTTCTAGGAGCTGAGAAAAAAATAATATATAAAATTTTATTATATTTTTGTAATACCGTTTTATGAATTTTCTCTGAATGGATTTCCATGTTATTTTATACCAATCAATTTGCTTTATTGTGTAAAATAAGAAAAACATAACGCTAATTCTATTAAACAAATTCTTATATATAATAAATTATAAAAATCCACAGACGCTTTCAGTTAAGTAAGCCAAGTAAATTTTTGAAATGAAAATACGATCCAGATTCATTTTATTTAGGGTCCACAATAAATCTTAAATAAGAGTTTGTTTATAACTCTACAGTAGTTATTAGTACAGCAAAATATATTTATTTTTCTATTGCAATGATAATTTTAAATAATAACAACTGTTAAATATATTTAAACATTGAGAAAATTATCAGAACAATTGAAAAATTAATATATTTTGCTGTACTAATACCTACTATAAAGCTTAGATGGAAATAAAAATTGATGGATCTCATAAGGGAAATAAAAATAGATGGATCTCATAAGGGAAATAAAAATAGATGGATCTCATAATCCTACTATCGGTGCGTTCCCATCCTGTTTAGAAAAAAATTATTTATTTGGCATACAGCTGTAGTACGAATAAAATATTGAATCAATTAGTACTGACATAAGGAGTAAAGCAGGTTCAAATATTTTTTCTAGGAGAAACGAAGTTGAGCTTTGTATTTGCAACTCAAGAAACTTTTAAATATGAATTTTCATATCAATCGAAAAATAAAAATTTTTGCTCCAAATTTTCCAGCCTTCAATTTTTTTCTTAAAATCACTGAAGTTGTGATAACTTTGACATGACTCCACTTATTCTCACGAAAATTGGATGAATTTAGGACCCTATAATGTACACAAATCAGACACCCACAAATAAATTAGGCTTGGAGATTAAAAATAAAAACATTTAGGGAGTTTTCCTTGATTTATTCCTTGTAAAGATGTAAAATACAAAAGTAATTGGCATGGTTTTAAAGAGAAATAGTTTAGCTTTCCTACGGTTGTAGTAACATTGACTTGGAAGAAATTCCTCAGGAGTTATGAATATTATAGTATACGGTATGAAAAAAAATCTCCCATCAAATTAAGTAAACAATTTATATTGTTTGGTTTCAAAACAAACTTGTATTTAAGAATTTTTGTGTATCCTAAAAACGAATCTGAATCATTTTTTAATGATAAAAATTTATTTGGCCTACTTTACTAGAAACGTCTCTGGATTTTTGTAATTTATTATAAATAAGAATTCGTTTAGGAAAATTAGTATATTTTTCTTATTTTACACGAAAAAGCAAATCGATTGGGGAATAATAACATAGAAATCCATGAAGAGCAAAGTCTGAAAACAGTATTACAAAAATATAACTTTTTTTTTTCTCGGCTCCTAGGGCCCATTAGCAAGAACTCTCAGATATGGATTTAATATTTTTCGAACTAGTAGTAACAAAAAAAGTTTCATTGAAATTAGTGTCCTCACTTCCATAACCTCTCCTTTTACTAACATCACTAGGTTGTTAAAAAATGTTCACCCCCATTGTTATGCTCCACCACCCCACCCCTGGCTTTAAGTAAACTTTTGATTTTACTTTTATTTAAAATTGATTTTTTAGGTCATAAATATAAATGTTGGACTTTATTTTTTTGAAAAATGTTATCTACCCTCCCATTCAGTAAACCATTCATAACCCCTCAGGATTTTCTTCCCTTAGGAAGGATTGGCAAGAACTCTCGGACATGGATTCAATATTTTTTGACCTAGTATCACAAAAAAAAGTTTCACTAGAATCGGCTGTCTGTCTCTAGCACCATGTTAATTTATAATGAAATAAAATTAAAATTCAAGAATAAATTTTATCTATGTATAGAATATAATAGGTATCTGAAAATATAATTAATTGTTTACTTCATTATAAGAAGTCGTTTTGAGAAGAGAGGACGAGATGGCTGAGAACATTGGGGTGAGGGTCCCTCCTGGCTCGGTTAATACAATATTAATTTCTCAGAGACACCAAGAAATTAATTTTAATACACCCACTCTGGTGGGTAAATGGTGGCAAGCATCATAACTTTTTTTTTGCAAAAGCATACAAAAAATCAAATATGTAATACCTTCCAAAAGTGTTCGGGTTTTCCTGTTGCTTCACCTTCATAAACAACTGTAACTTCTTTGTCAACAGGGTTTAACTTTAATTCATCTTGAATTGCTTTTTGCATTTCTTCTGTTTCTAGTTTTACTTGATTGTAGCAATAACCTTTAAAATAAGTTTGAGAATCATATTAGCAATAAAACAATTTTGATAATTTAATTTCATACATGTGAAACTTTTTTTGTTGTGTTAAAAGTAAATTAATAATTCAATAGGTACCGATAGATAAGTCTGATTCTCAACTTTTAAGATATTTTTGAGAGACTCTGCTCAGAACTCATAATGTTACATTCTGTAATGTGCTCAATTAGTTTAGATAAAGGCAATAGTTAAGAAAGAAAAAGTCCAAGATTGGTTAATTGGAAGTTTTATGGTTCAAATATTTTTTTTTTAAGTGAAAAGTTTTTTGGCATGTTTTGCACTTTTCTTTGTGGAGAGTGAATTAGATTGAGCCATCAAATCTCCAATGTGTAACGCTTGGGTAAAGTTGGCTAAATTAAGTGTTTTTTCATATGGATTAAAATATCTCAAAAACAAAAAATTGGACCTGCATATTGTTACACATTAAAATGTTCATAATTGAAGCCCTATATTGCGTTCCAATATTTACAAAGAAGATAACACCATAAATCATTAAAGAACTCAGAAATTTCCACCTAACACCCTATTTACTTTTACCTGGAATAATCTGATAATATTACAGATAGAACAATGGTATTATTTAAAATATGGTAATAGAATTGCAACAAAATGCATCAAACTGTAATATATATAGAGAAGAGAGAAACACTTTATTTTCACATAAAATATAAAAGCTTGCTGCCCAATCATATAGGGTTGCTGGACACACAGCATACTGATTAATCTTTAGGACAATCAATAAAGCTTATACATAAATATATAGAAACGGTTAATAAGTGTGAGTATAATAAATATATATCTTTTTTTTTTCCTTGTTCATGCACTTTTTTTTCATTTAATTTCCCTTTCTCTCCCTAAAATCTGTGACCTTATTGCTCATCTGTTTTTTTAAATATATAAATGTAGCTAAGTAAATACTTCTGTTATTCCTTATGTTTTAGTTATTCTTTTATTGTAATATGCATTTTGGCCAGATGTAATGTTAATTTTTATGATCAATACTGTTATTCTTATGGGACTTGGTCTAAGAATAAAGTTGATTCTTCTATTCTATTAAAAGGCTTTAAACTATTTAATACAAACAATAACAAAAAGAAAAGTGTATATACAATTTATTGCAATAAAACTTTTTCAATAAATAAATTAAAATTGTCACCAATCCATGCATGTGATGGTGAATGATTCCCAGGGAGTTGAGGACTATATTTTCAGCCAAACTCGCTACATCCTTAATGTCGACACCTAATTCCTAGAGAAAGCTCCTTGTTCTACTTGAAATCGTTCTGCTAGACGCAAACCAAAGGCCCCTCTCTCTCCAAATGTCTCATGGAACTTCTCTTTTAGGAAAGGGATACATTTGTCATATCTTCTTTTCCCTTTCCACTTCACTCACCTGATTGAGGTCATTGCTCTCAAAGAAGAGAGTTGGATCCAGTGCTGTCCTTCCTTTCTTGAGAAATGCGACAATATCCGCATATCTTGTAGAGCCTTCACTGTCGATACAATAGACCTCGTCAAAGGCCAAAGGTGAATTCCTTTTCCCTAAGGAGTCTCATCAACTCGAACTTGTGAATCAATGGTGCCGACATGTTATGAGGAAGGAGTTGTTGGGGCATAATTAATGTTTAGTTTCAGGGCATTCGACCATTCAGACCCAGAAAGTACTTGCCTTTCATACATGTATTTATTCGATTTCGGGGTGTCATTCCTCAGAACGAATTTTCTCTTAGCGACTGCCATAGAGCTCTCATATTTCGGTGACCTGGATCAACCCCCAATATCTCGGCACATTCAGCAACTTCAGCCGAATAATCGAAAGGTGATTGGAAAAGGGCATCTGATACATTGGACACCTGCTTAGCAATGGACCAATGCTGAAGAGCAGCCTCCCACTGGCAGTGGATAAATCCCAATCCTCGGTATCTCCTGGGGGCATACAACATCACGGTGGAGGTCGATGCCGTCCAGTAGGACAGGACACATCTTCGAGAGGAGCGCAGTTAGGAGAGGATAAGTAAGAAGCGAGAACAGATTGACAATGTCAAGCTTCTGCTCAGCAAGCTGCTTCTAAACTTATTAGCAAGTCTTGCAAAATATTAATATAGTTTTAGTATGATTTAGAAAAGTATCATACTATGATTTTCATTAGCTTAGCTGAAATATTTGTAAACAATTTTTGTTGTAACATGTATGAACACTATTAGCAATACTTACATATTATAATACTATTACATACCACAAAGATGACCTGCTTCATAGTCACTTCCGCAAGTGTCACACATCAAAATATTTCTTTTTGGAACTAACAGTTTCCAATGGTATTGAGGAAAACCAAATTTACGGTTTCTTTTTTTCTCAACTGACCTTCTACTTTTTGGTACAGCAAATAAAAATGCGTTTTGCAAGACATTTTCCGGGCTTGGTAAAATAGAATTATGGTTTAAAGCTGTTTCACAGATAGGATTGAAACTGAAACCTTTATAGAAAAGAAATGGAAAAATTAAATGATTAGTCACAATAGTATTTTTAAAAATTGAAATATAAATAACAATGGTAAGTTTAAAAATTAAAATATAAACTCCTGGATAAAATTAAGGCATCACCTCGAAATTAGTATGTTAAGCGGTTTAATTAAGTTTTAAGATTTAATAAAAATTATCTATTTATGATAAATATTTAGGTAATCTGAAATTGAAAAAAAAGACTTAATAGCTCCTGCTACAGCCTGTTTCATGAATCAAGACAAAAAAAATCACCTACCCTTAAATAGGTTATTAACAAATTACTGGATTGTATTGTCTGATTCTTCTGTAACTACTGTTTTCAACTTTACTAGGAATGGAATTCTGGTTTTACAAATAGAACTTGCACCATACACTTACATGCATATCGGATTACCGTCTAGATTATTCAATGGCCATTCTAGGAATATAAAATCCAACCATTCTGGAAGTATTTAACTACACTCTGAGTTGAATACCTCCAGAATGTTTGTATTTATAAACATGCTGCAGAAAGTTGTATTTCCAACGTAAGTGGAATGGTATACAGAGATTTTCTCTCAATCTTTCACACACATTTGAGCATTTAAGTGTTTACTCTGTACAACCACTAATTCTATTCAGGCATCAAGAATACTACTACCTCAGAAACATGTTTCAGACTCCTTGGAATAATATATGTGGGGTCATATAATTGGGCACCTGAAAATAAAAATAAAGCTATCTAATCATCAATATATAGAAAATTCTTCAGGCCTTTAATACTTAAAATTAATGTTTGTCATGAGTAAATTTAAGTAAGTTTCTTCTGGTGGAAAGATGGTTTTTAGCTCTTAGATTAGCTTCAATAAGTCTTTGCTCTCGAAATGGAAATCATTACCCGGCAGATGGGCCATAATAGACTTCCGAGTTGATTTTTGGTTAAAATATGATCATTAAGGCCTGTATTGGAATAAACCTGTCATATCTATGGCAAGTGGACAGCATCAATATAATCTACTCAAGTCAACACCTTTAAAGCATTATGGAATCAAATGATTTGTTAAGTGATGAACATGAATGTAAAAAAACTCTCTTGAGGTTATCACAAACGTAAACAGAAATAAAAAGACAAACCATGGATTATTCTGTTATAACGTTTCAATACATTTATAAAATCTATAGATATAGGATCATTTTTAAATAAATAAAGTGATGCAGTAATTTTGTCCAAGATTTTATAATAACGGTCAATAGTTACACAGATTACTGAACCTTGAGGGAATGGAGTTCCAAAAAAACAAAATAAAACCTGAGATTCTAATTTAAAATAAATTTCACGACTTTTACAAATTAAACGATTAAGAAGCATGTCGCTGATGAGGAGGTTACAATAACAAACCTTATCAGCTGGAGTAATGAAAGTAGCATCTATCAACTTTTCCGAAAATATAATGGTTAGAAATTAAAGAAATGTTATAACCGTTTAATACTCTGAGTACAGTCAAAGATTAGGTCATATAATATTTTAGAAAATTATATTGAGTATATTTTTTTGAATCGTTCGCAATATTTCACTGAAACCCCATGAGATATGTTTTCAGGATGCAGAGTAGGCAACAGCTGATCTTTACAAATGTCTGGGAGAGTAGTAGAGTAATGTACTGGGAGTCCGCCTGTTCAGAACAGTTTGTACTATGGCTTGTATAGGGTCAAGTCGTCTTTGTGGTCGGGGTTTAGAGAAATTGTGTCAAATCGGTCGGAATACTCAGGCTCGGAAAAAAACCTCTGCTGCATTTGTGAAAATTAAATCAACCGGATTTCATCCTGTACTTTCTGAGAAAATCGGAATAAAATGCCAGGTAATTTTTATTTTGTCAAATTGTTGCTCTTATTAGTTACTAAGTTATTGATTTAATCTAAGATACAGGTCAGGGGTATCATATCTTATCATTTTCAATCTTTAGTGGATTGTCAACGTGATAGTGATTGGCCAGAAAAAAAATCTTTTTATTAATGTTGTGTATCGAATTAATTAATTTTTTTTTCGACCTGATTTACAATATATTTTTATAGTTTTAAATATGTTTGTTCTTTTTAAAATATATTTTTTCTCTTTTGAGTTTGTATTAACAAATGCAATTTTCATCCAGGCAGTTCTTATCATTTCAAGGGTGTGTGACAATCCTAAACTAATATGCCTTCTTTAGGTTTATATTTTCCTTCCTTATGTGTGTTAAACTCGAAATTATGCAAGAAGTTAAACATTATTGGACTAGTGTTAGCTAAATTCTTTTTTAAATGTCTCTTGCACGTCTCTGTATTTAAATTTGTACCGGACTGTTATCAGTCAGCCCAACAAGGACACTAGCGGTGTCAAGTGAGCATTCCTTGAAACTGTACATTTAAAATTTCATACTAAGTTGTTAAATGATGTAAAAATATTTATTTTAAATGTTATTTAATTTGTGAGTTATACTATATGTTCTTAAAATAAATTTCTTTTATTAGCCAGAAACGTGTAAGTTATGTTTTGTTATGGTTAACCTCTTATTTTATAATTTTCACATAATTATCGATGGGAACCTTATTAAAACATTATTGCTTGTCTTTGGATTAATCCCTCAATAAATATTTGTATTTTTATTAAATTTAAATATCCATGTTTTTTTTTAACTTAAAGAATTTAATTTTAGTTAAGTATTTTTAAAATGCGGATCTTTATATTTTATAACTATGATGTTTTGCATTAAATATTTATATACATATAGTAAGAAACGTATTAACGTTTCTAAGAAATAGTCTTTGATTACGAAAATGATTTTGAATTTGCTTATTTATTTGTTAGCTTAAAGCAGGAGTCTCCAAATTACGGCCCGAAATCTTCTCCAATCCGCTCCGCGGAAGTTTTCTTGTTCACATAGTATATTTTTAAAACAATTTAAAAACCACGAAATTTAGTAAATCACTCAAACAGGAGATTACTTCAACATTTATTGCATGTGTCGTTTCTCTTGGAAAGCTTATTTCACAGCTAAAGTGTCATTTATAGAACAAGATTTCAACCAAGATCGCAAACCATGTCCCGGGGACTTAGCGGAGGTCTTAATGCGGCCCGTGGCCCAATAAGTTTGAAGGTTTAAAATAATATTATAACTTTAAATTGGATCATTTTATTTTTTATTATTTAAAATGAGATTACTAGTATGTAGTATTTCCATTGATAATTTATTATATATTTTATTCAATAATAATCAATTAAAATTATTATTTGTTATTCTTCCCTTGGGTGTAGTGCTGAAATATATTTATCAGTTACTTTCTCGTCTGCAATGTATAAGTAGAGAAAGTATCGTAATAGGAGAAAAAATTGACCTACAGATTTTGATGTTTTGGATCTCTGGCTGATTTATTTATTTTTATTATTTATTTAATCTAATATTATTTTATTTTTCTTATATCACTTACTAAGTACGTTTTTTTTTTTTACTTTCCTACCTATAATAGGTAATTTGTACTTGTAACACAAAAAAATGTTTGATTGAAAAAGGTTTCTATATAATTGTCTTTTACATGCTGTAAGAATTCGAACTAATGCGAAGTTCATGTGATTTTTTATTATGGCGAAATACAAATTGAAATGTAATATTTAAACAACATTGAATATTAATATTTTTTCTGAAGATATTTTAATAGATTTTAACTATTATAAAAGTACTTATCTGAAATTTGATAAGAAAATATCTGATGCAATCGGAGACAAAGTCTGAAAAAAAGAAAAATTAGTACAATATGTTTTTTCAAGTTAGTAAAATAATTGATTTTATCGCGGCTGTAAAATGATAAATTATTTAAATATTTTTGGGGATACTTCAGAGAATTTAATTTTTATTTCAATATATAAATAATACACCTTTTTAAATTTTTAGTCTAAAAAATCCAATTTTAATAGTTTATTTAATTTACATATTGCTTATTTTAGTAAATATTTACTCGTAAGTATAATATAGGTAACAATAGGTAGTAATATTGAGTTCATAAAATGTAATTTTAGACAAAATTTTCTATATATGTATGTTTCTGCACTATCATAGTTTATATGGCGAATTTTTCCAAAACCTATTGAACGTTTGTCACTAAGTTGTTAAATATGAAAATATAACTACAATATAAATTATATACCAAAAAAGAAAATTAAGTACGTACATTCATTTTCGTTGAAGTAAGTGGGTGGTTTGATGGAAATACGGAATTAATTGTTTTGTGAATAAATTTTTGATCGATTCCATAGAATTTCAGCTCTACAGAAATTTAAAAAGAAAAAAATTATGTTATCAAAATATATATTTAACTAATTGGCCAAACAGTTCAGTTTAATATTTATATTCATTCGATTTTTTTTCAGTTCTTAGTTGTATATCGCCAAAGTAGAAGAAACATCACACATCTCAATTTATACTGAAATTAAGATTCGCACTCCATTTTATTCAAAGTTCTCGTTGAGTCTGCAGAAAATATTAGCTTAACGGAATTCAGAGTACTCCAACGGGTACAATAAAATATATATATATATTTTACATACTGGTCAGAGATATATCACTGATATTTGGTTGAAAGGCTCTAAGTTATTATTTTTACGATGAAAATGTCTATTTCTTCTTGATCAAAAAATGCTGTTCTTTTCATTGACATATATTTTTTTTTGTTATTTTATTACATTTGTTATTTTACTGAAAAGTTGATAAAATTAAGATTAATGCTGTTGCTTCTTCAATGAGCATGTGCGTTTTTATTTTAAACATTAATCTTTATTGTACAAAAAATAATAAAAATCTTAAAGATCATTACAATTATTTGGATCGTTTGTACATGCTACATGTGGCTTCGATTATTCTTAAATCTAACATATCGAGGTGATGAGCTGTTCTTGTGGATCATTATAATTTTTTTTTTTTTTTTTTGGTAAAATTTGCATCGAAATTAAGTATTTGATTCCACTCATTTCCTTGGAAAGTTTTTTGGTCGAGTAACACCTCTGGAGTTGATGGTAATGGAAGAAAGTTGAAACATAGAAAATCGTCGGGTGAAAAATATCTGCTTGTTTAAATATTGTGAAACGATCGCAAAGATTCAGATAGGAATGTAAAGATTTTAAAAAATAATTTACCGAGTGATAAATAAGAAAGTAGCCAGGTATTTTTATCAAATTACAATTTAAATTATTATCCGATCAGTTTTATTTAATGCCTTGTTTGATTCGTTAGTTCCTTTTGTTGGGTGTGAATCATTGTTAGCTTTAATTAAAATAAAGTTCTCAATTCACAAATTTAATATAAATATATTATTATTATTTTATGAACATTAGGACTATATCCTCGTTAAAAGCGTTCTTACTTTCTGCTGGTCTGTAACAAACCCTGTTTTGTTCTCTATAAGTAATCATTAGGAGTCTGTCTAATGCTGGACAATTTCAGTTGGGGACACCTAGTCTCCTAGCGTCTACAACCACGCAGTCAATCCAGGGAAGCAGATTCCTTCAGATTCGCTCCTCATCCACACTTGCCACACGACCCATCCATCTTAAGATGATATTGGGTTAGAGATTATAAATCTCCTGGTTAGTCCTTCACCGTTTTGAAGGACGAGTCCAAATATTCTACCTGAGTCCTTAATTACTTTTTCCATTTCTAAGTTGAATAGTGGACAAGCCAAGTTTCAACTCCTCATTGAAACACCATTGACCAATTTAATGCGTTTATAAAGAATCCGAAATTTCATCAGTGAACTATAGAGACCTCTTTTTGGTCTTGAAAGTGGTTATGGCGTTTGGTAGACCTGAAATTTTTGCATATCAACCAACATAAATTTATAGTAACAATAAAATATGATTAGATTAAATATTAAAATTGAATAAAGAAATAAAATTATAGTAAATATCATTAATTCACTGTTTATTGCTTTAAAAAAAATTACACCCTTATTGTAAAAATGTAACATTATTGTAATCTATGCTTATTTGCAAACAAAGTAGAACATGTATTAAAAATTAATATGGCGGGTTTAAATTTGTGTATAAGATGGGGGGAGGGTAAAGGAGAGAGAGGATGAACGTCCCTGACACAGATGAGAGGGCGAGGGAAGGGGTCGTTAGTCCAAGCAGGCTCTGGAGAAAGCATCTTTTCGCTTTCTTATTACCTTACTCCTCGCATGAGGCTCCTTCCTCTTTGTTGCTAAGGAAAAAAGTAGTTCTAGTTCGTCCCAGCTACGTTATATCAGTAACTTCACCGAAGCCTAAAAATGTTAGCTACTTAGACAGGAGAACTTTTTGAGGTTCTTATGCGCTATACAAAATCTTATTGTCTATTTTTTCTGATAAGATTAATCGGATGGTATAAACAAAAATCTTGTCCGACCAAAATGGCGCCCTGTCTTTTCTCTAGACATATAGGAAGCTTTATTAAGATTTTTTTTTTTTATGTCTGTAATAATGTATAAACCTGAAAATTTTGCTTGGATCATAACTGCGAAAGAAGTATTTTAATCTACCAAAACGACCTTAATGTACTTTCTATATGTTTCTGATTTGGCCCAATTCAGATGCCTATTCTTCAGAACCATCCGCACTCCTTACGTTTCTAACCTCTTCGCTCCCTGATAACCCTATGAGCCATCTGAAAAAAATATGGCCTCGTGATCTCCTTATGTAGACGTATTCTTAGAATGCTACCAATGGGCGGTTTCTGAACTAGTGTTTTCATGTCATTAAATTCCTGTATGCACATTTATTAGATTTATTTTTATTTAATTACAGTGGTAAATATCATGAATAAATCTCTCTATTGTATAAAAAAGTTTTTGGTGACCGTATCATATTTTATTTTACATATAAAAACCGGAACGGACCGTAACAAAGACCCTTCTTATTCCCAGAATTAGTTTTTCCTGATTATGGATTTACAAATTGGCCAGTTACAAATTGGCATCTTATATATTATTTATAAAAGGTGTTTTTTGTCGGTACGCCATAACTTCGTCAATTCTTCATCAAATCCGATGATTGACCAATTATTTTGAAGATATTCTTCTCCTTCATATGCGAAAAATAGTCATATCCCCCGAAATTTTCGGGAAAAACGTTATGAGGAAAAGAAACTTTATTTGCTAATAACTGAAAAATTATGCATTTTTTTTTAGATTACAATCCAGATAATTATACTACCATGTTAATTAGAAATATTACGAAATCGTAAAATAGGACAATTAATAACAAAGATACAGTCCATTAGTGTTGGTATAATTAATAATTTCTTCCTCTTTAAAGATACTGCATTTAATATTCTACTACCCTTTTTTCCTGTCTGATATATACTTTATTATTTCTTAAAGGCATTTTTTTGTTTGTACATTTTATATTTTTTAATAATTTAGAAAATCTCATGATCGAGGCTTTATTTTGAATATTACCTTTTCAGTCGGCGTTTAAAAATAGGCCCTAGAAAAGCAATAAGTACAAATATTTTGGTTTATTATGTTAAATGGAATATTTTAATTGACCAAGGGGAAAAAAAATTCCTAAATTATACATAGGATCTACTTATTTCCATATTGTTTTGCTATTCTTTCACTAAACAACATTTTCTGTGAATTATTTGCACGGGCAAACTATTTAAGAATAATTATAACTATGTATAATTATATAAATTAGCTGTAAGGCTCGATGTATACCATAGATTTAAAAAAAAAAATTAAAAATTTGTCCAAACTCATTTGGTTATTCGTTTGGTTTATGATGATTTGATACGCTGTTAAGCGGAATGCGCGTTCCCTCCTACTAAATAAATTTTAAAAAATATTGTTTTGTAATAACTTATTTAAAATACCAAATATTTATAGCTGAAATTGTATTATGAAAAAGTATTTCTAATTCGAAATAATAAAACTATATCTTATTTTAATTATGAACAACGAAATTTAAATACAAAATACAGACGTCTCACGAAGTGAGAGCTATGAGACCTATAACAAGATCTTGGAGAATTTTCTACAAACGACCTACCTTTCTTCATATGATACTTAAGAAACCTATCCAATTCCTTAATTTATTTTGTGTATTTAAAATACAAAATAAAATATACTTTTTTTTTTATAAAAGCAATGATAGGTTTTTAAAAAATTGCTTTGTATTCTAAAAAGGAAACACTGCTGCGAACAATGCATTTGATATTTTACTTCTTAAAATGGAATTTTAAAATGGAAGAAATTTTACTTCTTTTTTTAATTTTATATTTTAAAAGATTTCTTTTGAAATAATAAAAGCACGTTAATTTCTGAAACTAGATTTGAAACATCCTTTTTGCACAAATAAACTGTTTATGGAGGAATGTTAAAGGCTATGTTATAACACCACACAGAAACTGAAGTGTCCATCAGCCTGGAAAACTGTGGACAACTACGCTTGCAAGTGCTTCTCGTAAATATGGTTTGCAGCATAGGCGCCGGTGCCTGAGTGGAGGGAGGACAAGATACATTCTGCCGACCAATATTTTATGAATGAGGCCAGGTTTTCAAATAATCCACTGTCATCTACTTAGCTAATAATAATTTCAATAAACCATACATGTAATACTTATATTATATTAAAGGTAACAAATTGATGAATGGGGTATGTATAATATTTTAACCTTCGTCCCGCCAATATTTCTTTTTATTGTAAGTACCGACGCTGATGTCGTTTTGCAGCATAAATGCAGACTTCGGGAGAAGAGGTTACTGTCCCCCCGCCCTCAATATTTCGATGAACAAAGATAAAATGACAATTAGTCTAAATGAATGAATAAAATATGTAAACTAAAATCAATTAGAAAAATACGAAAAGTCGATTAGATGGCTATACTAAGGTCTAGAAGTAGGTACGCGAGTATTTTACTATGCTCTATGTTCCTAGTAGTTCATATTCAAACATAATTATATTTAGCAACACATCCTAGGATTTTATGATTCATTTATGTACAGTTCATCTCACTAGCGAAAAAAAAAAAACGAATAATAACTAATATACATAAAAATTTATATTTATTTTTATATAGTACAATTTTTATTTTACAATAATTAGGTTGATTATATCACTCAAAATTTTCATACATAATATAAACTATTGAAAATTTTTTTTATAGGGTTCCATCCGTCCTCCTCCAATCTGAATAGAAATTCTGCTCCTAGTAATTAAAAATAACGCGGAGGAACAATCTTCCGTTTGACAAAAAATATATATATATATATATATATATATATATATATATATATATATATATTATTACTTTTTGAAATTATTTGAAGAAAAAATTTCTGAATCAGACCTAATATTCTACCCCCAAAAATAATTTTGTTTTAAATGCTCAGATAGGAATATCCTTTGATTCGAAATAGTGAAACAAAAGTACTTGAAATCTTGAATGTCTGCCAGTTCGTCTCGTTGCCCATTCAGCCTTAGGATTACACACGTGTCAGGTATTTTTCGAACTAGAATCATCCGAAACAATCTTAATAAGATTATTGTTTTCATTGTTTCTTCTCCTGTTGCCTTGGAAATATCTGATACTATGTTAAATTCAGTATTTATCTACAGTGGTTCACATAGATTGCATAGAAAAAAAAATCAATTGTAAACAGTAAATAAATAAAACCAGAAACTCTTCAACAGATTTATTTATTATATAATTTTAAATGTGTACAAACTCAATAAAATTAAAATATTCAACTGTGATTATTTAAAAAAATAAAATAAAATAAAAATGGATAATTTCACCTCACAACCGAAATGATACACCTCACATCTTTTTAACTTTCAAATACTATTAATTTAGTTCAACACCTTTTAGGCAAGCCATTATTTTACCACTTCTTTCAGTCTTTCTGTGAAGGAGTCGACAACTTTTTGGTGATTCCGTGCTTAGCATCTTCCATTCTACGAGGTGATATTTTTTAAAGTCTTCTTTGCTAGAAATTTCGTATTTCCTTATTTCTATCTCCAATTTTTCCCACGGTTGTTCTATCAAATTAAGATCTGGTGACTGGTGGTGTTTTTATAACTTTGGAGCAGTTGTAAAGTACCCATTCATCAAATAACATGGCAGAGTGTTTGGGGTCCTGATCCTCTTTGTTTTTACTCCAAATTTTCCGCAATTTATTTCAAGCTTCTTCTCAAAATATCTAAGTAAACTTGTTGATTCACTGTACCATATGAATATTTCCACTATAAATTGAAGATTTCGTACACCTGAGACCGCCATACATCCCCATACCAAGAAAAATAACATAATAAAAGAAAATAAAACATAACAAGAAAAATAACATCAGAAAATAATACTTTACTAGTATATTTATTGATTACAATAAATTATTGTTTTTAATGTAATATAAATTGAACTATTTATTTATTCAATAAGTTCTATCAATTTCCAGGTGTATCGTTTTGACTGTGAACCACTGTATGTGGTTATGAATATTTTACTGAATGCTAGCTTACAGTCTTTAAAAAATAACTCGTGTTTATTATTCTCCGTTTTTTGGAAAGATATGGGTTTATTCATTTTCTTTAGTAACCTTTTCCGTAAGCTGCGGTTATGTTAACCACTTGGAACCGAATTAAAGTTGTCGAAATCTGTCTACCCTTGGCTATGTAGTATTGCATGAGCTCGCTTCTTTTTGTGATAAAAGCGGAATCATGTTGAGTAATATTTTCCATTTCCAACCATACATTGAGAAAGAATGTAATCTCGAGATAGCTTAATGTTTTCTCTATTCTATCTCATTATTATGACGCCTGTCTGCGGTTAATGTTTTAAAAATAAGATTACTCTTTCGTTACACAAAAATATGAATATATTATATATATGTTTTTTCTTTTTTACAAAATTTCTTCAATCGACCTTTGAGTATTATATATTAACATAATTATTTAATTGGGAATAAGGTCACTTAATAATTATCCAATCAACTAATGAATTTTCATTGCTCCTGCTGTTTATTCGACGTTTCGATACCGGTTTTTTGAAAAGTTAACAATGGGATGCTGTTTAAAACTAGAATAACAAATAGCTCAATCGGTACACAATTATGCTTCCATATGTTTCTAATAACAACTATTTCAAAATTTTAACCTACTTTTAAAATAGAGCCTCGATACCTCAGTCCAGGGACACACCGACAGCCTCTCAGCACCCTCCACTAGCACTAGTGTTGCCCAAAGGCGAGACCGAGACGAGTCTTGGTCTTCCAAACTCAGTCTTGGTCTAGGTCTTGGTCTTGCGCAAGACTCTCGTAACAGTCTTGCAGTTACCTATTAGCTTATTACTAGAGAGATATTACTGCAATTTTTTATATATGAAAAACCTAACTAAGTCTGAATGAAAAATTAGAAGAGTTAAATGCAAAAGTATATTGGTTACACTAATTTTTTACATATAGTAACTAAAATTGTCAAGTAACTATTTTGCCTCAATTTTTATTCAAAAAATCGATTTTTTTTACCAGTTTTAGTCATGGTCTTGCAAGAGATAGGCGGAGTTGGTCTTGGTCTTGCGAAGTGCAAGACCAAGACCGATTTTGGGCAACACCAACTAGCACAGATATTAAGCTACTGGACCGCTAAGTGTGTGTCCGCCCAGGTCCTGAGCCAGATGGCAAAATATTACATACAAAACAATGAAAATTGTATCTGTGTTATATAAAGCAATTGAAAAATGCATCCATGATAAATATAACAGCAAAGCTATTAATTTGCTTTGTCTAGTTTTGTAGAGCATCCCATTGGTAACTTAGAAGAAAAAAAAACGGGGATCGAGACGTAAACAGTAGGAGCAATGAACGTTTAGTAGTTTATTGAATAATCATTAAGTGACCTTATTCCCAATTAAATAATTATATATATATTTATGAATAAGGTCACTTAATAATTATTCAATAAAGTACTAAACGTTCATTGCTCCTGCTGTTTATTCGACGTCTATTATATATCTAATATATAAAAATACATTTATATTAAATATTTAATAGTTGACCGTTACATTATAAAGGTAGGAGATGGTCCGGGGTGGCGGTCATAAATTAGCTAAATAGTGGCAAAACTATTTTATTGAGACTTTTTTAAATATTTTAGTTATTTCTTTGTCTATTTTAATAAAATAGTCAGCCCTTTGCTCGAATAAGTGATTTAAAAAAAAATGTTATTCCCTAATTCGTTTTCTCCTTAAATTTGAAAAATTAAACTTCATTAGTTAGTTGTGGTCAGTTTAACTACTTTAAGCCGCAAAACATTAGTATTCGGTTCACATTATGTAGTTTTCAGACATTTTACATAACAATGCATTCTAAAATTGTTAACATTTTGTTTCAAAAATATTATTAAAACATTTTATTTATTGTTTATTATATTTTTTACAAACCTGGTTTGATGGGTGTTTATGTTTTTATGAATGCGAATATTCTGAGGATGAATCAATTTTCCACCATAGAATATATATATTACGTATCTTCTCGGGCCTTAAAGAGTTAGTATATAATCTTCAATTTAGAATTGTGGTCTATTAAATATATATAAAGAAACGCAAAACCAGCCAATTTCATTTGATTGTTGATGTGATTTAATAGTTTATTGAGGATATTCTGTTGCTGTAATCTAGTACTAAAACTGTCATTAAAAAAAAATGAAATAGGAGTTGGTCTATTTTCTAATTCTGCATCCCAGTTTCCTACAATTTTTAATTTTTAAAAATTGATAGATTTAAAGTTATTTTAATCTTTTGTCAAAAAGAATGATATTTACTGCTTACATTGAGTTATAGATGAATCTAAGTTTACTTTACGAGCCTATTATTTATTTTTATTTTTAATTCTATATATGCTCTCCAATGCGGCAGAATGTATTAATTTTCAAATAATAATAATGAAAAGAAAAAATCTGTATAGATTAATAATTGTCATGTCGGAATGTAATGAAAAAAAAAAGAACACTCTAGTAGTTTAAAAATTTTACAGCTACACAAAAATTATTTAACCTATATAATATTTAGGCTATAATTTATATTTAGCCTAATTTATATTTAGCCTAAAATCAATAGCGTGAATATCGTCGATAGAAATGCTAACTATCGAATCTGAAAATCACTACTCTAATACCATTATTAAATTAGCCAAAACAACGAGGATGTTTTAATTTCCACATTAATATCTGTTTTTATGAATGTTTGAAGATTTTGTACTTACCTTCAAAAATATTTAACTACAATTACAATCGCTAGAGGTAGGATTGAAATTTTTTCATATTAGACAGTTTGTATTTGTGTCGATATCAACAATCCTTTAAATTTGTGGTATAGTTGCTTAAATGAATTGTATGTGTTTGAAATTTATAGGTAGTTTTGAAAATTATTTTTTTCCATCCTTAAGCCGTATAGATTTATTTTATTCGTTTCTTCCCAAGTTCTCAAGAGTTCTTATCGGAAACCGAAAAAATATGTACCGAAATGGAACTGTTTTTGTGAGCACTTAAACAGTCACGGGGCAGTGGTGACTAAGCGTTTTAATTCTCGAATTTAGCAGTACCGATTCGAATCCTGCCTGGATTGATTTAAATTTATTTTGTGGCGATTCGCGGAATGGATCTCGACCCTTCGCACTCTTGTAAAAATTGGTTTGTTTGTACACCTGGAGCATCATAACGTGCACCATGGAAAGCAGCGCTTGCTAGCGGCAAGATAGGGGTACTCGAAAACAAAAAAGAACTGTGACAGTTTCTCTTTGACGGATACCTAGCAGATGGCGTATGCAATTTACGACGTCTGTTTATATTGAATTAATGCTACGTTAAAAATTAAAGAATACATCATGAATTTGTCGTACACCTTCAAGCTTCGCGTTCACTATTCTTGGTTCCCTTGCTGTAAACGATGTGCTCACAAGTGGACGATTTAACTCGTCTCGTCTCGCGATGTTCAATTGACGTCATGTATTCTACCTGGGAAACATCGTGCCTCGTACGGGAAAGACTGGACGTCGAATGCGAGGCGAGGAGAAACCTCAGCTTTCCCCAGGATCCATCAGGTTAGTCTGGTCTCAGCTAGTGTGGGCTTGATTGAGGTCAAGGGACCCTGGTGTTTACTGCCCAATGGCCTGCGGGGTTTGTCGCAACGGATTCCATTCGTACCTTCCATACCTTAGGGTTTGTACCCAGTTCAGCATGCCTGTCCAGGCGGACCTAGGCGAGTTCTTGCTGTCCTGATTTTTGACATTTTTCTTTGGATCCCACACATGGTTGAACTACTTGAGTGAAATATCGACAACTTTAAAATTATAATATAAAAAAAAATGTTTGAAAACAGGACATGTAATACAGAAACGCTACCTTATATACATAACCCGGATTTTTATGCAGAAAAAACCTCAGAATAAGTCATATATTATTTAATAAAAATTCGTTAAATATGCCGGAAAGAAGCATCAAACATGCATTAATAGAGCTATTTTTTTTAATTTTAAAATACTAATGTTGCGACAAAATATTTAAAACAGACAGAAATTGGAGGAGAGATAATTTCTTTTTTGAATAGCACTACCGTGATAGTCTATGTTCTGTCATCATTGAACAGCTACTTGACAATTAATGAGTACACACACACATAGAAACATATGTATAAATACATTGGTATGGACTAAGTTGATACGGCTTTAGATATATTTAGTAAATCAAGTTTCGCCTCTCAAGGCGTATAGCCAACTTTCACCAGGTGTGCTTAAACTTGTCTTGTTTCTTTTATCGCCTTTGAACCGCTGGTCTATAAAAAGTACAATCTTATCATGTTTTGAACCCTGGCCGATATAATGAATGCCGAACTACCAACGTAAAAAGGTTTCAGATCCTGGGTCATTGCCTTTAGTTATACTAAAAACACACACACATATATTATATTATACGCTCATATATATATAATATATATATATATATATATATATATATATATATATAATGTATAAAGGCCCAATGGAGGGGAGGGGTTATATTAAAATTACACTATTTTTATTCTTCAACTCTTATGGGAAGTATTGATGATCATATAAAAATTGAATTCGAAAAACTATTTTAATAATGAAATCAAATATTTCATAATGATTTTTTATTCGATAATGAGCTATCCCGGCAGTAAAAGAATTAAAAATGTATATATATTTTTATGACATCTGGATCAAGCTGTGATAAGGAAAATGGATTCATATTAAACCAACCAGAATGTTATTTCAAGTACATTTTACGTTTTTTTTAAAATGTTCATATGTGAATATTATGGGGGTGTCTTGTAAGAAACTTAAGCTTCATGAGACAGGTTTTCCTAGTTTTTCATCAAGTATTAAATTTATCACTGAAACCCATCCTCCTTTATAATGCATTAAACCAAAATATTATGCGAAAATATTTAAATATATTCTTTGTATAGTTCCTACAATAGACGGTAAAAAATAAAACCTAGGCGACCCGGCGTTCCTTGGAACTTCATCTCTGGTTGCCCTGACCTGTGTTAGGTGTTAATATATTTATTTTCAACGTAAAGAAATTAATTATCTCGCATAACATGAACTTATTGAATATAGGTTATTAACTTAACTGAAAAACAATGAGGCTTACTGGGTCTTAAAATTTGGAATGAAACATTTTGAGCTGAGTTCGGTCTGCAAAAGGCTGTAGGCGTAGGAAGTAGGAAATCTTTCTGTAACCACAGATATACATTTACTATTATCACTGTTTTTATATATAGTATTAAATACTAAGGTTAGACGAATAGATTAAATAGATTAAAGATTAAATAGAACGATCTAGATCAGAGTACTAACGCCTTCTGGACAAGGGTCAATCACTTGCAACAATTGGCCAATCAATATCTCATGATACTTAGGGTAACCAAGTCAGCTTACAGTATGCAAGTTCGCTTTTTAGTTTGAGATATTTTAATCCATATCTTCCATAAAACTCCTTCTCATTTGGTTTTCGACACTAGCTTTTCCTTTTCGCCTCTCTAACATGGGGCCGCGTTAAGTTACAATATGCAGATTTTTAGTTTTGAGATAGTTTAATCCATATCTTCCACAAAACTCGTTATCAGTTAGTTTTCGACACTATTATTTCCCTTTTCCCTTTCTAATCCGGCGTCGCGTTAAGATGCAATTTTGAAAAATAGCTCATTTCAAAGAGGATGAAACAATGAACTTTTCCCACGTTAAAAATACTCAGATCCGATTTTTAGTTTTTGAGATATTTTAATCCGTATGAAAAAAACACCTAATTTAGTCGGTTCCAGCCGAATTTAACGGAGCGTTACACGTCGAAAATCTGACGGCTCGATCTAATTCAATTTCCACTAAAAAAAAGTGCAAAGCGCTTCTAAAGAAGTTTTCACTTTTAAAAGATAAAAAAAGAACTAAAATAAATAGATTAAAGATATCAACGAAACTGAACTTTGTATATTATTTACAATACCTCAGATTTAAAACCCAGTATTACCTTTTGTATCCACTCATTTAATATATAAAATAAATTTCTTTAATTTTCTTATAGTTATTCATTCAACAATTTTTAAATACTGATCGATTTATGCTTTCACGATCTATGAAAACAGATCTTCACTCTCTTCCGTTAAGTATTCCATAAACTTATAGTTCAAGCTGTTTTATTAAAAAAAAAATATGAAACTTTATATCTATATTTAACAAAATAAATAAGAAATTATCACCAAATCACATTTGATAGGCTAGACGACAATTTGGTGGATCTTAGATGGCTTGAATATCATTTAAATACGACGCTTTTACAGTTATTGAACATTTGTGAAGTAACGAGATTTTTAATTTTAAAGAAAAAAATCCTTTAGGTGTATTTGATTCTTCATAGAAAATGATACTTTTAGTAGCTCAGGGTTATGAGGTCAGTTACATCATATAATTACAAAGTTATTTCTAAATGAAATAGTGCCGTCATAAACCAAGCTAGTTGTTTAGAATACTAATATATCCTTGAATATAATGAACCAGAGAAGTAAAAATAAATTTTATCACTCTCACATAAAATAATGTTCTGATATAATCGTATTTGATTAATATCCTATTCAAGGGTCTGAAGGATGGATTCATTGTTTATTACTTTTCAGGATTGAATTGCTGTTGTATTAAGAAACCTCCAGAAACTAATTTTCTCCCTCTTTTTATTTTTAATGTTAACTTCTTTTATGTTAACACAACGTATATAAAATTTAATTAAACATTATATATATATATATATATATATATATATATATATATATATATATATATATATAGGAAAATTGACAGAAACAGGATTTTTTTTTAAATTATATATAAAATTTTAAAAAGAAGTCCTGTTTCTGTCAATTTTCCTACATGTAAGTGTGAATAAGTGATGTTCTATTCGTAAATTACAAGTTGTCAGTATTGCCATTGCTATGGAAAATATTCTTGCTGCTTGAAAATTGAATTAAGTTACGACAGCTTTCCAGGAAGAACGTAGCTTGTTATCCATAGTGCAGTAGTCTATTTGTGATTATATAAATTTATTATTTTTCTCTGTTAATACTGAGCATAAAATAGTTTTTACTAGGTAAGGAAACTGTAGCTGGTTGGAGAGCTGTACTTTCTCTGCTCAGCTGGGACTGTAGGCTCGGTTGCTTGGCCTTGGGAAGGACGTTCGTTCACCAGGCCTGCAAAAACGTTTTCCTTAGTTTCAGATGTTTTTATTTTTCTCTTTAGGTGATAAATTTTTTTTTTAAAAATTAGGAATGGACTGTCCAAGTTAAAAGGGTGTACATATAAAAATATTATATGCTCGGAATAAGCAGTACCACAAAGATACAAACGTTGTTTTTCGGAAAATAACTTTGTATGTATTTGAAAAATTAAATACAATATAATAATATAAATAAAAATAAGTTTGTAAATATGTCTATATCTTTTATTTTGAAGTAAAAAAAGTATTTAAATTTTTACTTAATTCTGTAATTTCTTATTTATTAAGCTCATTGGTTCTTTATATATTGGTTTATTTTTATTTGTATTTGATGTTTGCTTAAAGAATTTGTGCAGATCTAGATTTTACATTTTCCAGCACTTCTCAATCCTTTTTATGAATTGATTAACATTAGTGAAATTAACTTTTTTTGTATTGAATTTCCTCCTACCCACCATTTCTGGCATGCGATCAGAGGGGCAGAGGAAATTCCTGAGTCCGCCACGAAATATAGTTAACTCTACCCACGTCAGATTCGAACCTGGTTTTAGTCGTATTTTGTGTAAAAAATAGACTATTTAAAGTCATAGGAGAGAGTTTAGATGCATTTTATGTCTGTTTCACAACCTTAAAAATATGAAAATGAAAATATGAATAAATTTGTTCATAGAGAATATAAAAATTTCTACATTTCCAAATGAAGTTATTATTTTAATTATTATTATTATTATATCAGTTATTTGAATATCCTTATGAGGATGAACTAATTTCCCTGTAGCAATTTTTTCCCAATTCCCGTATTCTACTCTTTTCGGAAAAACATTCCACTGCGATTATTTGAATTAAATATGTAAATCATAAATCGAGATGGGTACAATGAAATAAGAAAACTATTAAACCGCGATGAATAAAATATATTTTTAAAGGAAGGAGATGAGCCGGGTGGCGGTCATAATGAGATTTAATGTTTATGTGAAGATAAAAAAAAAAAAAACTTTAAAACGAATATATCTATTATAAGTGTCTTTAACTGTGACAAATTGTAATATTTCTGAATAAAGTGTTTAATAATAAAACGAATATAGTATATATTTAATATTTGAATTATATGTTATTAACAAAACAGGGGTTTATTCTCTTCTTTTATCCACAAAGATACGATAGCAGTAATATCGTTTTCTGTAGTAGAAACAAAAAAAAGTAATATTATTAGAGTACTGTTTCTCTGTTATTTCGTGCATGTTGTGATTTCCAAGTATTTTTGTTTTGCATTCTGTTTGGTTCTGAGGACAAAAGATTATTATTTCCCTTGTTAACTGGACAAAATGTCTTAATTACTAAGTATTAATTATAGTTAGGTTTGATATATTTATATTTTCAATTATAACCTATTTAAATGTAAAACTTTAATAAAAAAATTACAATATAAAAGGGGAGAAGCTCCCTTAATGAATTAGACGTATACACATGTAATAAAAAAAATTAAATGGATTATTCTAATGTTTTTATTTTATTTTATTAATTAATTGCTAATTGAATCTTCATTATTGCGGAAGGCCTTATAACCTATCCCTTACTTGTTTTTCATATTTACCTATAATAATATCTTCAATTGATTAGTAAATATTTTATAATAATCAAATAGGGTTAATGTGACTATAAGTTAAATATTTTTGTTGATGTATCGTAAATATCGTTTTCCTTTCTATATTATTTTTCATAAACAGTATGTATTTTGTTTGATACATTTGCCTTTTTTTCAAAGTTAGATTCACTTTAGTGCATTTTGTGATGATCATCATTAGTAACTCTTCTTAACTTACTGTGATTTTCTTTTAACAAGAAAAATGTTGGCAACACTCGTCCCTTATTTCCTAGTTTTACACATTTATTTTTATATATTTTATTTTGTTTTTTTAGTTTTCATAAATATGTTATATTGGAAATATTGGAAAGTCCAATGTAAACTTTCTTCAGGTATTTCATAGTTTCTTCAAAGTTTGACTATCCGTTCTGATTAATGACCAGTTAGTTTTTTTACCTTCATAACCACAAACGGCTTAGAATTGCAGATCTTTCTCTAATCATGCCTCTCTTAAGACCCTCTCTTGTTCTATAAATTGGAATTGGCAATATTTTTCTCTTGATAAAGTTCTTGACCCACATACCAATAACATTTCTTCATCTTCCCCCCTTCTTACGTGTATATATCTTTTTCTCTCTTGAACGTTGTGTTTCCTATCGTTTCCTACGACGTTGTATGTAATTTGTCTTTATTTATCCATCTTCTCCGCGAAGCTTTCTCTTATGGCCTCTCATCCCGCTATAAATGTCTAAATAAATCGATTCATCTATATATGTGAACCTTTGTGGCGATGTTGAAACATGCGGTTTTAATGAAATATTAATATCTTTAGTTTCATGGATTAAAATCGATTAAAGATTAATCAACCTACGGCAAGTTATTGTTGATCCATACATATTTATAAATTTATATATAAACATTTATGTTGATACATTATAAATCTGAAAGTTTTTCTATTTTAATTTTATGCAATTTTTTTATTTCAATCAGTAGATGCCATACAATATAAATAAAATGTCAACAATGAGTAAGTTATTTGTGAAATCAAATGTAATCTCTTTCAATGCCTGTGGTAGATCGCAGTTTTTTTTATCTTTATTTATCTCTTTTTCATATAGGATTATCCAACATATTTACAATGTATATATATATATATATAACCAGAACCATTGGCTATATATTGAGGCTAGCCACACCTCTGCTCTTTCTGTTTCTTAAACTCTGCTACCTTAACAATAATTATTATGGTGTAGGCTTTTGTTTTTTAAAATATCTATTCCACTTTTGTAAAATTTGTGAATGTACCGTATTTGTATTTTGTTACTTATAACACGCATGCTGAGTCTAAAATTCACTTTCCTCCCAGAAATGGAATTTGATTTTTTTTTTTTAAATAACAAAATACAGAATAAAAACCTGCCTAACGTAGTACAAATACAGACGTATATATATATATATATATATATATATATATTTATATATATATATATATATATATATATATATATTTTTTTTTTTTTTTTTTTTTTTTAAGATAAAAAGGAACTTTTTGAGATTCAGTTTTAAGGTGTTATGATAAGAAGTATTAGGTTAAAAAATTAAAATATTAATTTTCAGTTTTCATTTTTATTTTTATGGTTATTGAAAGAACCGTTAGTTGTATTAAGATACAACATTTTTCGCTGTTAAATCAATCATATTTTTGTTTCTAAAATCTTAGCTACTTTGACGGGGAAATGCTTTATATTCTACCTATTTATTTATTTTATTGACAGTGAATGGTTAGTTAGATCGCTATTATTTATTGCCCTAAAATATAATAGTTTGTCAGTATTTTACAATAAATTACAACAATTGAATGTTGCTAATATTAGGTTCGAAATGTTCTCAATGAATTAAATAGCGGCAAATTATCAAACGATAAGTTGTATCGTATGTTCTGGAGTGAAATTATATTATAGATAGTTTTTAATATTCTAGATCATTATAATAAACTTTCCATCTGCTAGCCTGTCACTTCTGGTTTAGTTTAAAATTTTGTTGAATTGAAATTGGAGAAACCATTTCCTCTGATTGCTAAAGATTTTTAACATTTTTTAAATATAAAATATTATAATTATTATTTTTCCCAAGTATCTTTGCTATTATATTTATTGTATTATTTTTTTATTGTTTACTGATCGCTTTAAAAATGAGAACAATTTTTAATAAGATTTCTTGGGCAAAAACTAGCTAATAAAAATATTAATAGTTTTAATTTTTAATAAGGGTACCACGTATATTTTTTAGCGAATGAATCTTTTGTATTTTAAAATTTATAAGAATTGATTTTATTTAAAAATTTATAATATTTGATTTATTGAATTTTCCGATACACGTTCATTGTATTTATTATTAGCTCCATTTATCTCGGTTGGCGGCAGCTAATAAAAAAAAATTTCTCACAACTGTAAATAATCTGTATTGAAAAATCATTGATGTTGGAATAACAAGTTTGCTAGTTTGTTTGTTAGTTTTTTTTTTGTTTTTTTAAAAAAGTTTTTATGGTTTTTGATGAGCAGGGGAAATCGATAAGATATCCCCACCCCGGTGCCCTGGGGAAGGAGCTCAGACTCACTTTCTATATTCAGGGGCCGCTGGATGTGAAAGTCTTTCTTCGTATAAGATTATCCTTTTGAATCAACTACATATGAGAACATATCACGGCTTACTTTTAAATAATGAAAGTATTCTGTCCAACGGTCCAGCCATGTTAAGAGATACCTAGGTACTGAATTTTTGAATTTCACAGCATAAACAAATGTTGATATAAAGTAAGAAGCATCGTTTTATTCAGCAGAGCCATAGGTTTATTAGTTAATTTTAGTTATTAATTATAGCATTTGAATAAAAAAAAAAATCTATCATATAATTTTAAAGTTAATGGTTTTGATTTTAAAATTTCTAATTTCAATATTTTTCTCATTATTATTATTTTTTAAAAACTATAATTTTTATTTAATATTGTGTTGGTCTTTATTTATCATTATTTTTTTTTTATAAAATAAAATAAAAACGGAACATATGGACAACGGGGGGACGTTAATAAATTAATAACTTGACTTTTATTCTTGTGGTACGTGTGCATAGTGTATTAAATGGAAAAATCTCACGGAAAAATGCAATTGAAAGTTGGGTATTTTCACAGGTGCAAGTTCAATTTTTCGATTTTAAACCCATGATTCTCAAAGAAATGTTGAGCTGTGCAATAGCCGCATAACTAAACCCATCAGAAACAAAAAAAAAAAAAAAGAGAAAGCTTACTGGTGATACCCTTAAAATTCTCAAAATTTCATGTAATACACTTTGCACAGGCGCTACAAATTTATATATTTATTTCAATCGGTTACTAAGTATATTCCCCCTGGCTTTTATCATCATTATTTTATTATAATTAGTATTATTTTGTTATTAGCGGTAAACTTTCTAGAAATAATGTTTGTACTATCACCATTTGTTTAATGAAAATAATTTGTAATATCAGTTTAAATAAAACGGTCAATTTAAAAATAATTTATCAAAATAACAGATAAAACTTATGATAATCGACACACTGCACGTGATAATCGAATTAATTTCAAGCGGCAGGAATAAAATTAATTCGCATGGGTTCTAAAACTTTTTTTTTCAGAAAGGTGTGGTTTAGATAATTTTATTTTTTATTCTTGTTTTATGATTTATTACGTTTTATTAACGTATTTATGACCCTAAGCCCTTTAGTTCCTGATCTTGATGAGAAAATTTATTTTAGTTTTTTTCTCCGTTCTTCTCTTCTTCGCCTTTTAAGCTAGAGCTGTATGGGATTTTCCAGGACCAGGTGGTGAGGACTTAAATATATTAATTTAAGTTTGATGCCATCCAAGAATTTTTTTCCAATTGAAATATAATAATATTAATTGACGATTTCTGTGGCAACTGTGAAAAGTGTGTAAATACAATTTTGTGAATTTTTATAGTTATCCCCAGAAAGCTATTTTTCTCTCATTCTCTCTGTCTTATGGGCTATGAATTATGCGACTATGAACATTCCTTTGTGATTCGTGAGTTGAAACTCGAAAATTTAACTTGTAAACTGAAGCACCTGTGAAAATTTCAAACTTTCAATCGCGTTTTTCCATAAATGTGATTTCATCTCTTAACATACTATGCACAGGTGCCACAGACAATATCATATTATTTTTATATGTGAAATAACTCATTATATGTGAAATAACAATCTTAAACCACCACGTATTGGTAAAGAATTTACAAATTGTCATAACCTCATTTAATTTGGGAAAGGTCATTTTATCTGATAAAATAGACCAAGTCTGTAATATTTTCTTTCGTTTATGATGCAAGACTTGCTCGAAGGTCGGACTTACACAAGACGTAATCTTTTTTTTTTTTTTAATCACTCACTAGAGCTCAGTGATCATTCGGTCGCTATAGGTTTTTCTTATAATTTTTGATAATAACTAGAGGGGTACCCAATGTCCGCCTAACGGCGGATCAACCCTCATTTTACAAATTATACAACTGTTCATTTAATCGTACTACTCGTTGCTCAGTGTATAGTTTTAATTTACATGTATTCTGTAAATAAGAATATTTTTTATCAAATTAAAATAAATTGAAGAAAACCACAGCTCTTAAAAATTTAGAATTTATTTAAAAATCTGTATTATTCATCGCGCCTTATTGCCAATTTAAATTATTATACAACTATAATTATTCTTATTGCCAATTTGTAACCATAATATATATTTTATCTTTCAGTAAAATGTATGGTTACTTTTACTAAATATTTCAAATACTTCCAACCTTGATGATATATAAGACCTATTATTATTTTTATATTACTATTATGTTTAAACATGTAATCAAGAACCTGATTTCACATTGTTACTTTCACTTTATTTAAAGGGGAAAGCAATATTGACCGTTTACCATTTACTTTTGCAAAGTTTTAATATTTTTGAGAATTATTTAATAATTAACTTTTCCGTCGCTTCTTAGTGAATTTATTTTTTTAAATAAAAAAAAAACAATGGAAACGTTTAACATCAAATAATTTAGAGACAGATAATTAAGTTAAATAATTAAGTTCAGTATTCAGTTCAGAGACAGAACTCATCCTAATCGGTAATAGTAAGGATGGCAATTAGCTTTAACAGCGTTAATTTCGATTTATTTTACCGGAAAATTCTCACTTTTTTAATTGGGGAATCTGTTTGTCAGTCTTATATCTGTTTGGAATGAATCTTTGAATACGTTGCGGGCGCTGGGACTTGGGACTTTACGGTGGGTTCACACGGGGTCGTGAAACGGGTAAGATGGAATCATTTGCCTATATTTTTATTTCTTCTTTTGTTATACATTATAAATTATTCGCTTTAAACTTTTTTTAACACTCATAGGGGATAGTATTCCTCGTAATGTCAAAATGAATATTTATTAGAAAAAAATAATTTTTTAAAGGATATTGAAAGATATTCGATAATTAGTATGTGTGTGTCTAGAGGCTACTTTGTACTATTTCAAGTGGAAAAGAATTATGGTCAGTTTTCAGTGTATCTTAAAAAGTTACGTTTTCGAACTTGTGTTAATTCCCTTCCAGAATTGATGTTTCATTTATTGGAATATGTGTTGCAATGGGAAAAGGCGTGTTAAAATTATTTAGTATTCGGATCATCAAAAATTAAGGGAGAATATTCAAAACTTTTTTTTTCTATGATGCACTGACAAATCGCTGAATAATTGCTAACATGAGATGTCTGGGTGGTCCAACTGTGAAAGTGATTTGTTGATAGGAGGTGTAAGATGATGATCGGGTAGCCCTCTAAATATCCTCAATAGATGTACCAAGATCGTCTCTGTCATTAATCTTTACTAATTTTAAAAAGGAATAGAGAACAGGTTTCACGTTCGTTAAGCGAACAGAAAAAAAAAAGTTGAAGCGTTGGAAGTGAAAGTAACTTGTCCCTGACTGTATTCTGTGCTGGGTGACTTACCAAAGAGTAACTTCGGAGTTTTCAAGCTCTATTACAGGTTGTAAGGTCCAGTAATCGTCGTAAAATATGTTATCAGTTAGCTTTACGTTTCTATTAATATGATGTTTGCTTCATAAAATCTTAACTTTTTTTATAGGAAAATAACACATTATAATGCTGAGGAATCTATCGTTGTGTAAGTTCGCCATGTTTAATTTTAGATTTCATTTTGTTTAGTTTTATGGTGAGCGGAGAAGCTCAGTGGTCTGGGCTCTGACTTCCATAGCTTAAGATCCTGGGTTCGAATCCTGGCTGATGGCAAATAAATTATTTATTCTGTTTCATCGGCTTTGGTTCGATCCTGGGTTCGGCAGACCTTCCTGAGACAAACCCATTCTTTATAAACTGAGTGCTCTTAATTAATTAATTTATTAAGGAGAAAAATCCGGCGGTTGAGACTGGTCTCAGTCAAAACACCTCCTAGTACAACCGTTGACCATGAAACAGTACTTCTCAACATGGTACTGAACCCATTCACGGGTTACAGATTTTGTTTTTGTCTGTATAATTTTACTTTCTTGTTTAAGTTATAAATAGTTTTAAATTCATAATAATTTATAATCGACTAAATAATTATTTTCAAGTTTAGTAATTTTTATTGAAGCCAAACAATAAAAGAAATAAGGGTTAGATCAGCTGCGTTATTTACAAGATTATTGGGGACGTGGTGCATTAATGGATATATGTAAAAAAAAAAAAAAAGTGAGTTATTTATCCACGGTGAGCTAATTATGTTCCGTTTAGTATGTTTGAGAAGAAGTTTAAAAAATGTTATGGTGTTAAGTAGTACCTAATGGATAAGGATAAATTTGATTATTTTTTTAAGAAGGGGGTACAATATGAAGTTTGTATTAGACCAGTCATTCTTCGATTGACCACTTGTTCAATATGTTCTGAGAATAAAACCTAGCTATGTCAAAACGCCAAGATTTTTTATCTGGTGTTGATATAAGACGGATTTGCTAAGCTTGATTATAACCTTGCATTGAGGTGTTCTGGATAGTGAAGATGAGATTTCCCATAATTTTAAATGGCACGGGAGTGTTCAGATCAGATTAGATCTCATTAATAAACAGAAGGATGTATAGGCAGAAAATTGAGATGCCTGATTATTTCTGATTGTGAGACAAACCGCATTGACCTGTGATGTACTGTGACGTAGCTAAAGGGCTGATATAATAGAGCTTTCATTAGTAAGGACAAATTAATTGTTATTACATGACTTCCGTTGTGGTGATGTTATGGTGGCACGGCAGGTAACCATTGTCTATTGTTCTCTAGGGGGCAAACTATTTTCATACTCGTTGGTGCCTCTGATGACAAAAATGCAAAATATGGAAGCGGCCTCGTCCTGATTTGGAGGAAGTTGAGTTGTCACGGTGGTGGGTAGCTGTGACATGTTCTTCATGTTCTTGACCGTGGCTATTGTCAGGAGGAAATTCAATGTAAAGTTCTTTTCCATCTTCATGTTATGTCCTTCGTTATACGTTACCGCTACTTCCATTTTATTGAATATTTTTTATACTTGCCAAATTACCAAGATTATTTGGAATGTGATAATCAGGCAATAATTATTGATTTCCCGTAAAAATATTTTTAAAAACTGTGATTGTTCACTTAATGGTCCTCACTTCAGTTTGTCTTTTTTTTGCCCCAATAATTTTATCAAAACTAATTTATGATAATTATTAAAAGTAAAAATATATTAATAGTAACAATTTATATTTTTATTTATATTTTAAGTATTAGAATGATACTACAATTTTTAAAAAAATGCGTCGATGTTTTTGAAGATTTAAATTACTTTTATCCTTAAATGCTAAACACAGAAAAAAATAAAATAAAATGGTTTTATATGAAACCTACATGTTGTCGACAGATAGATAAAAAAGGATGTCCTGAAAGGACATCAGTATCAAAATTATGGTAATACTTAAGTGCAAACCTGTCTCGTTGTCAGGATTTTACTTAGGAGAAAAATAATAATAATAATCCTAATAATAATAATAATCCTAATAATAATAATAATCCTAATACTTTTTCCTCTTGGAGAAGGAATAAACGAGATTATTATTTAAAAGTTTTTTTTTATAAAGATAAATTAATGTTATATGTGATGCACAAATATAGATTTCCAGAAGTAAATTATATATATGTAAATGTCAGAGGAAAAAGGGCGTTGAAGCTCCCTTTTGTCTCTGATGAAGTTTATATATACAAAATTATACATAATTGGTCCTCCTTATTAAAAGAATCCTGGAAAATTGATTTTTTAATCGATTTGATAGTGTTCGGTCCTCTTATCAGAATGCAGATAAAAGTTATAACGAGTTTCCCTTAGCTTAACTGTTGTAATTTATTTGAAATCAATTGTGTTTATTTATAAATATACTCGTACTCGATGAATTAAAAATCATTCCTTGTACCGGCTTGTTAACTTAAGTCGAAAGTGAAGTTATTTGTGTTTGTATTGCTGGTGACTTCATTGCTGTGGAAGGAAATGGCTACATCGGAAGGCGCTGAGGATATTTGCAATGACACAGGTTCCCTTTTAAAGAGGTATTTTGACGTTGAGGTCAATATTGGCACTGTGCAGAGCAAACCCATTAGCTGTCGTGATTGCGAGTATTGCTTGTCTAGTATATCACAGCGCCGCACCATCTTCAGCAGATTGTGTTTACTTCAAGATAGTTAAAGTAACTTTTGTAAATATGTTCGTTGATTTTGCATTAATTGCTCTTACCAATAATTAGCTTTGTCTATATGCCTGTTACCAATGGAGAGATAACCTAATCCGTAATCCTTATCTAGGATTGAGGTGTTGATTCTTGTGTTGTATGTGAAGTGTTGTTTAATCAAATCCGTGCCACGGAGGTAAAAGACACGGTGTCCATTTTTTCATCAAATAATTTAGTAATGAAGAAACAAATTTTAATAGCTCAAATTTGTTTAAAATTGGCTCCCTGAAGAAATACAAAAATGTAAAATAGTCTCCTTTACCTCCAGATTGCAGATTTAATAAAAAACAAATTTTAATATTGTAAAGTTACATTGGCTTCCTTGAACGAATAAAAAAATGGATATAGTGTTGTTGACCTCCGGGGGCACAGATATTTTTCTATTATGATTTATCTTAATTAAACAAAAGATTCTGTGGAAGAAATTATTCTGTTGGACGGGAATCTGATTATTTCATTGATTAAATGGTGTTTGTCGTGATATCGTTACCGTTTTTAATTTTTGTTTTCATGAACGTAATTAATGGGACACTATAAATATATATTTTAATATAAATAATAATATTTTTTTTGATATTTTTAATCATTATAATTATATAATGACGTTGCTTATTCCTGATTTTTAGGTCAGTACACTATTCATTTTTTTCGAAAATATCTTTATTAATAATGTTTTTAAGACATTATGCAAACCTTTGGTAATAACCGTCAACTTTAGCCACAGCCAGATATCATCTATAGGTCTTGTCTTTTTATTTTTGAACTATCAAGAATCTTTACTCATGACTAGTTGAATGATTTTATTTAAGTTCAGAAACGTTACTTCTAAATGTGGGTCGAGCCTCTAGATTCGTCTGTCTTAGTACTTTCACTCACGATCTTTAGTGCTAAGTATAGTTGTTACTATACTATAGATAGTGGAAATTTTGATTTCTATTGATAGAAATCTGGTTCTTTGAAATTTTGATTATCTTATTGTGCTTATTCTCTTGGAGTGCCATAGAGCGAATTTTTCAAGGATTAAAGAAAAAGTTATGATTTTTATTTAAAAAAAATTCATTTATGATAATTCGTCTGAATTTACTTAAATAACATCCTTTTATTATATCTTCTCTCATTCTTTAATGACTGAAGAGAAATGAAATTTGAAAGAAATAATAAACCTGTTATTGAAATAAGTATCTATCGCTTGGAGTACCTAGACCTACATACGGTAGTTTATTATGTACTAACTTTCCATTTGCCACTCATGGTGACTCATAACCATGACTCTTCATCACCTAATATATTACTGAGTTTATCCAGTTTCAGTTGCCAAATCTTTTCAACTTTCAATGTACACCTCCCATTGATGCTTGGTCCACCGTTAAAGTCTCTAGTGATATCAACCGAGCATTGAAGTTTCTTGAAAATCTACTTTTTTTTTTTTGTCGAATGTTGTACTCAATCGTGTATTTTATTATTCTGTATAAGTTTACTCTGTTTTATTTATTTTTATTATAATATGAATAATCTTATACGGAAACTCTAGCTAACATCTTTTGAAGGTGTTACTTTATTCTTGCTATCAATAAAAATAATTTATTAGCATGTTGGCTCTTCTCGATTAATAAATATATAATCAAACAGTTTAAAATTATAAATCTAAGTTGATTACATTGAAACGTCTGTGTGGAAACATGTTCGAAAGGGGAACAACATTCTATTCCATCGTAAAAAAATAAGCACTATAAATATTATACTTTAAAATTAAAATATGTCTAAACTATATCTAACTATAAAACTTCAATTTAAAATTACTAACATTTTTTTATGTAGGTATCTGTAATTTGTGTTACTTATGTGAAAATATACATAGAAAAATTTGCAAAACTCAATTTTTCTGTTTTTCTACTATTTTAAGAAAAAAATAAAAGTAAATTTTATTCTGGGACATTTAGTATGCTTAGAAATTTTTCTGAAAATAAATATTAATTTATAATTTTTTTTTAAACGGCTGATGTTTATCGAAATTAGCCATCATCCGTTGTACATAGTATATACATAGTACCTAGCTATGACAGTGAACAAGACTTGAACCTTTAGAAAAGTGTAATCTTAATGGTTAGCGAAAGTAGGAAGGCATTCCTTGAGCTGTAGCCAAAACTTAACCACTAATGGATAGGAAGAAGGTTAACCATTTCCAATGTGTTGTAACCGCATTCACCAACATGAGTTTATGGTTAGCACTTATATTTTATTAGCTCTATAATAAGGTTTATACAATGGCATGTTAATAAATATATGACTAATTGAAAAAAAAATCAGAAAATTATTGTTCAATGGTTTATTGTTATTTTTATGAAATAAAATGGTGGGTTGTAATTATCTCTAAATATTCGCATCCGTCATTTGTAATAAAATTGGTAATGTTAATAACGTATTCTAAGGATTATCTTTGTATGATTTGTAATACTGAACTGAATAAAAAGAATAACCGAAATTCGGCCAGTTATTAAAAAGTGATAATATTTTTAAAAATTACATCTATGGACTATACGTGCCTTGAAAATTAAACTCTCAAATTAAATTTTGAGGAAGGAAGTCATTTATTCTGTCGGATAGTTAGAAATGATATTAGAAATAATAATTTTTAAAAATCACAACTTAAATATGGTATGTTACTTTTCTTTTTCAGACCATAATTATTATTATCCGATTGTCAAGTTTAATTTAAACAATATAAGTAAACTATTAGTAATATTAACATAATCATATTCTTTGAAAACAAATAGTTTATATGCTATACAGTAATAATCAATTATTTTTATTCCGGTGTCTTCAGCAGGACCTATTTCCGACCATTACTTATTCAAATTTGTCTTATTTTTATTTTATTTGTCAATATGAGAATTAGGAAAAATAAGAATATTTGTATTTATGAATTCAAAAGTGTTTGTTTAAAAGAGAAAACAATTCTTAAGTTCTTTAAGCAACCACTAGATGGCTGCTGATAGCTGACCGTCATACCCAACACCTGTTAAGACTTATTTGATCAGGATTTTAAATATTTCCGAATCTGTTTTTATCTCTACGATATTCATTCCTGTTTTATTATTATTCTTTCATGATATTGTGGTCTGAGCCTATTGTAAAGCAACATGAAGAACAAACGTGTTTCAAAACTGAGAGAAAGTGTTTTATGAAAAATAAGAAAATGAAATTGTAAAATATCAGAAGATACAAATTATTTTATTTTATGTTATATATAGAACACAATTATAATTTTCTTCTTATCTTATTTCATCCTTTTATATTATAGTATACAATGATATGAAAATCATATCATTGTATCAGATCATACTAATTTTCCATTGCATTTGTCTATTTTTCATGGTATTAACCAGTCTCCACTGTCTATTATGGAATATTGTTTATATTATTGCTGATTGTAGCTGAATGATATCTAGATTTTTTCCACTTTCCCAGCTGCTGTGTCATTCATTGTTGTGATCCTCGTTCGCATCTCGTATGTTCTTATCTTACTGTCCTGGTACTGAATTCATTAAGTAATTCCATATTTTTTTTCCCTTATCTTTTTTGTTTCTAATTCATTCTCCATTGACAAATAGATATCAACTAGACATCGAGGACGATCCTTTGGATACCTCTGTTCTCCTTTCCTGGCTTTGAAAGACCAATTCCCAAAATCAATAAAAGATCTTTGGTCCAATCTGCATAGTCAGCTCAGATCAAAGTTACAACTTCATTCTTTTTAAAAATCTTTTTCTATATATATATATTTTTTATAATCAGCAAATCTTCCATTGACGAATCCATTATCATATAGCTGATACATAATGTCCATATTACGAGATTACTAAAGGCCGTTTGGTGAAAACATGGTTTCAAAAAGTCGCCTTGTGGAAAGGTTAATTGTAGTTTCGAGAGACGAGTTGAACCCGAAAGGTCTCCATTAGATAAAATATGAAAGAGCGGTGGAATAGACACGTTCGATTCCTCGTCTAAACAGTTTTCACAATATTGTTTATTAGATATTTTAGAAGAAGTTTGTCGGAGAGTGCCGTCAAAAAATACTATATTGTGTAATAGTATATTTATTACGTTGTCCAATGTTTCGACAATTAAATATAATATATATATATATAGAATTTTAGGGCAACTTACTTCTCCTGAAATTAGAATCTACGGTCAACCATCTCTATACCATTATGATTGTTAGATATGTTGAAAACTCTTGGGCGTTTTACATATTTTTGCTATATGATAGTAATTATATAAATACATATTTATAAACTGATTTCGACTTAACAAAAGTGAGCTGCCTATATATCTTATGTGCAAATTAAGTAACTAACGGGCAAACAGAAACTTGTTTACACCCAATGTAAGATTATTTATCTTCAGTTAGCTGTGTATGACGTATGTAGTTAAAAAAGGTAATGTGATCATGAAAAATTCGTATTCCAGTTTTTAATTTCTCAGATCCCCTGAGACCAAATAATGAAGTGTTCTAAAGTGATCTGTTTGTATGTATGTCAGCCATAGCCTAGTTTAAAAACGAAATGTAGCGACAAACCTAAATTCATATTTATGATTGGTACAATATATACTTGGATTATCTCTAAAAATGTTTACTTTATATCATGGATTTTCACTATTTTCCCGAAAACGTAAGAGTCGAATTATTAAGTGACGAGCACATGATGAATCCCATTGTAATTAGTAAGCGATTGAATGTCATGGAGTGATGTGATCTCTGATGATGTCTAAATTGACAAAACGTTGACAAATTTATCATTCTTTACCTGAATTTGGAGACATAAGGCTGTGTTTTTGGAATTTTTCCAATTATAACTTAAAAATAATTATTTATTTTAAATAAGAATATACATTTTTATACGTAATATGTTATAATTATTAGTTTTATTATCATTAACCATATCGACCAATTTAAAACAGAGGAAAAACATTATCAAGTTGGTTCCCTATAAATTATTACCCTTTACATGTTCAGTCATGTAGACTTATTATTTTAATTCATTTCATTATTTTTTTAAAAGGAAGATATAATCAGATTAAAAAAATAAATAAAAAGAAGAAAGAATTATTTCACATTAATTTTCATGTAAAGTTCTTGTTGAAAATGCATTCAAATCAAGAAACCTACATTTAAATTCTGGCTCGTTAATATCATTTCGATAGTTAAAGCCTTTAGGATAAAATTGATCTATCTACTTAAGTGCCGAAAAAATCGATTGTTTTTTATACAATGTGATACAGATATATTTTCTGGCTTAGTGTTGCCCAAAATCGGTCTTGGTCTTGCAAAATGCAACACCGCCTATCTGTTGCAAGACCAAGACCAAGACTGGTAAAAAAAAATCGATTTTTGGAATAAAAATTGAGGCAAAATAGCTATTAAAACTTGACAATTTTAGTTACTAAAGAATTGGTGTAACTAATTTACTTTTACATTTAACTCTTCTAATTTTTCAAACAGACTTAGTTGGGTTTCTCATATCTAAAAAATTACAGTAATATCCCTCTATTAATAAGCTAACTGCAAGACTGTTACGAGAGTCTTGCGCAAGACTAATACCAAGAATCTTCTCGGTCTCGTATTTGGGCAACATTAGTCTAATCACATTCGGATTTTTTTTTTAAATCCCAGTAGTTAAAAGCTCACTATCGCTATATCGGTATATATATATATATATATATATATATATATATATATATATATATATATATATATATATATATATATATATATTTTATTTTATTTATTTTTTTTTTATTGAATAGTAAATAATACAGTCTGCTAGATTAAATGACATTAAATATTAAGGCTACTAGTGTTCATTGATACCATATATGCATTTAATAGAGAAATAAATTATAGAAGCTTCATGACACATTCACACATATGTACACCTTAACACCTCCATATCTATGTACAATATTTACATTCGGCTTGGAAACATTTGTCCTCTAGTCCCAGCTGCGTCACTGGAAGCCCGTGGAGACTGAAAGAGGGTTCTAGAGCAAGGACGTATCTACAGAGGGGGCCTTTGGGGCTGAACTCCTCCCTCAAAATGATAAAATATAACCATGTTTTATGAAAAAAAATATTAAAAAATTATGTCTTAAAGTATTATAATTCGTGTAATTACATTTAAAAGGACTTTAGGAATGACTTAAACACCATTTCATACAGGTAGTTGGTTTTTTTCTTTTTTCTAAAGTAATTATCGTTATTTTTATGAAAAAAAAAGGGCTGAAGCCTCCCAAAATTAAATCCTGGATCCGATGGTGCTCTAGAGCCACAAGCGTTCAGGAAATCTTAGTAGTAACTTTGAGTTGTAAAATAAACCAGAGGTTGTTTCCTTCCGGATGATATTTATCTATGTAAAGTGTTGGTGTACGTAAGTTTTTCGTACATGTGTAATTTCATAATATATTTCGTTCAGGAATTTTATTAGATTTTCTAAAAGCGTGAGATTCTTAGTTGTTATTCTTTATTTCTTTTATATCTGCTTTTTGGCATATGTATCACTTTACTCCAATGTGTCTATTTATTTTTTGGTGGATACAAATATATGGTAAATCCCCGAAGACTAGGAGGGCCCTGTGGTCAGAGTGACTCCCTAGACATTACGACAGAGGCCCCTGTCGTAATCCCCTCATCCCCCCGCATTCCTCCTTAACCTGTTTTATTCCCTTCTAACCTACTTCCACCCCACTTTTCAAGGCCGAAATATTCAGCACGTACCTTTTAGCATTCGATAATTTACTGCTTGCTAATGTTTTATGAATAATTTCTATGCATGCAAACATAAAATTAAAATTAATGCTAAGTCACTTCTTGATCCGGTGGTTGACTATCAAGGAAATGTTAAGTAATTTTTTTATATTTTCTGCTATTAATCATTATCTGCCGCTTTCTTCCTTTATCTCATACAATTCATCTAATGAATGGGTGCTAATGAAGTGTTTGTACAACAAAGAGCCTTCGGACCTCTCGTTCGACTGATACCTATCACACGCGATGCAAGCTGCGTGCTAATTATGCAGTTTGCATTGAAGATGCTTTGGCACCGATTGAATTTCATATGTTTTTCTGGCTATTGTTAGCTAGTTTTTAGTTACTATACTAATAATTTGTAAAATCTCTTTTAGATAACCAAAATGTCAGAGTTCTATACTCAACTCTTATGTTAATTTCTTTCGTTAATGTGCCTAACTGACAATTTTTTGGTGTAAACTGGATTTTTTTATACTCCTTCACAAAAAATAAATGACTATAATAAAAACGTGTCCTCAATTCAGAAAGTTTAAGTTTTTATATTGTTACAAACACTTGTAAATGTTTATAATTCTGTGCTCTCACTACCGAATGATTATTGCATTGCTACGTTTGTGATATGAAGTTTTTTTTTTTCTTACTACCAAACCTAGGAAAGCTTTGTATTCGCGGGGAAAGTAACAGATATTTTCGTTCTCAGAATCTTAATATTTCATACTTAATCAGAATCACACATCAAGGAACCAATTTAATTTCACGTCTGTCTGTCTGCAGTAAAATAAATGTGACGAGCATAACGACTACAATCAGCGATCCTTTTTTAATATTTTCTGTGATTGTTGGGATCAGTTTTATCAAATTTCATATGCCATTTTAGCTTAACTATGTGCGAACGTAATATTCCTGGATCTACCCATATTTCAAAGAGGAATGTTGTGGTGAAATAGACGAATAGCCCTGTATCAATTTTGGAAAGTTCTCTCCTCTTCTTTTGTTCGAATATGTGCAAAGGTATTTTCATTAACAAGAGTGTGTTTTATTAACTGGTGGTATTAACTTAAACATAAGTACTTTTAAACTCAATAGAAATGAATAGTAATCTTACTCTACTAATTACTCTACTTGGCAGACGTTATTTTACATGAAATTATGACATACATCGTCAAGAATTTTCTTTGCCGATGAAATTAACAGATTTTTTGTCTAATTAGAATTACCTTATTTATTCTTATGTATCATTTCGAGCTATTATGATATATATATGTATATATACATACATATTTTATATTTGTGTGGATATATATATATATATATATATATATATATATATACAGTGTATATATAGTGTATATAGTGGTATATATATATATATATACACATATATCCACACAAACATACGGCTTTTGACCTTGACCAGGTAATTTTCGAAGTTTTCACTTTTTCAATCAATAATAGCCAAAAATCATTCTTGGAATACTTTCCGGACTATCATTTTTCTCCGGTATTATCTGTTTTTATTGAAGGAAAGGGTGTCGAATCAGTGAGTGCTTTCTAAACGGGGTGTAATCTTTGTAGTTTAGATGGATTCTTTTCGTCTTAACACCTTTTATGGTATGTCAGAATTCATATTGTACTTTTAAATTTTATCATGTTTTGAAATAAGTCAATCAAAAAATAAATAAATTATAATAAATAAATCCTACTACGAAGTAGTATGTATCATGGAGCAAAGCATTAAATATATGATACTATTTCGTAGTAGGATTTATTTATTATAATTTATTATTATTCTGATTAGTTTATTTGAAAACATAATAAAATTTAGAAGAACAATATGATTCTGAGATACAATAAAAGGTGTTAAGACGAAAAGAATCCATCCAACTTAAGCGACAAAAACATTTGGGAAATCATTGTAATCAATCGGAAAACATTTTTTTAGAATATACTCTGAAACCGCTTTAAATTTGTAATTATTTAATTTTTTAAAATGTAAATCAGAAGTTCTAAAGGTTTAATATGGTCCCAAAAATCATATTTTATTAACAAAATCCAATAAAACCCTACACCATGACCTTAATATCCCATTTATTCTTGATCTTATCCCAGCCAAATTTTCCAAATTTCACCAGAACCTTTCTCATCACCCAAATCCCGTTGTAAAATCCCTATCAAGCACCACCCATCCCTACAATCCCCTTCGTAGGTTAAAGCGGCAGTGGCCACGAGACCTTTTGTAAATATGGATATTTTGGAGTTCTAGCAATGGCTAGATTCTCCACTCAAATCATGAGTGACTGTGGCTGTAGCGCTCTTACTCATCCTCCGCTGGTTTAAAATACCAGTGAAGTGGCTGAGGGAGAAGCGTAGGGATCTCCTAAGCCTCCCTTTTCCCTCCACATGTGGAGGGGACAGGATTGGTTCGGAGATCACCTGGCAAATTGTAAATAATGTATATAGGTATGTTTTATATAAGGTGTTTGTTTTACTTTTATTTTTATTTTTATTTACTTATGTGTATATATATATTTTTTTTTCTTTACTCTTTTGTTCTTTTTTCTTATTCTTTTGTTATTACTTTATTTATTTATATTTTTGTATATACGGTATGAATGCAATCTCTGAACTCTATTATAAGTGTCCTTAAACTGTGACAAATTGTAATATTTCTGAATATAGTGTTTAATAAGTCATTAACAAAATAACTCTTTAATAAGAAGTTTTATGTTCTGTATACACCATATAAAGATCCGGTGCCATTTATTGCCGTAGATTTATTGCCATTTTCAAATATTCCAAAAAACAAATACAACAGTCATAAAACCATTACATTTTTTTATCCTATGTACACTATGTATACTATGGCAATGATTGTTATAACTATTATTACAAATTTAATTGGTTTCATATTTTCTCTTTATCACAAATTTCTTGGTTTTTTTATTCCTTTGGTCAATAACAGTTTTTTTTTTATAATTACATAGATTAACAATAGTGCCACAGTTGAATATAATATGTAAAAATTATTATTTGATTAAAAGACATTTCTTTAAGCATACATTTATTTCATCACAAAAAAATGTCTTACCTCATAATAATTTTCTTTACAAATAATAAGTAAATAATTTCAGACTTACTCATCTCATTTTCAGACTGTAGGCTAGACTATTATTATTATTTATTCAGATTATTTTATTTATTTTATTTAAATATTATTATTATTTTTTAGTAATATAATAGAATATATGTAGAAATGCTAAATTCAATCGGGTTGCTATTGTCCAAAGAATAAATATACTCAGATATCGAGGAAGCGTGGCGTGGAATACGGTGACAATATGGTCTACTTCTTGTCGCTACTTCTTCGCTGAGGTATGCACTGCCCTTTGATGGTCCCAGGTACCGCCGAAGACAGAGGCCCCAGGACACGTGGGACTATCGCTTTCACTGACCACTGGCCGCCCTTGGGGCACTGCCCGCCTCAGCTCCTCTTCCACCTCCCTGGCTCTCGGTCACGTTTTCGGCTACTTTCATCATAGGACGGTCTCGGTCTTGTGCAACCTGGCAGAAGTGAAGGAGGAAACAAAGGAGCTGAAGAATCTTCTGTATGGAATGCATTATCCTGCAAGGACATCTAGATCGGAGTGATGAACTTCTGTTTGGATGAAATCGACTGTCTAAAAAGTGATGCGATATCTTCTCTGATATTAGCAATGATCTATCAACACAGGTGCGAGTTCTAAGTGGTTAAATTTTAATTAGTTGAAGGAAACTTTTTTCTACTTTGGACTTCACAAGATAACATTTTGTTTTTATATTAGGCGGATTGTGTTATGAGATTATATGTATAAATCTTATTCAGAATCGGCCAATGTCAATTGGACGTTGAGACTTCTTGATAATTGTAGTCGTTGTAGACATTCGATGTGACCTTTCTGAAACTTTCTTTCGGCATATTATTCGATAAACCAAAATAATCTCAATTATACGTCTTTATTCATTTTTTGTTTCGTTCAACCCCTACATTTCCATTTCTGGCATGGGGAGGTTGCTCTAGAGGTACAACCAAACCTATTTTAATTCATCCAAGGATCAGCCACGAAACAAATTCTAATCCGGTCAGGAACCTATTAATTGTTTCATTTTATTTAAGGGTATTTTCTTCATAAATTGAAGTTTCCTTCAGCCAAATTCATCCCACAGTCGGTTCCTCCACTTCTCCATCTGACGCGATACCTTTCTCTCATACTCCAATCCTCGGTCTCCCTCTCAAATGTCGTTTCGGGAAGTCATTCGCTATCTATCCTTTTAACGTGTTCATACCACTTCCATCTTATATCTTCCATTATCTCTAGTATATTGTTGCTAACTTCCATTCTTTTTCTAATGGTTCCATTCCTGCTTCTCTGCGATTTTCTTATTCTCGGCTGTGGAGATGGATTTTTGTACAAGGTCGGCTTGAGTCCGAAGGAATTATAATTTCTAAGAACCTAAATATCCTGTGAGGTATCACATGGCAATCGTGCCACCCAGGATGTTTGACCGGGTCTTCATGCCCGCTAAGAAATATTTAAAACCAGACTTATATCATTTCACCTGCTTACTGCCGTTGGAATATTTATACTATTTATATTTTTTAATATTTTTTATTAAAGTTTAACTGCGAATTCAAGAATTGAATTTGAGATTCTTCATTTCTCCATGAAATTTCTTTTCTTTTAACATGCTGTTTGTCAAAATCCATCTTTTCTCAGAACCGAAATAGAATATTTACTATCGCATTGTTATAAATTAAAATATAGGAATGGTTAGGGGTGGTTTATAAAAAAATTAGATTGCTAGTTTGTATCAAATAATTAATTAAGCGTTTCTGGTGGATGTCTATCTATCATGTTTTGCCTATCGGCTTAATTAATGTTGTGAAATAAAAGTGACGAATATAGATCGTATTTATTTTTAGTAAAAATTGTTAATTTTCACCATTATTATGCTATTTATGGAATCTTTGCCCATTATAGACACGTTAAACGCATGAGTTATGGAACAGTAGATCTTCCCACAATTAATTTTCTGTACATGTTACAGAAAAGAAGAGTGTATTATGAAAAGAAAAATTATAAAGTATTCTTGAAATCAGGTTATTACACTCAAGCTACCCTGAACGTTTAAATTTCCATATCACTAAAAAGTGACTGATACGTCGCAACCTTGGCCGGGAAGGGTTGGGAAATCGATATATCGGTCGCCCTACATTCATGTTTTAATATCGATGTTATGCTACCGTTCTTAAACCTCATGTTTATTGCTTGATGTTTTAACTAAATAACCTTTTTGTCTTCATTCTCATCTAGAACTCTTATTGCATTTAACACTCGCAACTGACGTATGATCGTTTATTGCCTGCTAAAAAGGTATGGTTTGATCGTCTTCCTTCATTGAAACATTGCCTCTTCTATATAGTTAGTAAGTTATAACTGTCGATGTTGTTTTTCTTTAATAATGATAATGTAATAATGATTTATACGATTCCAAATTTTTAAACTGGCTTCGAAACGATTCCAAGAGTAAGCATGGTGCTTCAGAATAGTAAATAAAGATTAAAAACATCGGAAATATATGGATTGTGTTATGGAATCTGGCAGATAGAAAAGGAAGAGATTAACGAAAACTTTCATGGAGAAAGCTCGTGCCTAAACAGGATGTGTTTTGAAGAATATCTTCGGCATGAAGGAACGTTGAAAACGAGAACGAAAAATGAGGCTGATGGCTGTAATATATTTTTACGTTTAAATTTTATACCTGTTATGATTTTTTTTCCTCTACCGAAATTTAATTTGATTTATTTAATTGACGATTTCGTTGTGATTATCTGCGTACGTTCAACACAAAATGAGATAGGTTCAGTAGTCTGAAAAACATCACGCAGTTTCAATCAGGTGCTTACTATACTATCAAGTATACTTTATGATAGCGAGTCAACTCTATTGATATAAATCTGGTATTTTTTTAATAATTGATAGGCATCGCCAGTATATATAGTATAGGAAAGTAAGAGATATATCATAGAGAAGATTTAGTAATTTGAGTTAAGGCAGGAAAAATGTATGGTACATAAAGCCTCCTTAAGCCCTACTTAATCATATATGTACATTCTCTGAAAACGAGAAGAAATAATTATGATGAAAAAAAAATGTACTCACACTATATTTAAAACACATTAATTTTATGGTTGATTATATTTATAATAATTTAAAGTTAATTAGGTTAATTAGAAAAATAAAATAAATTTGGACCATTATTAAGAAAGATTGGATTCTGTGTATATATTTTGGTTTATTATTTTCAATGAACCTTTGATCGACTATGCTCACTTTTGATTGGATTAGGTAATTAAATTACAAAAATGAAGTAATATATTAATTTTGCTCGACTTTAAGCTCTGGACAAATTATTTTTTTTTGATAATATGCTATTTTAATATCGATGTTATGCTACCGTTCTTATATTCCATGTTAATGCTTGGCAGTTTTTACTCAAATAATCCTGTAGTGTTCATTTGCATTTACAACTCTTTATTAGGTGCGGGTGTGCGGTGAATAAGTTATAATAAATTAAAGTAGCTTATTGTAGTATCATTAAATTATTTTTATTATAAAGTTTAGTGATTTTATAAGTCCACATGCGGCAGCAAATCACCTAAGTATATTTATTTCTATGTGAGCCTACTAAAAATATACTGATTTGAGAGTATTCCTTCATTGAAACATTACTCCTTTTATATAGTTTGTGGTTTATAACTTCGCAAAGCTTCACACACTACTTGATATATAGTGGTTGTCTATGTTATTTTCTCTATTAATAATTTTTTATATGATTCTGAAGTTTCTATTTGACATTGAAACAGAAAGTTTCCAAGATTTCGTGCTATAATATTTACCACCCTTTCCGATTCTGTCGATAATTAAAATTTTTTTTTCTATTTTAAATAATTTGTTGACACTAAGTTGATTGATTATAACATGATTGCAAAACATAGTTACGCCGTTGACAATCGTGTAATCCATACGAGAACTCTGACACAGTCGTTGCTTTCTCCGCATTTAGTTATGGATGGCATTCAGAATTCTTTTGGCCACACCCCTATTGTATGTGATTAGCTCTTATAGCCAGAGAAGTGAAATCGGCGATCCTTCTTCCTCCTAAGCCCTCCCCTGAATATGTAAAACATATGTTGACGTTTTATTCACACAGGCAATAAATTTATTTAACTTTACCTGCTATCAGTAAGCTTAATATTTAGTCATATTATTATATTTATTGATACAATATTCTCCGAGATACAAGGATTTGTTGGGATTTTATTTTGTAGCGTTTTATGCTCTTTTATAATTTCATATAAACTCGTATTTTGTGGATTTTTGGGAGTATACCTTAAAACATTTTTTTTTTTGTCTTCCTTTTCTTCCATTTAGGAACTTTTAATAATAATAATAATAATAACAATAATGCTTTATTTATTCTGGGACGAGTCCCTTTAAAATAATACAGAAAGACAAAAATGTGGGCTAAGGAGCCTCAGAGATACATAAACAAGAATATAGTTTGATTAAATAGTCAATATAAAAAAATAAATAAATTATAAGTTACTTTCTAATTTAAATCAGTTAATAATAAAAAATAAGAAAAGGAAGATAAACATGAAGTAAAAATAGTGAAGAACGATCTAGTAATTTATATACATATTTACAGTAGTAACTATTTACAATTTTATGAGGCCTGGATGGATAAGAAATGATTAAACAGTCGGGATTTAAAGCTAGGAAGGGTTTTGTATTGACGGATGTGGAAAGGGATGGAGTTCCATAGGGATGAGGATCGAATAATAAAAGATTTATCGAAAGCAGCTGTTCGGTTGGCCATTATATAAATCTGAAGACCGAGAACGGTATTGGGGGAGTGGACAGAGGATTTAAATTGAAGGAGCTCGTAGATATATGAAGGACGGCGGGAGTGAATTATTTTTAAGAGGAAGGATGAATACTTACTGAATAAAGCAGGAAATACTTACAGTGGTAGGAAGGATAAAGCCATTTCAACTCTTCATAGAAACGGGAAACAGAGGCGTCCCTTGGGATCCCGAAGATGAATCGTACGAAATAATTTATCAAACATTTTAGTTTCGCCTCGAGATCCCCAGAGACGCCTCCATTTACCGTGCAGCAATAGTCGAAGTGGGGAAATATTAAGGAGGTGACCAGGAGTCTAGGGATTTCAAAAGGAAAAAGGTGTCGTAGGCTATTTAAGTGTTTTAGGGTGGATAAGGTACGTCGGGAGATATTGGATTCATGGTTTTTCCAGGAAAGGGTTTGATCAAAGATTATTCCAAGGTTTTTGATGGTGGGATGAAATTTAATGGGATTATCATGTAGGAACATTGTTAACTTTGTGTGTGATGTTTAATCTAGATATATGTATGTGATCTGGATGATACATCTTGGTCTTTCTGTCCTTATATAGCATGCAGTATGGGACTGAATACTCATATACAGTTGATCAGTGTTGAGGATCCTGTTTATAAATCTTGATCCATGTACTAAATTCTTGTACCAGCTGACTACGTCTGTACCAGTCCATTCCTCTCCTATCGAAAGCCTCCCTGACTACTACTTTCTCATGGGTTTATAGGTCTTCCTCTTGGCCTTCTTTTTCCACTCTCACTTTATATATGATTTTGGCCATTCTTTACTCCTGCATTCTTTTGAAATGGCCAAACCAGCGTAGCCTGTTTTTCTCTATAATATTTTTGACTGGTTTTACTTCCAGATTTCTTCTTAGTGTCGTGTTTCTAGTTTTTACCTCTATTCCCCACAAAAATGCATTTTCATTGCAAGGAATTACTTCTGTTTTAAAGTAATATTACAGGATTCACTGACCCAGGTGAGGACGAATGTATTTTTTAAAAATAGTTTTCCGCACATTTTTTGTTACTTCCCTCTTCCCCATGTAGCCTACTTTCAGTAAATGTAAGGATTTGATAGCCAGCCTCACTCTCTCCCTGATTCCGTAGCCTATCCAGCCATTCTCGTACAGATATACCTCTGCGGATATTTATTTATTTAATTTATTTTTTTTCCTGTCCAATCCTGAAGGCTGAATTGGATTTGTTTGTTCACCACTATTTTAGGGAATCGAGGATTTTTTTGGAGGAATCTTGCAATTATATACCTAAACGATAAAATTGTTCAAAGTCTTAATAGAGATCATTGGTGTTTTGGCAATTAAAATCGCTCATTTGTAATTTTTTTCGGTCCCTATTGCTACCGTTTAGCAGCACCGTTAAGCAATCCCTATTGCACATGTATTTGTATATACATATGAATGGATTTTTATAATTAAATTGATTTATTTAGGAAACATTACGTTAATTTTTATATCTTCATTATAATATCCTCCGGTGCTCAATCATAGAAATACCCTCCTATTCATATTGTTCTCTAATATTTTTCTCAACCTTCTGCAGTTTGCAACATGCCACATATAACAGCAATATCGATGTTATGCTACCGTTCGTAAAGTCCGTGTTTAATGCTTGATAGTTTTAACTCAAATAACCCTGTATTGTTCATTTGCATTTACAACTCTTTATTAAGGGCAGGTGTGCGGTGAATAAGTTATAATAAATTAAAGTAGTTTGATACCATCATTAAATTATTTTTATTATAAAGTTATTTTATAAGTACAGATGGGACAGCAAATGACCTAAGAATATTTGTGTCTGTGGGAGCCTACTAAAAATGTACTGATTTGAGTGTATTATACAGTCCCACATATATTGTATGTTATGTTCACAATTGTTTTATGATTTTTGAATGTTTATGAATCCTTAAATTTTTGAAGACATATAAAAGTTTCTTAATAAATTATTATTTGATTTAATTAAATAAATAAATTTTTGATTTTATAACATTTCAATTTCTGCCTGGTCAGAACTTCGAAAGGATTTTAATTATTCAGTGGCTATGGCATTGCATGTTTCGCATATTCACACACATGTTCACCTGGAATTTTTTCAGAACATGAACGAAAAAAGTCAGAGAATTTTACGAAAACGCTTTGGTAGTACGTTTTGTATAGAGAATTGATACGATATTTCATTCATAAACCATCTTTAAACAATCAGTGTTAAAAATACTCTGAAGATTTCTTTACATTTTGAATAAGAAAAAGGAATATTTTTCATATAAACCAGTGCATTGTTAAAATAACCATATATATATTATCAGTGATAACATACACCGTTAATTCGTCTAACTCGATAGTGTTGTCACTTTTTGAAGTGGTCCGCTGTGCACGCTATTCCAGACACAGCAATTAAACAAACGTTGTGTAACTGCCATTTTAATCTAATTTGATTAACTTATCATTGAGCTGATGATTATTTGATAAGGTTTCGAAATATCACAATTATATTACTTTCTCGTTGCAGGATGTTATTAGAAAGGACCTTGTAAAAATATATTTCCATATGATCTTGATATTGTTTTAGATTCTTAGACGTTAATTAATACTATACAGAATAGAATATATACTTCATATTCGTATATACTTCATTATGTACTCTATGATTGATACTTATTTCTTACTTTTCAGTTTGAGAGCAGATTTTATAACAAATTATTTTCTATTTTGATTTTTAAACATAGCATTTACTAACAATAAATATGTCTTTGTAGAGATTTTAGTCTCATAAAAAATAAAATCTAATCGCAGGCGTAGGAGTTGATGACTTCATTAGTTTGATTACTAATTACTTTGATTACTAAAGACTAGTTGAACAATTACACAAATGGATGAGCTTCCATAACTCCACGTGGGGTCCTTTCACAGTTGAATCTCTAATTATAATAGAACTTATTTAAAAAAAAATATATTCTGATGTAACAATTAAATTAAAAATATCATTTTAGTTACTTAAATTATTCATTAAATCTTAATCTATCTCAATTTGTACCTGTACCTGTCATGTCCATTCCTGAGTACTTTGACTTATGTATAAATGTTTTGTTAAAAATGAAGGGACAATAAAATAGACTTGGTTATTATTAGAAAGCAAATCTTCTCTAATAATTATAAATATTTTATGTTGCAGATGTGATACAATATTTTATATCTTATTGTATTGATATTGTGTGTACAATGTAGTAGTAAAAATATTGTATATTAAAAGAAAGACTTTATAACATGTAACTATAATATTTTTATATGGTTCGGTCTAGGAGTGCGCATTCTTCCTCCCCTCCCCAAAAGGAAGATGTATCTTCTTCGCTATTCTTAAAAAGAGCGAAAGTATATTAGAAAAACCGTAGATTATATATAATTATATTCCTTGCCTTTTGGTCTGAAATTTTTCCAAAACCATATTCTCGTCGAAATGTGGCCTCTTCAAAAAATCAAAACCCTGTCCAAATTTGCCTCCCTCAAACATTTGGAAGGCGCAACTTACGCCATGATACCCCCTTCTGGCGACCTCTGGTTCGGTTCCCAGTTATTAATCAGTTATCACGTTTCATGATATCCAACATAATATTCTTTTATTTTGTTGATATACCTTGTCCACTTATATGATGATTTCTTTATTTACACTTGCTTCATGTTTATTCGTACCTTTTAATTTACGTTAAGTCAGTACATAAGTTAGATACACAGATTCATTATTGAAGAGAATTAATCGACTGTTCTCCATATCATGAATGATACATATTCAGGACATAGTCATTATAAAGTTTTTATAAGTGCCGACGTTTCAACCCAAACATGTGGGTCATCATCAGGGCGTGGTTCGAGCACTGGGCCCTGAGTGATGACCCACATGTTTGGGCTGAAACATCGGCACTAATAAAAACTTTATAATGACTGCGTCCTGAATATTTATCACCCATGACTACAAAGATTCATATTCTAATTGAAACCTAAGATAAGATGGTTAGTACTTTTTGAAAATATTGATAGGATCTGACCTCATGGAGAAACCTGATGATAATGATGATGTTACTTTCAGAGAGAAAGGAGATGCCTGAGCAGCCAAGCGTCGGGCCCCGGTTCCCAGCCCAACTACCAGCCGCAGAGAGTTGACCCTTACCGACTCATCGAGGATGATTTGAAGATCGTACACGCCGGTATCACACAGGTAAGCTTTATCGATAGGTTTTTTCATACACGAATTCTGACCATTACAAACTGTGATTCGCATGCGCAGTACGGTTTTCAGTTCCAAAACCTGTACTCCGCATGCGCGGGAAAACCGTATTGGGCATACTGTTGAAAGTAAAGTCAAAATTCGTGTTCGAGTGAACCATTATTCTGTTTTGTTTTTTTTAATTTATAGTCGGGTTCTTCAGTGTCTGCTTTTGAATTGTGAAGAACCTGTTTATGTAAAAGAAGGTTCTTAATTTAATTCTTGATAAGGTTTTACCTTAAGTTTTTAAGGTACTGTGTCAAGATCTCGTTCAACCTCAAATTTTCCCTAAAAAAGGTTGAATAATCAGTTGTTTTTATTGAGAATTGGTATGCTTCAGGAGGATCTCCGGATCCCAAAAATTGTTCTATGCGTGACAGAACAATTAACATCTGCTTTTTCATCCTACCTCGTTTTCTGTTATCCCTGTCTAAATGAAAGTGACAAAACTCTACATGATAACCAAATAGATTCAGCATAACAATTCTTACAAATGTTTAATTTAGATAATATTTTATACAATAAGTATGAATGAATTTTATACTGGCTATGGTTGCCTCTTTTAAAATAAAAATCTTTAAAATTTTACATTTATTTAGTAAAGTGGCTGGATATGCCCCGAACGACCGCAGCTTTTATAAAAAAAAAAAAAAAATCGAAAAATATCACTTAATAAGTCGCATAAGGTTTGTTTAATGAGATATAATATATAGTTAAAGGCAATTGTTTTGTTTAAAACGATGAATCAACCTTAAATTAAAAAAAAAATCTGTAAGTTTATCCATAAAAAATATAAAATTCAATAGCACATAGGATAATTACTATAATGTTAGATGTTACAAAAATAATTGATTAGGTTACGAGTTATTTTAGGCGATAAAAAATTTGGTTATTACGCCCTTGAGCTATGGTGTTATTTTTAATTTATCTTCTCGGATGTATAAATTCACAATTATATTCGAAGGCTGCTACAGTGTTACACACACACACATATATATATGCAGTTATATTATTGAATATAATATAATATAATATATATATTGATATGGAGAGTGGGGAAGCTCAGTGGTACGGTACTGATCTTCCAATGCTAAAGGTGTCAGGTTCGAACCCAGACTCATGGCAGAAAAATATTTATTCTGTTTCATTGGCCGTGGGGCGACCCTGGGTAAGTTAGACCCTCCTGGGGCACACTTAGCCTCTATAAAGTGGGTACTCTTAATTAAAATAATTAATTAAGGGAAAAACCTGGTGATCTCGGTCAAATCACCTCCTTTCACAACCGTAGACCAAGAAACAGTACTTTCCCTAAATAGTAGGGAACCCAAGACCCTTCATGGGTTGTAGTGGTACAGATTTTTTTTTTTTTTTTTTCAATATATATTATAATAAGTAATACGGTTAAAAATAATAAATTAATAATAATTTTTAATTACATTAAAAACAAGTAATATGGTCAAAAATAATTGGTAGCTATGTAATTTGTGCGTATTTTTAATTTATTCCTAAAATATTTTTAATACAAATTTTTTTGAAGCCTTAGCCTAAACACTTTTCTGGTGTTTGCATATCTAAACTTATCGAATTTTCCCATACCCTATAACGTATGACTAAACAATGTTGAAATAAATCTCTATAGACGATTTATGTTTGATATCAAGTTTTTATATTTACTTTATTCTCTTATCTCATGTTTGATATCTACGCCTAAAGGTGAGTTTATTGCGGATTATCTGCAGAAATGGTTCGTTCAAGTAAGAGGTTGCAAGATACCTTCCCACGGGACACAAAGAGAAATCTGCTTGCTCTTGATAAGGGAAAGAAGGTCATTGTAATATTGGCGAACTAGATCTTGACCGGTAGCTAGTGTTCCAATGGCCGCCTCCAGTGAATGTACTCTTGAGATATGAGAAGTAGACCGGCAATCATCAGGGATAATGCAGTTTTGACCTTTCGTAATGGATTTCGTCTATCCTATGACTCGGATGGCCCAACTAGCCATGATGAATTATTTACTGAATTAATTATTTGTTTATTTTATTGACTGTCTAAAACGAATTAATTTATTAATATCTTTTATATAGTCTTTTTTTTGTTTTTTTTATTGTGTAATATGGCCGATTTTCTATTCACCATATCAAAAGATCGACATTTGATGAATACTTTGAAAACATTTTTTTAAATATTTATATTAACAAAAATGCGAGTCTGCCAGTCGTATCTTACTACCTGTAAAAATGGCGGCTGATTTAATGAATATTAGACCAGTTACTTGAGAGTCGAAGCGAAAAATTCATTCATTGCTAAGGGCTAGAAAAAGGACTAGGAGAAGTTTTAATGAATACAAAATTTATTTGCGAATAACACAAAAAGTATTTCACTTTTTTTATTAAAAGGAGGTTCTCCAAAAGAACCTCCAAAAAATCGTTAAAATTGGGCGATTAATACCAGTAATGCGGCTGAGTGAGAGTCGCTGGGATGTGATAGAGTCTTGCCTTTCCTTCCACGAGTGGGTTAAACGTGTATGATCGGGGTTGAAATGTAAAAAAAAAAAATTAAATATATCAGAGATTTTTGTTGCAGGTTTGAAAATCGCGGTATTAGTTTCACGACTCTTTATGATCATATTTAACAATAACATTTTCGGTTGAGGCTATCGTTAATGTTAGGTTAGCAAATTTCGCGGTTTGTTCTTTAATACCGATGACATTTCAGTATGTAATGGTAGTATTTTGAAGTAGTATCCTTTCACTTTCCATCTAGGTCATGTACAACTCTTAATTTCATTTTTATTGATAATGTACGGTCGACATCGTCCCTTGTGAAATTTTTGGTTTCGCGTATCTGTACGTTGAAGTTTACCGAAAGCGGTTTGTTCGTTGCACTATTGAAGATAATGCAACGATGATGTTAACTTCGTTGGCCCTTTTTAAAATTCGTGAAAGTATCATTAATTTTAAATTAAAATTCATTTGCCAAATTGAACATCCTGACTTCCATCGTTTTTTTTTTACACTAGAAGATATTTGGGTCTTCATTTAAAAAAATGGTGTATCATTCTGAAATTTTATGTTTATAATTAACACCTAATTTTTGTACTCCGCAGGTGAAGAACGCCCTGTCACATTTGTTTATTTGATCAAGGAGCCAATCTCCATAACTTTGATTAAAACTTGTTTTTTCTTGTTTCTAAATTATTCAATAAAAATATGGACGTGGCGTCTTTTACCTCATGGGCACAGACTTGTACTTAACTATGAATATTTTTTTTTAATTGTGACACTTTAGAGTATCGGAACTGCAACGAGAACACTGCCTTTCTTGCTACTGTTAAAGCATTATTTTATTGGTTTCTTTTGAAAAGTGTTTTTATTTTAATATGATTCAATGAAGGTCGCACTGTGAATGGATGGTTTACTATATAATTTAAATACATCTGCCACAATATATTCATATTTAAAAATGAAAAAATATGTCCCCTCAAAATTTATGATGGCGCAACTTGCACCATGAAGCCCCCTTCTCGGCACCTCTGTCTGACTTTACTCAATATATAGGCCAGTTAGCGCACAGTTCTGACTTCACTACCTCTATTAAATTAAGCTGATGGTAATAGATGTACTTAGGACTCTGACGTAATGGTAGTCTGTTGGAGACATATAAGGTGAATATAGTAATACTTGTCTCAGTTCAAGTATAAATATCAACCTTGTTCTTCTTGGGTAAACAAGACGAAATTACCGTCCAAAACACATTTTCTTTATAGTTCTAGCTATCCAACAATTGATGTTGGTATTTAGTTCAAAGAGTCGATTGTGAAAGAAGTTACTCAACCATTGAAGGGAATGGTAGCCTGCAAGTAGCTTGCAAGAGGGGACACTCGATAGTCTTGAGTTACCTATGTCACAATCTGTGAAAGATAGGCCAGTAGAATCCTGGAATCATATATGGCATATGAGTTTGTAGGAAAAGTATGTAAATAATAAATGTATTAAAATCATAAAAGTCTAGCGACCTATTGCACTAAAGTCTAAAAAAATGATGCAGTACATTTTTTAAACTATATTATTGAATAATGCAAAACTCTGTCCCAAAATGCTCAATGGTTATTGTGAGGAAATAGTTCATTCACACCATATTTACAGACAAAGTATAAATAAATAAAATAGAATAGAATCAAAATAATGACTAAATAACAATCAAAAAGTATATACAATAAATATGAATCCTTCCATCTGTGGATGGTTTAGCTTCAGGACACCCCTGCTGAGACTTCAAGAGATTCCTGCGCTTCTCTCTCAATCGCACGCTGGTACTAAAACTAGTGTGTCACCTTTTAGATATTTTATTTTTATTTACTGTGTATACTTTTTTATTGTAAGTTACTTGTTATTTTGCTGTTTATTTTAAATTTTTATCTACATATAGTGTGAATGTGGTATTACCTCACTGTGGCTATTGTTCAATAGACAGAATGTTATTTTACTCTGTAAGCGAGAGCGCTACATACGCATACACTCATGTATTGAGTAGAGAATCTGCCCACAGCCGGAACTCCAGTGTTAATGTACATTTTACAAAACGTAGAAGGGTAACTGTGGTTGCAATCTTCAAGGAGGACTGAAGTGATGAATAGACCCGTCTTCAAAACATAATATATATATATATATATATATATATATATATATATATATATATATATATATATATTTATAATGCAAATAATTTCTTCAAACATGTCCAGCAATGCGTAGCGTTGCATTGTTCTGGAAAGAAGTCGTGGCTGAACAATGACAGGGAGCCGTTGTTTTGGCAATGGCTGCTTTCAGCCTACAGACATTGATTAATGGATCTCTTCTGCAGCTGATAACGTCATCTGGCGTCACATTATGTCACGTTCCTTATGGATTCAATCTGAACCTCGTACCTCACAGCTTCTGGAGTATTAGTATTGCCTCTATTCTTATATAAACATCAAAAATTGAAATTAATTTATTTAGAAAAAATTAAATTGTCTGCTTATTGATGATTTAATAAGTATAAAAATGTTTTTGACTTTATAATAAAACTAAGACTTTTTTTACGATATAAAATATGTAAATCTGCATCTAAATTTGTAAGTTATTAACTATCTTAAGATCTTAAGATATTAACTATAAAGTAATATCACTAAGCTAGAATTTGAATGTAGGATATTATTATTGCCGAAAGTAATCGATGAAAGAACAATTCCTAAATTTTAATAAATATTGACATATAAAATCATTAAATTTTTTTTAAGTATGAATAAGTGAGTTCTGACTGAATTTATTTATACCTTTGTATTTACCATTCATCTTTCATTTACAAGTATATCTTGTATATACATATAATGTGTTAGTAGTTTATTCTATATGTTATTAGTTTATTATATCCTATTAAATTCGATTTAAGATAATGCAATTGTTAGTTTTAATTTAAACATCAACACATCTAATTATTATGGAACATATGGTGTAAGTGAGAGCGATAGGTCGCATATATTTACTGATTGTGTTTTTGATTAATATTCTTGTTTTTTACTTAGTTATGTCGTTTATTTCTTGTTCACAGTTCTTTAGTTCATTTTCTAGTCAATAAGTGTTTGTTTAGTGTTTTGTGTTTTTGTTTATTTTTATTAACATTGACTTGTAAATTGTGAGGTTAGGAGTGGAAGGTAAGTTTTTACTACCTTGAGAGGTGTTTCTTGGTGAACTATTTTAACTGGGAACGGCAAAGACAATTAGGAAGAAAGGCCAAGTAAAATTGGCGGGACAATACTTTTAAAGTGAACTTGGTAAGTATAAACACCTTATCATTGTTTACTCATTTATTGTTTTTTCTTCCTCCCATACCTCAAACTAGCTTAAGCCAATCTCTTGCTTAAAGTACTTGAGAAGTAAAGTGTAAAGTGAACAATATTGTGGGAACAGTTATTTTTCAATTTTTATTGATAATGTGAAAGGTTATAGGTTAGTGATAAAGTATCATGTAAACTCTCCATCTGATAACAATATAGTAACTATTGCTGTGCTAACAAACATGGACCTTTCCACGGAAAGTTTTGTGATGAAAGATCGGCAAGAAGATGGTAAGCCTTCCAGGCCTTTAGTTAAAAGAGCTCGAAAGGTTTCTTCAGATAATTTAGATACAGTGGATGCGGCTATTAATAACAGCAACTTTCACAGTGCCAAACAAATTCAGGAAAGTATTAAAGTATCCTTAGATAAAATTGCGAAAAAAAATAGTGCCAGTGTTCGAGTCATATCAACAATGAGATTCAATCTCTTGTTGATATGATTGAAACACTAGAAAGGATAAAGACCAAGGCGGTGTATCAGCCATTGTTCAGAGAGCAGTTACTGAAGCACTTTCATCTCAGAAGGTCCACGAAGTACTAACTCGAATAATAGCTGATAGCTCCGTGCCCAAAGTTACTGAGCAGCTTGGTATGATATCATGTCGTCCCCAGATTGGTACTTCTAGAAATCAGCCACACTCTGGTACGAATAGTCTTCAACCACAGGCTGGGACTTCTGAGGCCCTAGAACAGGTTGGTCTAGATATGAATCCGGCTGAACCTTCAGCTACCATCGAACCCTTTCGGTTGGTCTTAAATAAAAGGAAACGGAGGAAGACTAAGAATGCCAAGGGAAAAATGAGACGAGAGAGTCAAATCAACTGTTTTGATTCAAATGAAAAACCGCAAAGAGAGAAGGAAGAAGTAAAGGCAAAATCTATTGCTTCCATAGTTAAATCCTTGCCATCAAAGCCTACACAAACGCCCCGGTCAACATATGTCACTATCAGTGGCCCTGGTAAAACCACGGCAGATATCATTAATGGGCTACCATCACCAGAAGAAATTGGAGTGAAGGCCACAATTGTGCGTAAAACTAAGGGAGGCTCCATCTTGGTGCGTATGGATGATGGTAAAGATGCTACCAAAGTTATAGGATGCCAGGGGCTACGTGATAGAGGTCTACAAGCCAGGCTTGCTCTGAAGAAGAAGCCTAAACTAGAGATCCGGGGCGTGCCTCATGCCTGGACTTCAATACAACTCGTGGAATTTTTATGGGGAAAAATTCCCGAGACGTCGGGGCCTACACCACTAGTTCTTGAAGATCTTCGGCCATTGTTCTCTACAGTCGCTAGGAACGGCTTCTCCAAGAATTGGTCCTGGAAGTCCACCCAATGGTCAGGTTTGCGCTACTAGAAGTAGGAAACTTGGATGGAGGATGGTGGTCGATGACCTTCAGGGATTACATTGACGCCCCGCGTTGCTCTAAATGTCAGGGATATGGCCACACAAAGGCCACTTGCCAAGCTGACAATGTCATCTGCATCTGGTGTGCAGCAAGCGGACATATACTGAAGGACTGTCCAAAAAAAAAACAACAGGTTGGGCCAACGTGTATTAACTGCGTGCGAGCGAATGCATCTCCCAACCAAAGGAATCACAAGGCGGGCAGTCGGGACTGCCAAGTACACTTACAGTGGGCCGATGAAGTAGTGAAAAAGACCTATTATGAGTAAAATAACATTCTGCAGTTAAACATGGGCCGCCGGCGTATCGTGGCAGACGAACTCCGAGCCCATTCTGACCGATACGATATCATGGCAGTTCAGGAACCGACATGCCGTGGGAACATGGTCACAGGATTTGGCCTCACGTCGAGGGTTTAGCCCTGAGCAGTGGAGAGAGGAGGCCCAGGGCTGCTATCGTGGTTAATAACCCAAACCTCGATGTGATGGATCTGAGGCAGCATACTACGGCGGATTGCGTTGCATGTTACATCAGGTGGGGAAGTGTAGCTTTTACGCTGGTCTCCTCGTACCTACCTGATGGAAGCGATATTGAAGAAGGTATATCCGCCATGGAGACGATCTCAGCTTGCACAAGAAACGTCATTATATGCTCAGATACAAATTCTTGGAACACGGTCTGGGGATCCAATCGAACGAATAGAAGAGGCGCTAAACTTGATGATTTTATCGCGAGATGCCAGCTTGTAGTACTAAACGATCCTTCTGCCACACCTACCTTCTCAGGAGGAAGAGGGCAGAGTTGGATAGATGTCACGATGGCTTCGCCTGCGCTGTCAAATCGCCTTATCGATTGGACCCTCAGATCGAGACGAGTTCCGACCACCATGCTATAGTATTTTCAATGGTACAAAACATGGTAAGTTCCCACGGTATAAATAAGGGTTACAGAACTCGGAAAGGAGATTGGAATGCCTTCCGGTCAACGCTGGAAGAAAAACTAGTCGACGATGACTGGGATGTGGCGGAAACGGATTACACTGATGACCTGGATTACAGGGTTTCGAGAATCACTGACATCATCCGTGATGCCGCTGAGGACTCTCTCCAGCACCGGAAGGCGAGAGCTAAACCTGTCCCATGGTGGACGCCGGCTTTAACCACCATGAAGAGAGAGCTCTACAAGGCCCGGCGTTCGTACCAGCGGTGTAGTTGCGATGAGAGGCGCACTACTCTTCGTGACGAGTACAGGTCTAAAGCCAGGGTATACCGAAACGAGGTGCGTCTACATAAACGTAGGTCTTGGGATGAATTCATCGTTGAGGAATCATCTAAAAACCCCTGGGGTATCCCGTACAAAGTAGCCTTGGGTAAATTGACTCCAATGCAAGTAATCGCAGCGATAAAGTATGACGGTACTCAGGCAAAAACTCCAGAAGAATCGGCGAAGATGTTTATTACAGAGACTTACCCCAGGGATGATCCATCTCAAGATAATGAAGAGGAGGAGTTCGTAAGACGCACTACGGTATACCCTCCCGGCACGGACCTGTGCCCACCATGGGACATATGGGATCTTCGCACTGCCGTGGACAAGCAAAAGATTGGTCGTGCCCCCGGTTTAGACACCATTGACGCGTCAATTTTCAAGAACAGTATTCCCTATATAGAGGAAAGATTGCTGGCTATTTATAATGATTGCCTAGACAGGGAATACTTCCCAAGAATCTGGAAAATCGCTAACGTCAAGCTCATTTACAAAGGAGGAGACAAAGATAAGCAATTAGCCAAATCTTATAGACCTATATGTCTCCTCCCAGTCATGAGCAAGGTGTTAGAAAACCTGATACTCACCAGCCTACGGCCAGTCTTCTCGAGAGCGAGCCATCCACGGCAGTACGGATCCTCTAAAGGCAGGGGAACCGCAGATGCCCTGCTGAGAGTGCGCTGTGATGTTGAAGAGAAGGCGGAGAAGTATGTTATGCTCCTCCTGTTTGACATATCATCCGCCTTCGATAGCGTCTGGTGGCCGAGCGTACTCCAGCAGTTGCAAAGGCATGAAGCCCCCAGCAACTTGTATGGCTTGATCAGAAGCTATCTCCACGATAGGACATTGAAGATTAAAGGTAGCTTCTATGAAGTAGAAGATACAGTGGAAAGGGGCTGTCCACAGGGCTCTGTCCTTGGCCCTGCCCTATGGAAACTGGTCTTTGACGAGTTGCTGGGAGTGCTAGAACAGGAGCGGTTCCCCGCCACTGCATATGTAGATGACCTGGCTGTTGTAGTGGCCTCGAATAGCAGGGCCAGATTAAAATATGAAGCTGAACGTTGTGCCAACCTTGTAGAAGAATGGTGCAGAAAAAGAAGTTAAGGATGGCGGGTTCCAAGACTCAGGCCATCCTCTTGAGAGGTTCGACCGATAGGGCACACCCCATAACCTTGGTGATACAAGGTTCCAGAATATGTCCAAGTGAGGTAGTCACCTATCTTGGAATTAGGATTGGGAAAAAATTCAACGTGACGCCTCACTTGGATTACTTAAGGAATAGGATAACCTTAGCCCTTAATGGTCTCAGTCGCATAGGGGGGGCCTTTTGGGGCCTTAGATATCCAGCAACTATGTCCATTTATAAAGGAGTAGTTATTGGTATCCTGAGATACGCGTCCCCCGCATGGAACCGGAATCTCTCGTACCGTCAGAAGCGCAAGTTGGCAACAATCCAGCGGATGGCCCTGCTTAGAGTAACCAGGTCATACAGAACTGTGTCCCATGAGGCGGTGCAGGTCTTAGGAGGAGGTATTCCTCTCGACCTCCTTCTGCGGGAAGACCTTTATCGGTACAACATTAAGAGGGATGACTTGGCGGATTTACCAGCAAACATTCGGGAGAGGATTTGTGATGACCCCAGAAGATGGAAGATGATCCTCCGGGAGGATACATTGGAACAATGGAATCGGCGATGGGTGACAACCCCAAACGGGTCCACACTAAGAAAATTCTTTCCCACCATTAAATCGCGCTTAGAAAAGAAATGGGTCCTCCCGGACTACTGGGTCTCACAGATCCTCACGGGGCATGGGGGTTTCAGAGCAAAACTTTTTAAACACGGTAAAAATATCGACCCCTTATGCCCCACTTGTGGAGTACCTGAAACCGCTGAGCACATCCTTGTAGCCTGCACCAGCTATGAGGCACTGAGGGCCAAATTAATGAGGGATACAGGGCTTTTCGTTCTTACAGAAGGACAATTACCCCAACTAATGTCTGAACAAAACTACCCGCACTTTAAAAGTTTCGTATGCGGCTGGAAAAAAACTGTGGGCCCAACCCACTTCTCCCTGGGAAGGCGTGAAGAAGCAGTACCTGGAAGGCCGCTAATTAGGACAGGAGAAGAAGATGGAGAACAATAACTAAGTGACAAAATTAACAAGCAGGCTGTGTGCACAGCATTTTAAAAATGTAAATAGATAAACATGCAACAGTGATTTGTTATACAATGTGTATCAAGTCACTGCTGCAAACTCCCGTATTGTCTTAAAGGCAGGGTAGGGAGGAAAATAAAATAAAATAAAATAAATAAATAAGTATGAATAAGTGATATTTCCTCGTTGAATCATAATTTGATCGTTTTCTTTCAGTGCATGTCGCAGCATCTCGTTTATTTCAATTAAAATAAAGAAAAAAAATGTATAAAAGAAAGTCTTGATAATTATTTCGCAGTTCGTTATCGATTTACATCCACTCGTGAACATTTTTAATTATTCCTGCTGTAATGTAACAGATAGACATCAATGCCTTCCTAATTTGATAGTTTCGTCAATAGTTTTCATCATTTCGGAACTGTACATCCGTTACTGGTACCATTTCACTATTTGAGAAATAATACCTTGAATACTTCCTTTCCTAGGTGTTAATGCTCTTGAAATATCTACGCACATAATTGAGTTGTTATCTTACGATTTGTCTTCAATAACGGGAAATTCATATCTGCAAAATCCAAATTTTTTAAATTTGAATGAACAACTACTTGGCTTATAGCAATTAACACTAACTTAACCTAATTTACTTCCTGCTACTCAATTAAATTTTACAATTTTGGACATTGGCGCCTCTTGTTCAAAAGTAAAATTAAGTAATTATATTAATTTAATTTTACTATTTTTTTTTTGTCTTATCATCCCAATCATTCTTCTCTTCAATTATTCACTACAGTCGATCATTAATTCGCAATTATTTATTTAAGATTTCTATATTATAATTCCGAATCATATATATATATATAATCATATATAAGGTAACCAAGTTAAGCAATTCCGAGCGTGATTAGCACTTGGATGGGTGACCGCCCTATTTGGGTAACTGTCCACCAGGGAAAGTCATGATGTCCGAGACCCCCCCTTGGGCATATGAGGTTCCTCAGTCCACTGGAGGCAACTTACACCGACTGGACGTAGGACTGATGACCCTACCCCCGTGTATTTAAATCAGAAATCGGTATGTGGTAAAAGATCTACAAGATCTTTGGCGAAAACTTAAAAAAAAAAAAAGAAATAGAAAAATATATATACACATATATGCATTTATGTATAAAAATACTAGGCCATCTTATCATTAGATCTAAAAAATTACAATTATTCGTGATGTACTTGTAAAAAACATCATTTCCATGTTTGTATTCGTTCAGAGGAGCCTATTTTCCTTTAACTTGAGCTATAAAAATTTGTTTCTCAGTTACTAAATTATTTAATTAACAATTGGGAGTAGTATCGTTGTAAGGTGTAAGTTAATATCTGTATATTAACTTACTCCTGGTATTTCGTAATAATGTTTGATTATTTGATACAAATTCACATTGAAAGTACCTCTAATGTTCGCTATTTCCTCCTAAGTCTATTTTAAATCTACCTTTTATTGGATGGCTGTTTTCACCGTTGTTAAATAAAAGATAAACCCACTAAAGTCAACCATTGTCAATTTTCTCTACAGAGAAGCTTCATGTGGTAGTATAGTATTGATCATAAACAACTCGGTACCTTGCAATAATTGCGAACAATATTTCAGATCCTACTTTGATAAAATAATGTACAAAACTATGAATACAAGAACAGGAGTTCTAAAGTGTGTAGTCCGAGAATCCCCTTTGGAACATCCCAATATCTTAGCCATTTTAATAATCAATTATGTAAATAATTAGTTAAGTAACAAGTAACAACATATAAAACAAGCCTTTATCATGTAAGATTTTTATTTGAAGAGTATTTGTAATAAAAACGTAATGTTGGAGAATGACGATATTAAAATTATTATCTGTAGCCATGGCTTTCGTAGACCTTAGCATATGAACCTCTGAGCGGAAAAAACAGAAAAAAACACCATTCAACTTACTATTTTAAATATTTATCTATAACAACATTGATGAACCCGTTTGAACAACGGACCAAAACGAACATATTCTTCTTATCTTTTATTGGCACAACAGGCGCATGGAAATGCCCTTGTTCTGCTCAATAACCGCCAACCATCTCCCTCGATCTTCAGTAATGGTAACAGGGATCCTCAGTTGTCGCAGATTCTGACCCACAGCATCCCTCAGTCGGCTCTTCGGCCTGCCACGGAGGAGTATACCATCTGGAACGTTAATATACAATTTCTGATCCACTCTTTCCTCGCTCATTTTCATCACATGGTCAAGCCATGTAAGTCTCTGTATCCTGATATAGGAGGAGATGCTACATTCCTGCTAGAGCCTAAACAGCTCACTATTTCCTTATTTGCCAATTACCATTCTCGCATAGAAGCTATAAGATTCTCCTCAGAATTACCCTTTCAAACCTGTCTTGTAGGTTAATGATATTATTGCTCAGGGTCCACGTTTCTCCACCGTATATGACGATTGCCCTTATCACCGCCTTGTAATGCATAAACTTGTTGCTACGGCTAACGAGTTTGCTTTTGATTGGTCTTAAAATGGCTCTATTTCCTGCTGCTATGCTTTAGACCTCTTCTTTTTCATTCTGGATGATAGAGCCAAGGTAAAAATGTCTTCTGACCACTTGTAAATTGACCCATTACAAAGCGACTTGGCCTCTGATCCAGTATAAAACGAATGGTATACAAAACAGCAAATGCAACACATTTCACATTTCCATTCAAAATCATCTTGTACAATCTCTTTCTGCTAACAAGATATTTGCCAAATGATCTGATAATACATAATAGTCGCAGGAAAATCAAGTTTGTTGGATCACGAACATGTAAAGGAATGAACGCGAGCATCTTTATGCTTGTTCAAATTTAAATTAGTAATATTTTTTTTATATTCTATTATTTTTTATAAAATAATGGAACTATTATTTTCTATCGTTAAAAATATTATTATCTGTTGTGTGATGTGTAACTACGAACTGATTTCTTTTTTCTCTAAGGTCAGGGGATATTTATTAAATTTGTCACTTGTCCCTTAGGCCTAGAACCTGAAAGAACTTCTTAAACTGGTTTCTGGTTTCGTCACTTGGCTCCAAATTCTGTAATCATTTAATTCGGTAAGGAATTCCAGTCCGAGAACAGCTGGACTGAGTCATTAACACGGGACATTTTCGGACATTTGTTTTTTAATAGTTATATTTATTAATGGTTATATTTATTAATGTTATTTAATATGAACGAGAAAATAATAACGAGAAACATTGTAAACAGGCAATACTTGTTCCGAAAAGGGAATATTTATTTAAAATAATAAATAAACTTTAATTAAAGGATACTGAAGATAAAAATGAAGAGAGCTTAAGTTGACAACTGGCTAAAAAAAAAAGACAAATTATTAAAAAAAAATAATGAATATTGTGGTAACTTGCATATAATGGTATGTATGTGGTACTTACTGCATATAATGGTTACTTATCATTGGTTGGAGATGTAGGACTTGAACACAATGAAGAAAACTTTCATTTTGCGTTATTCAGCCGTATTAATTCTGGTCGGCATTAAGCATCCCATAACATTCATATTTATTAATATGAAGTGAATAATACATAATAAGTGCTTAACTTTCTTGTGCAAACATTCCTTCGTGATTTAAACTTAGCAATTTAATTTTTTCTGTTCTGAAAGTTAGATCTCCTGTCCGGAAACTTAAAATTATAATCCGTGATACAGACCCCTTTTTGTCAGAGTGTTAACATCTGCCTGAAACTTCATAAATAGGTTCATCTCATCGTAACTTACAACTATTTTATTTTCGAAAATTCACTGGATTGGGGCGTTTTCAATCTGTGGGGGGAGCAAACTTTGTCTATTTAATTAGGTACTAAAAAATCATAAATACCCATTTATTTTCCATTTGGATCTTAAGATAATTTGATCAAAAAATCGATAAAAAAGGTGACCTACAAAAATATCAGGCCGTTTGTTCTATATAGCCTCGTCATTTTGACAATTTAGGGGTGTAGGTCACGTCAAAAGGCTAGGTATTTTTAAAGACCGTCTTTTTTCTCCATTTTGTGCTCAAATTATCCTACGATTCAAGTGGAAAATAAATGGGTATTTACGAGTTTTTAATACCTAATTAAATAGACAAACTTTGCCGTTCAAAGTTAAATAAACAAATAAATTATTTGTAGCTTACGATGAGATGAAGTTATTTGCGAAGTTTCAGGCTGTTAATAATTTGATTAAAAGGGGTCTGTACCACGGACTCTTAGAATTTACAATATCATTATACTTCTTACGTTTCCTTATGGAACCGAATTATGGCGACTTGCAATGGATGAGAAACGTCTTAAGGTTATTTGAAAATAAGGTATTGAGTAAAATATTGGGACCGGGCCAATTTCCTCAACTCTGTACCCAGTACCATAATATCTGTTCCATATTACATATACCCTGTACCATAATATCGCTACAAATAAAATAGGTATGTACAATTTCTTGGCTTTGAAACCAAATAATCCTTGAAGAATTAATATGTGATTTGCCAACTGGTAAGGGTCCGATGGGTAGATCTAAGCGAAGGTTAGGTTGCGTTAAGACTGATCTGGCTGGGTGGGGTTTTCATGGCGGCCAATAATTATGGGTGAATGGAAGAAAGTAGAGAGCGATTGGTGGTTTCGGCATCGAATCTTAGGGTTCGATTAGTCTCTTTATTATTACCAGTGATCGCCGAGTGTTCGAAATTCGACCATAATCATTAATGAAAACATATATGAATTTGCATGTTCCCACCATGTTGTTTCTACTGTTATAGATTCGTCTATTGTATACCTGAGAACATACACTTCTATTGATAAAACTACCATTTGTTGACTTTTTGAGTTGTTCGCAAACTCTTTACGTTTTTTTCAACCTTTTTTCGGAGAAGTATATTATATACATGAATTAAAAGGGCTTCAAGGATTATAAATCTTCAGTCAAGTTTCATTAAATTCGTTACAGCTGTTTTTGCTCTTAAGTGACAGTGTATAGTGAAACGAAAGGCCGGATCGTAATGAAATGTATACAAAAACACTCGTGAATTCGATAGCAACGTTGTATTGAAATTTCAGGAGTCGTGGAAGAACTTTCGGAGATTAGTGGGTTTGAGCAAACGAACTTTTACATTTTTATTATTTATGTACATAGTTTCCAAATCCATAGATCCAAACGGTTTTATGGAGTAAGATGGACCTATTTGAAAAGCTTAAATCTACTATGTCTCTCTAATGATAGCGTTTAGATAAAATGTTTAGGCAAAATTTTAAGGTTGATTTAGCATTACTTTCCAGAATCCGTTTTAAATTTAGGCGCAGTATTTCTTTGGAGCGAATGGAGAGCATTGCTAGAGTACCCTGCGAACTATGTTAGCAATGTGTAGTCATAGCGACAGAGCGAGGGATGGAATCGTTCGCAACCAAGTGGTAGTTAGTTGCAAGGTCATTATTGCATAACCGGTTGGCATGTTCATTACATCATTGTTGCAACTTCTTGTTTGACCGATAATGAGGGTAAATACGACTGACCCATTCCCATATGTAATTGAGGTAAGAAGACTATTTGCCAATTATATGAAATAGATATATAATAGGGTTGTTTGCTTTACATTGATGTCAAGGTACGTTCATTGAAGGATCAAGATTGAATTCATACGGGATGATATTCAAATGATGATATATATATTTTTTTGGAAGGATAGGTATCTGGATTGGACCGGAAACATATGGAACATTAAGGTCATTATGGTTTATTTTATTTGTGACAAAGTAAGGAGCATTGAGGATTTTACGACGAAGGATTTTGGATTGTAAGAATTGGGATACGAGAGGAATTTGATGGTTTGGTGGAGTCCCATAGCTCAACTCCATAAGTCCAAATAGGTCTTAGTATAGTCATGTATATTAGTCTTTTGTAATTAATTGAAAGTTTAAAGCGTTTGTCTAGTAAGTGTTGGAGTAAGCGGAAACGTCTAGCAGTTTCTTATCGTTTCAGTCTTGTATGAGGATTCTAAGTGAGAAGTTTTTCCAGGTGGAGTCCAAGATATCGTATTTGTTCAACAGGAATAAGTGGTGTGTTATTAAAGGATACTGTAGGACAGGAAGTCATAGGTTTACGACGAAAATGATGATATGAATATGAGATCTGATCAATAGAAAAAACAATAGTTTATTCTGTCAAGATATCAATATCTTTCCCGTAGACACGTTTTATAACTTTATTCCTGTAAAAAAATATATCGCATTAAATTGTACTAGCTGGCCCGTGCGAATAATTCGCATAAAATATATTTCAGTGAAAAATTGATAAAATAGTACGGAAATATGTTAATGAAATCTATTATTATTTGGAGAAATACATTTTCCTTTTCTTGGTTGAATTAAAATAGATAATTCATAATAACAAGCCAAAAGTTTTGTACAGTTTACTGTAGTCCATATATTTGTTCATAATGTTCCCATTCCGATATTTTGTTTTATTTTGCTATAAATTTTATAACCTTTTAATTATTCATGGATTCAATCCACCATAAATTACATACTTTTCCTGTTATAAAGAAATTGTTACGTAGTTAATTACAATAGGCTGTATCTTTGTAAATAATGGTCTGTTTTTTTTTTTTTTGTTTTGTAGAGAATTCAGTAAATTTTCAAATAATGATGAGTCTAATCAAGAAAAAATTTGCACTTTTTAAGTAATTTGTAAAGAAATTTTCTTTTCATTTATAACTGTTCCTCCTGAAATTTCGGGTGGATGTTACTATGATTCCTCACTGCTCTATTCAATACCCTTACGTTTGACACCTCATTCATCAAAATACATCGCTCCTGAGAACGGAAAAAGGACCCTTACGGCAAAAAACTGTGTACGGCAAAATTATATTATAAGATAGATAGCTGTGGAACGTATAATTTGGTTACACTTCGAAAACAATTTTCTAACCGGTTACTATTCTTGGCTGTACAATAATTTAATCCATTTAGGAATATTCATAAGTTTCACTTATTTTTAGCACAACTTTTATAGGAGAAGATTTTTAACGACACATTGTTTCATGTATGCTCACATTAATTATAAACAATTATTATTACTGCAACACTATGAGGAGCCCATATTGTGACTCAATTAATTGAGATCAAGGCAGCTCAATTTCTGTGACTTGTAGTAGAAAGCAGGACTGCCTCTTTTATTTAGATAACTAGCCAGTTGCCGGTAGTAGGTATGGAAAGTTAAGGGATAGAAAAATCTTAGGATGGCACATTCAGCGAAGTCATTGTTTTAGGAAATGTAGAACAGTTCTATCAAATGAAAATTCGAAATATGCGAACGAGGCATTCCGAGCATTGTAATTAATAAGACTTCCAATTTAAATTTTTGTTTGTTTATTTGGGATTTAGTAGGGCGTAAAACAGCCAGGTCATCAACGCTCGTTGGTTTATTTGGACTTGATTGTGGTTTTTTTGGTTATCGACCAATCCGAACCCGATTGAGCACTTAGCGAGGGACGTTCGCAGACTCCAAGGGGCCAGCCAGGCTGGGTCCTCATTTCTGATGTGCTACAAACAATCCATGCAATTTCTGCTGTCTGTTTTTCCTTTCATGCATCAAAATTACGCCAATAAGTTTTTCTAAAAGGCACTATAAACTAATCATTAAATTATCATGAATGTCTAGGGAGATGGCATCAATCTTTCACATTTCCTAGAAATTATCTTTTTGAAACTCGTTATGTAGAAGTAAAATAAGCATATACCTCGTAAAGAGACATATAAAGGATACAAATGGAAAAATACAAAATACAAAGCTATGAATCTCTAACATGCAGGTGAACTGCTAACGTTTCACCAATTAAGACATCATCAGGACTAAAACAAACAAGAACACAAATACGCAGAAAGGAAAAAAAAATATTATCTTATTGAGCTATTGATATCTTACCAAGTTTTTCAAATACATACGGTGACACAGCAGAGAAAGGTTATATTAAACAGCTGATTTACAGGGATACAAGGAAAAATATACGTACTTAAAATATAATAATATAGAAGCAACAACAAAAATATAGAAGCAGAAAATGTGGCTGATATCACGAAAGTGTGTCTCCTTCGCTTGCAACTACCAAGAGAAAGCAAAAAATCCCCGTTCATTTAGCCATCAGCTAAAGATCTGTCATCTGTTTTGGAAGATCGGTCGCCGTTGTTACAGATTTAAATAATTATTTATAAGTAATTAAATTAATGGATTGCCTAGGGTCGTTGATCATTTGTGTATCTCAACATGTAATGGAACGATTTGTCAATTTTTTATTTTTTTTATTTATATAATATTTACAACTGTATAAAAAAAATATATCTAGTAAATTCGCACATGGATATAATGACATGAAACACATGTTGAGAAACTACCCATTGGTAGTACTCTAATAATATGACTATATTAGGAGATCACGTGGCCATCTTCTTTTCAGACGCCTCGGAAGGTTATCAGGAATTGAATAGGAAGCAAAGTTAGAAACAAGAGGGTTGGGATGGTTACGAAGTTTATTATGGAAGGACAGATATCTAGATTGGGCCAAATCTGATACATAAGGAACATTAAGGTCATTGTGGATGATTTTATTTTTAACAAAGTAAGGAGCATTGAGCATTTTAAGAAGGATTTTGGGTTGTAAGGATTGATACGAGAAGAATTTGAAGGTTTGGTGGAGTCCCATGCTCAACTCCGTAAGTTCAAATAGGCCTTATTATAGTCATGTAAATGAGTCTTTTGTAATTAATTGGAAGGTGAGAGCGTTTGTCTAGTAAGAGTTGAAGTAGTCGGAAACGTCGAGCTGTTTCTTGTCATTTCAGTCTGGTTTGAGGATTCTAAGTGAGAAGTTTTTCCAGGTGGAGTCCAAGATATCGTATTTGTTCAACAGGAATAAGTGGTGTGTTATTAAAGGATACTGAAGGACAGGAAGTCATTGGTTTACGAAATTTGTCAATTTAAAATAATTTTATTGGTACTATACGCCCTCTAACTGTGATAGTCATCCTTACAAGTTTGATTAGTTTTGGGGCTTTTTTTAAGCAGTCCATTTTATATTCAGAAGATAGCAGTGAATAAAATTATATGCCATTTCAAATTGTTCAAGTGATGCGTCTTTGTTGGTTCTTTTCAATATCGTGCGCAGGTTTATAATTCGTTGGATTGTGCTTCTTCCTTTCTATCTGTCATAGATGCCATTCTACCACATTGAAATGAGCAGACTTATCGTTTAGGAAGGAAAGGGGTCGATGACAATGGGTATTTGATATACTTTGATGCACTCTAGGAAGCAGAAGTATTTCCGGATAGTTAAAAACCTTAAACTGGTTATGTTTTTCTAAATTGGTTATATCGCGCAGTCTTTTATCGACCCGATCGTCAGATTCCTTTATCCAGCTGGACGTAGAAGTTTACTGGAAATTGAAAGGGAAGATGTCTTCATAAGTTGCGAACCACCATTTTTAAAATGTTGACTAGCAATGACCTCGTGATTTGTTGTTTTTAGTTGTTTATTGCATCATTAGAGCTACGAAAAATATGTGTGGCATATTTGTCCCATTTTAAATTCTTTCAATAACATAACGCGGTTTTATGATAACGCAATTTATAATAATATAGTGTCACATTAATCATTAAAAGATGTCATATTATTTATTGCAATAAATTTTGCGTCGATTTTTTTTTTTTATGGTTTGGAACGAGTTTAAAAACCTTGAACTGATTTTTTTGCAGATAGCGTTTTTACTTTCGTTACCTAATGTTTTCAAACCAGTTGAGGCAACTTTGAACTTATAACACTTTTGTTATTCATATTTTTGTAATGACAGGAAGTTTAACCTTTCTAATTACAGATAATAATAATAATAAATACAAATCAATTGAAATCCTTATTGGAATAACTAATGGTATCATTCTGAATTCAAAATATTTCAACTAATTATAAAACATGTTCTAGCTGTCTAATATACATGCCTAAATAAATAGCAATTTAATAAGTGGCCGCCTTGGGTCCCCAAGTTCTCAAAATATCCTACCTTAAAGATTTCTGGAATGAAAGCAAACTTTCAAAAAAATAAAATAAAAAATAATCGAAAACTTCCAAAAGCAACATAATAAAATTATGGCTTCTGAGTTGTTATTGTTAGTAAGTTTTTTTTTACTCCGAATGAGGTTAAATTACTCGTTGATGAAATTAATCATATTGCAAACTTAAATAATCGGCATTCCGTGTCAAAGTGTTTGTTCCATATTTTAGCCGAATTTTGACCCAGTTCGGGAATCGATTAACGTTTTCGCTCAAGTTATAGTTGCTTTGCTTCATTACATAACTAATTAATGGGCTATAGATGTTAATGACGTTATTATTGATTAGCTCTATCATTTCACATGATTGAGGCTGTCTCAGAATTCATTCATTTTATTAATTTGATTCGGAAGACCGATAAGAGAAAACTAAACTTTCTCGGCCAGTGGCAAAGGTTCAATAGAAGTATGGTATTCGACTTAAAGAAGCCTGTTTTGATTTCACTATTAGCTTTATAAATATGTTATTATCGCAATATGTTATTAGTTAATTATTATTGCATGATTATTGTTTTTTTTTAGGGTTTAAAATCCGTTGTAAAATCTGATATCACCGTCTCGGTACAATTCATGTTCGGGTTGGTTGGTTTTCGACTCCTTTCAGTTTTCTTGTGAAATCAGGAACATGGAAAGGTCACCTTTCTATGTCAAGTTTATATTTGCTTATTAACTTACTTTTTTCAGTTCCATATTATTTCGTTGTAATTTTTAACTTTTTTTTGTTTTTTTCATATTATTTTTATTTATTTAATGAAATTTACAACTACTGCACACATTAGAAATAATGACATGAAGAGACTTGACAGACTTAAAGAGACACTGTCCAGTGTAGCACTCCCTATTTTATTCTAGGTGAGAAGATCACGAGGTCATCTTCTTTTCAGTCGCCTTGGGGCATTAGCAGGAATCGAAGAAGAAACAATGCTGGAAACAAGTGGATTCGGATGGGACTGGAGTTTATCATGAAAGCATAGGTATCGGGCTCGGCTAAATCAGTGGCACATGGAACATTAAGGTCTTTGTGAATGGTTTTATTTGTGATAAAATATGGGCCATTAAGGATTTACGAAGGATTTCGGATTGTAAGGATAGGAATCCGATGGTTTGGTAGAACCCCAAAGTTCAACTCCGTATGTCCATATAGATTTTATTATGGTTAAGTAGATGAATCTTTTGTAATTAACTGAATGTTTAGAGCGGTTGTCTAGTAAGTATTGGAGTTGTCGAAAACGTCGAGTCGTTTCATTTCTTGTCGTTTCAGTTTAGTATGAGGATTCCAAGTGAGACGTTTATCCAAGTGGAGTCCTAGGTAGCGGATTTGTTGGATTGTAACTTTTTAATTTCATATCATTGATTTAATCATTGTAAAGATATTATTTCATGAATTGTAAAATAAATAATTAGATACTTAAAAATTATTATACTAATTCTGTACCTGTGATTACAGATGGTTTATAGATTGTGAAGTTGAGACGGTAAGCAAGCATGGGGAGTAGAAATTCAGGATTTAATTTTGCTGGGGAGGTGGCTAGTTGTATTTTTTTTAAATAACGGTAGTGACTATAGAAGAAAAATAAACTATAAAAAATATTGTTTAAGTTGAAGCCTGTCTGTTTATAGGAATAATAGCTGTAGTGGTATATTATTTCTTTACACGTGTTTCGTTTAGTTGCTACAATACGTGGGTTGTAATATATTTTTATTATTTAAATATTTAGCTGAGACCACTCACAGAAACAAATATAAACCAAAGAAATATAAAATTATTTTCCATTTTTGGGCTTCGGCCTGTAAGCCTTACCTCATCGCTCCCCCACCCTCCTGAATCCGCCAACGCTCGTAGGACGTGAACATATTTATTATTTGTCATTTTAGTTTAAATAATAATAATAGTAAATAGTACCATTTTCCGTACTTTTTTTTTTATTTTCTTATTATCTCCTCTATTAAGTTATAATTTTGTATTAACAGTAATGTAGAACCTGTAGAATAATTGAATGATGGAGTAATAATGAGTTAAATATTTTGTTTGGATTTTTTACGTTCCTTTGAATATGATGATCAGTTACTTTATAAGTTACTAATCTATTCTGTACAAAGCAACAAAATAAAATTATTTTGTGTGTCGATGAGTCAAATGTTTATATCCTGCTTATTGGATTACTTACAGGTATTTTAATTATTTAATTCTTTTGTTGTTTGTAAATTTTCGATTTATTTCATTATTTCTCACTACAATTCTTGCTGTTGACAAATTGATAACATTTTCTGTAGATTTCTTATAAGAAGAAATGAGTTATTATTTTTTATTTTGAAACTCATTTCTTCAAAATTTAATCACGAAAAAAATACCAAATGAACTAGTTTGAAAATGTTACTAATTGTATCATTGTTAACGCTGCCCTTATTTATTATAATATAAGAGGCCTTATAAAGAGTGTGCATACTTTTCCACATTTTTCCTCTACCCTCCTTCAAAGACGATTTCTTAATAAGCCCAGAGTTCAATCGCTCTAAATGGTGCAAAAGAAGATAAGAAATATGAGACAGATATAAATATTATGTAAGTCTTATTATATTAATAATGTATACAGAATATGCAACAAAGAATTTGCACATAATAAAACTTTTTGTTTTGACATATATATGTGTATCTTTCCTGTTAAGTGAAATTGTGCGAACACTGCACGGATTTGTCCTCCTTTAAGAATTAGGAATAATAATCCTCGAGTTCATTTACCCGTTATCGCTTACTATTTACTATCATTTACTACGGGCGCTGTCGTCGTTTACGCATTCGCTCCGTTATGCCCATTATGAATGAGGAAATCTGGTTATAACTCTAATGAATCAATTTATAGAGAAGGGACCTTGAATGGTAACTGAACTGTTTGTAAAAGATAAGCGCCTCAACGAGTGGTAGCAGCGACCTTGAGCCGCCCTTGCACCCAGTCAATGGGAACTCTTCACAATACCTTTCATTCATAAAGCCTTGTTCGGTATTGTCTACACACGTTCATCTCTATTGTCAAACGGACGCTTCTTGCATTTTGAGCTTCTGGCTTTTATTATTCGGCCATAACTGCTACTAACTGCTTACAAATTATTGATGATTAATGTCACCTTTGCTGTTTATGGTCTATAGTTTTTTAATATTAAAATTCAAACCATCGTTGGGTGGTGTATTATGCCACAGTAAATAGAGATATCGTTGCCATTGTTATCTTCGATTAAACATTATTGCGTTGATCTTGATTGTTCTCATCGAACAATTCACTGTCCGTGTTTGAAGTTACGTAAGCCTAGATTTTGTAGCTGATCATTTTTTTTATTGGATAATTCTTCACGTATAGCCCTTTACCACATATTTACATCCTATGAATCATTGTTTACATGAAATGTAAATTGACAATTATATTACCAAACAAAACTTTTTCACAAGAAAACCATGAAAAAATCTTTTTTTAGCCGACATTACATATGTACACCTGTATCTTTATTACTTAAGGGGACCCTATACGGTCATTCGGAATTGCACTAATGACGTTCCGAATTGTCGTATAAGGTAGTAAATGAAGTACTGATGGTGGTGCGCTGCGGATTTCCGAACATCCGGAAATCAAAGGTTCATTCACGAGAAGTGGAGGGGGGACTGAGGTAAAAGTAGTGCGGAGACTAACCATACTACTGGATAGGTTAGGTTACCTAGCCCTCACAACCATTATAAATTTCTGATTTTCATTATATGTAAATAGTTAAGTAATTTTTCATATGCCTTGTTTATAATTTTAAACCATCTTCAACTAGTTCTTTTAAATAGTCAAGTTGGCAACAAATTAAAAAGAAAAAAAATGAGGAAACTTCACAATTTACTTTAGGAAAAAAAAAACTTTAACGTTGTGTATATTTATCAGTTCTTTTCCCATTTTCTTCAACAAATTTATTATTTTCGCAATACCTTTCGTTAATTTTTGTGAGTAGTAGACTTATATTTTACTAACTTTTGTCAAAACGATTTTCTATGAGACTAACCTTACTGCTAGATAGGTTAGTTTACCTAGGTCTCGTTATTAAGTAAATAATTTCATAAAAGTAAATAGTTGTTTATATCCCTAGTCTATATTATTATTAACCATTTTCAACTATTTTTTCTTTAAATAGTCAAGTAGGCAATAAATTGTAGAGAAAAAAAAGTGGAAACTTCACAATTTACGTATAGAAAAAAAATCTTTATCTGTTGTGTTTATTTGCCATTAATTTTTCCATTTTTCTTAACAAATTAATTATTTTCGCAATACTTTTGTTTTGTATGTAGTTGACTTATATTTTTCTAACTTTGGTCTAAACGATTTTCAGGCACTAGGAAGTAATTATTATATCACCGTTTTTCTCTTGATGCCCAATATTATAAATGACAATGTCCAAATAAGCATATCTATGCTGTTTCTTTGTTTACAATTGCGCTAAATTGGTATCAACAACGATAAGTAATGATCAGTAATGATTGAACGTGTAAGGGTCTTCATGATCAAAGCGATAGCGGGCAATCTTGGAACTTCTTGTGACGTTCATTCATGAATTACCGTGTAGGGTCTGCTTTAGATTTTATCATATAATGTCGAACATTACTTTTGGAAATAATTAATTAAAATTAAACCGAGGACTTGAATTGGTATAACGGTTAAGATACTATTGTTCCTCTAATTGTAAGAAGTCTGAAAGAAAATAGAATGAGGAGAAAGTAGTGTGAAGATCTTTAACGATTTGGAATTGTATTTTGTATTGCAATATCTACTTCAATTGGACTTTCTAGTCTGTTGAAAACATTTCTTGTGTTTTATAACAATGATTTACTTCATTTGAATGCTTTAGAGAGATTTTATACAGTGGACACTGGCATAAGTCCATGGGTTGATTTATTATTAATCCTCTTCTTCTTTTGCACATCTTCTGTGGTGGAACAGCATCAGCCCATCTCGTCCACTGATATCTGTATTTGGCTTTTAGTATCCATCATGTTTTCTTTTTTCCTCTTGTTTTCCTTTCAGGATTTTTTTTGTTTTCGAGTTTAACCCATGCGGTCTACATTTCCGAACTATTTTAGTTGGTTCTCTTCTAAAATATATTTCACTCGGCTTCCACTTGAGATGTACACTCTTATTATTTCATTCCTCCAACAATTCTTTTTCGCCTTATCTCATTTATATTGTTGTTATATTGCTCATGTGCTTATCGAGTACAGTCCAACTCTCTAGACCATAAATAAGAACAAGTAGGGATATTATTTTAAATAAGATTCTTCCTTTTTTTTTATATTTCTCGATCTTACTAAAATTGTTGTGCAGATGGATTGAAATACACTATTTGCTTTTCTGACTTCTTTCGCCTCTGAAAATCTAAACGATATTTATTGTTCTCTAGTAGTACTCATATTAATTAATTGAATGTGCACAGATCTTTTAACTCAACTGCTAGATCTTAGTACAACCTCATTTTTTTTTTTCTGCTCTGGCTGAATTAGCTTTGGCAATGCAATATCTCAACTTATATCACCAATCATCCCGATGTGAGGTCTATTGCAGAACATGGTATAATCTGTAATAAACGATTGATTCCAGTAAAATTCTATCCTTCTTCACTGAATGAGATCTTCGGGGTTGTATTATAGGTTTTATAACACGACGTCGAGTCGTTGAGTAATTTTCTTTTTAGCCCAATCGACTATAGGCTTTGATTACATGCGTTTTGACGTGATCCTATATTAATACCACAAGACCCTCTACCTCTGAGAACAGACTTCCTCTAACCAGGCGGCCATTAGCCAATGATTTTTCCTATTCAGTTTGCTCGAATCGATGATGAAAATCTTCCAGTCTATAGTAATATGTGTTAGTTCATAAGAACCTCAGTGCTCGCGGTCAAGGTTATATATTATCTTATTTATGTATCACTTTCATCTCTCTTAATTTTTTTCTATTCTCTCTCTTTGTTTAGAATATTGTCACTGAGCAATCTTATGTCTTCGGAAATAACAATGTTCGTCAGACCCCCCCCTCGATTGGATGGTACTGAACCTAGTTATCCAAATCCATTTAATTCTTTGAGTGTTATTGAGGGCCGTTTTAGAAATATGAAAGAAGTATAATCATACTTTGAGTGTAAAGTAGGAAAATAAATGTTTTCCCTTTTAGTGAAAAAAAGTTGTAACGAATGTTACAGGTTGTTCTGACAACACTGTTAATTTACTACACCGGAAATGGTCTTAAATACATTTATTTGTGATACTCGTTATCATTCTTAGTGTAATCCTGAGACATAAAAGGGCTGGATGGATACTAACAGTTAATTATCCCAAACTTGGATGGTATGTCACAAAAATTATGCATACGAGTGTTATCAATATTTTACATAATATTATTCATTTAACATTGTGAATGATGATTGGGAAATAAATATTTTAGGATATATCTGGGGTTAACATATCTATCTAACAATTTCTTTCATTAGGAATAAGTGAACGTAATGAGTTCACAGTATAACTAACTCCCTTACTACTCTTGCCAATTCAGTGTCATTTATTTTAACGGTATCTACCAACAATTATTGACCATAACAGTTTCATTATTACGAGCAAAGACTGCACCTTGCCTATCTCACATTCTTTGTAGTGTTTAACTTATTCTTATTGCACAATTCTAAGGATTCGTGAAAGTATACATAACATGTCTGCGATACTGTTATATCTTTGCCGGATGTGGTAATCTGTTACATACCTATTGTCGTGATGGAAAAACACGGTAATAGAATGTTACCCTAGGAACCACGAGTACAATAAAAAAAAAAAAAAACTTTTATCTTCTATTAAATGGTGAGCCGGATGAATGCACCGAAAGTCGGTTTTAGATAGAGGGTTGGTTTTCTAATCTCTAACCGCCTCCAGCCGCTTGGCTGCATAACTGAGTTCTTTATTAATTATCTGAGGCATTGCTGGAACGAATCGAAGATAAATTAAAAAAAAAAATGTGCGAAGCTTCTTGAACAAGAAGTATTTAAATGGTACCTTTGAACAATGAAAAGCACTTACAATTTATTACGCAATGATTAATTATTCCCAAATAGATAACTCTATGACCACCCTGTCAGAAAGCTCCTAGCATAAACCTGCTTTCTTTTCATCTTATAAAAATCTAGTGCTGGCCTTAGACATTTGGACCTCCTGGCCCCTTCCAAAAAAACAATTAATGACGTATAATAAAATACCCTTTAATTCAGTCTTAATTTTATTTTCTCGTTACAAGGAACTTTAATGTGGATTGCACCATATTTATTTACTCCTAATCTGTATCTATCCACTTGGATGTCGTTGTTCTTCCAATTTTTTGAAGTACAAACTTCTTTAGGGGCGTTTCGCACTTTTTTGTGGAGAGTGAATTAAATTGATCCGTCAAATTTTCGAAGTTTAACGCTCGGATAAAGTCGGCTAGAGTCGAGTAATTGAAATGTTTTTACATGTGGATTAAAATATCTCAGAAACTAAAAATCGGGCCTGCATACTGTAAGCAAAGGAATTGTTCAGTATTTCACCCTCGCTGTTATGATCTATTATTTATAATTTATATTTCATATTATTAATCTCACCTTGTTGATGTTTTGAGTTCTATCGTGTTGTCTAAAGCACATACCTTAGTTTTTTTTTCTTGTCGATCATTCTTGTTGTACTGTTTATTAAAAATGTATTGTTGGAGGAGAGAGGATCTTTTCCATCCTTAACGGGTCGCAACTAGAGCATTATAGGATAGATTAGTTCTTCTCTCTTCCAATAATATATTTTTAATAACCAGTTTTACAATGAATGAATGATTGAAAAGAAAAAAAAATTGAAAGGACAACTGCATTCAAGTGGATCTATAATGGTTAGAAATAGATGAATATGGACCAATGCTCACAATTCATTCTTGTAATGATAAAATAAAATTGAGACTAAATTAAAGCGTGCTTCTCTGTATTTTTATAATAACATATAAAGTCAACCTAATATATAAAAATAAATTATTTCTTAAACTATTTTATGAAGTAATATTCCAATTTTATTTAATTCAATATGTTTCTAATTTAGTCACTTTGTTGATAGGTTGATATTATGTTTTCTCATAACATGTAGCAGGCGCTCCCATCAAGCTAGGCACTCCGGAGAAATTGCCGAACTTACCAGGCTCTTTGGCCGGCACTTTAAAAATCCATTCCCAACATCATGTTTATCATTTCATGTATTGCTCAATTTCTTTCGTATTTTTCTGTGAACATATTTCCTCTTCTATTAAAAAAAAAAAAAAAAAAAAAAAAAAAAAACCGTTTCAGCAAGAAAATTTAGTCTCAATTTAAAACTTCATTCATATTCTTAGGAATGTTTTTGATTACAGAAAGTCGGACATTAATTTCGTTGTCTGGAGTGGTTTATGTCTATTACTTAAGTTGGTTGATCACACTAATGGTATCTTATTTGGTTGTAGGCTGTTATTAGTGGGTTTCGCCTTATGTCAGGTTTTTGCAATCAGAGCCTTAGTCATAGTTCATGTATATGTTTGAAATTTTGTTTCACATTTTTCAAGTTAGCCCTTGGACGATTTTGAAATTTGCTCATTACTGTTCTGTGGGTATTAATCTTTCCAAAACGTCGACGTTCGCATTTAATTCTTCTAATAGCTTTGCTAAATTTAAGAATCAAGATTTAAAAAAAAAATCGATTGTAATCTGTCTATAATGTAAAATGTGACATTTCATTTGATTCAGAGTCCTTCGGGTAATAAAAATTATAAACTATTTGAAACTATATCATATAAAAGTACGTTTACTCTCTACTGTTTCCTAATAATATTTATAGTCATCCATAAACTACAAGCATTATCTCCAACCAAAGGCACAGTTAACGATTGCTATTATCGAATAGGATATCTTGAGAAGTAATTTAGTAATTAAGTAAGTTAAATTAAAGGCAATATATTAACATATGGGTAGGTATATTCCTGTTTTTTTTTTTTTTTTCACCAAAGATAAGTTTCTATTAGAAGTAAAAATCTGAGTCTGTTAAGAAATAAATGAACAATATTCTTGATTTCGTACTTCTCCTTAAAGCACATTAAGGACAATTCTTTGGAAAGTAGTTGGATTTTAGTATAGCATTTCCTCGTGGTACAGATAAAAATATTCTCTATTGTCTTTAAAGAACGTTGGATCTCCTTCCTTATGTATCCGAGATGGACTGGTAGGAAAAGGCAATTTTTAATTTACACATATATGAGATGATTAGGTGAAATGGAAACTAGAACAAGGACATTGATGAAGCAGATTTATGGGCGAATATTGTCAAGACTGTATGTTTAATGCGGAGAATTCCGGAGATTTCTATGCAGATTGTTCCTCGCTGAGATGCAGAGCTCTGTAACACTGTTGAAATCTTCATAGTCCACGCTACTCATAGACCATAGACTCATAGACCCATAGACTCATAGACCACTTCTTATCAAATTATTAACGTCTGCCTAAAACTTCATCTTATCGTAACATGCAGCTTTTTTATTTTTGAAAATTCTTATAAATGACGCGTGACCTCCATCTTCAATCAAATTAATGAAGTCGTATAGGCCAAACGGTCCAATATTTTTGTAAGGCATATTATTCTTCGATTTTATGATAGAATTATTTTATGATTTAGGGGCAAAGCACATGGGTATTCTTGAATTTTTAGTACTTTTTTAAATTAATTAATTAAAGAAAACGTCCCGTTTTCTGATAATTTTGGTATATAAAAAACTTGCTAGTTTCGATAAGATTATCTTAAAGCCATTTATGAAGTTTCAGATAGATGACAATAATTTAATAAAAATGTTTATCTACCGCGGGCTATAACACGCCTTCAGGAATATGGAAGTTATTACATCAAACGAAGGAATTAATCAAGACGAAAATTGATAACAAAAGCTCCACCAAATCGGAGAACGACCTTTTTATACATTCAGCAGAGTTACTGTATATATGAGAATATTAATCATTTTAAGCTTATTGGAGATGCTTTATGTCATTTTACTTCATTTTTTTTTACTTAAATTTCTTATATATGATAAACAGCCTTACTTAGGTTATTCATATTTATTTGTGAGATTTTTTAATAATTATTATATTTAATCTATATCTGATTATTTATTTCTCAAAATTCTTTTGTAATCTCGCAATATTTTACTTTTACATTTTTACAAACATTTAAAAATTGTTACTTTTAAACGTTTAGGTTCCAAGAGCCATTTTCAAAAATTCATTTTCAAAGACAATTTTTTTTTTTTAAATGTCTCTTGGAGACGAAGCGTTAAAAAATAATAATTTTTAAATGTTTGTATAAATGTAAAAGTAAAATACTGTGAGATTAAAAAAGGTTTTTGAAATAATTAGATATAGATTAAATATTAAAAAATCTCACAAAGAAATATGAATAACCTAAATAATGGGTGTAAATCTATAACTAAGGCAATATATACAGCAGCAGAGTTCTCAATCCCTAAAACCAAAGGCCATTACAAAAGGACACCTGTCCCCTGGTTCGATAGTGATTGCAAGAAAGCCATACAACTTCGGAGAAATGCATTTAAGAAATTTAAAAAGAAATATGAATCAGGCTAATCACATTGAATATAAAAAACAAAGAGCTGTTTGCAGAAGAATTATAAATGACAAGAAAAAAGAATCATGGAAATCATTTGTTGAGTCCATTAACTCGTCTACTCCCTGCAATGTTTTATGGAACAACGTAAGTAAGATAAGAAGAACCAATTCTTCCTACAAATATACTCTGGAAAGCGATGGAAAACTACGATAATCCAGAAATTGTTGGATGAACATTTGCTGAATATTACTCTCAAGATCTAAACTTCTCTGACGATAATGTAATAATTATTGATAAGATTATAACATTCCATTCAGCATGTGGGAATTCCAATCAATACTTCAAACTGTCAAAGGATCTTCACCAGGACCTTCATGAACTTTTTATTGCCAAACACTGAATAAATTGCAACAAATTCCTAACAAAAGAAGAAAAGAAGTAATTCTTATGTTAATTAGTTAATCAGGAATCCTATATCCTAAAACAGGAGTGTATATAGGGATATAACCTAGTTTATCAGATTCTGAGTGGTGAAACCGCGAGGCATAGCCAGTTAATAAGTGGAACCGATTGAACGCTAACCTGAGCCAGACTGATGAGTAAGATTTGAGCAATGACTCACCGATGAAGAGCGAAAGAGCGAGACTGAGGGACGATTAGGACACATGTGTGCCACTGGAGCCGACAGAACCCGAACAAGGGCCGGGAGTACGCGACCCTGAACCTGGCCATTAGAAAGGGGAGAAGGGTTGCACCACCAACAGGTCCTCTGTCTTTCATAACCGTATCATTATCGCTCCCCTTCTGACGAAACAGGGCTCTTCTCGAAGGGCGGCCGGCTTCTCAAGTCTTAGCCTTACTGGAGTCTTTAACAGTCTGATCTAAAGCAATGTATATTGTATTATAAGGTTCAAAATTAATAAAAAATAGGACTTTATAGTTTTCTCCTCTTCAAATTAATCTGGAAGTCTACACATTATGAATAAATGATTAGATTGTATGTTTTTACACACTAATTTCATTCTTTAAAAATGTATTAAAATCACAATGGAAGAACCCTCTTAAATAAAAGGGTTTACTTTTGGAATACGCTTTCATGTTCATAATTTTGATTTTTGAAATTTTATTTTATTTATGAGGAGTGCATTCCTGTGTAGAACTGACACCTGGACAAGGTGTTACACGGAGGAGTCATAATAATCAGAAAAGAAAACAACTGAACAAACGGATTGTAATCAGGTTACTTCACAGACGCTCCAATTTTTTTTTTCTCTTTTTCTCGCCTCTACCCTAGAGGGTCATTGGCGTTTTCTATAATTTATACTCTATTATAGTAATTTGCGATCTTTAAGATTTTAAACACTACAGAGGCTCGCTCTTCATTATCTTATAGAATATCATTTAGTATTTTTCCTAGATCAATTTTTTTTCTGTGGTTTCGAATTGGGGACATTCTACCAGAAAGTGTTTCACAGTTTGGGGCGTATTATTGCATTTTTCGCAAGTAGGAGCTTCTAGGTCTCTTAAAAGATAGCTATGTTTGAACTGGCAGTGCCCAATCCTAAGGCGGCATAGTATAATTTCTTCACGCCTGGAACTTCTGGTGCTAGTGAGCCATTTATCGCAATTAGGTTTAACTTCTTTTAGCTTACACTCTTTGATCCTCCACTCTTTTTCCCACTCTGTCAGATGTTTTTTCTTTGTTTCCTATACCCAGTCTTCTAAAGTGATATATTTTTACTTTATTTTATTTATTGTTACATTCTGCATCTACCCGATCGGGTCATTAGCTGCTTTAGATATAATCAAATTAGGTGTACACATTTAATGTCTTTTATAAATTCAAACACTTTTTGTATCTTTTCTTCGTCATCTGAGAGTGCTTCAGATATGTTGGAAGGTATATTATGTTTTGTTCTGGTGTCAGAGTATAGTCTACAAGTTGTTACAATGTGTTTCAGTGTAAGTGATGTGTTGCATGTTTTACAAAATGGTGGTTCCAGGTCTCTCATTAGGTAGCCGTGGGTAAAGGCTGCATGTCCAATTCTAAGCCGAGTTAAAATTGTTTCTTCTTTTCTATTCTTTCTGAAAGAGGTCGTCCACGGTTTGGTATCTTTTTTAATTTCTTGTAATTTATTCGTAGATCGGTTCCACTTGAATTGCCATTTTTCATTTAGCATTTTTTTGAATTCCAATCTCCAGTCAGCAGTGGTCGTTAAATTGATTATTGTGGTTCCATTAGTTTTTCTTCTTGCCAGATTCGCAGCTCTGTCTGCAGCTTCGTTCCCAGGTATGCCACAATGAGAGGGTGCCCACGCGAGGACGATGTCTCTGTCCGGCGACTCCTTCATTTCCCAGAGGCAATTTTTGATTTTCAAAGAGTCTGTAACTATAAGGCCATTTTTTATGTTTTTTTCTGTTAGTAATAACAAGGCCTGATATATCCCGAATAGTTCGCATGTGAAGACGCTGTTTATTTGGGACTAATTGAATTTGAGGCACTGGTCTTTCAGTATTACTCCACATCCTACGTCACTATCTGTTTTTGACGTATCTGTGTAAAGTGTTGTGTGTCCGAGGTATTTGTGTTTCATTTCTGTAAATAAGTTTTTTGACGAATTGGTCGTCGTCAGTTTGTATTTTCCTAAGTGATATATTTCAATCTACTCATTTCTCTTCTTCTCCTCCACTTCTTGCTAAATGGGCTGCATTGTTAGCTTTTTCATTCCCTAAAATTCCGCAATGAGCTGGTAACTATATCAAGACATCTGTTATTCCTTTATTTTTTACCTCCCACCAAATGTTGAGTATTTCCTTAATTATAGAGTTTCTAGGATATAGGTTACCGATGGCAGTTAAAACGCTGTACGAGTCCGTCACAATTACCCAGTGGTTCCTTTTAGATTCGCTTATAAGATATAAAGCATTCATAATAGTAGTCGCCTCTCCTGTGAATACGGAGCATTCTCCTGGATAGAGCAATAAGGCACCGCTAAAACTTATAACATCCTCAGAATTCAAAATTTTCAATCTAAGTTTTGGAAAATATTGCAGACGCACCGTTTTATATAATAAATGACTTGTTACCCCAGGAATTGAACCTTAAAACCTTTGACTATTTAACATTTCTGAATCTAGTAATTCGAGTTTAAAAGAATATCAACTTTTTGAAGAAAATTTGATTTCAAATATTAGTGTAGATTTCCTAGATTACAAACTTGAGCTTCAATTGTAAGTTTTCGTTTTTCTTTTTTTAATTGTTAATGATTTTTAAACCATAACTTAATAAATATGGACTTAAAGCTTATTAAACGAGGATGTTTTTCTTCAAACAGTTTAAATAAACAAACTTCATTATTATATTGAAAATATATAATGGCTATAATTATAATAATAGACCATAAATATTTCATGTTAAAATGAGATAATGTTATTTAAAAAAATGATGATTTTCACTTCTTTCATGAGTGTCTATAAGAAAAACAACTAAAATTCTGCTCCTGTTCTCTAAATTTTTATAATAAAAATAATGATATGAATAATTGTTACTGGGAACAATTAAAATTAATGATAAAAAATTTATACGAATAATTGTAACATTTGTTACGTTTTCATACGAAATCGCTGTAACTGATTTAACTAAATGTTGGATAAATATGAAACCTTAACACGAAACAAATGCCTCGAAACTACTTATTTTGAAAGTATCATCCATTATGTTAATTGAACAATGTTAAGTAAAATTATGGTAACATTCGTTACGTATAATTTTTGTGACATAGCATATTTTGAAAGAAATAATGTATAGTCTCCAGTCAGCTCTTTTATGCACGTAGATTACACATGGACTGATAGTTGGCACCACAAACCATTTTCCGTCCATGTTAAATGAACAGTATTATAAGAAAAGCCGGTAACCTTCGTTACGAATTTTTCCTCCAAATTTTGGGGACAAACCGATTTTCCTACTTTACAATCAAAGTATTTGAGACAACTAAAGAATGTATCTATAATTCGAAATACCATTATATAAAAGTAAAAATCCCCATTGGTTAAAAATTAATGGATACAGATTATGTCAAATCAAAGCATGAAGAACTTCGCATCCTCAGCTTGGGGACAGTAACATTCGTTACGTTCTTTTACATTCACGTTGAGATATTTCTTTTTGGATTGAGGTAAATTTATTTTAGTTTGACCATTCCATTCCTTAGAAGCAATACAAAAAAAAAATAATACCATCATTTTTTTTTTCAACCTTAGAAAATATGTGAAAAACGGATGTAAAGTCTGGGGACGTCAAATGATCAAATAATATAAGAATGACTTTGCTTCACAATAATATAAAAACTTCCACCTGAGACTAACTTAAAACATGACCCTATTAGCCGAAACACTTAATTTCACCTTGAACCCGTACAGCCCACCCTGACGACTTTTAAAGCGGTGGCCAAGAGACTTTCTAATATTACCCTTGCCCGCAATGGTACAGATTTGCTTATTGCAAAAAATGCTGTATAAAGCAAATTCCGAGCATGACAAACTTGGATATTTATATTTATAATAAAATTTTATTTCAAAGAGGAAATAAATAATTATATTTATTTTCACATGAACCAGTATTATTAATGTTAAAATAAATACAATTATTTATTTTTACTATTTTATTTTGACTGATCATCCCAACCATCCTTCTCTTCAATTATTCACTACAGTCAACCATCAACCCACAGTTAAAAATTTAAATTCTATTTTTTTTTTTATTAAGCTTATAAGAACATCACATGAAAATGGAGGGTTGTACGTTGTTAATAATCTTAATATACATAAATATACAGTTGATATAGCTGCTCTTCGAAGTAATCAAGAATATATATTCTAGATTACTTCGAAGAACAATTTTTGCGAGAATCTTAATGTTAAGATTATCGCAAAAATTGTTGCACAAATCATCGGTTTACAAATAAATGAAGATAAAAGAAAATTTATTATAGTAGACGGAAAGTACATCCCAATAACACGATCTGGTTAGAAGGGAATTCGTTGCCGATAAAACATATATTCAAATACTTCGACTCCACAAGAACTTTTAATTCACTAACAGAACAGCGTATAATAAGCGCTATAAGACCTTTTCCCTCTCTTTCGAAGGTACTGATATCCCCAAAAATCTCTAGAAATTTCAAGATCATGGGCGTAAAATAAAATGATAAAGCCAGTTCTGATATACTGCTGCGAGACATAAATTAATCAGCACCATTGAAAGAACTATTGAAAGTCTTTAGAAGAAAATTCTTAGTGTTTTAAACGGAGCGATCTATGTTCCAAAGGAAGAAAAAGACCGATATATAACCGTTTACAGAAACTGATCAATTAATATCTCATGAAACGAAAGTAAAGAGACGGCTTCATCTTATTTAGCCTACAACTTTTTTATCTACGAAAATTCTTAGAAATGGGACGGTTTCTCATTAAATTAATTAATTTAACGAGGTACTAAAATCACATGAATACCCCTTTACTTTTCAACTGATTAATTTAGCCACAAGTAGATAATTTAGTAAGATAATTTGACCACAAACTGGAGAAAAAAGGGATCTACGAAAATATTGGGCCGTTTGACCTATATAACCTAGTTATTTTGGCATATGGAGGGGGGGGTGGAGAGGTTTTATAAACCAAACAAAACCTCGCTATTTCGACATGTTGGGGTTGGAAGTCACGTCAAACTGCCCAATATCTTTGTAGGCCATTTTTTTCTCGATTTTGTGATCAAATTATCTTACGATTCAAGTGGAAAGAAAATGGATGTACATGAATTTTTTGTACTTCATTAAATAAATAAAATTTACCGATCTCCAGATTGAAATCGTACCATTTCCTATAATTTTCGGATATAAAAAAGTTTTAAACGGTTCTTAATAATTTTATAAAAAGTGGTCTGTAACGCGGTCTATTATTGTTGAGTTTTTACTACTAGATTTTTTTTTCCTACTGCCAATGAGATATTGCAGCATTTTTGAGAAGTTGCATCGGCGTTTGCTAATATTAGTGTAACAAAAGCGCATTAGTTGCTAGTTGGGCCCACAGTGGCCGGCCCATTAACCTTCTTCCTCCAGCTCTGGGTTACACCAGCCCTCGGGGAGACGGGCTCCATTAACTTGTGATATATCACCTGGAACCTCGTCTGGGACCATAGGCCGCTGCAAAAACGCACTTTCAAACTTTCTAATGCCTCTTCCACCGGTTCGAGATGACATCTTGCGGTTTTTCTTCAAGATGTCAACGATTTATGAGCAGCATGCGAGTGATATAATCGTTTAGAGTCGTCGACAATGTGTCAATAGCTAGCAAAGGTCCGCTTGCTATAATTTATCATTCCAACTTTCGCTATTATCGGTTTGCAACTATTAAATATGAACATAATACAAATAATGACGTGAACATAATTGTCGAGAATGGTAGCATATCCTAAGTAGTTCTAATTTAGAAGATCTTTTTTCCAAGCGCCTAGGAAGATTATCTGAAATTGGGGAGGAAATATGTTGCAAACAAGTGGCTTTGGAGTTTATAATGAAAGGATGGATATCTGGATTAGACCAAGTTGGCGACATATGGATTAGAACGTCTCAATTATTTTATTTGTAACAAAATATAAAGTCTTTTTACGAAGAGAATTTTACGGACGATTTTGGATTGTAAAGATTGTATAAGAGAGGGATTCGATGGTTTGGTGAAGTCCCAAAGCTCAACTCCGAAAGTCCATTTGGAATTATAGTAATGTAAATACGCCTTTTATAATTAATTCACAGCTTATAGCGTTTGCCATTAGGTAATGAAAAATCATATTTTTTTTCTATTTTTATATTATCTTTTCATTTATTTTTACCTCAGCTTACATAATGTTAGTTACTATTAAACCGTCTCCAGATCCAGTCTATATTATTCACTTATTTCTGAATGATTTTATTGCTTACTGATAGTTGTATAGAAACGATTCGATGCCTCGAATGATCGATACTTCAAACCGCTTCTAAGGTTGTCAGAAACGACGACGCGCTACGAGTTTTGAATGATGTAGGGCACATAAGCCACTCATTTTTTGCCAGCTACATTGAACTTAAATCAATGGTCAGTATTAAGTCACTTTATCAATATACATGCTGAAATATATTTTAATTTAATAAGTTTCTGATCCCTTGGTTCAGCTCTCATTAGACTTAAGAAGTCCAAGAAAAAGGCAAAAGAGTGAGTTATAGTATTTTCGCTAACAAATTATAGTAGGACGTGGTTTTATTTAATTACTATTATTTATTTATTTAGTTATTATTATTTATTGGCATTATTTTGAGATATTACCATCAAGGTGATTAATTTTAGCCACAAGTGCCTTTGTTGGATCTGGTCTACCTCATGCCCATTTCCCTTTCATTAATTGACAATGAAACCTCTCTCCCCACCCTCGGTCGAGATTGGCAAAGCAACATCTGTCCTTAATTGCTACCAAATGTCAAAATGTCAACTAAATTACCATGTCTTTTGCTGATGAAGCCTTTTATCCGACGCGCCGTGACTCAAAGATTAGTCTTGAATAAATGATTCGACATTTTTAATCTTACTTACGTTGTGAAATGTTTTGCGAACATCGCCGAATAAATATTGTTTTATTTTGAAATTTAAAGCCCGTTGTTGCAAAATATTATTGAATGTTCATTATAGATTTTTTTGTTTTGTGGAACAGTAATCTGCTATTAATTTCTATTTAATAATAGTGAAGTGGTTGAGAGAAAAACGCGAGGATTTATCGTTTTTCCCTTAGGAACTGCGTTGGATCGGAGTGTCCCAGTATATATAAAGTATACAAAAATTATTTACCACATCCCTATACTCGAACCCTAATTCTCGGGATATAGGTTCACAGTCGCTTCTTTGATTTGAGTTGCCACGATCCTAATGTAAGAACAGAAGAATTAGATGCGCATGACAGATCTACTGTCTTATTAATCAGAATGATGTTTATAAATACGTAAAGTAAATGGTGAAATTGTTTAAGCAAAACTAAAATGAATGTTTACATAAGAAGGATACATAATCGTTCTTCCCAGGGCTGACCAATAAGGGGTGGTAAGGTACGCCATCAGCATTTTTGAAAGGGACACTTTTTTACGGGATTTTGATAATTTTATGAGGGAAATTGTGATGAGTTATGAATATTTGGAGGGAACTGTATTTTTAGGGAGTTTTAATTCGGGAAGAACTTTCAAACCAGAGAACGAGATAAAAAAAACCTGGAACAGACCGCAGGAAGGGTAATTGAATATGAACTACAAAATTTTCTACTTCTACTTTCGCTTCCATAATTTTGGAAAAAGAGAGCAATAACATTTCTTGGAAGGGGAGAGGGAAGTTCATGCGCCATCGATCTTGGAGGTACGGGTACTCCTCGTTTTTCTTTTTAAAATCTGTTTGTAAAAATCAGATTTCTAAGGATTCATACCTAACTGTGACCTCATGCCATTGTTTTAGTAATGGCCCAGAAACAATTTGCTACACACCTGTACATTGCTGTATGACCGACCGAAATGATTTGCTTTCTCCAGGTTTCAGTTCTACAGAGAAGATAGCCCCCGTGAAAGTAAGAAACTGCAAGTAAGATCCCAGAGCTCCGTTTCTATTGCGGGGAAAGGCGATGACCCGAGGTTTCGACGGAATCCACTTCTTCTCGGCCGTACTGTACAGCATGTACCGATGAGTAAGCCGACAAGTTTCATCGAACCTGTTCATATCTCCAGAGAACTGGTCTCCGGTTTAAATGTCATGGTTAATGTTGTGCTGACCCTATTTAATTTTTTTTTCTCTAATGATTCTTCTTATTTAACAATAATAATATTCATTTGTTTGTGAAGACTTTCAATTGGAGTTGATTAAAACGTCAAATACTAAATATACAATTAAATTATAAATGACTTATTCAAAAAATTTAAAAAATCTGTTAATTGTTTCCCATACCGTTTTTTAATAGATGAAGAAAAAAAAACACTCAAAATTTGAGGTTTTATCTTTCATGATATGCCGAATCTAAAAACTAAATATAAATTGAATTAAAATTAATCCGCCGTTTGTTAATCAGACTATTGTTTTCAAATTAAGACTACAATTAAATGAAACTAAAAACTAATTTAAAACGGACTGAACAACACCGTGGCCCATTTTGTTTCAAAATGGCGGCAAATAAGAAATTTCATATGCTCATATCTCGGCCATTTCTAATGATGGAGGAAAAATCTGAAATGTTTTGGTGTCATTATAGCAAAGCCTTAATAATATACATATAGAAAATTGTAAATAGACGTTACTGTAAATATGTATATAAAATATTAGATAGTTCTTAATTATTTTACTTTATATTTTTAATTTTTTTTGTCTTAATTTATATCATTTAATTTTTCTTAATATAGAAAGCAACTTATAGTTTTGTATTATGACTATTTGTGATTTTTATTTATCTCTGAGGCTCCATAGCTCAAATTTCTGGTTTTCTACATTATTACTCTAAAGAAACTAATCACTAATACTACAAGAAGAAAATTCAATCTTATTTTTATTAATGATGATGTGGGTATAATACTCAAGGCCTAGTTCCCTATTTTAGTTATGATCTCAATTTTTGGTTTCTAAATTTCTCGTTATTATTTCAATTATAATGTAATCATTATATCTCTTTTGTTCCTTTTAGATTCCAGATCAATAGAATAAATTTTGATCGGGGAAGGGAAGAAGATAACTATTATATCGTCAACAGATACCAATAAAAATACAATTTTAAACAGGATTTATGGAATAACCTAATCTAACAGTTCTCTAAATAAATATTCGCAAAAATTAGAGCGATTGGAGATCCCATGGGATAGCTAAAGTTACGAAGTTTTTCATTAAATTGAACGAGACATAATTATAATATTATAAACAGATTTTTCAGATCATTATATTTTTTCATCTTCAAAATTAAAAAAGCAGAAGGAAAAAGAAATGAAAAGGTTTATCATTATAGAAACATACACATGTACTACCACATAAATATTATTTTAATAATAGAAAGTTATTAAATAAAATCCTGTAAAAGAAATTTAGGGTTTGCTTTAGGTTACTAAAACTAAAGACTAAAAATAGTATTAATACAAAAAAGAATATATATATATATATATATATATATATATATATATATATATATTAATATATATATATTTATATAAATAATAAGAATATATATTTAATTATATTAGTTTCATTTATAGGGTCAGTATTTGAGCCGAGAGATCTGCAAAGAACGCACAAAAAATAAAAATAAATAATCTCTAGAGGACTGAACCTGAAAATAAATTTTAAAAAAGTACTAAAATCCACTTAAGATATCTTTTGATATTTGCCTTTGGACTACGGATTTGAGTTTTATTGCCTTTGTTTCCTCCTTAGAAGATTTTATTGAGAGCTTTTACTTTTTTGGGGACCTCGAAATCTTTTTTGGTGAATTGTGTTATATCTTTTTAGGTAGTTGATAGAGTAAATTCAAGTGGCTTTACCTCAGAAAGCTCTTATTTATTTCATTGAAAAAAAGCTCACTATTGCAGATACTCGCCAGTAGTAAATATTATATAATCTTTTGGAAATTGAAAATACGGTGTGTATTCATTATTTAATTGTATGATAACAACATTTAAAGTTTAGAATTTTTTATGAATCATTGTAAGGAAGTTAGTTGACTGTATTACTTAACACAGAAGATAAATAATCAGGTAGAAGTCATTTTGAGATTTTTTTATTTATTCAAAGAAATCTAAAAAATGATTGTTGATTATTTATCTCCTGAGAATTTTTTATTCTTAACAGTGAAATCATTTAATTATCTGAGAGCAAGAATCGTTCATAAGTATGAAGGTGTTTCAAAAGATTTACTTTAGTTTTACTTATTTATTTATTTCTTCTTTCACTTTATATTATTTCATTTTTTAAAAAATATTTATATTTATTGGCTTATGTGTATACATTGTGAAAAATGAACACTTGTTGCCATAATACGTATTTATCCTTAATGGGGTAGATTGCGTTATTATTCAATAAAATAAAATAAATAAAAAACGAAACAAGTATAGTAATTGGAAGTATTTTATAACCGACGGTCCCGAGTTATGTTTGTGAAATGACGTTTGTGAAATATTGTCAAAAACAAAAAAGAACACTTTAATGCTAAAAGTTTTTCCTTTCTATATATTTTTTTTCATCAGAATAAATTTAAAAAAAAATTCATATAATTTACGGATATTTTCATAGTTTCGTTTATTGTGACTACTTTAATGAGCGCTATAATAATTAATAAGCTCGCACTCCTCAAAGTGTCTATTGTGGGTACTGAGTCAAACAACTTAATTTCTGTTTTTATTATATCTAATTTTTTAAGGAAATAAATCCTTGGTATGGTATATATAAGTTTAAAATTATATTCAATTTGATTTACTCCTGTATTATCATAATTCATGAAAAATCATCCAGTGATTAAGCAATCCACCACCCTGTTCTCAAAAGGATCACCCCTCTTGCCCCCCTAGAGATTTGGACGTCTCCTGCATTTAGTATGCCATGAACGATTATTAATTAGTTTATGAATGGCATGCTGATGAAGCTCTGGAGTCAGGAAAGAATAAGCTATCAACCTGCGCAGTTAATTATAATTGATGCTAATACATATTAACAACTTCATAAATAATCTATATATGATTTATTTATTTTCACTTTTGTTTATGTTTAGGAACTTCTTATGAACACAAACGAAGAAGAACTCCAGAGGATCGCAACATACTATTTCGATGGACAGGGAAAATCTTTTCGGCCGATGGTCACTCTTCTCATGTCCAGAGCTGTTAACTACCATTTAAACAAAATGTGAGTATTTTTCCTTTGTACAATCTTTTATTATTTTTATTTAATTAATTTAATTATATTAACTGTGATACTATCCGTGAAATCTACATTAATACAGATTATTTGTTGAATCTTTCTGTTTTTTGAAAGACATTCTTTTACTATACTATAGTAGTACGTGGTACAGACCTCTTTTTATGAAATTTTCAACATCCGCCTAAAACTTCTGGTATAACTTCATCTTATCCAAACCTACAAATATTTGAAATTGGGACGTTGCATATTTAATTAGATACTAAAAACTCGTAAATACTTATTTGTTTTCTACTTGAATCGTAAGATAATTTGAGCACAAAGTCGAGAAGAAAAGTGGCCTTCAAAAACATGTAGTCGTCTTGTGTGACTTACATCCCTCAGTATGTCAAAATAACAAGGTTATATAGGTCAAACGGCCCAATATTTTTTTAGACCACTGTTTTGACCTTGTGAACAAATTATATTACGATTCAAGTGGAAAGTAAATGGGTATATATGAGATTTTAGTACCTCTTTAAATTAATCATTAGACAACACACTGAAAATTTACGTAGATAAAAAAAAATGACACCATATAAGATGAAGTCACGAAGTTCTTGGCGGACATCAATAATTTTATAGAAATGGGTCTGTACCGCGGACTATAGTCTAGTACCAATATTGTTAATTAAATTAAAAAAAATAAAAATAATTTTTAAAATTTAAATTCATTTTTAATTCGATTTGCAATCATCCGAATCAGAAAGATTTTTTTCATCGAAAATTCCCCTTTTGCCGTTGACAATTTTTTCGTAATCCTAAAAAAATTAAACTTATTTTTCTGATAATTATAATAATTAATTATTTTATTTGACCTCTGCTGTTTTGTAATATCTGAAATTTATACAGCGAGGAACACCATGAATTTATTGCGAAAAGTCTCTATTAACTAGTATTACATAAAATTAAATCATTATGTACTTTGATAAATTTTTCCTGTATGAAATGAAAACATTTTTCACTCATGTTAGTGTAAGTACGTTCGATAAATAAAAGGGTGTTTGTAATTTTGACGTACTCCGTTATTGTATAGAATTTTTTTTTTTTTTTTAAATCTTTTTATTCAGAAATAATACATTTTGCCACATCTAATGGCACTGAGTAATAATGCTGAGTGAGGCGTATAGAAAATAAAGTCGAAATTCACAAAAACATACTTAATATATTCCGTCAAAAATATACCTTGATATTTTGCTACGAACCGACAATATTTTTATTTCGCGCCCAACCCGCTACCCTATACCCCTCCTACATCCATATCAATTGCATATCGTTGTATTATTTGCAACTATTAATTAAAAAAGTCAATGTTCCGCACCAAAAAAAGTGGCCGCACTGTACCGAAATGGCGTCCAAACATGGCGGACTGACGATTTTGACTTGATTTAGTTTTTTGATTACTAAGATTCAGACTTTTTCTTGATTTCATCGTAATTAGCATTTTACTATATCTTAGTAGTCAAAGGGTAATCAAATATGAAAAGATATTAAAAAATAATTGGTTTGAGCAATAAAAACCATCAGTAAAGTCAATTTGTTCAAGTCAATATAACTGAAGGTCCACATGCTATATCCTGTTAGACAGAAACATAAGGAAATAATCGAGGAAAGTAAACGGCACTTTGATATCAGATGTAAAATACTTCTAAACAGAAAATTATTAACAGTAGCAAATAATCTTAAACCAACTTGATTTATTATTTTTTAGTCCGTCGAATAGACACCGTTTTATCAAATTATTAACATCCGGCTGAAATTTCGCCAATAGCTTCATCTCATCGTAACCTACAAATATTTTATTTACGAAAATTCTAGGAATTGATGCGTTTTCAGTATGGAGGTCGGCAAACTTTCTTTATTCAATTAGGTACTGAAAATTCGTAAATGCCCATTTGCTTTCCACTTTAATCGTAAGATAACTTGAGCACTAAGTAAAAAATTTGGCCTTTAAAAATATTGAGCTGTTGGCGTGACCTAAACCCCCAAATTGTCAAAATAACGAGGTTATATAGGCCAAACGGCTCAATATTTTTGAAAGCCACCTTTTTCTCAACTTTGTGATCAAATTATCTTACGGTGGAAGTGGAAAGCAAATAGGTGTTTACGATTTTAGTGCCTAATTAAATAGACAGTTTGCCGACCTCCATGTTGAAAACGCTCCAATTCCGAGGATTTTCGTAAATGAAATATTTGTAGGTTACGATGAGAAGAAGCTATTTACGAAGTTTTAGCCGGATGTTAATAATTTGATAAAAAAGGATCTTTACCACTCACTATTTATTTTTGAATTAATTAAGTAATCTAACGAAGCCACGATCTTCAGTTGTGGAGTTTTGTAACTTCTACCAACCAACGCAAGGCACATATCTTTCTGTCGAGGTCAATTCATGAAATAATTTCAACACACATCTGCATTACTCCGTTAGAATGTCCAACCATGTCCGGTCAAACAGGAATTTTTAAAAAGGTTATTGCGTCTTTAAATGAATTATATTAAAATCTAATCTAATTAAAATAATATATTATTTCTCAAAGGTGTTATACTGTCTGTACTTCATACCTTTGTTTATTCTTCATCAAATCCAACGATTGAGCAATCATTTTTAACTTCTTCTTTTCTAAACAAGCACATCTCCAGAAATGTTAGAGAAAACAGTTAGGAAGAAAAGGATACTTCATTTGCTCGTACCTCATAAAGTACCCATTTTATGGTTGATTATAAACACTATTTTTTGAAAAGTTCGTAAATTGAAATGGGACCATTATTAGCAAAAATGATTCTACTGTAGTTTGTATATATATTTTTTTCATAGCCCCTTTTTTTTTTAATTTCCTTCCTCTTGAATCCTAGTTTTAAGTAATTTTCTGATCACTTAATAACCCTTATGCTGCTAAAAACCATTGCAAGGTGTATTGTGCTTCTATTTTTTATTTCCGTGAATTTTGTCTAAATCTGACATATAATTGTTGATGAGGCTCACTTCATAGTTTGTACACATTTATTTTGTTTATTATTATAAATGACGTATTATTAAAATCCACCGAGTGAAAGAAAATCCATTCCTACATTTTATAATTTATTTGATTAACTAATTTCCATATTATTTTTTCATTTGTTCACTGACCAATTTATTATGCGAATTATACGAATAATAGGTGCTAAGTATATATATTTATATTCAATTCCAAAGAAATATGTCTATACATATAGTAGGAAGTCCTTACTCTAACTAAGAAAAAACATCGATTCAGCGTTTTTTGGTTCCAGATATAAACTCTCAGATATAAAACAACAAATAGGCGGGAATAATCAAAAAGAAAAATCTATAAATAAAATTTCAAGGCCTCTTGAAAGGAATTGGATGGTTATCGCTATCAGTAAACCCGCGCGACTTTAATTTCTTAGCAAATTCCATTTTCTTTTCAAGCATCTATTTAGTTAACTTTAGAAGGTTAAATTGACTTAATGTCATAATTAAAATACTCGAATAAAAATTCGCAGGTCTCGGGATGAATAGGCTGAAAATGCCGGCGTGTTAGAATTTGACGTATTTATAAATTTTTAATTAAAGGAAAATTGAAATTCTTTTCCTTTTTTTAACATTGATCTATAATTATATTTCAAAGCTGATAAATTGTTTAAGCATATATATATATATATGTTTGTAGACTTATAGTAGCATTTATGATACCGTCAGCAAAAGGTGTATAACTGTAAACATTTTTAAAATGAAATAAACAGCAAATTTCATATTTCAGTTCAAATTTTTCATTTCATGCATGCCTTAAGACAAAGTTGTAAGGTTTTAAATTAGGTTTTGGTTCGTATTTGTGAATATGTTTGAGATCATAAATGAACAGAAAAGCTCAAAATCTCTCTTTTCAATAAAATTGTTCTTACAAGATTTTGTCTTATTTATATGTATTATTGTTTTTTTCGATTCACCTTCAAATAAAATTTATTTTTTTCATTAATCATTCAAATTGAGGCGTTTGGTTTTAAAACGAGTTACATCCATTTTTTCTATATTTTTCATAAGTTTTAGTGCAAGAAATGGGGAAGATTATAGAGCAATAGATACCCTGGAATTCAAGAAAGAGGTCATAGACCATAAAATGTCACCTGTCCTAGATGACAAGCATGATACTAATAGCGATGTTTGCCAAGTTCAAGATATCAATGAAAATTTGTATGTATAAAAAGTTCAAATTATGTGTATATATTGCTAAAATTTGTAAAAGTAATTTGTTTTGAAACATGTCTTTTTTTCAAACATAAACTAACCGTAATTCAAAGTCAACTGATTAAAGTCAGTTACATATTTTTTTATATTAAATGAGGTTTAATAAAAAAAAATATCATAAACAATCGTCTGTAATTTTTGTTAAAAGTGATTTGTTACCAAAAGAACGAAGAAAAAAAAGTAAAATTGATTTTTAAAATGAAATCTTTTTTGATCAGTTTTGAAAATGGATATAACCAGTTTTGAAACCAAATCAATTATACATTCGAATTAGAGTAAAGTAACTGTTCACATTTACGTATATATTCCAATTACTGGAACTACGAATTTATATATTTTTTGTTATCTCTTGAATAAGTTATCATCTACTTATGTATTTAAATATATATATATATATATATATATATATATATATATATCATTTACCAGGAACTATTGTTAATACATTGCTAAACAATTAAAAATTGGATAAAAGAAATCCAAGTCACGAGCAATCTCCATCACGCCTCTCGTGATGTTCCCAGAGAAACTCCAATAGGGTGAAGGTCGGATGAATTTACTGGGTAAGTCATATTGGGCACGATGACTCGTTCTTCTTCCTCTCAATTGAACAATAACGGTTATTATTCCGTTGCATAACGAATTTTCGGTCAATTATGTTTCTTGCTATTTCAACTCCTTCGTGGCAACATATCGTGCGTGTTGCACCTTTGTCAAGTACCCTTCTCATCTTCACAGATGTACCTTGTTTATTTAACGTTTTATTTTATGTTTCAAAATTGCATTTATGATAATAGCGCCAATAGCTGACAGTGCACCACTACTTGACGCATTCCTCGAAAAAGAGGAATAATAAAATTTCAGGACCTCCTAGACCTCTATTTCACACATTTTTGTTTGTATATTTTTTTATCAGTATAGTTGATAGTATAGTATCAGTAGTTGCTAGTTTGTATATTTGCTTGCTTTACTTTTTTCTTGACGGAAATCGCAACCAAAATAATGAGTGGCAAATTATGAAGGTCCCTCACGGTCCAGTTAGTGTCCTAGGAGCAACCGGCTGTCTGTAAGAGCAGCATACTTTAGGCTTGCTTTTTTCGGTTCAAGTCCTCAGATTTATCCCAAAATTTTTGTTCGATTATTTTTTGATTGTGTTTTTAAATTATGTTTTAACTTATCTTGATGGAATTTGATATTTAATGTGTCTCAGCTACTGGAGCCTTATAATGCGGACTTTTGAGATGCCTGTACTCTCATAAATTCAAAGAGATATACTCAATATAACGGGTCTTAAAATGAGACCACTCACTACTACCTCGTTAAAAAAAAATGCTACTGATTTGGATTAAATGTATAGCAAATATAGGTTCTACTATTGCCAAAAACAGGTTCTTGACAGTGACCATTGATAAGTTTAAGTCGGGAAACACAATAAGTTAAAGGAAATTTTTGTTAATCTTAAAATGAAGAATATGAAATTTACCTTAATTATGTCCTTTTTTTCATCTCTGTCAGATATAAGAACATTTCGAATCAAACAGTGTCACCTACTGGCACAACAAAGCTATTCTCTTAATTTTCAATATTTTTAAATTTAGATAAATGTTTCATGGATTTGAAATTTGTCTTGTTTAGGTGAGAAATAGTTCTATAAGATAAATCCATGAAAAATATAATAACATCAATATTTAAGTTTTTACACGTAAAAGTTGAAAGAAATTTCCTTAAGCATGTCAGCTAATGGTGCATTTACCCTAATAATGAGCATCATTTAATTTGTGTAACCCATTTGTTTTCCGTTTGATTAGAAGTTACTGAAACATGATCGATAAAATAAATGAATAAAATGAGTTATATAGGTGATAAAATTTTATTATTATCATTATATACATTACCTAAGCTCCATAATTTTAAAAATTATATTTACTTTTCATTGAAATGTAATGTATTTTATTTTTTATTTTGTATATTTATTTTTTAGTAAAATATTTCGTAGCATCCTTTTCTTGTATACTTTAATTCTTAAGATGATGATTTTATTCTCATACGATTTATGAAATATCTTTATTAACTCACAAATAGCAATATTCTTAATTACCGTTTCTGATAAATATATTGAATAATACATTACATATAAATACATATAAAAATACTAATTTATTTATTTATTTTTGCTATGTTTGATGATATTAATTTCTAAAGGGTCAATGCTTGGTAAGATATTTGGAAAATGTGTTTGTTATTGTTTTTTAAAAACCTCAAATCTTCGAATCATTATCTTATTTGAGTTCTTGACTAAGCCACTTATTCCTGGTATTACAGATATATAATTTCATCATAAACAATTATGTAAATATTGCGTGTAATTACTATAAAACATTTTCCAAACTTTTTTATTATGAACTTTATTATGGTAATGGAAAAAACTAAAAACCGTCTTATTAATTACACATTTATTATATGTATAATTAATTTATTGTCATAATTATTTTGCTGTAATTGAGGTGTATTAGTTTCAATAAATGAGTGAAATTCTGAGGACATGACGTAAAATAATTAGAACATGAGAAACAATAGTAGAATTCTGGAGCATGTGGTTTACGTTAAAATTTAAAAATAATTGTTTATATTTGTTAAAACGTGATTATCTTCCAAATTACTCCTAAATTTATTTACTTCAGTTTTTCAAACATTATAAACGATATTTTATTTATTTATTTATTTTTTAATGGTTTTATTGAGTGTTAATACAGTCTGCCGCACTGAGTGGCATTGGTACTAGGGCATAGTATTCATTCACACAATAGTACATTAGAAAAGAAAAAATAAATATAAAATAACCAAAGTAGAAAAAACAACAATATATATATTAAATATATATTATATATATATATATATATATATATATATATATAAGTATTCATTCACACAATATTACATAAAAAGAAAAATAATATAAATAACCAAGTAGAAAAAAACAACAATATATATATATATATATATATATATATATATATATAATATATATATATATATTATATATATATATATTGTTGTTTTTTTCTACTTTGGTTATTTTATTTTTCTTTCTTATGTACATATTGTGTGAATGAATACTATAGCCCTAGTACCAATGCCACTCAGTGCGGCAGACTGTATTAACACTCAATAAAACCATTAAAAAATAAATAAATAAATAAAATATCGTTTATAATGTTTGAAAAACTGAAGTAAATAAATTTAGGAGTAATTTGGAAGATAATCACGTATATATATACACACAAATATATACATACAAATGATAACTAAAATAGAGATAAAGAAAAATCATAAAACATACATAGGTAAAGAAAAAAGAGGAAAGAAAAAAAAATAGAGAAAAGCTAAATGAAATTTAAATATATAAAACACATTCATACCTATATACAATATTTACATTCGTCCAGAGGATTCCGAGTCATGCTTTTTCCCCGAAATCTGGGAGTCAAAGCAGGACTCCAGGAGATCACAGTGCTTCTCTCCGAGCCGCGTCACCGGTATTGGAACCCAGTGGAGACTGATGGAGGACACTAGAGCAACAGACGCTCAGGACTTGAGTGAAGAATCTGGCCAGTGCCAGTACTCCAATATATACATATTTACAAAAGGTCGCGGGGCCACTGCCGTTCTAATCTCCAAGGAAGATTGTAGGGATGCCTGGAGCTAGATAGAGACTGTGCTACAGGATTATTATGATGAGCGACGTTTTGGTAAACTTTGGAAAATTTGTCTGGGATTAGGTCAGGTATTAAGGTCATTATGTAGGATATAAACGATATTAAAAATATATATTTTTTTATTGTGGCTTTTACATTGCACTGTAGTTCACTTTTATTTTAATTAATCTTGTAATAATCAATTAAACATAATAGGTATGAGATAGGCCACAACTAATTGTCTATAAAATAATTAAAGCTGATTATTTCTCGTTCGACGTGACTCTCCTTAAATTCTTCCTTACTTTCCTTCTTAAATCGATTAAGGTTTATACAATGTAACGTGTTAATGTAAGGACAGTGAAGGGAAATAATTTAAAAATAATTATCGTATTCCTCGAGCTCTTTTCATTTGCAATATACAAGTGGTACTTAAGACATTTTCAAGGCAAAAATCTTTGAAGTACCCTGTCACCACATAACCTTGTTGATGAATCTGCTTTTTTATTGTTGAAGCGAAGGATTTATTGTGATTGCGTTGGCGATGTTCTGTAAGAAGGCCGTCGCGACCAGGAAGAGGAAGGTACCCCAAGATGGAACTATTAGTATTCGCCGACGGAGGAGGCGCTGGTGCCTGGTGCCGTGCCAACCGAGCAGGAACTGCCGCCTCCTTATCGTACTGATAACCGAGCCAGCGGTTCGGTCCACTTTCTAAACCTTCCATGAAAGCGGGAATATCGGCCCTGGAATAGTGATGGAATATTTACTGGACACTTTCACGTGGAACGATGTGATCAAGCCAAGTGTTGTTGGTCGGTGCCACAGGCGGATCTATGGGGGCAGCTCCTCCCCCCCCCCCCTCACGAAATGGTAAAATATAACCATGTTTTGTAGAAAAAAATATTAAAAACTATCTTTTATGGTATTATTGATCGTATAATTAGATTTAATAGGACTTCAAGAATCACTTAAACACCATATCAAATAGGTATCGTGATAAATATGAAAAAAGAAGCTTTCGGGCTGAAGTCCTTCCCAAAATCAAATCCTGGATCCGCTATTTTTCGGTGCTCTTCTAAGGGAGCATACGTATGAGTAGAGCACTCATGGTTGGCAGCATTAATTTGTTCTAACGGATAACGGATTCGAAACTTCCGACGTAATGGTTCCTAGAATTGATTTTGTTTTCAATATCGGTGACCAAACGTTATTGCTTTAGTTAAGACTTACCTATATCGATTGCTAATTGGTACTTCGTGTCTACGAAATAGGTACATTACAATATACAATATACAATAAAAAGCCTTAGCGAACCTGAAGATTAGTATTGCCCAAAATCGTTCTTGGTCTTGCACTTTGTACCGCCTAACTGTTGCAAGAGTTTTTTTTTCAAGGTTGGTAAAAAAAATATATTTTTTAAATAAAAATGAAGGCAAAATAGTTACTAAAATTTGACAATTTTAGTTACTATATGTAAAGAATTGGCATAACCAATATACTTACTGCATTTAACTCTTCTAATTTTTCATTCCGGTTTAGTTAGATTTCTTCTATCTAAACAATTACAGTAATATCTCGATAGTAATAAGCTAATAGGTAATAGGTAAGACTGTTGCGAGACTCTTGCGCAAGACCAAGACCAAACCCAAAACTGAGTTCGCAAGACCAAGACTTGTCTTGGTCTCGCATATGGGCAACACTACTGAAGATCAATGCCAATACTAATTATAGTTAGTCCGTGGTACAGACCCCTTTTTATCAAATTGTATTGCTTAAAACTTCGTGAATTGCTTCATCTAATCATAACCTACAGCTTTTTTATTTACGAAAATTCTCGGAATTGGGACGTTTTAAATCTGTAGATCGGCAAACTTTGTCTATTTAATTAGGTACACTAGCGGATCCAGGATTTAATTTTGGGGGGGGGGAGCTTCAGCCCGAACCTTTTTTTTTCATAAAAATAACGATAATTACTTTGGAAAAACAGAAAGAAACTAACTACCTATATGAAATGGTGTTTAAGTTATTCCTTAAGTACTTTTAAATGTAATTACACGAACAATAATAATTTAAGAGGTATTTTTAAAAAAAAATTTTCCCATAAAACATGGTTATATTTTTCCATTTCGGGCTGAAGCCCCCTCCCCCGTAGATCCGCCCGTGATTAGGTATTAAAAACAGCGGTCTACGTACTTTTCGGTATCCCTTTTTCATTCAAGTTTCTGATGTAAAAGGTACAACTCCAAAAGATATGGGCCACTGTCATTCTATCCCTCCTACTGTCTTCTGAGTCGCGGAAGGACGACTTCTTCCTTGGGCTTACTGCGACTAGAACGGCAGAAGTAAACTGAAAATTACTGTTATACCTAATCCCTACCATTGATAAGTCCGGAAAATCATTTTATATTGTGAAAAAAAATTTATTGGATCCTTTCGGTATTTACTTTGTAAGAATATACGTTTTAATATACGTGATAATATTAGCAAACACTTTTTTTGGCTAGATCTGTAGGTACTACAAATATTTTTAAACAAATGGTGTTATTTATATCCTTGATATTGGTTGGCTAAGGCAGAAAGTGATTAACACCTCATCGGCAACAAGGAAGATGAGACTTCTGACCTCAACAGGCAGTTACTAAATTCATTAATAATAAACTCGGAAGTCACTTAGAGATGATTCCTAGGTCGTATTCATATTCTTTTCATTACTTGTAAGTATAGTAATCCTTGTGAAAAATTCTTAATATTGACTATAAAATAAAGAAAAAACAAAACAAAAAAATACGGGAAGATTAAAATGTTGAGATATACAAAGTGTAGAATTTAGTGAAGTGGAAATTTGAAAAAATCTTTTATTTACATATGCACGTATATTTCATTAAAAATATATATATTGACCAGATAGGATTTGGTGACAAATCTTAATGATCATATGCAATAATATCTTTTTAAAAAAATAAGGAGAAAAATCTAAATTTAAATTATACCCTACATAGAGTGTGAATGTGTTTACTAAATACAATTATAAATGTCCTTAATTGGCACAGATTATAATATTTCATAATAAAGAAGTTTTAATCAAATTATACCCTAAATATTGTCAAAATTGTAAACATATAAAGTTTGTATTTTAAGAACTGCGATCCTATGTATTATTTCTAAAATGTGTGATTTTGTCGGTGCGCCATAACTTCCTCAATTCTTCATCAAATCCAATGATTGACTACTCATTTTGAAGATATTCTTCTCCTTCACATGCGAAAAATAGTCCTATCTCCCCGAAATATCTGAAAAAAAGTTACGAAGGAAAAGAAACTTTATTTGCGAATAACTCGAAAAGTATGCATTTTTTTTCTCATTTTTACACGTAATAATTAGAAAGATTACTAAATTACCCACAAAACAAACAAAAAATCTTAAAAATGGGACAATTATTAAGAAAGAAACAGTCCATTAATTTTAGTATACTTAATAATGTCTTCCAGTTTAAAGTTATTGCATTTAGGAGTAGAATAGTCTACTAATTTTTTTTTTCTCGGGATTTTATATTAACTTTATTTTTCTTAAAGACATTTGGTTGTTCTTATATTTTATTTTTTTTAATAATTTAGAAAATCCCATGATTGGTGCATTATTTTGTCTTTATTATTTTTATTATCTTTCCAGTCAGCGTTTAAAAATAGGTCTTATCAAAACAATTTGTACAAATATTTTTGTCTATTATGTTTAATTGAATATTGCAATCGACTAAGGAAAAATATTAATTCCTTCCTTACATAATGAATAGGAACTTCTTATTTCCATATTGTTTTGCTATTTCTTCATTAAACAACATTTTCTGCGAATTATTTGCACGGGCCAACTAGTAAACTCTTATTTCACTAAAATGTTTCTGTTCTCTGGAAACAAAAATTTTTTAAGTAATATTTCAATCATCTTTGAAGAATAATGATGTTACAAATGAATTTTAATTGAAAAAAATATAAGATTGGAGCTTTGAATTTGTATTGATTGAGGTCGTTTCCAGGCCTGGGTTCTAGTCATGTTGACGATAATAATGTATTCTGTTATATTAGCATCATATGAGACCCTCTCGGGCCACATCCAGCGTCTGTAAAGTGGATCTCCTTAATTAATTAGTTTAGAAAAAAAAACCCGTTGAGGTTGATCATGGACAAATCACCTTCTTATACAACCATTGGCCTAAAAGTAAATGTCCTAACCTTTTACTACACGGAAGACCCTTTATAGGTTTTAATGGTATAGGTTTATTGAACTTATAAAGCTGTTTTATGACTTATTCGTTTCTCTCTGAATTAATTTTTGGATCTTCTCGATCCAATGAGCATGAAATTTATACTTCTTGGTTTGTTATGGTGTCTTGACTTGGTGTTCATTGTATCATTTGTTCTGTGATGCGGTTTGTACAAGTTGATAATATCGCATCCATAATTTAATAAGATTTATAATTTAACAGACGATAAAACATACGTAATAAAGTTCAGGTTTCAACTTTCGCTTGACAGCTTTAACTATATCAAATCTGGTGTTGCGTGCATCACACAATTTTCTTTTAGTAAGCTGATTAAATAATGAAATTTATACTCAAATAAGGGCAAGTAATTTTAAATTATTTAATTATATTATAATGGCTAAAGTTATTAAGTTATGGCAAAGGTTTAATCAATCCGTACAAACTGCTTAAATAATTAGAGCGGTATGTGATTGGGATCTCCATGTGAAAATACTTAGGGTTTCTAGTTTAAAAATTTTTTAATTTAAAATTTTCGATTTTTTTGCTATTGTAGGAGCGTAAAATATCTTTACAACAATGATTTAATTTTCTTCTCATTGTGTTTTAAATTTATTTTAGCCGTTTCTCGACTGTCAATTTCAAAATTTCTCTGTAAGTTTGCAAAAAATTCAAATGTTGTCGTTGATCTTTGGAACGTTTTTTTTTCTTCTCACGACTTAAGTTGACCCCACGGGAACTTGGCATGACGGGAGAAAGTGATTCTTGATTGCAGAAAGGTTAAACAGAACTGTTTGGTGCTTGATTTAGAGTGTTTGATTGATTTTTTTTTTTTTTTTTTTTTGAATTGCTTAATTTCAATTTTCTGGAGGTAAAATTATTTTAATGAATATTCATGACATAAATGATACAATTTTCTAATAAAATAAATTATTGAATTACTTAAATTTTCAAAAATTATCAAAGCTGAATGTTTGCAAAAAATCAAACTTTTAGTATTTTAATAGTTTTATTATTGATGATAACAAATTACAAATCTGAATACGAATGAGAATATCACTGTATTCTTAATTATTTATCAATCCATCTATTTTTCAATTTGTCTTTTTTGTGTCAGACATTCTAGTAAATAATCTACTGTAATATAAAATGAACGCTAATTATGTATTCGTATTTTCGAAGCCTAGTAAATTTGTGCGTCGCTTTCAATCATCGCAGTTCTATCATTTCCATTGTGTTCAGTGATTGGAATCATCATGTATCATATATGTCATGTAATTCTATCTAAATTCTCTAATGGGTGGATAAATCTTTCCTTCGGAATTCTGCTTGATTATTCCATAGAATACTTTATTTTTAATTGCTTTAAGATGTAGCACTCTTGATGTATATGATCTCATTTACCACCTATTAAAAACATTTTATCAATAATTATAATGGTTCCTTTGCCTATTGGCCATAAATACGTTAATAAAAAAATAGTATTTTATTGCATAATTTATTTTATACGGAACTCTGTCCTCCTCCTCAGCAATATATTATTCACCCAAGAAAATGGGTTAGTCACAATATTTTTGTTAACAAGATAATATAGATCTGCAGTCAGGATAACTGGTAAGAAATAGCCCAAGAAAGGCTAAAATGACAAAAGATCTACAAAAGTAAATCCAACAGAATAAAGTTATTGAAATTATTTATTTTCTCAATATTAATTTTAATGAATAAACTTTTTTTATTTTTATTTTAATGAAATTTACAACTGTATTACATAAAAAATACAACAAGTAAATGTGACATTGGTAACATGACATGTGCAACATGAAGAGAAACTACCCATTAGTAGAACTCAAATTAAAGTTCTATATTAGAAGGTCCCGAGGCCATCTTCTTTTCAGACGCCTCGGAGGGTTATCAGGGATCGAGGAGGAAGCAAGGTTTGAAACGAGAGGATTCGGATGGTTCTGCAGTTTGTTATGGGAGAATAAGTATCTGGATTGGGCCAAATCGGAAACATATGGAACATTAAGGTCTTTATGGATGATTTTATTTGTGACAAAGTAAGGAGCGTTGAGGATTTTACGAAGGATTTTAAATTGTAAGGATTGGATGCGAGAGGAATCCTATGGTTTAGTGGAGCCCCAAAGCTCAATTCCGTAAGTCCAAATAGGTCTTATTATTGTCATATATATGAGTCGTTTGTAATTGATGGAAAGCTTAGAGCGTTTGTCTAGTAAGTGCTGCAGTAGTCGAAAACGTCGGGCGGTTTCTAGTCGTTTCAGTCTCTTATGGGGGTGAAATAAACTTTAAAATTAAAAATATAATATATAATTACTTGCTCGTTAGTAGATTTAATTGGTTGAATGCGCACTATCACGGAACATAAAACATGTTTTTTGATTGGGGTGCAGAGATATTTACATCAATAATTGCTTGTAATTGGCAACAGAATGTCTCTTTCCGGTCTTTGCTCTTTGGAATGGTTTTAATTAACTTAATAAATGAAGATTGTTGGGACTCTTGCATAATGATATCGGAGAAATTCGGGACAGTTATCTCTGGAATTGGAGTGGCCTAGGTAATTTTAGTGGGCACGTCATTCGACTTTCAATGCACACTTCCCATGTGTGGCTACTCACTGGAATAGAACTCCTTTCAGCCTATTTGATTGGAGGTACACTTCAATAAAACAATAACGTTATTGTTATTGGCTGAATGTTCAAGCAGAATTAGAGGAACGACTATCCATAACTCCGTTAGAGTTGTAAATTAGCAGCATTGTCGAGCTTGCAGAAGACTTGAGAACTGATTATAAAAGGAAATACTGAGTTATTTCTTGTGGCTAGAGACAAAGTTATTTCATCTGTGAATTGATATCGAACAGACCTAGGGTTGATCCAACAGTATTCCATTTTTTTTTTTTTCATTAACATTATATTTTGTGGCTAAAGCACTCTCGCTCAATCTTCACTGGGCTTAGAGCCCCAGTAACGCGTTTGAGAGAGAAGCGCAGAGATCTCCTGGAGTCCACACTAGGATCAAGTCTGGCTATGAGTTCTCTCGCCTGATTGAAAATAGTGTATACAGATAGCTATGTATGTGTCCTTATTTATTTTTTGGTTATTTTATACTTATTTATTGTATATATATATATTATTTTTATGTATAATTTATTTTTTTTATTTTACATAGTGTGAATATAAACTCTGACCACTATTATAAATGTCCTTTGAGACAGATTGTAATATTTTCAATAAACAAGTTAAAAAAAACAAACATTATATTTTAATTTTATAACCTTAAATTAATTTAATATTTTAAAAAATCATATAATTAGCCACTAGCACACATATATATATATATATATATATATATATATATATATATATATATATATACATATATTTTATAAACCATTGAGATACCCCTTAAGTATCTCAATATGTTACTAAATGGATTTTCAATACTATCGAAGAAAACAGCTCATGTCTTCGGCTTATTGCAAAAACTAATTTAAGTATAATTTTAAGGGAACTGGAATCTTTGTGAATTTCGCCTTTATTTATCGCTGTAAAACAACGTAATTGCACTTAACTGTCACAAACGTTTATATTTAAATTATTCCTGTACGTAAAATTTAATTACAGTTAACTCATTAAGTATCTCAAAAAATTAATTTCGATATCGGATATATCGATATTTTTGATTCGATATCCCAACAGACCTAATCTCTATGTGGCTTCCCAGCGGATTAAAAAGTAGTTTGATAAATTAACAAATAGTTTTATGGATGAGAAGTTATTTGGGGTCACAGTGACCGTGAGAAATACGAGTGTATATATATATATATGTATATATATATATATATATATATATATATATATATATATATAATATAATGTGTATATATATATATATATATATATATATATATATGTACATTTTTTTTTCAATTTTACTGCAATCTCTATCTATATCTACCCCACATATTATCTGCAGTCAATTATTTCTCCACCATTAACTATTTTTATCTTTTATTTTATTCCACGTCATCTTGGAAATTCCATAAAAATAAAAAGATCGTAGCGAGTATTACATTAATTGCTTTAAGACCTTGTGTGGAATGAAATGTTCTGTTGAAGGTGATTTATTATATTTATAGGCGCGTAGACCATGAAGTTAAAATGGCAATTACTTGGAGCTGTTTTCTATTGTGTAACGTAAAGTTGTTATAAAACTACATTATGGATTGATCATGCCTATAATAAACTACTTTCTTCAGTAAGAATATATTGTTCATATAACGATTGTAAAGAATATGGCAAAGGGCATGTCTTTTTATTAGTCATGATGATTTCTGTATAGAATGAAGGCCAGAAACAGAATATTCCTAGTTTTAATAAATAAGTAAAAAATTAAAATTTGGGTTTCAAATACATTGCGTAAAGAATAGTTATCTTGAATTAATGTTCGGTTCAATTTTTGAGGGATTTCATTACAGTTTATTTTATTGCTTTCTGGCAATAAGAAGGTCATAAACGCAGATTATGATAAGTCATAAACGCAGATATTTATTGATTTCTAATTTCATACTAAGTGGGTTCGGTCCGACATACCCAAACCTCTAATACTGCATTCGGAAATCCATTTAAGCTACAACATAGCAGCTGTGGCGGTTAACAAAATTATAGGGTTATGTCGATCTGTTAGAAGCTGTACAAATTAAAGTATGTTTCGTATTTAGGCACTTTTTTTTTACTATTTTTACTTTCACTTTCCTATGTATGAAATATATAGTATGGGAATGTATTGCGATCGTGAATAACCAAGTCCTGCAAAATGGTTTCAGTGTGTGTTAACAGTCTAGCTCAAAAAGTAAAAGCCATACGAAAGTGAAATTGCATATTTCATATGCAAATTGCATAAGGTTTTTATATGCTTGGGGTGTTAATGCAACTTTTTCGCCAAAATCGGCTTATCAGAAGTGATACTTTATATCATGAACTAAATACATTTTTACAATTTTCTCGAAAACGTCCCTAACGATTTTGATTAAATTCATTAAATCAGTGTAAAATTTAGCAGTTGAAAATGAAATGTAGGTTTTATTCTGATTGATGGGGCTTTTATTCTAGGTTAGTAGGTTTTATTCTAACAGGGCTTAAATGACTAATTTTCAATATTAGCTTACCTTACCTTACCTAAAGTACCTTTAATTTATTTATTTGAAAGAATTAACTATTTAATGTTCATCTCTAATATAAAATATAGTTAACTATAAAATATGAATGAATTTTATAATTAACAAAAGGAGTAAAAGAGATCGTAACGGAGAATAGTTTTAATTGAGGAACCAATTAAATACGCGGACACCCGACCTCTTCCGAAAAATTAACATGAGCTTAATATAATGACTCCGACAATATTATGTAAATATACTTATGCGGTTTTCGTAAATGTTATTGTTAGTATTATTTAAAATTTAATTGGGTAGATTACAGCGATATAAATATTAAAATTTGTATAATATATATAATATAAGAGTATTATATATTTTAGTTATGAATACAATTGTTTGGGTTTTTTCGCTGAAATATTTTTCGGAATCATCCTGACATTTGAACGTATTTATACGTATATAAGAATACAAATAAAAATACCCGCAATGAAATATAAATCAATATAGCGTTTATAATTTTTACTTTCAATTCTCTTTTGTCTGAAAATACTTATTTCTGCTAAGAAGAGGGTGGTAAGTCGAAGTTGTGTGATGCGCACACCGCACCAGACTTTTTTTATCACGGAGAATAATTATAAATACTTTTTATTTTTAGAACACGCCATTAACACACAACTTTATTTCATCACTGATGTGATTCAAGTGTACTTTTTTCTTTTAGTTATGAATACAATTGTTTGGGTTTTTCGCTGAAATATTTTTCGGAATCATCCTGACATTTGAACGTATTAGCATGAAGTATAATTGTTTCTATAAGGCTATCAGACATACTCGTATAGCTTTAAAAAAAAGTTTCTGTTGATTAATTTTCAGTTGCTTTAAAAAGTTTAATATTAGGGTTTGGGCTATGATAATCCTTTCATTACTCTCTTATGAAGATAATTAAACACTTTTGTTTAATTAAATGTTTGTAAAACTTGTAGAGTTTTGAAGTTCATTCATCGTTTAAAAAAAAAAAAAACATTGCTTTAAAACATTGGATATTTTTCTAAAACATTTGATCTGAATAAATTTATAATGCAGTGCTCCTTTATCTGGAAATTGAATTTATTAACACACCATTCAACCAATACAACTAAAAAAACATTATACAAAGAAATATTTTTATTTTTGAAATAAAAAAACTTACTGGAATTTGATATATATTTTGCTGTAATGATGGTCTAAGTAAATAATCCATTGAAAAGGTCTATTTATTAATTATATTCTGTATTATTAATTATATTTAAATCTTTACCTTTACAATGAAATATTTCTTTAAAAGTTTTTTTATAAAATATTGGGCCAAAATGTACACTTTTTACATCATGTATTATTTATGCCCAAAATCGGTCTTGGTCTTGCAAGACCAAGACCAAGGCCGCCTAACTGTTGCAAGACCAAGAACAGGATTGATAAAAAAAATCGATGTTTTTAATAAAAAATTAAGGCAAAATAGTTACTAATATTCGACAATCATATAGTTACTATGATTATGTAAATAATTGGTATAATCAATATATTTTTGCGTTTAATTCCTCTAATTTTTCATTCAGGCTTAGTTAGGTTTCTCCTATCTACAAAATACAGTACTGTAAGACTGTTGCGAGACTCCTGTGCAAGACCAAGATCATGACCAAACTGAGTTTGCAAGACCAAGACTCGTCTGGGTCTCGCATTTGGGCAACACTAATTCTATGTTTCGGCTTCAGGAGCCATTTGCAAGATTCTGGAAACTAATTATAATTCAGTTGTTATAGTTCAAGCTACATCATTATAAAACATATATTAATTCAATAAAAATCAGTTATATAAATAGTCCAAATTCTATTTTATAATTTTTTTTTTATAACATAGCATTTTGGTTAAAATTAATGTGAATGTTTTCATCTACCTACCATGCACCGCTTCATAAAATTTCCTAAAATGTATCATTATAATATAATTAATCGGTTTGTCATTATTTTATTTCATCGAATGTCGTTTTTTCACTTCTAAAAGTTATAATAAATAAATAAATAATTGAAATAGAATGTTAAAATTTTTAAGAAAAGAAACAAAAACGAAAAGAATATAATTTGTTCTCAATTTTTGTACCTCTTTCGTAGACGATATTAAAAGTGTTCCTCCTCACTAACGTATTCATACAGGACTAGATTTATTTTAATAAGGAATGGGGTGGAGGGATTAGGAATCAGCTGTTTTATCTGTTATATTTCAGTATATTATATTTTAATTTTATCTATTGCGCTAGCATAAAAAGTGTATAGATTATCTAAATCTGTTTGTTGACTCACCGATTCTTTGAGGTTTTTAGTAATAAATGATAATTCTATTAATCTTCGTTTGTTAATATTTTGTTCTCTATGTAGGACCGAAGCTGTACCGAAATCAAATTTTTATCCATTTTTGTGGTATGCTGCGATAGTAATTTTGATTTTGTCGTGTTATACCTGCAATTTTGTTTATGCTGTTGTATCTTACGTTCAAACCATAGTGAGGTTTGTCCGTAATATGCTCTATTTTCACAATCGTATTTTATATACAATATTAGTTAACTTTTCCTTTGGAATAATATCCTTAGTTCTACTGTATAATTTTTCTAATTTATTCATTATTTTTTTCCCAAATTTGATTTCGTTTATATAATTTTTTTTCCTATTTTATTAGTTAAACCTCTAATATAAGTGACCGAAAAATATTTTTTGACATTAACAACAATTATATGGACTAAATATTTTTTTATCGGAACGAGATATACCAAATTGTAACTCAGTTTTATTTTAAAGTGCAAAAAAAAAAAAAAAAAAAAATATCTGGTGTGTCCACCCACACGACTTTCCTACCTAAAAGTTTCAGAAATGTTTTTATATCTTCACATATGTTCATAAAGAAACAAAAAAGAATTGATCTAGATACATTTTCCTGAAAATTGGTCAAACATGAGATTTGAGTACGATTTATTTGATAAACTAAAGCAATGTAAACCGGCCAAATTGAATAGCTGTAACTTCGTTAATAGTTGACCAAAATGAACGATTTTTATATGGCTTTGTAGGGAATTTCATTACCTTTCAAACGACAGGCTAATTTAACGACGCCGTATTTCGTATTTCCGATGGTATACTTTCCTTACCTAGTATAGGTCGGAAAGTAATCAGTTAAAAAAATAGAATAAGCAGTATCATCGCTAATACTGGTTCGGTTCCGGTGATTCTTTTTTTGTTTTGTTGGTAATTTAATTATCTTTCAAAATTTTTATTATAAATTTTGCCACATAATATATACTTAGGGAGTTAGGCCCCATAACATTTTTCTTTTCTTTATAACTTTTATTCCTGAATTTTTTCGGGAATTTAGTCTACATACGAAAATTAATAGAACAATGATTAGAACATTATAGGAAAGTTTCATCAAAATCGTTAGAGCCCTTGTTTGCGCTACAATCTATAGAAAAACATGTTTTTCATTTATTGCGCGCAAGCTATTGGGCATTGAGCACCGAATTTCTGTCACAGGCATCAGTAGTCAAAACCCTAAAAAATAAAAAAGAAGCAATAAAATCGGTTCAGTAGTTTCCTAGAAAATCTTGGCACAGACAGACAGACAGACCAATGGCTAAAAATATGTTTTTCGGACTCAGAGTGCTCTGAAACGTATAGATCCGTCGAAAACCGCATGTCGGAAATTTGACCCAATTGCAATACTTTCCTTACCTAGTATAGGTAGGAAAGTAAAAAAGAAGTGCGATAGACAGCAATCCTTTTTGAAATAACATCTGAAAATAGATAGGTAGAAAATAACTTTATTCTGGGACAAAGCCCCTTTAGAATAATAAAATAGTACAACATTAAAAGATTACATTTGGCCTAAATAAAGAAAGAAAAAGAAAAAGTAAGAAAAAATTAGTTAAAGAAGCTATATACAAAATAAATAAACCTTTATACAAAATACTTAAAACTATGACAAGACACTTAAAACTATAAAATAAATGTATAATGCCAAAAAGTTAGCAAGTATCTGACTGCTTTTTGCAAGTATGAAAAAGTGATAGGAGATGGAAAATTATTTCGTATATTAAAAGATCTATTGAATAAATTTATTCAAAATTTTTAATAATTAATTTAATCGAAAACGAGGCAAAACTACAGAGGATATTTCGATCATATAGCCACCTCTCCCTGTTTAGTTTATGTCCTCACCTCTCCTCAGTTGAACGAACAAACTCAATCCCATTCTGATGCAACCGTATATTATGCCTATTAAGAAGATGTCGAAAGCAATTAATCATACGCCCTGGAAGTTTATGGAGATTCATTTAACTTGCACAATCGTGAAGGCAATAGTAATGTAGTCATCGGGTAATACTATAGGTTAGGGTATATTACCGTTATCAAGAGCTACATAAAATATTTATTATTTACCTTATTTAGTTAACCTCAATATCCTTAAAAAAAAATAATAGTCAATTGTAAGAAAATTAGAATTTCTATACTTAGGCAATCATACCAAACTAAACTATTGTAGCTTCCATAATTTCTTAAAGGTGAGATTTTCGAGAAAAATTTCTCTGACACACTCGTTTTGGATAAAATTAGATTTTTGACCAATGTGGATTAGTTCTTTTCTACTTAATGAGAACAATGTTTTTTTAAAAAATAAAATATGAGGGTAAGAAAAAATTATAATAAAAATCTATAACTGAACAAAAAAAATATATTTCTAGTTTTAATTTTTTATAGTCCGTGGTACAGACTCCTTTTTATCAATTTATTAACATCAGGCTGAAACTTCGTAAATATTTTCATTTCAATGTAACCTACAAATATTTTATTTACGGAAATTCTAGGAATTGGACGTTTTCAATCTAGAAGTAAGCAAACTTCCTCTATTTAATTAGGTGCTAAAAACTCGTAAATACTCATTTGCTTTCCACTTTAATCTTAAGATGAATCGAGCACAAAGCTGAGAAAAAAGGTGGCCTTCAAAAGTATTCAGCCGTTTCGCGTGTCCTACACCCCCAAATTTTCAAAATAACGAGGTTCCAAACGGCTCAATATTTTTGAAGACCTATATTTTTCTCGACTTTGTGATCGAGATATCTTGCGATTGAAGTGGAAAGAAAATGGATATTTACGAGTTTTTAATACCTAATTAAATAGACAAAATTTGCCGACCTCTAGATTGAAAACGCCCCAATTCCGAGAATTTTCGTAAATAAAATATTTGTACGCTACAATGAGATGAAGTTATTTACGAAGTTTCAGCCGGATGTTAATAATTCGATGAAAAGGGATCTGTACCACGGACTATTAGCTTCGGTGCCATTTTTTAAAAGTTTTTTATAAATTATCAGGCAGAAAGTCACAATTTGCACGTCTATTTAATAATATAAAACAAAAGCATAATAAAGAAAATCCTGATCTACAATTTCAGAATGAGAAAAATAATATATTTGTTACTTCTTTTATACAAAAAGAAGTAACAAATATATTTGAAGATTTATTCTTGCTATTTTATTTTAAACCAGCATGTTCCTTTATTTATAACAGTTTGTGGTAATAAAGGTCACAACACCGGCTTGAAAAGTGAACGTTATGGCTATCAACATGTTTAATTATAAATTTTAAATAATTCGAACGTTTCTAAAGATTTAATACATATTTATGAAATTGAACTTTGACCTATAAAAATAGAACGAAAAATTTATTTTTTCGTTTGAAAATTCTGGATTGTGATTTTTGCTTCTTAAAAGGTATTTTTTTTATCCTAGAAAAGATTCATTTAAAAAAAAAAAAAAACGAAATGTGCAAGTCCGTGCGAAATCTGTGGCTCCTACTCTGTGTACGTGAAGCAGAAACACAAAAATAAAATTCAATTTGTACCAAACTTTTGCGATTAAAAAAAACAACGGACACACTGCTTCTCAGGGTGGAAAAACACGATTTCCAAAAAAAAAAAAATAATCACCGTCTTATTCTGAGATATTTGAAGTATTGTTAAATTAGTTTAGTACGTGGATATTTTGATGGTTTATTTCTTTTATTCTTTTCACATAACATAAACATCTTGGTGCTAAGCTTATTTTTTGATCTTCTTCAGGACCACGTATAAAATAAAATATATATTGCATATAAAAACTTGCGTATTTTTCTAGGCCTCAATATTAGCGTTGACCTATAATAATATACCAAAACTTTTAAACCTAGATTCATTTATATGAGATTAATCATAATCTAAGATACAAATCTACAAATTTTTCCTTATTAGTTACGCTACTGATCAACAGAGAATAAAGTCTTGAAGCAATGCGGAATTGCACTAAAGATAATGGGTTTAACAGCGTTGCAACGAGTGAAATGAGCGTGTAAAGTTGTTGGGCTTCTTAATGAACATTTAATTAAACTTTTTTTTTCGTAAATACTCGATTAAAATTTTATTATAATTTATGGTCGATTAAGCTAGATTTATTTTCAATATATTTATATATATATATATATATATGATGATGATGATGATTTGTTGGTTGATGGTAGGACAGCATCAAAAGATTATATTACTTTAAATCATTGACATTATAAGAACAATATTTATCGGGGTAGTAATAGGTTTTTGAATTTCTAGAGTTCAGAAACAATATTTCTTTTCTTAATTATTTTAAACCTCAACGTGTAGCATCATCTATCCATCTTTAAAAATTAAAAAAAATATCTGCACCACTAACAATCCATGAACGGTCTTGGGTACAGTACAATGTGAGGAAGTACTGCCTCAAGACCGACAGTTGTATAGGAAGATTATGGGCCAATATCACGCTCAACCGCCAGGTTTTCTCCCTTAATTAATTATTTAATTAAGAGTACCCACTTTATAGAGGCTGTTTGCCCCTGGAGGGTCTCCCGGCCCCAGGGTCGACCAAAATGAAAATTTACTAATCAGCCGGACTCGAACCTGGGACCTTGAGCTCTGGAAGTCATTACTCACCCACTGAGCTACCACGCTCCCATCTATCCATCTTTATATATAATTAGAATTGCTTAGCTAATGTTTATTTTAAAAATTAATATACTTTGAATAAAAGCTTTTGGAATTGAACACCATTTCATCCTAACGTTTCAGTAGCTTTCTGTTGTAAATTAGATGTTCTGGCTTTTTCTTGCGGTTTCTTTTAAGTTAAATTATATCAGTAACGATAGCATGTCTTATTCCCAAGTTCCTAGACTTTCTACTACTAAATTGGACTTCGCTCGTCATCAATTTTTACTTGATGGATTGGCTTTCAATCTCACTGATTTCTTCTTTTTTTTTCATATCAATCGGTCATGGTTCCATAATCGACTATTATTGATTTCTTCAGAAATATAAAATACTTACAATTAGTTATTTTCAAATATTATTTTATATTTTAATTCTATTCTAAATTCAGATTTAATTGCTCATGAATCATGAGTGTTATTTATTTGAATAATTTTCTTATCGCTCAGAAGTATTAAATGGCAATGACGAGGGCTTTAGATTATCGATATGCAGATAGACTTAAACCTTTGTGATTATAGAATCTCCAATATCAGACGACTTATTGATTTAACGTAATGTATGTTAAAATTTAATGAATTGATTGTGAAGGGATTAGAGACTTGTTGCCTTACGACTGATTTATCTTGATTACTCACCGTCTGGAAAGTCAGAGGATGGCTCGATAAGAATCTAGCCATTTGTAAGTTTGGAAGGACGCCTGCGTAAGCTACTGCCATGCATCCGCTATAAGTCAGTTGCGTATCCGTATTGTTCTTTCCATGGTTACTGACTTAATTGCTTGTTTATTCCTTGGAGTTGACATCCTACGAAGTTATCTATCCATCTCTAATGACACAAAGCCGCATTCTTGTTTTAGTTTCCAGTTTGAATAGACGTTGGTAAAAGATTCCTACAATGTCAAAACACTATTGTGTAAGTACTATATGACCATGTTTCGTTAACCCAAATGTTTACTATATTATTTAATAAAGTTTAGACAGGTATCTCGAAATAGTTGTTTTTGTTAAAATTAAAAAAAAAACTGCAAATTATTACCCTAGGGTTTGTTATTTCTAGATTTTTATACATCAAAAATATCTGTGGTGTCACAGATGGTACATGGAGTACAAATAAAGAATTTCTTAATTTGTTATTTTTTAAAAAAAAAGTGGTTTTGATATCACAATTGAAATAGAAAATATAGTTGTTCCACCTTTCCTGAAAAATTTGCAATGATATTTTGGATTTTACTTTGGATATAAACAACTTATTTGTAAGTTCGTGATCATGTGTTGAATATGAACTGTCGATATTAAAAAAAAGAGTAAAAATTAAAAAAAATAAATAAAAAACAGGCTACTGAAATATTCCTATGGAAACTTACTGGCTAATATACTTACACAACTCCAAATTTTGTGTAGTTGTGGGTTGTATTGAACATTTCATTTTCTGGCAATTATCATTTCGTCTTATGCATCTGTAAATATCAAAATCCAAAAGATTGTTTTGTTTTTTTTAGTTATTCCAAAACACCGTATTTTTTCTATCTTTAAATGGAATTATCGAATCTACAGGATTTTTCAATTTAGTATTATTTCATTTTTTTTCTTTCTGTTTATCTTGAAATTTAAATTTATAATTCGAGGTAGGCTAAATTTTTCTGTAGGTAGACTAAATATTTCTGTAGTTTTTTTAATTTAATTTGCTCCGATAGCTTTTATAATTAATGATTCTACCCATACTTCGTATATATATGTAATGTACCACATAAATTAAATATAACGTTTGAAAAATATCATTCTGGGAATAATGACCAATCAAGCACCTTCAATCGGGGTTTATGTTTAATGCAAACTGAGCCGCGTCCGCTAGATCAATATTCATCATTAAAAAGACTTTATCGAATCACAAATCGATTGCACATATACTGTGTACGGACTGTTATACAAATCTGTGTTAATGCAGGTATTCTGTGCGTTTGTTCGAATTAAAAAAAAAAAAAAGTGGATGATTATTAAATAGAGGAGCCGGTGGCAGTTAGCATACCTGAAGGTGTGATCGGACTTGAATGGACTACTGCCTTCCTTTAATGATGTCAGCGATTTACATTCAGCCTATGTCCCGGCCACCGCTTTCCCTCCGGGCAATAAATCATAAAAAGATGAAAAAAGACAATACGCAATTTAAATGTGATTACGATATGCGCAACGCCATTTTAAATCAGGTCTGTCAAGACGAACAAATGATGTTGATGCAATTAAAATTTTAAATCTCAGCATGACTTCATAGTCTGATGGATGTGTTTATTCGCTTATTAATTGATTTTAAATATACACATTTGTTTTTTATTGATGTAATTTACAATTGTAAAAAATAAAAATACAACCAGTAAATGTAAACAGAGATATATAATCTCATGAAAAGACTTCGGGAAACTACCCAATGGTAGCCACCAAGAAAATTTTTACATTAGGAAATCCCTAGGTTATCATCTTTTCAGACGCTGGGAGGGTTATCAGGAATTCAGATGGTTCTGAAGTTTATTGTCTGGTTTGGGCGAAATCTAGCAATATACGTAACAGTAACTTCATACTTGGTTTTATGTCTAACAAATAAAAGATCATTGAGGATTTTACGACGGATTTTTTATTGCAAGTATTTGATATGAGAGAAATTCGAGGTTTTAGTGGAGGTCCAAAGCTCAACTTCTTAAGTCCAAATAGGCCATATTAAAGTCATTTATAGGATATTTTTGAGTGCTTAGAGCGTGCTGACGTATGCAGAATCGTGTAGTGGTTTGTTGTCGTTTCAGTTTGGTTTGAGAATTCCAAGATCCGTTTGTACAGTTTGAGTCCTGATACCCAGGACTCAAGCGTGAGTACTTGATGGCTGACTGCATTTGATTAACTGATATCATTCGAAAATTTCGTGAAACAAAACTGACTTGACACAAAGGGGCTGCAGTTTAATGAGATTATACTAACAAAGGCTTTTTTCTAACTCGATATATTTTAAATTATTTAAAGAAAACTTTACTTCTTTCTTCCTGTAGTATATGTGTATATTGGTTTCATCAGCGACCAGATCCAAATAAGAGAGCACTCTTATGCCGATTCCAATATGCTTAGAGGTTTGTCTCTAGTCCTGACTCGAGAACTCCTGAGGTGTATTAAATGTTAAGTGGACTAATTGGTGATGTGTGGTATCGGATATGGAAGAAATGAAGAACCTAATATATATATACATTTTCTTATTAACGATTTTTTACAAGTTTGTTGTTTGTCTTTCCTAAACTTTATTGCCACTTCTTTCGGTCTAGCCAGTCTCCTTCTCGAAGACCTCTGGCAGCAATGCCTTCCTCCACATCCTTCAACCATCTCTTCTTAGTTCTTCCTCTTTTTCGCCTTTCCTTCGGTTGATGTAAGAAAATTAATTTTGGCCTAAAACAAAAAAATATTGAAAATTGCCAAAAAGGTTCAAATACCCCTCATTGAAATATTCGAATATATGTATATGAAATGATAAATTGATAGCAAAGTGGAACTCTTTTTGAGGGGAGGGGGAGGAGAGGTACTGACATGCTTACAGCTTAAGGCTTCTTCTCCACGTTATTTATAGTGACTGCAAACGGTATTGATGGCAAGATATTTTAAACCCAATTAACAGCTTTACAGATTGATTGAGGTTTATGGTGACTGCTTCGATCCTTTGTGTCGCAGCGTGATGTCATAAAGTCTATAGCATTTTTAAATAACCGAACTATCCTAAAAGATTCATCAAATCGTACTATCAAAAATCACTAACTGAAATTATCGTATTCTAACCAACTCTTGTTGCTAACAGCTTTGAAATGAACTATCTTTTATAAAATGTTGATTAATATTTTTTATACACATCGACGGACTGTATCACGGACGTTTGGACGTTTTGGAGATTCTCTGTCCTATTCTTCTGCATCTTTAATTACATAAACAATATATTATAGTTTCATTAATGAACCAATCATTTATGTAAACTAATTTATAAAAACAATAATTAAACTAATATTTCTATAAATTGTGGATAGATGATTGATTGTAGTGAATAATTGAAGTGAAGATTGGTTGGGGTGTTCTATAAAAAAAATGTTAAAATAAATAAATTATATATTTTTAATTTTTATTGAGGGTATGTCTACAGATAAAATATTATCTACCCATTCTTCTTTTCCTATTGGATACATTTTATATGTAAGAGTAGGTTGGTTCAGATTTATGGAAATAAAAATAAATATAATTTATTCATTTTTACATTTTTTTGACTGAACACTCCAACCAATCTTCTATAAATTGTTATTTAAAAGAACTCTCATTTTGACGTGTTCTCCAGTGAGAAGACTTTCCTTATAAACAGTAATTCTTTAAATTCTAAACTTTTAATTATTTTTGTTAAATCTTTGTTTTTGATCATTACATTTTAATATCTATGTTACTATCAAAATAGAACTACTAGAACTATTATATTTTTCACACCTCTTACTTATTGTAATACGATTTATTCTCCTAATAACATTGAAGCCATCAATAACTGTCAAGATCTCGCAATAGGAAATGACGCTGTTATGATGAGTACGGATGTCTATATTTAACTGGCGTGTCTATTAAATATTTATAAATATCCTTTATGTCTATTACATATTAATAAATCTTCATTACAATCGGAGGCGGTTCATTTCGTAACCAAGATTCCATTTATAATGAACAGACAAAGAGCTGACATCTCGTCCTGCCTAGCTCATCAGGCTCCTTGGTAAGGTTTCCTTGGTAAGGTAGTTCGGACAGATCTGTGTCATTCATTAATTTTCATCGTTAACATTGATAACTTGTTTGTTTGTGTAAACATAAAACTATACGAAAAGATTCAGATTTGTTTAATAAAAAAAAAAACAATTCTATTGGCTACCGATCCTATTAATATTAAAGCGGTCTGTGACAGTTTCCGTGAGGAGTGTCAAGGTCAGTGTGTATGGTAAAGTTTGAAACATAAAAGGCTGCGCGTCTACAATTTTCTGGAGGACTTTTGATTGAAATGACTGAATTATTTTTAAATTTGTTGTCTTTGCTGTTCCCCACAGCTCGATATCATATGTCCAAAGTGGTTTAATGAGGACTTTGTAAATAGTTAATTTATTAGTCATCGATAATTTAGAACGTCTGTCAAGTAGCGTAGAAAAAAGTCGGCACAATATTTAATAATTATTGTCCGTATAAGTTTTAAGAATTTTCAAAACAGACTATCTAAATTCAAATCCAAGTACTCAAGCTCTATTTACTGCCGCAAAACCATATAGTCCGACAAGTAGACTGCTGAGGCGCTAGCCAAGAGACTTACTGTATTGAGCTACTTGCTGTGAAATCTTTTGCTTTTGTGATATTATGCCATCTTATTTTCATTTCATAACTTTTTTCTTGGTTTGTTGATATATTTTATCTTTTGATATATTTTGTTCTCCTTGATGTCACTTTAGTAGATGCACAGAAGTAGATGGTATACCATTGGCGGTTATTGTATAACAGAAATATGTGTTACTTATAAATAAATAAAATTTAAAAATATTGATATTAATAAATAAATAATTAATTATTAAACTTATTTAAATTTAAATTAAATTTATCGACTTAATAATTAAAGCCTCGGTTCAGATGGTTGGACGATTTAGAAGGCAATTTCACTAGCGGTTCCATGATTTAATTTTAGGAGGGGCTTCAGCCCGAAAGCTTTATATATATATATAGAACGATAATTACTTTGAAAAAAAAATGGAAAATACTAACTACCTATACGTTAAATGATGTTCAAGTGATTCTTAAAATATTATTAAATCTAATTACACGAACAATAATACTTTAAGAGATAATTTTTTTCTATAAAACATGGTTACATTTCACCATTTTGAGGGGAGGCTCAGCCCGAAAGCTTGGCATCCCCTCTCTTTTCCCCTAGCTTATCAAATGCAATAAATAGTTAGTATTTTTTGGATTTTCAAAATTTTACTTTGGAGGTATTTCGTTCCTTTATCACACTATCCGATCGTCGGTAGAGGGAAGTATGCTGGCAGCAAATAGTGATATTACCACCGAACCTTTGAGTTCGCCACTCCTTTTATTAAATTAATAATTTAAAAAATGGCATTTTTCGCAGTTGATACCTGTACATGGAACAAATATATGTAAAAAAGTTCTATCACAAACATTTTAATTAAGTTCTATTTCGATCAAAGGTTTATAAATTATTAAAGTTTTTATTTCTGACTTATATTCTAATTAATAATTGGCATTATGTGTATAGGCTGTAATGTGAGGTTTTTTATTTTATCAATAAGTAGTATTGAACGTGACCCAGATACGGAGTCTAATCGCTGGCTTACTCTTATCTGTCATATCTCTTATCGAAAAAAAAGTAAATCAAGAAACGAATATCGAATATATTGCTGGTTTGGAAGAAGACCGGCACTATCCTAAAAGTATAAATCCTTTTAATTAATACGCAAAAAAGGAAAATCTTTAAGTTTCGAGTTGTACCGTGTTTTTTCTTAAGTATATTGAATATGTAATAAAAAAAGATAATATTCTACCAATTATTGCTAATTTTTAAATTGTGCTGCTGTTTTTCCAATCATGTTATTACACCATATAAACATAATATTATTTATCCAATTTATATAAAAATAATTATAATACTATTTACTTAAATGCCACTTTCCCTTGACCTAGCCTTGAATTTTTCTTATTTTATCTATTCTTTTTCTTTTTTTTAATATGTAATTAAATAATATTTAAGAAATATATTTTAAAATCATTATTAATTGAGAGAGGTTATTTCTGATAAGTTTTCTGGGTGAACTCAAATTTCAATCTTGCCTTGCCTGAACATAGTTTTTTTTTAATTGAACCATGGTTCAGCCCTGAAAAGAAAAGGGTACCCACGACCCTGTAGAATAATGGTCCAAAGTCATTTGAAAGATAGGGGAAAAACTGTCGTGGATCAATGAATATATACAGTTCCGTGTTTTTTTTAAAGCGACTTTTAACCATAATTCATTTTTTTCTTCTTCCTATATTTTTCAAAATAAAATTCTCAAGACCACCTTTATTACCATGTTTATTCACTATACCATGTGAATATTTTTGCTATAATGTGAAGATTTTCTACATCAGAAGCCGCCATACATTCCCTCACTATGAAACATAACATAATAACAAGAAAAAGGACATAAGAAAATAACAATTTACTAGGATGTTAATTGAACTATTTATTTATTTAATAATGTCTATCAAAGAATTAGGTTAAATAAATATACTGCATTCACAAAAAGTCTCTGGGCCACGTCCGCTTCAGCCTTCGAGGAGGATTGTAGGGATGAGTGGTGCTGGATAGGGATTGTGCAAGGGGATTTGGATGATAAGTAAGATCCGGTGAAATGTGGGGAATTTGTCTACTCATTATTTAGAGATTATTTTATAAATTAAACAGTATTCACGGGATGAAACTTACATACTAAGTTTCCATGGACCTATCCCAACAGCAAATATAGTTCCAATTTCTAATTTAAATAACTGTGTAAGCTTAGTTAATTGCTATGGGAAATCCCAATGAATTAATGGAGTAGTCTTTCGATATTGTTTCGTAATGATGTTTCGACATTTAAACTTGAAAGAGAAAACGACGAACGAGAGATCATAGGGTGGGCACGCTTCGAGCCGAAACCGGTGTGTCTTAATGTCCCCCTAGCAATTAAAATCCCACTATCCCGGACGTATTTCGAAACTATTAGTCGAATTTTAAATACATAATTTTTATATTGGAAGTCAATAAACGTTGAAGTGGAAGACCCTCTGTGGATAGTAACAGCAAATATATGAGGAAAATGTTAATTTGTAACTTTTAAATAGGCTCATATCTCTTAAAAACATGTTATTTTTATTATATATTTTTTGGTTGAATAGGAGGAGAGAATGTTATAACTTTTATATATCATATTTTTTATGGTATTGTATACTCCATAAGAGTGCATGTTTATAAGCTTTTCATATTTTTAGTTCATTCTCCCCCATTGCTCTATAATTTAAAAATTCTGAGAATTATTAAGCTACTGTTTGTTATTTATAAGTACTTATATATTCTAAAACAATAATAATAATAATGAAAAATTATTTCTTTCGCTTTTTTTTTTTTTAGTTTGTGTTCAATGATTTAATAATAAATACATTTTTCCTTTGCCTTCATTATTGGCCTCTTATCAGCCGCCATTTCGAAATAGAAAGCCCGAAAGTTAATGTCGAATCCCAAGGATCATCCTACGGTCTTCAGTGACTTTGGTGTCAAATAATAAAAATCGACCTGTGGTCTCGGTGAATAACTGTGGATGGATTATGATCAGATTTAGTTGTACTAGATTTTTGGATTCACCGTATTCCCCAATTTTCGTATGGAAAGTTTATTTTTGCTTTATTTCTACTATAGGAAGGCAGTGGATCAGCTGATGAGAAGGTTGTCTCCTCAACTCCTCTCTCAGTTTTTACCAATTTTATAGCGGAATCTCTCTGATTATTCACGTGATACAGTTAAAGTGTATATCAGAGCAGTTGATATTTACTGTTGGCATCTTTTTTTTTGTTATTTTAAGAAAAAAAAAAAAAAAAAAAATTTTTTTTTTTTTTTTTTTTTATTTATTTATTTATTTTTCTCTTATGATATGCGGTATGATCAGCAAGTGATGGCCAGTAAGGTGCCCAAGAGGTCTCGGTCAGACGGAGTTAGCTCACCAGCCAAACAAAGGACTCGTCGCTGCCTACGAGAAATACCTCCAGTGACCAAAATGAACACTTCAGAACCAGAACCTCAGCCCCAACCAGGTACGTCTGCACAAGAAACGATTGAAGAATCACCTTTCTTTACTCCAAACCCCTACCAAGTGCTTCAAAATGACAAAGAAGTAATGGAGTCTGCAGCAATACCCAGAGAACCAAAGCCTCCTCCGATATTTGTGAAAAATATAAAAAATTTCCAGATGTTCTGCACCCAACTAAATAAAATCTGCTCTGGCAGTTATTCATGCCTTAACAGGACCAATGACACCAAGATAACACCTGATTCTGCAGAAGCCTACCGAAAAATAGTGAAGTACTTATCAGAAACAAATGCGAATTTTCACACTTACCAGCTGAGGCAGGAAAGAGCTTTACGAGTGGTGATAAGAAATTTATATTCCTCAACCCCCACTGAAGTTATTAAAGAAGAACTAACGACGCTTGGTTTCAATGTACGCCAGGTAACAAACGTTTTGAAGGAGGACAGGGAGCAGCCAGGATTACGAAATAGGATCCCACTACCATTGTTTTTCGTGGACTTGGAGCCATCACCAGGTATCGAAAAAATATATGATATCACAAGAATATACTACACAATGGTGAAAGTTGAGAAGCCATATCCCAAGAGAGACATCGTGCAGTGCCATAATTGTCAGACCTATGGCCACACGAAGACATATTGCCACCATCTGCCGCGTTGCGTGAAGTGCGGTGAACAGCACAAATCTGTAGAGTGCACCAAACCTATACAAGATCCAGCAGTATGTGCCCTATGCTTGGAGGGACACCCGGCCAACTACAAAGGCTGCCAAATTTACAAGAATCTCAAAACCAGACACCAGAAAAACCGGATTCAAGATGAAGCACTAAGAACAAGAAGAGAGAGAGAGCCTTCCAGAATTGTAAACAATGATGTATCATTCTCCCAACTACTTAGAGGTAAGACTTTAACCGATAAATGTCAAGCCCTGCCACAACAACCTCAAACCCAACCTCAAAAATCCTCTTCATCCTAATATACCTAACCACCAACAACAAATTCCTCATATTCCTCCTCCTTCAAATGCAACAGATCTCACAAGTTTGTTAGCATCTTTCCTCACCGATTTCAAATCCCTTGTTACTCCACTCATATCACTCCTCACGAATCTCGTATCTCACCTCATCCCTCCTTTGAAAAATCCTTAAATGACTCACATCCCTAAACCCATATCCATTCTCCTTTGGAATGCGAATGGTGTTAGAAATCATACAGACGAACTATCTACTTTACTACTTGACAAGAACATTGATGTGGCACTAATTACTGAAACTCGACTAACCACTAAACAGCACTTCAATATACCACAATACCTGACATATCGTACTGACCACCCTGACGGAAAAGCACATGCCGGTACTGCTGTAATTGTACACCAATCCCTCTCCCATCACCTACTCCCATTACCAATACATGATTTCCTACAGTCCACCGCTATCGTGATAAAAACCTTCTCCTTTCCGGTCACTCTTGCATCAGCGTATTGCCCTCCTAACCGATCCATATCCAATGCCCAATTCAGTTCTCTCCTCGACTCCTTAGGACATCACTTCATCTTGGGTGCAGACCTAAATGCCAAGCACCAACAATGGGGTTCCAGAACCACGAATTCTCGTGGCCGAACCCTGCTGTCTGCACTCAATTCCCAACGTTTTCACCTCCTTTCCCCCAACTCTCCTACCTACTGGCCCACAGATCCCAACCGTAATCCTGATCTTCTTGATTTCTTTATCCACAGCGGCTTAAGTCCCCTCAATTGTTCCATTACACGTCTAAATGAACTTTCCTCTGACCATAGTCCTCTAATCCTTAATGTTTCACTTGAACCTGTTCCCAAACCTTCTCCACCGTCATTCATTAGGGGCCCAGTAAACTGGGACCTTTTCCGCCAAATAATCTCCGATAATATTGATCTCAACATATCCCTCAAAACTCCCGATGACCTTGATAGTGCCGTAAATTCCTTTACTACCACAATCCAACAAGCCGCCTGGACTGCCTCCTTTCCAAAAGACTCCTCCAGAATTCCTATAAAGACCATTCTACCCCAACACCTCCTTAACCTAATCCGCACCAAACGCCGTGCCAGATTATTATGGCAACGACCCGACATCCTACCGACCGCTGCTCCTATAATTACTACTGCAAACAATTAAAACTGGAATTAGCCACCTTCAGATCACAATCCTTCAACTCCTACCTATCCTCCCTCTCTTCTCGCGACAATTCCCTTTGGAAAACCACAACAAAAATCCTAAATCCTCACCGCATTTCCCATCCTCTCCGACGAGGTGATGGCTCCTGGGCAGCATCTGACGAAGATAAAGCTGAGGAGTTCGCCATTCACCTATCCAATACATTTATTTCACATCCGGAATCCCATCCTGCCCACACCGTAACAGTAGAAGAACTCCTTACATCACCAATCCCACTTTCCTTGCCCCCAAAAGCTATTCATCCTTCCGAAGTAAAATTTCAATTAAAAAAACTAATCCTCCGTAAAGCTCCTGGACATGATCTCCTTACACCTCAAATCCTTCGACAACTTCCATCCAAAGCAGTCATATTCCTTACATATATCTACAATTGTATCCTACGCACCACCCACTTCCCTCTGTTATGGAAACACTCCACTATTATCCTTTTCCCAAAACCAGGAAAACCTCTCAATAGCTCAACATCCTATAGACCAATCAGCCTACTCCCAATCCTTTCAAAAATTTTTGAAAAGATCCTTTTGAAACGAATCCTACCCATTATAGAATCCCAAAATATCCCTTCCCATCAGTTTGGTTTTCGCTCTCAACATTCTACTGTTCAACAAGGACTCCGAGTTGTTGATCATATTTCCTCAGCCCTAGAAAACAAGGAATACTGTTCGGGTGCCTTTCTGGACATTGCACAGGCATTTGACCGGGTATGGCACTCCGGACTGCTCTCCAAGCTTAAAATCCATTTACCTCAGTCCTTGTACCTAGTCCTCCGATCCTACCTCTCTGACCGCTCCTTTCGAGTTCGCTGTGGAACAGAATTTTCCAATATCTACTCCGTTAAAGCCGGTGTTCCCCAAGGCAGCGTCTTGGGTCCCGTGCTTTACATCCTCTTTACTGCTGACATCCCTGTTCATCCCGATACTTTTCTTGCAACATTCGCTGACGACACCGCAATCTTATCATCCAACTCTGATCCCGAAATAGCATCCTTAAATCTCCAAAGTCATCTCACCTTGATTGAGCACTGGTGTAATAACTGGCGCATTAAAGTTAATGAATCTAAATGCCAACATATTACTTTTACACTCCGACGCAATTCCTGTCCACCAGTACTCTTTAATTCCATCCAGCTTCCTTATTCAGACACAGTCCGGTATCTTGGCTTTCATTTAGACCGAAGACTAACTTGGAACCCGCATACTAGACTCAAAAGACAAGAACTCAACCGACGATACGGCCAACTATACCGACTACTAAGCAGAAAATCTAAACTTTCCATTGAAAACAAGCTACTGATCTACAAGACAATACTGAAACCTATTTGGACTTACGGACTAGAACTGTGGGGATCAGCAAAATTTTCTAACATCAAGCGCATCCAATCCTTCCAGTCTAAAGTCCTTCGAACAATAGTCGATGCTCCTTTCTATGTATCCAACAAAACCCTACATCATGACCTTAACATCCCATTTGTCCTAGACCTTATCCCAGAAAAGTTCTCCAAATTTCACCAGAACCTTACTTACCACCCAAATCCTCTTGCACAATCCCTATCAAGCATCTCCCATCCCTATAATCCTCCAAGAAGGTTGAAACGGCAGTGGCCTCGCGACCTTTTGTAAATTATATAAATTGGAGTTCTGGCAATGGCCAGATTCTTCACTCAAGACATGTGTGTATGTGGCTAAAGTGCTCTCGACCAATCTCCGCTGGCTTTAGTACCAGTGACGCGGTTGGAAGAGTAGCGCAGGGTTCTCCTGGAGTTCCCTCGCCTGATTGTATATAGGTATGCATGTTATTTTTTTTTTTTCCTTAGTTTTAATTTTCTTATTTTTTAGGTTATTTTATTTTATTGTCTATTGTATATACTTTTGATTATTATTTTGTTCTATTTATTTTATTTTTTTGTACATATGGTGTGAATGTCATCCTACCTCACTATAACCAATGTCGAACAGACAGATTGTTATAATAATCAATAAAGAAATTTAAAAAAAAAAAAATTTCTACTATAAATATGTTACAACTTTTTAAAGGAAGGAGATGGTCCTGGGTGGCGGTCATAAATAGGCTAAATAGTGGCAAAACTATTTTATTAAAAGCCAACGTTTCGACCCGACTTTGCAGGTCTTCTTCAGGGCGGTGTGTTCAGCTAGGAGTTTCACCTATAACACTCCTTTATAATGCAACGATCAACTATTAAATATTCTAAATTTATTTGCTTCAGTATTTTAAACATTATAAACTATATTATAAATATATTTTTTTGTTTGTAGATTTTAATTAATCTTGTAATAATCAATGAAACATAATAGGTAGGTAGGTCACAACTAATTCTCTATAAAATAATTAAAATTGATTACCTAGTTATTTATTTCTCGTTCGATGTGACGCTCCTTTAATTCTTCCTCACTTTCGTTCTAAAATCGATTAAGGTTTCTACAATGTAAAGTGTTAATGTAAGGACAGTGAAAGGAAATAAATTAAAAATAATTATCGTATTCCTCCAGCTCTTTTCATTTGTAATATACAAGTGGTACTTCAAGGCAAAAATCTTTGAAGTACCCTGTCACCACATAACCTTGTTGATGAATCTGTTTATTTACCTAGTTCTAAGTGAAACTCCTACCTAGCTCAACACATCTCCCTGAAGAAGATCAGCAAAATCGGGTCGAAACGTTGGCTTTTAATAAAATAGTTTTGTCACTATTTAGCATATTTATGACCGCCACCCCGGACCATCTCCTTACTTTATAATGCAACGGTCAACTATTAAATATTCAATGTTACAACTTTTTGTTGACAATCAACAAATGTCCTGGACATACAAGAAATTAACAGGCATCGGAGTTAATTCAATGGAAAGGTTAATTGCATTTAACATTAACAGTTAATATCATTATAAAATTAAATCGTTTTCATAATTTTTAGTTACAAGAAGAAAAAAATAAGCATAACAAATGTTTTCTCCCATTGACCTCTGAATGGAGAGACAGAACTGTGATATCATAACATAAACCTCGCCACGCAAGTTTCCAATTTCGGAACAAGTCCAGCTTATGAAAGTGGCCCCCGATCCATTGCTCAGGCTTTCATGATCGCGCGTCCAACTTTAATAGAACTGGTCTTATATATTTTAGTTTAATTTAATAAACATGTGTCAGTTGTTGCCATTGGAACAACTTGTATTTAAATATCTCTCGTGTTGACCTTGTTTTTCTGCTAACATTTCATGCTCTTTTGGAATTATAACTAGGAATGATTCGTAGTTATCTTCTGTGTGTCGAAGCCAGTTAGAATGTCATTCATTGGCTTAAGCGCAGTTTGGGCAGTTGTTATGTTGAATATTTTGTGAATAATATTACGAACAAAAATATCTATCTATCTATATATACAGCAGCTCACAGTGAAATTGAGACATCTCGTAGAAAAAATACTTAAAAGCTTACATTAAAGAAATAAAACCAAAAACTCTTCAACTGATTTATTTATAATCTCATTTTAAATATGTACAAACTCAATAAAATCAAAATATTCAATTGTGATTATTTGAAAAAAATGATAAAAAGACTGGGTAATTTTACCTCAGTCAAAATGATAGCTTTTGAATACTATTAATTTATTTGAACATTCCTTTCAGTCTGTTTGTAATGAGGTCGACCAATTTATTGGTTTTTAGCCCAAATGTCCCACAATTTCTTTCAAGTTTCTTCTCAAAATGCCTATGTAAACATGTTTACTCACTATACCATGTGAATATTTTCATTATAAAGTCAAGATTTTTTACACCAGAATCCACTATACATCCTCACACTAAAAAACATAATATCAAAAAGAACATAAAACTTAATATATCAAAAGAAGAAGAAAAAGAACATAACACTTAAAGAGTTTAAAAATATAACTTACTCACAGGCGTTGATGACCCTAGGGTTTTACGCCTTAAAGTCCAAACAAACAAGAACATAACAAAATAACACTTTACTAGTATGTTTATTGATTACAATAAAATATTGTTTATAATGTAATATAAATTGAACTATTTATTTATTCAATATTGTCAACCAATATCCAGATGTATCATTTTCACTGTGCCGTAAGATTCGGTAACTTTGGGGCTGGGTGGGTAACTTTGGAACAGCGGATAAAATTTAGTTTGGTGATTCCGTGGTGGATGGATACACTGTGTTGGTTCATTCTGCTAAAACGTGCTTTGTGTAAGCATGTACTGCGCTACTACCTTGCGGCAGTTTGAGAACCCTAGTTCTCTACACTCGTCGTGCAGGTTTTAATTATTTCTTTTGCTTTTTTCAAAATCATAGTTTTCATGAAACTTACGCTTGTGCTTCAAGAGTAGTGTGCAGTACATGCTCTGTCCATGCTGGCTGAACCAACAGTGTATCTACCACGGAATCACCACAAACTAAATTTTACCCACTGTTCCAAAGTTTCTCACCCAGTCCCAAAGTTACCCCATCTTACGGTATATTGTTGTTTTTTTTTTTGTTGGGTTTAACGTATGCATTTCAACTAGAACTTGAGGGACGAGTTATGGAGTGAAAATTCCATGGTTTTTGCTATTTTAATTGTTTTTTATTATATTTTTATAATAAGATACAATTTTGGCTGATATCTTAAAACCATAAGTTATTTACGTGACGCCATTATCATTGTCATACATTAGCAAATTTCAATAAATTAAAAAGTATTTATTTACTGTTATACTTAGCTTTTCTAATACTTTCTAAACCAAACAATAATTAGGTGTAGTAAAACTGGATTCTTTTTTTTTTTTATTTGTGAACTGTTACTTATGTCGCACCATTGCTCAATCGCACATTCCCCTCTTGCGATTCTCTACATCTAGCAGATAACATAAGGCTTCCAACCATCTATTCCGAGTTCAACCTTTTCAATTAAAAAAAAACAAACTGCACTATTTGCATAAATATCTCAATATTCCCTTTGTTGCAGATTTAGTCCGGATCAGACATTACAGTTTTAATTACAAACTCATTATTCACCGTAATCCTCTGTTTCATAATCTCTCATCCATTTCAATTTCTGGTAACTCTGAAAAGAAGATAACCAATGAACCTCCTCATTGATCTAATCATTGAAGTGGGTTGGATTCTTCACAAGTTCCTATCATGTTTTAAACTCTTATAACAAGTTTACTAGTTGTTTTTATTTATACAGTTTCAAAAATAATCTGAATAAAAATTTTAAAAAATCTGCACTAATTTTGAAAAATTTGTAACAATTATTTGTTACTGCGAAGATTGTAAAGAGATTTCACATTTTCGGAAGAGTGGAATTAATATTAAATGGAACAATTGAATACTGCAAAATTCGAAGATGTCATTGATTTCATTCTTGAAGGACGTCTCAGTTGGTTTGCTAGAATTTTTTCGTTCTTGCACTAAGCTGTAGATAGATAAAAGTTTCCTGTCTCAACGAAGACATTTTTTTTTCTTATAGAGTTGTTGTTCCTTATAAAACAGCAATTAATCCGGTAACATAGATTTTAAAAAATGCACCTATTTTACTTACTTTACTCTCTTAACTTCGTTTGAATGTAATAACGCATTAGTCTCTACAATCTTCGTGGTTATTCTGGTTTAGCTTAATATATTTATTCTATTCCTTATTCGAATTATATTTATTTCATTTTATTTTTCAGTGGTATTCTGCCGAAGCAGGTACAAATGGCGATGATCACGGAAATGATACACTCAGCTTCCCTGGTACACGACGATGTAATCGATCAATCAGACTTCAGACGGGGCAAACCTAGTGTCAATGCCTTATGGAATCAAAAAAAGGTATGTTTTATGAATATATTTGCTTCGATAAATATAATTAGTTTGCAATATTACTCAATTCTTCTTCGGTGCATACTATTATTTTCAAGTTAATTTGTTATTAGCCATATTTACACCAATTTAAAAAAATTTGTTGTCACTTAATGACTACTCATCAAAATGACGACGTTTCGGCTCGTCGAGCCATTTTCAAGTCTAAAAAAAATTTTTCATTTACAATCATATATTAAATTTTAACATATTTCAAATTATAAAGATACTTATTATGTACCTAAAATACCCATCATGTACCTGTCATTTTCACTTATGCGAATTGCAAGCGTCTACAATATAATACAATTCATTATTATTGTCATGTTCACCTTTAATTATTTAACAACATTATTATTACTCATCTTTACTATTACATGATTCAAAATAAGTTAAATTTACCATGTTTCTGAGTCACCCACATGTCATCCATCTCATTTCTATTCAGTGACTGGTTATTCTTATAGGAGTAGGGGAAGACTATTTATTATGAACATAATAATGCTGTTACTCAATATTACATGTGGATCTATTTTAAGTAATATTAGCTGATTTATTTCAAATTTTGATTTTTTCAATAGAACTAGCATAAAAAGTATTCATATTATCCACGTCTGTATGATTATTTACTGAGTTTTTTAAGTTTTTAGTTATGTATATTGATTCTTTAATTCTACGTTTATTCGTATTTCTTTCATTATGTAGGATTTTGGCATTTTTGAAATCAAACTCATGTTTAGTTTGCATATTATGTTGTGAGAGTCCAGTAGCTAATTTAATTTTTGTGTTTTTTGAATTACAATTTTGTTTATGCTGTTTAAGCCTTTTTTCAAACCATTGGGATGTTTGTCCAAAATATGCTTTGTTGTCGCAATTCTTACAATTTATTTTATAAATAATATTCGTTAATTTATCGATAGGTACTTTATCTTTAGTTTTCGAATAAATTGTATCTAATTTATTAATTGGTTTGCTTGCAAATTTAATTTCATTTACATCGTATTGTTTAAATGTTCTTTCAATTTTATCAGTTAAGTTTCTAATATATGAGACGCTAAAATATTTTTTAGGTTGTTGTTTGTTCCCATTACATTTTTCAATTTGTGTCTTAATGTCATGTATATCGTTCATGGAAGGTTTTTGTTTTACTGCATTTTCAGTTTTAAAATAATTTGTTATTAAATTCGGTTCTTTATTAATTTTAATATTTTGCTTCACTTTCTCACTCCTATCATTGCTAATATCAATAATCTGTTTGTTACTATTGTCATTTATAATTAACTTTTTATTTTCATTATAATAATAATTATATAATAATAATTATTACAAAATGAAAAATGGTCTACCGATGGGCGGATGTATGTCAATCAATCTTTCGGGCATATATCTGAACAATCTAATAGATAATGCTATAATTAAATGGGGGAAAAAACCGAAGCTTATTATAAAATACGTTGACGATATACTTGCAATAATAAATAAAAATGAATCTGTTAATTTTCTGGATAAACTAAATTATATATCAGATAAACTAAAATTCACAATGGAATTGGAGAATAACAACAAAATAAGATATCTTGATATGTATATTCACAGAAATGAAAGCGGCGATCTTAGCACGGCATGGTGCAAAAAAACAATAACTAGTGATAGAATCCTAAACTGGCACAGTAACCACAAGAAACATATAATAATTAACACAGCTAAAAATTTAATAAATAAGGCAAAATTAATAACAGATCAAAACCATATAAAAGAAATCAAAGCACAAATATCAAATTCTATTAGAAAATTGGTACCCCATTCGATTAATTAATAAATTATGGTATGAAAATAAAAAGTTAATTATAAATGACAATAGTAACAAACAGATTATTGACATTAGCAATGATAGGAGTGAGAAAGTGAAGCAAAATATTAAAATTAATAAAGAACCGAATTTAATAACAAATTATTTTAAAACTGAAAATGCAGTAAAACAAAAACCTTCCATGAACGATATACATGACATTAAGACACAAATTGAAAAATGTAATGGGAACAAACAACAACCTAAAAAATATTTTAGCGTCTCATATATTAGAAACTTAACTGATAAAATTGAAAGAACATTTAAACAATACGATGTAAATGAAATTAAATTTGCAAGCAAACCAATTAATAAATTAGATACAATTTATTCGAAAACTAAAGATAAAGTACCTATCGATAAATTAACGAATATTATTTATAAAATAAATTGTAAGAATTGCGACAACAAAGCATATTTTGGACAAACATCCCAATGGTTTGAAAAAAGGCTTAAACAGCATAAACAAAATTGTAATTCAAAAAACACAAAAATTAAATTAGCTACTGGACTCTCACAACATAATATGCAAACTAAACATGAGTTTGATTTCAAAAATGCCAAAATCCTACATAATGAAAGAAATACGAATAAACGTAGAATTAAAGAATCAATATACATAACTAAAAACTTAAAAAACTCAGTAAATAATCATACAGACGTGGATAATATGAATACTTTTTATGCTAGTTCTATTGAAAAAATCAAAATTTGAAATAAATCAGCTAATATTACTTAAAATAGATCCACATGTAATATTGAGTAACAGCATTATATATGTTCATAATAAATAGTCTTCCCCTACTCCTATAAGAATAACCAGTCACTGAATAGAAATGAGATGGATGACATGTGGGTGACTCAGAAACATGGTAAATTTAACTTATTTTGAATCATGTAATAGTAAAGATGAGTAATAATAATGTTGTTAAATAATTAAAGGTGAACATGACAATAATAATGAATTGTATTATATTGTAGACGCTTGCAATTCGCATAAGTGAAAATGACAGGTACATGATGGGTATTTTAGGTACATAATAAGTATCTTTATAATTTGAAATATGTTAAAATTTAATATATGATTGTAAATGAAAAATTTTTTTTAGACTTGAAAATGGCTCGACGAGCCGAAACGTCGTCATTTTGATGAGTAGTCATTAAGTGACAACAAATTTTTTTAAATTGGTGTAAATATGGCTAATAACAAATTAACTTGAATATAATTAGTTTGATTACCTAACACGATGAAGCTAAATGATGCAGGGCCTGATTTCTACGATCATCATCCGACTTTATAAAGTTTAAAAGAAACCATGCTCCATCGTATTTGAAGTGTTTGTACTTACAAAGTTGTTTTTGAGTTTCGATTATAAGCACTAGTGTGTGTTTAGTTGTTTTGGAAGTAAATATTTGTTATGTTTAACATTTAAAATAATTTATTTATATCTATCGAGTTTCAATTATGTATTTTGTTTAAATACAAGCACATTTTATATATTGTTTTATTTTTATACGAGTGAAACTGAACCGTCTGGAAATAAATGTTAACAAGCAGGATTTTATTTTGATTGCTTTATTTGACGTGAAATAGAGCTACGTTAAGGTCATGATTAGCACCAGTTGGGGAATAAGCTTGTCTGCCAGTTACTATCGCCCATATCTAATCTTAGGGTACTCACGAACGCAGAACTAATACAGTAATACAATTTTCGATAGGTAAGACTGTTTTGTTGTTTTCAATACAAAATCTCCATAAACTACCCCATTCCCTGAAAATATTGCTCAATTTTATTCATAATTAATGGAGAGATGACTAAATTCATAGGACGTACAGTCTGGCGTAGTTGTCAAATATGTTTGAATTTTATAGATTCGCCGAGTTTGGAGATTTCGTTGTCCAATAAGTGCGGGAAATAATTGAAAAATAGGTGAAAAAAGCACAAATTCTGTTGTAAACATAATATACATCTCTCTCTATCTAAGGTCTGATTTCATTGGTATGTTTATTCTTTGAAAGAATTTCTTTCGTTACCTTTATTCAGTGCCGGCCTTAGACATTCGGCTCATTCGAGCAATGACGTCATCTCCCCCTTTAAAAAATTTAATTTATTTCTTTAGCAGTTTTATATTATGTAATATTTGAATTTTATTTCATTCAAAATTTCCCTAATACAGTTGCTGTATTGATAGACTATAATTAATTCTTTTAATACGTTTAGGACTTGAACTTTGGGGGACAGCAAAATTTTCTAACACCAAACGCATCCAATCCTTTATGTCCCAAGTCCTCCGAACAATAGTGGATTCTCCTTTCTATGTAACCAACAAAACCCTACACCATGACCTTACTATCCCATTTTTCCTCGACCTTATCACTGAAAATGTTTCCGAATTCCATCAGAACCTTATAAATCATCCAAATCACCTAGCATAATCCCTTTCTATTTTTCCTCATCCCTACAATCCTCCTCGAAGGTTGAAGCGGCAGTGGCCCAGAGATCTTTTGTAGTATATATCTTGGAGTCCTGGCAATGGCCAGATTCTCCACTCAAGATATGAGTGTATGTGGCTAAAACGCTCTCGCTCAAACTCCACTGGCTTTAGCACCAGTGGCGCGTTTGAGAGAGTAGCGCAGGGATCTCGTGGAGTTCTGCTTTTCCTTCTATAGTTGGAGGAAGAAGCCTGGCTTGGGGTTCTCTGCCTAATTGTATATATGCATGACTGTGTTTTTATGTTTTTAATTTACTTATATTTAGGTTATTTTATTTTTATTGCACATAGTTTTTGATTATTTTTTTACTTTTGTTAATTTTATATTTTCTGTATATATGGTGCGAATGTGTTCATATATCACTATAATTATTGTCCACGTGGCAGATCATTATATTTTTAAATAAATAATTTAAAAGAAAATAACTCAAAAAGTTTGCCTAAAATTCCAGAAAATTAATTTGTAAAAATTGCCAGGTTATCTATATATATATTTGTATTTAATATAAAAATATTTATAAATTGCAATAATAATAGACTTTTCTGAAAAAAATGTCCGTCTTTATATTTCCTCCAGCACATGCTTTTTGAAATGTTGTTCCACGTCTCTTGTTTTTAATACATAATCATATTTAAGGACCACATCTATTCGAAATGATTCTTTTAAATGGTTAGAATGATGATTAATTAATTTTATTTTTATTTCAATTTTTTTAAATTATTTATTTGAGTAGGAATTTTTGAAATAATTGATTAAAAAAATACAACAAACCATTTCTTATTACATTAAGTTTACCGTGAATCAATCTTGTTATGTATTAATAATTAATTGCTTCTTGTAACTAATTTTTTTATTAAATCCGTAACAATAAGTTTATTAAATACAATTCAAAGAATTGATTCAAATATCTCAAGTCGGTTGCTTATTTCTATTTGTAGTCAATGTGACGTAAAATGTCATTTCGACTCTTGACATATGATATGTTGTTGCGATGGGTGATGTAGTTCTTTTACTCAACACAGCGTTAGATTACATCCGTGTTGCGGACTCAGGTGTGGTGGAATGTGAAACTCTCCGAACAGTTCGTGTAGGAACCGACTCTTTCCTCCTCCAAAGGAATTTTCGACATCAAACTATCGATTTCAGCCTGAGCATGATCAAATTGCTGAGGAGCTAAATTATTTAGAAAAGTAGTTCGAAGATCTATAAATCCTCGATTTTGAACAATTGCGTGTGCTCATCCAACTCTTCTATCGAACTAGATCTCTTATGGTCGCCTGGATCCTTTATTCCTTTTCAACATCGTATCTCCACTGCTAAATGTTTCAAACCAACGCCGCGCAGTGCGCTGGTCAAGGAAATCTTCTTCATATTTAATAATTTCACGAGTTGCTTCAGTGGTTGTGATTTTTTTTTTCGGCAATGCCTTAAAATTAGCAGAATTTCGTAGAGCACTGTGAAGTTTCTTCTTTGAAACAAATAACTAAACTGAGGCCTTTTTTGAAGAAGCTGAATGGGATTAAACAAGCTTAGAGAATTCTTTAAAGCGATTATTAAGTATTGGCAAGTATTAAATAGGATTAAAATATTTACAGTACTTTGAAATCTTGAATTTGATAAAAGGTTTACTTTTTTTTATACACCCTATAATATTAATTTCTTCTCCATGACAACCAAACATCTTTGCTCTGTGTGTTTTCTTTATAATATTTATTTGATGATTCACTTCTTCCCATTCTTCTTTGATGATGGGTGGGTGAATGGCTAAGCGGCCTTCATCGCTTGAGGTTAATTGCAACTGTTGCCGATGGATTACTCGGCACTTTCACATCACGCCTTCTTCTTATCATATTTACTTTTTGCACCTTTATTCCTAGAGATATTATTATGATTAAATAAAAAAAAAAATGAATAAAGGATGCATACCTGTGCAACTCCAGTGTTAATATCGTATGAAGCAGTTGGAAGCGATCTTACGTGTCTTAACTCATATAGCTTAGAATTTCTCCGCTTAACTTTAAAAAAAAAAAAACTTATAAAAGCGACCATAGTTTTTTCAGTAATTATTGAATAATAATGTTCAATAGGTTATTATTTATACTTCCTTATAAAAAACCTGAGTGTATGGAAAGGATTTCATACGGTTATACTGTATTTTTCTATCTAAAACCTGTTCTAGATTTTAATAATATATGAACCCTTCATTACGTCATTATGTAAAATTAAAAGTTATACTTGCGTTTTAAATTGATAAAGTCTCTGGCAAATGATTCCTATAATATTATGAACGTGGTTGAATCAAACCAGTTTATGGTAATAGACAAATTTACAATTTATTTTTCAATTCTTTCTTTCCAAGATTCAGTTTTGAGACTCTGATATTTTAAAAATAATTTACTTGTTTTTAAAATGTCTTTAGGTAGATGTTTTATTTTTATTCGATTGGCAATTCCATTGGTTTTCATGTGGTTTCAATTTTTTGAAAAATAAGAATAATTGTAAAATCATTATAGGAAACAGGAATTTGATATTCGACTAAAATACAATAAATCGATACAACTTAAGTAAAATAATAAATCAGTTTTTAACTTTAATTTTTGGATTTTGTATCACTCAAAATTTGTACTGATGAAAGTACTTAATACATCTATCGTCAATCTAAATCAGTATTCTTCCATTTTATCTAATAGTATAGAAAATTCCATTAAATTTATGTAACCCAAACGTAATTATACTAAAATGAATTAATGAAAGCTAAAGTTTATGTAGTGAATGTTCAAATGGAATAGAATTTTATTAAAGTTCAATGCATTCTCCTCATCTGGCTATCTTTGGCTGTTGAATAAAATTACAATAGCTTCATTTTAACTATGTTTTATCGATGGTTTCATATACACTATTAAGGTATTTAATGTCACTAGCCTGTTGAGGCTCCCGATAGATTGCTTCGAGCTGCATATTCTATACACCTCAACCTCCTTGCTTTCATAGCATGATATATTGAATGGTCAGTTTCTGTAAGCATTTCTTTATTGGTCCAGGTCCTCCATACGTTAGTATCTTGATCGCTCCGGTTATTGTTCAAAGGATTTTCCTCACAAATCTTTCAATACTAATTCTTTTATAAGAGACAATAATAAAAATGTATTCTTTACTTGGTTTGATACCAAGCTGTATGGATTGTATTACTCAAGGATTGTACTGTTTCTTCCTATTAAATGTTTGAACTTTGAAAGATTACAATTTGTATTCAGGATCATTACTTCTAACAAAAAACCTAATAATTATAATGTTTGGCTTATTTAGGATTTTCAAGTACATTCTAACAATCCTCAAAACAGGATACATGAATTGTATTTATCCTCATGGCCACGGAGCTCGTTATGAGAAAGAGATTAACTGTATATAATGAAGCATGCCAACCCCTAATGACCAACCTCCCTATTTTGGTGTGTAGTAAGGCCCGAAGAAGACCTTGCATACAGGATACCGTTGTGGTGAAATTCGATAAAGATATTGTGGTTGTGTAAGCCGAATGGTGAGATGGAAGCTAGAAGGTCGGGAGGAAAAGATGTATTAGAGGCGGGAAGAGCGTGGGGCGTAACGAAACAATTGGGAAATAGCAAAGCCATGTTTTCGTGGATTAACACGTTTGGCGATGTCATAAGTATTTATTTATATTTCAATATAAATATATAACTATTTTAATTTAAATCCTAAATGACTACTATATTTCGTGCATGTTTATTATTACTTCTAATTGCAGAATTATCGAACTTTAAAATTTGCAAAAGACATGAAAGAAGACTTTAACCAGGGATACCCAGAAGGGATTTTCATGGTCTATATTGGGCCTTCTAAATTTTTGAGAGGAGTACACTTCGACGGGGTTGTGAATTTTCGGAACGAAAAGTTTCAAACCAAGAAATAAAAGAAAAACATGTAACATACTCCAGTAAGTGCAATTGTTTATACATGGGGAAGGGAAGAGAGGGTATTTGGATCGGGCCGACGCGCGTTACAAATACGCTTTACCAGGCAAATTAATAAACAGAAGACTACGAATTCAAATTCCGGCACCCGAGGACTTTCAACTCTAGCACTAATCCCCCGCACTCTCCTCTGTCACGGGAAAACCTCGTATTCCTTAATTAAAATTCTAGGAAGGGAGAAAGAAAAAAATGAAGTTCTATTATACATGATGATTTTGCTAATTCTACTTTCGCTAACACTATTTTTATGAAGAGGTAAGCAATAAAATATCATAGAAGAAGGGAGGGTTTTACCCGCATACTACGAGTTTTAAAAGGTTGGTAACATGTGGATGAAGTCTTGTTTCTTATTCTATTTGAAGATATTATCGTAGTGCATAAATCACAGTTCCGTAATAATCAGTTTAAGTTGAAAGATTACGGGTGAGGATCAAGCCGCATAATTCCAGGTCACATGTTCTACTAACCGAGGTTGTGACAGGAAATTAATTTTCTGTTCTATTAGCCGTGGATCGACTTCGGAATAGGAAACTCTCTTGGTGCATACCTGAGTCCTATATAATTGATACCTGGCCCTTCATTAGTTTGGTAAGAGAAGAGAGGAATGCTGGCGATTAATCGAGATCCTGATTAAATCTTATGTAATCTGATCATCTGATTAATAATCTTAATTGCATTCAATTAAATAGATTTGAATAAAAAACGTTGTTATAACACTGATTTTATTATCACTTTTTCGACAGTAGGGTTCCTTAAGCTTCTTCTTCCTTTAATTAATTGTTCATATTTATAACTGAAAACTGTGTGTGCGTTCCATATATACCGGGAGTTAAACATTAAATACGTTAAGCTGACAACTCGTTCCATAATTTATTATTGATTGGACCCGACTTTATAATTTCTTTAACAAAGTACACTTATAAGAACCCATCAAACAAGTAACAGCAAAAACATTCTATTTCAAAAAGCCAGAACCAAGTCACAATTAAATTAATTCTTGATCAATCTATTAATATTGTATAATAGCAATTTTTTCGGGTAAGTAAAATTTAGAAGAATTTTAGGTTTGTTAAAAAAAGAAAATGTACTTATTTCAAAATTTCCTAATCTTTCAAGACCATTTAGCCTGATTTGAGTTTACTCAAAACATGAATAGTTTAGATTGGTCGCATTCTACTAAATGCTGTCTAGTTGAAATCCTTTACTAATAATGTTGTTTGATAGAATAACATGTTTGGTTTGCAATTCATATATCGATGGAAATCTATTGAGAGAATCCGTATGTCCTGTTGTTCAACAACTGAATCGGTCTTACTTATGATGTTTTTTGAACTTAGCGGAATCCATTATATACTTCGTAACGGTAATCGACCGCACTTCTTGCGTCTAATCTCGTGCTTTATAGAATGCCAGACCTGACCGCAGTTATTAGTTGGTCATTATCCAGTTCAGTTGCGTGCCAACTTCGTTCTCGGTTGTCAAGCTCCATCGGGAACCACCGCGCATGTCCAACCACTGGGTAGGTTTTCACTGCGTCTTATCTATTAGGTTAGTATTTTAAGAATGTTCTTAAAAACGTGTAAGAACACAATTCTTCCACTATATTCTTAACTTTCCAAAAATGTTAGTTTATTGTCCCATTCGTTGTTACTGTTTTATTTTGTTGTTTTTTTATATGAAGGAATTAATGGCGGTTTCATTATTAAAAATAAATTGTCTTTGAATGATATTTGACAGTTTTCTTGGGGCAAAGGAGTATTTAATTATAAATTTGTAAAAATAATTAATTGTAAAATTGATCGGGTATCTATTTTTTTCCTCGAAAAAAATGGATTCTTTAGACTCAGAAATAATCGCTTCGTAACTAAACAATTATATCAAAAGTGATTCAGAAGTTTAGGATAAAAAGAGTTTTTTAGAATATGAGGTCAACAAAGATAATTTTACTTTCTAAATTACTTTTGTTTTTTATTTAGTATATATCGAAAATTTATTGACTACTTAGCTTTAGTATGGGGTTACTTATACCCATCAGAAAACGTTTTAAATTACACCTAGTTATATTTTGAATATATATAAAGATAATTCATAGTCGTTACAACATTAAGTATCACTTGTGCTAGAATCTGAGGCACTTTACCATGTGTTTTCAGAGTTTGGGTTTCATTTGCCTCACGCTCTACGGTACATACAACCGATTAAATAATATATCTATAGATACTGTAGCTATACAATAACAATGACAGGCATACAATGTAGATAACTATGAAATTATTCCGGTCAGTTTTAAGGAACTGAATATACATCAACTTAAACTGATTGAGCGGTTGTTAGTGAAGTTGATACTACGGATATTGAAACTTGGCGACAATGCTGAAAATATATTCATCTACACGCACTGATTCATGGAACTTTCTGTATGTTTATATGTACATAAAGAAGAAATGCTATGTACAATACTTGTAAGGAGCTGTGGAAGGAACCCCATTACTTCACCAAGTTACAGTATTAACATCAACTTAACTTGCAAGCCGCCATATGCATATATGCATGTGTCCTCTAAGCATAGTAGTATTTCTGAAAAAAAAAATTAGATTGAATCTATTTTTAAAAAAGGAATAAAAAAGAATTTCCTTAATGTTAGTGAACTCTCTAAAAATCGTTGAAAGTGATTTCTCCTTCGCTAGACATTTATAGCACCAGTCGTTTGATATAGAAGAATGCGGTTGTGTTACGAGCCTCCTGCTAGACCACTAGGATCTGGAAAGTCGTTAGGGTGATAAAATTGGTAAAATACCGTTTTAAATGAGGCTGTAACAAGTTAAGTATAGATATAATTATATTTCTAGAATGAGATGCAGAAGTATTTTCAATATTTCTCGTTTTAATATAGAATCAAATAATGAAACTTTTATATTTACTTAAATTCTTTAGTAAACGCTTTGTATTTAAAAATTGTATTCTGATATCATTTAAAAAAAAGGGAGAATAGAAATATCGATGAAGGAGGATCATCCTCGAGTGACCTCTGATTTTAAATCCAAATTTGAAAAAAAAAAAATCGGTCCAGTAGTTTCGGAGGAAATGCGCGGACGGCGGACAGACAAATACATAAATCGTATTTTGGATTTTACGTACCATAAGACGTAAAACCTAAAATTTTGAGAGGGAGTTAAGTTTTTCAATTTTTTGTTCAATAGCAATGGTTCATTATTGGAAATAATCAAGCAATATGCATGTCATGGTAAATTGAATATTTCATCACTGGAGAAGTATATAGTATTTTAAGTAAATTATTCCCTTTAAACGAAAAGAAAAAAGAAATCATTAAAATCTGGAAGTCTTAGTAAATATACAGTGAATTAAATCGTATTGAATTAAAAAAAAAACAGATGTAAAAGGAATACAGAACATTTTAAGCTGATCAATATTAGCGAATTTGCTGCAAAACAATTTTTCGTTATATCCTTAGGTGTAAGGAAATTCGTAGGATTTGACATAAGACAGATATTTTCCCCTTTCATTGAGAGTTTCATGAATAAATTTCGTTAGGAGACACTGGGGTGGGGTAACTTCATGAAATGGATTTTTATCATAAAATATTTTAAATTTTAAATTAATCTAATAAGTCAAATGGGAGTGACATTATATTGATAATTGCAATGATAGATGGGCGATTTGTAATTAGAATTGTTAATTTGAAAATGGATAAAGTGATTGTAAATTGAGAAGGTCATGTTTTTATAAAATCCAATTATAATATAATAAAATAACACTGAAGGTATTATAAAAGATAATAAAATCTTAACGGAACTTATGGAACTTGGAAGAAAAAACAGTTTTATATTGGACTTTACTGCGGTAAGGAAAGTCGTTTAAGAAAATTTAATATTATTCTCCATTTACTCCCCTAAGAATAATAAAATGTACATTAAAACCTCCATTTTCCTGTATGCATTGATAAAATTTAATTAAATCATAAACTAAAGACAAATCAATGCATGATATAAAAGTAAAATAGAAATTAATCGTGATAAAAATTTAGTGAGTAAAATACGTTACAAGAGAAAAAATATATAATAATAAATAAAAAAGGTAAAGTGAATATAGAATGAGATCTATATGTACATTTTTTGAATTTACAAGGACATTTCTTTTTAAAAATATTTTTTTAGCTAAATGAGTTTAACTTTACGGATGGAGTGGCAGAGAATTCCGGAACGAAGTAGCCAGAATCACAAAAGATTTTTCAAAGGAAGTTGTTCTGTAAGAGAGTGAATACAAATGAGAATGTTGAGATATTGTGTTAAAGGGGTGAATAGAAGAACGCAGGGTTATCAGTTCAAGAGTATAGGATGGTTTCTTGTCAGGGATTAGAATAGGAAAAGGACCAATGAGGCATTGTCTTCGCAAATTTAGATATTTAATCTTCCTTTCAGTCTTCGGAATGGCTGTCAGTGGATTCGTCATTGGTATCATACACTACAAATGATACTATAAGTTTATGATAACATAAAATATTTGATGAATTCTTTTGATTGAAATCTATTTGCTAAATATCTAACAAATACTCAGTAATTTTTTAAATAGAACTTCTGTTGGCAGGTGTCAATAATTAATAACTCCATCGAATGCTACAGAATAGAAACTCACAATTTCCTATTTCTAAGGCTAATTAAAGAAAAATATCTGTGTTGAATTCCGCAAATTAGTTTCCGAATTCTTCATGGTATTTAAATTTTAAGAAGTTTTAGGTTTTCAAAACGGTTGTTATAATTTGGTTTTTGGACGCGATGTTTTTCCCTTTCCGACTTTCTAACTCGGCGTCACGTGAAAATACAAATTTGAATTATAGCTCATTACAAAAGGGATGGAATACTGAAAATTTCCATAATCGTAGGGGTCTCCAAACGTTTTGGTCCGCGAGCGACATTGAAAACTCCACTAAGTTCCGCGGACCGTTTTGAAACCTCAGATATAATGGATTAATCGTGTAAGGTTAGATATTTTATTAATTTAATTTGATTTGATTTATGTAATACATAATTTTTGTTTGCGTTATAATTGTCCATCTTCTTGAGTGGGTGATAGCTGCTTCTTTAAGGCGGAGCTAGTTAAGTTATTATGCTCACTTCGTAACTTTTTAACGAGAGGCGATGACTTCCCCGTTAATGGAACAGCTTGGCAGTGCCTGGCTGTGAATGGGGACTCGATGGTAACCACTTGTGAATTGAATGCTAACAGTAAGGCCGGCATTGCAGTATGAGCACGGGAATTAAATATTTATCCATTCACTTTCTCTCTCTCCTACTTGCAGTGCTACTATTAGCTTTGTGGGCAGCGTCTGAGGCTACTTTCCCTATCTCTTTTCCTCATTATATTTTACCAAACTATGTTACAGTGGTTTTGTATTAATTAATATTTGTTATTTCGAAAGTTCGGGCCAAGAAAACAATTCACCGGTACTCTTCTATTGAAGGAAGGGGGCTGTCTCATCGATTACTCCCCGCAATACTCGTCCTCGTCTAATGTCTTCCCTCATCCTTCCCCACTTTAACTACTGGTGCCTAGTGTAGGGACACTATCTGGCGAGGACGATATATGACTGAATAGATTAATAGATTGTTTCATCTTTTATTTACTAATTTCCAACGACAATACCTTCTAGCCTAGGTGCCTTTCTATTCCAATCCTTGAGGATAAACAAACCATCTAATACTCTTGACCTTTTCATCCTGAGTTCTTCTATCTATTTCTTAAACACATGATTTTAACCTTCCTATTTGTATATCTGTATATCCGCTATATCTATATCCGATGTGTATACGATTTCAACAACATTGATCATATGTCGTCAACAAATATAAGTTTTTGCCATCTTCTTATGTCCTGTCAGTAAACTTCATGCATACTTGTGTTCATCATTCCTTCCTTTACGCCCTCGTACCAATTTCTCTTAAGGCGAACTTTCTTCCATCTTCTTTTCGGTCTTAAATACAGAATTCGTTTATTCTATCTTCCTTCTTCCATTCTCATCACATGCCCATACAACTTCAGCCTCATTGTTTCGATGGCGTAGAAAATGCTTTGCATTAGTTCTACTTGTTTCCTTAATTCACTATTTGAAATTCGGTAGCCTCCAATAATCCCTTTCTAGAACTAGCAATTTTTTCGATTGATTCTCTTTAATTGTCAAAGATTTGGCTGAGTAGAGAATAACAGTTTTCCGGGACAGATTTATAAATAATCGTTTTTGTTTTTAATTATATTTGTACTTATACAAACAATGGAGGCTCTGGAGTTCAGTACTTTATAAGGAAGTGCAAAGAGATGATTTGACTGGGATCACGATCAACTGATATTTTCTTCCTCTTAATTAATATTTTAACTAACAGTGATCATTTTATAGATACTGAATATCTCCCAGAAGAGTATTCTGATCCCAGATTCCATCTACTTCTGATATAACAGAATAAATTATTAACAAGGACTTTAATAGTTGCCCTACCACCCTGTGGGCTTTTTGATGGGTGAGCCCTTATGCTAGAAATGTTTAGGTATGTGGAACAAAAAAGTTTTTGTTTCGCTTTTGATTGAACAAAATGGTTAATAAAGCGGTTTAAATGTTTTTTAACAGCAAAATTTCATAGGAAAAGTCAAATTTATTTTGCCAAAGTGGTTGATTCTCTGAAAAAGAAGATTCAAATGTCCGGTTCGGGAGGTGAATGTGTATTGCTTATTCAGAAAAGGCGTTCTTGCCAATCCGCATTTGCATTACAGCGGTCAAGGTGTTTCAGGATTTCTATTGGCGTCGCCACAGGTGCTGTAGGAACCACTTCAATGGATCCATTTTATCGCTATAATAAAACATTTGTTAATTTTATTATTGTATGCAACGTTTCCATGGCTTATCTATATTCTCTGGCCATCAGTTTCGGATATATTTTATTTTTTTATGAGCTGCTTAGAAAGTATTCTTTGTTTAAATAAAACTCCAGTTAATCAGACTCTGCGTATCGACCGAAATATTTGTAATGGCATGAGGAAAGCTCTTTCTACAGAAGATGGTATGGTTGTTGCCTAACCTCAAAGGTCAGATCCCCCAGCACGTGGGATGCTTTCGAAACTACCGTCGCTGCGATCAGTTTTCAGTATTGCGCCTATTTTTCATTCCATCGCTCAATGTATCAATGTCAAGAGTAAATAACATCCATCGCTGTCCATCATTGCCTTCTCTAAAGCCGTAATGGAATGTATAACGTATTCATTTGAAGACCATTCGTTTTCAAGTCCCAATATGCTTACTGGTTTAACCTCCATAATATCAATATAAATAAATCAGTAAATAACTCAGCAAGAGAAAGAAATACAATGTTATGTTATAATTGAAACTATATCAACCACGCAATCTGTCTCCAAAATGCAGGTAACAATAAAAAACGGTTTGCCAATTCAGGCATCATCAGCAGAGAAATGAAAAGCATCTTAAAAATCATATCACTCCATGACATTCACTCGCTTACTGGAAGAAAGATGAGGTAACACTGCTAAGGAGGGTTATAATAAAACAGCTGGTCAAGAAAAAAAAACATGTAATATCCAACCAAATAAGTGTCACAAAAATTCAAAAAATGCTAAGAAAAGGTTATGATTAAAGAAAAATCATCATTCATTTGTGAGAGTAGCTGGTTTGATAGTAACGTTTCTTCGATGCGCTTTTACATTTATATCTATTTTTTTCTCTCGTTATTTGAATTATATCTTTTTCTTGATATTTTAAAATTTTTGTGCATGTATGATTTTGGTTGGCTTTTCCTGATCAGCTGTTGGATTATAACCTTCTTTAGATCTGTTACCTTATCTTCTTTCCGGTTCGCGATGGGATGTCATGGAGTGATGTGGTCTTCTTCGATTTGCCTTTCTTTTCTGTCCTGATGATGCCTGAATTGGCGGAGCTTTAATGGGAATTTCATTGTTACCTGTATTTTAGAGACATAAGGCTGTGAGGTTGGAGATTTTTTTTCAATTATTATTTATTAATAATGTCTTTAATGACAAGTTAATGAAAAAAATTAAGTTCATCGGTCGGATTTATCATACCAGGCCAAGGGTGCTGTGCACATAAATAGGCCTAATGTTGTACCTACAGCCATACCAATTAATAGGGCAATATACTCCCAAAATGGACTGTGAGTCTTCAAATGCTGACAGTCAGTTACTCACGTATTTCAACACAAGCATTGTGAGATTCCAATCTGTTATCGCGACTTCAAAGGACGTATTAAGCCCATTGCCACATTTGATGACTACGGAAGGTTTAATGCTTAAAGATAGCGAAGAAGATAAGCTTGCGACACGAGTTTCCGGCCTTCAATGTATCCAATCTGCTATAACAGTTAACAAAAATTGAGATTAGATTTTATGGATAATTATTCGAATTATCTTATTTTCGATCAGTTTTATCACTCTTATGGGAGTGGGGTAACTCAGTGGTAGGGCTCTGATGTTCCAATGCTCAAGGTCCTGGGTTCGAATCACGGCTCATGGCAGAAAAATTATTTATTCTGTTTCATTAGGCGTGTGGCGACCCTGGGATTACGAGGCACACCCAGCCTCTATAAAGTGAGTACCCTTAATTAAATAATTAATTAAGGAGAAAACCTGGCGATTGAGCTTGATGTTACTTTTATTCAATTCCTATAAAATGATTGATTTCACTAACTATAAAAATTATAATAAAATATTATTTATAGATCGTAGTCCTCGTGTGACGTCGCTCTAGCATCATTTAAATGTCTTCAACATTCCTTTTGTTTCAGAAAGGGTTCAATGATCATTGTATATACATATATTACTTAGTATCATCGTATATTGTAATTAGTTTAAACAAAGTTTTCTTGGGGGGTCAGAAAAAAAAATTGTTCTAGACTCTTCATCTTCCATATATTCAAAATTTCGTTAAAGCTTTCAGTCGTGTTTCCTAATAACGTTTTTAAAATCGAAGACCGAATTGCAGATCTTTTCCCATCTTAATCAGACTTCTCCATATCTGCCTCTCATGGGCTATTTATTTCCAGTTATCTGCAGTCAGAACTATTGCACCTTTGTTGATTCTATCTATCCACCTGATTTCTGGCCTCCAGGTGGTCTATTGCCTTTTATCAAGTTCTTTTTATGTTGAGGTTTCCAGATTGATTACTCCGAGCTACATATTCCGTTATATAGCAAATATTGATAATTTGCTTTATTATTATTATTAAATCATATTGGAGATATCGATAAACATATTGATATTTACCTTATTGCGAACTAGAAAACAAAACCTATTTAAAAAAACAAATGGAGGTTTACAAATTATCAATTCATAACAATTCAGTCAACGATGACGTATTAAATTCTACTTCAGATTGACACTTATTAATAAAATCATGGAATGCTCTCTAAACAATCTCTTTTATTTAAATCCGTTAATATGAATAATGAAATAATGAGCAAAATATCATTTATAGATCATTAATATATTTTTTCTTATTAATTAGCTTAATGATGAGCTCCAGTTCCCACTTTACCTTGATTAATCTCATACCTTTCGAATATCCACTTTCCTTCCAAAGATATTAAGTGAGGTCAGTTCAATTGTGTAACTAGAATCAGTTCCTCTTCTCACGTCTGTGTTATCTGCCTTTATTAATGCTAATTATTAATTATTTTATTAACAATTTTTATTTAATATTAATTATCCTAACAACTATTCATTCTCAATGAATACCATTGTCAACCTCATAAATTTGTCTTTTCATTCTTAAAATCTAGTCAAAATGCCATTTGCACTTGCTGAAAAACTTGGTCCCGCTAAAATTAAAAATTCATTAAATCTCAAAATTTTCTCTGGGTACATATTAATATATAAAATTTATAATATCGTGGAAAAAAAAAAACAATTTATTTTAACCCTTATACATTTACTTATTGCTTTAATTCATTTCAACCTGTTGACTACGTTTCTTGCAATTTTGCACATTTTAAATTGTAAAATTACATAGAATTATTATATAAGCCATCCAACCATAATTTTATATAATTATTGTAAAAATATATTTCCTCAAAACATACCTTTTAAAAAGAGAAAATCAGTCCAAACACATTTAATTTTCCGTTTTTATCCAGCTACTAAACCATCTCGACTTAAATTATTTAAATTATCGTTTTGTAATCCTCAATATAGTAAATTTCTATTATTATATATTTTTTTAAATATATATTAAAATGAAATATACATCAATTTTGGTTATGAGCATCTTTATTTAAATATTCCGTCGATATTATGTAGTATAGTATTGATAGAAATCCTTGGCATTCCTTTTTATTTTCATAATTAAAAAAATCTTAAGAATTTAAATTTTAATTTAAGACTACCATTTTTTAATGATGAAAAAATGGTATTCCTAAATTACAATGGAATTTTTTAAATTAAATTTATGATAATCAATTATGAAAATAAGAAGGAATGGCAAGGACGATTGCCATCTAGATCTACGAGATACGAACAATGTTTTTGACTTATTAAGTGATAAGATTATTCAAGAATACAAAGTGAATTAAAACAGTAGTCATCATAATTCCCTGATAAGCAAATCCGCCAATAAATTATTATTTACAATTTTTAGATAACTATAAAATCCTTTAGTAGATTAATTTATTATTTAACCCTTTTTTTTTATTTACGATTATTTACACAATATTATCAGAAGTCACTTGGAAGATGCTCCCTTTTTTGTTTTAGCACATGTGTAAGTGCCAGGTCTCCTTTCTTTTAGAAACTCCTTTCTGCTTCGATTTCTCCTGAACAAGAAATCGTACCAGAAACGCAATTGACAACTGTCTCGCGCATTAAAACATCCGCACGTTGAATTAAAAACTGATAAAAGTAGTGGTTCATGAGTCCTGCACATGCGAATGGCAATATTGAATTTTAGATCACTGTATTTCTTTGTAAAAAATGATAGATTGTTACAAGTTTTTACTAAATGGCGAAGATTGCTTAATATTATTATTAAATGTATATTGTAAGGATATTATATGGAAAATAGAAGAGTTTTGGAATGTACATTTGGTAAAATGCACTTAAATATCATATAATTGTATTTTAATAAATCTTGATTCCCTTAGCAATTTTTGCGCTATGTCATTTTTAATAAAACTATAACCCAATAAAAAATGATATCATTTATCAAATTTGCCGAATTATAAATGTTTCGAAAATAAAAAAAAAAAGAAGTATTTATTCTTCTTTCACTATCTTGATCGTAATTGAGTGGAGTTTATTTTTATTTAATAAAGAAATGGTGGTTTCAATTAATTTTAAATGATAAAAAGTTGACATAATTGGCTTACAGAGTATTTGTAAAGATTTCTAGTGATAAAATTTTTTATTTTATTTATTCCTGTTTGCTTCTAAGGATTTCTCTCTAGATCAAGATAACATTCCTTATTATGGCCTTTTTTATATCCACATTAGCGCCATTTAGTTAGTCTCATAGTCTCATAGAGGTAAAAACAGAAAAATTGAAAAGTTGTGTTAAGACATACTTCGGATTGAATCCTGGACCATTTCTTTCTCGAAAAAAAAGCAAAAGCTCATGTTTATATTTATGTTAAACCTTGTATTTGTTTATTATTATAAATTTAAAATACGTCTTCAAGTTCGAGCGCTCACATCTTTCCTCAGACCACACACTGATTTGTACTTAATGTGTTTTATCGAAAAACGCATAGATTAATGACTATCAGTGAAAATACAACGAAAGACAACATTTTTTTTTTTTTAAACTTGCACTAGCTGCTCACCTGTTTGTCCCACTTCGAAAGACTATGAATGGAATTTATGATACACTTTTCTACTTTAACTTATTATATTAGGTATGCCTGCGTCTAAGATGTTTATTTTCATTACTTTTTTTTTTTTTTTCTCACTATGATATTTTATTTTGTTCTTTTGTAGCTTTATATTATTTGAAGTTAGCTTATTTTTTTTATTTTTTTTTATTTGTAAATATGGTGTGAATGTGCTCTCAAAACTCTATTATAAATGTCCTTTATTGAGACAGATTGTAATATTTATCAATAAACCAAAAATTTTTCAACTTATTATAGGATAGTTTTTTCAATAAAATAGTTTTGGAATTAAGAGCTAAACGGTATAGCAACTTCGAATTAGATCTTCCAAGAAACGTATAGAACTACAGAGAAACTTACTATTTAGATAATTTTTTCACGTGCGACTTCTATTCGGCTGGACTAATTTGTGATTTCGACGCGGTCAGATTCGAAAAAGCAAGAAGGTTTGGCGTCAGTCTAGGAAGATTCTCTTTTAGGGATACGTACTATCTATGTACATGTCAATGGGTTTTAATGTTTGGTCGTGGTTATCTGTTCAAATGGGAGTTATTTATAATTCAAAATAGTTTTAAAAGGAAGGAGGTGGTCCGGGGTGGCGGTCATAAAAAGACTAAAATAGTGGAAAAACTATTTTATTTCAAGCCGACGTTTCTACCCGACTTTGAAGGTCTTCTTCAGAGCTAGAACTATCAAGATACAAAAAGATATAGAGAATTGTGGAATATTTAGATAAAAGTTTATTTAGATAAAAGATAAAATTACATAATATTTAGATAAAAGTTATAAACGATGTGAATAAAATTATAAACAGTGTGAATTGAAACTATATAGAAATATTATTAACATTAATATATAGTTTATTGTTATTATTTATAATTATAATTAGTTTATTCACATTGTTTTTTATTTGTTTCTAAATATTATGTAACTTCCGATTTTCCGATATTATGTAACCAAACGATTTTCTATATCCTTTTGTATCTTGTCCGTTCTAGCCCTGAAGAAGACCTGCAAAGTCGGGTCGAAACGTCGGCTTGAAATAAAATAGTTTTTCCACTATTTTAATATTTTTATGACCGCCACCCCGGAACATCTCCTTCCTCTAAAATATACTACGGTCAACCACGACTTATTCAAAATATTTTTACATGTTGGTCCTTTCGTTCAATGAATTCTTCACCAGCTACTTTAATTTTGATTAATTGTGTAATTAGAAATATTTCCCCTTTGTCATTCGTTGATTGGAAATCTTTGTTCAATGCATTATTTAACTATATAAAATAAGAAGTTTACGAATAGCCAGGTATGTCCGTACAGGGAGGAGAAAGTAAGAACATTATGCTATGGAATTTATGAGATCATTTCAAACGTCAGAGGACCCAGGACGTGTGGTGCCATGGTAATAAAAATGTTATCGTCCTGTTTTGATAATGAGAACATTTGTAGCTGTTCCACGAATCCCTTCCTGTAGTAAATGTTTGACATTTTTTTTCTGTGCTCAAAAGCTTGCCTGCCCGATCCTTGCTAATCACTCTTCAAATTTGCCGAGGCCTTGAGTAAGCACGCTCCTTTCCGGCGTTGTGTTTACAATATGAGCTTTGTTCCACTTCAAATAAATAAAAGGAAAAAATAATAAAAAAGGATCAACGGTCAACATCAGACAGGGTCAACGGTTTTTTTGTGAATGGTTACGGAATGAGCAATAACTGCCTGTCAGGTCATTCCTCTTAATTTCAAATATTCTTTGATTAGCACTACTAATAAAATATAAAAATAATAAATAAAAAAATCATAAAATAAAAAAATCATTGAAGCCCTTCAAGATAAGTTCTTCAACTTATCTATGAAGGTATCTATTTTTTATAAGTGAAATCCTCCAGCATTGCTTATCAAATATTGAATAATACAGTAGGAGTATTATCATGCAACCAGTGCTAAATATTGTAAACCTCTTAAATGTATAAAGTATAGAAAATTATTTACGAAATGTAAGTTAAATATGGTCGCTAGCAGTCTCAATTTTAACGCATTCTAAGGTCTTGTAAAGCGTTGTAAACTTCGTAAATCCGTGGAAGGTTACTGTAAGGTTGTGATGTGTTTGATTCTTTGTTCTTCGTTTGTGTACAATATCCACAGAAATGGAATGTAAAGACAACTAGGATTTCATTTATGTATTCATCAAGTTCTTTGCCTTCTCAATCATCTGAATCTTCATTCAGGCTTTCTAATAAAGCATTTTTAACCAAATAATTCAGCAACTCAGCCTTTTCACTTAGCTTTAGAATTTTAAAAATAAATCAAAGAGTTAGTGTATCAATCAAGAACTCAAATACTTTGTTTACAGCACAGCCAAATGCACGGTGGGACAGATCACACCATTTAGTACTCATAAATGGCTTAGTTATAGTGCTATTATAACGTTTTTGGTACATTATATTGATTATATTAACGAACAAATATTAATACAATAATTTAATTGTAAAAAAAATTTAAATTATTTTTTTTTAATTTATTATTATTTTTTTAGATTTAACTTCCTTTATTCTATACGGAGGTCGTTTAAGAAGGCCTCTATTTATAAAAATTATATAATTATATATTCTCAAAATAATACTTTGATTTAGATCAACACTACGATGTAAATTCCATATACTACCTTTCTTAACTAGGCATCACAAGATTTATTAGAGCATTAATTTTTTGTTTAAGAAATTTAATGATTTTTTTTATTTTATTTAGACTATTATTTTAAATAAGGTATACCTTCCTTTATCATTTCTAAAAGTAGATTATTGATGGAAGTTCGCCTGTCCTACATATCATGGGTGATATATTTATCAGGATTTAAATCAATTTTTAGAGTTTCTTTTTTTTTTTTTAATTTAATTTTTTGAGAGTTAAAAAGAAAAACTCTGAAAATTCACTGAATCCTGATTATCTAAAAGTATAGTATAAAAAAGTTGAAACTATTTTACACATTGCAAATAGCATGTTGATATAAATTAATTAAATTACATTAAATTGCTTACCTATATAGGCTAAATAAAATATTTGAACTCATTTGAAAGCGAAACCCCAAATCTAACCTCCGGCTTCCTCCTTTCCCGTAATTGCTCCTCATAATCTAAAGACTGGTAGAAGTGTAGAAAGCATTTCCTCTCATCAACCTTGATGACTCTTCCATGTAGAAAATTTCTTATTCATGGGTAAAATACACGTTGATAAGGCACTTTACACGGTCAATGGTACTGTTAGTAAAAATGATACCATTATTCCGTTTTTATCAACCTTACACCATCATTCCAAATCGTCAATATTTTCTTCAGTAATATTTCAGTGAGTACCGTGGTATTGAATATTCGCAAAGCATGTTTTGCGGCTTGTACTACAAGTTGTACTGTGAAATGCAAGCGATTGATAAAAGATTGGTTTAAAAAGCGTGAAGAATACTCCCACACTGTACTTCTTCAGAAGATTATCAATATGCATGCAGTGGATAATAAATTTTATTTCCGCATGATTAACAATTAATTATTGACGAGGCTTAAACAATCTTATCAGCTAAATATGTTTTAAGGATATGATATTTTCTTGGGTAATCATACTGGAAATCTTAAGTTTAACTGTTATTGAAATATACGGCCGACTAAAATATCAAAATTGTTGGGTATTGACGTCATGGTATGCATTACAAAAATCTATTTGTAATCATTAATACTGTCAATATCTCCCCTCTATTTTGGGGAATGTATTTTCTCGTATGTATTTTATCAGAACATTTACTGTTTTTACTTGTTTATCCAGTTCTGCAATTCAAAGGTTAAAATTATTAATATATTTTTGTACTTTTACCGACTTAAGGAATATCGCATAGCATTATGCACTTATATTTATGTTGCTTAAACTTCAGGAACACCGGGTAAATCATAGATTACATTATTTAAAACCAACATTCCTTCTTTTTCATCTGCCAATGCGAATTGTAGAATCTTGCATCCTTCTCCTTTCTTCGTGATCCATCCTTGAACATTCACCATTTTTCGATGATGATCCTGTATTTTCTATAGCTTCTGGGACCTAGGACATTCGTTTCTATTGATTCGTTGAACAAAAAGGGCGGTCTTGTCATTTCAGAATTATTTTAATCACTCTTTTCTAGGAAAATCACATTTTTGGAGTCCTCTTTGCTGTATGCAGGTAGAGTCTCATTGGGGCTCTGGCCAATTTTTCATCATTCATTCTATATCTCACAAATCATTTGGCTTAATTAATCTCTTCATCTACCAATATAAGCGCTATTTTCTTGTTTGAATATTGAGACCAAACACCGATAGGTCACAATAAAAATAACTCCCTTTTTTATGGTATTTCAAGTGGCTGGAGGCTGCTCAGCGTTACAAATAAGCATATCTATTATGGAATTAAGAACTTTCCATCATTCAATTAATTGAATTACTTCATCATCAGTATTCGTTCCAATTCAGCAGCCCTGCAGGAGCTCCTCCTAGTTCGTAAACTGTCGTGATTGAATATTCAGCTTCTTTAACAGTCTGCTAGCTTGATTAGGATCTCAGGCCAGGAGCTTTGCCGAATTACCTGTATCCGTCTGCCTGGAAGTGTTAGATATTTACGGTAGTTAGGCAGGAGCCCTCTTTCTCTTTGGGCAGGCAGCCTCGTTAATTGCCACGATTCTTTGCTCCCACTTTCTCTGAATATCTTTTACTCTTTATACACCCTTTGCTCATACCCCGTTACCGAACTTTCTACCTAACCTCCAAACCACACCACAAAGCCAAATCGCCATTATACATTCTCGGCACCGTCACATAATCTGAATGTGCTCGTGGTAAACTATGATTGCTACAATATTATTCAAGAATTCTAAACTCGGACAGCTCTTAGATGTTATTACGATAGCATTCATTCCTTTAATTATAGATTTATGAAACATTTATTGACCATATAAATTAACAATCGAATTCCGAGTCACATTAATCATAGATAAATTTCCTCTCATATTTTTTCTGATTCAAATATATTTGCCTATAACACGGCTTTGTCGTTTGATGTCTGCATTTTCTATTCCCAAGACTCTATTAATCGATGCACACAGCTCGATGAATTAAAAAGAGGTTGAAGGTTTTGCCCATGTCCAGTGAACAGAGCGTTTCTTCCCTCTGTATAACTTTGACACTGGTATTCTTTCTCCATTTGCATGTTTTTATTTACACTATTCGGTACGAAACGTTTTATATTATAATATAAAACGTTTCGTACACAAACGAATCCGGTTCACTAGCGGTTCCAGACATCTCATTAGTTTCCTTCCTTATTTTCCTCTAATTTACTTTAATAATCCCTGCATCCATTTTCTCCCGACAGTGAAAAACCTAGGAGTAACCTTCAATCAAAATCTCTCTTGGAATAACTATATCTCCAAGATTACCCAAAAATATATAATTTCCTCCCTCGTATTCTCCAATTTCGATAATGGTTTCTTGGTATATGAAGGGCTGTCTCCAAGACTGAAGATGAGATTGAAGGGACTCATTGTTTCATGAGATTCATCGTATCCATGTCGACAAGTGCCATTTGTTTTCATTTTATTTATTTATTGGTATTGTATTTTTGTATATAAATATGTAAACCATTTAAAATTAACTTATTTTTTAATACTGTATATAATTCTGTTAACTATATAATTGCAATTGCAATTAATTGTTAAATGATAAGCACCTCTTTGTATTTTGCCGAGCCAGGCTTATGGACATAAATTTAAAAGGTACATTAGTTCTAATATAAAATTATTTTTTTCATTTCATTTCATTGGGAAATACACAATAAAAAAAAATGCTGATATTATTCCTAAGACCAAATATACAGTTACCTAATTTATATAATACGTAAATTATATAGTTTTTTTAAACATAGTGTTTCCCTTGAATGCACTATACTTAAGAATCAGACATCTTTATTCTGCGGATCTAATTATTTCCATGTTATAAATTTTGCTAAATCCTGTGAGAAACATTTCTCACTTACCCAAAACATTTTATATTTGGCTGAAGCATTCAGTAGAAGTTGAATAACTACTAAATGACACTGTGCTAGTTAAGGTCAAAAGAAGTTCTTGCAGTGATGGCTCATGCCAAGCATAATAATGCTTCTATAGTATAACGAACTTTCTTGTATCTTTGCTGTACAGAGTTTATTCACCTTTTGCCAGAGAATGACTTTGCTACAATCTTTATTACACGCAGATAATTCTTAAGGTTTCCTATCTATGCATCTATATCAGTCAATTTCATCACCCTTGTCATTACTTTTCTCTATTCACTTGTAATAGTTCTGTACTTTGTGGCAATAAAGACTTTATAAAAATATGATGATTAAATAAACAAAGTTCGAATAGTTAGTAGGGATATTTTTAATAGATAACGCCATCATATTTAAATCCTAATTATATGCATTTTAATCAAGTCGTCGTGATTAAAAATTATTCAAGACTAGACGCTTTCTACCAGATTGTAATTTCGGCCTCCGTCCTAGATTTACGAAAGATCGTTTTCGTGATAGGTCCTGACAATTATTGCTGTCCCCAAAAGTCATTATGAAAATTACTGTCTGTAATTGTGCATACTCTCATTACCACAACGGGGCGTGAAGCCTCCCATACCCTAAATTTCCTAATTTTTTTTTTAAGAATAATGTTTTGAAATTTTACTTATATATCTATTTTATCAGGTGAAAAATATCTACGCCCACTAAAATAGTTCTTTTAGAATAGAATAGAAAATCATCTTTATTCTGGATCTAGGTCCTTTAATAATAACAATATTCTTCATGCCAATTGACAATAAATCTGGCCAGATGACCTATTACAGTAAAGTAGGGATGGGCGATAATCGATAGTTTTCCACTATCAATGGTTCGACAGTATCGTAAAAAAAAAAATCGATAGTAACTTCCCTACACAGACTTAAAGAAGATTTATTTTCGCTGTATTCCTTAGTTATTTAATTTAAAATGCTGTATGAACTTTATAATAATTAATATTTATATTGGATACATTCTTAAAGATTTCCGTTAAGGCACTAATAAAAATGATTAAATAAATAATTAAAAACATTATGAGAAAATACATTTATAAAGAAAAATAAATTGGATTTATTTCCCTGATTGTAGAATTCAAAAAAGAAACATCGGCGATGTATAGGTAGTATTTTTTTAACTATTTAGTAAAAAAGGAGGCGAAAGATGCTTAAGTCTTTTAATTTCCAAGAATCTAATTTTCTAAACTTATTTTGATAATATCACTTAGTTTAAAATATAATAAAACTGTAATGACATCCTTGTAGATTTTATAAATATATTTTTTTATGAAAAAATAATAAAAATAAATAATTTTTTTCTAACTGCACAACTGAAGGTGTTAAAATATTCCTAAGAAGCTAATTTGAGATTAAATTAAATTAATTTTTTACCATCAAGGCTTCTTCTTGTTCAATTTTATTTCAGTTTTACAGATTGATAAGAATAGCTTTAAACACGCATTCACACCTCCATGCACTCATTTTCTTAATGTGGCGGTTGGCCATGAACTTGATCAAAAAATCACTTCTTGCCCGATCCTCGATCCGGAAATAGTATTTTCTCGCGAAGTATTGAACCCAATTTTTTTGAATGAATGAAACTACTATTAGTGTGCCGATTGAGAAGAACAAAAGCTCAATAGATCAAACACTATACATCCAATCTACGGTGACTCGCCAGAGGTGGCCTGATTTTCAAAGTGACTGGATAATGTCCAAATAATTATTATTTTTAACAAAATTGGTTTTGGTTGATTTGAAAAATATTCCTACGAAATTTCTTGTAAATTGTTATGTAGAACAATTCAACGTTTGTTGATGTAATGAGTTATTTTCTCCCCAGTTACAAAAAATTGTCGAAACAACTTTTTTCTTGTTTGTTTTATTTTTTTTCTATTTGTTGGCCTGTAAACAGATTTAAATTTTTATTTGATGATCTATGTTCCTAAGATTTTGATTGATTTATTTGATTTCGATATTATAATTGATTTCTTTCATATAAGATTTATTTCAGTATCAGATTGTTTTAATAGCACCCTTCTCTGACAACCCTTCAAATAAACTAACCATATTTTGTGGAGTAGATTGTGGAAGAATAAAAATATACTTATTTATCATAAAAGTAATTTTTCTATATATATGCACCTCATGTATTTGATATGAGAGATATCTATACGGATTCCTCTAGGCTCTAAGTATTGACTCCTTGAAAAAATATTCGGAGTTATTTTACTCGTATGTTAGAGACATGTTACATAATTATACAGATCGAAAAGTTACTGTTTTGACACGTAGCCTTCATTAGCTTGCTATTGTTACCTAACAGCGCTCTAAAGCTCTATTGAGAGGCTCCTATTGTTTCCTGACCCGGGGGTGAAGAGGATAACGCAGTTCCTCGTTGTAATGATCTTCAAGACGAACCAGCAAATCACTTCGCATGGGTGCCATATGTAAGATGAGCTTGTACCTTGTACCTTCCGCACAAGAAGTGGACTTGGTTGCTCTCGGCCTGGCAGAAAGGCAGGGCGGGATTGTGTCCTTGTCGGGAATTTCTCTGACTTGCTTTCACGTCGTGCTTTCACTGAAGCATCTCCGCCAATAATGATTCATTTTCTTTCTTTTTTCTTTTATTAAGCGTAGCACACTAGATATGTATCCACAAATAGTAGAACTCAGGCGTACGTCAAGCGAACGGAAGCCTTCATTCCTTCGCGGTGATGCTATGCTAATTAACATAAACATTTCGTATTCTCACTGAATAGTAATCCTCACGGTTACATCACCGACGGTCGCCCGTTGATTAGAGCCGTACTGGTATGGTACAAATTCCAAGACAATTTATTTTAATTAACACTTGTTGCGACCTCTTGACCTATTAATTACTTTATACTAAACGATATTCTTGTTTAATGATTCACTGTGACCTCTTTAATTTTAATCTAAATAAATTATAAATTTTATTCCAAATCAATTTAATTATACTTTTATTACAAATGGAAGCAATACAGGGTGTCTCCTTTTTTTTTTTTTTTTAATTATCGATTTCAACCCCTGCTTTCTAGAATGGGATGGCTCCTGTTGGAATTCTGTCCTTCCTATCCTTTTTAGGCTGTTAAGGGACATTAAATAACAAATATTATAGTATAGTTTATATATACATTACTTAATGTATGCCATTACACAAGCATTTGAAGTAATCCCTATTAGCTGCCACCCGAACTATTCTCAAACGATAACACAGTGCGATAACGGACAAGACGTTGCTTGGAATAAGCAATTAGCCGATCAAGGACTGGAGGCAGGTGCCGTGAGAAATCTATTCTTGATATTATCTTATTTTCAGAAGCCGACTTAATTAGTGTCACATCGCACGGCTTGTAGTTACTGTTTTAGCAACTCATTAGGAATATTGATGTTGAACCGTCTAATATTGAAAGCATTAATGAATTTTATAATGATGGGTGTATTGGTTTTTAGGTGAATGTCTATCTTATCAGTAAATATATTCCTTCAGTAAATCCTTTACTTCTTAAAAAAAAAAACCTTTTCATCAAGTGGAAATACAATTACTTCAGAATTACTCGAAATTACTTCTCAAATCAAAAATTACAATAAATTTGAAAATCACACTTGATGTCCAGAGATTTCTATTTACATTCTTGGAAAAGGCTTTTTCTGAATTTCTTTTGATACCACTCAAAGATCACTGTGTGAAAAGCTCTGCGGTTAGACAGGAGAATGCAGATGAGTTCATTACTGGGATGAACTTGGCTAACCTTATAAAAGATATTCCAAATGATTGCAGTTTTAATTTACCAATATCCCTTTCTTACAATTAGATAATAAAAATAATATTAAAAAAATACTAGATATAGCTCCTACTTTGCCTATAACAAGATCGATCGTGCAAGAACCTTCATCCTCCCCATTTCAAGATATTTCATTTCTCTCTTCTTCTTAATAATAGAACAAACGACAGCAAAAATTAAAAATATCGTAGTTCATATCCAATTACACAAGCTGCTCCCTGTTTTCCTCTTGTCTTTCGTTTGATTTTTCATTAAGAAAATTCATGACCACGCCAAAATGTGCCCCACATCAAAAATTCAATACCCTGTCAAAATGTGTCCACCACAAAAATTTTGATGGTGCAAATCGTACCATGAAACTCTCTTCTGGGCACCCCTGAGAGAAATGAATAATGTAAGTTAACAAACAAAACCTTAAAAAATTATAGTTTTGAACGCACCATTAAATAGAGAATAACTAATTTTAAAAAACCTTAAAAATATCGAGCATCAAAATAAATTTATATTGGATGATTTCAAATTAATTGATCCTATAGGATTTTATCTTCAAAACATTTAGGGGTTGAATCTCCAGTTATTAAAAAATATTTATTAAATTCATAGTTAAAATAAAGGCTTGCTTGCTGACTTTTTTTTTAATTAGCTTAATGACTTTTTACGTATTCTATAGAATTTGTTGGTTTTTACCCAGAACAGTTATAGTACTTTCTGCAATTAATTTCTGAAAATATGAATGGAAACTAGCTTTCAACTGACCTTGTATAGATCCAGAGAATGTTAAAAAGTACCCTAGTGATAATAGAAATAGATTTGTAAACGCTATAATGCTAACTAATCCCAAGGTTAGTGGTAATGTCCACAGATCTGAAGTGTTAAGAACCTTATAGCTCTATGGAATATGTATAATACTTTATTACAAAGAGATAATGTTGAAAAAATAAAATAAATCAAAATACAATATGGCAAGAAAGGACCGCAAGGTTTTCTATTATTGAAAACACTATTATCATCATATATTTATATTCTTTTCTTTTTGTATCTTTATATACAATATCTTTAAAGGTTATGGATTGAAAACATAAAATGGATATTTCAGACCACTATAGGACTCGATGAGTATTCAGCAAACTTGGAGTGAATACTTTGGGGGTCGTACGGTATTTGACGAAGGCCAAGTAAGTGTGGCCAAATTTACTTCGTTGTGTAACGGATAGGCATTTTGGGAATTGTGTAGGCAGTTGTGATGAAAAGTGGCTGTTGTAAGTCAATCTCGAACATTCAGGCTTGTGTTTCAATGTGAGTTTGATCCTAAACGTATTCCGTGTCGCATCTTAATGCCTGCAGATGAAGGCTTTCTTTGGTGAATGGAGCTTGTATAGTTTATTTTGAGTACTTGGAAAATATTGCGATAATTCACTCTTAAATCTTATGTATAAGATTTCTGAAATATCTGTTGTTTATTGTTTAAATCCATTATATGCTAGTCGTTTTAGTTTTTCCAATCGTAGAATATTCAGAAGATATTCTAGCATTTTTCTTTGTTTTTTATTATGATCAGGTATTGGGCTACAAATGGGATGGTCGACCATATTGGGGCATGGGCCTCAGAATGTTAGGTTCTGAACGTTGTGGAATCGATTCTCACCTAGGTCGCTAAATTTTCATTTCTAGCCTGCCCCAGAAAATGAATCTTAACATTCCCATTGCGGATAGTAAGCGGCGTCAAAACTGATTAGTCTGTGGGCCAGACCCCCTTACCGTGCACCCCCCCCCACATCCCTATAAATTGCATATCGTTGTGTTCCTTGTGACAATTTATTAAAAAAAAGCCAATGTTCCCACAAAAAAAAGGGAACGAACTGCCCCAAAATGGCGTCCAAACATGGCGGATTGACGACTTTGACTTTAGTTAGTTTTTTTGTTACTGAGAATCAGCATTTGGCTTAATTTCATTATAGTTGGTCTTTTATTAAAGCTGGATAGTCATAGAATAATAAAACATGAAAAAATATTAAAAACTAATTGGTTTAGGCATTAAAAAAAATCGGTAAAGTCAATTTTTTTTACAAAAAAATTTTCAAGTTGAAAATCAAGCGTCGTTTGTAATTAAACGGTCAACAATAATGCAAAACGTGCTGAAATAAAACATCTGGAGAATACATTTCTCTTTCTATAACACTGATTACTTTTTAAAATATTTGAAGTAGTTCCGTAGAAAATGTACATAAGCGGCAGAAAAGCGCTACTGGCGTAGGTGCCTCAGGCCTCTACCACACCACTCAGTACTCCTAAATGCCTTAGTTATAGTGCTATAATAACGTTTTTGTTATATTATATTGATTGTATTAACGAACAAATATTAATAAAATAATTTATTTGTCAAAAAAAATTTTTTTTTTATTTATTATTATTTATTATCTATTATTATTTATTTTTTAAAATTTAACTTCCTTTATTCTATACGGAGGTCGCTTAAGAAGGCCTCTATTATAAAAATTATATAATTATAATAATACAATTTAATTCAAAAATACTTTGCAGAATATCTTGAATTTTTTATTTAATATTTGCAATTTAACATTTTGTTTTATATATTTCCTGATTCTTAGAGGTAATTTAAATTGTATATACTTCCCCGGAAATGAGTCATATTAATATCTGTTTTATAAACTAAAATAATATATACCTAATCTGAACTACTTTTAATGAATAGGTGATGGATTGTTTAGTAAAATTCAGATATCGCTACAAAAAAAATCATTTTTATTTCCTTAATTTTATTCGGAAGTTGGACCATATCATAAAAAAATGAACTTTTAATATTAAATGCATTATTCCCTCTGCACAAAATAAGGATGGAAAGGGCGAAGCTATAAGTTCTTCTAGGTAACTGGAACTGATTGTTAGTATTTGGTCTCAAAATGAGGGAAAACGCGAAATTGAACCCAAACATTGGAAAAAATTCATTAAGCGAACGACTAAGGAAGTGCCAAAATTTGGAAAAAGAAAACAAGGATCAGTATCCGTTATATGGCTAAACGAATATTAGTAGACAAATGAACAGAATATTTCAATATGCTGCTAAAAGGGGGTCAAAATGCTTGATCAGTTTGGATGATATTAAGCAGGTTTATTATGGTGAAGACCATTTCATAAACAAGAAAGATTTGTCCTAAGCAATTGGCAAGCAAGTCTGGAGGAAGTAAACGAGGTTTATAATGGTGTAAACCACGTTATCTTAGATTGCTATTGAAGTTGTACATTGGGACTATCTTCACTTTGAAGCAGGTTATAGAGAGGTCTACCGAGAAAGGAATAGCTCTCCTCCTGTTTAGTGCAATTGCAAAAGATTTTTGAAGGAATCTGAAATGAAAACGAGCTTTTGTGAAGGACTAGTAGATATTAGATCTACTTTCTCGGTAGACCTCTCTATAACCTGCTTCAAAGTGAAGATTTACTAAACAATCCATCACCTATTCATTAAAAGTAGTTCAGATTTAGGTATATATTATTTTAGTTTATAAAACAGATATTAATATGACTCATTTCCGAGGAAGTATATACAATTTAAATTACCTCTAAGAATCAGGAAATATATATTAAACAAAATGTTAAATTGCAAATATTAAATAAAAAATTCAAGATATTCTGCAAAGTATTTTTGAATTAAGTTGTATTATTATAATTATATAATTTTTATAATAGAGGCCTTCTTAAGCGACCTCCGTATAGAATAAAGGAAGTTAAATTTTAAAAAATAAATAATAATAGATGAAAAAAATAATAATAAATTTTAAAAAAAAATTTTTTGACAAATAAATTATTTTATTAATATTTGTTCGTTAATACAATCAATATAATATAACAAAAACGTATTATAGCACTATAACTAAGCCATTTATGAGTACTGAGTGGTGTGGTAGAGGCCCGAGGCACCTACGCCAGTAGCGCTTTTCTGCCGCTTAAGTACATTTTATACGGAACTACTTCAAATATTTTAAAAAGTAATCAGTGTTATAGAAAGAGATATGTATTCTCCAGATGTTTTATTTCAGCATGTTTTGCATTATTGTTGACCGTTTAATTACAAACGACGCTTGATTTTCAACTTGAGAATTTTTTTGTAAAAAAAATTGACTTTACCGATTTTTTTTAATGCCTAAACCAATTAGTTTTTAATATTTTTTCATGTTTTATTATTCTATGACTAAGCACGGTAAGGGGGTCTGGCCCACCGTGTAGATCATTTGGGCCACTTACCGGCCTAATTGACTTCTCAGGGCAGTATCATCAGAGCGGATGTATTAAGAACATACATGACCGTCATTTTAAGTTAATTATTGGATCATGTATAATCGGTCATCAGAAAGAGAAATGATGTTTTTCGAACTGCATAAATCGTTGAAAACAGTTCCTCTGAAATGTTGGTGTTTTTACCAATACCTGACTGAGAGTGCTGATATATATTTCGGATATGGGAATAATAAATATACATATATATGTCAATGTCAGTGGAATATACTTTCTAAAGATGGACATTTAAGTACTTCCAAGAGTTCGTTAACGACATTAAACATCAAATTATTTTTTAGTTTTAATTAATTAATTAATTAATGTTGTTTTAAAACAATATTTTAACACAACATACACTTTCATAAGGTTCGTACGGCCCCTCCTTTAGGAGGATCGGCTCTCCTTTTTGTATGATGTGACTGTACATTTATTGTCATACGGATCAGACGACCGGGCGGTATTGTAGGGCCCTTTCACCTGCTGTAGGTCGGATTCCATCACGGTATCCTATAAGTGAAACGACAACCTTTGGTCGCTTCTACAGTTTTCTGGTTGAGCGATGATCAAAAGAAAAAGGATACCTTACAAATTAATTAATTTATTGCAGTTAATTAACTACAATAATTGATTAATTAAATACATTATTCACTTATATCGTGTATTACATAGGTATTAGGCAAACTCCATCCACTATTATTTTTCACATTTCTAATTAGATATGACTTTGTTTAACAATTAGAATAACTAGAGTAACGTTCATATGTGAAAACTCGTTTTGTATGAATATCAGTAATCAATGCGTCGATGTGTAGTGCCTTCTTCATCTCTACTGATAGTAATGTGGGGTTCTCAGGAAAAAAAGTTCAAGAAAAACTTCAATTGATAAGTACGCATAGTTAATTCGTTCACTATCTTATCTGTTGCTATTTTTATAATTGCACCTAAATTTTATATTTCAACTACGCAATATATATCTATATATATATATATATATATATATATATATAGATATATATATATATATATATATATATATATATATTTATTTATTCAAGACTAAAAATCTACACGATATATAAAGCTAGATTATTATATTTTTTGGGGACGGGAGATCTCAAAAATAGACTTATCTAGATGGGATGAATTAAATTTTAAAATGAGAAGGAGTTAGTCGAGGGTGCGGTCAAATAAATAAAAATATTAAAATATATTAATTATTTTAATTTTTGTCGACGTTTCGACCCACTTTGCAGGTCGTCTTCAGGGCGTAGGATGTGGCACTGCGGGAGGCAGTTGAAACACTCAAAATTGAATGTTTCAACTGCCTCCCGCAGTGCCACATCCTACGCCCTGAAAACGACCTGCGAAGTGGGTCGAAACGTCTGCAAAAATTAAAATAATTAATATATTTTAATATTTTATTTATTTGACCGTACCCTCGACTAACTCCTTCTCATATTATATCAACGGTCAACCATCTCTACATCATTATAAATTTTAAAATGTTTACAAGTTGATCAAGATCCGGCGTAGCTTCTTTGGAAACTAAGGAACTGTCCCAGATCCTTTGTTTTAAACCCCAAAACTGTACCGTTTTCTGGAAAAATTGTTAGTCTTGCCTAAAGCCTCTAAGATGATACAGGATACTTATCAAATGTTAAGTTTAAAATATTGCCATTCATGATAGTTTCCTACGAATAAAAAATCTATTGAAAAGATAAATGTAGAAGAATAGCTTGATGATTCTTTGGACATTTCAGATAATATGGAAATAAACTGTTTGATATTTTTAATAACTACGGAATATCCAGGAATGGCTTTCAAACTCTCAGTCATAGACTTCTATACTCTAGAACATAGGTGGGGAACATTTTTATCATTAGAAGCCGTAGTAAGGTTTGGCAGTAATAATTATTTATATTTTACCGTTGCTATGATTATTAATAACTAAATACACATGCTCAATTTAATTATATTAATTTCCGAATTATCGTTACTCAAATGATTAAATATTAATTAATTATTGCACTAGATTAATAAATATCAAGCAAACACGTTTGGAGGTAGAAGGTAGGTAGAAGGATGGCTATCTAATGTTAGTTCTCACTGTGGTAGGCTAGTATACTATATAATACCCAAGTACTTATTGTATAATTTCTAAGTAACATTGTGGTATACAATTTGTGGTTTGGTGTTGAGATTTGAGACATAAAGTTATCCTCACACTTTATCTCCGGCTACGGAGCTCTCACTCCAAGCAGAATTTGTAGTCCGTGGTGCAAACCCCTTTTTATCAATTTATTAATATCCGGCTGAATCTTCGTGAATAGCTTCATCTCATCGTAACCTACAGATATTTATTTACGAAAAGTCTCGGAATTGGGGCGTTTTCAATCTGGAGATCGTCAAGCTTTGTCTATTTAATTAGGTACTAAAAACTCGTAAATACCCATTTTCTTTCCACTTGAATCGTAAGATATAACTCGAGAAAAAAAGGTGGCCTTCAAAAATATTGAGCCGTTTGGCGTGACCTACACCCCCAAAATGTCAAAATAACTAGGTATTATAGGCAATATATTTTTAAATATATTTTGTAGGTTACCTTTTTTCTCGATTTTTTTATAAAATTATCTTAAGATGCAAATGGAAAGCAAATGGATATATACGAATTTTTACTACATAATTAAATAAACAAAGTTTGGCAATATCCAGATAAATAAAAGCTCCAATTTCAAGAGCTATTTACGAAGTTTCAGGCTAATGCTAATAATTTGATAAAAAGGGGTCTGTACCACGGACTATTGCCCTAACACTTTCGGACTTTGTAAGTTTAAAAAGTACTTACACCACTATTTCTAACAAAGGTAAATGTTCCGTTAATAGACACTTTGAAAGAAATTTTCAACACTATTGTGAATCACAACTAAGTTCTGGCGGTGGATCTTTGCAAAAGGGCTTAGTTGATAGAAAATTCAGTCTTTTTCCAATTTCATTCCTGAAAAACTTAGGAAATTCTAATAGCCTATTTTGTACCTGTAATATGCACCCAGACTTATATAAATAATTAATTTTAAAAAAAATTCTATACAGTTATCAACATGGAAATGTCAATCTCAGATGAATAAATCAAAATTTCAGACCTATCTCCTAAAAAAAAGGCATAAAAAAACCTCTCTAACAGTCTTGTTCCATTAAAAAATCAACTTAAAAAATTAACGGATTGGCTACTGTGGGATGATACCACTTGATGTTCAGGCATCAGCCTCTAGTATTCTAGCTTCAAATCTACTCGTATTTGCTCTATATTTTGTGCGTATAAAGCTTATCCTGTTAATGAGTTAAAACTGTTTATTACGGGTACTTTTGCCATGTATGGAATCAGTATGTTTAGGTATTGTTGATTTTTTTTTTACCTCCTATATTGTGGAAGCGAAGGATCTGATTTGTTTAACAAAGATACCGAACTTTTAGAATTTTCAGCACCATTGGCATTCAAGCCCACTTTTTGACGGACCTCCCAGGCAGCGGCTGGAATACCAATGACCAAGTAACCCTTCATTTCCACCTGATGTTGCATGTGGAAGTGGGCACCTCTGGGAGCGAAGGCATGAGGACATTGCTATTCCACGATACACCTCCATCTCATGACGCTGACCTTCGGGGAGGGCGGCACATGGGACAGAAAAATAAAATGAGGATTCGCATTCTTAAATAATGAATGAATTGTTTCAACTAACATTAGTTTTAGCCATGATGTCAGCATACAAAGCTGATGCGATGCACGTGTTGACAGCATAATGAGGAGTTTGCATTGGAACTATTTCAATTTTATAAAATTTAATATTTATACCGGTTCTGTAAATCAATCTTTGGATTCAGTGATCCATTGTTATTGCTATTACCTCTGGATCCAAGTGAACTGAAAAAACCCACTGAAAAATGGAAAATAGTAATCTCGGATAGAAAGGGGTGCAGAAGGATGTTGAAGGTTTTAAAGATCTGTTAAACCAATAGATGGGGAAAATTCAATTAAATTCACGCTTCACAGCCGTATGCAATTTTAAAATATATATATTAATAATTCATAATGTATGTTATATTTTTTGCTTTGTTTTATTGAAATAATATACCGTTGGCACTTCTCTATCATTAGGTTTGTGCTTTCCATACCTTATAGTTTTTCCTATGAACTAATAACTTATAGTCTACCAAAGATCTCTTCTTCGGTATAATATCTTCTGGTAATAACTCTAATAAATTATCAAGCCTTCCACAAGTATTTAGTTCATTCTGATACGCAACCACTCCGCTCCAAAGACAATTAAAGAAAACTTATAAGGAAATTCAAGGATGAATGCACATTCCATTATTTTTACTTGCTCGAGTTCTATTATTTAAAGGTTATCAATAAGTCATTTGGAATTATGTTTCAACTTTGTCGTTACTTAACAAGTTTAATTATTATAAACAGAACTATCCAATTGCATCCAATTAATAATTTGCTAATTCAGTCGTCTTCAAGGAGTTCTTCATTAATTTTATTAAATAAAATATCTTCTATTATTATCAACGATCATCCTATCACATTCAGCTCCTCTGTTAAAAACTTAGGGATCGCCATTGACTAAAACCTCTCCCGGAATCTCCATATCGCCCATTTCAATAGGTATGCTTAAGTTATTTCGTCACTCCCGTCATCTACTTCAATAATATATCCGCAAGCTTCTTGTATCCTCGCTCCTTTCCCCTCAATCTAACAACGGCTGTGTGGTATACGGTGGCGTCCCGAGTGTACTCGAGGACAGATTGATGCGAATCATGAACTGCTTAATACACTAGCGGATCCAGCATTTAATTTTGGGGGGAGGCTTCAGTCCGAAAGCTTTTTTCTCATAAAAATAACGATAATTACTTTAGAAAAACAGAAAGAAACTAACTGCTTATATGAAATGGTGTTTAAGTGATTCCTAAGTTAATTTTAAATATAATTACACGAACAATAATTCTTTAAGAGGTATTTTTAAATTTTTTTTCTCCATAAAACATAGTTTTATTTTACCATTTTGGGGGGCTTCAGCCCGAAAGTCCTCCTCCCCGTAGATCCGCCCGTGGCTTAATATGATTTGTCATCGGTACCTGGAGACCGTCTCACTTGTACCACCTTTATGTTTCCCGCCAATAGCACTTTCTTGTTTGGATCTTACCTGTTCCAAATGATCAATTCCAGGCATCCTTCCTACATATACAGTCTCCTACAATTCAAACCCGTAGTCCACTTATAGAAAACAAGACCCCGTGTTTCTGACCTTTTCATATCACATTTGTACGTTATTTAGAATTTTAATCTTTAATTGAAATACTCCTTTATTTAAAAATAAAAGAGGTATATTAGTCACTACCACGTCACTACTATTCGCTAGGACCAGCAAGTATATTCGAAATATGAACATATCGGATATGTAGCTCGATGCAGATTTTGTATGCTGGTGTTTGCCTCTTGCAATGTTTCACGTCCTCATTCGTTACCAGGTTTGGTCCTCCGCGTGTTACGCGGTTCGGACCGATATATAGTGGAATAGGAACAGGTAGCTTTCTCCTTCAGAGTCGGTATTTATTAAGGTGGGAGCGGAGGAAGGAGAGGAAAGAGGAAACAGACGCAGAAAGGGCAAGTGGGAGAGAGCTGCTCGTATCCGGGTCATCTGGTCTCCTGCGTGCCTTCACCTGCTTCTTGGTCACTGCCTCTTCTGTTGAGCCTCTTCGGCTCCCTCCTCAGCAGCCGCCTGTCTGGAGAATATCTTTCTTATTTCTTAATGCTGTTTTTGGTCGGTACGCTATGTCTTCCTTCATTCTTCATCAAATCCAATGATTGACCCCTCTTTTTGATCATCTTCTTATCCTTCGAAGTCACATCTCCCGAAATTTCAGAAAGAAATGTTAGAAAGTAGAAGAAAATTATTTGCGATTAACTTAAAAAGTACATATTGTTTGTTTGTTGTACCCATAATTATTGGAATGATTACTAAGTATGCAAAAAAATAAAAATATTCTGGCTTAAAACATAAACGAAGTTTTATAATAATTTGCTTTTCCTTGATTGATTACAATTATTGAAAATATAATTATGGTTTCTTCATCTTATGATGTGTTTAATCATTCAATTTCCTTATTATTTTGTCATTAGTTCACTGCGGAATATTCATTGCGAATTATTCGCCCGAGCTAACTAGTAAAAGAAGTGTGGGCTAATATTGTGCTTGAATTTATTGACTTTTGAATAATATGCATTTTTTTAACTTGAGGTTGTAGTTCATTGATATTCATGCTCTACAGTAAAAAATAATCGGATATTCACAATCTATTCGATATGAGTTTGTATTAATTAACTACAAAACTCAAAAATGCACTAAGACATGAACTGCTTTGAACAGGTAGGGCCATCCCTCCTCCACCAAGTTCGATGATGTATAATTTTTTTTTATAGACCCAAGTATAATTTTTTTGTTTTATAGAAAATTTAATCATCTTTCAAATAATACGTAAAATGAAAATAGAAATGTTTACCTTTTCAGTTATTCGATAATAAAGTTTCTTTTCCTCCATAATTCGTGAAATTTTGGAATAGGAGGGAGAAAGGTGACTAATTTTCCCACCTTCAAAATGAGAGATCAATCATTTAATTTCAAGAAGAATTGAGGAAGATGTGTTGCACCAAAAAAAAAAAAACACTTTTGAGAAACAACATACAAAGATATTCGGTCGTACTAACGGTTATTTAGATGTGTTACATACTCGTCCTGAAAGATTTCTAACGATAAATCGCTCATCAACTTCTTCCCTGATGGTCCAATGTAACGTAGAAGACAACTCCTACTTTGGAATTGTTACCTGAAAGGTTGGATATTAATGACTTGGATCGGAACCCTTTGATAAATGATTTGTCCGAATCGGATGAAACAAGTTGCATCCATCCACTTTCTCCGTCCCCTGTAATTTCATTACTTGAAGGTTAGCCACAAAAAAAACCTGTTTGTTCCCTCGATTTTAAGCAAACATGAAAAAAAAAAATCTAAAAAGTATAAACTACAACTTTTATTATAAGTCACCAATAATATTCTTACTTATTCGATACATTAAAAAACGCAAAATACAAATTATAATGTATGGTGAAATATGGTAGAATCTTATAATAGTTTTATTTATTAACTAATTAAGTTTTGGAATATTAAAAATTGTTCGCATTATCTCAAAAGTGTTAATATAGTGAAAATGTGGTATATAAATGGGATAATAAATATAGTTTTATAAATTAACGATTTATTTTACTATGAATTAATTAAATCGATTACTTTATTTCGTAATGTAACGTTATATTACAATAAAGGGCAACAGTTATGTATCATGAGAAAAGAATACATTCATAACACACCTGGGTAAAAAGTATTTTTATTATTATTTTTAAATACCATGTATTTTGTGTTTTTCAAATACAAATTACAAATAATTTTGTGTGTTTAAAATACAAATACTAATTTTGTAAAAGACAATAGTTTCAAACAATCTATTTTATATTTTATTTCTTAAAACACGAAATATAAAAAATGTATATTATTTTGTATTTTAAAATGTTGTATTTCAATTACTGCCTTGTTCTGATTCATACCACATAAATAACAATTAATCGAAATTTCGAATTAGGTACTAAAAATGTTTTATATTATATCGTACAACGTTTTAGTATAGTGTAAATATGTTTAGCGAATAAAAATAAGATATTCATGAGATTATAATAAAATCCATTATTTCTCCTATATCTAAATTGGCAACGAAATATTCTCATTCTCATATTTATTTAGTTGATTTAAAAATTATTTTTTATTACTAAGTCTGTAAATTGCTTATATTGAACAAGACTTTCGAACTGAAGTCCCCTTCCGAAATGGAAAAATACATTTTTATTAATCGCTCCACATTTATTTAGCTGTCAGTGTGATAAATACTTAATCTATCAAAATATATACTCTTTTAAAACTGTATCGCATGTATTTCTGCTACTGAATGTAAGCCACGTAAAAAAAAAAGTACATAAGTATAAACAAAAATTACTCCTAAAAGATTATTTTTCCTGTAAACACACAAGTATTTTTTTAAATTTTATTTATTTATTTTTGACAGGCCTTAAAGGACCACGTAAAACATTATTTTATATAGTTTTCTTTTACATCTTCCAGAGTAGTTACCGTAAATAAAAATATAATTTTTATAATCAACTAAAAATATAGTAAATAAAAAACAAAAATTATATACTGGATTCACTACTGCTCTTTCATAATTAAGGGTAGTATTTATTTCTAACAAAAACCACTGCGATAAGTCATATTATATTTTGAAAAGTACCATAATTTTAATTACAATTGGTATAATTTAGAAATATAATTAGCATCTTGTCAAATATTAATTTAATTAACAGGTATTTTTTTTAATTAAACAATGTCATACGTTTAACATAAATTCAATTGATCGAAATATGCATGATATATACCTTTTGGTACTATATATGCACAAAAATCACATTTTGGCCAAATATGCAACGACTCATGCTTTTGGTAAAGTGGTGCAAAACAAATTATGGATTTGAATACAAATCCGGGGCTTATTCAGATCTTACATATTTTGAATGATTTATATCTTTCAACATCAAATGAACGTTGACCAAATGGAATCCATTACACTTTTGACATCAATTTCTTTATTTATTTAATTTTATGTATATTTTTACTCAATGATTTCCTTATTTAATTTTTTTTAGCCGTTTTAATATTATGGTAATGATAGTTAAAAATTAAGAGTTTTTTTTTTCGGCCTGATTTAGAAGTTTGGCCTAGATCTGTTGTTCTATTTTTAAGAAACCTTATTTCAGCATAGGCTCTTTTTATTTTTTGTTTACATTTAAGCCAGTTAAAATTTTAGTGCATAATATTTTTTTATCGAATAATATTACATTATGTTTCAATCAAGGACGATGGTAAAAATAATGAAAGAGTACATTAACACCATATTTACAAAGTATTATAAATTAATTAAATAATAAATAAAAACATGCAAAATGGTAAAAATATTCTAATAAAAACATATAACGCTAAAATAATATAAACATGTTAAACTGAAGCATATATATACACTATTTACAATCAGACAGAGGAACCCCAAACTTGGCTTGCCTTTTAAGGGAAAATCAAGACTCCTTTAGATTTTTCACAAGTTCATCGATTTGATAGTTCTCTTCAATCAAAACCTCAAAAAGATTTGAAGAATTTAAAGCTCCATAAATATGTAACCTATTCAAAAATTCATAATTCCATTGAAATGTGTCCCCTCAACTATTGTTATAGCGTAGCTTGAAAATTTACAACATGCATCCTCCTTTGGATTGTGACTTTTGAGGTTACAAAATTAAAATGGAAGATGAGAAGGTCCCTTTTCCAGCTGAATAAAATGGCATTTGGACTTGCTTCCTCAACAATCGCCCTTACGAGGAATGGGTTTGTTGACGTGTATTCTCGTTCCACTTTTATGACTGCGTCATTGTCGAGGTATGTGTCACAGTTGGAGAAAGTGAAATGAGAATACATTTTGGTCGTTAATGCTCCAAGTGGTGCGTGTCTGCAACGACGTCTTTCCTAGAACTTTCTTGTTTCAGTCTGGAAGGCCCAATTTTAGTTTCAGCAAAATTAGTTAGCCATCATGTCATCTTCGAATGCGGTTTCAAAATGACAATTTCGGCTAACTTCAAACCGATTTTTAGGAATTGAACCAGATAATTTCTTATGAAAATGGAATTATCGAAGAGACGATGTCTACGGTAAAATATCAAATATCGGAAGGAAAATATCAATATTTCGATAATATCGACTATGGCCATCCCAAGTTACAACTATGAAGAATAAAGGTAATAGTGCAAAGAGGTTAATAGATATTTATATTTATATGATAGGTGTGTCTGGTTCCCCCACATAACGTATATTATTAAAACATTTATAGAAGTTCAGTTGAAATCGCAAAATGTTGCAAATATTTCATATGTTGTTTTTCTAGTTGTTCTAGAACTGATATTACGTATGATGTCTTTAGCCTTAGCGTATTGATTTATGTATGTAAGAATGATATGACCCGAAACGAGAATACCATGCTATTTGTGCCACTCCTCAAAGGTAAAAACACGCACCGTTTCTTTCAGAGAAACTCTCCACTGAGTTTTGGAACCGAAGTTTTTCACGGAATTCACTCAGTTCACTTATTCATGGAAATCATCGGATAACTTACAGCTTGTTTGACCGTCCTTTATATCTTAGTCCGTGTTACGGACCTCTTTTTTTGAATTATTAACATCTGCCTGAAACTTCGTAAATAGTTTCATCTTACCGTAACCTACAAATATTTGATTTCCAAATATTCTCAGAATTTGGTCTTTTTCAATCTAGAAGTCAACAAACTTTGTCTATTTAATTAGGTAGTAAAAACTTGTAAATACCCGTTTGATTTCTTTTTGGATCGTGAGATAATTTGATCACAAATTCGATAAAAAAGCTAACCTACAAAAATATTGGGCCGTTTGACCTATATAATCTCGATATTTTTACAGTTTGGGGGTGTTGGTCTCGCAAAACGACTACATATTTTTGAAGGCCACTTTTTTTCTCGACTTAGTGCTCAAATTATCTTACGATTCAAGTGGAAAGCAAATGGGTATTTACGAGTTTTTAATACCTGATTAAATAGGCAAAATTTGTCGACCTCCAGGTTGAAAACGTCCCAATTTCGAGAATTTTCGTAAATAAAATATTTGTAGGTTTGGATGAGATGAAGCTGTTACTATTTACGAAGTTTCAGGCGGATGTTAATAATATAATAAAAAGGGGTCTGTACCACGGACTACCTACATACCAAAAATCAATTCGGTTCCCAAAATAATATAAATAAATATATATATATATATATATATATATATATATATATATATATATATATATATATGGTCCATGTTTCTTACTAACTATATAATTTTAGCTTACTCTTATATAATGCAGTTAAAACTCTTAATATTGAAGAGATAAACTGGGTAGGTACATTTTTCTTTTGCTTTGCTCTTAAAATTACCTTATTTAGTAACATTGGGCTGCGAGGTTTTGTCGGGAGGCAGTTCGCTACTCACGATGAAAAACTTGCCGATTCATCGGATTTAATCATCATTTATATAATTTCCTCCTATTACAGATATGGATTTCATCTATATTAGTGTGTGGATCGTATACTTCAAAACATGAGAGCCAAATGAAATTAGGTAGTATGATATTGTATAACTGGCTATATTAAGACTTCTTTTAAGAGTCAGATAAAAAAAAAACCTTTTAAGTGTCATTGAAACCGTTGTTTTTTGTTGTTGTTTTTTTCGCGATTCGTCCACGTAGAAAATATCCTTTTCAAAAGGATTATTTAAAAAAAAAATGTGATTCACTCATCTATATGACTACAGTTGATTGTTCCTAAATATTGTCATATATGTCAACCATAATTTTTTTTATTTTTTATTCTTTCATATTTATGAATATCCTAATCTTGTATTGGTACTCTAACAGTCAGGGCAAAATGTTAGGTTAGAATATTTCTAAATTGACCAGAAGTAAAAAGTTATATAAGAAATGAAAAAAAAAATAAGGATGCCAGATGAGATGAGAGAGAACCCCGAAACGTTGGATATATAAGTGAAAAACATGAGTAATATAAAATTTAATCCAGGAGAAAGATTTAAGTTTTTTCACATACCTTCAAGAAACTAAACTATATTACATTATTATTTATATTTTTTTTTACTGGATTACTTGTTTATTGATAAATATTACAATCTGTCTCAATAAAGGACATTTATAATAGAGTTCAGAGATCGCATTCACGTCATATTTACAAAATAAAAAAATAAATAAGGTAATTATAACATTATTAGTTAATATAGTTATTTAGCAAAGTGATCATTCATTTTATTATTTTATCTTCTATCCACTGCATTTTTACAGAATATATTTTAAGTCTCAAAAACATAAATGAATTCTGCTGAAATAATTGAAAGTCGTTATATTGAAAGAATGAAAAAAAAAATACGATTAATAATTTGAATGTTTTCTTATTTTCCATTTTTTCATTTTAGATATTTCTATATTATTATAATTTACTTAAATAGTTTTCATGTGATTGAGTTTATCAGTCATTGTACACGGTGAGGGCTATTTGGGGATAATTTTTGTACAACCTTTAACATTTAAACAAAACCGTTTGCCAAGTAGGTCAGTATGGTATTGATACTAAGGCATTTGTACACTTCTCCAACTTTAGGCCAATCCCAACGAGTCTTTTTTTTTTTAAATATAAGCATATCAATGAAAATATATTTTACATCAATATTTATAACTCAATGAATATATATTCAACAATCCCTTAATTTTCACCATGTGTAGCCAAATCTAATGTACCGTTTTTGAAATTTAAGCGTATCAAAGATGAAAACAGAAGGCAAATAAATTAAGTTTGCCCAAATGTTAGCGAAAGTATTGGATAGAATTCGAAAAAAAATTGTTAAGCAACATTTTTCATTAATCTTCACCTTGGCGCCAAATCACCTCCAACTTGGTGCCAAATCGAACGAGCCATTTTTGAAAGTTGGTCTCAAAAAATACATTTGTACACCCATAAGCGGCAGTAGTGGATAGAATATTGGTTTAATCAATTTCCAATCAGTACAATCCCTTAAAATTTCATGGAAATTGATGCAGGGGTAACTTTTAACTTTGGCATTAATCCCCAGCCTTCTCTCCTGTTCCGAAAAAAAAAAACCGTATATCCAAAAAAGACGAGGAAGCGGGGAAAAAAGTACCAATTTTTTTCCTTAGTATACAAAACTTAAAACACCACAGGAAAGTTTTTATACTGGAGATAAACATTTCGTTTACTTCCAATATCCAAAAGTTTAATAAGTGTAAGAAAATGTTGAACCACTGATTAAAAATTAAATTAAATGTTAATTTAGAGAAGCATCAGATTTACTATTATCAATCTTGTCAGACGTATACATTAAACAAATTGTTATTCATGGATATTTTGATATAATATTTGTTTCTTTGGTCATGTTTCCTGCTTGTTAATAAAATTAAAACAGAGTATGTTATCTGTATCGACAATCTTTATTTGGACAAGGCCAATTGATAAGGACTCAACTATTTATTATATTTGTTTGCCAACAACTCGTAAAATAATCGATCGTAATTGAAAATACATATGTATATTTAAATTAATTCTAGCTGATAATTAAATGAAAGGATCGTTGAGATAAAATATTTTAACAACTACGTATGCATTGTATTGCAATGATGTATGCAGATGTTAACGCATAAAACATTTCATAGATAAGATCTTATCCATGGCCTTACATGATAACCTCTTGACTAATTTTTTGCCAATATTTACTTTTTTATTTGAATGAAAACCTTTATTTGTAGAAATACTCTAAATAAGTTAAATGTCGATTTCTTCACCAAATCATGTGAGGCAATTTTTATTAGCTTTCAATGAGGGATTTATAGGAAATGAATTTTGAATATAAATATATTGTTTATTTTTGAACAGCTTCATATCGTACATGCTAAACGTTTCGTCGCGTGCATTATGTGGTGAGATATATGCAAATAGCATTTTTTACATTCGGTGGTTTAATATCGTTAGGGTTGGACGATATATTGTAAAAAAAAACGTTTTATTTTTTTACAAAAATAATATCACTGTTGAAGTAATAATATATTTTTTGCAATGTCCCAGATAATTCACAACAGATCATTATTATCATTGATGACGCTTGGTGGAGGCATAGTGTCTCTACAAGTGCGTTCTATTCCTTTACCTTTTTTTTTTTTTTTTTTGTTTCAACCATTTTCCTTTTGATCAATTCCTGCCTCAGCTTGGCTCATTTCATTTTGTATATATCTGCGGCATATCATCCTTGGCCTTCCTCTTCTTGTTCCATGGTTATTACATAGCAAAGTTTCTTTTTCGAAGGCACTATATGGTCTCCTTAAGTTTGTTCTATCCATTTCCTTTTATTGTTCCTTATATCGAGGTAGATAGGAAGCTGCGCAGTGGTACTCTTAGGCAACCCGATCTCCAGGATTATTCGCATGCAGCAATTGCTGAAGGTCTGAAGGCAGTGCCGTCCTTAGACTTTCGGCACACTCAGGTAATGACGTCGTCTCCGATCCACCTAAAAAAATTAAATTTATTTCGTAAACTCTTTTATATTGTGTAATATTTGAATATCATTTCATTCAAAATTTCTCTAATACAGTTGCTTTATTGATAGGCTAAAATCCCACCCTAAGGCCGGCATTGTCTGAAGAGGTCGGGTAACAGTTTCATTCCACCTTCCATGTTTCACTACCTTAGAGCAGGTTCTTATTAAACAGTCTTATTTTTGTTTTATTGTAACCACGCTTCTCTAGCATATGAATGAATGGCTCTAGGGTATTGCTTCTCAGAACAGGTGGATTCTGACATCGCTTAATTAGATAGTAACAATTAAATAATTAATTCATACTAAAGCGTAAAAACAATTTATGTTGTTCCCTTCTTTTCGTCCAGTATCGGAATCACAAACGGACGTTAGAAGAATTCCAAGATACGATTAGAGGAACCAATTCGAGCATTCCTTAAAATGTTCACACCAGGACTTGTAGAAGCCGAAAAAGATGGATATAACTTATTAATGTTCTCGGATCCAGTTGGACTTCCAGCTTCCAATCCTCCTTACTTCGGAGGCATTAGCAATGCCTATATGTGGATTGCATTAGACAGGTTGACGCAAGGAATACAGCACAAAGCTGCGCACAGACGAGCTATGATAAATTACTGAGTACTTCCATTAGCGGGCGGGGAAAGTTGGCTGGCAGGTGTGTTCCATCTGATACAGCCCATTCTATTCATTTCTTTTATCTCGAGTTCGAATGCTCTTCGTAGCTGTTGTAATAGTTACTATGTAATGCTCGAATTGGTTCCTCTCATTGCCTCATCGTGGTTAAATAGTAGGGGAAGTTGATTTGTTGGTTGGCTGTTTCGATGTTTTAGGCGCAAAGCATCTAGGTAATCAGTACCCAATGAATTAATATTACGGTGAAAATATTTATTAGGTGGGTCTAAAAAAATAAATATATCAATAAAATTATTATAAAAATAAATAAATAAAATAGATACGTAAAAAAATAAAATATATTTAAAGAGAAAAATCAATAAAAGAAAATGATAAATAAAAATGGTATGGAGATGGTTGACCGTGATCATAATATGAGTTGGTCCGGTCAAATAAATACTTTTTTTTTAACTTTATTTCTTAATGATATTTACAACTGTATTAAAGAAATACATTTAGTAAATTTGAACAAATGGATATAATGACGTGAAAACACTTGTTGAGAAACTACCTAATGGCAGCACTCTAATGATATTTCTAAATTCTCGGGGCCATCTTCTTTTCAGACTCCTCGGAGGATTATCAAGAATTGAAGAGGAAGCAAGGTTATGAATGAGAAGGGGGGAATTATTCTGAAGTTTATTATGGAAGGATAGGTATCTGGATTGGGCCACATCTGAAACATAAGAAACATTAAGGTCATTATGGGTGGTTTTATTTGTAACAAAGTAGGGAGCATTGAGGATTTTACGAAGGATTTTGGATTGTAAGGATTGGATATGAGAGGAATTCGATGGTTTAGTGGAGCTCCATAACTCAACTCCGTAAGTCCAAATAGGCCTTATTATAGTCATGCATATAAGTCTTTTGTAATTAATTGGAAGTAAATAGAGGTTGTCTAGTAAGTGCTGAAGTAATCGGAAACGTCGAGTGGTTTCTTGTCGTTTCAGTCTGGTATGAAAATAAACACTATATTAAAATAGTATTTTATTGTGCACGCTGACGTTTCGATCAACTTAGTTAACTACACTATCGCCCACTATATCTCTGATGTATATTATTATTTCTTTATCAGATAACTGTTTCTTATTTAATATCTACTATTAATTCAGTTAATTTATTTTCACTATACACCTTTTGTATTTTTTTTTCCTCGCCTTTAAGGCTATACGGGGTTTTCCTGGGCCAGAAAGGGGGGGTTCGGGGATTTAAAAGACTCTCCTGACACCGGGACGCGAACTCGTGACTATTTTTATCCAGTAATCTCATGTATCAGGTTGCCGAGCAACGTCGGTGCCGTGCACACACGTTAGCCCATTCGGTCACCCCGCCCACTATCTTTTGTAGCCCTAATGAATACCTACAAAGTTGGTCGAAACGTCGTCGTAAACAATAAAATACTACTTTAATACATAGTATTTATTTGACCCCTCCCTCTCTCTGGATCAACTCCTTTTCAGATAAATAAAAATTATTATTATAACTCTTTTATTGAATTTACGCTATTCAGAAATGCTATTACGTTGTCGGATCTATTACTGTCTTTTCCCAAGGCAATCGGTATATTTTGTGATACCTCTCTATGGTTTAATTCACGATTAAAATATTGGTATCTTCGTGATGAGATAGAGGTAAGTCAATCTTGAATGGCTGATCCTAAGCGAGTTGAGGACGATTTCCTGTCTGTGGATATTGCGACTAGAGGAGCACCAATGTCCAACATCTTTCTTTTTAAGTTTGTGTTTGCATAGATAACTTTTCTCAAATGTCCTTCCATTCCTTGAGGACATTCTCTTTGAGAGGACATGAGAGATCTGATGGTGTAAGTAGAGTCCTACTTTGTTTGCTGCTTTATCGGTCATTTCATACAGACATGTCCAGGTGCCCTTACGTAATTAACTGATCTCCCATTATCATCCATAAATTTTATTCTATTTCTATTATACGTTGGATTCCTTTGTTATCGTAATACGTATTTACTAACCCTTCTTGAGGGTACGTATTTACTAACCTTGGAGCTCTTGAGAAATCTGAAGCAATTACTATATTCCAGGCAATATAGATGAATGTTCTAGCTCCATTACAGAGGCATTTCACCCTACAGGGTTAATATTACTTAATTGATGTAATTTCATATTATGGGTGTATTGCTATCAAACTATTCCAATATGTTTCCCTTTCTTTTTCTCTGCCGTTATTTCTTGATCATAATTGCAAGTTATACATTCCAATCCCCTTTATACATAGTTTATAAATCAGTAATTTTATCAGATTTAACTTAAATTCAAATTACTTATAACTGTTACTTCAACAACATTTTGTAACTAACGATGCAAATAAATAGTTTCAGCCTCAGAAATAAATTAAGTTCACCTCTAAGGAATCTCTGCACTATTTTCATTTATATTCCGCAATATATAATATTTATTTCGTTAATATTAGACTCAAGGTGAAAATACCTTTCTAAATGTTGTAATTCTCGAATTTATTCAGTATGAATATTTTCTAGATTATTTCATATTGTTTAATTTATTAGTCTTAATTGATTACTGGGTAAAGACCAGATTATACCAATTAATTGATATGTTAATATGTAGTTTTTAATTGGTATATTTCTTAAATAAATTGTAGGCCGTTGCGAATAATTCGCATAGTTTATTGATAAGTGACCAAATGTTAATATAATATTGAAATAAATATTTTATAAAAGAAATTAAATTTATTTTTCATAGTCGTTTACAATGGTTTCTTATTTAAAATAATAAACGAAAAACTGTATCTTTGTTAGCAATGGTCCGATTTCGAAGATTTTTTTTTTTGTCTGCTTTTAGGCAATTTAGAAACCTTTCAACTGTCATAGATAAATTTATAAATTATTATAGAAAACATAAGTTGTATTCTTTTTTAATTGCGACAATAAACTTTTTTTCTGACTTTCTGGTGTATGTGCTTTGTTTTCCCGCCTGAAGGAAAAGATATTCTTAAAAATGAAGGTTCAATTATTATATTTGATGAAGGATTAACGAAGATTTAGTATTTCGACAAAATCGTATTTCGGCCAAACGATTTTTTTTTTGTTAATTAGGTCAAGAATAGATAAGGAGTTTAAAACTTTAGATGATGATAAGATGTATAATGAATACTTGTTAGGGATTGTATGATGTCTAATCTTTATGTAATAATACTATTAAGATTAATACGTTAATCATTAAACTGAGTTTTCATACTACTGCTGACTTTAAACCCTAAAGAATTTGGTGATTATTCAATCTACCTGACAGATCAGATCATATTAATTAGTAACCAATGAATACTAAAGCACATCTAACCAGACAGTGCCGGCATATGTGTGGGATATCCAGAGAAATTGCCCCATCTTCAAAGGCGTTCGCCGCTTGTTAAAATAAAAAAAAAATTAAAAACGTATTAAAATATTCGATTTTAGTCTAAGCATAAAGCAACTGCATCAGAGAAATGTTTTAAATGATACAAAATTCATATATCGAAAATATTCTGTTTCTTCGTCTTCTATAATGACTTGAGCCATTTGAAAACTGGGAGTCTTTAGGGGTCTTCAAAATAACGAGGTTATATAGGACAAACGGCCCAATATTTTTGTAGGTCACCTTTTTTATTGATTTCGTGATCAATTTATCTTACTATCCAAGTAGAAAGCAAATGAACATTTACGAATTTTCAGTACCTAATTGAATAGACAAAGTTTGTCCTCTCCCTCCCCCCTCCCCAGATTGAAAACGCCCCAATTTCAAGAATTTTCGTAAATAAAATAGTTGTAGGTTACGATAAGATGAAACTATTTACCTAGTTTCAGGCGGATGTTAATAATTCGATAAAAAGGGGTCTATACCACGGACTATATACCACAAATCGAACTACAAAAAAAACTTGGAATCGGACGCTGAGGATGATAATATTGGAATATGATAGGCTAATTCGTTAGTAATTCGGTGTGTAATTGGCACGGCGGGGACCAAGGGAAATTTCTCCGACGGGGCACTGCCCGGGGAGGAGCATAAAGAGTGAGAAAGCAGCTACGTGCAGCCACGCAGTATCTACCTACTGCTAGTGCTCTAGTAGTAGTAGTAGTTAAGTATTCTAATAGTTCAATACTATAGTAGTAGTCGACAGTGCCAAAGGAGAGGACTTGAGCTCCTGCTAGTCAGTCTCTTGAGTCCTTGTGAAGAGCTCATTTCCTTGTCTTCAGTAAATCTAATCAGACTCATGGTCATATGTTATACCACTGATCTTACATTAATTCTTATTTTATGAATGCCTCCCTTTGAAACAAAGATTTAGTACTTTAAAATAGAATAGTAAATCAAAAGAGTGGAAATGTGGAAGGTATGGTCAGTCTCAAGTATCACTTATTGATAGCCGAGTTAAGGAAAGTGGAGCTGGGGGGGACAGAAACAGAGTATAAGAGTGAAGGAATGGGGAGGTCATTTAATTTATGGCCAAGGTATACACAAGGAAGTGTTCGCGATTGTCTCTATATAAATAAAATAGTTCGTTGTACAGATCACTTTTATCAAACTATTTAACATCCGTCTCTAACTTCGTTAATAGCTTCATCTTATCGAAACCTACAAATTAGTCATCTCCAAAAATTGTCAGTTAATATCTCACGAAATGGGGCTTTTCCTAATTTAATTAATTAATTTCGATTTTGTGATGAAATTATCCTACGATTCAAGTGGAAAGCAAATGGATATTCATGGGTTTTAGTATTTAATTAAATATACAAAGTTTGCCGATCTTCAGGTTGAAAACGACCAAATTCCGAGGATTTTCGTAAATAAAAAATTTGTAGATGTATTCACGAATTCGAAGACGGGTGTAAAAATTTGATAAAAAGGGGTCTGTTCCATGGATTAAAATCTAACATTTAAAATCTCAAAATAACAATTTAGAAAACGTGTACATATCACGGTTATTGTAAAGTGACCGATTGTTATACTCTATCATAAAAACTGCAGAAGGTCGAGGCAAGAAGAAATAATAATGTACCGCCTCAGAATCGGAATTTGTGAATTTTCTCGTGGCTATCTTCTCCGTGGTCTGAAATTCTCTTCCTGAGTTGAATGTAGTGCCCCTTGGACAACCGCTCGTATACTGGTTGAGTGAGAACAGTATTCACCCTCAAGAAAACACTAAACATGAGTGATACTATACCCAAAATACTGAAAGATTCTAATACTGGAGTAAAACCTCTAACGAAATACTTAAAAAGATCTATGTTTTACCATCCAGTTTAAAAACACAGAAAATGCCAACAATAAATCAGAAATAAAGTTAAAATAAAAAATAAAATGGTCAAGAATTAATGAATAATTTAATGATTTTATCGTAATATTCTATTGTTTTTAAGAAGTGCATATTTTTGCAACACGTGGTGCAATTTTAAACTTCTCTGGTAGGCTAATCAGTTCATTGTACATATCGTCGGCAACATGTTAAAGTAAAGAATGTGCAACGTTAAACAGACTTAATTTCGTTATTTAACGTGGCGCGACGATATCATATGCACAACAGTTTTTATATATCCCTCTACACCAGAACGGCAATTTGTTCCCAATCTTACGGACGACCGGTCTTGTTTTTCTTATCCTTTGCTCTGCCCAAGCCTTACTCTGCATCTTGCTCCAGTAGAGATGGCTGTCGATTTCCTTTCTTGGTCGTCCTGATGACCATTTAAGTCCCAGCTATCTCAACCTGCCGGTTTTCACCAAGATTAGTTTGCCTACAGGTGTGTTCTAATCCTGTCTCGTTGGAACATTATCATGTGGAGGGACATATATGGTCCGTTCTTTGCTGACAGTTAAACTTTTCTTTCTCTTCCGTTGCTTCCGGCCTTGTACCTACTCCTCATACTTTACATAAGAGCTTTGAGTTCTTCTTGTTAATATATTTCCGTATGTTCTTACAACGCTGGTTTTCTTGTGAGAGACCGGTTGGCGAATTGAGCCCTCCCATTTTGGTTTGATTTGATTGGTGCCAAGGCCGCAGTTTGTTTTGGAGCCGCTGGCCTGCGGATTCCTCCAAGCCACTTGCGCCTTACATCATCCCCGACAAAAGGGGCGTCATGACTACTTTCCTCGCGGGCTTAGCTATTCAGGTCAATAGCAATATTTTGAATACCAAAAAAAAATAATAAACCAAAAAAAAATATGTCTAATCTAATCGGAGTCGCTTATCTTTTCGCATTTAATATTCTAATGCCGTTTGTTTTCAGTATATGCAAGACTATTTTATTTATTTGTTTTATTTCACTCAGTAAGAGGTTACATATTAAACTGCATAATCATACATTAAACCGGTTTTTATGAATCTGTAATATGACAAATTTCTGATTGAATAATAATAATCAAAAATAAAATTTAATATTTTAAAGTTTGGATTTAAATGTTTCTAATTTCAATATTTGTAGCTCAGTGGTAGGACACTAAGCTTCCAATGCTCAAGGTCCTAGGTTCGAATCCCGGCTCATGGCACAAAAATGATTTATTCTGTTTTAATGGCCGTGGGGCGATCCTGGTAGGAAGACCCTCCTGGAGCAACACCCATCCTTTACAAAGTGGGTACGCTTAATTAAATAATTAATTAAAGGGGAAAAACCTGGCGGTTCAGCTTGATCCTGGCCCGATCCCCTCCCTATGCAAGCGTTGGTCTTGTAACAATACTTTTCCTAAATAGTGCTCAACTAAAAACCCTTCATGGGTTGTAGTGAAGCGGGAAAAAAAAATTCAATATTTATGTATTGAAACTAAAAAATAATGACAAAAAAATCAGATGATCTGTAAAATAAATCTTAAATTTAATTGTTTAAATTTGTATACTTCTTCAGGTTAAAATTTACTTTTATAAATATTTATTCACTTGAGGAAAATACAAAGAAAAGCAATATACAACCTACAGAAATACATAATTATATCTCTCTATTATATAAAAAAGTTGTTGGTGACAGTGTCATATTTTATTTTACATATACAAACGGGACGGACTACTGATGGCCAGGGGTGCTCACCCTTAATGGTGCATACTCCCCACTCCAGAAATTTTATTGCTTTCCTCTTCTTAAAAAGAGTTCAAAGGAAAGGAGAATCGGAAATATTGTAAATCATATACAATTACACTTATTTTGTTTGTATCATGTTACCTCCTTATTCTGTTCTTTACGTTCCTCAAAACCGCACAAAACTATTATTCCTTCCAAAAGTTCATAACCTCATTAAAATGTATGCACAACTCAAATGGCCGAATGTATAAAGTGACTCATTCATTATCTATTTTGACTCTTTTTTTTTTTTTTATTTGTACTTTCTACAGACCTCGATCATAGCATTCAATTTTTTATTGTTTTATTGATAGGAATATCACCTGTCGTTTTCGGACTCTCCCAATTCCCGTTGTCTACATCACGTATTGTGCGTCTTGCAAAAAATAAAAATCCTGAGCAAAGGTGAATCCTCGGAGAAGGAGAAACGTCTTTTGTAACCGTTTTCCTTGACACTGTTTCCCATCGGTTATTTATTTACTCAATCTTCCATGTCTCGTCTTATCTAGAAAGGAGATTCGTAGCTATCCAGCTCTATCTCAGCTGGTGTACGACGAGATTCTCACGATAATCTCTTGATAACTAACATAAATATGAGAGTCCGGATTGCTGAGCGGTCGGAGTAATATTTACTTCATAATGGTGAGATATGTGTACGTAAGGTCATCACTGACCGTTTATTGCATGTATGCTAAAATTAATTAAAATAAAAAATAATATGCAGGAGATTTTTTTATATCTGTGCCCCCTGGAAGTAAAGAACATCATATTCATTTCGGTATTTGTTCAGAGGAGCCAATTATCTATAACTTTGAGATATTAAAATTTGTTTCTTTGTTACTAATTCTGTGTACCACGGAAGTAAAAGGCACATTTCTGTATTTGTTCGAGTTGCCAATTTTCTGTAACGTTGAGCAATTAAAATTCGTTTGTTAGTTACTAAATTATTTAATAAAAAAAATGGACATGGTGTTGTTTACCTCCGGTGCACAGTTATTTAAGTATTATCCACATTAGATTTATAAAACTCGCAATTTGAATGATTTCAAATTATCTATTTTTTTTTCTTAATGACATTTACAACTGTATTACATAAATACATCAAGTAAATTTGGACATAATTGATATAATGACATGAATACACTTGCTGAGTAACTACCCAATGGTAGCACTCTAATGATATGACTACATTAGGAGATCACGGGGCCATCTTCTTTTCAGACGCCTCGGAGGGTTATCAGGAATTGAAGAGGAAGCAAGGTTAGAAACGAGAGGGTTGGGATGATTCTGAAGTTTATTATGGAAGGATAGGTATCTGGATTGGGCCAGATCTGAAACATAAGGAACATTAAGATCTTTATAGATAATTTTATTAGTGACAAAGTAAGGAGCATTGCGGATTTTACGAAGGATTTTGGATTGTAAGGATTGGATGCGAGAGGAATTCGATGGTTTAGTGGAGCCCCATAGCTCAACTCCGTAAGTCCAAATAGGTCTTATTATAGTCAAGTATATGAGTCTTTTGTAATTAATGGGAAGTTTAGAGCGTTTGTCTAGTAAGTGCTGAAGTAATCGGAAACGTCGAGCGGTTTCTTGTCGTTTCAGTCTAATATGAGGATTCCAAGTTAGTCGTTTGTCCAGGTGGAGTCCTAGGTATCGGATTTGCTCAACAGGGATAAGTGGAGTATTGTTAAAGGAAACTGTAGGACAGGAAGTCGTTGGTTTACGACATTTATTAAATTTAATAATAAATATATATCGTCGGTTTATTTCAAAACCTCACTAAGTACATTTTTGATGGAGATGAAATTTTAAGAACGTTTTTGTGAACTTCGACATTAATTATCTATAAAAACAAAGCAAATGCACTAAAATGACACAGACCCTTATATATAGAGCTCCCCCCTCTCCCCAAGGTCGATGGCGCAACAACCTATCCTCCCCACTCTCAAGACATTTTATTGATCACTTTTCCTTAAAAACAGTGTAAACGAAGGTAGAATTAGAAAAATCGTCGATCATACACATATACACTTGCTGCGGTCTGTTTCGTGTTTTCCCCTCGTTCCTTAATATGAAACTTCATCCCGAAAATTTATAATCCCGCGTGTGTGCTCCTCTCAAAAACCCTCCAAAACATGCCTCCCTCTTCTGGGCATCCCTAATTTTATACAATAAATATAGTTACAAGTTCAAAATTTTCTCATTTCACAGAGAAGAAATTCATCAAACTTTTGAATGATTTAAAGTTATGAAATGTCACTTAGTGAGTCCCAAAATCAGCCAATTTTCAATTTATTTGTGTAAGTTTTAATTAATAGTTTTGTCCTAGACTGCCATGGGGTCAAAATATTTCCCCCAGATGTGACTTAACTGCTTTTGGAAGAATTGTTTTCATATAATAGTGGGCTGGTTTTGAAACTCTATGTCTCCATTCATTTTTAAAAATTGTGTATATCGAATTAATTTTATGCAAATGATTTTTATTTTTATTTCTTTATTTTAACCAAATATCAGTTTATTTTATGAGTATAGTTTTTAAGCATACTTTACGAATTATGTTTTAATAAGGAAGATTTTTTTCCACAAAAAATATATTCACTTAATCAGTCAATTAATCACCATGATTGACTAGATAATCGCCAAAAAAAGTAATAATAATAATAATAAAGTCTATGGATCCATCTCTGCGTAACACTTAATTAAAAATAATTTCAAGCATGAGGAAGTTAAATAAATACCTTATGTTACATACACTCTTGTAATGATTACGAAAGATCTCTGATCTTACTCCTTTTCCTTCTTTTTTAACTTAGGTATTTGTAATATCGATGCTGATCATCAACCTGTAATACTTTATCCGTGATTTATTTAAACGGTTATTGACTTTTGAAATATAACATGTTCTCTTTGAAACTTCGTAGAATATATATATTTGCATATACAATATATGCATAGTAAATTGTTACCAACCCTTACAATCTCTGAAAACTTGATCAAAGTCAGATTAATGATTGTAGGTATTATTCGAATCACGTGGATTTGACTACAGATAGACATGGAACAAAATTGTTCATTGATGTCTAAAACGTAGAATTCCAGATGAATTTTTCAATTCTGAGAAGAAAAGTTTTTAAAACTTCATGGTTGTATACAAAGCTTCCTTGCCTTTGATATGAAGGAGACAAATATAAACTATAAAAATCTGGTACGGTGCGCGCATCACACAACTTTCACTTACCACCCTCGTTTTAGCAAAAATAAGTATTTTCAGTCAAAGGGGAGTAACATTTAAAATTACAGATGGTATGAAACATTATTTAAAACAATTAATTACCCTATGTTTTTGATAACCGGCTAATATATAATATTTATTTTGTTTGACACTAGCTATTTCCTTTTACAACTGTATATTTCAGTTATTTATTTGGTTATAATAAATAATTAAGTGCCACGAAAAATTTTTAGTCCGAAAAGAGTGCTACTGATAAAGAAGGGTGCTATATTTATTTATATTTCATGGTGGCTATTTTTGTTTAAGTACCGGTATATATACAAATTTTAATTTTTATATCGCTGTAATCTATACCATTAAATATTAAATAATACAAACGATAGCATTTATGAAAACAGCATATGTTTATGTATATAATATTGTCCGAGTCCATATTATATTAGGCCCATGTTACGTATGGAAGCCTGTTCTTATCATTCGGGTGAGCTCGGGTACGCTCGTATTCCTTTTGTCTCTATATTACTATTTGGACTCAGATTCATAATTTTTCACGATCGCAATACTTACCCTTACTATATATTACATATATAGGTAAGTGAAAGTAAAAAAGCACCATAACTACAATCCACGAAGATACTCTTCTGGTGGTTCTTGGGTTCAATGCCTTGAGCTATTGCCACTCAAAGATGTTTCTACTACATACTTCCCTACATAAATGAATGAATGAAAGAATGAAATTAGAAGAAATTTTTTACAACCCTCTATGGGAAATTTAGAGAAACAACTATGTAGTGAATGGGAGATTTCAATGGATGTATTGGGGAAGAAGCAGTGTTGGGAAACGGTAGTTTTGGAAGAAGAAATGGAGGAGGAAATAGAACAGTAAATTTTTTTTCACCGAACCTCAAAATAGGAAACATCTTTTTCGTTAAAAACAGAAGAAACTTCCCTGTATAGTAGAATATGTAACGGTTTAAATCCCAAATTTTCATCAAATACCGTAATTATGGAAAGATAATAATAAAACTCAAAGCTGTGTTTTAATTAAAAACAGTGCTAGGCATATTAGCTCTACGCAATGGTATACCATGTTTTCTTTCTTCTAGCAGATTACGGCTATGTCACTTGTTATATATATAATGTTTTAGCCCAATATTTGAGTATTTTTCTATTCAATTTTAAAAACCTTTATAACGAAAAAAACTTGTGTCTATGTTTTTTTTTTAATATTCCACCTTTTCATTTCGGTAGTATAGCTACTTATAGATATGCACGTTAAATGTTCTCTATCGGTATCAATGAATTATATTATTATTTAGTTTGTATTTCTGAAGATACGTCGCACCTGCGCCCAGTGCCGGTAGCGAGGCGATTAGAAGCAGGAGAAGGATGAGAAAGTGGTAGGAATTTGACTCTGAGGGAGTGGTTGGGACTTTCCCCTCATAAGCCTTCTGGATATCTTCCACTTCTCAATTAATATTTGCTTTTTCCTCACGTTTTTATTGTAATGAATAATTGTATACAAAAAGCTAAAATATAAATTATTATCAATTATTTTCAGGATGAATGAATTGGTTATTTCAGAAACGACATATGTAAAAAATTCATTTTGAAAACTAAAAAAAAGTATTTTATACTTAAATTTCAAAAGATAAAAATATATGCTACAATAAACCCTCACGAAAATATGCAATAAGATAAATATCATTTTAAAAAGTTCATATACTTTCGTGATAATGGCCAACTAAGCAACGGGTGTATATCATTTCTCAGCATTCTTATTAACGCATATACTCTTGATTTTTTAACTCATCTCTTTCTTTCCCTGCTTCGCTTCTTCTCCATTTTTTTTCCTTCTCTCCTCTTCTTTTCAACTACAAGAACCATAATTTATTTTTAAAATCTTTCTCTATCCTGGTATTCTTCTTCTATAATGCCTTGTCTTGTTATTTCCTGTTTCATCTGTCTAGGCTATCCTCCAATGTTTCTTAGTCTGGTCACTGTCGAATATCTGTTTGTACTGCCTGTTTTCATTCATGCTTTTTATGTACCCTAAAAATTTTAGTCTACTTTTCCTCATTGCTGTTTCCAAATTCCTTCATTTCACTAGCGGATCCAGAATTTAATTTTGGGGGGGGCTTCAGCCCGAAACCTTTTTTTTTCATAAAAATAACGATAATTACTTTGGAAAAACAGAAAGAAACTAACTACCTATATGAAATGGTGTTTAAGTGATTCCTTAAGACCTTTTAAATGTAATTACACGAACAATAATACTTTAAGAGGTAGTTTTTAAATTTTTTTTTCCATAAAACATGGTTGTGTTTTTCCATTTTGGGGGAGGCTTCAGCCCGAAAGCCCCCCCCCCCCCGTAGATCCGCCCGTGCTTCATTTAGTTCTTTGTCGTTGTTTTTTTTTAGGTCTTTCTCTTCTCCTATTTTTCTTGGTCCGTGGATACCTCTTAGGATTTTAATTTCTATTTTTAGTAGTTTCTTCAAACCAGTAAACCCCATTGTTTTCTATCCATATCACTGGTCTCACCATAATTTTTCATAGTGTCTGATTTTTGCTTTTTTCCCAAGGGTTACGGAATTATTGTATTATTGTACAACTTGGCAAGAGAAAAATAATAAAAAGATGAAAATGGCAGTATTTTTTAAATACTTCCAGGAGGGAGAGGGAGAAACACTTTATTTTCATAAAGATATAAAATATAAAAGATTGCTGCCCAATTATATTGGGTTGCTATATACACAAAATTCCCTTCAATCCTTAGGACAATAAATGAACTTATATATAAATATACAGAAGTATTAGTTTATATTAGTAAAATAGATTTTATTTTTTTTTTTCAAAAGTCACTGACTATTCAATGAGTGAGTGGCTACTTCTCCAAAACCAGCAAGAACCCGGTGTAAAATTTATTTTTTAAGTTGTTTATGTATTTTTTTCTGTTTATATTTTTGAATGTATAATTCTAATTGATTTTATTTATCTTTATAACCAATAATAAAAATAAATACAAATTTCTGGAATAATACTGTCAAAATGTATAAACCATATGAAATAAATTCTAAAAAAAAAAAAAATAAATACTCACCAGTTTAATGAATGAAAGACATGAATTCAGTGTGTTAAAGAAGTTCAGCTTCTTTGTCAATGACCACACAAAGAGATCACGCTAGAATTGTGCGCAACAGTCAGTCCCCTCCAACCTGTATCACCCACTTTGTAGAGGCTAGATGTGCCCTAGGATGGTCTCCTAAACTCAGATATTAAAAATTAGATGTGATATTAAAAAAATAAATAATTATCTGCTGCAGTAGGACTTAAATACGGGCCCAGTAGTTAGGAGGGCTCTGCCTGCTGCACTCCTCTTGAGCTGCATCCCCACTCAAACTTTGTCATTTTTTTTTATTCCCAACAAGTGGCATGTGTCCCCCTTTAGGTCTGCAATTGTCCCTGTACCACTATTGCCCATGTTGTTTGTTATGACAAAATATAATTTTAATCAATCAACAAATATTAAAATAAAAAAAATTACGAATATTATTTTATTTTTAAATATAATATGCCATCTGAAAGAAGTACAGTTTCGTGTAGGACTGAAACCTCACTTCTCCTTAAAATTACTAATAAATCAAATCAAAGATATGTTTTTTCAAATATTTATCTAGATGAATAAAAAATATATATGATATATAGTATAATGGGGACTCACTACCATCTTGTTTAATAAAAATAATCTGTATCAGATGTATCTTCTTTTGTATTAAGTATATCAATACTTTTTATCTTCTTTCTATAAATAATAATTTCTCAACCAGAACTTTTATTTTATTTTTATAATGGAATTTCGTTGGAAAGTAAACAATAATTGAGAAAAGAAATCAGTTGGTGTTCAATAGAAGTGATCTATTGTGAGACTGATACTTCTTTACTTAATTTTTTTTTACAGGGTGTAGATGACTTTTCCTATTACAAAGTTTTGTTACTGAGAAAATAAGATTTTTTCTTTATTGTTCCATTTGAATTAGATTTTTATAATCATAATTTGCATATATTTTTTATTTCCAGGTTGCAATGGCTGGAGATTTCATAATTGCTGTTGCCTCCATGCTGCTTGGAAGAACAGAAAATAATGATGTAGTCATATCTATGAGCCAGGTAATCTTTAAAAATATTATTTAGATGTTAAATTCGGTGATGATAGTTCAGTTTCGTTCAACATATCTTTTTTTCAATGTGACATTTATTAAAAATATCATAGCTCAGTGGATATACCAATTAAGTTCCATTTGTGCCTTGATTGTATAAAAAAGGTGATTTTCTATAGACATGTAACTATTATTGTTACTAAAGGAAATCCAACCACTGAACAACAAAAAAGTAAAATGAAACAATGAAGAAAATGTAAATACCTATTGGTAAACTGTATCAAAATTGATATAATATTTTTATTTCTTTATATTTTTTTAATTACTATACATTAATTACAATGTTTTGCTGATCTAGTTTAGTTTGAATAATATTTGTATCTTGTTTGTCTGATATGAGGAGAAAACTCTGAAATTAGAATCTTGAATTTCAAATTGTCACTGAACAATTTTTAACCTAAAAAGCCATAAAATTTACATATTTTTAAAAAGTAAATACACTGTATGCAAAATGTATTATTTGGAAATGAATCATTAAAAATCTATCCTTAATACCACACCTTATGTATATCCACAACAGTTTAGATTTCATATAAGATATATGATATATTTATAATTGTGGGTTTATGGTTGACTGTAGTGAATAATCGAAGAGAAGGATGGTTGTAATGATCAGTTAAATTGAAATGGTAAAAAAATTATTTATAAAATTATTTATTTTTTACCATTTCAATTTGACTGATCACCCCAACCATTCTTCTCTTCAATTATGATATATTTATGTTATAAAATGATATATTTTTATTTCAGGCCATTAATGATCTTTGCCAAGGTGAATTTATGCAACTTGGATCAAAAGAAACTGAAAATGAGAGGTTTGCCCATTACTTGACTAAAACATACCGAAAAACTGCAAGCTTAATTGCTAATTCATTAAAATCAGTAAGTGATGTTAAGTAAAATTTTTACCGTACATTTGCTGATTTATTTGGAAAAAATAATAATTTTAATTCTCTTCGCTATAACAGAATACTAACTGATTATGTTTGCAGGTAGCACTTCTTGCAGGAGCAGATGATCAACTTGTCGAAATAGCTTACCAGTATGGAAGAAATATTGGTCTTGCTTTTCAGTTGGTTGATGATTTGTTAGATTTTGTTTCATCCTCAGACACAATGGGAAAGCCAACTGCAGCAGACTTAAAATTAGGACTGGCAACAGCACCAGTTCTATTTGCTTGTGAAAAGGTTAACATTTTGTTTAATAAAATTTATTTGCAATTAATCCTATATATTATTTCTAAAAGGTGTTTTTTTTGTTGTTACACCATAACTTTGTCAATTCTTCATCAAATCCAATGTTGACCACAAATTTTGAAGATATTGTTCTCCTTCATATGAAAAAAATAGTCCTATCTATCTGAAATTTCTTGAAACAAAGTTATGAAGGAACAGAAACTCTATTCGTGGATTTCCAGTCCTAATTAAATATGCATTTTTTCGGGATTGTGCCCACGATAATCAAAAAGATTACTAAATAACCTACAAAACAATAAAAGAAATAAATCGGGCAATTATTAGCAAAGATACAGTCCATTAGTTATGGTATACTTAATAGTTTCTTCCTCTTTAAAGATACTGCATTTACTGTTCTGCTATCTTTTTTTTACTGGCTGATATATGCTTTATTATTTCTTAAAGGCACTTTGTTCTTTGTAAATTTTATATTCTTTAATCATTTAGAAAATCCCATGATTGAGGCTTTATTTTTAATGTTACCTTTTCAGCCAGCATTTAGAAAAAGGCTCTAGCAAAGGAATTTGTACAAATTTTTGATCTATTATGTTAAATGGAATATTGTAATCGACCCAGGAATAATAATTAATTCCTCCCTTATATAATGCATAGAATCTATTTATTTCCATATTCTTTTGCTATTCCTTCACTAATGAAAATTGTCTGTGAATTATTCGCACGGGCCAACTAGCAGATATATTACTAGCAGATATAAATTAAACAGTGAAATTAAAATAATTAATTATTCAAATAAAACTATTAAACTGTTAAATTAAATAATTTAACTGCTTCATTATAGAAAAAAAAAATCAATCAGAAATGTTAAAGTCCATAGCCAAAAGTTACGTTAACTAATTCCAATCAGTTTTCTTTTATATTGTCATATAAGTTAGAAACTGTTATTTAATGAAAATCCGTTGTTGTTTTTTTCTTTCTTAAAACTCTAATAATAAATTATTAGGATAAGAAAGATGAGGAACCAATCTTTCATTTTGCTCTTGTTTATGCTTACCATAAGACATCATCAAACCTATTCTGACGCCATAAAATAATCTTGAAGGTTTTCTAGCTTGTCCAAATTAAATTAAAAATGTTGTTAACAATTTTTCTCTTTATTTTATAATTTATACAGCAAATAAATATCATGACTGATAAGAAAATTATGTTGTTGACTTAATGCATGAACAACCAAGTGTTTTTAAATTTCTTGCATTCAGTAGGAGTTGGTTTAAGGTCAATTAAGGAAACATCATGTTAATAACTTTTAAAATATATATAAATTTGTTTCTATTATATTTTCTTTGTATCCAGATCAACTTTGTGAGCCTTACAGAGATATTTTAACAATTAATAATTTTTAACAGTCGGTAAAGAGTGGTTACTATCTCTTTGAAATCCTAGGCAACTTTAAAATCCTAGGCAAAATCATATGTTTTCTCTCAGAAGAAGAAATCTTAAAAAATATCTGAACCTCTTTTTTTCCTCTTACCATTTTTTTTTTTTTTTTTTTACTTAACACGCGAACTTTAAATAACTAAACTTTAATAACAATAAACAACTTTTAACCTTAACGTGCATTCTACATTTTTTAAATTTTATCCAATTCTTAATATTTATAACCAAAAAATATAATAATATATATTTTTAATTAACGGCGTTGATGACCAACAGGTTCTATTCCTTTACTACACAACCAACCAACCAGCTACTATCTCTTACAAAAGACACCCCTAACAAATGATATTGGAAATAGTAAAATAAATTAATAATAATACAATAAATATAGCTGATTTTTTTTATTGCAATAATTATAGAATGATAAATATAAAAAAAAAAGTTATCAAAAATACCTAAATAATTGTAATTAGTATAAAAAATAAATAAATAAAATAGTTTAAAAATTGCAATTATTTGGCTTTTATAATTTTCTCATAAACATATACAGGTTTTTATTGAATTCTTCAACCAATTTCAATTTAAGAAAAAATTGGAATTGGTTGTTTTTCTTTAAATTCACAGACACGATATCTTCTCATTATGTAATATTTACTGATATTTTCATTTGTTTTAGTACCCAGAGTTGAATCCAATGATAATGCGTCGGTTTCAAGAACCAGGAGATGTAGAAAAAGCTTTCGATTTGGTTCATAAGTCTCAAGGATTGGAACAAACACAATTTCTCGCCAAGAAGCACTGCCTTGAGGCTGTAAGGCTTGCCAACTCAATAGTCGAGTCGGATTATCAAAAAGCTTTGATCATAGTTTCCGATTTGGTCATAAACAGAATGAAGTAGCCGAATCATCCATAAAATGAAAAGAAATTTAGCTTTCTAAATATTAGGTTTACACCAAAGGGCGAATGGATGTGCTAAGGTTAGATTTAAATGTTTGTATTTATGTTACAAATACTCATTTCTTTTTTTTTTCTTCCAAAAATAGTATATTTTGATATGAATGTGTGTGACTGAGAATGTTGTAATCAATGATTATTGCTCAAAAATTTAGATTTTCCGTTTCAAACGGATTTAAATAAGGATTATATATTAATCAATATGATTGTTTTATAAAATTATACATGTTGTTTAATATAGTATATATAATATTTCTTTGTATATGTGTACGGGTGTATTTATCTGCTCGCTCACAAATTGTAAAAAATGTTTTGTAAATAGCCTAATAGTGGACAGTATTGAATAATTTCTAATACTGGAAAAGCCTACTCTGTAATAATTTAAATATTGATATTATTAGTATTAATGAAATACTAATTCAGTATTCATGTGAAAATTTTATGTGGTACCTAATACGACATTATCTGTATAGCAGATAAATATGTTCATTTTTATTTCCAAAAATTGTACACAGGATAATGTAATGAAGATCTTTAGTTTATATATATACATATATTCTAATCATATTTTATTGTAAGTGTTTCTTGTTAAATAACATTCATATTATATGTATTCGTTAACATTTTACCATCTTACATTAAGTGACACTTATGTATAAAAAAAAAAAAAAGCAACAACAATTATTACATTTTAAATGACTTGATTAGTTAGTATCTAGTTTCTACTCAATTAATCTGTGAAGAGAGATCTGAGTGTCAGCATTTACGAGGTCCATTCTTTAATGTTCTTTTAACAGCCTCTTATGAAGAGGTTTATTTGGTTTTATTTTTTAAATTAATCTTGCAAATAGTATCAGTACTGTTTACTTTCCTCATAGCAGGAGAGGAAATGGAATAGGTCTCGTAGTATAGTGATTTTAGTACAAAAATAGAAATGCTTAAAGCATCAATTGTTGAAAAATTAGTGTGATTTTTATTTGGCGACAGTTGCAAAATAAACCAATGTGAATTCAAAACTAATAGATCTTTTGGTTGTTCAAAATTAGTGACAAATTCATTAAAAATATACTTACATAATAAAATGTAAATACATATAAATAAAATTATTAAAAAATCAGGGAATATAAAGTAAATCTAATTCTCAATGTTTACATTCATGCATTTAAAATTAATAACAATATAAATGTTGGACCTTTTTAATTTAAATCTTGATAATTTTTATTTATTTTTTTAAATAAACGCTGATAGAATTAATTTTTATTACAGCACAAAGAAGTTACTGAAACCAGTATTCATACATTAAACCTATTATAAATATTTGCTATCTAACATAATAAACTCGACAATATTATAGATAGATTCATGCATTCATTTGGTTGTGCCTTCCTTTTACTATGTATCATTAGAGTTATATAACCTTATTTATTTAATTATACTTGTAATATTAATAATTTAATTTTGTAAGTAAAATATTGTTTCAATTGTAATCTAATTTGTACTCAACTGTACATTAACCATGTAAATTAAAACCTGTTTATGCGTATATATTTATACATGTGATTGTATATATAAATCTATTATTTTAAAAATGTGTATATATTTATAGTACTTATTTAATTCATGTATAATTTGTTTTTGGTTATGGGATAAATGTATAAATAAACAAACGATTTTCTGTAAACCAAAAATAAATGTAGAGAACTTAAGATCTTGTTTATCTTCTATTACTTTTACCTTATTCCTAGGCTCCATAAATACCTCAGTTTTACAAAATTATAACTTTTTTTTTATTGCCTGAATTTAAGGATTGAATAACTTATACTGCAATATTTTTCAACTGAAAAAATATAAAAAATAAATTATTATTGGTGAATTTCTTCAACAATTTTTGGCTAAGCCATGTTAGATGATCATATTCAAATAAATGATACTCATATGATTTAAATACAGTCAAATGGTTCAAAATAAGTGATAAGGATGTTTTGGAGTAATTGTTATGTTTAAGATCATAGTCCGTGGTCATAGTAAATCAAATTATTAACATCCGCCTGAAACTTCGTAAATAGTTTCATCTCATCGTAACCTATAACTATTTTATTTACAAAAACTCTTGGAATTGGGACGTTTTCAATCTGGAGGGGAGCAAACTTTGTCTATTTAATTAATAATAATAATAATAAAAGGCTTAGCGAACCCGAAGGTTCGATGCCGACAACACTAATCGCTTATTACACACCTCCCTCCACCGTTCGCCGTCCAAACCCACTCCCTTCAGATCGGCTTTAATGCAGTCTTCCCACCTTCGCTTCGGTCTACCCCTCGGACACTTACCATTCGGCACAGCAAATATTAACCTTTTAGGAATTCTCTCGTTACTAAGCCCAACAACTTTACAAGCCCATTTGATTCGTCGCGATGAAATTATCTCAATTATATTACCCGGATACAGTTCAGCAATTCGGCGTTGTGTAACCGTCTGAACTGTCTATTTAATTAGTTACTAAAAACTCATAAGTACACATTTGCTTTCTACTTGGATCGTAAGATAATTAGATCCCAAAGTCGAGAAAAAAGGTGGCCTTCAAAAATATTGAGCTATTTGTTGTGACCTACACCACCAAATTTTCGAGGCTATACAGAACAAACGACCCAATATTTTTGTCGGCCACCTTTTTTATCAATTTTGTGATCAATTAATTTTACGATCCAAGTAGAAAGCAAATGAGTATTTACCAGTTTTTAGTACCTAATTAAATAGACAAAGTTTGCCCCCTCCAGATTGAAAACGCCGCAATTCCAAGATATCCAAGATTTTTCATAAATAAAATATTTTTAGATTATGAGATGAAACTATTTACGAAGTTTCAGAGGGATGTTAATAATTCGATAAAAAGGGGTCTGTACTAAGGACTATCATATTTTATCAGCTCCCCTATTGAGGATGATTATAAATGAGATAGAACAATAATAATAATGGTAAGTGGGGGCAAGGTTGCCTAGGAACAATCTGATGATAAACCGAAGATTACGTGTTCAAATTCTGTTGCCAGTGGGAGTTTTAATTCTGTTTAATTTCCTCACCCTGGGAAAACACTGTATAGCCTAAAAGGGCAAGCCAGGAAAAAAAATAATAATAAAAATACACAGCCTCAGGACTTCTTAATACAATTTAGGGAGGGAGTTCTATCATTGAGTAGTATCTCGACAATCCTGTTCATTTAATTATTCTTGATATTTTCAAATTTACTGGATATATTTATTTAATACAGTAGTAAATTTCAACAAATAGAAAAAAACAACCACAACAAAACTTTATTTTAAGACTATCAAACAAAATAAATAATAATCATGTTCTCCCTCCCCTCCGTTCAGGCAATGCAGTGTATGCAAGAAAAGAAAACAGATCAGACTTACAGTTAGGGTATTCTATAGGTTACAAAACAAATGTTTCATTTAAACACCTCAAAGCTAGTAAAACAATATTTAAATATATCAAGAATGAAACAAAAAAAGAAAATCAATAAAATTTAAAAAATACTTTATTTATAATAAATTATAGATATTGTTAATAGTTGAATGTCAATAAAAAAATAATAAATCAAACTTTTAACAATCAATTAAATAAGATTTCCATTTTAATATACAAACTAAAATAATATTGATCAGACAAATAATTGTACAAACATATCTAATTAGAAATTAAAATATATACCAGCAGCACTAAACTCCACAAAGAACAAATATTACATCATACATCATGATCAATGGTCGTGCCATCACTAATTCAGTACTGAATAAAAGAAATAATTTTTCAATACAAGTATAATAATTAATGAGAAATAATAAAAAATTAAATTAGCAGCTAATTGGTATTAAAATAAAAACAATTAAATGTCATTCTTAGAACTTAATAAATATTGGGTATTTTAATTTCGTTTTGGTGTATTATATCAAGATAAGTTTTGATGGTGTGATGAGATTTTTTATTTTAAATAGTGTAGAAAGCTATAAAAAATATTTTGTAGTTATAAATATACCTATTAAGTAAGCATACATAAATTTTATATGTGCATACATATTACATTTAGACAAAGATAATTGACTATAATGCTAAAACTGAGCTATGTTATAATAATACTAATGACTTAAAATTAATAAGAAATAATGAGATGGAATATAATACAGTAAGCTTATGGTACAATGAAACCAAATCATACATTCCAATATTAAAATTCGAATTTATAGAGAAACTAATTTTAAAGATTCTTAAAACAATTTCCCAATTCCTTTTAAAATACCAGTCAATAGAGTTACATTAGTTTTAGAAATGATTGATAGAAAATAAAATTATACGAACGATGGTTGCAGAATTAATTTAAAAGCTTTAAAATTGTATTTTAAACTTTTTTCAAATTTATGTGGAATGAATTAAAACAATAGTAGCGAATGCTGTTGTTTTATATTATATTTTATATGAAATTTGTAAATTATAAGTGATATTAATTTTTTTGTCACTGAAATGTTTTACCTTTTTAAACTTAAAATTTTAATAAATCTATTAATTGGTATAATATAAAAAATTATCTATTAGGTACTTGACTGTAAACCAAAAAAATACTTTAATCTTAATTCAAAATTATTCCTAAACAAATATATAATTATTAAACAATTACATATTTTAAAAACAATAATAGCTAAATAAATTTTCATTGTAGCATAATAATGTTTAATAAAAATAAATAAAATAAGAGCAAAAACAAACAGAATAACCTTTAGAAGGTTGAATTTCATTTCACTATTTTATGTTAATCAAAATACTGACATTTAACATCAATAGAACTTTAAACAATATATATACAAATCAACTTATAAAACATGTCTAATATTTTAAAATTCAGTATATATAAAATAGAAATTCTTTAAACAAAAATGAATACCAAAACCTTCAATTGCAAAGAAAATTTTATGGACGGATCATTATTTTAAATCAGATCACTTTTATAAAGGTACATAAGGACGGATAGATATTGATAAATCACTTGGAAGACACATCAGTATTGGACTGATTATCATAAAAACGTAAATCTTAACTTATAAGTGTGAAGGGCCTATTCATTCTCCTAATGAATATATATCAGTTCTGAGAAGAAATTTCTCAACAGAAAATGTCCATATTATGCAGCAACTACGCTTTGGTCTCCTGTTCCATTTCAAATCGACTTTGAGATTCTTTAAGATATTTTCTTTTCTTCTTTTGAACCATACCTTCAGTGAGAAAAAAACCTCCTGCAATGAATGATGCAAGACAGCCTGCGATCGCTAAAGCGAATGCCCATCCAAAGAAATTATTTTCATGCCCCAACATCCAACCATCTTGGTTTGCCCAGATAGCAAATACTATAATAGCTAAGCCACTACAAAAACCTGAAACACAATAATGAGAAATACTTAGTTATCATTATAAAAAAGTTAACAGATAGTTTTAGAGGGATTTTATCAGTATTAATTTTGGGTCCTATAAATATACTAATAATTTATTCGAATATATGAGTAAGGTAGGTGTGTACAATATTTTACAACGTTTAACTTTGAACTGCAGCAAAATTCTAGTCGAGGATAAAAAATATAAATATGTATGCATAGGATATAAGCAGTATTCATCCTATCATTGCTAAGTATGTTAAACCTCTTCAGTGTATTAAATTCAAGAAAATTACTTAACATTATTGTGCTAATGTGAGCCAATAGCATATTAGGATTTAACATGGTCTGTGGTTAGTTGAAAAGTGCTAATTTTATAAACTGAGAGGAAGATTACACTAAGGTTTTAAACTTATATTTACTAATCTTGTTCTAAGTGAAATGGAATAAAATAAAAAAAAAGTTAGATGGAAGAGGACAAAAACCTCCTCTTATTCACAACCACACAAAACCCTATAAAGTTTAAAGTGAATAATTTTCTTTCTACAATTCTTTATAAATTTAGAGTTACCCATTTTGAGAAATAAGCAATTAAAAAAAATAATAAATAATTAAACATTAAAATCTACAAGAGATACCCAAGCTATTCAAGTAGAGGTTTCAAATTAGTACAGCTAATAACAACATAGCATGTTAGTACTACAACACATTAAGTAGTTAACACAAGTTGTGTTAATACCTCTATAATATATTTCATTTAAAACGCCTCCATTTGATAATCTTAAAAATGATTATTTTTGAACATTTAATTGTGGAAAAAAATTCTATGATTTGACTTTTTTTGAGCATGTCTTAAATACATATATTAATTACTTACATATTAATTTAAAATATTTTGAAACCTAAATGTGTACTATATATATTTGAGGGGTTTAGAATGATAATGGCAAAAGTCAAGTTTGCATTTTGTGCAAAAAAACAAACAACTTATACCACTATCATTCTAAACTCCTTATTTGTACTTGTTAATGACTACGAGTATATTCTGTATATGTAAATATATATTTATATTGACTTTGCTATAAAATAAATATTAATGACAGAATATTTTTTAGATAAATGATATGATGTATATAACTTAATAACTTACCTACTGCAACCATAATAATGCCAACCAGAAAAGTAAGTTTTACAAAATACTTTTGATCCGGTCCACAGCATAAAAAGAATAGCAAAACTAATATAAATGACAGTAGGATCCCAATGAACGCCAACGTATAAAAAAATTGAGTGGCTATTATAAATGCTAGAAAAGAAAAAATGATATTAAATTAAATACTAACCAATAGTATATCATATATATAAGCACAAAATTATCACTTATATAGTTATTAATCAGCATGAATTATTTACCTGAAACTATCACTATATAGAAATCAATTATTCTATTTGTTAAGGGCACTCAGTATGGGTTTGAATAAGCACCATCTATTGGCGAAGAAGAACAACACAGCCCTCCCTACCTGGTGACCTGGGACCAGAAGGGTCAAAATACAAGACACCTGAGCCAGTATGAGTCTGCCTACAAAATGATCTCCATGACCCAGCATAAACAGAATATGTCTAGCTAGACTCTAGCATCATGAAGTGGTCCTGGAAGAAGCAGCAGGGATGCCAGCACGCCAGCCCATAACACTACATACATGACTCTTACATAGGCAGAAGCAGAACATAGCCAGTCCTTCGAAGGGAGACTCGGAACATCTATCTCATCAATTCAACAGCAAACAACCAACTGGTCAGCCTATCGATTACAATAAATTCAAACACTAACATACTAATCTCAATGGGGGGCGGGGTGACCGAATGGGCTAAAGAGTGTGCACAGCACCGCGAGTTGCCCGGCAACCAGATATATGAAGATTTGAGAGACAAAAATAAGTACGAGTTCGCGTCCCGGTGCCGGAGGGAATTTTAAATTCTCCGCCCTCACCCTCCGGCCTGGGGAAATCCCGTATAGCCTAAACGGCGAGGTAGGGAAGAACATAAAAAAAAATACTAATCTCAATGTAAATAATTTAGCAACCCCCTTTAGCAGCATAGAACATTTAATTTTATTTCGTAGTATATTTTATGTCAACCTTAATTTGATTTAATCACTTCATCCTCCTTCTGATCATTCTTGTTAGCATTGAGGTTTTATTCCCTCTACTTCAGGAATAGGGAAGGTCTGATACCTCATTCCTGCTCAGTCTAAACATAATATTTCTGGATAATTAATAAAATCAGTTAACTCTTTGACTGCAGATGGGATAAATAACTTCCTGATAGCAGTTGGGTCACTGCCTCTGCCTTGGCTGTCACCACTTTAAGAAGTAGAGGCAAGTCTCGTCTTCACCATTTGAATTGTAGGATGGTCGGTGCATTCATTTTGGTACAATAAGTCCCCTGCAGTGCGATCGTTCCTGATTCTGACCAAAAGGAAGCTATCAGTTGTAGATTTATTCTGAACCCAAGTTACGTCCTTTCTCTGTCATTTGTGTCATATACATTATCTTATTTATATTCTATTTAAATGTTTTATACATCAGAAAAATGTTAATAAGTTAATTTTATATATATATTTTTTTTAATTTAGGTTCTGACTGAATGCTGATTTCGGTACACACGAATCTCTGACTAGACAGACAGGATAAACAAATAAATGTAAGTTTCCTACATCTTATATATGCACAGAGTGTTTCAGGGTTAAGTGGCCAAACTGCAAAAATGAACTAAGGACCTCAAAACAAGAAAAAAATTTCTGCTGAAGATATGTCCGCAAATGCTTTGTTTGGGAGATATTCACATCTAAAGATTTTCGTTGTTATGAATTATTTACCTTATATGAAATAAATAAACTATTTATTTGTTCTAACTACTTCATTAATTAAATGTAAACATTAACATTCATATTAAAAGTTGTTCAAAGTGAAGGTATGTCTGCAAATGCTTTGTTTAAGAGATGGATTAGATAGAATACTAATATGGATTTTTATCCCTAACTGTATAAAAACTATTGGCAACACAAGGATTAATACTATTTGGAATTAGCATTGGGAACTCTCAATAACATTTATCAGTTTGTAAGAGGCTTTCGCAGAGTACTCATCATTATGCCTTCCATTCATACTAATGGTGAATATGCCGATATGGTGTTTGTATATGGTTTTTGCAATGGTAATGCTAATGCTGCCCATCGTGAATATGCCAGACAATTTCTGAATAGAAGATTACCAAACAAGTCTATCTTTCCATGTTCCATGGTTCAACTTTTTAGAGGAACTGGTACATTTCCTATAATACCAGGTACTGATGGTATTTTTGTCTCTTTAAGAAAAAAAGAAAGGAGTGCGACCATATTACAATATTTTGATGATAATCTATCTGGCAGTGTACAAAGAGCTGGAGCAGAATTAAATATTCTGTCCAACTACAGTATGGAGAGCTCCATTTCAAGATGGACTTTACCCATATCATTATCAACAGGAACAAAATTTATTACAAGATTTTCGGCAAAGAAGAAATTTTTCAGATGGGTATTTAAATCAAGTTGAACATAATCCACAATCATCAGGAAAAATTCTCTGGACAGGTGAAGCTACCTTTACAAGAAGAGGTATTTTCAAAAAAATAATCATCTCTGGTCGCAGGAAAAACCCCATGCAATTCGTGAGCATCATTTTCAGCACCAATTTCAGTGCAATGTGTGGTTGGGCATAATAGACAATATTTTAATAGGTCCGTATTTCCAGCCGCCTCGACTAAATGCGGGCACATTTATGGAATTTCTTAATAATAATTACTATGATTTAGTTGAACATATTCCACTACAACTGAGAAGGGGCATGTGGCTTCAAATAGATGGTTGTCTGGCATATTACGAAAAGATCTACAACAATGGCTTAATGTTAATTATCGCAATCAATGGAATGGCCGTGTAGGAACAGTGGCTTAGCCTGCACACTCTCCAGACCTGACACCATTGGATTATTTTGTTTGGGGTGACATTAAAAAAAAAGTCTATGCAAGTCCAGTCAATGACCTCAATTCCCTAAGAATAAGGATAATTGAATCTTGTGAAACAATAACACATATCCAGTGCCGCTCTGCCACTGCTGCTGTTGAAGAAAGATGCTGAGCCTGTCTTAACGCTCAAGGAAATCATTTTGAACAACATTTAATATGAATTTAATGTTTACGTTTAATTAATAAAGAAGTTTGAACAAATAAATAAGTTTTATTTACTTAATATAACATAAATAATTTATAACAACGAAAATCTTTAGGTGTGAATATCTCCTAAACAAGCGTTTGCGGACATACCTTCATAAGAATTTTTTTTCTTGTTTTGAGGTCCTTATTTCATACTTTCAGTTTGGTCACTTAATCCCAAAACACCCTGTATAATGTAATAAATAAATATAAAAATATACAAAAATTAAAATGTAGTAGTAAAAATTAATAAATGTGAAAATATACAGAATTAAAATGGTACTTTAGTCGTTTTATCATTTTTCCATCCACTTAAAAACTATATATATATTTCATATAATATATAAGTGTTTGAGACTCAAAATAACTATAAGAGCAATTATAAAATTTATAACTGCGCTGTTTCAATATGGAGCTTTTTTAGGTTAGAAAAAAATTTTTATATACAAAGAAATATATAATTTGAATAACATTGTGGGTGTTTTTTTCCCTAGAAATAACATAATTTAATTTTTATGATCACACAGTTATTTTCATGATAATTTTCAGTTATTTTGCTTATCAGAATTGAGCAAATACGCAAGATAGCGAAGCGCTACGGGATAGCAGCTCTAATTTTTCATTGGCATTTGTGGCCGGGAAGGTATATGTCCCGTTTATTAAAAGTTAAATAAAAAGATTAAAATGCATTTTAGAAAGCTAAGATCTTGCAAGGTGATTTAAAAAAGTATTTAAAATAAACTTATGAAAAAAAAAATCCATTTTTCTGAACGCCTTTTTGAATTTCGGGACCCACCATACAGTAGAAACACTCAAATGAGCTCTCACAGTCAAAGAGTTAATAAATTGAGTGAATAATGAGTCCATAACACATACACTGACTCACCAATTAAAGGAAAGATGCATTTTTAGGTTTGATTATGTTCCTGGCTTGTACTAAAACTAACTTTTAATAGGTATTTCTAGTTAAAGTTGATTTGTGTCAATTTAAATAACTAAATGTAGTATCTAAACACTTTAATACTACTGTACAAGTGTTTCTCTGTCCACTTTGAAAAGCGGGCCAAGTTATTATGATTACTCTATAAATAGAATTTCGAAAATCTGATGTGTTCATGATATAATATCTCTTAATTAAGATAGTGATTTAAACAACTTCCGCAAACTCCTGATTAGTCCAAATCAGTAAAAATTGGAGCCATAATTAGATCGATGCTTTAGACTTCTGTTCACTCTGCTCTTTCAAAAGGGATTCACAAACCCATAATGGGTCAATTTCATATCATGAAAGAGAGATTTTGGATCACCGGACAAGGTGGAGTGACATTTGAACAATAGTCCCAAAGAAAGCCTGTTCCCTCAACATAACTTCTGACAGCTACCTTGTCAAATATACAATTAAAAAAAATAAAATGGCCTCAGAATTTAAGACAAATTAATGTCTAATTAAAATACCAGAAAATGGGCAAATTAATAACTGATATTAATTTATAAATAGGTTGTTAATATATAAGCAAAGGTAATAGTTATATGTGTGAGCACTAAAAGATTCTCATTAAGTTTTTTTTACCACTACTTAGTACAATAAACATAAGTACTTACGTGGCATTAAGTATCCTCTAATCTCATCATATCCTGTAGTAAAGGGGTCATAAATCCATCGGCATCCAACAAAAAATCTTCTTTGGTATTCATCTTTAGGATCTGGGAGTGATCTGAAACAATGTGTCCATAGACCCAATCGGTCAAATTTGGCTCCAGTGATTCGACGATCTGAGATGAGCCAACTCGATGAGCAGAATGAAATGAAAATGCAAATTAATGCAAAAATGAAAACAGCAACACCAACATTTCCCGACAAAGTCCTTTTTTTAGCCATCTAAAAACAAAATATCTATTATAATTTCAATAGCAAATCACTGGTATTTAAAATAATTATAATCCAATAAGTACTTTTTAAGATTGAAGCCAACTCATTCGTTTAAATTTAAATTTTGAGTGTAAAACAAAAACTGATAACACAAAAACTAAAACATAAAGCAACTTGTTTTGTTTACCGTATCACAGCACATAACACACCCATTTGAGAGCGAGGTTAGAAAATTGATTAATCGATACTTACCTTCGACTATTATCGATACCATTTATAGAAATGAAGCTTCAATCGGTTTTTCAATTGAGTAATTGAAAAATATTTAAAGAATGGAAAGAAAGAAAACCGTTGCTCACTTCGACTAATTGCCTGGCAGTGTGATGTAAGAGGGACAACACTCAACCAAATAGCCTCGGCTCATGAATTCCCACTCCCAGTACACGTAATGTGGGAACTAGTAATAATTGTACTCCGAGTGATGCTTTCTTTACTTCAAGGCTATCTTTACAGATAATGCACGTGACCCATTTACTCATGCTTCAATAGTTACTTCAATTTGGAACCCAATACTATTCAATGAACATCTTTCCGAAACTTTTTTTCTTTTCCTTTTCTATTAAAGCAATGGAGAACTTCTTTTGTGATTGCTCCTTTAAATCTCAAATCCATCATTCATTGCCATCATTCATTGCCATTACTGGAGAAAAGTCCTGATGAAGACCTACAAAATAGGTCGAAACGTAGTCTAACCAAATAAACATTGTTAAATATAGTACATGTTTGCTGACCGCATCTCCGATCAACTTCTTCTCAAATCCATTGATATATAAAAAAACAATGATTTCGAACATATATGTACATCCTTTGATCTTGAGTATTCACAGTTCAATAATAAACCTTTGGAATTGACCAAGAAAAAAAAAAAATTACCACCTCTTAATATTCGAGGTTTCACATTTCAAGACACGTAGAATCTACGAATCAAAAAATGAAATTTTTTTTTATTGACACCAGAAACCCAACATTACCATCCCCATCGGTAGATTTTCGATTGTCATACACCACCTTCTGCGGTTTTTATCAAAGATTATAGGATTAATGTTTTTACATTTTGGCACCAAAGTCAGAACATCTCAGGATGATCCTCGGAAATCAAAATCTCTATCCGCTTTTTAATTTTAAATTGGCAGACGATTAGTCATTTCAGGTATAAGAAAAAATAAAATGTTTTAAAGTCATTATGCCTTATTAAGATAAAAGGTATTAAAGTAAATAAAAATTATTCATTATTCCAATTTTGCTTTCTTACTACTTACCGTAGTTTTGTATTCATTAAGGAGCTTAAAACAAATTTTGTGCTTAAAAGCGATAAGTTCTTGCATTTTACGTTTTGGACATCAAGGAACAATTTTGGTTCCTTGTCTGTCTTTCGGTCACTCCGTCTATCCTTAGTCAAATCGCTCTTCGATCATATCACTTCTGGATAAATACACCAGTAGCTGACATGCTTAAGGAAATTTATTTGAACTTTTACGTGTAAAAAGTTAAATATTGATGTTATTATACTTTTCACGTATTCATCTTATAGAACTATTACTCACCTTACCAAGACATATTTCAATTCGATGAAACATTCATCTAAATTATATAGAAATCAGGTGCGGTGCGCGCATCACTTACCACCCTCTTACGATATTATTAGGAACAGAAACATTTAGTTTGTCCCTTATAAATACGGATCAACTCCTGTAATACAGACCTGGATGAAAAACACAGATTCTAAATATTTTACTGGTAAAATAATTGAAAAATCATTATTTTTCAAATGAATTTTAAAAAACAAATAAAGATTGTATTTACGCAATTATGTTTATTATACAAAATCCCCAGATCACGAAAAAACAAGAAATAGAAGCTTCATAACAAGTAATTATATTCATTTTTGCTGAAAACAGAGGTACTTTTAAGTGACAAGATAAAAAAATCATATTTTTTTACACAATTTTTTCCCAAATAAAACTCAACTTAATTAATACAGACTTGAAGCTTATTAAACAAAATAGTTTTTCTAAAATTGAGTCATCTGTAGTATAGTTGGATTATGATAAAAAAAAAATCGCGAATAATTAATGATTTTTTTAAAGACAGAATTTATCATAGTTTATCTGCTTCAATTGGCTTTAACAATGACAAATTCTTTTTGATTTCGAAAAAAAAAATGTTTAGTTCACTGTGAAACAATTTTCAATTACTTAATTAAATATTTTTTTACTTACCGCTTCCTATTCGACAAAAAACATGACTTACTTGAAAAAAAAACACAATACTTGAATTTCATACTTTTCTGCTGAAAATTGCCCCATTGGTTATATGATTTTTTTTTGTAACTCTAGAGGTCTGCTATTATTACTATAAAAACTTTTCTCTACTGTACAATAGTAAGAATACACCATTTATTGCCATCAATATATATTTATAATACCAATAAAATTAAACAGAAACAAGAATAAAATGACTATTTTTAACAAATTGCTATTCAATAAAACACAAAGAAACAATGCTACATTATAACTAAATAATAATCATAACAAATAACTAATTCTTCAATGGCGAGTTGGATGATTCTCCTTTATTTAAATATATCGAAGAAGAAATATCTGAACCAATCGGAATCTAAAACAGTCATAATATAAAATGTTATATAAATAGTATAATATAATATAAATAGTAAATGTTAACTATTGAATTTTTCATCTACTTTAACTAAAATTGTAAAAATCAGGAATATATTTACAAAATAGTATACTACTTTTTATAGGGTCCATCGTTCAAGCAATTTATAATAATTAAAAATAAAGTTTGTAATGCAAATTATGTTTTCAACGCTTACCTTCAGAATTCCTTCTTTCACTTACTGGAATGTATAAATTATGACAACCTGTGTGAGTATTGAATTGGCCATCTGAAAATTAATATATTCAAGGAAAGATTATTACTTTTTTTATAGTGTATTCGTTAAATTACGTAAAAATAAGAAAGATTACTGCGCGTTTCACGACAAAAGGTATGATGAAGTTTGTCAATAAATATACAATATATTTTTCATTTTTCTTTGCTTCTACTTTTCTTAAAACTCTTATCAGTAAAAGGATAAATTTTCTAATTATTAAAATTATATTATTTGCATTCGTATTTGTATAAACTATATTTAATTGTTATACCAAATTAAATATTACATAATTAAAAAATATTTGTAATTTAATGTACAACGATCACAAAGAATAAGTTTGGTTTCCAGACACCAATGGAATAGCATATTATTACAAGTTCGGTTATAAAAAAAAATATTTTATAATCTAAAGTACATGTGATATCTAGGTTCCAACTACACTCCAACTGATACGTTAACGAAATCACATTTCTATAGAATCATAATATGTAACCAGAGCATAAGTTAGGAATTTATTTAATCCAATACTTTTCAGTGCATCACACATGCAATCATAAACCAGATGATTAATCATTTTCTTCAATAAAGTTATTACCAGCTAAATAACTGTTTGGTTGTTATTGTTCATGTGCTAAACTAATACAATTAGCTAGGCTTTTATTACTAGTTTTCACATAAGGTGCTGTGAATGGATCGTAACTGAAAAATGCTGTTTTTCAAAACTTGCTACTATGGAGGATACTTTATCTTCCTTTATAGTCGTTCATAATCACAGTGGTAGGAGTATGGACTGTTTTACAAAATTATTTTTAAAATAAGTTACTTCTTTTGTGAAGAAAATGATTTATCATCTGGTTAATGATCGAATGTGATGATGTCAATAGATGGTTTGAGCGTCTGTACGTCTTTGGATTGGCATTTACAGATGAATAAAATCTATTCAAGATATTCAATTAATTTTCAACTGCACAGCGCCTAATAGGAAATAAGCAAAGGGTGGGCGTTGGATAAATAACAATAACCTCTGCAGAAGTATAGGATTTAAAAATAACACACGAAAAAGGAATACAGAATTCCCCAGAGATTGTAGACTGTAGTCCTTAACATTAAGGACATAAAAGTTAAGCATTTAGTTGAATTCGTTAACGAAACGTTTCTTTTAGCGACTTTAATTTATTAATTAAGAACTTTACAGAAATAATGTAAATGTAACTTGGAACAGAGCAACAGGATAGTATGGTATTTTAATTTATCGAGATTGCAGAATCACAATACCAACGATAATAATTTTTGTATCGGTCAATCCACGAAATCCCGAAATTCCCAATCTGACTCGAAATGATTAGTTATCAGCAGGATAACCACCCTTGTATAGGCAACTTTCAAAATTTAATTAAAGTAAAGACAAATAACTGTAATGAGTTCAACATAGGCAACATTCGACTTATTTTGGTAGTGGACTTTATTTTGATGAAGTGGTAAGTTATATGAATTGTGGAAAATAATCTCACTCTTTCATGCTGGCATAGACATCTTACTCAACTGAGAGAACCCTCCAGACTGCTACAGTTGATGCCTTTGGAAATTTCTGCCTAGGAATGGGTGACTGCATCTGCAGCTGGCGCGGATTAAATTTAATCTTTTAGATCTTATCTGATGTGTTTTCACTATTCACCGCAAAGCGACAATCGGGTATAAGAGCTTTCATACAAAACAATCCTTTATACTATAAAACACCAGTAAAAAAAATACAAGTACAGCGCTCTTGTTCTTGATATAATAAATCAATCAGAATTATACATTTAATCATATATTAAATAAATAGCAAAATTACCGGCCCAAATGTGTCCAATGATAGTTCAAAGTAGCCACAATCAATTCGATATTTGTGATGTGCAGTTTTCAGCAGAAGAATTTCCAACTAAAAAATTGTAAGCTTTCTAGAAACACTATACATATAAATAAATTTATTTATTATACATATACATATACCTTTATGCATATATATAAAGTTAAAATATGTATTTTGGATGAGATCTCTCATTAAAATCTTTTTCGATATCATAGTTTTGTAATAAAATACAAATATAAGCTAATGCCATATCTTCTAAAAATATTCCAAATTGTCCATATATATTCGATTGTTTAGACCAGTCTCTACGAGGAATGAGAGGGAGGGACTTTTGGACTGAAGCCCTGCCCTCCCCCAAAATGGTAAAATGTAACCATGTTTTATGAAAAAAATTACCTCTAAAAGTATTATTTTCACTTACCTTTATATGTAATATAAAGTAAGGGAAAGTATTACGATCACGAACATTTTCGAATCTGATTTTTTAACAGAAATACACTTTTTGAGGTCCCCTGAGTCTACATAACCAAGTTCCGCAGAATGGGCTGTGTGTATGTGAACAGTCTAGCTCAAAAACGAAAAGTTGTAACAAACTGACATTACGTATACGGTTGGGGTGTAACAGCAACTTTTCCCCTAAAATCGGCTAACCGGAAGTGCAACTTTATATTATCGGCAGTAACGATTTTGATTAAACTCAATGTACCATTGTATAACTAAGTGGTCTTTAATATCATTTACGTCTTATCCCCATTGATTTTACTTTGCAGGGCTTAAATGCCCAATGATCAACATGTCTTCCTCTAAAGTCCCTTTAATTTGGTTTATTTTAAATAATTAATTATCTCTCATTGTTAAGAGTTACGAAAAAATGCTAAATATAACTTTTGAAAGAATATTATAATTGAAAAATGGAGAAAAAAGAAAAAATGTTTATTTAGATCGAAGATGAATTTCCGGAAATACTAATCACAGGGTATACATATAATATATCCTTGGAAAGCGGAGAATTTTAGAAAAAAACAATATCTAATATAGAAGGTAATGGAGAGTTACGAAAAATTATAAATAATAATTTGTGAAAACTGATATTATCTAACGGAAATCAGATGTTTTCAAGAAGGTTAAATGGAATTTATTAACCAAACGTAAACTTTCTAAAAAATTTCAAGTTTTAAAAAAAGGTATTTAAAATCCATCGCATCAAAGCAATGATATTGTTGAAACAGCTATTTCATTTTACTGAAAGAGTAAGTAAAATATAAAAATATGTTTTGGATATGTCTATGACCTTAAATACATTTACTGTAGAGTGTAACAACTCTAGATCTGATAATATATTTAAATAATTAGGTATCTATCGTCCGATTATTTCGAAAAGTCATGTAAATTTTTGGAAAATTAAAGTAGTGAATAATTTGATGAATTTTCCCTTTGTGATACCTCACAGTATCAACTTATAATTAGTGTGACTACTTTTGACCTATCTGTAACAGACAATCCAAAACACGTAATTTCATTTTAGTAAATTTTGAATAACTAATACTCGTTCAATCCATAATCATTTATAGTTTAACCTATTTGAGCTGTACTGCGATCAACATACTTTCCTGACCCTTGGAAATTCTCTAATATCAAAATGATACATAAACCCAAAAAGCCACCTGAAAACCCATCCTCTTATCGCCCTATCTCCCTTTTACCCATCCTAGGCAAAATCCAGGAAAAGCTCATCCTAAAACGCCTGTACCCCATCCTAGATTCTAATCACATTATCCCAGATCATCAATTTGGATTCCGCAGATCCCATTCCACTATCCAGCAATGCCATCGTGTGGTGGATGTTGTCTCCTCTGCATTGGAGCGCGGAATGTACTGCACGGGAGTCTTTCTCGATGTAGAACAGGCTTTTGATCGAGTCTGGCACCCAGGACTGCTTTACAAACTCCGTAAATTCCTACACCCTACATACTTCCTCATTATCCGTTCCTATCTTACTGATAGATCCTTCAAAGTAAATCATATAATAATGCCTATTCATCCCTTTTTTCTCAGTCCGCTGGTGTTCCTCAAGGTAGTATCCTAGGTCCTATCCTTTACACAGTTTATACAGCTGATATCCCAACCCATCCTAACACAGTCATTACCACGTATGCCGAAGATACATGTGTCCTATCAGTTAATAACGACCCAATAATTGCATCCCAAACCCTTCAATCACACATCACAAACCTTGAAGAATGGTGTCAAAACTGGAGAATAAAAATAAATTCCAATAAATCCCATCAAATCACCTTTACCCTTCGTCGTAAACCTATGTCCTCTTGTCCTACAGTATCCTTTAATAATACCCCACTTATTCCTGTTGAACAAATTCGATACCTTGGACTCCACTTAGACAAACGTCTAACTTGGAATCCTCATACCAGACTGAAACGACAAGAAACAGCTCGACGTTTCCGACTACTCCAGCACTTACTAGATAAACGCTCTAACCTCCCAGTCAATTACAAAAGACTCATATACATGACTACAATAAGACCTATTTGGACATACGGAGTTGAGCTCTGGGGCTCCACTAAGCCATCGAATTCCTCTCGTATTCAATCCTTACAATCCAAAATCCTTCGTAAAATCCTCACTGCTCCTTACTTTGTCACAAACAAAATCATCCATAACGACCTTAATGTTCCTTATTTTTCTGACTTGGCCCAATCCAGATACCTATCCTTCCATAACAAACTTCAGAACCATCCAAACCCTCTCGTTTCTAACCTTGCTTCCTCTTAGATTCCTGACAACCCTCAGAGGCGTCTGAAAAGAAGATGGCCACGAGATCTCCTTTTGTAAATACATTTTTAGAGTGCTACCAATGGGTAGTCTCTCAACATGTGATTTCATGCTATTTTATTCCTTTGTTCACATTTACTGAATGTATTTTTACTTGTAATACAGTTGTAAATATCACCAATAAAATAAAAAAAAAAAAAAAAAAAAACCTATTTGAAATGATGTTTAAGAGATTCTTTAAGTCCTATTAAATGTAATTAAACGAAGAATAATACTTTTAGAGATAATTTTTTCATTAAACATGGTTATATTTACCATATTGGGAGGAGGAGTGGACTTCAGCCCGAAAGCCCTCCTCCCTCCTCCGCAGATTAGCCATTGTTTTTGAGTAACCGTTAAAGCTCATATTTAATTAATATATAAATATTTATCAAATTTTTTGGTTAGGAATTCACTATTAGTAATAATAAAAACACTTATTAGGTCCAATCAGTTCTCCTTTACAGTAGGACTAATGAGATCTAATGAGTGTTTTTATTATTACTCATACTTAATATTTTCATGTTACATACTTCTGACACGATAGCCGGTTCCAGAGGATTCTGTATATTATTCCATACAACGTTGCGAATACCATAAGCCTGAAATATGATTAATAAAATTGTTTTTATTACAAATTACTCTAAATAATATTATTCATTTTTATTAAAAAATATTTTTTTAAAATCAGGAAAAAAAGAGTGTCTACCATACACACATGGACTTAATATGCTTAGAATTACCACAGCTCATAAAAAATACAATTTTCTGTGGAATTACTCGAAATGCCGTCTTTCAATGGATCAATTTTATTTCTCTGTGAGTGATGACGTCATCTACAAGCTTCAAAATTCGTTAATTTCCGTCGGTTTTCCCACTTCTGGTTTAAATCTAAATCATACTATTCTATTCGCATTCAGTAATGGCACATTTTTTATGTCAATTGATACAATGTCCAGCTTTCTAGCATTTTCAAAAGAAGAACAATTGGCGTCAAAAAATAACATCTGAAGTGCCAACAAAAAAAAATTATGTCTTAACACCTAAGATGAAGATCCGCAATTCTTAATTGAAACATCATTTATTTCCTCTCCCCCCCCTTATTTGAACTTATGAAAACCTACTTTATTTAGCGTGATTAACCAGTCGAAAGTAACAATTTATATGGTGACTTGTTGCCCCTGAACCAATTCCGACTTCATAAAACCAACCAAGAATGCTTAAAAAATCATCACGACTTAGTATCAATAATTCGTTTCAAATACATATAAATTATTAAAGGCCATTTAAAATAACAATAATAACATGACAATACATACCTCATCGGAGAGTTGAGTTCCTTTGTAAAGAAGGAAATAAACTAATACAACATGGAGTATAACCCAAAAAGCATATCTTATAAAAACTTCAAAATTTCCGTCATTTATGCCACCGACCAAAAAATAAATTGAGAATGAAATTGTATTCATAATTATAACCAATAATACAAATAGCATTGAAAGGCCGTAATTTCCTCTCATTTTATCAACTATTTCGCATAGTTCAATATGACATTTTCCCAACACTCGAATTATCTGAATATTTCTTGATTCAATAGGTCTGCCTATTAACAAGGAAGAAGTTATAGAATCAAATGAATAAAACAAATTGCAAAGGCTAGAGTTAAAATTAGATCGAAGTAAAATTTTTTTTTTCAAGAAATACAAATATCATAGTTATAATGTATCCATATCGAGCAATTGCGCTGAATTACACGAGCTCAACTTACTTTTTTACTCAGCAGTAAAAAGTGGGTATTTGATATTTTATTTACTAAAGTATAGAATTCGTCAACAGGTGTGTCCGATGACAAGTGTACATTCAGGTGAATAGTTCGACAGTTTTAAACAATTATGTTAATGTTATCGATAGTGTGAAATTGAATAATTCATTTGAAACCTAAGCGGTTTCCAACATTTAATATCTTAACGTAGATGAAGTTGCTGTATGTATTTCTTTTCTTTTTTTATTCCTGAGTTATATTTTTGAACGAGCTTCAAATGAAAATTTAACATTATTCTAATTAGGTCCTATATAATTTTCAATTTTTTTAATGTCATTTCGGAACTAGAAATTTTTTCCGTAGAATATTTTAATAAAAGGTATTAAGAAGCTTTTATTTAAAATTTCTATTTAAGCAATTCATTTCGCCAATATCAAAACATAGCAATTGAGCAGTACACTCTTGGCTACACAAATAAAAACAAAACAAAGATTAAATAATTTATCTAAGATAAATTATATATTTACTCAAATCAAAATTACTGATTATTTCTTATTTAACGTACCTAACTCTTTTTTAAGAACTCAAATAAATAAAGTTAAACTTTAACCACAAACCCAGAATGTTACTAGAAAAAAGTTACTTTGAACTTTTATTTTTAAACCTTTTTCCTGAAACGTATCATCAAAAACTGTTAAAAATGACATTTTTAAAACAAATTTCCATGAAAATTTCAAGCTCTGCCTAGGTCAACAAACACTGTACCTTTACTTTGCAATTGAATTTAAGCAATACATAATTTAAATGAATCAGATAATATGAATAAAAATATGTGTTTATACTCTAATAATCATTTCCAATATAAATTAGAGATCAGTTACCAACCTGTAATTTTGTTTATCGTTTTACATTCATCTAATAACGATTCCAATTGTAAATTGATCTCAGAAAACCGTAAATATAATTTATCTGTAAAGTCAGCAATAGTGAATACATCCATAGTTCCGACCGTCAGAGACAAAAGACGAGAAAACGATCGCGGGTTCATGAGAATAACATTCGTTAATGAAACTAGAATCCAAACTGCAAAAAATACAACAAAAAACACAACTGAATTCCGCAGGCGGTTCATATTCATATTTAAATACTTATCTATCTTTATAAACTTTGATTCTTCACTATTTCTGGCAACATGAAAAACTTGGGCTCCGATGAGATTTACAGTAGAAAATAAGACTCCTGTTAAATCTCTAGCCAAGTAAGTGTATTTCTTTACCCCATCAATTTTCAAAATATCTGAGTATACATTTCTAATGTATACATTATAGATATAATGGAATTCTCCATATATGATGAAGAACAACACTATAGCAGAATAAATAAATGAGAAATAATTTAAATAGATACATTTTCGATGGAAAATGGGTGCTAGACCTAGAATTTTAAGAGAAATATTTAATAAAATATCGAAATTGAACATATCCCAACAGAATCAATTCAGAGACTGAATGGGAAAAATATATTACACGTTCCTTCAAATGAGTTATAAATTGACACTATCAGGAAATTGACACTATTAGTTATCGATTTATTTCAGGATTAACCTAGTGTTATGTATACCTATCAATTTATCATATCAACCAGTACTAAAATCAATCTCTAATGATTGAGGTCAAGGTTTGAAAGTTTTAATTATATTTACTATTATTTTTTTATAATTCTGGCTTGAAGTACTATTTTCATTTTAAATAATTTAAACTATTATTTTTCATAAAATTTTTTTCCTAATGAAGAGAAATGAGTATTTTGTACAAAATACATATACCTCCCATGAAAGAACTGTACGGAAATAAAACAGAAATTGGAGTTTGCAACGTAGGCTTTATAAAATATATTAGAGATGTTTTCCTCCCTTTTTAATTTTGAATTAATTTTCAAACAAGTTATTCATTAAAAAAATTATTGAATACAGTAAATATGGTATGAGATTTATTCTAATATATTGTTCATTTATATATTTTTAAACATGAGCATAATAGTATGGAAGATTGTGAAATTTGAAATTATTAATAAATTCATGACCTGGCACCCTCATAGAAAGTAATATGTTTGGAGAAAATACTTGTTAGTGAAAATAGTATAAAGGATAAATGGATCTCTTTGGTTAAAAGTTCTTTTGATCAATCAATTTCTGAACGTATTTTGGGAGGTTAAATCGGTTTCGCCTTTAACAGTGGGTATATTTAATTTGACCATGAGTTATCAGGGCTTTAAATTATTATTTGAAAAATTATAATCATATTACAATGATTCGAAGTACTAATTTGATTTACTTATAATACTTACTTCTTATCAAACAATATATTTTATTATATTCCTGTTTTAATTTGTCTGCCTATGTAGTTTATTACTTATTAAAATGACAGTAACAGATTATTTAGCTTCTTTGGGAGATAATCCCTATTTCGGTGCTGGATTTGGACTATTTGGCATTGGTGCTGGAGCTGCTATTTTAAGAAGAGGTTTGCAAGGTGCTGTCATATACTTTAAGAGAAACCATATGATTACATTAGAAGTTCCTTGTCGGGACAAAAGCTATCAATGGCTCCTCCAGTGGATTACTATTAAAGGTGCTAGGAAAACTCAACATCTTAGTGTCGAAACCAGTTTTGAACAACATGACACTGGCCTCATAAAAACTAAATACGACTTTATTCCAAGTGTTGGAACACATTTCTTTCGGTATGTGCTAGTTTGATACTTCACCATTTTTTAAATAATTAGTTATGTCAAAATGTGTTGTAAAAAAAAATCCGATATAGTCCATTAGTGTTGGTGATAAATAACATGAGAGATTAATATTAAATAGTCCACTTTCCTAAATGATAATTGAGATGTTCAGATTATGTACACCAGGAGATGGCATATATTAGCGGTAAACTCTTTATAGTCGTTACTAGATTAGTAGTTCATATGTGGCATGATTAGTTGAAAGGTGAATCCAGATCACATCTATCGCAAAGAATCCTGAAAGTAATTGAGTTTGTCTGAAAGTATATTAAGTTGATCGGCCTCCTTATGCTTGATGAGGCCCCAATATCAGCTGAGATTAACTATTCGGGGATTTTTTTATTCCTTGAGTGAATAGATCTTTGAACATTATTGTCGATACTCAGCTACTTTTGAAATTTTATTCACTATATAATCATTGTGATCTTGAACCTCTATTTATATAGATAGGTGATAAATTATCTTATGCTATGAGAATCAAATCTGTGTTTTTCGTATTTCGTCAATATAATTGAAGCCAATTCTTGGTGTTGATAAAAAAAATCAACTGGGCCAACTGTTAGTTATAAACCATACAGCTCCCCTTTACCAATATTAATATTTCATATTCAATTTATGTAATTTATAAGATTAATGGAAATTGTATGTAGTCTCACACTTGATTTTTGTTTTCTTGCCGGAATTGATATTTCAAACTTACCAGAAATGGATTCTCCTTCATTTATTAATTAATTTTTATTTTTATTTTATCAGTTAATCTTGTTAAAATGTTTTATTTCAGATATAAAGGAAATTGGATCAAGGTTGAAAGGACCAGGGAGCAACATACATTAGATTTGCATATGGGTACGCCTTGGGAAACAGTAACACTGACTTCTCTTGGAAAAAATAAGGAACTGTACTTTGAAATATTGGAGGAAGGTTAGGAGGTATTTTCTTACTTGATTTGCCATTTGGTTTTATACATAAATTTAGTTTTTGTTAGAATACATTTAATGTCAATATGATGAAGACCATTATTGGTAACATTCATAAGAAAACTGAAGTTCAAAACAATGTTGTTGTTTTTTTTTGTAAATCCTGTAATATTAATCAAGTACATTAAATATTTGTATTTTATATTGCCACGTAACTGTCGAATTTTTATATTTCAGGAGAGCTAAAGAAAGTCATGAACTTAAATTTTTTATCATATTGAGATATGTTTTAAAAAATATTAAGTTCTTGTAAGTTATTTACTAAAAATTGAAAAAATAAATACAATTGATTAATTGCTGTTTTATGTATACTTTAGGTAATAATAAAATAACCTTGATTAAAAAATGCTTTGTTCTCACCACTTCGAGACTGAGGATATGAATACTGCTGATGTCCTACATTAGATCAATAAATTTAACCATTATGATCTTTTAAATTCTGATTAAGTTAAAAAAGTTAATTAACATTTTTAAATTAGTGTTGCCATCTGACTGTTGCATTTGCTTTAACCCTTAATATTTTTTTTTTACAGCTCGTCGAATGGCCCTTACACGTAATGAGGGGAAAACAGTTATGTATACTGCTATGGGTCCTGATTGGAGACCATTTGGCCATCCTCGTAAAAGAAGGCCTATTGGTTCAGTTGTCCTCGATAAAGGTATCACTGAGAAACTTGTTGCCGATGTTAGAGATTTCTTAAGTGCTTCACAATGGTATGGAGACAGAGGTATCAATTCATTTATAATTTAATACTTCTTTATATTAAGTTTTGAAATCAATATATTGTAATTCAAATTATATTTAATTTCATTTCATTTGTTCCTACTTATTAATCATTCTCTTGAAAGAATTATGTATATCTGTGGTCTTTTTCGAGGAATTTCATGAAACTAGTTGTTTCTATTTTTCGACCGACATCTAAATAATCTCCTTGATTTACTGTAAAGCCAGCCAACAACACATTATAAATAAGAACAGGGAATAAGAATGCCCCCATCTAATATCACGCAACATAGATTTTTCTTGAAAGACGACAGAAGACATTCATTTGCATAGTATTTTCAGGAACTCGGATAATCCTGAGATCAGTAACAATACGAATCTAACCTGGGTTAACAGAAAACCAAAATTATAAAGAAATATTGAACTTAAAAAAAAAAACCTGTACCACTACAACCCATGAAGGGTCTGAAGTTCAGTACTATTTAGGGAAAGCACTGTTTCTAGGTCAATGGTTGTGCAAGGAGGTGATTTGAACGAGATTACGCTCAACCACAAGGTTTTCCCCCTTAATTAAGGGTACCCACTTTATAGAGGCTGGGTGTGCCCCAGGAGGGTCTCCCGACCCAGGATCGCTCCGTGGCCAATGAAACAGATAAATAAATATTGATATTGAAATATTGAACTTAATGCTGAGTATAAATCATCAAAATAATTTTTTTTTTGTTATGTAGTTTTGAAATTAAAATGTTATACCAAGCAACTGATGTAAGACAATTTTTCCTCACTTTGAATAAAGATTATCAGTCATTATTACTTTTAGAAGCAAAGTGTCACATACGTTATTGTTCTTGTTTGTTTGTGTGAATTAACATTTTTCATTTTTTAAATATGATTATGGTAATTTGGCTGCAACTATTAGCTTATAAGATATAATAAAAATATACTAAAGTTCTGAAATTTATTCAATTGGGACTTACGTCCAGAATGAGTGAAATTTATTTTTCATTTGGATTGGATTAAAGTATGCATACATTTTATTACCTTGTATACTCCTGGCTTACGTTATTATTATGCCTTTGCTAAGACATTAATGACATATGTTATTATTTAAAATTAAAAATGTATATTTTCTGGATGGCAAGTAAAACCTTTGCAGTTTTTTGCAGGAATACCCTATCGTAGAGGCTATCTACTTTATGGGCCCCCAGGTTGTGGAAAATCGTCGTTCATTACTGCATTAGCTGGAGAATTGAATTTTGGAATATGTGTACTTAATCTTAGTGAACGCGGGCTTACTGATGATCGCCTAAACCATCTGCTTGCTGTGGCCCCACAAAATTCAATTATACTTTTGGAGGATATTGATGCAGCGTTTGCTAGCAGAGAAGATAGTCCTAAAGGTTTGCCTTATTTTATTTTTATGCTATATTTTAATTTCTACCAATATTACCCAATTTGCATAAGCTTCTAATGAGTTATTGTTAACTGTATTTAAGAGATTTGAATCCTAATATATTATTCATATAAATTACTTTTGGTTATTAATGAGTGCTGTTGTTGTTTGGTATAAATGTTCTTTTACGCTCCTACCAAGGTGGGAATTGTATATTTATAGAACATTATCTGTTTTAATCAGTGCAGGAATTGCAAAAATAAAAAAGATATTTTAAGGATCACTTGTTAAATAATTTTTAATACACTAAAATGTGGGAACCACCTCTTTAACTTGAGGTTGCCTGAGTGCTACTTCCGAACAAATGGCTACTGCATAACATTGAGCTTACATTATTTGCTATGCATGAACTCTTTCTTACCTAAACTGCTTCATTTTTAACTCTTAATTGTCTTTTTAATGTAAAGATTATTTTTTCAGTATTGTTAATTTCATTTGTTAAAATTTATTTGTAAAATAAAAATATAAATTCTAACACTGCTAAACTCATTTTTTTATTATAGTGAGTTAGGTAGCTAACTGGATTAGTTTCTTGATGCTCGATCGAATGGTAACATTCATTTCTCAAATATATGTTTCTAAGGTATTTTTAGATTGAAATATGATATAGGGTCATTGTTGAGCAATTTTTTTCTTTAACCTTTTGTTAAGTTGTGAGAATTCAGTCGTGCGGTAGGACTTTAAATAGTATGTTAAAATTATTTTTATGATTGTGGATTGATGATTGACTGTAGTGAATAATTGAAGAGAAGTATGGTTGGGATGATCAGTCAAAATAAAAAATAGTAAAAATAAATACTTATATTAATTTTTATAATTGCCAACGTTTGGGTCCGAAGTTCAGGCCTTTATCACACAGACGTATGTATATATATTTATTTGTAATTAAAAAATCTCTCCATTTATTGAATTATTGAATACAATTTCTGAATATGAAGTGATAATTAAACTAAATATTCATCACTATGCTTGTGATTATGAAAATAAAATAAAAAATACGCATATCTATTTTCTATAATGAAAAGGAAAATTAATCATCCAAAGTTTAAATATAGACTTATGGTACATTTATTTATTAAATATAAAAGTAAAAAAAAAAAAGATTTTTTTAAAGAACCTTCATCCTGATCTTATAAGAACCTTCATCTTTGATGTATAGGTTCAACTACATATTTCCGCAGTAGTAGCCTTAGACGTTTGGCACCTCTACGTCATGAGTGCCTGTTCCTTAGACCTTAAAAAGAAAAAATAAGGAAGATTAAATGAAAGACATTGAATATTACTTTATATTTCATTCAACATTTATTTAATTCAATCCATTTATTAAAAATTGAAGAAGGATGGTTGGGTTGATCCGTCAAAATAAAATAGTAAAATAAATAATTGTCTTTATTTTCACATTCGCCGACGTTTCGGCCCGAAGTTCAGGCCTTCATTAGGGCTAAGAAAAGAAGTCAACTACAGCCAACCATCAACCCATATTTATTAAAAAGCTTTCTAATTGTTAATTATTACATAAGGTCGGAATTGTTCATACCTTTATGTTACTATCATCAGCTCACTGCAGATTGTGGACTATGTATTGTTAATCCTAATTTAAGATTTTTAAATTTATATATAGTGGCCGCTGCCTACGAAGGACTCAACAGGTTGACTTTTTCTGGGCTTTTGAACTGCTTAGATGGAGTTGCGAGTACTGAAGCTAGGATTGTTTTCATGACTACTAATCATTTAGAAAGGTAATGCTGCTTATCATATTAACAATACTGTCAACATATAAAAATAAGTTTATTTAGTTATTTATTATTTATACCAAATTTATTTGTTTTTATTAATAAAATTAATAATTTCGAGGAAATAACTTTATTTAACCCTTACACCTCCAATCATACTTCAATTCATTATTTTTTTTTTTCGATGACATTTCAGGCAATTTTGCCCATTTTCAAGTTGAAATATTTATCTATAATATTACAATACAATAATTACAAATATATATGTAAAAGATATAACAGCATATAAATAACAATCAATGAAAATGCCAAAAAAAGTCAAATTAATAGAATAAAATATCTACTTACATCATTATCCTATCATCTATGTAATATTATTTTTTATACAATTTTTCTTTTTCGTCTTTTTACATTCTTCTAATATTAATTTCATAACTTATTTATGAAAATTCAATTTAAAAATTAAAATAAAAATACTTAATCTCACATAAAAATACAACACGTCTCAAATAAGAAAAGGCAAAAAAAAAGAATTTTTCTACAATTTAACATACTATTTTATAAATTACTTTTGGACCGTCAAAAAATTAAACATTTTTTTTAATTTACATCAAATTTTACACATTTTCGTCCTTTTTATACAATAGCCTTATGTCCACTTTGAGCTGTGGGCTTACCTATTATTATGCTCTTTGAGATTAAGAATACTGCATTATTTTAATAAAGTTATTTTCTTGAAATTATTAATTTTATTAATTAATTATAAATCCTCTTGAAAATTTGGAAGACTTATTTATTTTTATTTTTACTAGGTTATTAGTCATCTATTTCTTCTCTGATACAGAGATTACGTATCTACCAACGTAATACCAAAGAACATCTGTCATTTTTAAAAAGTTGAGAAACAAATTTGTCTGTATCATAGCTTCAATTTAAACTAATTCTAATGATTTTTTTCATGACTCAACTTGAACATTCTTAATCATCAGAGTGAATACACCGTTATTCTTAATCATCAGAAACAGTCTGAGTTGAACTTATAAAACTACAATCGACTTTATTTTCACTTTCTGAAAATGACAGAGATCCGTCTTTGAAATGAAGCCACTCATATATTTTCATGTTTAATTTCATTATTGAATTTTTTTATATTTAATGCATTGTTTAATGTTCAACTTTGTGTTGATTATTGTATGGCAAGTAAAAATGTAAATGTTCGTTTGTTCAAACTCTCAAATCTCGGAAAGTTCTTCACCCATTGCCTTGAAATTTTGGCTTAACGTTGTCTGTTTAATGTTAAAGAAAATAATTTATTAATAAATACAATAAACTGAAATCAATGAAAAACTGATTTCTAAAAGGAACATAAATGGTGATAATTATTACTCAAGAGTTAAATATTTTTAAATAATAGCAAATCAAACATTTGAGATATATCATACTACTTCCAGAATACATTGGGGGAAAATAAAAAATGAATATAAAGAGTGTATAGTAGTATTAACTACATAAGGAAAGTCATATCACTTCTTCAAATAATACTACAGTAATTATGAAATTTTTGATTAATCAATAACAAAAAAAAAAAGAGAATGGCCTTTGCTGAAGAGAAAGTATTAAATGTTTAAATCTATAACTCTGCAACCAATCGTCCGATTTTGATGATTTTTTTTTTTGTAGGTAATTCAGAATACTTTCAAATAAATATGGGCATTATTCATAAAAAATTGTGTACTTTCTTGTTATTGATAAATAAAATTTTGAATTCATCATACAATTTTTTCAGTTTGTTTTCAGGAAAGTATGTTATACACATAAATTAAAATGATTTCGAAGGGAAGACTTAAGCCAAGTTTCGTTAAAGCCATTTTGGCCCTACAGTTTGCAGCAATACGTTTTTCGGCCGCCATTTCGAAATGAAAGGCTGGATGGTAATAAAATATTCAAAAAACACTCCTGAATTTGATTGCAACGCTGTGTCAAAATTTCAAAGCAATCAGTGAAGAACTTTCAGAGAATAGCTGCGTTAAACAAAAAAAACATTTACATTTTTATTTTTTTTACACATATAAAATTATCTTAAGACTGGAGTACTATGCCAGAAACCTTCGCGGGAGTGTAAGCAACAACTTCCCAAAGTTTCATGGTGACCAGATGAATGGTTTAGCAATACATAAAGGACAAACAGACAGGCGAACATACATTAATTTTTATATATATAGATTTTAGTCTTTGTAAAAAAGTTTTTTTTAGTGAGCATCAAATTTCATTCAATTTAATATTATAAAAATCCATAATAAATTATGTTTGCCCAGAAAAATATATCATATTGATTAAACAAGTTAATAAAGACATTAATTTCATCAAAATATGCTTTCAAGAGTTCTGCAGCAAGGGCCTTCAGCCATTTTAATTTGTGATTGATTCCTTTATTTATTTCAACATATAATAAATGCTACTATAATTCTTTTTAGGTTGGATCCTGCTTTAGTAAGACCAGGGAGGGTAGATCTGAAAGAGTACATTGGGTATTGTTCCAACCATCAATTAGAGCAGATGTTCAAGAGATTTTATTTGACAGATAAACCAGAACTGCCTTACCAATTTGCCACTTCCGTGTTCAAGTTGTGTCCTAATGTTAGCCCTGCCCAAGTACAAGGCTTTTTTATGAGGCATAAAAAAGATATGCCTGAAACAGTTTTAGCATGCATCAATGAAATATTGGAGGATGGAAAATGATTGAGTTAGGTATCGCCAACTAGAAACAAACAATAGAAGTGATGCATTTATTTAAGATTTTATCATTAGTCTAATATATCATTTATTGAGAGAATGTTTGTAAACTGGTGTAGTATTTAAGAAAAATTAATAGTAAAAAAATAATTTTTTGATGGAAAACAATATATAAAGAAATTTTATATTACCAAAAAAAAAAAAGTAAAAATTAGGGTTTTTAACTTTTTGTAAAAAACCATTAATTCCTTGTAAATAAATATGCAATGTATTGTGAAATTGTAAATCATGACTTGTAAATTAATAATTTTATTTCATAGTTGTAACTAGCTGTACCAAACCAAATTGTTATAGACCTGAAATTATCGATGGAGAGTTATTAAAAATGATTTTTTAATAAACTTTTGTATTTTTTGATGAAAAATACTCCAAAAGTATTTGATGGTTTTTTTATAATCCAGTATTCTTTGAACTTATGATCACAGATTGAGGAGAAAAAAAAAGATAATAACTTAAGATAACATTATTGATATCTGATAAAGCCACACTTCAAAGATTTATGTTTGAGATTCAATAGTTGTAGTTAAAAAATGTTGAACTACTTTATTCCAGCATTCATATTTCTTATTTCTGTACAAAGCAGCATTTCTTTTAAAAGTGATCCTACCAAGTAAGGTTCTTTAATTTTTTTTTAACTTTTCAACAAAATTTGTGTATCATGTATATATAGGTATATAGATCCCTTTGTTTCTTTTTTAAGTAACTTTATAGAAAGATCATTTTTGAAATATGGAGCACTCGCCATGAAACATGGTATCTAACATTTCTTATTAATTAAAGTTTTTGGAAACACCATATTCCTTGTGGCCAATTTTGTGGGTTCAGGGAATCTGTTTTTTTTTTTTTTTTTAGAGTAAGTTTGTATTTAACTATGGTAAGTAATTGCTGTGTGAAGGTGTATTATTGTAACTAATAACATTTTAGCATAATATTTTTTTTTTAATTTCATTAGTTAATATGTTTTACAACCGGATGGCCCATTAATATTTTTAAAACACATTTTTCATGAGATTTGACACATCAAGTCTTTGATATGAGGGTGAAGCGCTTTATATTGCTTAACAATTATTGCAATGCTTCAATTAAAAAAATAAATGTAATGAAATAATAAAAAAAAAAAATTAAATATATAAAATTATTTTTTAAGTAAAATATAGTTTTGTTAATTGCTAGAGTATAGTTTAGGAATGAATTATAATTTCTTTTTTCTTATTCTACACTGTTTTTTTTAATGTGGAATGTACTATCTCTTTCATCTGCACTAATATGATTTTGTGGTTTTTAGTCTAAATGCTTGAATTGGAGAAAAGTATATAATATAATGTTCATTGTTCCTAATTTTGGTGCATTGAGGTTTTCATTTTTATAATTTAAGGCGATATTCCTTCAACATTTTATTTCTTTTATATTATCTCAACAACATTTTATACCTTCTATGCTAATATAATAAACAATATTTGTATATAATATAATAATTAAATAAATAAGCAAATTTCAAACCATGATTTGGATAAAATAGCAAACGGTTACAGAATAATAGATAAAAAACTAAGGTGTGTGCTTTAGATCTCAATATATAAGTTAAAACATCAACCAGGCGAGATTAATAATATGAAATATAAATTATAAATAATAGTTCATTACAAAGAAGATGAAATGCTGAACTATTCCCTCACTTACAGTATACAGGTACAATTTTTAATATATGAAATATTGTAATCCATATGTTCAACCAACCTCGTTATTATTTGGTTTTTGACACTATTTTTTACTTTTTGCCCCCTAACACATTTAATACTAACGGCATCGCATTAAAATACAATTTTGAACTATAGACTTCTACAGAGAGGAAGAATTGCTGAACGTTTTCCTCTCTTACAGTATACAGGCCCAATTTTTAGTTTCTGAGATATTTTAATCCATATATAAAAACATTTCAAATAGTCGACTTTACCCGAGCGTTAATACTTCAGAAATCTGACGGATCAATCTAATTCACTATCCACTAAAAAGTGCAAAATGCGCCTAAAGAAGTTTTCACTTCAAAACCCCCTCTCCGTTTTACCATCCTCATCAGGACGACATAAGTCAGTTCCTCTATAGATGATGAAGAGGAAACCCTAAAATAGGACAATTCAATTCTCAGATTAAGGAAAATGTTACTGAGTATGGATATATAGTTGGAGGACTCAATTAAGGTAAAAATTAAATTCTTATAAACGTTTAAATATTATTTAAATGATAGGCAATTAAAAAAAACAAAATAATTGATGTAAAGCATAAATGTACAAAATAATCAATAGATTAACTAATTATGTAATATAAAATTGATCTTTTAATTGTAGATGTAATTAAATTGTAATTTAATAATAACAAAAATTTCCAGATTTGAAAATAGCCATAGTGTCGGCTGAAACATTGTCAAAATAATGTAAAAGAAATAAAATGTTGCTGGAATATGGCCTTTAATTATAAAAATGAAAATATATCATATAAACATGTTATTTTAGAGACTAACTATTCATTTCATCTATTATTTTAATTACCTGATAATAATTGTGATCTCTTTTTTTTCTTCTGTTTGTTCTCTATTTATTTATATTTAAATGGTTTATTATTTTTAAATGAATTTATTTCTATTAATGTAATATAATTATTTTAATCTCCATATGAAACTTACATGTATATTTATTTTTGAAAAGTTCTAAAGCCAGCCTGGACCACATTTTGGATCAAATTACATACAATGTAAGAACTAAAGGAAAAGACATTGGGTTAGACTCTTTCCCTCTTCAAGATATCCATACAGAAATAAATCAAGTATAGCATTATATATTAATGGATGGTGTGCTAATTATTTATGGCCTTTTATTCTATTAAAAGTAATATCTTTTATAGGGAAGTGGTAAGCCTATAATTTTCAATTTAACAAATGGTATTATATATAATGTAACATCAGTCGAACGTTTCGGTAGCTCTGAAATTTCTTACAGTTCGAAGATATTTAAATTTGATTTGGGATTTCACTTTACTGGTCTTCAGGTAAGAATGTTATTTAATACTTATACTCTGACATTTTCTCTTTTTATAAGATTTTGTACAACAGGTTGAATGCGAATTTAATGTCATTGCATGGAACCTCAACCCAATTGGAAAACTGAAAGGTGGTGTGGAAGATTTTAGAATTTCAACCCAAGGGAGTATTGATCTCAATACTCTTAATGTGACGATGAATAAGATTCAAATTCCAACAACAGGGTAATTATTATCTACCATGTTACACAAACTTTAACCACTTGAGATCTAAACTTATGTAAATATATAATTCATTTTATTTAGGAAAATAGATTTTTCGGTGAATACTACGGTACCAATCTATGGCTATATAATTCAAGATTTATTCAATACAGCCACACCTTTCCAAGATATAATTATTTATGAAATTGGAAAAGGGTTAACTAAAAAAATTAACAGTATTCTGGAGAATCTTTTCATGTCAACAGTAATGGAACTAATCTAAAAGTTGGTATTTTTATTATATCTTCCAGAAGTTACAGCTGAACACTATTGCTGTGTGAAATTAATTGATCAAACATTTTTTAGGAAATCCAGGGAAGATAAAGAAGAAGAATTACCACCCGAAAATGGTACTTTTACAAGAAAATTAGATAAACAAAATGTTAAAAAGATCAGAATTTTGTTTGCAAACACTCACTATATACTTAAGTGAAGTGCAATTCATAATGTTCTTTTTTTTTTTTTTTTTTTCATGTTTTACTATATTGTTATCTGCAATTTGAGAAACTTCAAAGGATATTTAAAATTAAAGCAGTTGAGTCCAACAGGTCATTTGATAAAAATGTTTGAAAGTATTGAAATTAATAAACGTTGAAAGTAACATCAATAAGTTACTAATAACAATTATTAAATATATGTGGCAATATAATAAAATAACTTGCAGTTAATGGAAATCATGACAAGTCAGAAATTTAGAAAGGGCTATAAGATAAATAAAGTGACAAATCAATAAATAATTAAGTTTGGAATTTTTTTTTAAAAAGAAAACCATTGACAATCATCCAAAGAATGAGATAATTTTTAAAAACAAAAATAAAATTGCAGTAGTAATTAATAATGTTAAAAAGTGTTGAATGTGGCAAACAGTTTTTGGCTTAATTTCAATTAATATTAATTTATAACTTTGGATGGATACCTTCAAATTTTGTAATTAAATTTAAGAAAATAAAAATTTTAAATATTGGATTACAAACATAATGTTAGAATGTAAGTTTTTTTGCAGGCACAGGTGGATATACCGGGGAAGGAGGGAAAGGTTTTCGGGCTGAAACTCTCTTTCCCCTCCCATCCCCCCCCCCAAAATGGTAAAATATAACCATGTTTTATGAAAAATTTATCTCTAAAAGTATTATTGTTCGTATAATTACAATTAATAGGACTTAAAGAATTTCATGAACACCACTTCATATAGGCACTTAGTTTCTTTCTTGCTTCCGAAGTAATTATCGTAATATATCCATACAAAAAAAAATCTTCCTGGCTGAAGCCCCACCAAAATTAAATCCTGGATCATTTAGTGTTTGCAGGACAATTTCTAGTAAATCTACAATCCTTCTGAAATATTGAAAATTTTATATAAATATTGATACACAAGTTTACAAGTTTTTAAATGTCAGAAATTTATCATGAGATGAATAAAGAGCCTTGTAAGTGTTAAAATAGTTAAAATCTTGGGTGTCACTTGATTTAAATTATATGTGCCAATTTGTTTAATTTAAAAAAAATTGTTACTAAACATAAACATGCACGTAAATAATAAATTTATTATTATGTATTGATGAAATTGTATAAATATCTTCTCTTTATTTATGTGTCTATTTCTTTTTTCGTTAAATTTGATAGTGTATGATACAAATCATAAGCTTCTGGATAAAGGAGCAAGCTAATTAATGGAATGCTGGATTAGAAATAGTACAGTTCGAACAATTATTCTCAAAAATATTTAACTTATGAAAAGTAGTATAGTATTGATTTTGATGAAAATTATCTTCCATTTTTATCATCAAGGTAATTTACATTTGATTAATTATTAATGATATGCTGCTAATATGTGATATCAAAATTTTATTTGTTTGTTTTTTTTGTGTCAATAAGGTTCAGCATGCAATGTGTATTGATTATAAATATAAGAGTTTTTAATAAATGTGCTCCTAAAATGAAATTAATGTCATTGTAAATATATTCTATTTTTCAAAACACTTTTTTACTAGATTCAAGTAGTGGTTCTTTGTTTTATAATGTACAGTATTTGTAATTTAAATCATGAAAGTTTATCTTTTTAACTTTCCCTTACTCTTTATTTTTATTTGTGTTAAAGGAAATTTAGCATTAAATTTTAATATTGACAACCAATATCTATTTCCTATTAATTCGTCATATCTAATTGAAATTATTAATTATACCTTTAGAGGCAATTACTGTGTTCAGGTAATGCATGTATTCTATTTCAAATAATTGACAATTACTTTTATATTTTACTTCTTTTTTTTTTTAAGTTAGTTGCAGATGAATCAATTATAGCTAACCAAATTAGGAAGGCTATGTATAATTTTCATTATTTACGAGGTATATCAGATAAAAGAGGTCGATTTCAGTGTATTAGTTGTGTTTTTATAACATCAACTGTAGATATATTCAGTACCCTTTTAAAAACACGTCCTGTTGATACAGATAAATTCTTAAGCATCATAATTAATGTTTATGGTGAGAATGTGCTTCATGAACTTAACCGTCAGGTTGGTTGTTTATGTGAACATTTTTTATCCAGTATTTGTATTTTACTGTTACTTTTTTTTACTTATTTTACTGTTTTCATTTAAGAATGTTGCAGATTACTTGACCAATTGGCGTGGAGTTGTCATTGATTTAAAATCTCCCAATATCTTATATAGGTACATTCCACTGCATAAAACGTTTAAGACACATAAGCTATCTGACATTAGAAACAAGGAAGTAGTAAGTATATATTTTAATTATTGGTGTTAATTCTTTTTTCTATATAAATTGGTAAATATGTAGCAAGAATGAGTTTATATATATTTTATAATTTTGTCACATGTATAGTGTATTAAATAATGAATTGAATACAACTAAAATCAGGGTGATGGTTTATATCTCACATGAGCTAAGGGAGTGAAATATTTGTTGATGTATATTTGGTTTAATTGAGATTTTAGCTGCAATTAATTTCCCTGTTGGACAAGTGACCTTGTTAAAGTCTGTTGGCTTAACTAGAAGTTAAGAATTTTAACTTATCCTCCAGAATATTGAAAAAAAAAAAAAAAAACGATGTGTATCAAAAATCTTTCTTTTTATATTACTCGGAAGATATTTTAATTATTTACAAATACTAATTATTATACTGTGTATAAGTCATTTTAATAATTAAAAGTGGACATAATGAGATTCAATGAGACTCATGTGGATATGGACAAGAAATGTTGAGGTGGGAATAAGATAAATTAAAAAAATTGTAATTATTGATATGGTGCTATTATTATATTTTATTTATGTTAATGTATTAACAATGTAATTTTCTAACTGATTGAATAATACAGTGTTGTAGACACCATTTCTATCAGTACTACTCCACTAGACTTAATTTTTATCTCTCTTTCTCTAGCAGTTAGAATCAATGTTTGAACTTTGTTTTGTCAATTTCCCTTGCTATTGTACCACTTCTTTAAAATAACTTCTACATCTGAAAAAATATTTTTTGTGTTTATTAAAAAATATATATATTTTTTTAGTATTATTTTTGTTTTGAAAAAATTATGCAGATAATTTATCCCGATTTTTAACTAGGGAATAAATTATGGAAATTTCGGAGGAAGAAAATTGAGAGTTGGAACATTCAACTGTTCTGTAAATTCACAAATTGGACCTTTAGATGCAAATGGAAGGCCAAGTAAGTTCAATGAATAAGCTGCCTAAATTATCTATCAGTTATTTAACTTTTTTAGTTTTCTTGCTGGTAGATAATACCTCACTCTTAATTTTCACTTTCTTTGAAACTCTTATCATTATATTTGTACCTTCTCAGAGGTCGAAGGAATTTTATTTAAAATCTTACTCATTATCAACCAGTTTTGGGTACTGAAATTCTTTTCTCTGCAGTTATTTGCAAAAATTGTTAAATATCTTATCACAGAGATTATCAAAGCTGCTTTCTAAGAATATAATATAGGAAGCATTAGATACATATAATTTTGATTTTATATAAAAATAAAATAATCAGTGCTGATATTCACAAGTAAAGTAGATAATAAACATGATATTAGACTAAAACATCTCCTGTAAATTTTTCAATGATTTTCCAGATGGTTTGTATTTATTTTTCAGGTTGGATTGGAGGAGTGGAAATGAAATTGTTTGATGCCATTGCACGAAAGCTCAATTTCACTTATGAAATAGTTTTACCTCCTGATGGTGAGGGAGTTGGAGGAAGGCGAGATAGATATGGGAACCTGACCAGGGGATTGATTGGACTTGTTTTAGATAAGACAGTAGATGTTGCATTTTGCGGAATATGGCAGACATCATTTATTGAATCTCATTCACTCTTTATGACAAGTCCAATTCATGAAATATGTGTCACTTATTTAGTTCCCAGGCCTTTACCTTTTAGTCAAATGGGTTTTGGCCTGTTTAATTCTTTTGAATGGAAAGTTTCAGCGCTCATTTTCTTATCGATCATAATAACTGCTATATTTTTACAGCTGATTGCTTTCATCGCTGCTAAGTATGGTTACAGTCATTTTCAATTGACAAGTAAGTACTCGAAACTAGAAATGGTAACATATATAAGGTATGTCTTTAATGCTGACTGTGTAATTATTTTAGAATTCTTGAAACCTAACAATAACTTGTTCCAATTGTGGTCGATTTTATGCAACAATTCGCCAAAATCCTTGGCGATTTTTGGACCTCTTAGACATGTCCTTGTATGGTAAGTAATGATGCATTAAACATAAGTCTATGTGAATAAAAAAATGAGGTTGACTCATGTAATAAATCATGATCTTTATAAGCTAGTTATACAAGATTGGTAACTTGTAATATAGCTTGTCCCTCCTGTCCTAGTTATTATATCTATTAAAATAAATCATATCTAAAGAACTCATAATTAACCATCATTTAATAGATTAATGACTGTGGGGAGAAAGAGTAGGTAACTAAAGTTTGGCTGAATCATACTCTAAACCAAGGAAAATGTTTTTAGAGGTAACCTGTAGTTTTCTTTTACTACTGTTTCTTACTCTGATGTAAATATAATAAATAAGAATATGAAGTAAACATATCCTTCCTCTACTTTTAAGGCAGAGTAGCCCTTCAAGGGGTCTGGGTCACCTTCACAATTCTTACTTTTCAGAAATTTCTGAGGTGTCTTGTTCAGGGACATGACATGTGGACATATACTGTATTTAGCAATGGCAAAATTGGTTATTTTTTCAGAATGGAAACAGGAAAAACGATTAGATTGGGGCAATCTTAGTTATGCCACTAATAATTATTAACTATCATTTAATAGATTAATAAATAAGGAGGAAATGAATAAATAAATAAATTATGGTTTGTCATGTAGTTGTTATTCAGCAATGTTTTGAGGCATATTGTTAATTAATATCAAACCAAAAGTAATTAAGGAGAAAAACTAGACACATTTGAATCATACTTTAAAGCCAAGGTCAGATTAACAGAAATAACGAATTCTGCGGACACCGTCACCAGACCAGAAACTTTCAAGTTCGTAAAAAAGAATTTGGATGTTCTTTAATGTTTCTGTATAGTTTTTCTCAGTTTTCACCATCGATTGAACCTTCTTAAAAATATCCATTATTAGATACAGATTCAAAACTTGTATTTTGAAGACTATCGAACACCCTGTGGTCTCCTTATCTGATAGTGTGACTATGTGTGGTTTGATCACTGTCAAACACGGGCGGATCTACCGGGGGAGGGGAGCTTTCGGGCTGAAGCTCCCCCAAAATGGTAAAATATAACCATGTTTTATGGAAAAAAATTCTAAAAATACCTCTTAAAGTATTATTGTTCGTGTAATCACATTTAAAAGGACTTTAGGAATAACTTAAACACCATTTCATATAGGTAGTTAGTTTCTTTCTGTTTTTCTAAAGTAATTATCGTTATTTTTTTTAAAAAAAAAAGCTTTCGGGCTGAAGCCCCCCAAAATTAAATCCTGGATCCGCTAGTGCTGTCAAATAAGTTTGGTATCCCAAGTAATATGGAGCAGATGTTGCATTCTACGAATGTCGTAATCAGTGAATGGAATAATCAAGAAGATGGGTAAGTCAAAATCAAAATAATGGCCATCTTATTTTAGAATGCACGCAAGCGTCGAACGCTTAGTAACAGTTATTCTATCTGTAATAGACTTGAACACGAAATATGGTCATTAGGAATTGTTCAAGCAATGCGACCTACATTTTATGATGTTCAAGATAAAGCCAAAATCTTGACATATTGTACAAAATATCAGCAATATACTGAAATACCATGTAGAAGAAATAATAATAAGACTATTTGAGCAATTCTCTTGCGCTCGATTAGATTTAAAAAATGAAACTATTAAACTTTAATGAATTTATATCCCCCACTTTGTATTGCTTGACAAGAGCGAATCAAACAAAGGATATAATTTTAAAAGAAACATACATATAATCCCAACTTTTGCATTTGTCGGAATATTTTTATAGGATCTAAGTTGTAGGATCAACCATTTTCCTTTTTGCAAGCCATGTATCCTCTTCGGCACAGAATAGTTCGTTTTATAATTATCTTCGTCTGATAATCGTTTTATATTAGAGAGCGTATGATTAAAGGCCAAAATCTAGTTTTGAATAAATAATGTACACTGTTTCATATTTTTTTTACTTGCACCAAGGTTGTATCTCTCCTGTCATATACACGGTCAACCATAAATTATCCATTATAATAAAAAAAATACAATCGAAAACGACAAACGACACTTAGCAGTACTCCTTCCCCCCCACCAGATCCCAAAATGTTCTACAGACTCCTACACATCCAGAATGGTATACATATATCACACCCTACCGCAGGCGGTTCTACGGTGGAGGGGATTTCGGGCTGAATCTCCCCCCTCTTTCCAAATGGTAAAATATAACCATGTTTTATAGAAAAAAAAAGATTAAAAACTATCTCTTAAAGTATTATTGTTCGTATAATTACATTTAATAGGACTTCAAGGATCACTTTAAAAAAGCTTTCGCCCCCCTCCCCCAAAATTAAATTCCAGTTCCGTTAGTGCACCCTACTCCGATTTCGTCATAGTTCTCCCTCTTGACATAATGCACCTGCAGAGATGAGCATTCCTCCCAAGATATTTTATACCCATCTTCTTCTTAAAAACAGCGCAAACGTAAGTAGAATTTAAATATTCATAGATCATATACAATTACACATACCATTCTTCCACTTATGTTTTAATTTTAAATTTTTCATTTTGAAAATTCACAACCCCGTCGTAACGTGCTCCCCTCAAAAATTGAAAACCCCGTCAGAAAGTGCTCCCTCATAAATTTTGATGGCCCAACTTGCGCCATCAAACCCCCTTCTGGGCACTCCTGCACACCTGTCTACTCTGTTATCATCTTTTGATTGACCACATTCTTATATTAATTATCTTTTCCCAGATCTTAATATTCTAGGCATCTTTGCTTTTTCTCAAGTCTAAATTTTACCTACATAAATCGTAGTTCAGATCTTCAAAACTTTTCTTGTCTCAAAGCCCTGATATTGACTTGCAAAGTGGTTCGAAACGTAGATTTAAATAAATATTTGAAGTTTTTTTTTTTACTGTCACCTCTGACCATCTATTCCATGATTAAGAGTTGTGATAAATCGTACGAATCAAAACTGTCCTTTATTTGTACCAATGAATGTACACAAGTTAATATTTTTTTTTTTAGGTGGGCAGTATTTTCTTTTCTGATAAATGCAATGTTCTCAAGTTCATTAGTTTCTCACTTGACTGCAACTTTGTACGACAAGCCTCTCGATTCGATTCAAGCTTTAGTAGAAAATAACTACTACTGGTCTTTAAATAAAATGCCATATCTGAGTAACTTATTGAATAGTGATGTAAGTTGAATTGTTATGAAAATTTGTGTTTTAAATGTCTCAATTATTTTCCTTATTTTTTTTATTTCAGAATGAATGGGGTGAAAAATGGGTTCAAAGGTTCTGTTTCAGAAGTGAGAAAAGCCTGTGCACCATCTTGCAAGAAAATGATAATAAATTAGCTATATTCGCCGTAAACTATGAATATGGAGTGCTATTAGAAGAAAACATTGATTGTAAACACATTTTGCGCAAATATCAAACACTAGCCGAATGTGCAAGCAAATATAGAACTGTATTTTTAATTCGACATCGATCACCCTACAATGATTTGTTCTCCGATTACATAACTAGATATCGTGAAAACGGACTGTTTCTAAAAGAATATAGAGAATTATTTTATCAAAAAATATTACAAGATAATTATATCTTAGAGTTACGATTACCTTCGAATATATACAATATTAAGAAAGTGAAACTAAGATTATCCAATACCTTAGCAATTTTTTATGTATTTTGTATTGGAATGATAATTTCTGTAATAGTATTTTTGTTAGAATTATTGTGGCATCGTAAAACTTTCACTTTTGCATTTTAGTGTAAGCGAAGCTAGCAAAACTTTGAGGTTGGAATACATTTTCAAATTGCATATGTACATGTACATTACGACTATTTTATTTCATATTACTACCCTCTTGATTTGTGATTGTTACATAATATCTATTAAATGAAGAAGCTAGATTGCTTAAAGGATTATTCCATTGATAAACTTGGAATTCAAGGACATTATTTATCTACATAGGTAATAGAGAAACTATTCAAAATATGCTGTGGTTTTAATATGTTAAAAATTGGATGCTCGTCCACATATTTCAATAAAATGTCATATAACAGTGCTCTTTTGGATAAGTAAAGGAAAGATGAATCCACAAGTATAAAAAATATTATTTCTATCAAATATTTGCAATTAATAAATCATTACTGTAAGATAATAATAATCTATCATAATTTGTCTACTCTAGTTACTCTACTCAAGATCTTGGCGTATCATATACTGATATACAAAACAGCATTAGACACTAGCGGATCCAGGATTTAATTTTGGGGATGGCTTCAGCCCGAATAAAAATAACGATAATTACTTTGGGAAAAAAGAAAGAAACTAATTACCTAAATGAAATTCAAGAATCATTTATACACCATTTTATATAGGTATTTAGTTTCATTCTTTTTTTTTTTCAAAGTAATTGTCGTTGTATATATGAAAAAAAAGCTTTCGGACTGAAGCTCCCCAAATTAAATTCTGCATCCGCTAGTGGTATGAGGTGTGTAAAAAAAGTAATGACTGGTAGCACTGCGAGTGATCTAGCTATGCTGTGTTGTTCTAGATGTCTAGACAGGTTTGTACATTCCTTCCAGATGTTCAGTCAGAGTCTAAGCACTGAGATGCAAACCTGCCCGTAAGGGAATTATAAGAGCACCATCAGTTAAGCTGTATTTTTGTCTTATGTTAGGAAAATAGGACAGCGGAATTCAGACCAATGCTACGCCATCAAGTTTTGTGTTAAATTTTGGGTAATATTCCTCATCAAGGGCACAGGTTTTTCCCTTTTTCCGAGAACATGTTGAAGATGGACTTTATTCAGTGAAACCTTCAACTTCAAAAACCGACAAAACTCCAAACCCAAAGTTATTAACAAAGATGTACTAAATAAACTGAAGAAAAGGGTAATTCGTGTGAGAACAGAGAAGTGGATGCTTCGTCATGACAACGCTCCACTTTAAACGACAATTTCCATCACGGAATTTTAGCCAACAAAACATAATCCTATTGCTTCCCAGCCTCCTTAATTACTTGGTCTAAGTCCTTATGACTTTGAAAATATCTTAAAAGGTCGTAATTTTGGGATTCTGGTGAACATTCAAAAGAATATGACCGACTTGTTAGAGGCTCTACCAGTTGAAAGCTATCGGCGCTGCAACCAAGACTGGGAACAAGAATTCCGTTGATGTATAACTGCCAAAGTTTATTACTTTGAAAGAGACAGTATTGTTTGAAAACAAATAAAAACTTTGAAAGATAAAAAAATCAGGCTCATTACTTTTGTTCTCACCTCATTATGTATGTACATCCTCATTAGCCAAAATTATAATTAGGCCGTTTATAACACTAGGAGACCGCCGCTTAAGGATAACGGAATACCCAATGGAACGATAAGTATGCAAATCGATCTTAAGATCATTATAAGAAACAAATCTAGTTTGGTAAATTCTTGAAGAAGCAGAAACTGAGTTCTTAGTCGATTATCACACAGATAACTGAACATCGAAATATCTATGGTCAGAATAGAATAAGCTTCTTAAGCAACCAGGTTTTACTGCCTCATTGTTTAATATTTTTAAAGTCAATGCCAATTTTAATCAAAATTCTTAAGATACTTCGGCCGATATAGCATCATCTTCGGTTATTTCGTGGTAAAAATGTTGTCCATTATATACCCACTGTCCAAAGTTACGGGACAAAGAATTCCTTTGAAAAAAGATGGTAGAAGTTAAATAATTTTGTTTTATAATAATCTTAAGGCCTGTCAAACCAACAATCATTTTCAAAATCTGTATCTCTACTACCCATGGAGGTTCTCCGAATCAGTACTTTGTAATGAAGTGGTGTTTCTTGGTCAACGGTTGTACAAGGAGATGATTTGACCTTAATTAATTATTTAATTAAGAGTAAGCACTATATTGGGTCTGTGTGTGAGCCAGGTCTTTCCGACTCCAGTGTCAATCTACGCCTGGTGTAACGGAATGAACCTATTACAACCTTATTCGAACCTAAGATATGGCGCAGATGAAATTGATTTAATCCGCATAACGTACTTCACGACAGTTAACCACCGCATTTGCCACCTCAGAATCTGGAGGAAATTTTACTATTACACCATCTTTAACTTTCATACCCCGAGTGAAATTTCGACTGAAGAACTTAAGAAGAACTTATATTGAACTGTAGGTAGTTGCCTTTATAGTGATGTTAAAGTCGCCCTTATGGACGAAATAACAACATATAGTCTCCATGAAAACTCAAATGGTCATAAATTAGTTAATTTTGCAGCCTCAAATTATTTTTTAATTGAAAGCACTATATTTCCTAGAAAAAAATATCCAAAAAGAAATAAAGAAATTAAAACATGTACAGTAGTATTAAGCCAAAATCGAATCATATCAGTTGCCAAATTTGTAGATATTCAAAATCAGAGCGCGAATATCAAATGCAAAAAAGTTAAGAGACAACAATCAGGAAAAAACAACCACACTTATGATGAAGATGCCGGAAACAAGCAGCGTTTATAGGGAGATTAGATCAACTTCTTCCATAACAATAACAAATGATCCAACATATGACTGATGAGCTGTCTGCTCGCAGATAATTAAAACTGTGGTAAAGGAAGTATTAAGGCTAGCTGAGGACACGGGCGGATCTACGGGGGGAGGGGGCTTTAGGGCTGATACCCCTCCCCAAAATGGTAAAATATAACCAAGTTTTATGGAAAAAAATATTAAAACATTATCTCTTAAAGTATTATTGTTCGTGTAATTACATTTAAAAGAACTTAAGGAATCACTTAAACACCATTTCATGCAGATTGTTAGTTTCTTTCTTTTTTTCCAAAGTAATTATCGTTATTTTTATGGAAAAAAACTTTCGGGCTGAAGCCCCCTTCCCAAAATTAAATCTTGAATCAACTAGTGTTTCACCGTCAATATAAAGTGGGACTTCCGGTTAGCCAATTTTAACGAAAAAATTTCCGCCACATCAGAACTATGTAAAAACCTTAAATACTCAATTTAAGTTTCGTACGACTTTTCGTTTCATCGCTGTTCACATACACACAGACCATTTGCGATACTTGGTTATTTGGACTCAGGGAACCTCAAAGCGTGTATTTCCGTTGAAAACTCAGATTCGAACATTTTCGCGAATGCAATACTTTCCCTTACAATATATTACATATATAGGTAATTGAAAGTAAAATCTAATGTGAGTTGCAAGCTGAAAGTTACGACTACTGAAAACAATACAGAAGTATAGAGGTTGTCCTGTTGTCAGGATCTAACATCTCTTGCTAAATCAATGTAAAGTTTTTTTCAAACCTTGTGAGAAAAAACTGACATTTTTTAGTAACTGGTCGGGTTTAAGTACTTTCTAGATGAACGAGACATTTTGATTCATTGTTAAATGAACATGAAGAGATGAAGCTATAAATAAACTTAAAAACATGAAATCCACAGGTAGTAATAAACTAAGGTTTTGAAATAGGGCAATGGCAATAACGAATTTAATTAATAGGATATATCTTGAGATCGGGCAACGAATATGGAAGGCCAATTGCTTTTATTTTGGAAATTGGTGGTAGAGAAACAGGAATAGTCGAGAAGAAGAGACCAAAGCTAAGAGAGGAAGAAGAATACCCAAGACTTTTTTAATCGTGCTAAATTGGAGAGCGGCAGAAGACCGAAGCCACCTGGCGAAAGATCATAAAGATCATACAAGAGATATCGTTTATATGGTGTCTGAAGTGATATTTGATGATTAAGAAAAATGGATATAATTTAAAGGATTTTTCATCATTTACTGCATCAACGTTGTAACCAAAATATGTTAAGTAGTTGTGTATGAAATTTTAAATAACTCTATTTTAAATTACAGTCAAATTTAAGAACAAAATAATAAGTGGACGATGGGCCTTAGGGACACAGAATAGATACTCCATTAATTAATAAAAGTTTACTTCATTGTAAATATTCCTGAGTTATGAATAGCGAGTATGACTATTTTAACAGAAGCTGAGTGATAATTAGTTCTATTCATACGTTATAATAAATCGTTTAATGGTTGATAACAAATATATTTATTATAGCTTTCGATAAATTATCAAACGGTTTTTAACGTTATCCTAAACTATTGTTTGTAGAATTGCCTGAGAATGCTTTCTCAGTTTACAATGGATCTGTTGTCTTTTGAATTATACCAATTAAGTTAATATTAATGTAATATAAGATTCCCTAACGATATCAATTGTTGTGGTATCGTTTGATGGTATTGTATTACATCCCGAACTTAATGATACATTTTTTCTTTTTTGAGAAATGATAATTATAGAGTAGTGAAAAAAACAAAATAATAAAATCAGAATAGAAGTTTTGTCATTCTTTAATTATCTATTGAATTTATTTACCTAAATCAGTACTTTACCACTCTGACGTAAAAAATATTTCCAGAATATAAGGAGGGGGGTGGAAAGTATAATATTTTTAATTTTATTTGAATAAACAAGTAAAATTCATTTGTCGAATTTCGGACATATCCATTTATTTTATTAAGTAATTAACTATTGAGTACCTGGAAAAACATAATTTGTTGAGAAATCAAGCATGAACCTCATGCTAACCTGTCCACAGTTTGGTTTAAAGTTCGGTTTGTTTTGATGTGGCTCCGTTGCATGTAATAAAATTTCATTCTTAGTTTTTAACATGTAACATACGATGACACAAGCTATGATTAGTTATATATGATCTACAGAACTGATTAAATCTATCAAAGGATTCGTTATATAAATAATTGTTGAAAATAGTTTCTTCTGCATGTCCCGTTAGCAGTGAGTTAGGCGGCGTTTCTTTTTAAATGGATTTTATGTAAATACATATTCATAATGAGCTTTTCAAGTGACGAAGTTAATTTCTTAGTTTATAGATATCTACAGGAATCAGGTAAAAGTTTTAAATATATTTCCTTCTGGACCAGCAATGTTTTAAGTTCATATTGTTTTTCTTAAAACTAAATTTGTTAATAGGATTTCAACATTCTGCCTACACCTTTGGTATTGAATCCCATATATCGCAGTCAAACATAAATGGGGCACTTGTTCCTCCTGCCGCCTTGTTGAGTATATTACAGAAGGGTTTACAGTATACTGAAGCTGAAATAAGCATAGGAGAGGTAATACATTTTGAATTACTTTTATGTTTGTATCTAATTCTTTCCTAGAAAATATTAAGAGAATGTTTTAAATTACAAAGCACACCTTGACTGAGGGACTGTTGTGCTCTGTCTATTTACATTATTTTGCCATGTGATTCCATATACATTTTATGAATTGTATTTATTGATGGATTTCTTGTTTATTTTTAGTTTTCATTTATATGAATTCATTTCTATATTATTTCTTGTTTTTTTTTAGTGGAAATTAATGTTACCACTATAGTAATGTCACAGCCAGGCGGGACAATGGTGTGAGCCAAAATAGCGTCAGTTACACTGTACATGAAATGCTGGATTTCTTGTTGTTATTCACAGTTAGTGTACAATATTAAAATTACCACATTTCCAGAATTTCACTTAACCATTGTCATTACAATTGTTGGGATGACTCTAAATTAATAGGTGTTTGTTAGGCTTGAGTAGAAAGCTGGTGCTGCCGGTTAATTTATTACAGTTTTTTAAATCTTAATTATAACTCAGAGTGGATATAAAGTAAATTATTCAATTATTTATGGGGCAGACATTTAGGTGTATAAATTTGGCAGTTTAACTAAATAAAAACAAATCGCAGTAATTAAGCGACAGAGATCAGATAATGAGTTAGAGCTTTAGAATTTAAAGATGTTTGTTAACTTCTCTTTCACTCATTTCAACAAGAATACATAAAATTAATACATTTTGTTTATTAGTTTTTTTATAATATTTGTAATTGTATTCATTTTTGTTTCAATATTGAGATGTTTTTTACTATTCTAAATTTGTATTTGTTTTAATAATTTAATCACTATTATTGTAATCGAATTCTTAGCATGTAACTATTATTCTTAATAATCTAGAAAAGTTCAGCGGGTTAAGATGATCATCGATAATAGAATTGTATTTATGACATTATTAACTCTGTGGATATAAACTGCTTTTGAATTTAATATTAAAATACATTGAATTGGTCCACACTATTATTTATATTTATTAACAAAGCAAAGTGTAAATTATGGGTATAAAAATTCTCCCTTTTCAAATAACAAGTAATTTATTTCTGAAAAAAGCCTGGAGTTCAGGACTCAACTTTGCTAGATTCGTTATTACATGTACACTGTGATTGGTATGATCTTGGCCCACCCATTATCCATGTGATTACCAAAGCGGTACCAATTTATTTAGATTTCTAACATTGATAATTTTGTTTATTTTCATCAATTTAACCCAAATCATGTTACCTCAGTGGTAATTATGACATTTATAGAAGTTTAGTAACCAAATTAAAAAATAAACCTTTATCAAGGACTATTTAATGATTAATTTAATTTTCTTTTAGTTTGCAAATGATGGTGTATTTCTCAATCAGTTGATTATTACTGAATGGACAAATTTTCAATTTTTTTACGGGATTCAAGGTTCAACGGGAGTCTGTTTAAATTGCTTTTTCAGTGTTATAATTTGTATTATTGTAGAAGTGTGGTGATTTTCAGGAGTTTATGTTGGTATTCATGTTAGAAAGCCTAAAAAAAAAACCAATCATATTTTTGTATAAGTTAAAACGGAAGAATCAACAATGGCAGTGTGTTTAAATTTGTTTCTATTATTTATTTAATTTTCTACTGCTCCTAAAATATTTATCATTTATTTTATTTATTATTCTTATTAACTGTTGTAATTCTATAGTCGTAATTTGCATATATGAACTATAAATATTGTTTGTATCTTCTAAGATACATAGCTCGCATCAAGTCATTTTCTTATAAAGTTATTTATTTTATTGTTATTTTTTTGGGGATGTTATTCTAAATAGTTTGGTGAGTCTATTTGCTGTCTGTTCCTGATATGGTTTTTTCCTCCCTGATTTATGTTATAAAGAGAAATGCATCTTATTATTTTATTGCCCCAGTGAAAAACAGTTATTATTATTAAATAGCTTATAATTTTTTGTGAAACAATTACTGGTCGATTAGAAAATAACTCCATTTTGTTAAAACATAAGGATTCTGTGCTGGTATTAAACATCCTCGTATCCAATTTTTTTTAATGGATTCTTTATATATGTATTAATTATGTCATAATTTAATATGTTGTTTGTTTATTATAATATAAATTATTGTTTCTTAGGACGGTACTGAAAATAGATTAGTCGAAAGTTTATCCCTTATCGATGCCGTCATGCCTGATATCGTTGCCAGTAGACAACAACAGAACCAACAAAAGCCGATCGTTAAAAATGAACCTCACGATACTAATGGTGAAGAAGGTAATAAAGGTATGTAATATAAATTTCAAAATAGAGGCTAAATAATATTTTATTTATTTATTTTATATTCTTTAAAAATATAAATAATTAAGCCACATTATTTGTCTAATAGCAGCTTGCACTAATGTTACTTATTATCAATCAGTCTTAATATTTATCACTTACATTTCATTTATTATCAGTTTTGAACATGGACCAGGCACTGTGCCTATATTTTGTGTTGGTTCTGATTATTGTTTTAGTTTTGATGTTAAGATATTCTGTTTTGGAATTTTTTTTTAGCTAATTAGTTTAAAGTCTACAATTGAGATAAAAAAAAAAAACAGTATTCTTTGGTGGTATTTGCGTTGTGCCAATATGTTTCCTGGTCCTCATTATCATTATTAAGTATATTATAACATTGTATACTTTAGTAATTATTATCTCAATTTACCAATTGTATTATTATTTCATAAAATAATGGAGTTTGTCACTGTTCAAAATTATATTTATATTGCTTACATTGTTATTAGAAGATATTTCTGTATTTAATATAATGAATCATTGAAAAAACATGTATTTGTATACTCGACAAATAATATTTAATTTGTCTATAGTCAACCTAATATTTATTTTAACTATCATTTATTTAGCAACTGCTGTGGCTGCTCCTTGTGCCACCAGTGAGACTGCGATGGAAGTAGATGGGAGTATTGAAATACCAGCTAGTAAAGCTACGGTTCTGCGAGGACATGAGAGCGAAGTTTTTATATGTGCATGGAATCCGACGACTGACCTTCTTGCATCTGGGTAAATATATTTTTAAGAATTTCATATATACCTAAATCCTAACATGTTTTGGTGCAATTGATCTATGAAATATAAATAATATTTCTGTATAAATCTGTGGTAGAAAATAACAAACTAAACTTATTAAATTTTAACATGTTTATATTTAAGTTCTGGGTAGTCAATAGCGTAGAAAGAAAATCGTTCCTAGGAGTAGAAAAATTCAAATACCTCGACTCCACAATAACCTCAATGAATGACCAATGAACAGAAATAGACCAGCGTATAACTGAGCTTTCTTCTTCCTTTCAAAGGTATTGAAATTCCAAAAAATCTCAAGAAATGTCAAATTAAGAGTGTACAATGCAATGATAAAGCCAGTTCTAATATATGGTGGTGAAACCTGTACACTAACCAGCACTTTAGAGAAAAGTGTTGAAAGATTTGGAAGAAAAATCCTCCGCATGATAACCAGAGTGATCTGGGATTAGAGTGCTAACACATGCAAACAAAAGATAATAAAGAACTGCTTACAGAAACTGGTCAATCAAGATCCCATGAAGGCGTTCATTATATTTTGAACTACTTTTGTTCTCCGTTTATAATAGTTATATTGTGCCACCTCGTGATATTGCTCCTGCTGACGACTCTAATCTGCCTTGTTAGCGCTCTGTGGGTTCGACACTTTTCCAGCACCCTTGCCTCCCATATCAGTCTTATTTTTCTTTCTTAACCTATAAAATTTAACGGCAGGGTGTGCTGGGCCAGACAATTCATTATTTGCTTTTTTCTTAAATTTAAAAAAAATGCCAACTGCTTTGTGGAATTCCACGTTATATATATTATTACGCCGAAGGAACTCCTGTTAGGTAGACGACCACCTAGTTATTTCTTGTTTTATACTTTCCTCCTCACCCTCTTCATTTTCATTACTTGTTCTATCGTTAATTAATCCCCTTAGTCTGTCGCTGTTAGCCTCCCTTGGATGTTTCTTCGCTATATGGATTCTGCGACTCCTATCTCCTTTGAAACTCAGCCCACAAATCGAACACACTTTGTCGTTGATCCCTGAGGGCAGGTCTTATTTCCTTTCTTTTATTCCTCTACTAGGCTCTCCGGACATCTGCGGCAAATTGGGTAAAGTCTGAACTAGATCTTTTATTGAAACTGTTTTACTCAATACTTGGCCTTCTTCATCCTGCCACTCCACCTTTACGAGCATTTTATCACTGCCTCTCACAGATATCATAGAGGCCACCCCTGCAGAGTCTATATCTTTCCATCTTCACACAAACATATCAATATATAAGCATACAAATAGAATAAAATTTTGTCTATATGTTAAAACAAATAAATAATTCTAAAAAATGTTTACCCAGATAAAAGTATGTTAGTAAATTAAAACTAAATAAATAGATTGAAAATATATACAAAGGTTAAAAAAATGTCAGCACACTAAAATTCAATAAATAGGTTAAGAATATATACATTGATTAATTAAAGTGAATGAGTTAAAATTATATAAATAGTTTAAAAATATAAGTAAGATCAAATAGTGTCAGTAGGCTAAAATTAAATAAATAGATTAAAAATATATACCTGAATTAATTAAAGTTAAAATTACATAAATAGTTTAAAAATTAAAATACAGATCAAATAGTGTCAGTAGGCTAAAATTAAATAAATAGATTAATAATATTTAAATACATATACAAATGATGTATGTATGTGTGCGTCATAATACTGGTCAAACAAATATATATTCATAACTACAAACGTACATGCATTCTTAAAAGATGAAGAGAAAAAAAAAGAAATAAGTAATCTAATAAACAAATAAATCAGTCCACAACAAAGTATGTCGGGCTCCATCGATGATAGCTAGATTGATTACGTAGTACTGTTTAGATGACACTGACCTTGCTGGAGATATCTTGGCTGGCATGGTGGGGTGCGACAGGTCTCTGGCTGCATCAGATAAGCAGCCCGGTTCGGCAAGCACACCAATTTTTTTATCTATTGCTGCTGTTGAAAATCCTCTCTCGATTTTCCCCAGATTTCAAAAGTTTGTCTCCAGTATAGGTCTCTGTCCACTTGTAAATTTACAGCTCAATTGGACAGACTTCTCCCTATCATAATTTACTTTAACGTGGAGCAGATGTGTCACTATCACTGGCTCGAGCCGAACTCCTCTGAAATTAAAAGTAATAGCTCATTATAAAGAGGATAAAATACTGAACGTTTCCCTCGCTTACAGTATGCAGTTTCGATTTTTAGTTTCTGAGATATTTCAATCCATATCTTCCATAAAACTCGTTATAATTTGGTTTTCGACTCTATTTTTTCGTTTTCATCTCCCTAACATGGCATGGGTTTAAGATATAATTTTGAATAATAAACCATTACAGAGAGAATGAAATGCTAAACAATTCCCTTGCTTACAGTATGCGGATCCCATTTTTAGTTTCTGAAATATTTTAATCCCTATCTTTAGTAAAACTCGTTATAATTTGTTTTGTTGAAACTATTTTTTTTCCTTTTCTCCTCTCCAATAGAGCGTCACATTAAGATACAATTTCGAATAATAGTTTATTACAAAGATGATGAAATGCTGAACGATTCCCTTGTTAACAATATGTAGATCCGGATTTAGTTTTTGAGATATTTTAAATCCATGTGCAAAAACACTTGAATTAATCGACTCCAGCCGACTTTACTCGAGCGTTATATATCAGAGATCTAACGGCCCAATCTAATTCACTCTACAAAAAAAGTGCAAAATACGCCTAAAGAAGTTCTAACTTGAAAAAAATATATATATATTTATTTGAGTTTTAAAATAATGTTTTTAAATAATCATAGAGATAATCAGTGTGGGAAAAAAATTCTATATATTTTTTTAAAAAGTTAATAATCAAAATCAAAAATTAATTTAGGAAGGTACTGTAGACCTTACTGTAAGCTTTACAAATAATAAATTGTCTAGATTTGGTGCACTATACTGAAGGTCAATGATAAAGGATATTTTAAGATAGATTATGCTCAGTTATTGAAAGTTTTGATATTGATTGCGCTTGGTTGATATTGATGTATTTAATTTCCTTCGTGATAGTCTCTAGATAATTCTTACACAAATGTTCTGTAAATTAATTAAATTAGGATGTCATGATAATGTGAAAAGGAGGTCCTGCTTCCATTGTTTTGAGCTGCAGACTTGAGATACGACTAAAGCTTAGCACAGGCTATCCTTTTTCCAACTTCTTTTCGTTTTTGGTCAGGTTATCTGTGGTTGTTTTAGTTTGTTATATAAATACCTGTTACATTACCGAATTTCAATTCAAACAGTTATTACATGTAAGTCTGTTAGGTTTTATTACATTTATAAAGTGGTAGAAGTTCATTTTTTGTAATTTTTTTTTTTCAAGTATATATATTTTAAACATTCTATTTCAGAAATCCCCCTTCACTTTATGTAGCATTGAAGGACCAAGTTCACTACTTTTATTTTCGTTGATGCCAAAAGTGGTTCTTTTGTGTATGAAAGATTGCCATCCATCATTTCTATCCTTTTGTTTAAAAATTTGGTGCGGTGTGTCCATCATACAACTTTCACTTATCCTCTTCTTAACAGAAATAAATATTTCCAGACAAAGGGAAGTGAAAGTAAAAATTATAGACACTATATTTATTTATATTTCATAGTGGTATTTTTATTTGTATAAGTATCCTTATATATACAAACTTTAATCTTTATATCGTTGTAATCTATACAATTAAATATTAAATAATTCCAACAATAGCATTTATGAAAACCGCATATGCATATTTAAATAATATTTTCGGAGTCTGTATTATATTATGCTCCTGTTACATTTGGAAGTATGTTCTAATCTTTCGGGTGAGCTCTTATTCCCTTGGTTCCTCAATTACAACTATTCTCTGTTACAATCTCTTGTTTCTCCTTTTGTTAATTATAAAATTCTTTCAAATTTTATATTTAACTATCTTTTATAAGAGATTAATGTGAAATGGTCAATTGTTTCAAATAAAAAAATATCAAAGGTACTTTAGGGGAAACTAATATTGAGAATTAGCCATTAAATCCCTGTCAGAGAACATAAATCAGAATAAAAACTACCTTTTATTTAAAACTGTTTGATTTTAGGCCAATATAATGAATTTAATCAAAATCGTTAGAGCCGTTTTCGAGAAAATTGTAAAAATGTGTTTATTCCATGATATAAAGTGCCACTTCTGGTTAGCCGATTTTGATGCAAAAGTTTCTGTAACATCTCAAGTATATAAAAAACTTAAATATGCAATTTCATACGACTTATCGTTTTTGAGCCAGACTGTTAACAGAAATATATAAACACACACAGACCATTTTGCGGGACTCTGTTATTTGGTCTCAGAGGACCTCAAAACGTGTATTTTGATTGAAAACTGCGATTTGAAAATTTTCATGATCACAATACTTTCCTTTACTATATATTTCATATATAGGTAAGTGAAAGTAAAAAAAAACATGAGTAATAGGAAATTAAAAATGTTTTAGATTACAGTCGACTCTCAATAATTCAAA